>CATOUR010000038.1:1443970-2887940 GCA_951848785.1 Callosobruchus maculatus | reverse complement strand
TCCTCATTAGAAGTTATTGTTAAAACAAGCTCTCATTTTGAGAGTCAGAAAATTTTTATTAGTCAAGAGTAATAATTATTACTAAGGAAGAAGAAAAAATAAGAAACACGTTGGACGTTGGACTAATTTTTTCTAAAAGGAGAATTTTTTCTTTTAAAAGTCACGGAAATATCAAAATACTCTCATAAATAGAGCTTTTCTTCATGTGGAACTGAAAGTTCAATAAAATCCTGCAGATCAACATAGATATTAAAAAAATGTCTAGTCGGGAATAGTAAATAAAGTATAGTCAACGTAGTATAGTTCAATGTATAAAACACTCAGGGAACAACACTTACAAAAAAATCTCACGTTGGCTTACCAACTGTGGAAATGGAGGGTTATTCAATAGTCGAGTCACCCTCCGTCGCTTTTGGGAATCAGCATCACCAATAACATGTCCTGGCACGACCACGTCATCAGTATTGCTAAAACGGCATCCCAGAAGCTAGGAGTTTTGTTCCGCTGTAGGCAGCTGTATACACCAGAGCAACTACTGCTGCTCTACAAGACACATATCCGACCATCGCTGGAGTATTGCTCCCGTGTGTGGGGATGCGCTCCGAAGCACTCTCTAAAGCTTATGACACTATCCAGATGAAAGCAATTAGACTAATCAATACGCCTAACCTCACAAAGGATCTTCACAGCCTGGAACATCGAAGAAAGGTGGCTGACCTATCCCTGTTTTACAGATCTGTCACGGAAGATGTTCGAGTGAGCTCTCCCAAAGGCTGTCCGAACAAGGAACACTAGAGAAGCTCTACGAGTTCATCCTTACCAGATCGGGGTCCCTACAACCTGCAATGTTTCAAATCTATATCGTGCAGCGTGACATATCCTCTCGCAGCGCTTCTACAGCGCCATAGACTTTCAGCCTTTGCGGGAGGCTGACCATAAAAAAAAGCGGTCATGTCGATACTTTCTAATAGAGGGGAGCCTGTGTCAGAAACCGAACAAATGACAGGCAACGTACGGTGGACAACAGATGACGGACAGAAACGGGTATTACGAGTATAAGTTTATTGTTGAGCAAATATCGTAAGATGTACAAAAAACGTATTAGTCAAATTTTAGATTTTTGTTATTACCATATTTTTTTGTCGTCAGTTGAAGGAGGAAGTGGTAAATGTTGATCCTGCTCTGTACTTTGCAAGTTTTGTCTCTTTTTAATTTTTGATACCCGTTTTATTACATGTTGCAGTAAGGGTACGTATGGCTTTTGAAAAGCACTCCAGTTGCGTAGTAATCAACGAGATTCCAACAAAACTAAAATTTAAAGCGTATTTTAGTAGTTGCCTAGCTTTCAAGTTGAAAGGTGGAAATTTGGAGGTAAATGTCTCAAAACTGCTCTCCTGTGCTCTCTGATTTAGCGGTCTTTCGGTTGTATAATCAAAATAATATTTTTAGAGCGGTAAAACATAAGGACGTTATTTTCCACATGGCTCCTGATTGTTCACGCATAGCTGTTTATGTAAAGAACTTGAAGTTGCATGGAGAGTATCGAATTAGCCTATTTGCTTTTGGTTTTCTTAATACAGTGATAGAGTAGTAGTAAAATATGCGTTAAAAGTAGCGTAAGCTGACATACGCATTGAAGGTCTTGACGGATAATTGCCGAAGTTATGTAGGTTTTCAGACGTATTTTATGTGAAGGCGTACTCATCCAAGTTTCAAATCAAAACTAACACGGCAATGCAAATCATGAGTACAAATCTGTCCTCTCTTACTGAAACTCACGCGGATACCTTTGTTGGTAATGTTAATGCGTTCACGGTATCAATCATACTTTAAAAAAGTGTCACGGCTGCAAATTTGGACAAGCAAGGGGGCCGTCAGCCGCAGCGCGGTAAATGGGCTGAACGAATTTTATCTTTTTTGATAAATGTCGGGCTGTGGGGAGAATTTTAATGGCAAATATTTAATTTGCGAATATTAGTTGGAACTTGCACGCACAAAAAGGGGTATGCGTAAATTTGTTGTGATTACAGGGACATCTGATAAGATAGCATGGACCAGTAGGACGTCGTTGGCATGGACTGAAAGGGTTGGTTCGATGAATAAAATGTTTCTGTAAGGTTGTTTCATATCACCATTAATCCTTGAAATAAAATTATTCTGAGTTATGTCACAAAAGACTTTTTCCGATTCAGAAACAAATAATTGTTTTTGGCTTTTGCATTTCATATAATTATACAAAATTGCGTCAACTAGTTTGACTTCTCAAGGATTTTATGTTTACAAAAAAAAAATGAACGTCGAGTCGTGTTTGGCTATGCGCAAGAATCAGTTCTCATTATAGAAACAATATGAATTAAAAATACACATATAATTGAAGGATACTTCACTATAAATAAGTAAGGATAACTGAAATGAGGAAAGCGTTCAGTCGAAGGGAAAATACTGTTGGCAACGTTCAAAAGAATGAAGCATAATTTCCATATCTCCCCACATCCATTTGGAGAATCCTTAGAGACCATGATAATGTTCAAAAGCAAAGTTTTAGATATATTTTAATTTTTCGTTGTACTTTTTCTATGATTACTCCGCTGCCCTCCGTGTGGGATCATCGTAGATATATATCCTGCGTGCCGTAAAAGGCGACTAAAAGGAACCGAACTACTGTCGGTATAAGCATTAACCTCTTCTCAACCAACAGCTTTGGGTTGACGAGTTGAGAACTGGATACCTTCTTGTCCTTGGGGTGAGAAATTGCCCCTAAAGGCGGATGAACCAGTAGATACCATGTGGTCAACGGCATGAGGATGCAGAAAGCAAATGGGAAACTACTGCATTAAATATCTTAAAGATATCCCAAGAGAAACTTGTAAAATGAGTAAATGCATTTTACGAGTTCACAACATGTCTATTAAGACATTGCGACTATGATGATGACACCGTTGCCATTGGAGTGAGTCTGGAAGATCATGCTCCTTTCCCATCCTTGCCAAGATAGTAACATCTTCAATTTACCAGTCTGAAAAAGGGTCAAATGCGGCCTACTTCCTGGCCTCTACATCACTACTACTGTGTTTACCATAACATTATTGCAATTAAATGTGGGTGTAGTTTGTATGAAAGCCTATGGCTGCTGAATCTGATTCTATGGGTTTCTTGTTTTGAAGGAAAATGAGACCATATCCGGCTAGTCCTGGAAAATACTAATTGCCTCATCGCATTACTAATATTATTTAAAAAACGATTATTTTTCACCACTTAACATCTTACTTATCCTTTTTTTCATTATTTATTCACCGCCACTTGATCGTTTTTCAAAAGCATTAAAAAAATGTGCGTTCCTTCTGCATTAGTTACCTACCATAAAGATTTCATTGATATCAGGTCAATCCTATTCAGGTTGTAGAGGAAAGGAGCGAGGAAATATTGGTTTGTTTTAGTACTCCGGTGCCACTGGGTGAATTATCGAAAACTAAATCCTTTTCTTCACCGTGAAAGTATTAACTTAATTTGAAAACCTCACTAAGATCGCTTCTTCATGATCTGATGCTTGTGTTGGCAAAACGTCGAACAACCTGAGAATCAGCAGTTCAGCGGACCATGGCCGCAAAAGCCGCACACAATATATTGCTTCAACCTCTTCTGAGTTATAGACTGGCCAAGGACTACAAGACAGACAGACGACAGACCGACAAGTACATCGACGGAAGTTTTATTTTTTCGATATATACATATCAAGTTATTCACGTTATTCGACACGGAGCATTATGGCTAAATTATCCGATGATCACTATGCATGGAACGCGTCAGCTTAAGTTAGATGGTCAAATTTGAATTACGTTTGTGCTTGGGGAAGTCGGTCATCAGATACTTTAGCCATAATGCTTCGTGTCGAATAACGTGAATAATCCGGTATAAGCATCATAAAAATCCCAAAAACTATACCTCAAATTGAAACTGTTTCTCAGCTACCTGCAGTACTTCCTACGCATATGGAGCATGCGGATTGAAACGAAAGGAAGGATTTTAAAATAGCGTTTTGAAACTACCAGAATTAGAGTCCGATTTTTTTCTTTGAAGATGTAAACGCGTATCGGGTGAGAAAAAATCGATTTGGTAAGTGGTTAGACTCTGTAGTGTTTATTGGTGCTGCGCTAAAGGATTAAGTGTCACTTCAATTTTAACACAGCTTAGTTATGTTTGCACGTAGATGTCTTCATATTTGTAGCTCGATTGATTCAGTGTCTAAGTTATCTACTTTACCAAAAGGCAAATGAACCTTCTTAGTATATTCTCGTGGGTCGCTATCTTAGGTTGAACAACGTAAGAATGCTGACGTATAAAGATTCTTCTAGAGTGACTTGCCATCCTCATTTTTAGCGATTTGGCTAGTTCACACCATAATAGCGCTTCCTGTTATTACATTCAACGTAATCTTTCAGACCTTAACAGTAATGATTACCTGCCAACATATAAAGATGACAAAGAAGCAAATATTTATTCCAGAATCATATTATGAATATCTCAAGCAATTAATTTCCAGCTAGATGTAGCCCCAAAGCCCTTCGACCTGTTTGTATACGTAATGGCTCAATATTTGGATATAGTGCTGTTCTAATAATAGCCTAGGGTATACTAGAATATACAGTATAACGCAGATGGGGGAAAGGTCAATAAGTATGCCTCACTAATCACGTTACGTCAAACTAAATATGCCCTTAATTGAAGTTTTTCACACGTACGTATATTGTGTTATTAATAGACTTTTAGGTTTATATCCGTACATTTAGTATCTTGTTTGTTTTTTGTAGAAAATATTCTTTGGATGTGAGGCTGCAGAGACTTTTTTCAAAAAGCCGACGTTTCGGCGTTATTTTACGCCTTTTTCAGCGCTAAAATGCATACGAAGACGAAAAAATAAATAAAAAGTATAAATTGACAACGCTGAGCACATTAACAATTCAGATTTATAAACAAATTAAAATTTTACACAAATAAATCACAATTAATATTTAAATGATTTAAACAATTTTTTACAAAATGCAATTCCATAAAACAATCACAGTTGGAAACACGGGACATCGAACTATTAAACAGTTGCATAAAAATATGAAATTTAACACAATTTTTCCCTATATATCATTTGAATATTAAAATATATTTTGTTTGTGCTACTTTGTTAAGTTGGTTAACTACAAAAGCATAAAATTTAAAATTCAACACAGTTGTTCATCTATGTCATTTGAATATTAAAATGTATTTTGTTTTTGCAACTTGATTAAGTTGGTTAAATACAAAAGGCTGGTTCTCTTGTATGTTTTAAAAGGGATTGTGTGGTACATAGGTACATACTTTGTAAAACGAATCAGATAGTAATGATTCAATAGTACGAAGTATATCGATTTAACAGTAGTTACATTCTTCTTCATTTATTCCTTTCTTCGTATATCTTAACCTACACCATACTCTCAAGCTAATTTTATTTCAGTGCGTACCTATGTCTTTGTATAATAATATGCCAGTTGCTAATTGTAGTTCTCCTTTATCATACTCGCCTCTTCCTTTGTTTTACTCTCAAAAACACACTTCTATGCGTTGTACTAACAGATTAGCAAGGTCGTACGTTAATCCATCTATTTACGTGTGAAATCAGTACTTGTTTCATGCTTATCTGAATATCACTTTTGCCATCGTTTGATAAGATTTAACTAGAATCAGTCATCTTAACAGTGTTTACCTTTTCCCTCTCATATCCAGATGATTCACTACTAAAACAGGCCAGTGACGTCATCGTTACGAAGGTGCGCAGTGTTCTTTTAATCAGCTGATCGGTCGCCGTCCATATTGTTAGCCTTTTGTTTTTTTATTTTTATGTCGTTTTACCATCGTTTTACGTTTTACTGAAATACAATGACGAAGACAAGTAACATATTGATTCCTTGCATTATATTATTATTAACATTTTAATTGATAAAACAAGTGTTATGTCAGTGACTTCACCTGCCATATTTTATGTGTACAGAGTGATTTTAGTCGTACCAAATATTTGAACACTGAGGTTTCGGTATATGGCGTGCAGAGTGGAACCTTCATAACGAACAAGCCAATGCTTGACGAACGATTTTTTTAACTCTGTTCAGTAGTCAAAACGCTATTAAAATGTTAGTTTGGGCCTAACATCAAACTTTTTTGCAGTTATCGATCTAACGGTTTACTCAGCCCTATCAACCATGACAGCATTGTTCTGGTGCCTAGTTTTACCCACGATGGATTCTTGGCTAAACTAGTGATATTTAGCCCTTCTTATTTCCCGGCAAATTCCGGGCCCTATAATGGGATCAGCCGCTTGAAATACCATGCATGCATAAATTTAAATTCTTGGTATACTTAGTACTATACCTTCTTATATGCACAAAGCTGTAATAATCTTAAATTAAGGATGTTATATCTTTGATCATATAGGGGAAGTCTTGAAAGTGTGAATACCGAAATCTTAAATCAAGCATATGATTATTTTGAAACCAAACAATGTATATATCACCTTTAAGAATACTATATATTGACTGAAGCATATAAAAAGATGAAGTAGTAATGACCTAGGAAGGAGGAAGCTGCTAGAAAGCATAATAGCCATGATAAGTTGAATAAATTTTAATGTAACATTTTTTAACTTTGATACCAATACTTCATACAAGGTTGTTACCTTCCAGGTGGATATATTTGTATGGATACACTACAGAAAAAGATAAAAATGAATAAATTAAAATAATGTTTGGCATCAATTTTAGGTTATATAGTATTTTTCCAATTCCATGATAAAAAAAGCCGATTAGCATAGAATATAAAAAATAAATGTACCTATACTTTTGAACTAAATGAATACATTCATTCCATTCACAACTACTTAACATAAATGTATTGCATTTCACATACTTGTTACTTACGAGCATCTATATGAGGTCCCCATAATCCCAATTGCGCAATAAACCTTTCATGAGAGCATAGTAATATGACCATAGGACACTAGCGCGCCGCGGTCACATTTTTCCTAATCCCACCGGTCAGAAGCGCGCAAAATATTTCCATCACCAGATGGGCCATAGGACACTAGCGCGCCGCGGTCAGATTTGTCCTAATACCACCGGTCAGAAGCCCCCAAAATATTTTGGATAATAGGTAGGTATGTGGGCACCAGCGCGCGGGGCGGCGAGGTAAACTTATGTCTTATAATTTTAACCGATTTTAATTCATTCGTCATTTTTTGCGATCTTGCTAATAGTTACTGAAGAATTTGTAAAACTCCAGTCAGAGGTATCGTTACTTTTGACTTGACAGAAATAAATTACTTTTTTATATTACTAAATCCGAAATTTTGTTCTGAACATAATTAATTAATCTGATCACTATAATAGATGTAAATAAAGAAGTTGGTATAGTCAGCAAACCGAAATGTCTTTATAATACCCCAAAAAATTTTAATTAATCAGAACGTGTTCTAATTTGTCACAAATTTGATCGATTTCTTGACGATGTAAAAAAAGTCCGAGACGTTTACCTTCACAGCTTGTTTTGTGGGAGCATCATGGTTGTGCTCATTATATCTCTTAAGAACAATCTCTTCCGATTGATCCATCAGCAAAGATGCTATGCATCCTTTTCTAGAGCATCTGTATGCTACACCACGGGTGGTTTCTTTATCTCTTCGGAACGTATACTCTTCATGTACTATTAATTTCTTCCCTTTCACACTTAACATAGTCTCCATGATGAAAAAGTAGAACACAAACAATACTCACAATCAGCAACTGTGGATTGCAAACTACTGAAATATTTTCATTTGGGATAGTTCTATATACCTACAGAAGCCGGATAGTCGGTTAAATAGTCTAAGAAGTAACTGTAAGCTACCGCAAGGCGTAAAAAGGCAGATGACATTTCGCAAGAATAAAAGGGATATAGTCATTAGGAATAACCAAGCTTAATTTTCTTTCGGCGCGCAAGTGACCGGTGCCGATGAAGGCACCCTTTTTGTAAACAGGTAAAAATCAAACCGCGCGCGCTCGTGACCGATCACCAGCAATATAACATACCGACACAGGTAAAACTATGAATTATTTAAAAATGTCTATAAGCTTTGTGGCGATCTGTCGTTGTGCATGAACTAAGACTGATATCTCAATGGTAGGTACACCACAATTATCAGGCGGTTTGTATCCTTGATCGCAGTAACAGGAGCTCATTTGGTCATTAGAAAAATATGATATCCTTAATAAACCTTTGTTTAATACTTGATCGAAATGTACTGGAATTTTAGTTATGAAGAAAATTATATTCTTTGTCAGAGCATATTTCTTTAGAACGAGTATTGAAATTAAAAATATCAATATCAACCATTTTTCAATTTCTTCATCGAGTAAATTTTCTTAGAGCGACAACAGATATTCTTGTCGCAAGTATATCTTATCAAAATTCTTGAAGTAAAAATTTATTTTTGTGTGTGTAGATAGACTTTGAGAGGAGATATTGTCTTTCTGAACCAGAACTAATCTCCGAAGAGCCACTACCTTTGTAAATATTTTCAACCACCCTGTAGAGCGAATTACCCGTGCAATCGTGCGAGATCCTCGGAAACGGAGATCGAAAATGGTATTGTTAATTCCCTCTCCGTAGAAGGTAATTACTCGGACACAGTGTTATAACAACCTCCTCCTGACTAACGGTCTGTGATTGGACCGGCAGAGACTATACGAGTATTTATGTCGTCATTTCTGTAACCTGATAGAGACGGCGCGCTTTATCGAACGATTCAAGCTTAAAAGCTCCATCGCAAAGCTTTCATTTCGCTCTTCGGAATTGCTACTTTTTGTTCACATTGACTGCCGTCATTATCGGGAGGAAAGGGGGGTTTGGGAGTTCTTGAGCACCATATTTGCGGTATTTGGCGAGTATTAAAGAACTATTTTCAATGGTCGCTCATCGGTAAGGGTAGCTAGTTCAGTTTTCCCTATGTAGGAGTTCTTTCCTTATCAGTTGGAGTTCGCACCTAATCAGTACAATAGCATATTGGCTTGCTTTTGTTTACTTTTATTGATGTTCGACCGGGCAGAGAATCCGAGCGACGGATGAGGCGGAAAGAGAGAGGGGGAGGGGGTCACAGTCGGGCAAGCGACCATTCAGCTGACGACAGCCTACGGCGTTGCCGGAAGTAGCAGATTATTTTAAATACTTTTCAACCCTTTTCTTGTTCCGAAATACTGTTGTTCTTTAATAACTATATATTTTAATTGAAAATATTTCAGTACATGTATTATACGGCAGTACATGTTTTGAAAGTACGTGATGTAGAGTATTTTTATCATCGTTCAACATTATAGGAAAATACCGAAAATAGCAGATCGTGAACTATATTTCAAGCGGAACATCTGACAACAGCCCTATTTTTCTCCGCATTATTTTGCCTCGCATTCTTTCCCTTGCCAAACAATACTTACTTAATACCCAAATTGTACAGTTTCAATTCTGATTTTGTTATCTAAACCTATAGGTTCTAGCTGCCCAGAGCTATTGCCCCTTGTGGTCTAGTTTGATCTCCTCCTTTAGTCTACCGAGTTCTTTTAGGATTGCGTCGGTCCTGTGAAAGTTTCATACGCCCACTTCTTAATACCCAAGCTCAAATACAGGGCACAAAAGACGGACGTTTTTGAAAGTCCTAGTGCTCTCCCCCTAGCAGGACGAGAGAAGTGGGAGGAGGGGCTAACGTTCGTCTCGTGAGTTTCTAACATTTTGTTACTTGTTGAGATCATGGAGTCGTAAACGGTTGAGCACCGTCATAAAGATCATCATCCCTCATGAATAGGGATCCGTCAAGCCAAGTAGCTTGAGTTTTTTCTTAAATACTTGACCTGAAAGCTCAAGCTTTTGAAAATTTGATATTTGACTTGACTTCTGAGCTACTTGACTACTTGACTACTATCAAACTACTTGATATTACTTGATATCGATCTGTAAAATGCGAATCGAAGCGTTAAAATAGGGGAATCACCGAGGTTACGACAGCAAGCAGGCACCCGGTGACTTTAAAACTTTAAAGCCAACCGACACAGAGTGGTGATTAATTGATTGGATTTGCCAGTACCTTAATGTTTTTAAGAGTATTTCCATCATTTTTGCATTAATATGCTGCTCGATAGACAATAAACCTGATTGAGATGAACCGATGAATAGATTATAAATAGTATTGAAGCAGCAAGGGATAGTACTGAAGATATTTTAGAATGGTGGAAAAGACACGAATGTATTTTACCAAACCTTGCCGCTATGGCCAAAGACTTTTTGGCAACGCCAGCTTCTTCAGCTCCAGTTGAAAGGAAGTTTTCTAGAGCTGCCTTAACTCTTACCAAAACAAGAAATCGATTAGGTGATAACTCCGTCAGAAGTCTTATGTGTCATGGATGGCAAATGAGGATATTAATTTTTTTTTACTTCTGTGTCATCGGGATGGATTGCTCTGGTCATTAACCTCGTAGGCTTTGTTACTGTTTCCCGGCGCCACTCTAGTAACAGCACTGTTAATTAGAAGCCAACAGTGAGGGCTCAGGTGGGGATTCTTGGCTGAGGTTTTTTATGGATATTTATTTTTGATTGAAAAAACCAGAAATAAATTTCCGTCTCTAACGAGAATCGAACCCGGGACCTTCCGGTCACGAGCCCTTGACTCTAACCACTGAGCCAACCCACCCCAATTTGAGTTTGTTGTTTTCTATATGTATTATTGTCAGAATTCAGAATATTTCGTATTTTCATTTCATATTGTTGCATTCCTTCTTTAACTAAGTTTGTTGGAGTTTTCGTTTTTGGATGTTTTTTTTTAAATAAGATTAATATCAAAAAAGAATTATATTTTCAAGAAAAATCAAGTAGTTAGCTTGAAAAACTTGATTTTCAAGTTGCTTGATGTGTAACTACTTGACTTTAATTTCGAAAACAAATACTTGGCTTGATCTTAACTTGGTATCAAGTCAAGTCAAGTCAAGTCAAGTAGCTTGAAAATCAAGTCAACTCGTGAATCTCTACTCATGAACAAAATGAGGTTCCCATTTTGCTCGATAACAACTGCTACCATTTCACGTGCGAAGTTAGTTCGTTGTGCGTGATCCAAATGTTCACTGATGCGAAGTTCAACAGCATGTTGCCCACCAAATCGAGTTAGACTGGGACGAAGGGCTTGTTCAACACGTTCCACATTTTCAGGGAGCTCCTGGTGGCCTTTCGTTGATCAGTATATCATGGGTGCGAAGTGCTTCAGCCCAATGAAGGATGGTGTTTCGAATAGAAATAGCTCGAGTCTGACGAATTCTCATGCTGTACAGCCGTGATAGACTCATTATTTCGAACAAAACTGTCGTACGTAAAAACGCGGTACTGAACAGTCCACGGCTACATTATGTCAACTGGTAACAAAACGATAAAAGCTCACGAGTCGAACGGTATCCCCCATCTCTCTTGCCCTGATGGGGGATGCCACTTCAAAACCGTCCGTCCTTTGTGCCGGACCCTGCACAAGGTCGTACTCGACACTTAAATCAAGCGAAGTTATTTACTATTATTTTGGGTGGATTCATATCTTATTTACAATATAAACACTCTGTGCATCTGAATGCTACGTCGATCACATGTTTCCTTTAGCCGTTCACTAGAGGACTTTTACATCATATTATTATTTAGCTTATTTTGCCGGCACGTGTAATACGGTCCACAGGAACAGGAACAGTAAACAGTTATATCTTCCTAAATTCTGAGTATCTGCGCCCATGCTGCTGCCTCGAGACTATTGTAGCTGGACCATTTTATCCTACATGAGAGAGTAAAGTGCGGGTATTATTGAGTCTGGAGTACACTGCCAAGGCCCCTAGAGGACAGAATAGATTTTCTTTCGAGTTTAGTAGATATGTATTTGGTGACAGTTATTTCATAAATGAATTTTCTAAAAGTCGATATTTATTATCTGGATTGTGTCGAAGCGATGCGCAAACATTTCAATGAGGGGAAGAGACAAACATATCGACCGTACGCCTACATCCTAAAACTTTTAAAAAGAAGATATTGTGAAATAATATTAGGTAAAAGGTTTGATGCGAGAATTTGTTCACGTAATCGGAAAGTATGCAGCTGGCAACGCTCTAGTGGGAGTATTTCTAAAATGATGCAGGTAACCATTATTATTAGTCATTATTGTTATTGAGTTAATTTTTCGTCGTTAAGTGAATTTACGTTGAATTCTGTCTTCCGATTCTTGAACAATTAATAATTTCATATTAGAAACACAGAAAGTCTGAAGATGATATTCACTCGAAACGTCAAGACTTAACGCTAAACGACGCCGGCCTAAAAAACCCAACAACCACAAATTAATTGGACGACGGCCGCAAAGCCTTACACAGTACATTCTTCAAAAGAAAGAATGCTGGAGGAGACTGGTTCTTGCAGTAGGGACCTCGTTTTGGTAAGGATGAGGTCGCAGAGTCTCTCTAGTGTTCCTCGTTCGGATGGCCCTCGGTGTTATTATGTGGGAGAGCTCACTCAAACATCTTCCATGATAGAAACTGTAAAACAGGGCCAGGTCAGCAACATTTTGGGCTTTTGCTTTAGAGAGTGCCTCTGCCATTCTCGAGTTCATATTTATGGTGGTGGTCGGAGTACTTCCTTGGAAGTCTACTGTAGAATTGGCTGCGAAAAGCCTCCCTAAGATGTTTGCTTTTTCTGTAGTAGTAGAAGCCGAGGACTTGTCCTCTGTGGTCAGGGTCGACGGATAGGAAAAGTTTTGACTCTAGTCCAGAGTGTTCTGGATGAACTAGGTCATTTATAGAAGCCTTTCGAATACCCTAAAAATATTCGACCTATGTAGATTACCTAACAGGATATCTCCGATACTTTTTGAATATAGTTACAAAATCTTATATTTTTTCTGTATTCCGTATATTCATACTGCCACAGTTAGTTGGTGATCCGTTCACAATAGAATTGGTGCTATTGCCCATTCTTCCTTAACTATTTTAAACCCTAACCTGTTTTTTGTGTGCCACTAAAATTTATTGCACATTAATGTGGAAAAGTACCAAGTACCAAGGCAATTCAAATCTCTCAATTATTTTTGTGTACGAACATCTTTTATAGATTCCTCCATTTACTAGCATTGAGCAGTTGTTGAGGTAGGCCCGTAACGGAATCGGATTTATCAATCAAGAAGGCGGGCTGCCGAGTGTGAGCCACAGCCTACGTGATCCGAAGGAAGACGTGACCGGCATTCCTGGCCTACCGCGATCGGGCCCCGCACCGGCCACTGTTTCCAGCTTTTTGTATGACGTCACGTCGTGGTCCCGAATGGAGGTTGTTTGTTTTCGTTTAGAGTTTAATTGGAAGCTATCCGATTACCACGTAATCGAGTAAATTGAAACGCTGTTTTATTTTAACAACATTTACCTATCATCATAGCAAGAGATGATATTGCACGTGTTTTCCAGATTTAGTACTGCAAGCCAAAATCGTGATAGTAACGTGTACACCGAGAAGATAGCCTCTCTACTCAAAGCAAACATATTTGTGTTACCGTTATGTCTTTACCCAAACCAGGTTTGAATAGATAAGTGCGATTTGTCTTATCTAACAAACGACTTATTATATAGTTAGTTTCTTTAAAATAAAGTAGCCTTGTTCTACGAAGATAAGCTGTTACATAATACTAACGAATTCTTTGATTGTCACAACCAAATTCACTTGCCTTGTCGTACTTATTTCATAAAATCAATAAAGAAATGGATTTATGCACAATCAATTGATAATTTTTTGAGACAGCATGTAGCATATATTATGTTTGTCACAACCAAATTCACTTGCCTTGTCGTACCTATTTCATAAAATCAGTAAAGAAATGGATTTATGTACAATCATTATAATTTTTTTAGACAGTTTTATATAAACATATATGCTATGAAATAATCATAACGTTGCTTAAATACATGCTAGCTTTTTGATGTACATCTTTACAGTACCGTACAAATAGCTTTAAATGAAATGGAGCTATTAGTTAACATTTTCCATTTTCAAACCAGCATCCTCGCACTGAGTATTAGCGGCTAAAACAAATAAACATATTGCAAACACATTACAGATTGAGACAAGAGCAAACGAAAATTTACAAACACTCAAACAAAGCTTTTTCACTGTACCAAAAATGTCTTCTTGTTATAGTATAATTCAGGAACAATACAACATTTGCTTATAGTAGTACATCATAAATGATTATTTTTATTCAAAAAATGAATACATGGATTCGTAGGATAAAGCATACCAATTTTTTCTTATAGATAAATTCAAAAAACGTATTGTGTAAGTAGTTCGTCGCCATGATCCAATGAAGCGTTGGTTCTTTGCTGTTCGGACGGCATCGATGCTGAGACCGCGTCACCGGGTTGAGCACTTATATATCCCGGATTAGGAATGTAGATCTCCTACGCATCTTACAATCCTTGAGTCACTTAAGACGAGTATCCATGTTCTGTTGAGCTTGTACGCTTCTTGTTTGTTGATGAAGTTGTTTTTATGTTTATGAGTCTCGATTGGCCTCTGTACAATCTGGCGTAATAAAAAAGAGGTTGTAGTAAGAACCTGTGTCTCCCCAAATTTTATCTTGTGACCACCGCTTTCCTGGAGTTCATGCTATGGCAGATTTTTCTGTCTAGCCTAAAAGGTAATTTGAATTGTGTTCCAAAATTCAGATATTAAAATCTCTTTGTATACTCCCACAAGTAGGTACATGGTATCCGATAAATCTCTGATGCTGTCCACGGATCTCTTTTGTCCTTTGCTGATCTTGAATCCTGGTGTATTTTCCGAGCTGGTTTGTATATTGTCCCAAAATTTGCCTTCTGCAGTAACCTCCCAAATCTGTCTGTGACCCGGGAAACAGAGGGTAGGAAAGCTTTTGCTACTGGTGGTGGTTGTGGGTGCTTGTCTCCTCTACCAGCTCGCTTAGATCTTGTTATTTGTTTTCCTGAGTAGCCGTTTGCGTTCAAACCATTTTTGAGATGTTCGAACTCGGCGCGCTAAGTTCGGTAGGTTCACACACTCTTCTTGCTGGTTGTGTCGGTTTGTTGCTGATTCCGAACTTCAGCATCGATAATGGTTCAAGTTGTTGTGCAAATAGCGATCGATGTGTGTTGGCTTCATATACACTGTGTCCCTTTCTTAATTAATAGCACATCGATAAAACCAGCTTTTATTTTCCTCTACTTCACATTGTGCTGGATGTTCTAGAACATGAGCTCATGTACAGGGCCGTATATAAAGAGAGGTTTAAAGGGTTCAACCCCCCCCCATGAGTATTCCCATGAATGAAATAACTACTAAAATAATACAAAATAGCTTAGTGATTTATTCTACTACTAACCAATCCCTCGGCGCTCATGACTCATTAGCAGCGATACAATCTATACAGTTTTTAAGCAAATTAAAACATTACAAAGTCAAGTCTTTTGTTTTGCACATGAACCTCCCCCCTAAGGTCAACATGAACCCTCTCCATGGTCAACGCCTAGCTACGGCCCTGCTCATGTATACATTGTTTAGATGTTGTAGTTTCTGAGAACACGCTTATGAGGATGCCACAGCATAGTAAACAACCAGCACAATATCTCTGAGGATTTCCTGTTTAAAAATGATTCCCACAAAATTTGACTTTGGGATGATTTTACGGCTGTGAAGTTTGGGTAGAGATGCGAAAATGAAAATATCGATACCGGTACCAACTCGATATTTTTTAGCCAAATAGGCGCGTTTGGTTCGTACAGAGAATTTTGTGCAATTGATTACACCCCTCAATAATTATATAATTATTTTTGATACCAATACCCCTACAAAAGTATCAATACCAGCTTGGAATCACTCGAAAAGTATCTAAGATAAAAATACTCGATATTAGTGCAGAAGTACAAGTATCGAAGTATCGTTAGCATCCCTACAAAAAAATCATCCAAAAGTGGGGGACGCGCGTGTAATTGCCGCCTCTAACCTGAGATATTGTGCTGGTTGTTTACTATGCTGTGAGGATGCTATCCACTCGTGTCGGCGAAATGTCAAGCAGCGAAACACGCCGACGCCAAGACGGCGGAGCACGTCGACGCCGGCTGAACTGCCCAAGAACCAACAGTTAAAGTTCAAAAAGTTAGAAAGGCTTCTGTGATTTTTGTTGTTTGATGATTGATAGGCCGCCAATGCACTGACCGTATCATTTCATCGAGATCAGTGCAGCAGTTGTTGAGTTTACAAACGGCAAAAGGTTGACCAACGGAAATTAGTGACATACTTTTTCGTGATATGAACAACATAAAAATGTCCAAATAACTTTTCCAAAATCGAATAATCTTGCGATCACGATGTGGCGGAATCGATTCCTCATAAATGAGGAATCGAGCAACGCTTTAAGCTATATAGGCAATGTGAATGGGGCTCCGATTTTGAAAACAGCCCAGTATTTTATCAATATGACGATCTGTCTGCAACCTTTGCAGGTATTGCGATACTTTAAATACTAGAGGGGCTCTCTTGTGAAGCATTATACATACCAAGTGAAGTGGAAGGATATTTTTCCGATTTCAGAGAGAAAATAACGATTTCCTCAGGTTGATGAAAAGGAGTCGAGCGGGGTGGGGGTGAGGGTGCGGGCCGTTCCCCTTTCTTTTTGCGCCGCGTTCGGAAAATCGACAAAAGCTAACGACCGTCGTAAAAGAAAAGGCGAAAGCGACCCGTAAAATGGTTTCGTTTTTACGTTTCTGTAGGCGTTGAAGGAGTTATGACCGGAAAGTACGGACTTTTCGCTGTTTTTCGTTAATTGGATATTTTTGGTACATCAAGAAAAAAGCCATGAGCTAGGTAGCTACCTAGGCAGTTTACAGTGGTGTAGCTGGAGGCAGTAATGAGGCTATTTTCATTAGTGATTATTCGGATCAAATCCGTAGACAAAGGGACGGCTTCAAATCATTGTTCTTTAATTTGTGCCTGTGTTACGCTCAATAATCGAATTCGGGCAGTACCCGAAAAAAATACGCAAAACTAGTTTTGTGCAACGAATATTTCCCAAGCCCGAAAAATTAATTTTATACGGCTAGAATTACAACATTAGCAGAACTATTTTTTTCGCAACTTGAAATGCACAGAACTAGATCTGTACATTTTCTGAATTACCAGCAGAAATTCTGCTTTTTTCATTTAATCAGCGCTAGCGACGGAATAAAATAAATATAAAGCTGGAAATGTTATATAAATATATTTTTTCAAATACCAACAAACAAAAAATTATAAATTATACATTGTTTACAGGAAAACATTTAGTTAACTTAAAAAATTATTTATGTGAACAAGAGCTTGAATGATGACATGTAGAATTGCAGATGACATTTGTCCTTTTGTCGACAAGAACATTATCTTCTTAATACACATGTTCAGGGCCGCAACTAGGGGAGGGGGCGAGAGGGCCGTGAGCCCAGTGCGCCATCACAAAAGGTCTTGTTTCAAAGATTTAAAAGAATATTTGTTTCGATTTAGGATTTCTGTGTTTGAAAATTATTATTAAGAGCGAAGGAAATTTGCGACAACCTAAATAACTATCCGAATTTACTCCTAAAGGGACGATTAAGATTAATAGGTTGTTTTCCTATGAAGCAAAAGACAAAGATAATCGATTCTCATTCTGCATGCAATGAGGAAGTGAGAAAGGGCACATAACAAAAGGTGTACATCTGCTCTGACAGTCAGGCGGCACTGAAAGACATCTGCGGGCCTAAAGTTAGGGAACTCCTGGTTCACCCCCCCACGGGAAGAAACTGAAAATTATCAGAAACACCAAAAAAGCTTAAAAATGGAAGGATTTTAAATTTTTGATAATTACTGTTACGCCACCGATTTTCTAAAATATGATAGCAGAACTACTCTCTCACTCTATGGTTGCAAAATCAACATTTTATGAGATTGAGAGAAATCTCTGGACATCTCCGAAGCAGTTCTGTAGTTCTGTCTCCCACTATATAGACAGAAGCCGCCTAAGTTTACTTATAGACCTGCTATCTGGCCATGACACCTTCAGACGTCACTTGTATCTGATGGGGTGGTAAGCGTGCACGCTGTGGTGAGGAGGAACAGTCCACACATTATGTGTCGCTGTGAAACCCTTGGATATCACAGGCAGACTATACTATATTCAAAAGTCCTTAAAACTAAGGATGGACAGTATCCAAGGCCATCCTCATTATTGCGATGAGAGCCGTACTTGAGAACTAGGGTAAGAAGAGGTGCATAAGGGCCTGCTTGTAGGCCTGTGTACTGGTAGTTCTGGTCACTAGAAACCTTCTCTTATTCTTTCATTCATCGATTCACTACGATCTCATAGGACATTAGACTAAAAATTTCATAGAAATAATTGAAGCGGTTACTCTGATTATACTATTATAAAAATGGAAACACATAAACAGGTCGATGGAGATTTTATGATGTAGACATAAAGCTTCCAATAATATATTTTCTCAAAATCGGATTTTTCCCAATTACACTACTCCCTTCACTTACAGTAAGTATAGGAGTAAATTAATAATCTCAAGTATTATAACTTCAGTTTATACTGCATATACTTCGACCCTGTTTTGTTCCACCACTGTTTAAGGAGAGAGAAGGACTGCACATGTAATCCTAGGTGGATATGAAACAGAACGTGGTTCGCATGATAAGGCGGAAGTTTTTCTAATAGGTAGAATACGGCACCCTCATATAGCAGACTTTGCGGGAGTAGGGGCGTTCAGCTGTCTTTTCCGTATAGATAAAGCTATTAGAAGGATGAACTTCTCTACCCGTAAAAAAGTAAGGAGTATCGTGGGTCGGTGGAGGAAACTTTTATAGGGAGTGTTCTCCCCTATTGTTGTGGTTTTTCTGTCTTGTATCTGGTATATCGAGCCAATATAATGCTTACAGTATTTCCTGTATATTATTACAGATTGTGGGAAAACATGTTTCTTCAGATTTACGCTAAAATTTCTCGAGAATATCTACAACATATATTTTGTAATCGTTAACTCCATCTTGAATAATTGAGGAATCATGAACAAAGTTATTTGAGAATGAATGTCTTTATCTTTCTATTTATCAAACCTATTCTTAGTTTCAGTAATGTTTTTTTGCTTCATGAGTTGATGAAGTTTACCAGTTTTATGAACATTAACAAGATGGCTGTCAGATGGCAAAAAATCAAAAACCAAAACTAAAAACCATTATGTCCATCTTTTTGTGGAACCTACTAGATCTCCTGTTGAAAGTGAATATGTCCGATCAGTTTACTGAGTTTAATGATTCCTCTTCAAACTCCGTTGTGTCAAATACGAAGTGAAACGAGGTTACGTTTTCTTCCAAGTATTTGTAACAAAAAGGTTTTTTACCAGCTTCGTAAGTGATAAATATGTGCTCAACTGGCAATGGCCTGTGAGAACCTTCTGTCTAAAAGGTTGATCGATTTTTTGTCATTCTTCAAAAGCCATAGCCTACGGCCCTTCCCTTGTCCTTACCCGCTATAAAACTTTTTGCTTGCCCACAGTCGTCTCATGCTAATCAAACTTTTGCCAGTTCATTGAGGACAGCATTACCCTAGCACTAATTCCAATGCCTAGCATTTGTTCAGGGCTCATCTTAGGGTTACATTACTTTGTGCCATTATCCGCTTAAAAGACAAACAGCGCCGTGATCCTGAGATACCGATATACTATATTACTGGCTGTAATTTTTAATTTATCCACAATGCAAATGGACAATGTATTCTTTAAAGAACTAATCGACTTATGAAATTAATACGCAAAAAGCAAAACTTGCTTCTTGGCGCAGCTGTCCATGAATGTGAACTTACTTGAAATTAATTTTTTGTCGGATATTTTGTAAATACTATGATAGGGATACACCGGTTGCCGAAAACGCAATACAGAGCTTCTCATTCATTATATGGTTTTAATAATGAGCCAACAAACCGCGATGAATGAGTGAATGTCATATTTGGAGGTTAAACGACTTACCTGTAAGGAAGTTCAATCCTCAATTATACGAGAGAGTTCCGTCTGAAGTGATCACTCTGTAGTATATGCTTCAGTTATCGTTTGCGGCGTATTGTTTATGGAAAAAGTGGTTCCACTTCCCTACCCTCCCCTGCGTTCCGCTGTGCTATAGTCATTTCTACTCAGACCGTGCACTTTGGGCTTGGGGAGGGCGTGTGATCTCTTCGGACGGGGCTCTCTCGTATAATTCAGGATTGGACTTCCTTACATGTAAATCGTTTAATCCTTAATTATGCTTCGAGAGCTCCATCCTCGAGATGTTTAAAGATGGTTTCACGATCTGAGTATAATGGAGACTCAACGAGGAAAGAGGAAAAACAAGTCTGGACTTGCAGTTTTTTATTTAAAATTCAATAATTTTTATTTTACTTTTTTTACAAATGTAAAGGTATGTAATGTGTAAAAGTTTAGTTAGGTATCATAATTAATTATCCATTTTTTTATCAGCGAATTTGCAAAATCTAAATCGTCAGATATGTGAGTCTGCTATAAAATGTAACAAAAACTTTTGACCTATCACTCCACCTTGTGGTTAGTTTAATGGTTTCACGTCTTCTAATGACGAAATCTGATGCCCCACATTCTATTTATATGTCATTTTTCTTCTCTGATGAATTCCAATATCCAGCACGATGCCCCCCACACCGAATTACTGGCATCAGAAGAAAATGTCAGTACGAAAGTACGGGCGTTTCTAATAAACTAAAGTTTGCTACTACCACCAGGAAAAGACGTCATGTAAGCCATTCTCAATTGTGTGTCTTCACAGTTACCGACACATCTTTTGAAGGCTTTGTTTTCAGCAATTAACGCTTACTTGTGAAAATCGTGCATAGTCCATTTCCTCAATTTTGGCCTTTTTAAAGAAACCATACAAAAAAATCACAACAACTATCGTAACGACTTCATAGGACGAGCGTATGAAACATAATGACTATAGGACAGCTAGACGCAGGGGATGGCTGAGAGGTGGAACCACTTTTTCGTAAATAGTGCTCCGCAAACGAGAACTGAAGTTATATACTACATGGTAATTTCGAAGACGGAGCTCTGGAAGTACAATTATGGATTTAGCAGACACATGTACAAATAGAGTAAAGTTAAACAAGCTATAACAGTTACGATATTCCACCGCTTTGTGTGAAATCTAACATTAAGAAGCTCTACCACACTGCAATCTTGGATGAGCTTCCCCGATTCAATAAACGTCGCGGGAATAAAAAACCGCCAACGTTGCTTGGCGCTGCTAACCTTATTTACATACCAATCATAAGAATAATCCCGGCAAAATGCCGCTTCCCGTAATCCTCCAGATATTGGAATCAATCTATGGGGAGTCGGTGGGACTTAGAAACGGAGAGTTGTCGTATAACTTTTCCCCTTATACCATCAGCCAACAGTGGCTGGAATGGATTTCATTTCCTTCCTTCCGGGCGTTCTGCTACATTTCAGAGACCGGAAACTTGAAAAAGTTGTTACCTATATTCCAGCAACTGTCGTTATTAAAAATATGTTCAGTGTGTCTGTTAGATATGCTAACGCTCGATTTTTTTCAAGGTGTGGGGCAATTCATGAACCCTACGCCATTTTTGCACCTATTGCTAGGGGGCTGCAAAACGTTTTTTCATAATTTTTTAACTACAAATCTCATATTTTAGTTACTACTAGATTTACGAGTAAGTAATTATATGTTCTTTCACGTTCTCCATGCATCTAATTTCACCCCAATACCTGCGGACACTATCTTTCTTGAATATCAAATGCTATTAGACGAGTCTGCATCTACGACGCTAAGACGTAAGATGTCTTAATTCTTGGAACAGCTAAGACTTAAGGTGTCTTAATTCATGGAACAGCACTGAACATTGTTTTTCCGAATTATATACATTCGTGAGTGGCATCAGTCAGGCAAATAGGGCGAGACCATGGTAGAAAGGTAAATAGGGTTCTATGCGCTACTGGCTTCATAAATTATAGACCATCAACATTGTTTCATTCAGGGTAGATTAACAATAACAAGCTTGCTAACCTATGAGGATTATTTATTAAAATCCTTCGAAAACAGGCAGTAAGTTGATAGCATTTATACTGATTTATCTAAAGCTTTTGATAAAGTAAATCATGACTTGCTAGTTGCAATATTAGATTGGTTAGGTTTCGGAGGAATGGCTACAACTTGGAATTCAATTTTTCTCAAAAATCGTTGCCAATTTGTTAGAATCAATAATGTTTTGCCTAGTGAAATCAGTATAACATCAGGGGTTCCTCAAAGTTCTCACTGCGGACTTGCTTTGCAACTTGTTTATAAATCACATTGGTATACATATTAAACATTGCAATTATTTATTATTCTCCGATTATTTAAAAATGTGTTGTACTGTAACCGATATTACCGACTGTAAACTAATTCAAAGTGATCTTGACAATATCAATGAGAATGAGTGGTGTCAAACCAATGGGCTGTTCCTCATCCGCATAAATAAATATCACAGCATATCTTTTTCCAAAAAAGTTAATACCCTTTAATACGATTATGTACTTAACGATATAAATTTAGTTAATGTTAATTGTGTTAAAGACTTGGGTGTCCTCCAAGATTCCAAACTTTGTTTCACAGATCACTATAGCGAAATTATCAATGATGCATTGCAGAGACTTGGTTTCATATCAAGAAATAGTGTCAGTTTAGGAAACAATACCTTTAGAACTCTGTATGGTGCGTATTTTAGATCGACACCTGAATATGCATCGGTAATATGGTCTCCTTATCATCAGGTGCATAATAATAACGTTGAAAGCTTCCAAAAAAAGTTTTTAGGCATAACTGGCTGGCGGTCAAATATTAATACAGGGTGTCCCACGAGGATTAAGATAAGCAATATATCGGAACTGGGCAGTAGTATCGAATTATAATTTTGGGGGTGTAAATTAGAGCAAATATAGTAACTTTTCTTATTATTGTGTCACCCAATGAGGTATTTGTTTTTGGTCACGTGACGTCCGATTCAAAAATTTTAATGGGACACCCTGTATATTTGTGACTTTTTGTGCGCCTTCCGATAAAACAATAAAAGGCAAACTGTCTGCCATTGCCTTCTTTGTTGATATCTATTTAATCGCACTGTTTGAAGTCATTTGGTTAAAATGAAACTGTAATAGTCAGTCACTGTTGGTATAAATGAAAGTCTTGGCTGAAAACCGCACATGAATATCTTTACACCTTCCACCAACAAGTAATGGTATAAGTCGCTTAAATTAACTTCATTATAATAATAAATGAATCTACGTCCTGCTTCATTCCGCTAGTGTACATACCTCTTCCCTCTAATCTTCTACTGAATTTAAATCTCATTAGACGGCCTTAGCCCCAAGGTGCTACAGTGCCTTAATCAACCCAATAAGTTGTTGATAATGGAGACGGGTAGAGAGTGGAAAGCCCTACTGGAAGTTAAAGAGTGGAAGAAAATGGATTAAAGGGTCCGTTTCTACAATGTTGTCATATATTCCCGAGATATCGGAATATAGATTATTTTGTTTCTGTATATTAAATAATAGTATCGCATTTGAGTTGACCCAGTGTTTCAGATTCAGATGCTTATAGAATTGTAATCCTGATCCAATGGGTACGGAGAACCTAGATGCTTGAACCAGTGACCACAGACTATTTTTATGAACTGATTATGCAAAATGACAAAATCTGTATCTTATATCGACATGAGCTGGATGATTTGTAATCAGTATCTTGCACTTCTCGTGGATCCTCTAGTACACGGAAATTGCATAAATACAGGGTGGCTGCTTGTGGCTATAGAAATATTTGTACTAAGAGCTGATATTTCGTCAGCTATTTTCCAGAGCTGGTGAAAGCCATAACAAACTATATTTGTTGAAAATCATGACGGACGTCGCTTGATATAGAATGAAAAAGTTGGAGTAAAGTAGATTACCTCCGTATTCCCCACTCAATGGTTAGCCAACCTCCTTCCACTCCGCTCTTGCCTCAGTTTTCTACTTATTTGAAACAACTACTGAAACCGAATAAATAAAGCTGATAATTCCATCGTTATCTTGAAAGGCAAATGAGAAAATGCCGACTAGCGTTGGAAAGTACGAAATACTGGATACTTATAAGGCACAACACATATTCTAACACAGGACTAAGAATGTTTTCGTTACATTATTACAATTGCTAAGATTAATACTGATGATCTTACAATAAGCATGTATATTATATCTCTCGGATGATGGCATTGAGTCTTGGTAAAAAGTTCCAGTGTTGGCAGTTACCCATCAAATTGCATAGCGAATGAGAACTTCTAGTAAGTATGCTGAAAATGTATTTAACTACGAAAAAAGTCAAATGGAGCATGGCCTTGCGCAGCGAAGTATTCAAATATTCTTTATTTGTATGTAATTTGGAGATTTATACATTATGTGTAAAACAGAGGTTCTTTTAAACGCTTTTCTGGTACGTGCGTAAGTTTTCGCAAAATTTGAAATAATTTACACTATTGCATACGTCTGGTGGCATTTCATTGGTACAACGCCTAATTTCGGCATTCAATGTCTTCGATGTTCACAAGCTTGCCGCTATTCTGACTTCAGTTAACCACAGCCAGAAGTCCAAATCACATCAGTAACGTGGCGACCAGTTTAGTCAACGAAATCACAACCAGGAATATCAAAGGTAATAACCAAATTCTGTTAAGTCACATTTACAGTAGGCAAGATTGCAGGTGGTAAGGGATAAAGAATGTTGACCATTCATATGCCCTCTCTATTTGTTTTAACGTTTCAGTCTGACTTGTTTTTGGCTATATTTTGAGCAAGATTCTTTATAACTAAAAATAACCTTTGATATCAGTTTCACAAACGTTCAGGTAAAATCTTATTTCTAAATGGCAGCCCTGAATACGTATATCTTTTTACGCCTTGGAGGGAAGAAGGTAAATTTAAATTGGACTCGAGAACAATGCCCTTAGCCGTAATGAATGTAATTGTCGAGTGAAACAAAGCAATTAGGGGATAGAACTAGGAGAAGTTTAGTTGTGAGGGTTCGGTGTAAGGAACGAGTGGCGCTCTCAGAATCCTCTCTACTGGATAAAAGGACAATTGGAGATGCCGTAGTGCACTTTTTGTTGAAAGCTCTGGTAGTGGCGTAGCTATCAGACCATGTAATTATGATTTGTGCGACCATTTTTGCAGAAAATATACAGGGCAGTTCTGAGTAAAGCCTATTTAACATGATTTCCGATATACGATACGTATTCGTACTGATTCTATCGCATAATCTAAATATAACCATTCACACTTACGTTCTAAAAAGCTCTTCCTTGTTACACCTACCGTTTTTTCTAACAGAAGTCACAAATTTTGGATAACTGCTGTGCTAAGGTATTGTTAAGTTGAATTGTATCGCTGGACATAAAGGCAGCCCGGGTGAAACTGTGTGGATCTCGATACGATCCCAAAAAATAGAGAATCGACCTTGAACAGGAAACATTTTGAAAACGTATCCAATTTGTTTCCACTATATAGTGAGTAATTCTTCGATATCTCGCAATATATACCTGATAGAAGAAAATATCAAATACAAAAGTTATTTGGTTAAGACGAACAACAAAAAAACAAAAAACAAAAATATTTTGAAATATACAGGGTGTTGCGGGAAAGTAGGGCAGTGATCAAATTAATTTTTTTATATGGAACCATAACCTTTTTTTAATTTTCTAGTTTCCATCATCGATCTCCATTTAACCCTAAAATATTTTTGGGATTGGCTGCGATGTTGCCAAGTTATAATTTATTTTCTAATAATTTGCGGATTTGCAATGCACATCTACAGGGTGTTTTTGGCAGAATTTTAAATTAAGGCAATTTGAAGGTCATTTTACTCTGTTTTTTAAATGTGTGTTTTATTCTAAATCGAAATATCTACTAATACCCTATCTCGCCTTGTAATATTTTTTTTCGCGTTTGCGACGTTGCCAACTTATAAATTATTTTACCAAATTTTCAAACAAATATCTATGATTTTTATTAATAGAACACACTGTATATTTTATTTAACATAGAAGTACTCCCTAGAAATGGTTTACGGCGTGAACAAGTTTTAACTGGTGTTCCTAAAGTAATAAAACCGTTTTCCTTACACATACTGCCTATTTCGAGTACCAGATCAGTAAAAGGTACACGAACGCTTAAATATCTCCAAAACTTGCTCAGCTGGAACGAGAAAATCTATATCTGCAGGTTTTCTAACATGCAGAATTCAAAAATTATAACAGCAGCGTTGCCAGATTTACCACTTTTACGTTACACGTCATAATTTTGTTATTTTCAATAAAATCCTCTACTTTCTTTATTGCAATGAATTGAGGTTTTGAATAAAGAAAAAAATATATTTCTTTTGTGATAAATCGAAAGATCATATATAAGTTTTATAACAAAACCGTTTTTGTTTTCTTTTTTTTTTCGCGGTAATTCAAAAGTTATATCAAAATAAAAATGGTTTTTTGAATCGAGTACCGAAAACACGCCGACGGCTCCCGAACCCGTGTGACGTAATGATGGCGGTTAAGATGCTCCTTTGACCAACGACATCCTACATCGATACGAGATTCTAGATTCCCAGCCAAACGTGAAAATACTTGCTAGTAACTAGTGTATATCTGTTGCAATATAGCCGATGAATGAAGTTTGCAGCTCAGGACGACCTCTACGATCGAAATAAATATCTTTTTGAATGTTTGAAATCAGATTACAGATTCCAGGAAGTAAGTAAGTACCTAATCAAATATATCTTATTGAAACTATCTGGTGCATGTTCGGCTGGCCTAGTGGTTAGAGTATTGGCTAATGGATCCGTTGGTCTGGGTTCAAAGCTCAGCTTGTCGAATTTTTTTTTTATTTTTTTTTTTTATCAAATAATTCATTCATGTGCTTTTTGCACTTGTTATGTAAATTTTTTTCTACGATCAACATAAATATGTTTCTGAAAGCGTTCCGGTACTGTTTACTGAAAAAGCAGTGTTGCCGTATCTCAGTAATTAATAGAATAAAAATTTTGAAATTGTGAGACTTTACTAAATTCGACATACGCAATTCATTGCAATAAAGATAAGTAGAGGATAAAATCTGGCAACGCTGCTGTTGGAATTTTTTAATTCTGCATGTTCAAAAACCTGCAGTTATTGATTTTCTCGTTCCAGCTGTGCAAGTTTTGAAGATATTTAAGCGTTCCTGTACCTTTTACTGACCTGGTATTCGAAATAGCAGTATGTGCAAGGAAAACGGTTTTATTATTTTAGGAACACCAGTTAAAACTTGTTCACGCTATAGACCATTACTAGGGAGTACTTCTATGTTAAATAAAATATACAGTGTGTTCTATTGATAAAAATCGGAGATATTTGTTTGAAAATTTGGAAAAATAATTTATAACTTGGCAACGTCGCAAACACGAAATAAATATTACAAGGCGAGATAGGTTATTCGTGGGTATTTTGATTTAAAATAAAACATACATTGTTACATTTAAAAAAACAAAGTAAAATGACCATCAAATTGCCGTAATTTAAAATTCTGCCAAAACCACCCTGTAGATGCATATTGCTGATAACATCCAAAATAATATTCATTTAATATTCAAGTAACTCGCTGTATAATAATATTGAGAAAAGGTGAAGGAATATATCAATTTGGATGTATTACTTGCGACCTTGCAAACCCGGAAATTAATAGAAAATAAATAATAACTTGGCAACGTCGCAACGGATCCAAAAATATTTTAGGGTTGAATAGAAATCAATGATGGTAACTAGAAAAATTCAAAAAAGGTTATAGTACTATATATAAAAAACAAGTTGATCACTATACAATACTTTCCCGCAACACCCTATATATTTCAAAATATTTTTAGGATATGCGTCTTAAGTAACCAAATAACCTTTGTACTTGACATTTTCTTCTATCAGGTATACCTTGCCAGATATCGAGAAATTACACACAAAATATTTTAAAAGCCCGTGGAAACGTAGCAGCTGATATATTTCACATTCGCCTGAACGTGTGGAGGGCCGTCAGCCAATCAGAGGCGATCGGTCTTTAGGCGGCCTTGTTCAGTCCGAACTGACAGGCCTGCCGGAACGTGTGGGGGCGAGGCGACCGGTCTTCCGGCAGATCGTTCAGTTTGAACTGACAGGCCTGCCGGAACGTGTGTAGCCGACAGAGGTTCGATCGGCCACATTTGTATTGATATTTTGACAGTTCAAGATAAAACGTCAAGGTCAGTGGAAGTCAACTGAAGTCAACGTCTATCCCAATGCCTATGTGCATACAGTATGAATAGGAAGAAAAGAAATAAAAATTCTCAAAACACAGATGAAGCTTCACCGATTATAACAAAAGATCAAAATGAGTATGAAAATAAAATAAAATTATTAACAGAAGGAAATAAATACCTAAAGGAAATATTAACAGAAAAAGATAATCTTATACGCCAAATTACAAGTGAAAATAGACGCTTACAGGAACAATATGAATTGATTACATCTAATATTGCACCAAAAGACTCCATAGTAGACACCTTAGATTCAGTCGTCAAAAGACTTGATCACTTGGAGGAAAAAGGTTCCAACAGGTTATCGTATGCAGAAATCACGAAAAATAATACTGAAAAGAAAGAAAGAAAACTGAAAAAGGTCATTGTAAAGCCTGACGTAATCCAACCGTGTCATGAAACTAGAAATGACTTAACTAAACACATAAATTTACAAAATCTTAAGCTACGAGTAGAAAATGTTCGCAATATGAAAAACGGTTGCGTAGAAGTACATATAGAAGAAAACGATTGCTGCAAAATGAAAGAAGAAATGGGTCAGAAATTACCAAAAAAATACAAAATTACGGAACCAAAGACGTTCAAGCCAAAAATTCAAATTTCGGGTTTTAAATCTGATGAGACGCCTACAGTGGAACAAATAGAAGAAACCATACTTAAACAAAATCCTTTTTTACAAGAAAATGATATAACAAAGAAAAAAATGTATATAATTTATGCTGAAATATCAGGTAAGGGTTTCAGGAATATTTTTGAAAACTATAGTAGTAAACTATTGGTTGATTTCCAAGTTTTAAACGTTTACGAAAATAATAAAGTACTGCAATGTCAGAAATGTCAACGATTCAACCATACAGAAAAACACTGTCTAAATTCACATGCTTGTGCGATATGTGGTCAAAATCATGAAATTAAATCATGTAAACAAAATTTAGTGACATGTTGTAATTGTACATATTATAATGAGACCCTTAATAGGAACTACGATGTTACCCACACATCCGACGATCAGAAATGTCCTACTTACAAATATTTTCAATCTCAGTACCTTTCGAACATTGAATTTTGAACTATATTTGATTGAACGAAATTAAAAGTAGATAATAATTATACATAAAGTATTGAATGGATAGTTATATTAGAGATTTTAAAATCGAAACATTTAATACTCATACTGCTCAAGACACACATGATCTCAATAACCTACTAAATATTACAAAAAGTAAGAATAGTTTGCATATGTTGTATGTGTATCGATATATCTTTTACATTAATTTCAAATTTGGCGCCCGCACCATAAATTTCATTTTCGTTGGAATCGGCAACCTCCGCAGCGAGTACTTCGTGAGCATTCAAACGGGAACCACTTATATTATACGGTCGAGAAAATTTACGTTGTAAGGAAGTGCTAAGCGAAAATTGCAGTACTAGACCCCTAGAAACCACTGGAAGAGCAAGGACGAGCACCACTGGGCC
Organism: Callosobruchus maculatus; assembly: GCA_951848785.1. Lineage (NCBI taxonomy): Eukaryota > Metazoa > Arthropoda > Insecta > Coleoptera > Chrysomelidae > Callosobruchus > Callosobruchus maculatus. Next base: position 2,857,988 of record CATOUR010000038.1, on the reverse strand, counting down.
CAGTGTCCCTTCGAACGAAGAATCGAGGTAGGTGCCGATAAATACAATAGGATTTTTATGGTGCTACAAATTTCAATTTCAATTTCAAATTCGTATACAGTCCACTGAAACCACAAAGAACTAGCGAACCACATACATTTTTTGGTCATTCGAGCCACGATAATTGAATTACTCATAATTCATTCAATTCGTTAATTTATTATATCTATATTATTCTGTATTCAGTAGCCATTATTTAAGAAGATACTCCTTTTTTTGTCGTACGTTCGGTCGAACGCTACGAACAGCAAAAAACATTTGTTTTCTTCCATATAAATAAAATCACTTCTAGATTAATTACGACGGTTGATATTACAGGAAAGTAAACATTGCCCATTATATTTGATTCACAAAATATTTTATTAATTGTGTGCGGTACAAGGTGCAATATTTTTCTCTTTAAGTAGTACCGTTGAGAACATTCCTCAGGGCGCTCCAAATTACTTGTTGAAGTTTGCAGTTAACACAGTTACTTCATACACTCATTTGAAATGTCTAAGGATATACAAAAGACCCTGCATCGAAGGCAAGTTTATATTACTCGTATAACAGAAATCTACACAGCTGGAGTGAAAGCTAAATCTGATCCCAATTTTCAATCAATGTTTACAACAAGATGCGAGAACTTGCAAGAATTTTACGATGAATTTCAGCAACTTCATAACGCTTTAATAGGTTTAATAGAATCAGACGAGGAATTTGAGATACAGGATGCGATTAGAAAAGAAACGGATAACTATTATTTCCAAGCAAAAGATATTTATAATCAATTCACTCTAAAACAAGTTGCAGCTCAACAACCTAACCCAAATCCGAACAGAAATAATAACAGCGAATACAGGGATCTTTTGAAATTAGATATTCCAATCTTTGATGGTAATTTGCTCAAGTGGGTGACATTTTATGACATGTTTCGTTCTTTAGTCCATAATAACGCTAATATGTCAGACGTTAGAAAATTTCAGCACTTAATTGCCTACTTGAGAGGTGAACCATTAAACTTGATTAAAGCAATACCAATCACAGAAGCTAATTACGCAATCGCATTCCAAGTCCTAACAGAACGATACCAAAATGAAAGACTTTTAGCCACGAGTTATTGGAATGCAATAAATAATGCACCCACATTGAAAAATAATTGCTCTGCTAGAGACTTAAGGTGTATATTGGATACATTTAGGGAAAATATAGCAGCTTTAGATTTATTAGGTTTCCCAACAGAACACTGGCAATTTCCACTTTTTAACATGTTACTTGGCCGTTTAAATACTTCTATAAGAACTGCATTTGAAATAGAGCACAGTAAAATAAAGTTTCCTACCTACCAAAATTTAACAGAATTCTTAAACAATCATTGTCGTGCTCTAGAGTCAGTACAAATTGCGTCAAGTACTTCTTATTCTCAAAATTCTCAACAGCCAACTAATTCAAATCCCAATAGGAAACAGCACAATTACAATCAGTATCAAAAATACCCAACACAAAGCTATGTGTCTAATATAGATCAAAATAAGCAAAGCTCACAAAATACTCGATTCATTAAGAATAGATCTCATGGATTTAACTCATATTCAACACCGAACTCTCAAATTGCTCCAACACATAATTCAAACCATCCTAATGCTAACAGTCAGAGGAACTTCAACTCGCCAATACAGTATAAGTGTAGATTATGCAATCAGAATTCACATAACAATCTTTCGCAATGCCCTATGTTTATAGCAAAAAACATAAATGACCGTATCGCATATGTAAAGCAAAATAACGTATGTCTTAACTGTTTACGTTTTTCGCATACGGAAGGTTCATGCCAATCCAACTTCGCTTGTCGTATATGTGGCGAGAGGCATCACTCAACGTTACATATTTCTCAAGACAACCAGGAAATTTCTCAAAACTCCTATTTAACGAATGTATCACATTCAGTACATCAAAGTTCGATTCCATATAACACTGCTAGCACTTCCTCAATCATTACAACTCCACAAATGGATCAAACAAAACAAACTTCAACTTCATACATTCCTATTGTTTCATCAGTAATTTCAAGTCATCCGCCCTTCTCATCTCAGAATGCTCAGAATAATTCAACTCTAACTTCTTGTGCAACTTCTAGTAATCAATTTCTTAGCTGCGGATGTACGTCAATGGAACAATCGAAGCCCCAAACAACTGTTCTTCTCTCAACTACCAAAGTGCATATACTGGATGCTCGTGGGTATTACCAAACGGTACGGGTTGTCTTGGATAATGCTTCACAAGCTAATTTTATTTCTGAAAACTGTTTAAATCGACTGGGGTTATCTAGGAAAAAATTAATTGTTCCAATTGTAGGAATCAATCAGTCCAGCTCAACCACTAATGGCATAACCAATTGTACAATAAAGCCACTCAATAAAAATGATCCTAAATTTACTTTTGAACTTTTCGTATTGCCAAAAGTTTGTGCAGAAATGCCATCAATTCAAATAAATACAAAAAACTGGCATCATATTTCAAATTTGGAACTGGGGGATGATAAATTCAATATTCCTGCGCCAGTTGATATTCTCTTAGGCGCGCATGCCTACTCACAAATTATAAAACCAGGCATAGTTCAAGGGCAACCTGGACAACCCATAGCTATGGAAACTATTTTCGGATGGGTTCTTCTCGGAAACGCTCAAGCCTTTGATAATCCAATTACCTCTCCTCCCGTTTCTTGTCATTTAACTTCCCTTCATACGCCATCTCTAGATCAAAGCATACGAAAATTTTGGGAAATCGAATCAATACCTTCCAAACAATTTCTTTCACCAGATGAAGAAAAATGTGAAGCTTTTTACCGAAAAACCGTAACCAGAGATGAATCTGGACGTTTTCAAGTTTCCTTACCTTTCCGTCATTCTAGACCAGATCTAGGAGACACCTACGCTAAAGCTTATAAATGTTTTTTATCCCTAGAATCCAAGCTACTGAAAAATCCTGATCTTTATTTACAGTATGCAGATGTTATGAATAATTATATAAAAAATGATCATATGAGTTTAGTTCCTCATTCACAAATAAATTCCAAATCAGTTAATTATTTACCCCACCATTGCGTAGTTCGACCTGATAAGGCTAGTACTAAAGTGAGAGTAGTTTTTAATGCTTCTGCTCAAGGCTCTAAAGGAGTTAGCTTAAATTCAACCCTGTTGTCAGGGCCAAAATTGCAGGCAAATATCAACACCATACTTCTAAAATTTAGGTTTCACTTTATTGTATTACTTTCTGATATAAGTCAAATGTTTTTACAAATTCGAGTATCACCCGAGGATCGAGACTATCAGCGCCTTCTTTGGCGATTTTCTCATACTGATCCTATACAAGAATATAGGCTTAATACAGTCACCTTCGGTGTAACTTCTAGTCCGTATCTCGCAATTAGAACGATCAAGGAGCTTGCTACTCTTGAAAAACAAAATTACCCTGAGGCTTCTAGAGTACTCTTAGAAGATATTTTTGTAGATGATATATGCGCAGGCGCAAACTCTATAGAGTCAGCTTTAGCACTACAGAAAGACTTAATAGCTCTCTTAAGGTCAGGATGTTTTGAACTCAAAAAATGGGCTAGTAATGATGCTAGACTATTAACTAACCTTTCACAAGAGGAATGCCAAATTCCAATGTCACTCGATAAAGAAAACTCTATTGCACTTAAAGTTTTAGGCCTCCACTGGGATCCAAAATCCGATACTATGTTTTTCTCATACAGCATTTCTAATAAACCTTGCACTAAACGCAATATTTTAAGCAACATCGCATCCATATTTGATCCGCTAGGTTTGATCGCACCTATTTCATTTCTGACCAAATGTATAATGCAAAAGCTTTGGATATCGAAGGTTGGATGGGATGATCCTGTCCCCAAGCCTATTTTCGATCTATGGACTCAGTTTCAAATGGAACTTCCATTATTGTCCAATATTTCATTTCCAAGATACATTTTTTCGAGAGAAATACTTCGATGTCAACTGCATGCGTTTTCTGATGCATCCGAATCAGGATATGCAGCTTGCGTCTATGTAAGATTAGAATTACCCAATGACATCATCAAAACTTCACTTGTTATAGCTAAATCACGAGTTAGTCCTCTAAAAACCCTCAGCTTGCCTAGACTCGAGCTTCTAGGCAGTACACTCATGAGTGACCTAGTGAGTTTTGTCATAACCACTTATTCCTCGTTAATTACTATAGATGAAGTTTTCGCATACACAGATTCCCAAGTTGTCTTATACTGGGTGTCTACTTCACCATATAGGTGGAAAACATTTATTGCCAATCGAGTTAGCCATATACAAGATAATCTCCCAGAAAGTGTTCGTTGGTATCATGTGAAATCACATGAAAACCCCGCCGATGTAGCTAGTCGTGGCATAAATTCCGCACAATTCATAAATCACCCCTTGTGGTTCACAGGGCCACCATGGCTCAGTTTACCTCAATCTATGTGGAACTTAAAAAATCCATGCTTCGAGAAATATGATCAAGGAGTCACTGATATCATTTCCCGAGAAGAAAAACATATTGCGCTCACAACGAATGTTGAATGGCATATCATAGACGTTCTCTTGTATAAATTCTCATCACTTCATTATATTCAAAAAATAATATGTCATAGTAGAAGAATATTCTATAACTTCAAACACCACGATTCCCCTCTAACTGGTACAATATCTATTTTCGAACTTCAACACTCCTTGCTTATTTTAGTGAAAAGATGCCAAGAAATACATTTTTCTACTTTAATCTCACAAATTAAAAATAATGAACTTCTAGCAAAACCACTTAGAAAACTTGCTCCTTTTCTGGACAAAAATGGATTCATTAGGGTGGGCGGACGACTCAGGCATACCGACGCCATCCCCTTTGAATCAAAACACCCTCTACTACTTCCTCGATCTGATAGATTCACACAGCTTCTCATTGAACATATACATAAAGAAAATATGCATCCAGGTTTGAATACAATTCAGCACCTATTAAGGCAACAATTCTGGATATTATCTTCGCGCAGAGCTATTCAATCAGTTTTATCCAAATGTATAAGGTGTTTTCGTCTTCGACCTAAAGCCTACGTACCCTATCAGGGCGACTTACCCCCTTTTCGAATTTCACAGCTTAAATGCTTTTCTCACGCAACTTTAGATTACGCAGGTCCTATAAAAATATTACCTGGGAGATGGTATCGAGGTACCAAGGAGCTGAAAGCTTACATTTGCATTTTCTGTTGCACTAGTACACGTGCCATTCATATTGAAGTTGCTTCTGATTTAACTTCCGACTGCTTTATCGCAGCCTTTAGGAGATTTGTTGCACGTCGAGGACGTTGCAACTATCTTTACAGTGACAATGGCACAAATTTCGTTGGTGCAAATAATCAATTGAAAGAACTCTCAAAGTATGCTTCAGATCATCTCAAAATTAAATGGCATTTTTTCCCTAGCTCTAGCCCTCATTTTAACGGCCTCTCTGAGGCTGGAGTAAAATCGGTAAAGACACATCTCTACCGAGTAATCGGAGAGCAAAAATTAACTTATGAAGAACTCAACACACTACTCGTGCAGATTGAGGCTCTTCTAAACAGTCGTCCAATTTCAGCTCAATCTTCAGATCCTAACGATCTATTACCCCTTACACCGGGGCATTTTCTTACGATGGAACCCTTAAATTCTTGTCCCGATCCAGACTTATCACACCTCAAATTAAATACGCTTTCACGGTGGCAACTAGTTCAACGTTTAAATTCTGACTTTTGGAAGCGATGGAAAGATGAATATTTAAATACCTTACAGCAACGATCTAGATGGACTAAAAACCCTTCTAAAATAATGCTAAACACTCTAGTAGTTATTCAAAATGAGAACAAATCTCCCTTGCAGTGGTCTTTAGGCAGGATAGTAGAGCTACATCCTGGCTCAGATGGTCATGTTAGGGTGGTAACTGTAAGGACTCAACAAGGTTTATTTAAACGTCCTGTGGTTAAATTGTGCCCTTTACCATTGTACTGAGCACTAACAAACTTTTTCTTGTTATTTGTGTACGTCATTACAATTTCAATTTCAATTTCAATTTCAATGTCAATTTCAATTTCAATTTCAATGTCAAATTTCAATTTCAACTACAATTTCACTTACTCAAAGTTAATAATTCTCCCAATTTAAGTAATTCGCACTTTTTTATCACATTTTTTTTATTTTCACATATTTCGTTGTAAAACATTAGTTTTAGGTGGGCGGAAAATGTATGTGTATCGATATATCTTTTACATTAATTTCAAATTTGGCGCCCGCACCATAAATTTCATTTTCGTTGGAATCGGCAACCTCCGCAGCGAGTACTTCGTGAGCATTCAAACGGGAACCACTTATATTATACGGTCGAGAAAATTTACGTTGTAAGGAAGTGCTAAGCGAAAATTGCAGTACTAGACCCCTAGAAACCACTGGAAGAGCAAGGACGAGCACCACTGGGCCCAGTGTCCCTTCGAACGAAGAATCGAGGTAGGTGCCGATAAATACAATAGGATTTTTATGGTGCTACAAATTTCAATTTCAATTTCAAATTCGTATACAGTCCACTGAAACCACAAAGAACTAGCGAACCACATACATATGTTTCATATGAACATTAGGAGTTTAAACAAAAATTTAGATGAACTTAAATTACTACTAAGTGAACTTAATTTTAGTTTAGATTTTATAATTCTATCTGAAACCTGGAAGCGAGATATCGTTGTATAAGCTTGATGGATACACATTAGTGTACAACAATGGCGATGTGAATCAAAATGATGGAGTGGTAGTGTATATATAAGAGAAAATACTTTACATAGTTATAATACATTTATTATTGGGAATATCAAAATCGTTCAGATATACTTCACTAAGTGTAATAAAAGAATTTTGATTACGTGCATATATAGATCACCACAAACACTCGTAAATGAGTTTGTTGAAAATCTCAATCACTATCTTGCAACATGCATATCTGCAGATATGCATGTTATAATAGGTGATATAAATATCAATATTCTTGGAGAAGAAACCAACATTCAGGACTATCTTAATATTTTAAGCATTCATGGCTTCACATCTGCAATAAACAGCTACACTCGAATAACTGATAGTACAAAATCGTGTATTGATCACATATTTATTAATAACAAAATTAAAGATGTGAGAATAATTCCCGTTATCGTTGAAACATCAATTACAGATCATTTTTCTCAAGTACTACAGATACTACTTCCAGGAACAAATAATCCACTTAATAGTGAAATGTTGCGATACAAAGAATACTTAAATAAAAATAAACTTTTAAATGAACTAAAAAATGAATCGTGGAATGAGGTGTATTTCGCTAGTGAAATTGAAAAATCAACAGAAACATTCATTACAACTTTGACAACACACATTAAAAATTGTACAACAAAAGTGAGAATAAAAAAGAACAAACAGAAAAGAAAAGAATGGATCACTGCTGCTTTAATAAATTTCGTAAATGAAAAAAATAGGCTTTACAAAATAATGATAAATGATCCGTCAGTAGAAAATAAAGAAAAATATAAAAAATATCATAATAAGCTTACAAATTTAATCAGAGCTAGAAAATTGTCATATTATCAAGATAAAATCATGAACCATACCAACGATAAACAAAAGCTATGGAAATGTGTGAATAACGTTATAGGTGTAAATAACTCTGGTAAAGACATTGGTAAAATTATGTCACAAAGTGGAGACATGTTGAACACTAACTTAAATATTAGTAATGAATTTAACCGGTACTTTTGCTCTATTGGTAAACGTCTAGCAGAAAAAATTAAATCAAATATCCGATACCTAGACACACAAACAATCAGACTCTCAAACTCCATTGTAGTACAAGAAATCACTGAACAAGAAATAATTAATTCAATAATGCTGCTGAAAAATGGCAAAACACCTGGAATAGACAATTTAACTGCTGAAACACTCAAAATCGTAGCACATCTGATTTCGGAGCCATTCACTAGAATAATTAATTGTTGTCTGGAAAAGGGTATTTTTCCATCTATACTCAAAATTGCGACTGTGATGCCTGTACATAAAACTGGTGATGAATATGATTTATCCAATTATAGACCTATCTCACTTATCTCCTGTTTGGCAAAGGTTTTTGAAAATATAATAAAGAACAAATTGACAGAATTTTTAGAGAAATATAACATATTTTCTGATAAACAGTTCGGTTTCAAAAAAAATAAATCTACTGAAGATGCGGTGACATATGTAATAGGAGAACTATGCAAAAATGTAGCCAGAAATATTCCAACATTATGTGTATTTGTTGACCTAGCAAAAGCATTTGACACAGTTGATCATATGATGCTCATGAAAACTTTACAAAATTATGGTATACGGGGTCAAATCTATCATCTAATTAAAAGTTATTTAAGTAATAGGACACAAACTGTTATGATAAATAAATGCTCTAGTTCTCCATTGCCTATAACATGCGGTGTTCCTCAAGGAACGGTACTGGGACCATTATTCTTTAACATATATATAAATGATCTATTTGCGGTTGATGTGAGCGGAGATATAGTGAGTTTTGCAGACGATACAGCTGTTATATTTTCTGCTGAAAGTTGGGAAATATTAAAATCAAAGGCTGAAAATGGTTTGAAAAAAATGTACAACTGGTTCAGTAGTCGACTTTTAACAGTCAATTTCAACAAGACTCACTTTGGTCCATTCGCATCATACGCAAACGGCTTACCGAAATACACCAACTTACAAATCAGTTGTAAACAGGTAGCTTCTATATCAATGGTCACCAGTATCAAGTACTTAGGAATATATCTAGATTGCCATATCAAATGGAAACAGCATACCGAATATGTTGTCAAAAAGATTCGTTACGTTATAAGCAAATTTAAACTCCTTTCCACTATACTTACCTATGAACAGATGATCATTGTATACGAAGCACCTGTTCATAGTCATATACGATATTGTATTGTGGTGTGGGGCGCAGCATGTAAAAATAATATAAAAGCAATAGAAATTATACAAAAACGTTTAATAAAAATTTTATATAAAGTGAAATGTACATATCCTAGTGACCTGTTATTTTCTAAAACAAAAATTCTAGATATACAAACATTTTTCATGTCATTAGGTATTTACCAATATAAAAATAAATCAAACTTGACAAAACACGAACATAAATATGACATAAGATATGCATGTAATGTTGTACCAAAAGCAAGAAAAAATACTTTATTACGATGTCATACATTTCTTGCTCCAAGACTATACAATGAGATACCAGAAAGCATAAAATGTCTAGTGCCTTTAAATTCATTCAAGTATGGTTTAAAACAATGGATAGTAAATAATAAGCGCATTAAAATTCACCAACTTGTAGACATATGCAATACCTATTATTACTGATATATATGGAATACATAATATTTAAATATAAATATTCCTGAATTAACCCTTATTTGTTGTTTCCATTTTATAATAATTACTTATACCCAAGCACAAGTTTTTAACTTTTTTTGGGTCACTTGTTGTTTATTGTATTTTATTTATTTTATATTTACAATAAACGCTATACTACATGAACCCTATTTTTTCGGAAATTTGGTTACACATTTTGGGAATTTGTGTCTTCATAGTTGGAACCTATGTTAGTTGCCGAAGTGCTGTCACGTCAAGTCAATTTAAATTTGTAGGTATGTGATTTTAAGCTGTTTGATATTTAATCCGATCCACCAACTACCTAGATTTCCATTTTCACTATTTATCACTCAAGAATTCCTGTTAGGTGCACGGTTAAATAGTTAACCGATGGAGGATGTCTTTGATAATTGATGAAGATTTGATGACATGTACTATATTTAAATATCTCAAAGTCTTTTTCCACATGAAACAGATTCTACTCACCGTGGACCGATAATTTTAAGCAACGACTTAAATTCATTACTTGGCATTCGTAAATATTTAAAGTATTTTTCTGTGTCCGTTAACTTAATCTCCTGCAACAGATAATGGTCGTTCCTTGCTCCTTCCTGTTTTTAAAAATGTCTCTAAACCTAAATCTTCGTCTTCTTTCCTTAATTTTCGTCCATAAGAGCGAATTACCGTTTTCAAATAAAAATTCATGGAAATTGTCAACTGTCAAATTTCATACGATATCGAATAAAAATATTTTCAACTCGTCCGATCATCGTATGAAAGTTAAAATCAACTGACAAGTTTGGTGCCAATCATTTTGCATATTACAACCAATATGAAGAGCTTCGTACTCGTACCATCGTATTGTCGGAAATCGTGTGCATGTAAATTAAGCTCAAAACACGAACCTTCTTTTCAGTGCTTGGGCAGATGTGCTGTGTATCGCAACCAATATCGCAACCTTAGGGTTCAGATTTTGGTACGGTGCGGTGGTGTTTAAAGTGGAATCGTTAAACTCTGTAAACTTGTCCGACGCACTGACTTTTACCAGAAGGTTTGGAAGGTTCAATAAGAAAGAGTACTCTAAGGAGGCCATGAAGGTTTTTAGTATTGGTTCAGTGGGATCGACAAAAAAGTTGGCCACTTACCTGGCTTCGCCTCCCTGTCACTGCTAGCACTACTTGCCCTATACTAGTATACAACCAATGCAGCTAGTGTCACATATTAGGCACATATCAAGCACATTATCAAGGTTGTGAACCTGATCCTGTGGGTTGTTGCTGTTGTTACTTTATAACCAGACTGATTATTGTTACATAAGTATGTCTCCTTAAAGGATTTTGTTGAAAAGCCTCGATTTCGATACAGTAGCCTCCGAAGTCGAACTGTCTGCTAAGCTGTATATCTGATTAATTAACACCCGTATGCTCCGTAAGTCAATTGCGCGATTAGTTACGTAAACCTGGATTAGATTACTTGTTTACTATGCACCGCAAACTGACAATTTTGACACTGTCACTGTCAAACCAATCTTGAGAACACAACCTTGCTGTATCTCCAAACTGGATTAGTTAATCTCTTGACGGTGCATGGCTAGATGCCAAAGATTAGCAAAACTCGATTAGGGAACTGGGATTACAATCGCCAAACGGTGCATACGGGTGTAAGGCCTCTATACTTTTTTCCTCAATCGAGAACATATTTTCTAAACGCCTCACTCGAAACTACTTTTCGATCAATGGTTTTATCGCCATTTTGAATTTTTATTGGCACTGCGGCTTCCTCAGATAAAAAAGCATTCTAATTTTCTGCATAATATACTCTACTGCTTTCTCCTTCTGAATCTCCAAAATCTAGTCGGATGACTACTTTGCTCTTGATTTTGTTCGTTTCTTTATGGTACCTGGAGTGCCTTTTACCAATTTGGTCAATACCTTCTTGTTCAGTAATTCTCTGTGATAGGGAGTTCTTGGGACTGTATTTGTGCAAATTCATCAGTTTTGGAAAGTGAAACTTCAGGATCTCAGCTAAGGGTACCGCATCCGAAAAATCTCGATCCAGGTGCCTCTTTTGCCTTGATATATTGTATGGCCGTCTATCCACTTGTACAGCTCATCAGGGTTGTAGTCCATAATGATATTTAATCATTTGGATTTTAACCGAAACAAAAACGTCAAACATTGAACGGAATAATTGAAAATCAGACCAGACATATATGGCTCTCAGTGCTAATCAATGGGCATGACCGTTATGTTCCTTTCATTCGACAATCTTTCAATTTGAAAGATAAAATATCGCGCTATACTATCAGTAAATAATCCCCATGAATCTAAGATCGCTGGTCATTCATATTACGGAGGAGAACAGCTGAAATATGTCAGTGGTGACTAAACTATGAACTGTAGTTTTCTGGAATCTCAGTCTGGTTTCATAATATCAATACAGCAGCGTTTGTTGGAAGAACGCATACTGTATATTATTTTTTATGTTTGTTGTTAATTGATCAACGACAATAGAATCATTATTAAAACCGTAAAGGATATTATTTAATGATTGCTAAGTGTGAAACCGATGAATGTTCACATCATATTGATGAGTAATTTTATCATCTTTTGCATTCATAAATTAACGCTGGTCTATTTCTGTTTCTACTTAATTATATTGCACCATTAATCTATGATCAAAAATCATCATAGCAACACTTAGAAATTATATGATAGAGTTTACCTCGAAACTAGAGTAGAGGTTTCTTGTTGGCAGCTAATTTTATATTGTGAATTATAAATCGGAAGTCAGGAATAATGTATATAATGTTCGTTCTTCCTAGTACGTCATTAAGTTGTGATCTCGAAGGAAATTTGTCATACCTACCCCATAGTGTGTTCTCTTAGAACATAGTTTATTATTATTCTACTATTAATGCTCAAAAAACTGCAGAAGATTTATCAACTTTATCTGCAAAACATCTTTCTGTGTATGAGCTCAATCGAGTTCGTAAAGTAGGAGCATGCTTTTACGACAAATATAGCATATTTATGTCCTTCAGCTCAGTGCCTACAGAAAGACATGGAAAGGACGGTTTAGGCGCAAAGTGGGTTGTTACATTTATCAATTTCCAATTTCGTCTGCATTCCTACCTTTCTCCACATTTATACAGTTTACCACACGCCCTCCTGGGGTAGGTCCCCGTCGTCCAGTTTCAATTTTCCCACTAAATCAATCGGCATCCACGCACAGCGGCCATTCAGCAGATTTACACGTTGCTGGCATCCACACTCAACACCCCCTGATGTCCGGTCTGGACCGGAAACAAAAGCGTGGACATGGTGTGAAAAGTGGAAAATGCCGTACACTCGTTCGCTGAATGCGTTTTCAGGTAGATGGATTTGGTTATGTTTCATTTTTAAATGAGGCTCAGTTTTACAGCCTACCCAATATACGATGAGGGAGTATTATAATCGGGAAAAATTAGTAATTCGTATTTTTACAAAAAAAAGACTCGCACTACCATTATTTCGGACTATCATACATTTTTTATGGTCCGTTATTGCGTCCCGAATGAGATGCGGTTTGGTCTCTCCTTTATCTTATTGACTCAAGACAGACTGCAACGTAAAGCGCGCTAGAGAGAAAATCACAGGGTCAGTCCCAGAAGTTACATTTTTCTACATATTTTGATGAAGGCTGCGAAACGTCAATAACTAGTATATTTTTCAATTCATGTGTTGGTGAATAACAAGTATAAGCTAACACTGAAATAATGACGAAATATCAGCCCAATCGTCTGCTCACTTCAGAGAAGGGCCATATCAGCTCTAGCTAAAGAATACTCCGTCGCCCTTCATATATACCGGGTAAGAAGGGAGAGGACCGTCTAGCTAGAATAGGGGTCGGCAGCCTCTGCATCGGACCAGAATCTATGGTTGGAATTAACAGGCGCCAAGTCAATGTTGCTCTGAGCGACTGCACTACAAGGACTGGCGAATGGCTAATCAGGGATAGATGACTACTTTCGACAAGCTAAAATATTCGTAGCAGGCCCTGAGAAGGGCCGAACTTTATGGTTTCTGAATAAAGGCAGAGAGATGCTCAACCTTCTGGTGAGGGTCTTCACTCACCATTCTCCGCTAAATAGATATTTGTCACTCATGAGAATGGTAGTGGTCCAGATGCTTGGAGGAGCATGAGACATCGTTTCACTTCCAGCAGATGTGCGGTGTATCACAAAGTTAGAGTTCAAGTATTTGGTACGACGGAGTTTCTTGGAGGAGTCACTTTGTTCTAGGAGACTTTCGTCAAGAGGTCTGGTAGGTTCGACAAGGAGATTTCTATGGCATAAGATTTTAGAGTTTTGAGTGTTGGTCCAATCGGGTTGGCAAAAAGGGCCAAAGGCTTGGGCTCTGGCTCATCACTACTACTTTTTTTTTTTTTTTTTTTTAACGAGGGGGTTGGAAATCTTCAAAAGACACTCTGAGCTGGCGATACTGCATCTAATACTCAGAGGTGTCCGATTCACTGAGGTGCCTACGGACTAAAACCCTTCCCCCTCCAGCTCTCTCAAGGCACAGGAACCGCGTGAGCATTACTTCTATGTCTTGATGTGTCTATACTTTCCTTCTATCCTTTCAGCCTGTTACCTTACCTCTTTCTCGGGGCGTGCATTAGTTAGAGTTAACTTTTCTGGCCCTCTCTTCAGATTCTTTCAACAATACAATTTTGGCCACCATGTTTTGTATTACTTTCCAACTTTCCTCACTACTTAGCATAATTTCCACCACATTTTCTGGAGTCACTGTTTTATCTACGTCTGTTTGTGCCTGTGCTCTAATTTCCTCCCACCTATCACACTGAAAGAAAGTGTGTTCTGCAGTATCGACTGAACCACAATAACAGCACAGTTCCGTATCTGCCAGGTTGAAGCGCTTGAGATAAGCTTGAAAGCATCCATGGCCAGTGAGCATCTGGCTGATGCCGTAATCTACTTCGCCATGTTGGCGTCGCGACCATATCCTCACATCTGTGATCAGCCTCTTCGTCCAAGCAGCTACCCCACTATCTTGCTGCCATCTGTCCTGCCATTTATTAAGAGTGGTATCGTGTGATAATCTACAAGAGTTCTTGCCACTGAATGCAGTAACACGCTCTTCTGCCAACAGGTCTATCGGTGGGATCCCCGCTATCGTTAGTAGCGCCTCAGTTGATGCAGTGCGGTATGCGCTGCAAACCCGGATTGCCATTCTTCTTTGTAGGCCCATTAGCATACGCCTATATTTTTCCTTCTGGAGAACTTCAAACCAGAACGGGGCACCGTATAATGCGATGGAGTGTACTACCGACGACAGTAGTCTGCGTTTACTCGCACGTGGTCCACCTATTTTTGGCATCAACCTACATAAGGCTGTGGCAGTCTTATCAGCCTTCTCCAAAATCCTGGCAATATGAGCCGCCATGCTCATATTGTGAGCTATAGTGATCCCCAGATACTTTACATTCCTATTTGTGGTAATTCGTGTTCTTCCAATTTCCAGGTCAATAGATTTAAGCTTTCTGCCGCCCAGCAGTATTACGGCCTCCGTCTTCTGTGGCGCCAACGCTAGTTTTCGCTCGGTCAGCCACGTTTGGATTTTGTGGATTGTGCTATTCGCCAACATTTCCAATTCTATTGATGTTTTGGCCTGGACAATAATGGCCAAGTCGTCTGCGTAACCTATAATTGTTACCTCCTGCGGAAGATCTAATCTAAGGACGCCGTCATAATAGATGTTCCATAGTATCGGTCCCAACACTGACCCTTGTGGCACACCACTGGAGAGTTTCAGTTTCTTATCATCTCCAACTATTAGATATCTATCTGAAAAATAGCTAGCTAACATATTTACAAGGTACGGTGGAATATTCCAAGTACACACTTCCTGCAGCAATATCTGCCAAGACGCAGAATTAAAAGCGTTTTTCACATCGAGAGCAACTAGCAAGCAAAATTCTCTGTTTCTGTGAGGTTTCGCATAGTTTGCGTCTGTTATGTTTTTAAGTCTAAGTAGCGCGTCCACAGTAGACCGTCCTTTTATGAAGCCATATTGGTTTTCTGAAAGCCCGCCTTTAGCATCAACAGCATCCTTCAATCGAATGAGGAGTAAGTGTTCAAGAAGCTTCCCCATTGCGCTAATTAGGCATAGTGGTCTTTGATCTGCCTTGATCTGCCCTGGTTTTTTCTCCTTATCTATAAGGACCAGTTTAGCAGTCTTCCATATTTTTGGAAATGTCCCTTGTAAGAGTAGGCGGTTTATCATGCCCAAGCACGTATCCGGGAATCTTTCTGCAAACAGCTTGACCACTTCTGTTGGTATTCCATCAGGTCCAGGCGCTTTACCCACCTTCAACTTTGATACTGCCTGTATGAGATCATCCGCGGAGAACACTTCCGTCTCAGAACTTGTCACATCTACAGGGTTCCATACCAAAGGATGATGCTCAGGAAAAAGCGATTTGGCCACAACCAGTTGTTCCTCGTCCGTCATCTTGATTGGTGGATACGTTCCAGTCTTTTTCAAGACTATGCGGTATCCCTGACCCCATACGTCATTATCCACATCATCAATTAGCTTTTTCCACGCTTCCTTCTTTGCTCGTTTGATTGCTATACGCAGAGCATTTCTCAAGTCGGTATATTTCTGCTTCATCCTGAGCTTTTCTTGTTCCGTAAGATTAGTCCTTCTGTTTGCGCGCACTGACTCCCTTTTCGCGCATAAGCATTTTTTCCTTAAGTCGGATATATCGTTGGACCACCAATATACGCTTTTTCTACGTGACCCACCAAATTTTTTGGGGAGGGCCTTATCGCATGCCTTCGACAAAATATTCGAGCATACCTCAGCCGTAATGGGCTCTTCTTGCGCTTCAAGATGCTGTAGTTGGGTGAGTATCTCTGTCGCTAGCATGTCAGCCTTTTCGTCCTTGTATATCCACCTCTTTTGCAATATGGTCCTGCTAGCTACTTGGTCCTCAGATGTACCTTCCCTTATGAAGTACTCAATATATTGATGATCGCTGAGATTCTCTTCGTCTAGCACTTTCCATTTCGTTATTTCCCTCGCAATACACGATGTGCTGAAGGTGATATCAATGAAGGAGCTGCTGTCTCCCCTAACAAAAGTTGGTCTGTCTCCAGTGTTGTGGACTACTAGATCATCTTGTGCCAACCATTCTGCTAGAACGCGTCCCCTGTGATCTTCAAATGGTGAACCCCATAAAGGTGATTTGGCATTAAAGTCTCCACCTACAACTATTTCTTTGTTTTGTGTCCTTAAACTTTCACGTAATATTTGTAGATACTCCACCAACTCAGATAACGGTATGTTGGGGGATATGTAGCAGCCATACATCACCCATCCAGTAAATTCTACCCATACAAAGCCATTACCAGCACCAGTGTGGCAGGCGCTCACTTGCTTACTTAGATATATGGCAACACTGCTTGCAGTATCCGATAGCCACCGACCCTTCCTCGCTAGCCTTTGGTTCGGTTCCGCCATGACCGCTACATTTATATTATTGTCCTCTATAAACTTATAGAGTAAGTCCATAGCTGCTACCCCTCTGTTCAGATTGCCTTGTATGACCTTCATTAATACCGCTTGGAGTCCCTTGCCCTTCTTGCGCCAAACAGAATATCCCTAAATCGAGGACATTTTGTGGTATCCGCTCTATGACCGCTTCTATTACATGTAGTGCACTTTTCCACATTTTGGCAGCTGTTAACTCGATGTCCTTTCTCACCGCATCGCAGGCAGACGTCTGATCTGTCTTCACCTTGACACTCATGCGTTTTGTGTCCATACTGTAGGCACCTGAAGCATCTGGTAACATGTAGCCGCTCCCTAAGTCCACAGTATAGCAAGCCTATCTTAATCTTTCCCTTTCTAACCAGCTCTGCAGCAACATTTTTTGGGGCTACAAGCGTAGCGGTCTGATTACCTCTGCTGTTCTCTCTAAGGGACGTCACTTGTAGGCATTCCCTGTCTGATTCTGGTAGTCCGATTTCCTTATTGAGGGTTCGCCAAATCTCCTCTTGTGTAGTAGCTGCATCCAGCCCTGTTACAAATAAGGTAGCATCCACACGTTTGGTTGTAATTTCTGCCTCTTTGATATTTTCCTTCAACGCCTTCTTCAAAGCGTCTGACTTGATGCATCCACCTTCAACCTCAATGAGGAGATCCCCTTTCGCTGTTTTCCTCATGCTTTTGAGTTGTACATCAATACCGTCTATGTCTACGTTAGTTTTTATCGAACGCACGAGTTCCGCATAGGAAAGACCTCCTGATTTAACAATAACCCCATTTGTGGCTGGTTGGTATTTCTTACTAGGTGGCTTTGTTTGGCTACCTCTTATCGTTCCCTTTCTCCTCTGATCGGTTGGGTGGTGTAAAGCAATATTCACCTCCATTTCCTTGAAGGCGAATTCCACCAACTTCCTGACGTATTCTCTGTTCACTCCGTCAGAAGCCACTAATCTCAGTGTTTTTACCCCATGTTCTACAACAAAGTCTCTCCAACGCACAATAAGGTCATAAACCTTCTCCATGTCATTAATGCCCTCCTTATTTACTTGGAACGGTAAAACATACACATATTTTGTTCGTTCTGTTGGCGCTTCCTTCTTACTTGTGGTAACCTTGGTAGTATTTGCAAGATACTCCAAGTTGCCCTCATTACTATCACCATACAAATCTAAGGTGTCTGGATACACATCCGATAATTTCTTGGTTAAACTACCCTCTGACTTGTTTGTTATATCGGTAAGTACCGCTATATTGCCTTCCAGCATCATCCTTTTCGGGTTGTCGTTCACTATTTTAGTTTTTACATATACCTGCTCTGGCCACTCTTGATCGAGGAGTTTGGCTATGTCTGAGAAGTTTCTTCCTTCTGTAAGATCGTGTCGAATGCTCGATGCCTTGACCTTTTCAGCCATCTCACTATCACTTAAGACAGTCTGCATATCTACTTGTACGCCAAAGTCTATCCCTTGCTGCTTCTGGGATGGAGGTGCCACTGGTACACGACGCAATTCCGCCTGCGATTTTTCACTGTGTAGTAATTGAAGTCGCCTTTCCAGCTTTTCAGTCTGTCTGTCCATCTCTAAGACCTGTGTTTTTATTTCGCTCTTAGTATTTGGTATACTTCTTACTAGCGCCCTCAAATTTTTTGCAGTCTCCCTTATTTTCCTAACCAGATCCAATTCATATTGATCCCTTCCTTCTTGGTCTATACCTTTATCCTCTGAGGAGTCTTCCCTTCTGCGCTTCTGCGAATGTTGTACTTCCTTTTCAGGTTCTATCAATCCTGAGAATGAAAAGGATCTCCCTCGCGGAGGTGTTCTTTTAATAGAGTCCCGCCTTTTAAAAGGATCTACCACTACTCTGTCATTGGTTGGATCCACCTCTTCCATTTGGCCTACAGCCGGATTCGTGTTTGCCTTAGCTGAATTTGATTTTAATGTATCCATAATTGTTCCCACGAGTATGGGACGATGTGCTTGTGTCACTCCCCGGGGTGGCGCCCGTTCCGGGGAGAAGGGACTTACTACGATGGAGTGGCCCAGGTGCCCCAAAGGTTTTAACGACTTCGCTGTCGGTTATTTATAGAGGTTTTCTCCTCGCGGGCCGGCCAGTTAAGGCAAGCCCCGCGGTCACGAATCCACACGACGTTCCACAGCTTCGCCCTACTGTAGTCGCTGAGGTGCGGGTCGTGGTTACGCTATGAGCCAGAAGACTGGCGCAGGGTCCACTGGTTCCAGATTAGCATCCAATTCGTCGTCCATTCCGTAGCCAAGGTAGTCATCCCTCCGTCGCAAAGGGGATAGGATAGGGGGGAGGCATTAGGTAGGAGGGGTTGAGGAAACTGCAAGTCTGTCCGTCATGGTTAAACCTGCCGGAGATCTCTTCATGTGCGATCTCCCACGGCATAGCCTTACAGGGGAGAGGGTAGAAACTTGGGACAGCAGAGTAACCGGGATCATTACACTGCTGGTGCCGGGCGCCGATAACGGAAATGACGGGCCCTTTTTTCTTTTCTTGTACAGGGTCCATCATTCCCGCCACTAGCTCGCCATCGTTGGAGTGCCATTTGGACGCAAGATAGAGGAAACATTTTTCTTTTATTGTACTGGATCCTATATCTCGCGCACAGCGGTGCCGCATATACCCCCCCTGTATATGACGCGAGTAGGCAGACACTCGACGACTCTTATTCGCCACCCAAAGAAAGTAAACTTCCAGAGGGTGGCCAACGCGAGTCGACCCCGCCTCATCACTACTACTACTACTACTACTACTACTACTACTACTACTACTATATTATTATTATGTCACAGAGCTGATACTACTTACCATAGAATGCAATGGAGTGCGTTTATGAATGTTTGGAAGACCGTACATGTTTGGAATACGGAAATTGTGGGCAAGAGAAGATTTTTTAATAAAACCGTCACCAGAAAAAGACTTGGTAAGATCGTTAACAGTTTTTTCTACTGAGGTAGTTGCATTTGTGGCTAATGGTCTATAGCTGTCTGTGTTCACAATGCTGTTTAATTTTGACCTATAATCGACCGAATCCATAATAACTGTAGAGTTTCCTTTGTTAGCTCAAAATGGCAATCTCGTAGTTTAATCTCTCAGATTTTTAGGCTCTAATTTCTTCTTCCTCACTGTTATCGTGTCCCAAAATTCTACGGTCTTCCTAGAGTTCATAAACCCAATATTCAATTGCATCCTATAGTAAACTGTCAGCACGACACTTCAGTTGGGCATGTATCTTGCTTCTCTGTAGCCCCTCACTGAACAATCAGAGGCTTTTGTCAGGAATTTGGCCTATTTTGTAAAAAAAAATCACTGTTGAGATGGAGGATTCTTTGGTTAGTTTTGATATCAAGTCCTTGAAACTACGTTCTTCCTTTACGACGGCCAGTTTTTGGGAAGTTGCAATGGGCTCACCTTTACCGCCTGTAGTAGCAGATATTTTCATGGAAGCTTTTGAACAAGAAGCATTAAATAGCAGCATTTAAAAACTTGAATGCTGGTTCTTATATGTTGATGACAGCTTCGTAATTTGGTCGTCAGAAATAAAACTTATATAAATCATAAAATTATGAAGACGGTAGTTGCCGTTATGTAATTGTAATAAATTATTTTCAGAAATTAAAAACCATTATTAAATCCAAAAACATTTCCTAAAACTCATATCCTGATTGAGATTTGTTCGGGATATGGCAGCGATAGATGATATTAATATATGTTACAGCTGGATGGCAGCCAGTTATTCGCCGATCAATCGATTAAATCACATGACGGCAGGTTGCGTGTGCGTGTCAAACAGACCGTAAGGGACAACGACTATTCGGATATGGCGGATGAATATATATACAAAAAGGGCGTGGGGCACTGGAAACGGTAGAGGGAGCTCCGGGAATTTCAAAATTACAGTCTGTTCGCACGCACGTATGTACATACTTGCCAACAGTTTGTTTTTATAATCCTAATCATTCATTCATTTCATCGTACCTATATGATCTATCATTAGATAATATGTTCACTGACATTTCGGGCACCTCTGTAGTTTTTGACAAAGTTCACTAGGCCTTTACGGAAACACTGATCTGGATCCGGATAGATCAGTTATATGTCAAACAGCTGTCAAGTGGCATTTGTGATTCCACGAATTTAACGGACATCGAACAACGAAAAAGTTGGTTTAACAATAAAAAACAGATGGTAAAGTAAAGCAGCTACTGATCTGAATCATCCGATCCCAATCACTTACTGTACAAGAGTGAACTACCTTATTTCTGACCGATCCCAGATCACTTTCCGAACGTCAGGATCAGTGATCCAACTGATCGGGTTGACCGGATCATAGTTTCCGTAAAGGCCTAATATTTGACGAAACATCAATTTGGCATAAGTGAAATTGGCAGCTGCTCCAGGAGACAGCTTTTGTTGTTTTTCAAAATAAGTTCCTAACGATGTCAGCCGTTCTCAAACCTTAAGAGCCGGTTGTACAATGTAGGCTCAAGCTTCCTATTAGTCAGTTGCAAAATGTTCGTGTACAATGCGGGTTTAACCCCCCACTCCATGCTTAACGCGAGCTTACGTAAACCGAAGCTTAATCCGAGCTCACCCCCAGCTTAGCTGCATGAGGTTTGAACTATGCTTTAAGCCTAACCTGCACAAATGAGCAGAAACCTCCAAAATTGCTTGTCACTTTATCAGGCTATATTTTGACAACAACAAAGATAGCAAATGAAAGGACAGAGACAGGAACGGCCGTTGCCCGAATTTGACATACAAACCGTCACAGTGACAAACGAGAAGAGGTTATTTTTTCAGATAATTATGACAGTGCGCATTGCTACCTTAGTGCCAACCGTAGTGAATTTTATTATCAACCACGTTTAACTAAACCGACTATTGTACAATGGATGTCGACGTTAAGCCTATGCCTAGCTAAGCTAAGGTCTAATAAAGCTTGAATTAATCCCGCATTTCTACAACCGGCCCTAAATAACACGAACTTGTCTAATAATGTGTCGAACAAATTAATATTTGGTCAAAAGTTGTATACTTTGATAAAAGGTACAGTTGTGTCCGAAATTTTAGCAAAAAGAAGTTTATCTTTCATCGAAACCGAAAAAGCTTCATGCTTTTACTAATCGATCCCGTAGCGGCGCGGCGGTTCACCCATTCTTTGGACTTTCTATTTTGATTATTACCTACTAATGTTATTAAGAAAAAGCTCAACGGACTCATAAATATATCCAGTCGTGACAAAAGAGCAATCAAAACAAGAAATAAAAAATATGATGAGCTCCCTGATTATTCAAAAAATGCTGTACAAGTTTCTGTTTTATTAAATTTCACTCTAGTAAATCCGTTTTACAAACCCATTTGGACAATCATAGTAAACCTTTTTTCTCATGTCACGTATAAAACTTAATTGATATGCATACGACATCCGACGATACGACGGCACCGGTACGAAATTGTTCCTATTGGTTGAAATATTATTAAATGATGTCAAATCAAAATATTTCAACCAATAGCAAATGTTTCGTGCCGTCGTATCATCGGATGTCGTGTGCATCTGAATTAAGTTTTAGAGTAACAATATGAAATATTCCTTATTAGAGTATTGCTAAATACCCATACAAGATACTAAATATTTATTTAAGTGTGTCCTAGACAACTGTTGTTGAGTATATTTTGATAGCGCGGAAATGACTTCACATTTCATCAATCCATCGAATTTATTCGTAATAAAACATGTCAAATACACATTTTTAAAAGTCAAAATGTAAATCTTTACTATAGGCCTTATTACTGCAATAGTTAGATACAGTTTTTTTAAACAATCATAATTTTAAAACAGATTAAAGAGTCACAACTAACAACACAAAATTACAATACTGATCTGTACCGAAGACCAATAAAGACAATGTGCATACCAAATTCTCGTTTATTTCAAAATTAGTCATAATAAAAAGGCCTATTCCGTCGACGATTTTAGTGCTACATAAACGAGTTGCGTGTCGTTAGATAGGAGACATCCTGCTAAACATTAAACTGTCTTTATAAACAATCACTAACAAGGCTTTTTTCAAATTATTAAAATTAACCGAAACAAGCACATTACAAATTTTTTTTTAATTTGGTGAATTTTTTTGGCCTTAGAACTTATGAGATATGGTTTTTTTTGCCTTCGTTGACAATCCCAGTTATTCTCCTATAAAATGAGTCCAAAAAGTCGTGAATCGCTCGATAAATAATCAAGATATGGCGTTACAACTGCGTGAACACATGGCGCTGTGATACAGAAGTCATAATTTTCTGTCGAAAATTTTAGTGCTACATACACGAATTAAAAGCATGTGACTAGACAGGAAACATACTGCTAAACATTAAACTGTCTCGATAAATAGGCATCAATACGGCTTTTTTTCAAATTATTTGCAAGTAACAAAAACAAGTGCATGACAAAAAAAAACTTTTTTTTTGGCGAATTTTTTTAGCCTTAGAAATTGCAAAATATTGTTTTTTTTTGCCTTAGTTGATATGCCCAGTAATTCCCTATAAAATGTGTCCAAAAAGTCGTCAATCTCTCGATAAATAATCAAGATATGGCGTTACAACTGCGTGAACACATGGCGCTGTGATACAGAAGTCATAATACAAAAAGACTTATTCTGCCGAAAATTTTAGTGCTACATACAGGAGATGCATGTGATTAGACAGGAAACATCCTACTAAACATTAAAATGTCTTAATAAATAGGCACTAATACGGCTTTTTTTCAAATTATTTGCAAGTAACCAAAACAAGTGCATTACAAAAAATTCTCTTTTCAATTTGGTGAATTTTGTTAGCCTTAGAAATGGTCAGATATTGTTTTTTTTGTCTTAGTTGATATGCCCAGTCATTCTCCTATAAAATGAGTCTAAAAAGTCGTGAATCGGTTCATAAATAATAATAACGCTATGGCGTTACAACTGCACGAACGCATGGAGTCGTGATACAGAATATGAAAATGTAATGAAAAATTAATCAAAAGGTTGATCCTTTTTTTTGGCATTTTTCTCGATAGCTTTAATTGTGTTTTCATGCCTCAAAGTTTGTCGACATGATGGCGGAACACATTGTATATTCTATTTTCCGATTTCCTTCAATTGTTATATTTCAGCAGATATCACGTAATATGATATGAAAAATCGCTATACTGTCACTTTTCTATTACAATAGTGGTTGGGAATACGTACTATCCAGGGCATGGCAGCCTGAATTGTAATTTCCCATAGCGGGAAAGAGATTCATGAATCATTCGTTGCTCGGGTCATTTTGGGTAGTATCAGGTCTGATTTGATTAGAATACAGAAACATATTATCTAACCGGATGACATGGTACAGACACATTATGAGACAGGCAATCTGTTTGTGGCTGTTGCTGATTCGTCCTATTTGTCAATCCAACTTTGATTTTGCGCTCACGGTATAGCCCAGGAAAAAACTACATATTACAACGTTATAGAGACGATGATCTATTCAAGTGCAAGTTCTTATAGTTTGTTTTATACCATTGATTATTGAAGTCCTCTATTCGTGCAGTTACATCAGTTAGTTACATTAACGCAGAACATAAGAAAATAATGTTTGACTATATTTTGTGGTGTTCTATAAACAACACGTTTGAGAAAGCTTGTGAAATTATTTTTGAACTTCACGGAAAGCTTTGAGATGTTATACTGCTCAAAAACCAATGCATAATATTATCTAGATACAAATAGAATATTTTCTGTCAGCTTATGTTAGCTTATTGGTTACTGTTTGCTGGTTACATTCATAGCATCCCATACAAAATTACCAGTACCAGTATGTGCTGAACTCTACCATATCATCTGCACTTGGATATGTCCGTTCTGCAGCTGCAGTTTGTATACGCGCTCCTTCAGGTCACATGGTCCTATGATGAATTGTTTCTCATTATTGAATATAGTTGCTAATTATTTTTTTAAGACAAGGCGAAGTATGAGCAAATGTTAGGGACAGATGAACTAGTTCTTGTAAGGCTAAGGCCCTGGTATTATTTTAAGAATAGCTTTATTTTTCCGACAGTCTGATCATTTCGTATTGACATGCACAAACCAGTGAGATCGTCAGACCGGTAGCTTCCAATGCCCTTAGTGTCGGCTAACTTCAAACATGGACGCATTGTTTTTGTTATCTTGCTTAATTATCCCTATAACATTTTATTATAATTACCTTTAATAATAGAAAATAATCGTACCTACACTTATGAAAAAGGAATATTGCATAATTAGTATATACCACATTCAGATTGTATCCCCTAGTTTTCTCCGCTCCCTGATATTAATGATTTAGTGACTTTTTATAATAGTGTTAGAAGCTATGTAGGGGCCTTAGTTTCATTGAGTATGGCGCTGCCTACAGACTTCAAACCCATTACTTGATTTGAAAAACCAGATTTTTCCCTGAAGCATATCCTACTATACTGAGTCGCAGTCCACTGATCACATCAAATATTATATAAGCGGAATCCTTTATTTTTCTTTATAGTCTGTGTGTCATGATTATTCACTCTTAAGATAACCAGTTTTGAATTTGTCAACAGTGCAAAAATACAAAACTCTTAACACGTTCGCTATCAGGGAGTTATACTGATTTCTACCCCACAGACCAATCCTTAATACTGATGAAGATGGAAATCAAATCGCATGATACATGGGTACATATACGTATATATGTACTATGCCAGCTGCGCACAGACGACGAGTCCCTAAATGTGAGTCAAACCTTCCTGCGTCAAAAACGGAAACCGCTATCATAGATTCAAACGACCATTAAGAAAGCAATATTATCGGCTCATATGAGACACTGGTCTGATGGAAGAAATTGCTCCGGCTCACATATGAGACGCGTGTGAAGATAAGCAGTTTTGGTTTTATCAACAGAGCAAAAACAGAACACATTGTGTTTTTAAGAACTCAGAATCACCGAATTTTTTAGAACGTTAGTACGCAAAAACACAAAAGGTATACCTACTCCAAAACAATTTTTTATCAACGTTTGCCACAAAGATTGCCAAAACGTCGGTAAAGTTTATCTTTTATATGTGATTTTTTATTCGTGGACCACTAAAGCTCATTTACGGCTAGGACGCGTCATTTCCATAGGGTGTGTGAATGAACATCAGCAGCAGGCAAAGCACGTCTACAGAAAATTATTTTGTACATAGCATCGATGAATCATTGTTATCGATTTTCTTTACAATAATTTTACAAATCTGTTAGAATTGAAAGTATTTCTCATCTTAAATTAATGACGCAGTATACAGGGTGGCGCAATAAGTAGTGCCGATTTTTGCAACGCCACCACTCCAATATGAGTAATGTGGAGGGAATAATCCATAGCCGGAAATATTCGATATGGAATGCAAATTACAGTGGGAGTATAGTCTGTGGTAGTTTAGTAGCGATTGCGATATGGCCAGTGAATCAACGTGTCTTTTGCGTTGCGACGTATCATCGATCGACCGCAACTTTGTTGTATGTTACAAGATTTCATGAGCATGGAACTGTACCAAATGAGTATATTCGTTCGGGAAAAACACGACTTGAACAATGTTTAGAGAAACATGGTTGTCGTCTAGAGGACGTTATTTTGAAAGTGTTCATTATAAAATTGCATTATATGTGTAATAAACGTATATGTGTCCAGTTTTCGTCATTTCATCAGTATAGTCATAATCACACCCCAAAACCGTCAGTACTCATTGCGTCACCCTGTTTCTAGCCAACAAATATACGAATGTAAAGGGACCGTCCAATAATCACGTGATGCTTGGAAGGAGGGAAGGGGTTTGACAAAAATCACGAAATATCACAAGGAGGAAGGTAAGATATCACGTGTATTTATTTTTTCGTCAAACGCATCATTATTATTACTTGTATGCCAATCAAAAGCAACCTGCAACTTTTCGGTCTAGACTTTTATAATGGTCCTTAATTACAGAATAAAATAAGATTATACCTCGGATTATATCTACTTTACACCTGTATTTAAAGGCATTATTCGAAAAATTTTGAGATTATTTGTAGGTACTAAAAATACACGCGATGTTGGATAGGGGAGGGGAGAGGGGTAGTATTAAATTACTATCCTCGCAATCAATCTAATGTGTCATTAAAACAATGCTTGGAGATTGTTAATCTACGTCCTCAATGTTTATTTATAACAATGATTTTGTTGACATTGAGTCATGAACAGTGAACAAAAAATAATAAAAGCTATTTAGCCATCGTATTTTGATTAATACAAAAATTTATGTAAGTACGACCTGTTATTGTATCAGAGACTTACGTCAGCGGCGTAAAATGAATGTTGATGCTGGTTGATTTGTTGTACTTTTTAGTTAATATCACGTATGTCTTTTCTTAGTAAACATTTGTCACAGATAAGATGTATTGAGAACACTTATTCCATTAATCAAACAAATTGTGTTCCACCACTGGTTTGTAGGAAGCAGGGAACCGAGCGCGCTGTATCGACAGCGAAACGCCATCATCTCCACTCGGCGAAAATTTAATTAATGAACAAGTACAAAAACTGATTATATTCGAAAAGGGAAAACGCAAACATTATCAGCCGAATGACAGTTGCACGTGTCATTCGCTTTGTTATTTCTCTCGCTATTAACTGGACCGTAAACGGTGAAGTGCATTTATAGAACGCTGCGCTGCTGCTGTAGCTGCTTGTTTATTGGAACTCGACATACCGTCATGTTGGCGGCATTGCATCCTGCCGTCGCGTCACTCGGCGTCGCGCGTCGGCGTCGACGCCTGTTATGTAGTTACGATTTTTTGTCCCTGTTTAGTTTTTAGGAAAAGTTAATCGAGTGAGTCCTTCCCACATATTCTCTACTTCCACACCGCGATGTATTTTTTGCCTCGCCAAATCAAGCTTCAAAAAGAGAGTAGGCTGAGGGTCTGTGAAATAGCGAGCTATTGCCAGGTTGCAATATGGTCTCTTAATTTCCGAAAGAGACTTAACTACCATGACTAAAATCATTAATAACTAATTCAAACGGCCATCAACCCTATTTTTAACTTCCCGACAAAAGGGGGGTAAGTTATTACCACCGCATATTTTACCGAAATCAACGTGCAAGGTGCCATTTCCGAGGTAAAATCACCTCCTGACTTTCCTGACTCATTTTTGAAAAGAAAATACTATGTTATGTTATTATTTTTCCGAGTAATCTCCACCCCCCCCCCCCCCCAAACCATGGAACCATAGATTTGCAGCAAAAGTGGATTGATTTATAAAATATGTAGAAGTCAGTGTGTAAATAAGACTTTACAATGCATGAATAACAAACACACATATAAGTAGATACAATACTGTTATATTAAAAGGTCTAGTTCAGCTATCCATTCAAGACTTGATTGTGTGGTATGGAAGAAGTCCCTCGATTCGCCTCGATATGCCTCATTTCACACTCTGTCACTATGTGGCCAATTGTTTGGTTGGGGGCGCTATAGTCGCAGCCTGGGTTGGGTCGTTTTCCCCATTTATGGAGGTTATAGGCACATACACCGTGTCCTGTTCTGATTCGGCTTAGGATCTTCCATATATGTCATGGTTGGTCGAAGCCATCAGGCTTTACGACTGGGTGAATGAGATTCGGTACATCGGGTGGGGCATTCTCAGTCCAGAAGGTCCGCCATTCGGAGTTAATGCTGAAGTTGTTGGCTGCTAGTTGTTGTGCTGATAATATTGGGGGTTTCCTAGATCGAAGTCGATTTATTGACAGGTCGGGGATATCCTCATGGATAGGAAGTTTTGTATTAGTGTAAGGTTTAAAATTATTCGAATCATTTTGTTACAGTTACTGCCATTTTTAAGTTCGAAATTTTGCTACTTTCTATGGATTTTTATTTCGCCATTTTGAAATTTTTGCGGCATGTGCGGTAGCGTTTTCCACATAAAAAATGCTCTTTATTATGGTAGCACTAGAATTTCACGTTATGCATGACATAATTTTTTGAGTTACCCCCATCCCGACTCCTTTTTTATCATCGCAGTGGGACCAAAAAATAGATTTTAGTTTCTAATGATAGGCTTTTTATTGTGTCCAAGTTTGAAGAAAATCGGAAAACTTTGCTTTTTTGATGCCCTCCTGTGTGTCTGTCTATATGACCGCGATTTCGTTCTTTGCGTTCAAGCGATTGCTCTCAAATTTGGTCAACTTGAATTAATAAAGGTCCTATCGAGTTGAAAATGTTTGGGTGCGGATCGAACACTGGAGGTGGAAAAGGGTGGGGGTGCACAAAAAAATGTAATATACAGCATATAAATTTGATAGCACCAGTTGAAAGAGAATGTGTCTTTATGTCTAAAACGGTATATCACAAATTAATTTCTTCTTAAATGGAGGGTATTAAATAAACTTAAATACTCATATGTCATTAACTCCTGTATTTGTGCACTGAATTGTTTGATAATAGGCAGTCATAAATAACTTAAAGATGTCTACCTCAAAATAATATCATTAATATTATTATTCGATTGGACTGTTAAGGGTTAAATGGAGTGAGAGCTGCACAAAAAATTGTCTTATAACACATTGGTACATCTGATACCACCAGTCAAAAGACGACGTGTTTTTATGTCAATGTGACTTGTAATGCAGTCAATAAATTTGAAAGAAAAATGTTTCAGACGATACACACAATGTCATAGTAACGGTTCAAACATTGTACTGAATTCTAATGGTTAATATTATCACGAGGTTATGGTAAAACAAGGACAGGGAATGAACAACAACCACTTGAGTCTAGGAAGTTCCTAGAACGAGGTCTACCTCGTTCAATGTCCACATTCTTTTTTCTAAAAAAAAACTACAAGCATGGCAATATCATTTCTCACGTATGGCCTTCTCATTGTCTTTTTATTTATGCAATAGCATAACCTACATATTCCAAAGAATATTTTTATTATGCTAATATTCTGATATTTAATCCTTTTGAAATGACCAAGAAGTATTGAATGAGGTACCTGGTGTGATTAAAACTGAAAAAATGTATTTCATCTACTAACAACTCTCCTGAACGAATGCAATAAATCCACAAGGAAAACTTTTATAGGATGTTGACTACTCCTGAAGGGCAAAAGAAAATATGTGTATATACGTAGAATCTTTGCCTAACCTTACATAAAGTTAAAAATTAAATAATGGTTTAGACAATACACGGATAAAAAACGGACTTCCAAAAATCGCTTTCAGTTTTCATCTATTAGGTACATTAAATTTTGTAATTAATTATCGTAAAAAGAATTCTGAAGTCGGAAATGATCGTAATATTACTCCTGATCCTTCATATGAAACGAAAGTTGTGTGAACAAGGTAAAATAGTTATTCACGTTCAAGCATGGCAATAAATAAATGGTTGATAAAAACTAGACTAGTTCATTAATTCAGTACTCTTGGTACCAAGAGCCAAAAGCTACAAAAGAGTTTACTATAAGCATTAATAGTTCCTGGGTGATATGGTAATTAAAGTGTCGTATGTAATATATATTTGTCAGGAATAGTGACAGCTACTGGAAAAATTACCTTGCCTTGATTTGAAGACAAATAGAAGCTTATTCTGATCAAATTTTGTTCAGAGCTCAACAAAACTGCTACCGAAACGCACTGACTGCTTCAGGAAGCTTTCGGGTATACAGATTTGACCTACGTACAAGTTACGACTTTGTTGAAGAAGCGTAAAGAGGACCAGGAAGGAGTGGATGACAACCCTCGATCTGGACGACCGTCAACAGGCAGAATCGACAAAAATGGCAATCGTGTTCGTGATTTATTGAATACTGACCGTACTACGATATTACGTAGAAGTTCCGAAAATATTAAGGAAGAGCATACTCCGCGTGCAAAAAGACGTCGCTCCTACCTGGGTGCTGCATCACAACAATGCTTCGAGCCACACTTCTCTGCGTGTCCGTGAGTTCCTGGCGAAACACAACATGGCAAAGTTGCCCCAGCCCCCTTATAGTCCTGATATCGCTCCGCTCGACTTCCTCTTTTTTCCAAGAATCAGGAATGGACTCAAAGGTAACCGTTTTGACAGCATTTATTCCAAAAAGCTGTGACACCGACTTTAAGCAGGGTTTTCGTCGACGCTTTCCTGAGGCTTACCAAGAATGAGAGAGCCGGTATAAAAAATATGTAGCTGCTCGAAGTGATTACTTTAAATAATAGTTCTACATTATATATCTAATAAATTTCTGAAAAAAATATATTTCATGACTTGGGGTCACCCTCTGTATTATTTGTTTTCTTCTGCGATAAAAATACGTTATTCTTCTTATTATCCGAAATATGATGAATCACTCCTACAAAATAGATCAAGAAGACGGCTTAGTCTTGAAACTTTCTCCAGTTTTGTTATGCCGCGGCCATTTGGAAAATTTCAAGCTGAACTTTGTGTCGGTCAAAAACCCAAAACTTCCTGATTAGGCCCCCTGTCATCGTAAATTTCAATATAACCGTAAATTTATGCGTTTGCCATAAACTCTGCCAACCCTGATCAATTCTCCAACTTCTGAAGCAGAGACCCTGCCAATAACTTCGAAATTAATAAATTAACGGAAACATTTTGTGCTCGAAGAAACTTTAATAATCAAGCAGAGTGGAATTCATCATCGGCCGGGAAATCTTTGAAGCCATTGTTTGTCTTTTAGCTGCTCACAGAGGGCTACAAGGGAGAGACTTGTCTTTGTTGTTTGTCATTCTCGGAATGTTTTTGTTTATACCTTTAATGAGCAGTTAATGGGTACGGAAGAATCTAGGACTGTTTCCACGGGGTATACAGATTCTGAAAATTCTGATGAAACTCTTGACTGGTACCAGTGTAGCCAATTAAATTTGTTGAACCCGAAGTTTAGACATACAGGGTGTTTCCTAGGTTGGGTCTTTTCTTCATAGGGCATATAGCACTCGCCAAAAGGATTGATTTTTTTCCGTAACATGTAACCGAAATGTTTAGGGATACCAAGATATTAATCGATAATGATATCCTGATTTTTAATTCCGTACCTGTTCGATTAGCTCGCAACACAGGCAAACAACGAAAAGACCCCGTACTATGGAACATATATGATCATTTCCCTGACCGTGTTCACCCTGCACCCCGTCGATTCGTATATCTCGTGCAAAGAGCTAGAGGCAGGCGATATTTGTATTAAGATCATAGTGGACACGCTGGACGACCTAGACAACCTCGAATGGTCTAAATTGAAGAAGGAATACTCGACTTGTCAGCTTGCGGCGCGACTTCGATCCATATCTATAAAACCCAGGACCGCACTTATTACCATGATTTTGCTGTTGATCCGCCGTGCATTAGCTTTGTCATTTCAAATGCAGTTGTTTCTACAAAGAAAGGTTCCAACTTTGAAAACACCCTGTGTAATACTTCCTTTCACTTTATGATGGCAAACGTTTTCGATTTTGGAATAATATGAGTACGTGTTTTGGGCGTTTCATTGTATCTTCACAACGAAAATCCTGTTGGTATGTCTGTTGGCGTTTTGGTAGCCTCGTAATCTTAGTATTTTTCGAATTGATCATAATGAAATTTTGACACAGTATTATTACTACCGTAGCGAGAATGGAAGACGCGTATAGTTTTTAGAAATCGTGTCAGTGCCGGCGCAGCAATAATTAAAAAACCACAAATATAAAAACAGCACAAGCTTCGTTTTAGGTGACTTGGGCGTTCCTGATCGTTGGGGGTGTTGGGGATTACGAAACTGAACATTTTGTTGTATTCGTAGTTGGGTCTTCGTTGTCCTGAAAAGGAACGACAAAACAATAAATTACTTTTCAACTCTATCCGCATGTCCGAAGCCTAACACAAGCGAGAACGACGTACCTAGGATTAAGCTATTTGGATGAGACCGATAAAATTGAACGGAACATATGGAAATATGAGTGTCTCTGATCTCTGGTCCATCTGCTTGACTAGGTCTTTTTGTGCGAGCAAAGCATTTGAAATTTAGCTATTCAAGTTATACCTACTAACCAAGGAAAATAGAATTTCATCAGAAATATCGATCCGGGGCCTTTGAATTCATTTGTTTGTCTTTTAGCGGGTTGATGAGGTTGTCAGGAGTGGAACGTTTCTTTGTTGTCGCCTCTGTTTTCCTGTTTATTGTCGGCAGGCCTTCTGTTTATGGCCTTAATGAGCACCGGGAATCTGAGTTAATAAGTGCGCGGGGGGGGGGCAGAGATCTGTTTCTGGGTTGCTGTGATTATACGCTGTTGTCGGACGGGATGTGCTATCATTTTCGGGTAAATGAAGTGCTGCTACTGTTTACTCCTTTTTGTTTATCTTGATGGTTCTCCGAGATTTTTTTTGTTCGATCAGATAGGACTGTCAATTTGCTACTTTTCTAGCTTATCATTTTTATTTTTGTTCTGTGTTGTTTAATATAGTTAACTGCTCTGCAATGGGATAGATCATGAATGCGTTTAATTACTATAAAAACAAGTAGCTATATGATGATTGCAATGTAAATCATATTTTCGCAAGTAGTAAAGGAGCAAAAAACAAAAATATGGGTAACCCATATTAAGGATTTGCACTCACCGGTATGAACTCGGACATTATATACAGGGTGAGTCCTAAGTTGATACTTTTTTATCTGTCGTTAAAATAAGCAACTTTTTCAAATAACTTTTTCAGAAAACTGAAAAATAAGTGAGATACAGAATAAAAAAAATATGTCTGGGCTTGTGTATGAAGATGTACCTATTCTGTTTATGTTTAGCTTTTTGCTCGGATTTTTGTCGATTTGATTAGACATTGTACCTGTTTGATAGTGCAGAAGTCACTTTTTGTATATTGTTGTTAACTTTAAATTGGTAAATCCTAAAAGTGACACATTACTACGAAACAACTTTTAGGATTTACCAATTTAAAATCAACTATGATAAGCTGAAGGTGACTAGTGCACTAATTGACAGGTATAATGCCTGATCGTTAAGGCAAAAATCTGAGCGAAAACTAAACATAAACAGAAAAGGTACGTTTATATCAACGACGTCATACTGATAGACTACGCATCCAAGGCAAATTGTTTGTCGGCATTCCAAACATTGGGAATGTCAACGGAATATTTACAAGCAACGACGTCATTGTTTACAAGTTACATCGCAGCATGCCAAGTTGACAATCATTTGGAATGAATTTTCAGAAAAATGTATGGAACGTATGTTGTAGAAAAGTAAAAATATGATTGTGGCTTGCTTATCTATAATAGAAAAAGTACTCTGAAGATACTCTTTTGTAAAACACGTTTAATTTTGCAATTCTGTCAAGAATTAACGCCATTTTTATATTTTACAAACATTGCTGCATGCACCAAGCATGCCCTAATGCACAACTGGCAACGTCGGGTGTGTCTATGTCAATACAGCTGATGTTCCCCCCTTCCGTCGCACCGCCAGAAACGCTTACAAACGTTCGGTATACAAAGCGTAGTCTATCAGTATGACGTCGTTGGTTTATATACACAAGCCCAGATTAAAAAAAAAGGTTATTTGAAAAAGTTGCTCATTGCAACGACTTCTATATACATGTACTGTGTAAGGCTTTCGCGGCCATCGTCCAATGAATTTGTGGTTCTTGGGTTTTTAGGCCGGCGTCGTTTAGCGTTAAAGCTTGATCACCACGCCACCACGAGTGGATGGCGAAACGTCAAGCTTTAACGCTAAACGACGCCGGCCTAAAAATCCAAGAACTACAAATTCATTAGACTTCTATACACAGTTTAAAAAAAGTATCAACTTAGGACTTACCCCGTATAACATGTGACAAACAACAAGCCGCCAGGAAGCGCCAGTCAGCAGATTATGACTTCGGCGGAGGCTGTTGACCTGGATATATGAATTTTTAATTATATATGAAGATTGAAACACATGAAACCCAAACCATGTTTCTGGTACTCAGATTTAATTTTTTTATACAGAGCTAACAGTTAAACTTTTAGCGCCTTAAACATCAAGCGATTTTCTTCTCATTATAGTTTTGTAAGGAAAACTAGAGATAAGATCATTTGCTTTGCTGCAGTTGTAATCCAACTATGTAAGTTCATAGTTTATGTATTGTTATGGTAGCTTCAACATATAAAAAAAATTTGATAACATACTTTGGGAAGTTGTGTTTTTGTTGTCTATGTGCAGAAAAGTGTTTTTTGCTTTACTTACCGTATCACTTTGACCTTCAATTTAATCAAAAAACGTACTTCACTCAATATAAGAGAGATTAATTATTTTCAAAGTACACTGATTATGTTTTCTATTATTTCAGGTGAGTATACGTAAAAAGCTGCTATAAGAGGAATTTGGTACATAAATACACGTAAGTTATATGTATATTATGATTTTTTTTTTAATTGAAGCGAGGGAGTTCTGGTTCAGTTGTCTAATAGTTGCTGCTCAGCCTTAAGGCTTATTATGCACCCCCAGTCAAATGGGTTAAACAGAGTCCCAAACAGGTACATCGATAATAGTAATTTGCACCGGTGTGGTTAATGCATGAAACTTATATCAAAATAAAGATAATTTTATTGCAAACACGTCGATATAGGGTTGTCTGCAAAAAGTCAGTCTGGAATTCCGGTTGTCGAATTTTAAAGATCAAAATATTGCTGCCAGTGAATACGTTCGCCAGAGAGGTCCGAGCGAAAAAAATTATTATGACAAGTGTGCTGTGTGTTTCAGAAACAATTGCAGACCTATAGAGATATAGCCTCCATCACAATGTTTTATTAATCGTTTTATAGATAATAAAACTTCTAAAAATTATATTTTGACTTTCTGAAATAACCACCAGGTGGCGTAGTAGGTGCCAATAAGTGCTGTATTCAATTTTCATAAAAATGAATGAATGAGTGAAAAATATGAGGGTTCGATAAATCAAAGAAGATGAATGGAAAATTAGGGAGAAATGGCGATCTGAGTGCGAGATGCGGCACAAGCTGGAGGACTCCCGCTCATATACATACATACAAGATGACTTCTCTTCTGTTTAAATTCAGAGCGTGTAATATGTTCAATGCAGCAGTAACACCGCGTCCAGTCAGACTGGAGTAAAGGTGATTACAGTGTGTGATGGTATTTCGAACAACTCAAAAATATATGATCCGCCTTCACACTCACAATCTGAGCATAAGCTGGGTGGCAATATGATTTTCAATCTTGCTAGGTGGGATGGAAATTAACCATGTCCAATTTTCAGCCTTAAAGATATATTTATTCTTCCTTGAGGTAATAATATCGTCGTGCCAGTATTTCTACAGTGGTTTTGCGGTCAAATCCACATCATCCTGAGATCGTGCTGTGAGAAATCTCCCTTTCAGTAAATCTTATTCTTATCGCTTGCGGGTACTACACATTCCAAGCTAAAAGCTTGCACCTGCCCGCCACCATTATTCTTCAGCAAAATAGGACCCATGCATTTTCAATTAATTTTCCATTTAATCCAGCATTTTCCAGGCAACACCACTTTATATGCAAAGCAACTAGAGCCCGGATAAAAAAAATTAACAAAAGCCACACCGCTCGCCACAAACACCTATATATTACGGAGAGTAAACCTCCATAATATCAAAGTGGCTATAATACTTCACAGGAACCGGCAATGAAATTCCACGCAGGACCGGGATGGAGATATGTGGCTTCCCACACAATGTGCCGAAGGCGTCCGTCTGGGCAGCCGTCTAAACGACAAACGATAGGTGAAGTAAGAGGGCTTGGCATTTTTAAAGAAGTTAATAATAATTTTTAAAATAAGCTTAAAATAATAATTAACGAAAAATACTGATATTGCGAAAAAAGCGTCGGGTGCTTAATTTACGAATAATGTGACACAAAGTACCCACGCCTTTTTCCAGAATCATACTAGTTTTTTCGTTCGTTATTGTTTCAACTTTATTAAAATTACTTTTAACTTTTTAGTCCGATGTTCATTAAAAGCATATTCTTTGTTTTTTAACCTATATTTATTTTAAATTTTTTGTTAACCTTATGATTAAAGTGTTTTTTTTATTTTTTAAACTGCATTCATAAATACTCTGTGCAATGAAGATGAGCAATTGTTTTTGATTCATACTAGCATAAAGATAACCATTACTGCAACACTAATTAAAACTATCATTCTGAATAAATTTCAAAAAAATACCAGATCCCAAACAATTGAATGTCGCGTCTTTTAAGCTCTCCTTGCTACGCCTCTGTGTATTATTAACAAACTTCAAGGTGTGGATACGACCGCTAGACCGAAGGATTTCAAGCCATTAAACTCGTTTTTGCTGCAAAGTTTGATCTTTCAATGTTCGGTTCGACCTCTTATTCCAAAGGAGAGTTACAAGCCCACAAATAAACATACAGGTGAAGCTAATAAATGCGTCTTAAAAACGGATAACTTTAACTCTATTTTTTGACGTTTTAGATGTACCTACTCAAAAATTTTTACTTTTTTTTGAGGAGATCAAATTAGAGTGAGAAGAGTTAGGATTGACTTTTTACAACTACGACTGAAACTGTAAATGGGCATTCTTTGCAAATTGTACCAGTAAAGGTAGACTAGTTATCATAAAACAGAATCACAGAGAACACTCCAATCTTGTATTTAGATGGTATGAGGATTTTGATCATTTTCTCTATTGATTCGTATTTCCAGTATAATATTTTATCATCACAGAACACCGAAGAAAGATAGGTATGATAAGGTATAGAACTGAGGAGGAAAATATGTTAATATGTATGTTAATATGTTTAAATTTGATGTTTTTGGAATAAATGTTTATATTTGTATTATACATAAAACTAACTTATTCACAGAATGAAATAGAATATTGAAATATACACTATACAGGGTGATGATGATCATCTAATGTATGGTCTTTCAGTAAGATTTTAGTACCGGCTTGGTCGATAACTCCACTACTGTAGAAGATAGCGAAAAAAGTGGTGATCCGTAACTACGTGGTGATGCAAACATGCATTTTTTTTAAATGAGTTACGCTATAGATTATCAAATACTCAAATTCTAATAATTTCCGTTCTTCCAATATAGGGCATTGGTACATTATACAGGGAATTTCAAAAGTTATGACCATTTTTATATCCAAATCGCTGTCAAATGAACGTACTGTATATCAAATAAAAAATATCATCTAGTTTTAAAATCGTCTATAAAAAAGAGCCCGCGACGTATATTCGTATACAGGGTGATGTAGAATCAAAGGTTGGGCAACATATAATAATTTATAACCAAAGAGCAACTAACCCTCCTACGGTTGATGGCGGGTTGGCATAAGGAAGTATCGCGACCTAAGGGGGAGCATATTTCAAAGCCTAAATGCGTATCCATCTGCTTGACGTAATTGCGGCCAGCCAAATCCGATAAACTAATATTTAGCAACGGTCTATTTGGCAGGCATCATCATTATATCACGAGAAGCAAATGTTTTCGGCTTGGACGGGTAACCAGTAGGGGCACTCTCTAACATAGAAACGTATTTCTATCTACTATCTACTATCAGATCGGGATTGTTCGGGATTTTATCCTGACCTGAAAACATTGACTCTAACAGGAAATTTATAAGGGCTATTCCAATTTACGGCTCTATTATCGACCTAGAACTGTTTTTATCATGCCCCGCCCATTTTACAGTTCTAAAAACGGTGATTGGTTGGTCTGCCAGCGTACCAGCTAATCATCAATTCTATAATCACAAAATGGGCGGGGCATGACGAAAACAGTTCTAGGACGGTAATACAACCGTAGATTGGAATTGCCCTAAAGGCGGGCGATCGTCCGATCTGTCAAAGTGTCAAAATAATCCAAAATGGCTTGTTGTCATGTGAGTCGTGTAATTAAAAGTTGTTTGTCTATTTATTTTTTGAGAATTTCTTTATGTGGAGGGTATTTTGAGCATTATTTTGATTAAAACATAATTATACTATAGTATACGTGTCTGGTGGTTGGGTGTGGATCTTGATCTAACCGAGAAAAACTTAGCTTTGACTCGCAAAAATGAATTATCCCAACAACGCAGGAGTTTTGTTTATAGCTGCAATTAAACGAGATGATCTCATAGAATCAAAACTGAAACATCAAAAATTCATCAGCAAGCATTTTATCACAGGTAAGGCCCTCATCGCCTTACAAAGGCAGTCATTTTACTGTTTCGTTTATATATAGTAAATGTGGTTTGTGTTATGCTTATCCTTCAATTTAATTCAGGTAGACCTACAGATTTGGAGATGATTTGGAGGATAAAAACCATCCTGATTGGGTACCATCACAGAACATGAGGCACACTGCTCTAAAGGTTTTAAAATGACATGGAGACGTTGAAAGAAAGGAGAGGCTAGAGAAAAGAAGAAAACTGCAAGCTTCTAAGGTCAGTCTTAGTAATAAAATTAGCAGAAAATATTGTCTCATATTGTTCAAACCAAGCTAGGGATTATTTCATACTGGTATATTAAGATATTCATTTCATAGGTTTACGGGAACGCTTATGCTTTGGGGTCTGAGCCCTGTGAGGTCTCTCTCCGCAGGCCCATAGCCAGGATTTCACTTTGGGGGGCTCACTAGCTTAATTTTCTGATCTGCGTCAGGCGGGGGAGGGGTTAAAAACTGGGAGCAGTCAGGTATCACCATTTTTCGCAAGCAAAAAAGGGGGCCAGATAGTTAGGTTTCCATTTCTCAAACTTTGTGGAGGAGCAGTAGAGAAGCATCATCATTACAGCAAAACAAAAGCTTGTATGGCTCCTACCTGCTATGAAATAATTGTTCAGGTGGTGGCAAGGGCAACCTATTGTGTATTCGAAATATTCAAAGCCTGTTTTTATCTACATACCTCCCAAGCCCCTGGGAGGACTTGAGCTCAATATATTTTTACTGGCTATTATCTATTCTTTGAAATCAAAAAATAAACTATATCAAATATAGAATTATCAAAGGATATGAAAATAATGCATGTTTTAAGGGTGTTTATATATTATATTATCAAGGAACTAAACTCAACAAATATTCTTTATAGCCTACTTGGGTGTAAAGGTGAAACGTACAAATGATTTCTTCTCTAAATTCTGGGTGAAAACTTTATGCATCATAATACATAAATAGTAGTACATAAATTCAACTGTTTTAGAATTTTCTTATTTTTATCAACACCAAACGATGCAAATTAGTACATCTAGCTTTTCATTGATGTATCACTAGTTAATAATATCATTAGACATAGTTGTTATTATTGTTTATTTGTCAATTATTTTAATGAGCACCACTTATTATAACTTAGATAGTTGATACCTAGAAACCCCAAAATTTTTGTTTAAATTTGTTTCGTTCCCTTGAATATTTTACCCAGTAAATAATATTGAGATGGTTTTTTCTAAGCTTGTAGCCCAGTAATTTTAGCATAAAAGTTTCAACAGCTTAGAAATATATAAACAACTAAGATAATTTGTAACCTTCGCCCCCCCTGACTACGTGCTTGGCTCTCTGTCTCGTTTTCTTGTATAGAAGGCTATTATTTATAAATGTAAAAGACTATTACATGGTTTTATATTTGTATTAGTTACTGGAAAATGGTGAGAAAAAGGGAAGGGGTCTTAAAGTTACTAATTATATTTCTAGAAAAACTCAAAGCTGTGACAGTGTGGCGGACAGTGTTGAACCAACTGAAGAGTAGGGTGAGCAAGCAAAGTGGAGTTTCTTCACAGACTGACATGGCAATGAAGGAATTGATAAAACGATTTGAAAGACTTGGTAAAGCAAAAAAATGCAGACCTAGAAGAGAAAGTGGAAAATTCATTACTTGGCCTTATTGGTGCAGATGAAGTGAAATGGAAATATTATACAGGTTCTTCATATTATATAATATAGTGAATTGTATAATTTTCCAAAATGTTAAAGATTTTGTTATTTCTAGCAGTACAACTACCATCTTCCTTTGCCTTTACTAATACTAATGCTTATTAAATTGAAACTGGTTGTGGATTTTAAGGATCTTGAAAATATTATTCACTTATTATATAACAAATTTGTTATTTTAATAAGGTGGCCAGGCCATTCTACTTTAAAATTAATATCCTCAAATGCTTCAGGGAAGTTTTTCATGATAAAACAACTGTCATTATAAATTTTTATAGGTATTTACTGAAAAACTGAACAGACTTGTTGGTCAAATTATAAACATCACCAGACAATAAATTAAATTTAGAGAGCATCAAGCCAGGTGACATTGTTCTGGAAAATAGGGGATTTTTAATCAGCAATATTTTGAGCATGTACAGGGCAAAACTTGTCATTCCAGCATTCACAAAGGGAAAAAATCAACTGCATCCAATAGAAATCAAGGAGACTAGGCAAACTGATCATGTACGAATACATGTTCAAAGGGTTATCAGTCTTCAAAAAATAAGTTTAGAATACTTAGGGGTACTATTCCAATCAGTATGTCGAAAAAAGGTAGTAGGTCTGAAACGTTTAGCACGCTTGATAAAATTGTTATTGTCTCTTGTGTACTCATAAATTTAGGCCTTCCTATTATTCCATTATAAAAATCTTTGTAGAATTCTGGAAACAAGTCTATAAATGTAATTTTAAGTAAATTCATTGAAAACTTGTTTTTTGTTGTGATCTGGATAGCTTTTAGTGCACTATATTTAAAAACAACAATTTTGCAGATGACATCGCCATCCTGTGTAGTGCTAAGGGATAATAAAAATACAAGTAATTTAAAAAAATATTATTTATTAACCCTGTTCATGCCATTTTAAAATACCTACATCAATATTAATTTGTTACCAGTAGGTGATATTTTGTCAATAACAAGGAAAAAGATATTTTTTTATAATCTGCAAACTCATGTATTTGTTATTATTACGTTATCTATATTATTAATTTATTTGTAATATTAATGAATAAGTTTTATTAATATAAAAAAATAAATCGATAAAAGTCAATGGAGTTTTAATAATCTTATTGTATAACTGAAAATATAAAAAATATAATGTTTGATTGACAATACTGATGGTGCTATGAGCAACTCAATAGTAATTAAATGGTCATAGTACTGGGAGTAATCATTTTGACATTATATATAAACCATCTAGTAAATTATTAAGGCAATATTATCAGATACATGCTGCAAAAATATATCTGAATGACAAACATAACAAGCTGTCATTGAATAAACAGAAAAAAAGATTCATATTCATTATATTTAAAACTTGCAAAAACAAATTACCAAATTTGGGCTCACTAAATATAGTTTCGAATATAATAACTAAGGAATCTAGTGCAGTAAAAAGCCTAATAACCCAAATGTAAAGAGCACTTTTCCTACCTTGATAAAACACTTAAAGGGGTCATATCAAAATTTTGATCAATGACAGGAACTTTATGTACGAAATAATTGTGAATACACGTTGTACTTGTATGATATCAATTATTGTTTTTGAAATTTGTTTTCATTTTTATACATTCGACTTGCAGTTATAACAGTACCATGGAAAATTAGTGGTATCTTCTAGGTCTACGCATTCAAATTGAAACCATTCTACACAACATTCATCTCCATCATATCTAATGATTGGCACCACCACTACAAATACTACATGTCTATAACTGTATACCCCTCTAAGTGCCTTCTTTTTTGCCTACCTAATAATGCATTATAAGTTCTTTATGAAACTTCATGCCAATTTTTTTTATTTTCCTCCCAGAATTTAAAATCAGGTAAAATTCTATTTCT
The DNA here is from genome assembly GCA_951848785.1 of Callosobruchus maculatus. Lineage (NCBI taxonomy): Eukaryota > Metazoa > Arthropoda > Insecta > Coleoptera > Chrysomelidae > Callosobruchus > Callosobruchus maculatus. The sequence goes on along the minus strand of CATOUR010000038.1, from coordinate 2,815,075 downwards.
GAAAAAAAGATCAGACGACACAGTCACAATAGTTTGTATTTGATACAGAAATTTTCATTTGGCACTGGTAATATAGCCACCACCTTCTTCTATTAGTCATGGTGATTTCATTTTTGGAAAAGTTTTATATGCAAAATATCACTAATGTGCAATAGATATGGACATGTTAGCAATTTTATAAGAATGGCACATTGCCTTTTGTGCATTTTCTAACTGTTCATGGAGTTGTCACGGGCGGAAGAACGAAATCTACTTCAAATACCTACCTATTTCAGAGGATGATATGAAATGCCAAAGACCCATTTTCTATTCCTAATCCAGCTTCTAAATACAATTTCAGACTGAGTAAAGATAAAGAAGCATGTTGGTGTTTGGAAGACACGTTGGAGCTTTTCATGAGGAGTTACAGTTTGCTGATAATATAATTTTGTAGGTACTTGCAATGTTAGATTTTCTGAGTGTCTGGAGGAATAATTTCAGCATAGGTGCTAATAATAGCTTATCTTTCATCCATGAGCAAGACAGTACTCACTAGTTCAATAGAGGAAGTATGTGATTTGGAACCACTGCCGCTTCAGTGGTTGCTTGCGTTGAGGCTGCAAGGACAAGATGCCTGAATGTTGAAAGATATTACGGACCCAAATTATTCAACAAAAAAATTCCAAGAAATTAAAATTGATTTAAAAATTTCGCGTGTTTAAAAAAGAAATCAAAACATTTATACAAAACAATAAAAAAAATTCATTATTTAAATTTATACCGATTTCTGTATATTTTTCTGAAACACTACTCCTTGGCCACTTCATTCACTAGTTCCTTAAAGGTTAGTAGGTGTAGTTAATATATAATAGTAATTTTGTTTCTGTATTTTAATTTAGGTTACATACTTAATATTAATATTCTGTACATGATTTGTGGGATTGAGCAATACACTATTACGAAACAGACTTCCAAGCCTAATGTGATAGCTGTATTAGTTCAATCCCCGCTTGACCCACAGATTTATATAATATTGACTTATACATATTATTACATGACATTATTTTGTATAGAATATTATTCTAAATTGTGATTGTATTTGTAAGGAACAATGTACAATAAACAAACAAAAAAAAAATAATTTCTGAACAAGAGGTGATCCATAAATGTAACTTATTTATTCTGACTGAAAACTACATTCAGTGCTATGATAAGAAACACTAATAGATGATCATTTGCTATTGAAATTTCCAAAGTATTGAAAGGAGCATGTCCAATAATACATAATTTGGCAGATAGACAAACTTACAGACGATTTTTCAAAGAAAGCAATTTATTAACTTTACCTGGACCTTAATAAGTGTACATTATTTCTTATAAAACAATTTCAAAATTATGTCAATTATCCTATTCATTTTTGTCATACACAGAGGAAGGTCCTTTATTCTATGCTATTCTAGCATGAAATTATACTACCAACTGCCTAATGAGATAAAAATTATTTCTAACGTAACACATTTCAGCTTTTGATTATTCAAAGACTTATGTGATATGAAACCATATGCTAAAGAGAATCTTTCTAGATACAATTGTTTGTATAGTCCAGTGTGCTTTATTTTATGTATGCCTATTAGTTTAGAAACTCCTTCAATGGCCTATTTAAAATTTGTAATTATACAATTATTTTGAAATTCATCTGTCTATCCAATGAAATTACAAATTAACTGCTAAAAAAGTGAAATATTACAGTAAAAGATTAGTAAATGACATATTATATTTTGGAAACATACTTGATGATTATAAATTCTAGAATATACTTGATGATTTGAATCTTATAATCCAAAATATAAGGAGTGATGCATCGGCAAGGCATATTTTATTGCTGAGGTACTGATACTTCTTTGAATTCGTTAACAATGGTTTTATAACAGTCGTGTGTTAGAAATTAATGTCTCATTGTTAATTTTTCAACCAAATGCAGAGAATTAGTGTTTTCCTTGTGAATCAGCAATCTAACAAACATTCTGGTCATACTTACCTTTGCAAACAAATTAAAGAAAGGAAACATCAAATTTATCAATAACTTTTAATTATAATAAAGCGATCCAATTTGAATGTGATATTTCACTTTTTGTGGGTTTCCCACACCTATCCAAAGCAAAATCCATTTGAGCTTCACTTTGGAAGCTCTACTCTACATATGAAAATATTGTTGTGTAAAATCAAAAGCTAAAAAGTTATTACATTTATTTATGCACAAATAATTAGGGCATTAGTTGAATCATATTGCACAGATAAAAATTATTCTTTTCTTTCTTCTACTTTGATGTATCTTCATTATTTTCTGTCTCATAAGATTACAATGTCATATTCATACATTATGTACTGCCAATGGCAAAAACTAGTTTTATTTTCTCCATGGTGTAGGTATGTAGTTTGTATTACACACTAGATGAATATAGGTATTATGAAAACAAAATTCGATTTTTTTTTAAGATAAAGGTTTCAAAATTATACCTGTCAGAGGTAATAGATACATACACATTCTTTCAACTCGTAAACTCATGAAGATCTTTAAATGCCAGACCAGAAAAACATTGATTTAACATCACTGCTTTTAATATGTTAGAAATAAAAAATAACAGATTTTTAATTTTTCCTTCATTTCTTCTAGCTCCCTCCTTAAAAAATAATTTTAAGCTTCTGTACCTCCATGGTATTTAAAGGCAGCGCATGTTGGGATATGCTATAGCTTTTGGAAGGGTTGATTGCTAGCCATTATACTTCCATACTTCTTAAGTTATGAGTCTTTCATGAAGCTGTCTCCTGTAAATAATGAGATTTAAGAAACAGTTTATACAGAGTCTGAATCGCTACAGTATACACATAATTTGTAACCAGAGTGTCTGGAGGAATAATTTCAGCATAGGTGCTAATAATAGCTTATCTTTCATCCATGAGCAAGACAGTACTCACTAGTTCAATAGAGGAAGTATGTGATTTGGAACCACTGCCGCTTCAGTGGTTGCTTGCGTTGAGGCTGCAAGGACAAGATGCCTGAATGTTGAAAGATATTACGGACCCAAATTATTCAACAAAAAAATTCCAAGAAATTAAAATTGATTTAAAAATTTCGCGTGTTTAAAAAAGAAATCAAAACATTTATACAAAACAATAAAAAAAATTCATTATTTAAATTTATACCGATTTCTGTATATTTTTCTGAAACACTACTCCTTGGCCACTTCATTCACTAGTTCCTTAAAGGTTAGTAGGTGTAGTTAATATATAATAGTAATTTTGTTTCTGTATTTTAATTTAGGTTACATACTTAATATTAATATTCTGTACATGATTTGTGGGATTGAGCAATACACTATTACGAAACAGACTTCCAAGCCTAATGTGATAGCTGTATTAGTTCAATCCCCGCTTGACCCACAGATTTATATAATATTGACTTATACATATTATTACATGACATTATTTTGTATAGAATATTATTCTAAATTGTGATTGTATTTGTAAGGAACAATGTACAATAAACAAACAAAAAAAAAATAATTTCTGAACAAGAGGTGATCTTCACTGCTCTATAATGCAGGAAAGAAGAAACGTCATCTATATCTGGACTCCCAGCCACGTTGGAATCCGGGGAAATGAACTTGCGGATGAAATGGCAAGACATGCGTCTCTTGGAACAGCTCATGATGACGTTGCGGTACATCCGAAGGACCTCAAAAATAACCTAAAAGGGAAAACATTATCATTATGGCAGAATATTTGGAATGAGGCAAGTGACAAGCTCAAGACATTCAAACAACATATTAATAAATGGTACTTGCCTTCCTCTTTATCTCGGAGAGAGCAAGTAGTCGTTACGCGTCTACGTATAGGTCACACAAATCTCACCCACGTCCACATCATTCAAGGCAGTACAGCACCTATATGTTCGACATGTAACTTACAAATATCAGTAGAACACATCCTGATTCTTTGTCCGCGCTACAGATCTCTTCGCCAAACTTACCTGATCCCAAATGTCTTGTCGGAATGTTTCAAGGATGAAACAAGTATTCACCGCGTCCTAAATTTTCTTAGACATATAAATATATACTATAAGATATGATAAATGATCAAATAGGTATTACTAACCTCTCTTAATAAACATAGATATAATTATTTAAGGTACTCAGACATTAAATAATTGTACACGCGGCCAATGACCCCGTAGTTGACGCCGCAAAAAAAAAAAAAAAAAAAAAAAAAAAAAAAAAAAAAAAAGAGGTGATCCATAAATGTAACTTATTTATTCTGACTGAAAACTACATTCAGTGCTATGATAAGAAACACTAATAGATGATCATTTGCTATTGAAATTTCCAAAGTATTGAAAGGAGCATGTCCAATAATACATAATTTGGCAGATAGACAAACTTACAGACGATTTTTCAAAGAAAGCAATTTATTAACTTTACCTGGACCTTAATAAGTGTACATTATTTCTTATAAAACAATTTCAAAATTATGTCAATTATCCTATTCATTTTTGTCATACACAGAGGAAGGTCCTTTATTCTATGCTATTCTAGCATGAAATTATACTACCAACTGCCTAATGAGATAAAAATTATTTCTAACGTAACACATTTCAGCTTTTGATTATTCAAAGACTTATGTGATATGAAACCATATGCTAAAGAGAATCTTTCTAGATACAATTGTTTGTATAGTCCAGTGTGCTTTATTTTATGTATGCCTATTAGTTTAGAAACTCCTTCAATGGCCTATTTAAAATTTGTAATTATACAATTATTTTGAAATTCATCTGTCTATCCAATGAAATTACAAATTAACTGCTAAAAAAGTGAAATATTACAGTAAAAGATTAGTAAATGACATATTATATTTTGGAAACATACTTGATGATTATAAATTCTAGAATATACTTGATGATTTGAATCTTATAATCCAAAATATAAGGAGTGATGCATCGGCAAGGCATATTTTATTGCTGAGGTACTGATACTTCTTTGAATTCGTTAACAATGGTTTTATAACAGTCGTGTGTTAGAAATTAATGTCTCATTGTTAATTTTTCAACCAAATGCAGAGAATTAGTGTTTTCCTTGTGAATCAGCAATCTAACAAACATTCTGGTCATACTTACCTTTGCAAACAAATTAAAGAAAGGAAACATCAAATTTATCAATAACTTTTAATTATAATAAAGCGATCCAATTTGAATGTGATATTTCACTTTTTGTGGGTTTCCCACACCTATCCAAAGCAAAATCCATTTGAGCTTCACTTTGGAAGCTCTACTCTACATATGAAAATATTGTTGTGTAAAATCAAAAGCTAAAAAGTTATTACATTTATTTATGCACAAATAATTAGGGCATTAGTTGAATCATATTGCACAGATAAAAATTATTCTTTTCTTTCTTCTACTTTGATGTATCTTCATTATTTTCTGTCTCATAAGATTACAATGTCATATTCATACATTATGTACTGCCAATGGCAAAAACTAGTTTTATTTTCTCCATGGTGTAGGTATGTAGTTTGTATTACACACTAGATGAATATAGGTATTATGAAAACAAAATTCGATTTTTTTTTAAGATAAAGGTTTCAAAATTATACCTGTCAGAGGTAATAGATACATACACATTCTTTCAACTCGTAAACTCATGAAGATCTTTAAATGCCAGACCAGAAAAACATTGATTTAACATCACTGCTTTTAATATGTTAGAAATAAAAAATAACAGATTTTTAATTTTTCCTTCATTTCTTCTAGCTCCCTCCTTAAAAAATAATTTTAAGCTTCTGTACCTCCATGGTATTTAAAGGCAGCGCATGTTGGGATATGCTATAGCTTTTGGAAGGGTTGATTGCTAGCCATTATACTTCCATACTTCTTAAGTTATGAGTCTTTCATGAAGCTGTCTCCTGTAAATAATGAGATTTAAGAAACAGTTTATACAGAGTCTGAATCGCTACAGTATACACATAATTTGTAACCAGTATCTCATATTTTTAAATTTTTTATTCATACAACATACAAAATATTTCCTCATGTCTGCCTCTTAGGCTTAGATAATATCAAAAAAGATTAATTAGCAGATGCTTTCTACTAACTTGCAAATATAAAAGTTCAATTTCCTAGGCGTTTTTATGCCCCTACTTCATAGATTTATGTTCAAAATGGTTGGTCCATTTTTTTATATCCCTGTCCTTGAAATAGCAAGAACAAGAGAATAAATCGAATGTTCTATTTGTTTCCCTGAAAAAATATTATTTTATTAAATCATCAGCGACAAAAGTCAAGGAAGTAGATTCATGAATCAACCCAAACAATTAAATAACCTATTTTTATCTCTTAATTAGAACCGACGTGAGGAATAACAGACAGGGCAATACAACCAAGGTTCAACAATATATAATAATAATTAATATTCGATTACTTACCGAAGTAAGGAAATATCCATTTTTCCTTTCCGATTCATCTTTGGACAAAACAAAGAATCTACACCATTATTTTTTACAGTAATGCTTGCAATTGAGAGCATAAGGCATCACCGTATTGTAAAATATGATTTTCTCTTCTTGAATATTTTTAAACAAATCAATTAATGCGCTTATTTCAAAGTATCTCAATTTTCAAAAACCTCTGTATTGACATGACCCATTGGCTTACATCTGCCGAACAGATGTTTGTCAGCTCACAAGTCACAGAGACACAGAAGATGACGTTAGGGACAGCAGTCCTAATTTCAAAAATTTATTCCACCAACCCAAAACTAATTAAAAAACTATAAAAAATTTGGTGAGGCCGAAATAAGTTGAGCCGTCGAAATGAATTAAAGTAGACCCTCATTATTCATTTTAATAATTTTAAATAACAATAAACAAACAAAATCTAACTAATCAAACATCAATCAGAAATATCAAGTTGAAAACATTGACACATGTGCATCCACTTTATTTTCGATCCATGCACAAAACAGAATTCGCCGGCAGACATAAAACAACATATGCTTCTAACAATTATTTTCCATCCATGCTCACAGGCTGGGCTGAGTCAAATGTTTTCAGTAGGGTAGTACACGTAACCCGAAACTGCCCGATCGTCATGGTTGCCATGGTAATAGAAACACGTTTCTATTTCTTATCTTAGAGAGTACCAATACAGGTGCTTATTTGGGTAGCTTGTGATTGCTTTGGGGCTGATAGTTCATTGCGGTATGGAGCTTTCCAGGTACTCTGAATTATTACTCAATGTTTCAAAAATTAATTTAGTTATGAGTAAATTTGAGCTACAGAAGAAATATGAAAAAATCAGATGAACAACAAAAATTATAATGAACCTTTCTGGTCATAAATGTATGTAACTAACAACAAACAAAGAATCAGCGAAGACCATTGAGTTATTTTAGGATCGGATGTACAATGCAACCTTAAGCTTCGGTTTAAGGTAAGTCGCCGTTACACCATGGAAGTTGCAAAACATCCATTGTACAATACTGGCTTAGCACCCCATTCCGGAGCTGCAAAAATTGCTCGTCACTTTATCAGGTTATATTTTTTTGAAAGGTTTGTGTCTTTATCTGACAAAGAAAGCAAACAAAGAAACTGAGACAGAAACGGTCGTTGCCTGAATTTGACACAAACCGTCACAAGTGACGAACCAGAAAAGATTATATTTTATATAATTATGACAGTGCGCATTGCTTCATCAGTGCCAACCATTTAATATTAATCATGTTTAACTAAACTGGCGATTGTGCTACTGATGTCAACTTTAAGCCTGAGCTTGGCTAAGCTTAGGTTTAATAGAGCTTAAGTTAAACCAGCATTTGTGCAACCGGCGGTAAATAAAGGAGTCCTTAACATTTTTTTGCAAACAAAAACAAAAAATGTTTACTCTCCCTAAAAAAATGCATCCTGAAATCTTCAGCGAGACACAATTATGTTCAAATTGGGCTTTTCGCACAACTGCTACAGACGACACTTCCCTCATGTATAGCCCATTTCACATAAGGAGCTAACAGTGACGTTATAGTTACATAGATGCGCTGTGAACGCATAACAATGTCATCCGCCATATTGTTCGCGTCGGTATGTCTAGACGTCTTTTAATCAAGGATACGCTAGGTCACCGACGCAACACAAGACTGGTAATGATTTTTTCATTTATAGTGAGAACGAATTTCACGGAAAAAAACGTTCCCTACCTGTTCGAGTAACTGTCTCGCTATTACTCTTCATCTATGATGTTTTGGAAGGCTTGACGATGTTTTGCAAATTTTGACGTCCATGCCATCTTGAACCTCAGTGCAGTTCAACCAATCCGATTCTGTTCTCATGAATAAACCACCAACTGGAATTGCTTGAGAACAGGTAGCAGCTTTTTTCCCGTAAACTGCCTAAATCGCCTGTTTCTGTAGTGGCTGCCGGATATTCTTATACATCACTGTGTAAACAGAAGTGTGAAAGAGGGATGAATAGGTCTATGCCTTGTGCAGTTATTAGGTATCGTAAATACTGGTGTTACAACAAAAATAGTTTTTACAATTGACAAATACAGTACTGTTGTAATGCCGCTCAAGCGGAAGAAATGAATGATCAGTGACTTCCGCATGTTTAGCTAGGTTTGAAGGGTACAGAATTTCGGCATGGTCAAATTTGTGTAGGATAAAATAAACTAGATGTCTAAAAAGGTTAGAACACTTCTGAAAATGTTCGATTTTCAAAATACCTTATCATTACCATTATGACCTCAGAGCATATATCAAACCCCAAATTTCATCAAAATCGGTGAAGCGGTTACTGAGATTACTCTGTTAGGTAAATGGTAACAGGCAGATACATAGGCCGACAGATAGATAGACAGGCGGACCTATATACAGATCGACAGACAGACCGATGAGCAGGCAGGCAGATAGAAATGCGTGACTTAGACTGTAGTGATGCTAACATCATAAAATGTCCAAAAAACGTATTACCTACCTCAAAAACAAAAATTTAGGCGGTTACAATATTAGGACAGCCTGTAGCAATGTATTAGTTTGTATCTAGATATCGGCAAATTCCACTTTTTAGATTCTGTATGATTGATATTTTTCCAACCGCCGATATCCTCAAAAAGGCCATTTGTTTAGGAGATAAGAGTCATTTGTTATAATGCATCAACGCGTTGTGTCAATTCAAGTTGCCATCATTAATCAGCATCGAAATAATGCACCCTCACACTCATATACAGATAATGTTTCAAGATTGAACGATAAACGATGAGTGTCAATGTATGGTTGACCACCCATCGAGGTTTTTATTGGAAGTAATGGCATGGTCTGGTGAAAAATTGTTATTTCGATGAAGTTAGTTTGCTAGACTGATTTAATGTTTGCTCGGTTTTCATCTATTAACAAGAACTACGTTTCCACGGGCTTTCAAAACTGTTTTCAAAACGTTTTGCGATTTTATATTGTCGGTGTTTCAACGATAGGTTTCGAAACGATTTTCGAAACGCATTCAAAACGCTTTCAACTGACACTCTTGAAAAATGTGATTTCCTAGAAGTTTCCACGATAGGTTTCGAAACGATTTTCGAAACGCATTCAATACATTTTCAAATGGCACTCTTGACAAATGTGATTTTCTAGTTTTATAACCTATTTTGTTGATTATCATAAATCTTTAGTTTCGAATTTTGAATAATCTTCAATAAATTGACAACAGTGTCATTAGACAGCAACGCTCGTTGTTTGGTACTTACCTTTGAAGGCTACATTTTGAAAGTGACAGCTGGTGTTTCCACGACATTTGGATGTCGATACGATCCCAAAAATAAACGAATCGGACTTGAACAGGAAAAGTTTTGAGAACGCATCCAATTGACGTTTCTAAGATATATTTCTAAACTCAAAACGATTTGACATCGTTTTGAAAGCACGTGGAAGCGTAATAAATAATTGGCTGATAAGAACAGAAAATTATATTCGCTTTTTCTTGTTTGGAATAATCCTATCCAAAGGTACCCACCTTTCATATATATCCTTGCTCTCACCAATTTAAGCGGTAAGCTTACTAAGAATAAATCGATGGTCCCTGACAGCTAATTAATGTTTTTCCAAATGTTTTGTGCCTGGATGAAGGACCCAGAGATGCGAAACGTCAGTATAGGTTTATATTTTACTTTAGATGAGAAAATCTTGGGGTTGTGGCCAAAATTTTGAAAAAAAGAGACTGGGCCACATGATAGAGGAGACTCTGGTACTAACAGCCAAGCTTTCGGCAATGCTTATTGCCATCTTCAGGGCTTTCTACATAGTTATAAAAGAATTTAGTTTCAAAATATATAATAATTTTTTTAAAAAGATATACTCACAACGTTGAGGTTTGCCAATTAAAACAGCAATTGCATTGAGTGCAAACGACTTCTTAATGCAGGTAATGATCGTCACAATTTTTCATAAAATTTTAAAAAACTATACTATCATGGCGTCTTCCACTAACAGGTCAGGAAACAAACAACATATAATTGTAAACTACAAACACACAGAAACGACCTTTCCATGTTGAAATTTTAAACCCGTAGGTATTATTAAATCCGTGGTTTAAAAACACACATTTTATGATCTAGGTTTTCTTAAATAAAGACCTTCTTCGTCTAACAGGCGATAAAATGGCCGTTACTTTGTGAAATGTGGAGACAGAAAGCAGCACGGGAAAACGATTGACATATGAAATATTAATACTAATTATATTGACAGTTGAAACAATACCAACTGTGAGAAAACCAAAACCTGAAAAGTCAAAAAACACTAGAGAACCAAGATCTCAGTTGTAAAGCGTGAATACACGGTGGCCTAAAATAGGATAATAAAAATCTTAGTGAAAAATATACAAAGAAGAAAAAATCCGTCGTGACTCCAACACGACTATTAAGGTCGTGACGGAACCCCGGCAAACCTTTCCCTCTCCATATTTAAAATATAAGAGTAAATGCAGCTCAAACCATCAATGTCGGACTTCTTATTTAAATTGTTAGGGGTGTTTTTAATATGTACCATTTCCAGAAAAGTTCTTTTAAAATAGTTTGAATCAACATCCAAGGTCTTAGCATTACTCCAAGATACTGTGTGGCCTGTATCAATGGCATGTTGTGTCAAACCACATCTAGTCATATTACGATTGATATCACTTTTATGTGAATTAATCCTACCTTGCAAACATCTTAATGTTTGTCCTATATATGACTTATTACACTCACCACAAGGAATCTTGTAAACAACATTGGATTTATCTAACAATTTTACAGGGGTTTTTAATTTTGAAAAAAGTTTGGAAACTGTAATAACATTTGTCAATGCAATTTTAATGTTGTGATTCTTGAATATATTAATTATTCTAGGTGTGAGATTATCTACATAAGGTAATGTTTTATAAAGGACTACAACACCATCCTGGTTATCATTATTTTGGGCGTTATCTGATAGGGTGGCCGTTGGTAATGTGTGATTAGAAAAGGCATTTGAGTATATCCTGATATCATTAGCATTGTTATGTTGCAAGCTGATGCTAGATCTTTCATTATAATTAAAAAGTAATGAGTTGATGAATTTAATAGGGTAAGAATTTTCAATTAACAATTTTTGTTATGTTGCGGATGGCTCAAACGTATAACTCTATTCTTCAATGCCAAAATAAGATCCTTTTTCACCCTAGTTGGATGATAGGAAAAATACTTGATGTATCTACCACTACTCATTGACTTGGTGTACCATTTAGTGCACAAAACATTGGTGTTAGGATTTCTGATATCAAGGATATCTAAAAAAATGCATATCTAAAAAAATAATAATTTATGGATCAATAGAATTGCCCCGTATGAGGCAGATGTTCTAATTTTTTTGGTCCATTTTTGACACTGGCTAAAGCTAACACAATTCAGGTTCGGAATAGCTGTAAATTTCCGGTTCGATTCCCGTCAGAGCCGGAAACTTGTTTCTGGTTTCTTCAATCAGGAACAGATTTCCATAAAAAGAGGCTCAGCGAGAATCTCCACCAGAGCCTTCACTGTTGGCTTCTAATTAACAGTACTATTCATAAAGTGGCGCCGGGAGACAGCAACAAAGCCTACACAGAACACGAGGCTAATGACCAGTGTAGTCGATGCCGTTGGCACAGAAGTAATAAAAATAGCTGTATTAGGAGTTCTTAAGGTATACCAGATATAAATGGTTTCTCTGCTCGCTTAAGAAACATAAACTAGCTCACAATGCGGCAGAGGTGCATATTTCATATCATAACCCATTCTATAAGCAAAAACACAAACTTATCTTAATAATTAACTTGCACTAAGAAATAGGCCTCATTTCACTATTTATGCAGCCATGTTCCATGGAATGTCACGATACTTTCGGCATATGCTTTTAAAACGAAGGTAGAGTCGTTACATTGCTTAAACTATTTATTTATTTATTTATTTATTTATTTATTTTGCTTCTGTTTCTTTCCGTTTTGTTTGTTTCATATTTGCTTGGTAGTAGTTCTCTTGTACTGTCTAAAAAAATTGTTTGGGGTCATGTTCGTATTTAGAGTGTAAATAATGCATGTTTTTTATATTACAAGACTGTAAATTTTGTAGTCTTAGTTCAAGGGGGAAGTAGCCATTACTTGCCAAGTCAAATAAAGGTGATTTATTGTTATGACCATTATTTTGGTTAATGGATACCCCATCTCATCCTAAGGCGGTCGTTCTTCATACATCAAGAACCGAGCAGTACAATTGCGCATTTATTCCCAGGGTGTCCAAGACTGCCAGAAGATGTACTTATTGGGCCTGTGGGTGTTTGCCCATTCAAATCCCGCGTTATAACAAACTTCGCCTAATATAACCCTTTCACAGCAGCCACGAAACTCTGGTATTCAGGCTCTGCCTACGGTGCTCAGTTATAAAAAAAGGCGTACTCCTGAGAGTCAATGTTTTATAGGACTACCCTATCACTCTCCTGAAAACCAAGTATAAGCAACGTTATCATCAGCCATTCGCTAGCTGGAATCCAACTGGACTGACCGAAATTTAAAAATTCCATTAACTTCAAATCGGTATTCGTGCCGAGTGTGTGAGCCCTGTGCCAGAAGTAATGGTTCCTCCTGGAGGGTCTCCATTGGTAAAAAATGACCTCCATTAATCTTGAACGGTCGATTCCAAACTGCGACTCCTGGTTAAAGTTGAAAGCCAGTGCACACTAAGTGCTTTATTAAATTCTTCCGATGATGATGTTCTTTCTGCAGGCGTTGATGCACAGCGGAATGACTAATTAATATTCGGAAGGCTCCAGTGCTACGCGTGACTTTTCTTTATGCAGCTCCCTTGAAGGCTTATCGGTACAGTTCTTCTAGTAGAGTTGCTTAGCAAAAATAAATGGATATTAAAAACGGTACATGAGCTAGAAGTGACAAAAGAGTGAGAAAAGTAGAACCAAAAGTTTCATCCTGCTCCAATTTTCTGAAAAAAGTAACGTAAATTTCAGGTACCTGATACTGATTTAATTAGCTGTCTTTTTGTTTTGAAAATGAACTTCCTCTTCAAGTACACACAGAAAAATATGTCGTTTTGTCAAAGACTTACGCTTGGATTCAATGGGACATTATACTCAGCATTCCTCAAATATAGCGATGTTTTATCCAATGGGAAGTGTATAGTTGGTAACGAATTATATTGTATTGTCGATTCAACTACAAGATATCATTGGATTCCAATGAATAATGCAATCGCAGCCTGTCGTTGAATCGAATCTGTGTTTGATAATTGATTCTAAACTACTTTCTTTTCCTTGGACCAACAGATTTTATTGCGAAGACAGCTGATCGATTCGTTTGGAAGTTTAATTGTGTGATTTTTTTATGAAGTATGAAGCATGATATAAGAATTAGACATAAACCTCCACCAGTTGTTGCATTTTTACCTGAAATATAACTGTCTGACTAGTCTAAATACCAACATTCAAATGTGGGTCTTAGCTCTTCTAAGCCCCAACTTCTCAGTAGGTCCTCCATTTAATATATAACTGGACACATTTAAATCACACAATTGCTGATGCAGTACGCAAAACCACGAGATGACACAACACGCGGCTAACACCGAAACAACACAACGAGACAACCCGTTAGCGAACAATCTCGTCCATGTTGGCGCAGATAACAGATAACACTGAGATAATCCTCCTCGTCTTTCTTTTTACGTTCATCAAATCGGGACATCAGTCCCGCCGAAAACTGATTATAGTTCAGTGAACAACAAGGGCCATTGAAAGGAAATTAATTTTTGTCAAGTGAATTATCACGCACTGCTGTTGCAGTAATTATTTTTGTACATTGAATAGATTGTATGCTTTGCTTAAATGAAACATAGGGTAAATTTCGAAAACAAAAGGACGTTTTGATTGCATTATATGTCAATACTGGTATTAGAAGGATTGTACGTATCATTAGAACGAATATAAAATTATTTTTAATTTATTGACGTACCTGTGATTACTTCGAATATAAGGATTGAATTCTTTCAATGACATGGATTTGAAATAACTGTAAATATATTTAAAGCGATGGAAAAACATCCAAATACTAACAATTAATTGGAAACGCAACAGTATTTTTTCTGAATATGGGGGCCAAATGGCAGTCAGTCTTTCGAGAAGGGAGGCCAGTCCGGTATACAGAGAACAGACGGCTTACCGACGGACGCTCCGGCGGTGGTGGGGTCTAGGGACCAAAAACAAAGCTCTCCCACTCTCTTGGAAATATCCGCGATTTTGGCTTGTGTCTCTCGTATTCGCAAAATTCAGGAGCCTAGGAGGCGGATTACTATCTGCCTTGACAGCCAGGCTTGTGTAGTTGCTGAGTCTTACTGGAGTTTGCTGTAATGAAACAGCGGACGCGCTCGCAAGGCTAGGTTCGAGAAATAATTTCCTTGGTCCTGAGCTGGCTGTGAAACTGGCAGGAAAAGAGATGTGTAGTTGCAAAATCAACATCTTATGATATGTACATCTGCGGGGCAGTTCTGTCTCTCACTGGAAAGAAGCCGGCTAAGGTTACTTGTGAGCCTGCTGTCTGGCCATAATACCTTCACACGTCACTTGTATGTGATGGAGGTGGCAAGTGATCCAACGTGTGCACGCTAGCTATGTTGGCAATTCTGAAATATTGAAGATCATAAAGTGTTACGTTTGCATTATTGCTGAATACAAAATGAGAGCCAGTAATATATCAGTGTCTTAGGATTACTGTGCCGTTTATCTTATGTGCGAGTAATTTGACACATCGCGCTGCAACCGCTAGAGAAGACAAAACAGCATATTTCTCGGGATACAACAACAAACAACAAGAAAGCCTAGAAAAACTCGTGGTTCACATCTTGGTTTGGCGAAAATTGATTAGATTTTTCACTCCTTATGCAACTACTTTGTGTTAAAAATTTGATCGTGAATCAACTTTACATATGCAGATTGTTTTTCTTCTATTACCAGACAGAATACTACAATCACTTTGCTAGCTACTTGTATAACATATAATAGCCTAAGCTTATGAATTGTCATGTGGCTATATCATCAACAATCGGCGTTCAATTCTCAAACAACTATTCATGAAAATCGAACCACGATATTCTCATTTCCAGCCAACCCAATGGCAATATAACACGACCACAGTTATAATAGAAGCGGCATAGCAGGCCTCATATCTCGATTAATTTATGCATGTAGTTGCTAACAATGAAGGGACGCGATTTTCAACTTCCGGATATGGAATGTTTGATTAATGTCTGATACGTTTTCGGAACTAAAGCTTTTGCTGTAGGGGGTTTACAGAAAGTAACATCATTTGGTCTAATTAATTTAGTTAGTGGCGTAAACATGGAATCAGAATCTCCGCCATATAGCAATCGACGCTGCCTAAGCAAAAAAAAAGAACCTCCACCGTCTGTCATACTGCGACTGTTGTCATATAATAGAACCAAGATAAGAATGGACCGGCAACGTGTTGGCACTGATGCAAAGCTGCTTGACTTCATAGAAGGCAACTAACATCAGAACTGTCTTCTTCTTCTTCTTAAGTTACCAATTCGATTCAATTAAGATCGGCAGCAATTTTGACAAATGCTTCGCTATCTTGTGCTCTAATAAGTACAGTATGAGAATCCAGTCCCATCGAGTCTCTGACGTTTATCAACCATGAGTTTTGCCTGCACCCTGGCCATCTTTTGCCTTCTATTATTATTAGGTTCAGAAGGGCATATTCATTATTTGTCATAATAATGTCCACTCGGGGGCTGTGGGTGTGCAGGCACTTTACGAATTTTATTCTGTTCCTGTTTATTTTAATTTATTTTTATTGTGCGGGTTGTTGTGATGTTACATTTTAAAACCGTTGGTAGAGTCGTATTATTCCATTATTTTTATCTAGTTAAACTCTGATGATTATTGTCATACCAACGATGAAAACTTCGTTTTTATGTTGCCTGAGGATGAATATAAGTCGAAACGTCGCAGATAGGAAAATAAGGAGTCTTTGTTTAAATGGCCTTATCCTACAAAAAATAACTGAAATGAAAAAAAAACGTGGATGCGTGGCAAGTACAGAATTGATCATCTGGGTTTAATTTTTTCCTTCCTACACCAGTAAATGGAGGTAGTATTATAATTAAGAAAATATTCAAATTTGTTCCTGCAGTTTGCGATCTCCATTGTGAAGCCAATGTAAGATGGTGTCTCGACAAATAGAAACTCCTTGATGGAAACCACGTATGTCTGATCGACTCTAGTCATGATTTTTCCTTCCATCCTCGAGTTACATCGATACCCAGGTCTTATAGTATGGTATATGTATACTGCCATTGTATACTATTTCTGTCTGTGGTTCTCTTCAGTTCTGCGGGGTTACTAGTATGTTTTATATATTACTAAAAAGGAATCTGTTCCATTCATGATGCCTATTTCCGATGTGCATAACAGTCACCCTAAAAGCAATATATTCCACCCTTTCGGAACAGCCGTGCTCCACACACTAGACCTACCCCCGCCTACCACGGTCGGATCGTAAATTTTAGGAAAAAGTACATTACTTGCGGCTTTTAATGGGGTGCCATGGCGTTGATAGTTTTTTTTTTATTTTTGGCTTTTTATACTCTGCTGCAAGGGAGTCATGGAGATATATGGGCCTACCGCATGCAAATGGAACTTGGCGGTTTTATCTTGGTTCGTATATTTTGGTCTAAATTATACAGCAAAATCCTACATATTGTACTGGCGCACCCCGAATAAATGTAGGTCAAATATAATTTTCAGCAGTTGGCGTGCCATTTACTAATTTTCCCGACTGGTAGCGAAATACCAATAACAGAAATACTAAATCTCAGCCTAGTGCGACATTGATGCCTAAACCAGTGCTGACAGCCAAAAAAATTCTTTATTATCAATTAGAAATAATTTCCAAACAGTAGTTGAAAATTCGGCGTAGCCACCACAAATAAAAATCGGAATGAAAACTGAACAACCTAATATCGTCACGACAAATTTTATATGTGATTGAAGGAAACCAATCTCTGCTTTTTTAAAGTGGTTGTAAAACCTTGTTTGCTCAACATTAGGCACTTTGTAGTACAGGGTGTGTCAAGCTCAACGTCTTGGACTATTGTGACCAAACGATATCATTTTTCAGTAAAATAACTTTGTGGTTGTATGTATGTCGAGTTGTACTACATTTTAAAAGTAATGACTATTGTCTAATAAAAGCGTGACATATCAAGGTTAAGTTTTTTAAATGGAACACCCTGTATATTATTTGATATATTTAGATTCTGTGACTTTGTGTATCACACATAGGACTAGGTGCAGATCACAATTTTTTGGTACATAATAGTACATTATATATGAGAGAAAAATTGAATATCGCAGCGATTATAAAACTTAGAAGGTTGTGCCTTTGCCGTGTCACTAAATTTATGAAATGCGTTAACGTGAATTAAACGATAAAATTTGTACTACTGGAGAAATCAGTCATTATTTAAGGAAAGTTCACTTACAGATAGGTTAATGTTTCCAAATGGCAATACCTAATTTGATAACCTTTCTAATGATGTAAGGCTTTAATAATCTCAGTCTGTGGTAGTTTTCGTTTAACCTTAAATTTGTAATCAAATCGGCGTTTTCAATTTTCCTAGCTATAAGCACCCTAGCAGGCTATGAAAAATAACAAAAAGTAGTTCAGATGGAAGAAAACAACCAGCTGAGCAGAAAGATGCAAACGAACTAGAGCAACCGGACAAGACTATGAAAATCCCTTACAACATATTAGCTAGAACCAAAAGTAACAGCGGTTATCTAAGGTCAAAGAGAAGCTGGAGTACGACATAAATGGACATTTTTCACAGCCTACTAGGTACTGAAATGTACTAGAGGTTGACAATTTCCAAAACTACCAGAGTTTAGATATTCACAACCTTATATAATTGGAAAAGCTATCAAATGTAATATTCGATCACAGAAAAAATAGGCTTTCCCATTTGGAAAAACGTATCTGTGATTGAAGTTTCCTTAGTTAATGAACAGATTTCTTAAAATACAAAAATAAAACAAATATTACCGGCTAACTCAAGTTGACGTATTTCATGCTCAGTAATATAGCAATGCTTCTAAGTTTTATAATCGCTGTGATATTAAATTTTTCTCTGGTACCTATGTATACCAAAAATGGTGGTTTGCACCTAAACGGTTCGTTTTAAGTCCCATGTGTGACACATAAGGTCAATTGATCAAGAAATCTAAATATGTAATAATATACAGGGTGTTCCATTAAAAAACATAACTATATGTCACTTCTTTACTAATATAATAATAAGTAATTATTTTTAAAATATAGTCCAGCTCGACATGCATACACTCATATAGCTATTTTTTTGCAAAGGGATATCGTTTGACCACAAGAGTCCGAGGTGTTGAGCGTGACTCACCCTGTATAATAATTGCGATCATGGCTACTTTACTATGATAATAAAATCCGTAGTTTTGTAGCAACTTGAAAAATCAAACAAGTCATGTTCAACCATAGTAAACAAGAATGTCAAGTTATTGACGATAAATCAGCGTTATTATCAATTTTGTCAATAAATGTGAGGAACTCAGCATGAATACTCTCACCTGTATCGTGTTTCATTGGCCTCTAATAAAAACCAATACTTGAAGACAAACTGCATGTTTACTTTATAAAGGTACGCGATTTAACTAAGAACCAACTTGACACTGTTTGATAGCTGCTCCACGAGAAGCTCGTTTATTTTGTTAACTAACCTTCTAACTATCTAACAATGATTACGAACTCTTAGAAAATGCACTACATTGTGCAATTCCAAATTGAGAGTCGGTATGCATCAGTGACTTAGGATAACGATACAGCCTGTGGTTTGGGTAAATAATGGGACACAAAAACTGCAAACACAAAATAAGGCAATAGCAATAAGTCATAAGGAAACCTGTAAAAATTTATGATACACTCTTTGGATTGGATATCATTTATCAGATTTTTGGTTAAGCATATCCAACCATACAACTAACTAGAAATCCAATCGTGATTATTTTTTTCATGGGCAGATTTTAGAAAATTAATTATGTCAGATTTTCTACCTTGATAAAGGCCGAAAAAGTGGCTTCTGATTTTGTTTTTAAATTAGAAGTGCCAGATGATCAACTATTGTGTATTAAAACGATAGCCACTATCAGTTTCCTGGGCCACCCTCTGAGAAAATATTGTGATCTTATAAATGTGAGCGAATAAAAATACTCCTGTCTGCCACCCCTTAGGGCTGCAACGGACAGGCTCGGTTTCCTGACTGTGCTGCTAATAATTGCGATATTGCGACAAGTGAAACACATCTGATAAACCCCGTGACAGGGTAGAAACGTGGCCGTGACAGGACAAAAGGGCCGCCGCGACGTGCTGAGGGATGACGGAAGCAAGCGGCGGTGAGGGCCAGCGAAGGGCGGCTACACGGCTGATTCAGGGAGGGGCTACTTGATGAGGGATGATTCTTGGTAATGGGATATTCGAAGGAAGTTAAAGATATCTGACAACTTGTATCCATAGTAATCAAATAGGAAAAATATTATTGAGTAGAGTGACGCGCTACTTTCCAGGCATTTTATATGATAGTTAAGAATAATAATAAAACAATGCTACATACAAAAAGGTGAAACCAATTTGACAGACTCAGTACATCACGGTGATATCAGCTTTTTATTTTCCAATAAAGTAGTATTATGACGCTAAATCTTTCTTTAACAGGCCAATGGGCGGTCTTTTATTAATACAACAAAATTTTCAGTTTTAAAATACATCATCCCCCCTAACTACCCTTAATTCACCCCAACCAAAAAAGTAGAAAGTGAACAGGAACTCCTAAAACGCCTAAAAACGAAGTTTGAGCTGTCTTTAAATTTTTTGTTTTTTGATTATTGCGGCGCCGCCACTGACATGATTTGATCTGATCTAAAATCCATACGCTTTTTCTCTCCTCGCCAAGGTAATCATTCCCTGTTGAAATTTCGTTAAAATCAATTAATAGTTTCCACGCTACACAATAAAGAACGATCTACAGATTCTAAAACAATACTCGCATGTATACATCAGAAAATGCTAAGTCTCTTGGTTTCTGTAATAGGCAAGGCAATGTTCGGATGGACCTAAAAAAGTGTATTATGCCGCTTGGTCTTTCTTTCACAAGTCAATAGACGCCCCTATTATAATCACAACATTTTTTTTTCAGTTTTACTACCCCAGCCCCCAACCACCCTTACTTGACCCCTACCCAAAAAAAAGTAAAAAATGGTCAAGAACTCCTAAAACGCCTAAAAACAGTTTGAGCTGATTTAATATTTTTACTTTTTTGATTACTGATGTGCCGCCACTGACACGATTTCTAAAGACTATACGCGTTTTTAATCAACACTACGGTAATACTACTGTGTCAAAATTTCATTCAAATCAATTCTATAGTTTCTATGTTTCATAATACAGAAAGATCTAAAGTAATACTCGTATTTATACATCAGAAGTCCCTTGGTTTCCGTAATAGGCAAGGCAATGTTCAGATTGACCTAAAAAAGTGTATTATGCCGCTAGGTATTTCTTTCCTAGATAAACAGACAGCTTATTATGAATATAACAAATTTTTCAGTTTTAAGACCCTGACCACCCAATCACTCTAATTTCAACCCCCACCCAAATAAAAGTAGAAAATGATGAAGAACGCCTAAAACGAGGTTTGCCGATGACCTAAATTTTTTTGTTTTTTGCTATTTACTCCGCCGCCCACCCAAAATTATAGCAGCATTACCTACTACGACTCCACACCGTATTGCTACCCAAATGTCATCATAATCCATATAGACGTGAGATTACGAGGCTAGAAAAACTTCAACAGACAGACCGACGGACAGACAGACTGACACTGACAGACTGACAGACCGAAAGAAATGAGTGATGTGGAATTTCATTATGTAGATATGCCCAAAAACCGTATTATCTCGAAATCAAAAATTTTCGCGATCAGTGGTGTGGTGTATCGGTGTGGGAAGTATAAAAGCATATTCTGTTAGATGCATATAAACTGAAATTATTCAATAGCGAGTTCGATGTGTTTCATTGGCCCATAAACAATACGACCACTATTGGAGTTCACTAAGTATTCTGAAGCCCTCAAAGAACAAAATATTTAAAAAATCTCATCCGAAATAAGTGGCGTTTATTTATCAGTTAGCTGCGCCTGGACCGTAATGCAACATTAAGGTGAGACAAAATACTCATCTCATCTTGGATCTAGTCTAGGAACAACCTACAATAATAACACTGTTCAATGATGAATTTTAGTACTGTGCGTTTAAGTCCTCACAGTTAGTTTGACAGTCTATATAATGTACCGCAAGATAGGGTACTAAGCTGCTAGGTACAGGGGGCCTAAATGGTTCTTTTGCAGAGAATATTATCTGCAACATGTTTTATTTCCCTGTGTATAGTTTCCGATAACAGTCTGGAACTAAACACCAAATTTTAGATTAAATCGACAATAGCAGAACCTTTAACGGGCAACGGGCAATATACTGATAAGCTGTTGGAAAGGGGAGATTAACTGCATTTTAGTGGGCTACCCGTTGATGTAGTTCGAGTACAGCGAAGCCGTCAAATACCTCACTTCAATTACGTCTCATCTATTAACGTCATTCCGGTAGGCTACTGTTGAACGG
Source organism: Callosobruchus maculatus (assembly GCA_951848785.1). NCBI lineage: Eukaryota > Metazoa > Arthropoda > Insecta > Coleoptera > Chrysomelidae > Callosobruchus > Callosobruchus maculatus. The sequence goes on along the minus strand of CATOUR010000038.1, from coordinate 2,792,789 downwards.
CAGCCGTTTAGGTACAGCGTAATAATAGTGCTTACTAAAGTTGAACATACATAGAGTACCAATAGGCTAAGATACCATCGATTAAGATTATTCCAGCACAGACTGAATTATCGTATCGAACTCGAACTGACGTAGTTCTGTCGATTATCAGCTTAAAAATACTATTCTTGAAGCTTAAGCTTATAATGGACCTATATCATTTTTAAGTTTTGAAGGAATACAGGGCTGTACTCTGTGCGAGTACTGCTAATGACGTTGTCTTGTTTGCTTATTTTACATTTTCATAGAAAATATTCAGCTATTCTCCATTTGTACGTTGTACATTTTAATCGATAAATGTCCCTCTAATATACAAGTTTGCTATTTAATGAATCGTTTTTTATTGCTAAGTATAGAAGGATTTTCATAGTTTCTAACAATATACATGCCCACAAATGTATTTGTTTCAGAGAATCATTTTTGATATGACTTTCTAAATATTGAAGCATTTTCTTGTTTACAAACATAGCCATTATTCTTTTGGAGGATTGCCAATCCAGATCATTACTAAAAAATTAAGTCTGAGATGCACTTCTTAGCCAGGTGATATCTATGAAATAGACGTCAAGGCAGTACTAAGTATCGTAAAATGATATAGTATACAGGGTGTTGTTGGGACTTTTTTCGTACAGCGGATAGTGCTCGCCAAAATGAGTGTTTTTTCCCTGTAACATATAAACGAAATATTTAGAAAAAACAGGATACTGACTATTAAATAAATCCTCAATTCTAAGTCCGTCCCTGGGCAATGGCTCATCATGTCATAATATCACAACAAACAAGGCAGCGCTAGCGGTGCCGATGCCGGTGAGAAAACGCTAAAACAGGCAGTTCGTCATACGTCGCGTTGCTGTGGTATAGTGTACGAGAGTGCTTGACGTGCTACATCTGACGATCGGACTTTAAAAACAACAACAATGGCGCACGCTTATAACAGTAATGAACTGGTGGACATGATTTTAATGTGCAGTGAGTGTGGTCAAAATACCGCTGCGGCTTCGCGAGTGTTTGCCGATCGTTTCCCTAACCGTACTCACCCTGCACCTCGTCGATTTGTCTTGCTCGTGCAAAGAGCTAGAGACATAGGATGTCTGAATCCACATCGTGGTGGACACGCTGGAAGACCTAGACAACCTCGTATGGTCCAAATAGAAGAAGACATCGTAAATCGTACTTTTACCTGTAAGACGCTTGCGACAGGACCGCACTTACAGCAACGTAGCAACCAAATAGTGAGTGCTTGCTTGACATTTTTTTTACTGTTATGCTGCTGGTTTACCGTGCATTAGCTTTGCCGTTTCAAGGACCGTTGCTTCTAAAGAGGAAAGTCCCAACTTTTAGGACACCCGGTATTGACACCGTATGGATAAAAAGTCGACATCATATAATCAATAGTCTTTCTTATTCTCCGCCACTGACCTGCCCTTGAGCGGAAGGCCTGCCGCCTCACTGAACCCTTCTGCTCCTGGGAGGAAAGCTAACCTCTTGCACACAATATCCGCTCTCGGCGCCGGTCGACCGCAGGGCCGAAGGGATTAAGGGACTTCCAGCCGGAACATCACAGCTAAGCGGAAAAAAGCAGGCTACCCACGATTACCGATAGAAGCATGGTCTACGTTTGAACGCATCTTGAAATTAATATAGATTTCAAAGTAGATAAATCAGTCCGTTACTTAAAAAAAGATGTCAGAAAATCATTTTATTTCTCTACATAGTCTTTTTTACATCGGTTGATTTAATCCAACACTTTTCTATGTTTTTATCCAGCATTCGAAATAATATTTCAAGGCCCTCAAAATAAGGCCTGTTTCAACAATAACATTTATATTGGTCCCGAATCATCTCGTATCATCTATTTTATGCTTGAAAATAGGGAATGGTTGGAGTGCTCTGCTATGTTGTGATGGATTCATGTGTCATACATGGTAACAAAACGGTACAATGGTTTAAATTGCAACTGTGCATTCCCAAAGACCCGTTTAAAGTGGTAGGATGGATGTGTTTATACTTGATCGTGAGTAATTACCGATATCCAAACGCAGTCTGCTCCTCTGACCTATCCTCTATAATTCCGCCGCTCACCGATCATATTAGATGCATCCGCGGCATCTCATCTTAAGACGGTCGTACTTCATGCAACAAGAACAGAGTGGTATGACCGCATTTTCATTCCCAAGGCTTGAAATGAACTGCATTTGTTGGGTCTGCGGATGTATCCTATTCAAGTCTCGCATCAACAAACTTCCTATAAGATAACCTTTTAATAGCAGCCGCGGTACTCTTGTATTTAGGCTTTGCCTTCGTGATATGCTCAGGTATGAAAAAAATGGGCAAACATCGTACAGACAGCTGTCTCATATCTGAATATTCGTACGAAATATGATACGCCCGCTCAGTTGAAATTCCTACACTACCTACAGTCTCAGCCAATCTCTATTCTTCCATGGATTTTATCGAATATTTCTGGCGCAACCACTTCTTCTGGGCGATGTCGACATTCAGCTTCATTTGTCTAGTGGAACCACATTTTAGCGACTGAAGTTGACAGATCCTTGGTTCAGTAAGGGAAAAAAGTAGTGATCAGTGAAATCAGCACACGTTCATTCTTTTCCATTTTTGTTCAAATTAGTGAGATCAGCTGCTTTAATGGCTGCAACACTGCTCAAAATTTTACTCAACGATAGGTGGCACTTAATGGCAGCACTGTTGCCACCAGTCTTACTTTGCGGGAAATATAAAAATTCAAGGACTCACCCCCAGCACGTATTATTCTCGTTGGTTTCCACTCTTTACTGCTCCTAAACATAATGATTCATTTAGTCTATGTATATGGATAAACGTAGCTCCTTAGGACGTGTCCAATATTCCTGAAAGCCTGTTTGCAGATATCATTAACAAAAGTATATTCATAGTTACATATGGCTGGTATCTGACAGAAAATTACAATTTATTCGTTGTAGAATGTATGCTGTAGGCAACACATGCTGCAGCTACAAATTAATGAGTACGACAGATCTACACAAGTTCCTCTAGTTTCGTTTTTCTGTTTGTTTGATTTCAAGTCTATTCCGTTGATAAATGGCCGTTTCTCATCCCGAGGAATGCATATTTTATCCCGCCTATTACTGCAAATTAGACACTACCCACAGACCAGCTACTAAGAGGGTCAACATCCGCACACCCCAAAGTTCTCCACAGGGTATCTGCGGCTACTGTTGTCTGTCTCAACCCTCTAACCTATCCGTCCAATATTCCAAAGGTCTCTAGATAAATGACAGACCATTCCTAGAGAAGCCCTCCATTAGCAGCGTATCTTTTGTTGATTACGAATTGCCAGAACCTTTCACTCTTCCACCCTTTAACGTCAGTATGTGATAAATATTTCACCTTCAACCCTCTATGAATAGAACAACGTAGGATTGTTCCTTAGAGTGCGACGAGATCGCACCAAGGACCTTAAATTCTGCTCGTTTAATATTGTCCTTTATTTTTTGTAATATAGTGTTTTTGCTTACTAGGTCTTACTTGCCAAAAATGTTGAGTTAGGTGTATTAGGAATTTCTTACGCATGCATGCGGGTCTGTTTTCAAACTGAGTGTGCCTCAAGTATCTTAAACACAGATCATGATTTAAACAGATTTATGTAACCAAATACCGTTATAATATTATTAGATTATTGTATAAGTTTGTAATGATATAAGGCAATTATAAGGCAAAAGAAGTCAAATAAATAGTTAAGGTCTTGAAGTTTCTCTAATCTCAATCATCCTGTCCTGTCTCCACAAACTCTCAAAAAATGAAAAACTAATCATGGCTATTTCAAGAGGCTAATAAAGAAGTTTGAGCTTTACTTATATTTTGAATGTGACACAGGATCCTTCAAAGCACCTACAACAAAAAGTACACAGTCATCCACTCGGGAAATTAGGTTTTCCAATCCGAGACTGTTTTTAAATTTAGAACCATTCGATTTTGTTATCAGTTATCAGAAACTGTGACTTAGTTGCATTCCTATAGCGTATATCAGAATTCCACTAAGATTAAATATTTACATGAAGGTATATCAATATTCGTGTTGCACACAAAAAACTGTATTTCCTTAGATTCGCAACTATTCGTGATTACAATACCACATTCACCTATTGGCGAAATAGGCAGTTTTCGAACTAGGGATATTTGCCGGCCAATAAGCGGAAGCTGTATTTAAATAAGGTTTTTATAATGACCAACATCAGCAAGGATGAAAAATATTGTTTTTTAATTAGGTACTCCAGAAATGCGACAGATAAATGACAAAAGCATAAACATGTTTTTTAAGAAACTGAAATGGCCGTCAAACATGTCACATCTGTATAAACCCCAAAATCCTATGATAAAAGTAAAAGAACAGATCCTTTCATGTGATGTTGTATTTTTGGGTGGGATAGTCACTTGACTGTAAAGACGTCGATTTTCAAAGTTAGATAACATCAAAATAGAGGCAGTGATAACGGAAAGACAGACAAACATACAAACAGAGGTAAACATCACTAAAACGTCATATTGCTTCGGGTCGGTTGAGAAAACACAATTATGGGCTAGTTGAGGACGAGGCATCAAAAAAGCAGTCATAGGAAGTTTTGGATTTGTTTCATAGGACATCATTTTCTCGAATCTGAAAAGCTTTGCACTACAAAACTTGAGTTGAGTAGTCTCATACTGAAAAAATTGCAAAGTGATTTTGCTTCCCACACTATAGCGAACTACAAAATGTTTTGCATTCATCAAGAACTCTGTCCATTATTATTATTATTATCACCTATCTTGCAGTTTCGTTATTTTACGGACTGCTGCGCCGATTTTCATGAAATAAGACAAAGGAAGCTTGGAAAGTCGTGAATGAAATCAGAGGCAAACCGTTTGCCTCTGATAACATACCGACAATTCATCCAAACATTTTGAATAAATATTACTGTTCTGTAGCACAAAAACTAAAAAATACTGTACAAAGTACTGATGACCCATTAATTAATCTTCATGATTTTTACATAGAGCATAAGCTAGTATTTGAACCAACGGATATTCATGAACTAAAACTTGTCCTAGAATCCATAAAAAACAAAAAATCATCTGGAATTGATGAAATCTCCTTGAATGTCATACTAAATCTTACATATGAAGCACTGGTTGTACTCACTAAATTAATAAATTTTTCGTTTGAATCAGGAACATATCCTGAATTCCTAAAAACGTCAATAGTCATCCCTATCTATAAAGGAGGAACAAATGATGAACCTTCGAATTTCAGGCCTGTAAGTATAATTACCATTTTAGCAAAAATCATTGAAACAGTTGTTCAGATTAGGTTGAAAAATTTTTTGAAAAACAATAACATCATAAGTCCCTTTCAGTTTGGATTTCAAAAACAAAAAAATACTTCAGATGCCATTTTTTCTCTACTTTATAAACTATATATACTCTACTTTAAACAAAAATCGAATTTCAGTAGCTTTGTTCTGTGACTTTTCTAAAGCATTTGATTGTGTCAATCATGATATCTTGATCAAAAAATTAGATAAATATGGTTGTTCTAAAGTAGCGCTAAAATGGTTTACCTCTTATTTGGGTAATCGTTCTCAAATTGTTAAATTGCCTAAAAATGTAACTTCAGAAAAATTGAACATACGGGATGGAGTACCACAGGGATCTGTGTTAGGTCCCATCTTGTTTTTGGTATACATTAATAGCCTAATGACATTAGAAACAAGTGGTCAATTCACTGTATTTGCAGATGACACTACAATACTCTGGCATGATAATGACATACACGATTTAAAAAGAAAAATTGAAAATGATATAATTGTAATCAAAAGATGGTGTGACAGCAATTTTTTATCTTTTAATATCTCGAAAACCAAATTCATGACTTTCAAATGCTTACTTGACGTGATTTACTTAGACAACGAACAATTACATCAAACATACAGCATGAAGTTCTTAGGTCTAACTATTGATCAAAAATTGAATTTTATATCTCATATTGATAATTTAATTAATGAGTTAGCTAAAGTAACTTACATACTAAGAACAGTTAGAGAAACTCTTGGAAGAAACACCACCAAAAATTGTTATTTTGCATTATTCCAAAGTAGGTTGAGTTACGGCATCCCATTTTGGGGTGTCGGTTCTCATACCTACTTAAATAAATTGTTAGTCTTACAGAAGCGAGCAGTTAGATGCATCGCCAAGAGTAGACCAAGAACTTCATGCAAGCCACTATTTTTGGAATACAAAATTATGACCGTAATAATTGCACTATTTATTTTGGAAACGGCTACATTAATATTCAAAAATAAAACAAAATTTGAGACCATAAATATAGAATATAATATAAGACAAAAGAATGATTTCAAATTAATCACCCCCAAATCAGCACTGGTTAAGGATTCAATTATTTACAATGGATTGAAGATTTATAATAAACTTCCTAATTCTTTTAAAATTCAAAAAGATTTAAAAGTTTTTCGTAAAAAACTTAAAAATGTCCTATTTCAAAAACCTTATTACACACTAGATGAGTTCTATGATGAGTTTTAGTGAATATTCCACATTTTGTTGTTACAGCTTTGTCAATAAGAAACTTGTAATTTCTTAGACAATAAAGCATATTTATCTATCTATCTATCATTTGGGATCACAGTACGTAATACGACTAATTATTGAAAATTGTTGGAAAAAGATATCCTCAGCACAACTCCAAATTCCATTTTCGAAACATATTACATATTCACTTTAATAACAAAAATTTTGGAGTTACCAAACTCCACATCTTCTCAGAATGTCACCCACATCCTGTGGACACTATCTGTAATAACTAAGTGATATTGGACAAGTCTGCATTCGATGCTTGATGTATGATGATACTTAAGTCAACGAACACCACTGAAAATTGTTTTCCAAATTTGAAAATTGGACGGCAAAAATCGTGACGGGTGCCAGAAATGTATAAGGAATAAGCGTTGTAGTGAACTGTTGGTTCTTAGGCTGTTCGACTGGCGTTGACACGCTCCGGAAGAAACTGAGTTTCTCGGAAAATGCTGAACAGGTAAAAGCTTCTGAGGATGCCAACCACTTGTGTTGGCAAAATGTCAAGCAGCGAAGTGCACCGACGCCAGGGCAGCGGAGCATGTCAATGACAGCCGAACAGTCCAAGAACCAAGAATGTATCGGACCATGGTCGCGAAAGCAGCCTTACACAATACATGAGCATTGTAGTATCGTTAGGAAGTTCTGAGTCAAGCCACTTCACGCCATTGTTCCTCTTCATCAATTTTCTTGGTTTGACATTGTAAGGCTAGTGGAATTTCATTAGAATAACAGCGTGTCTCCCTTACGCGTAATAAATCAGATTGAAATCACGTTTTTCCTACCATTTTTTCGTCGGAGTTTGGGACAAAAAGTTCCATCAGCCCTAATGGAGTCCATTGAGGGTTATACAAGACGAAAAGCTGTTGACGAATCAAGAACGATGAGCGAGGGTGGTATCCAATCTTGGGAAGAGTAATGCCTATCATTAGGGATATGAGAAGGACAGCATGGGGTGGTCAGAAGGTTGAACGCTACAGAAGGCTACTAGATATATTATGAGATATCGAATGCATTTCTGAAATTGCTACGGAAAAAGTACAGCAGCAACAATGATAAGCTAAGAAAGTCACGACTGCCTTGAGGTTTCAATTTTCTTCTCACACCAGTAAGGCGAAGAAAGTTCCGGAGAATGTAATGCGCACATTTTCGATTTTGATATATGTTTTTGGACGTTTTATGATGTCTAAATCACGAAAATCTCTATAATGAATTTCTGTCGCTTTTAACCGATACACTGATTATGATTCAATTAGGCGCGCCGTTGAAGTGGCGAACAAAAAAATCAAATTCTTAGAACTGGTCAAAACTTTTTTTAGCATTTTAGTCACTCCTCATCATTTTCCATTTTTCTGTTACAGGGTAGAATTGGAGTAGTTGTGTGGATAATTACGTTCTATTCGCTTAATATGTCTGGGCACCCGCAGGCACGTATCCAGGATTTGGTTTTGGGGGGGTCCAGATTATGGGTGTCACTTGCGTTACCTTTCGGGGGGGGGGGGGGCAGATTAGAGTTGCCACCTTAAATTTGCTCTCGTCCGGGAGGGGGAGGGGTGCAAAAAATTGTGAATTCCTTTATATAGGCGGCCTAATATATACGTGCCTACTGCCTGGGCACCCATCCTGTAAAAAATAATACTGGACTATATACAGTACGGAACCAAGCAAATAACTTTGGAACGGAAAGAGTGATATTGCTGAAAATTTGCAGACAACTGTAGTGAGATCTAATGCATCTGAAGACATTATGTTAGCTATTAATGTACTTTCGGTTTAACCGGAAGTACCGTCAACTTTTTTAATTTAAATGGGACACCCTGTATATTTTTGCAGATTTTAATTCATCATTTTTTTCAGAATACGTCCATAGTGGGTTTAGTACTTGTTTCTTAAAAAATTTGTCTCACAAATTCGTCCGTGGCGGTCTGCGGTCTTCCCGTTTGAGGTAATTTTTTTTGTATTTTTGTTTTTAGTCAGCGTCAAACGTGTTATAGGACCCCTGTTGGGACGTAAATCATTAAAAGTTGACACACTTCTTTGTGAGTTCTCACGCGATCGCCAAAACCGACTTTGAATGACCGGCATTTTAAACACCTGAAATGAGAATTACAGAAACTAATGCTGAACCCACTATGGACGTATTCGGAAAAAGAAGATGAATTAGAATCTGCAAAAATATACAGGGTGTCCCATTTAAATTAAAAAGGTTGACGGTACTTCCGGTTAAACCGGAAGTACATTAATGGCTAACATAATGTCTTCGGATGCATTAGACGACACTACACTTGCCTGCAAATTTTCAGCAATATCACTCTTTCCGTTCCAAAGTTATTTGCTTGGTTCCATACTTTATCCCAACCCTGTATAGATATATAGATAAATTTATTAGTCTTTAATGATCACAGAGTGATATAAGATATGTCAGCATTTATGCTGAAACAAACAAACAGGCAACTATTGCTTGTAACAATCATCACATCACTTTTACTTCTCACACCGATAGGTGGAGATAATACGCTTTTTGAGCGTTTTATGATGTCTACATAACGAAAATCTACGTCACTCATTTACGTCGGTCTAGCTGTCTGTCTGTCTGTCGGTCGGTCTGTCTGTTGGCGTTTTTTTAGCCTCGTAATCTCAGTAACCGCTAGATGGATTGTGATAAAATTTGGGAAGCGATATGCTGTAGGGTCGTAGTAGGTAATGCTTCTATAATTTTGGAAATCGGTGCAAGGGAGGCGGAGTAATTAGCAAACAACAAAAAATGTCAGATATTCATCAAAATTCATTTTCAGGCGTTTTAGGGGCTCCTGATCATTTTATACTTTTTTTGGATGGGGGTGAAATTAGGGGTGGTTGGGGGGGGGGGGGGAAGGGAGGGTGGTAAAACTGAAAAATTTGTTGTATCCACAATACACTGTCTAGTGACCTGTGAAGGAAGAGCTAGCGACATAAATAACTTTTTTAGGTCCATACAGACATTGCCTTGCATATTACAGAAACCCCAGGACAGAATATTATGAAGTGAACATACAAATATTGCTTTAGATAGTTCTGTATTGTGTAACGACGAAACATATTCAGTGAAATTTCTAATCAAATTTTTACGCAGTATTACTACCGTGGCGAGGATGGAAAACGGGTATGGTTTTTATAAATGGTGTCAGTGGCGGCGCAGAAATAATAAAAAACTAAAAATATAAAAACAGCTCAAACTTCGTTTTTAGGCGTTTTAAGAGTTCCTGATCATTTTTTGCTTTGTTTTGAGTGGGGGTGGAATTGGGGTGGTTGGAGGTTGGGGGGTTGTTAAACTGAAAAAGTTTTTGTATCCATAATGGGCTCTTCATTGATCTGCAAAAGAAGGACTTAGCGGCATAATATACTTTTTTAGGTCCATCGGAAGTTTGCCTTGGCTATTACAAGGGATTTTTAGAATACATTTTTTGATGTACCTATATATAAAAAACATTCTGTATTGGGTAACCTGGAATTGATTTGGTGAATGACACAGTTTTACTGCTGTGGCGAGGATGGAAAATGCGTATGGTTCTTAAAAATCGTGTCAGTGGCGGCGCAGGAATAATAAGACGATTTGGGGGTTCCTGATCGTTGCGTTTCATCCAGTTAAAGCCTGCAGAATAAAAATTATGTTGCCCTAGATCGTATATAGATGCAACAAACTGTTTACGAGAGTTTTTGTGTTGTATGTTTTTTTTTTTGATGGCGGACGGGCGATGATTTGGTTGCAGGGTGATCTCGGAATATAGCTATCACCGTTATGTGTGAGAAGTACCGAGTTAATCAACTTGACTCCATTTTTTTTTATTTCATTGCTGTCCCACCACCAGACCTATTTCCGAAAACTATAATGCATGTATCGTTCTTCCGGTCATTATAACCCTCACAGGTTTTAATCAATATAAGGTTAGTACCTTCTGAGCTATAGAGTTCAAGGTCACCCGGTATTCAGTGACTATTCCGCTGTTAATCTGATCAGCACATTCCGAGTAATAGGTGAAGCGTTATCTTCTTCTTAAGGTACCAACTCCATTCAATGAAGATCGGTAACAATCTTGGCAAATGCTTCTCTATCTTATGGTCTCCTGAGTAGAGTATGAGAATCCAGTCCCGTCCTGTCTCTGTCGTTTTTCAATCATTACTTTTGCCTGCGTTTCCAGCTCTCTTTCGCCTTCGATTTTGCCTTCTGTTATTAGTTTCAGATGGGTATATTTATTATTACTTGAGATATGTCCAAGATAGGCAGTTTTCCTCTTTTTTGTGGTGGCTAAGAGATCAAGTTCCATATTCATTCGCCACAGGGCTTCGATATCTGTAACGCGGTCCGTCTAAGGTATTCGGCAGTACACCCATACCTCAAAAACCTTAATTCAATTGTATTGATTTTCGTCCATGCCTCGACTTACAGAAGTACCGGGAAAACATAACATTTGACAAAACTATATCTTATTTGGACATCCAGACTTTCATCGCTTAGCAGTGCAATGAATGTTGTTCTGGCCGTCTCGATTCTTGTTATTATTACCACATCTACATAGATTCAAATCCACTTTTATCTCGTCTTTGGGTGCATCAAGTGCTTGCTTGAAAATAATTATAAATACATAATTGAAGAGCACGGGGCTGGGCGCGCTTTATAGATACAGCTCTTGCCTCGATACTTTCTAATCTTATTGAAGCTACTTTGTGTTCGTATAAATTATGTATGATCTTCAGACCCTTTGAGTCGATACTCAAATTTATTTCCTAGTATATTTGGCATTTTTTGATGACCATAAACATCCAGAAAATGTAATAACCCAAATTTTAAGTATTTCGCGGTTAAACAATCCATCTACATATGGGTGTACGAAACAAAAGCTGTTTGGTCGGCTTTCAAAGTTCATTCCAAATGTTTTTCTTTGTTTATACCTTAGTTCCAGAAGTACCTCAGTTTTTAAAGCTTAGTGGTGCCCATGAATAATGATCAAATAGGGGGATAAGCGTCACTAAATTATATACTTCAGTGAACCTAAAAAATCTGATATACAGGGTGTCCCACGACGATTACGACAAGCAATATATCGGTGCTGGGCAGTAGTAGCGAATTATAATTTTGGGGTGTAAATTAGAGCAAATATAGTATCTTTTCTTATTATTGTGTCACCCAATGAGGTATTTGTTTTTGGTCACGTGCCGTCTGATTCAATATTTTTAATGGGACACCCTGTATATTTGTGACTTTTTGTGTTCCCCCGATAAAACAATTCCAACAAACTAGCACACTTGTGGTCTAAAATGATTGATTCAAGAGCTACAGGTGCTTAAAGGATGGTACCACTACCATTGATTATAACATGTACCCCTACAGTTAAAGTATTTTGCTAGTGTTTCATAATGGTAGTGGTACAGTCCTTTAAGTACCTGTAGCTCTTGAATTAATCACTTTAGACCTCAAGTGTGCTAGTTTGTTGGAATTATTTTATCAGGAGGAACACAAAAAGTCACAAACATACAGGGTGCCCCATTAAAAATATTGAATAGGACGTCACGTGATCAAAAACAAATACCTCATTGGGTGACACAGTAATAAGTAAAGATACTATATTTGCTCTAATTTACACTCCCAAAATTATAATTCGCTACCACTGCCCAGTTCCGATATATTGCTTGTCTTAATCGTCGTGGGGCACCCTGTATATTATAAAACGGTTTTTTAAAGTAAAATGAAAGAAATTATTGAGAAGGACAGCATAATATATTTTTTGAGAAAATTCAACCTAGAATTCCAATTAACTTCACACTACTCTTTAAACGCTTCAATAAATGCAAATCGGAAGGGAAAACATTTCGTGAGACTAGAATTCCATACAGTATAAAAAGTGTGCAGAGACTTCATGAAAATGTTATTATGAAATTCCAGCAGAAGTGCAAGAGGAAATTTAAATAGTCTCTCGTGGAATATTACGTCGCCTGGAGGTAAGATAACGTTGTCTGGGTAATATGCTTTTGGCCTGGTACTTTTGAACGTGCAAAAATGAAATGGATTATATTTTATTCTTCTCTTGCTATGATTGCTTTAGGAAACACGTTTGAATGAAGTTCTGGCACGCTAGTTGTGGCTGACAGAGAACACTTTAACGTTGTGGTAATATTTTAATCTGTTAAGTAACTACAAAGTAAAAAGGTCAAATGTAAAATTCCAATAGCCTGATGATGACTATATTAGTTGAAATGTCGCACACATGAAGAATAATGAGAAGTTTTTGTTTTATTGCTGACCCAATCCAAAAAACAACAACCATATTTGTTCATGCCGACGCAATATTAATAATTATGTCCCGCCCCGTGTGGGGGCGGGTTAGAATGTCTCCCATCGTATATCCTGCGTGTCGTAAAAGGCGACTAAAAGGAACCGAACTACTGTCGGTATAAGCAGTAACCTCTTCGCAACCAACAGCTATGGGTGGACGAGTTGAGAAGTGTCAGGACGCCTTCTTGTCCTTGGGGGATGAACCAGTATATACCATCTGGTCAATGGCATGAGGATGCAGAAAGCAAATGGGAAACTACTGCATTAAAGATCTTAAAGATATCCCAAGAGAAACTGGTAAAATGAGTAAATGCATTTTACGAGTTCACAACATGTCTGTTAAGACATTGTGGCTATGATAATGATAACTATCGATACCTCTGAATCTGAGAAAAAGCTCCGTATCCCTCATGACCCCGTGGAAATTTGGCCGGCAATTACCAAGCACCCGAAACCAATCCCCGGCGTCGCCAACGTCATGTTATACAAACTGGCGATGTTGCCATTTTTCTTTTTCTAGTTGGACATACTGACCATATACGCTTATGACTGGTTGCGTTCTTATTTATCAGACAGTTCGCAAAAGGTATTGGTAAGAGGCAATGGAATGCAAACATCTAGTTCCAAGGAAATGCTATATGGATCCTTTAAGGGGGTATATTGAGTCCAACCTTATTTTTTTTCTTTGTGAATGATCTAGCTGTAAATAGGCCATACACATTCATATATTTGACCGCTGACGATACAGCTTTGGATGTGACAGCTGAGGATAATATTTCCTTAGTGCAAACGCTTGTAGATCATGTAACAGTATGGAAAATTATTGAATTAACGGTGTAATATTGAATAGTAGTAAAACGGAATTACTTATGTTTAGCAATGTAAAAATAGATACTAGTTCACTTGTTAAATGTCGTGGAACCACTGTTAAACAAGGTACGTATACTATCTCTTGGACAAAGCAATTTGAAAATTTTATGAAAAGTTACTGTATTTTAGCAAGGACGGAAATGATATAGGTTATTCAGGCAGACACCTACATAGGTGGGTTCCAACATACTGGCAGACGCTATAATGCATCTTTGTCGGCTAATTAAACAGCGTCAAATGTTTTAATGTATTGTAGTATATACCTTTCCTTATATAATACAATGTGAATGAACTCGGGGTTACAAACATAAGCTTTGGAAAGCTTTTAATTGTAACGAATTTTCAATCTAACCTTGTTACATAATCTACTATAGTCAGATACCGCAAATAAAGGCAGTAGACAGCTGATTTTGGTGGTTTTTTAGTGCGGGGAGGTAGGGGAGTACGCGTCATAGTGGCTCAATCACTCCCACTTGGAATATGTTTCAATTTTAAACAACTAGAACCAGATGTGTATATTTAGCTTCTGTTCGTTCGATCTATCGTCTTTTAGTTTGAAACTCACTTATGCAATATTTAGAGGGCTACACATAATGTGCCATGAAAAAGTGGTCTGAACGGACCTACCTATCTACATTTTTCGATGTAATAATTTGCAAAACGCTACAATAACAAGAATTCGCGAGAAATTTCCATTCCAAGAATGACAATTTGGTTTCAGACTTGACAACTGTGTTTTTTTTGGATGTCCTAAATGGCATGCTTAGTTTTCACTTTTACTATACTGCTTTGAACTTGTATAGAATTGAATTGCGGAAAATGCTAAAAATAGTTAAGGGTAGCAAAAGATGTTAAATACTTCTTTGCTTGTATCAAACCCTTTTTTTTCTAATTCCTTTTATTTGAGTAGCTACCATTTTTATGACTTTCAGTTATTTTTAGTATTTTTTCTAAATTTTAGAGGTGTACAAGTGAAGTACCAGATTTTAAAACAGCACTTTAACTAACATGCGCACATCAAGAAGTAAAAAATATTCAAGCAAAAGACATTTTTTAGAGAAGCTTGTATCACTATCGAGCTCTGATGAAGTATGTTAAAAAGGCTAATTGCAGCTCACTATATATCATCCCAATTTATAATCAGAATATAGAAGGCTTTCGCGGCCATCGTCCAATGAATTTGTGGTTCTTGGGCTTTTAGCCTTTTAGCATTGAGGTTTGACGTTTTGCCAACATGAGTCGATGGCATCTTCAGAAGCTATTTCACTTCGGCGACTTCCGAAATAACGTGGCCCAAATAGGTGGCGTTGGTACCCCCGCCCCCTCAAAATATGGCAGTGTCTTCAAGTCCTTTAGGATGGCTACCCGTGCCAGGTTGACTTACTGTGTTTTTTCTTTTGTACTGAAACTGTTAGGATGTTTTTGTATATCGATAGCCTCTCTGTGGCATAGTATGAAGACGTTGCGACAAGAACCGGAGTTTTTTCAAACTTGATCATATAGCCATCTACCTTAGTAGCATACCCAAGGGCTTCACTGCGATATCGAACATGAGCCTAGGACTTATTTATTTATTAACTATATTGGCGAAAATACTTTACGTATACCATCCTGCTCGTTGTAATTGGCAACACCGCATGGTGCCGTCGGCGCCATAGCCTAATATTCCGCGCTGTACTTCCTGTTAATGGCCCTTTAATTTCCGGGCGATACGGGCACCTCTAATTTATTGATTAGCCATGTACATTGTCTCTTCGCTGGCTGCTGCTGTATTGAATTCCTGGTTACGGTATCTTAATATAGGCGACTAAGGACGGTTTTGGTGGTGATATTGAGATTGTACCTGTTAATACAGAATTCCTTACAATAAGCTTCGAACGGCTGAAATGGAAAATTAATTCAATGAATCCAAAATAACTACATTTTGCAATACATTTCTTGCAGTTATGACTGAGCGACAGAAATTTTGCATGGATATTAACTGGCGACGTGAGATGTCGAAACGTGTGTTTTGCATTAGAAACGCCTCAAGAAATATTCAAGCAAAAAACAGGTCTTGGACAACCCCAGTATCCCTATCAAGTTTTAGTACCAACATGGAGTGATAAAGCAAATTAAACTCATTGGGATCAATAGTATGCAATAATATGATTATAGTCCGAAAATTAAAAACAAACGTAACATAGCATGTAAATTAAAAAAAACTGGCACAATTCACTTTTTTATATGAAATCTAGATGTTTTTTTGGTAAACTTCATAATTACTTTGTCTCTAAAATCACATTATTTTTATGTAAACATTTTCTATTAACAACATAGGAAGTGCGAGGAATATTCCTTCTTTCATGGTATTCGATGAAGCCATGGAAGTCATAACGCTTTTTTAGGTCGAAAAACGTATTTCTGCTTTCGTAGTTGTCATTGGAATTGTTAGAATGATTTTTAAGAACGGATGCTTTGCATGATTCTACTAAATGGAGCGTAATTAAAAAATGCTAGTGCTGAACCACTACACACATACGCCAAAGTACTACAACTCAGTAAATTTAATCGAAATAGCAACACCTTACCGCAGGCCAGACATATTAATCATAGCTAGTGTGTTGGGTGCTATCGCCCTGCATATAGTATTGCCGTTTAAGCATAGTGGCCTAGATGCACACGTGCCGTGTGGCACCGGGACGGTCCCGGGTATTTAACGTGGTATGGCATGAACTTATATGTCGGGTGAACCTATCCAGCATCGGCCCGACCACTGCTGGCCGGGTTGATGCCGGATGTGTTAAAGCCGCTTCACACGCCGACTATAGTCTATTTGAAAATTCTTGATAGCTAAAATTTTATTGCATACCAGGTAAAATCGAGGGTAGCACCTGAAAACAGTGACGGACAATTTCTAACATGAAATATTGTGAATTTACCTATATACAAGTATTATTATATATAATACATATTTTCAACTTGGTAAACTGTGTGTATGATTTACTTAAATATAACGAAGAGATGGATATACTTAATAAAATTCGATGCTTATATCTGTCTAAAGATGTATTTTTGATTTCTAGAAAATGTAAACCATAGGACCCCTAAAATACTAAACGTGCTCTTTTAAATGTAAGTTGTGTATGAGCAGCTAATTAGGGATTGCCGCAAAGTATGACGCAGGTACTTTTCCAAGACCTGTATGCAGATTCCCTGTTTAATTTTAGTTAAAATTTACGTTGCGGTCGGTATAGTGTAACACGCAGAATTGTTAGTAGTGATATTAATTAGGTGTAATAAAAATGGCAGAAACGTTAAATTTTACTCCTGTGAAATTAAAGTGTCAGTTAACGGTGCATTTGAAAACTGTAATATTAAATGTACATGACGCACTTGTACATGAACATATAACTAGCAGTGTTCGGAGTATAGTTTCTAAGTGTTCAACTATGACTGGAGTTGGAGAAGCGACCATTTATAGACTGCTGAAGCAACGAAAGGATGGAAGTGTTACCGTACCACCGAAAAAGTCAACAGGGAGAAAACCCCATACAACTAGACGATAGTGACAAACAAATGGTACGAAAAAAAGTGCACTCATTTTATTTCCAAAAAATAATACCTACTTTGGACAAAGTTTTAGTAGAAATTAATGAAGACCCAGAGCTTGCCAAACTTAAAAAGAGACAAATTATAGAAAGTTTTACATGAACTGGAATTCGTTTATGCGAAACAGGACAGAAAATCCGCTGTCATAGAAAAATAAGACATTATTTGTTGGAGGAGGCAGTATTTAAGAGAAATCCTAAAACTGAGAAGATCAGGTAACACTATTTTTTATTTAGACGAAACATGGATCAATGAAGGTCATTTCGTAACAAAGGTTTGGCAAGATAAGCGAATTACAAATGCTTGACAAGTATTTATAGAAGGTTTGTCTACTGGTTTAAAAGCTCCAACTGGTAAAGGACGTCGTTTGTTTATCACTCATATTGAAGGCGATAAAGGATTTGTCGAAGGAGGCTTATTAGACTTTGTTCCAAACTCTACAAAAGATTACCACGAAGAGACGACATCTGATGTATTTGAAGAATATTTTAGTCAAATGATAGATTTATTGCCGAGAAATTCTGTAATAGTGATGGACAATGCGAGTTATCGCTTAAGTTTTAAGGAACCTTTACCTAATACTAAATGGAAAAAGCAAGAACTTTCAGATTGGTTAATAAGCAAAAACATACAGCCACAAGAAGGATTACTCAAACCAGAGCTTTTGACATTATGTAAATTACATTCATCGAAATTTAAGAGGTATGCTGTTGATGAAATCGCAAAAGAACGTGAAATCAAGGTGTTGCGATTACCACCGTACCACTGTGAACTCAACCCTATTGAGTTAATATGGGCTCAAGTGAAGGGATATGTTGCGAGAAACAATACAACATTTAAATTGCAAGATGTGCGTCAACTATTAAAAGATTCAATATCAAAAATTTCATCCAAAAATTGGGAAAATGCTATAAAACATGTCATGGCAAAGAAAGAAAAATTATGGACACTCGACAATTTAATAGAGGAAACACTAGATCCAATTATAATTTCTTTGGAAGATGAGGAATCTGACGATGATGCTTTCTTACCTGACGATAATGACGTTGTTATTTAAGTATGTAATTGAGTATTTATATTAATTACTGTTCCATAAAGTTGCCATTGTGTAGTTAAACTATTTTAAATGACGTAATATGGGATTACTTAAAAGATTAGTTTATAAAAGTCTGTAAATTTTAATTACGTGACATTTATTAGTACCTAAAATATTTTCAATATAACATGTTACGACAATGCCCTAACTTAATATGTAATATAACATTTTTATCACAAAGTAAATTCATGTTCTACGCTACTGAAGCCTACAATTGTTGCTTAATCCGCTAAGGATTCCTAATTTGCATTTATGATGTATTGTATTCGAGGTATGTCAAGAGTGGTCCTTCTAAAACCTTGTGAAAAACTAAAATGAGAAAGTTTGAATATTGACATTTTTTCTGCTTTGAGCGATCCTGTATTTTACCTAATTAGCACCTATGCCATAAAATGTTAGCTATCAATCATTTTCAAATATAGTATAGTCGGTGCAGACTACCCGGCTGAACTAAAGCTTTCACATTGCATCCGGTACCGGGCAAAGATTGATTTTATTTATTGTTCAGTAGCGTGCATTTTTGAATCATGGATCGCGAACGCGTTATTGCGATATGGATATTATATCGGAGGCTGCGAAGAAAAATATGAAAAGCGCTGATTTACTGAGTGCATCCTATCAATGCAAAAAGAAAAGAACTTGCCGCATTTAATACGCTTTTCGGAAATTTGCATGGAGATGAAAATAAATTCTTCAACTACTTTAGGTTGTGGTTAGCCTTATTTGAGGAACCTGCACAACCGACTAAAAGATACACTACAGCGTAAAAATACCACATAGGGCGTTGCATCGAACCTATCCAAATGCATATCTATTTCATGTCTACTTTTTTACTTTAAATATGAGAAGCTCAGAGCCACTGGTTCAGCAACAACCGAAGACCGGCAAGACGGCTAATGTGAACACGTGCATATGATTCTTATTCCCACTGCCTTGCGGTTGCCGTGTAGCCGGTTTCCGGCGACCATCGCTGCGGTGGTGTGATCCGGCAACCACCCGGCACTCGGTTGCCGACTAACCGGCTACGGTGCGTGCGAAAGCTCCAAATAACTTAATAAACCTTGCGACCGGTTAGCCGGCACCGACTACACGGTTCCGGCAAGTGTGAAGCGGCTCATAATCGAATCATTAAATTTTAAAAAAATGTAAGTTCTGTGAAACTGCTGAATGTGCTATGTTTACAGATCTGGCAGGAATTACAAAAATGGTGAAAGAGTGAAACTAAATAAATAATGATAATTGGTAATTCTTAAAATCTTGCTCAGGATATTGAAGCAAACATAACTTATTATTTTATTGTCATCGTAACTAAGCATCTCTGCAAATATTTATTTTAATCCGACGAGCTTTAAATCGGTTTCAATATTATGTTATTATAAATAGATACATATTATCCGTTTATTGTACCGAGATTCAGCCAAAAAACGACCTGACAGGTACGATGGCCGTCTACCTACCAATAAGCAAATAGCTGGGCAATAAAAAGAGAAGTATGGCTGCCGTAGTACACGCCTTGGTCAAAATCAGTGGCGTGTCTACCAGTTTTATGCTATAAGCTATAAACTAATAGGTATTTGTACAAGTCAGAAACATACGAGTATGTTTACATTTTTTGCGAGCAAGGTAAAAAACCCACAAAACTGAACACCTGCAATCGGCAAAGCAGTCAACAGTCAAAATGAGATCAATAGCTTTTTATTTTACGCCTATATAATACCGAGGAATCTATCGCCACTACTGATTTGCGAACCATGCCCGGTGACTCACGTTCCACGACTGAGGCAGGTAGCAGGCAGGCGGACCCAGACGACCCAGGAGGAAATGATTTATGGCTTTTAAATCTTGGTAGAGTAACACGTCTGTACGTGCTAATAAAATGGTGCTCAAAAAGTTCTTCCTCTAGTTAACGCTCGTCTATCAAGGAAGTATCGTATTGGAAAACTGAGCATATTTGGCATCAGAATATCAGGTGTAAAAGGGGACTCTTCTCCTAAGAGGAACACACTCGTCAACCTTAGAACACGCCAAATGTCGCAGAGCTATAGAGTTATTCGCTTTTCCATGGAAATGTGGCAACTGAAGGCTAGCCCTTTTTGTAGTGGAAAATGGTGTAAATCTTATCTGTTTTGCAAAAGTGAATTTATTTGCTTTGTCATGAATCTTCACCGATACTTGAAATTTACTCATTAATTGTATTTAAAAATAAAATAAATTGAACCAATTCCTCTCCTAAGGGTTGATGCATAACAAAATAGATGTCGTGCTTGGTAAGATTCGTTTGACACGTTACGTTGGTTTGACCAGAAGTATTTGTAAATAAAGGTATTCTGTATTCAAGATGTTTTGAATTTAAATGTAAACTGCAGATTTTAGAGATCTTTGAGATGTTTTTCATTAGACAAATGTGCACTTCTACACAGAAACATATTTATGTTGCACGTAAATTTTACGGTACTTTATGTAGATATAATTCACTCTGGAAGAATAGGCGATGCTGTGTGTAATGGTTAGTTCAAGCACTTCTCGCACTCGCGATCCAATAAATCTTCGGTTTTATTAACCCAATAAGTTTCTATTTAAATAATAGCTTTGAGTCGCAAAAATCTGTTTTATGTTAACCGACCCGATTTATGAGATGCGTTGTGCTATAACGCTTCTTGTTCGATTGGCAATATATTTCAGTTGATTTAGCAGGTGTGCGCTCTACATGAGTTCGGACCGGGGCACTTCCTTGTTGACGTTAAATTCCGTTATAGATGTCAGTTACATACAGGGTGAGTTTTTAGTACCGGATCGGTCGATAACTCCACTACTGAAAATATAGCAAAAAAAGTTGTGTATAAAAGTTGTTTTTAAATGAGATACCCTATATATTATTCCGTATTCAGATTCTACTAATAATCCCCCTTCTTAAAATATGAGGCATTGTAACATTATACAGGGTATTTCAAAAGTTATGACCCTTTTTGTATCCAAATCGCTGT
This sequence comes from Callosobruchus maculatus, assembly GCA_951848785.1. NCBI lineage: Eukaryota > Metazoa > Arthropoda > Insecta > Coleoptera > Chrysomelidae > Callosobruchus > Callosobruchus maculatus. The sequence continues at coordinate 2,771,275 of CATOUR010000038.1, read as the reverse complement.
CAAATGAACGTACTGTATATCAAAAAGTAATGAATCAAAAATTATTTTTTTCACATGGAAAGATAAAATATATCCTCTAGTTTTAAAATCGGGTATAAAAAGCCGACGACGCATATTCGTATACAGGGTGATGTAGAATGCAAAATCTAGATTTTCTCCCTTTTTTTAAAAGTAACCCCTAATATTTTATTATACCAAAGAATTGCTTTTAATATGCTCTTTCATATTTGTATAGCACTTGTTATACCTACATCTATCAGTTTCCGGGATATTTCTATTTTTCTGAAAATTTCAATTTGTGTACTGAAATTTATTTATTAAATATTATCGTATTTTATTGGTACTTAACGAACAACTGAACTACAAGGCCATAATAGTATTTTTTCTGGTCAAAACACTAAATTAACGAGATAATAATTAGTCAAGTATGCCGAGGAAACAATTTTATAGACGTCATGCATGATTATCAAGCAGATCTATCAGATAGGCTATAAAATATTAACCGACACAGTTCGAATAAAACGATTCTTCAATCTTTCAAATCAGTCTCAAGGTGCCTCTGTTCTGGATATTGCTGTTGTTAGTTGATATATACTAGAGGCAAGTAGGCAATTTGGCAAAGATTCTCATAAATATCCTCTATTTGTTCTTCAATGGAAAAATTCATCTTTAAAGCTCGTTGTTCACACCGTATGAAATTATTGAGCAGGTTATGAAAACTGCCAATATTTCAGTCAAAGCCTACCTGGTAAATCTGCTTTGATAATTACGCATCACGTCTATGAAATTGTTTCCTCAGCATACTTGACTTTATTATCTCGATAATTCAGGCTTTTGACTTCAAATACTATTATGGCCTTATAACTTAGTTGTTCGTTAAATAAAAAACAAATTCGATAGTACTGTCTCAAAGTAAATAACTTTCAGTACACAAATAGGAGGTATATTTGAAATTCGCAGAAAAATCGAAATATCTCGGAAACTGATGGATGTAGGTAGAACAATTGCTATACAAAGATGAAAGAACACATTAAAAGCATTTTTTTTGTATAATAAAATATTAGGGGTTACATTTAAAAAAAAGATAAAAATCTAGATTTTGCATTCTACATCACCCTGTATACGAATATGCTTCATCGGCATTTTTTTATAGCCGATTTAAAAACTAAAGGATATTTTTCATCTTTCGATGTAAAAGAAATAATTTTTGATTCGTTACTTTTTGATACAGCGATTTGGATATAAAAATGGTCATAACTTTTGAAATACCCTGTATAATGGTACAGTCCCTTATATTTTAAGAAGGAGGATTGCTGGCGAACTCTAAATATGAAATAATATATAGGGTGTCTCATTTAAAAAAATGAATGTTTGCATCACCACGTTTTTAGGGATCACCCCGTATAATTGGAAATATTTTCCGAGCAAGGAGCATATCCTTAGCTACAACTTTAATGTACAACTTTCTTTGCTGTCTTTTATAGTAGTGGAGTTATCGACCGATCCGGTACTAAAAACTCACCCTGTATATTGTAATTTTATTAATAATTCTATAAAAAGTCCCACAAAATTTGACCTTGGGAGGATTTATGGATGATTTTACGGCTGTGAAGTTTGGGTAGAGATGCGAAAATGAAAATATCGATACCGGTACCAACTCGATATTTTTTAGCCTCATAGGCGCGTTTGGTTCATACAGAGAATTTTGTGCAATTGATTACACCCCTCAATAATTATATAATTATTTTCGATACCGATACACCTACAAGAGTATCGATATCAGCTTGAAATCGCTCAAAAAGTATCTAAGATCAAAATAGTCGATATTAGTGCAGAAGTACAAGTATTGAAGTACCGTTACCATCCCTACAAAAAATCATCCAAAAGTGGGGATGCGCGTGTAATTTCCGCCAACTTGAGTTATTGTGCTAGTTGTTTACTATGCTGTGGTATCACCCTATATTATAGTTCTGTATCTGAGGGTAGTACGAGAATAACAGGAATGGGCGTTAGTATTTAGCTACCGAAAACTCTTGGTGAAAAACCGACAGATAACTACAACTCAATAAGAGGTATCAAATTATAACGGTTTCGAGCCTGTTTTTGAACAAACGCTTTTGACAACATTCACATTCAACAGCTACATGACATATTTCTACTATTATGTAAATTCGCCCTCAGACCCAGGATGTTTTCAAGCATTGTTTGGGTAAAATTGCAGTAATTTCAAACATATAAGGGCACAATTCTTTGGTATCGGCACTTGGCGCAGAACATTATCTGCTTTCTGTCACCATGCATTGTCTGACCTTTATCTTGTTCCCAGGTCGTGTTAAGATCAGAGTAATATAGAGTTCGGCACAAAGGACGGACGTTTTTGGAATGGCTAGTACTCTTTCCCTATTAGGGCGACAGTGGTGGGTGGGAGTACCGTTCGACTCGTGAGTCTCTATCATTTTACCAGTTGACATTATGCAGCCGTGTCTACGTATAGGCATCGAGAAAATCAAATGCTTCACGTATTCTTGTGATAAAAAGCTTGGGTACCTATTTAGAGCCAGAAAGTATTTCTCACCATGTAACCTCCTCACGCTATATAAAGCCCAGATAAGACCTTGCCTGGAGTATTGCTCTCATGTCTTGGGAGCTGCTGCCCCTACTACCCTGTCTTTACTAGATACCGTCAAGAGAAGGGCAATTCGACTAATTGTCGATCCGGCCTTAACGCGCCACCTTCAGTCACTTTCTCACCGGCATGTTGTTGGTGACCTCTCACTCTTCTACCGATATTCCAACGGAATCTACTCCTCTGAGCTATCCTCTATCGTTCCACCGCTCACTGCTGCTATCAGATGTATCCGTGCGACCGCTGCATCTCATCCTAAGAAGGTCGTTCTTCATACATCAAGAATTGGGCGGTACAACCGCACATTTATTTCCAGGGTGTCCAAGGCTTGGAATGGACTGCATCAGGCATCTATAACTTCGTGCATTGTACCAGATTCCTTAAACAGACTCCTCCGCATCATATCTCAAAAATGTTTGATGGGATTTACAGCAAAACACTGATGTCAGCTCCTTGGCGAAAGTTTGACTAAAAATATAGGACGAACGTTGTGTGGCATGTAGATAGGGTAGTAAAGTGGTCATCATTGATATAATGTGCAGCAGTCGTGCTGCCTTGATTAACGAAAATGATAATCGGCTGCCATGGACATCAATAGCCCGCCCCAAACCTTTACTTCTGTGTAGATGCCTCTCAACAGCAAATGTCACTCTCCACCTCATCCTTCTACGTCTACGATCATCTTCCGTGCCTACTTTCCAGTAAACTGCCATTCTCTGCACCAATTCAAACTGTGGCGGCAGTGTCCCGCAGTTAAGGAAAGCGCTAATCCTGGACGGTATGATGCAAGTTTAAAAGCTCCACGGGTTGGTACCATTACAAAGGATTGATAGATACGTTTCATCCCTCGAAAATACATATATCACGTCGTAATTTCTGTCATAGTCGTATTGCTCAAAAATTAAGTTCAATAAATCATTGCGAAGCATGCAAAGAGTAGAGGTTCACAGGCAAGTATAAATAAATGTATATACAGCTGCTGTCACTTTCACTGGTGCTTTTAAGCACATTCAAACTCCCCTCATAATAACGCCAAATTACACCGGGAATTTAATCAACTCACAAAAGTTTAAAATGCTCCAAAGTCAGGGCTGTTTCAATTATTTATCACATTTTCCATCAAAGGGAAGCTTTATTATATATAATTGGGTACAGCGTTTTACCCAGATCAAGTATCGTTTGGGTATAACATGTGTTCGAATATTTGATGGTATGCATAGGCGTAGAATTCAATCAATACTGAAAAAAAATTTACGTAGAAGAAGGATTGTGCCCTGAAATCACCAACCGGGTTGTATCTTTTTAAATTTCTGTTGCATAAAATATAACACGGCAATAATACTCCTTCTATACAGACCACAGAAGTTGGATAATGAGTACATGAATTTTGGGTTCAAATTCATGGAAAAAAAAATCGTTTTACCACAAGTTGATGAACTGCCAACGTGACTATTATTTTTGTGTGCATGAGGTCAATATTTTAATTTCCTTTTTCTAAGTTATTGACTATATATTGAAAATACTTAATATACATTTATTGCACAATATGACTTACGAAAAAGTTTGTAATTGGTGGGCTCGATTTTAACCTGATCTTTTAATATACCAAATTGTAAATGAATAACAAACTATGCTGAATTCAGTTTATTAAATGACATAAATTTTGAGTTTAGCCGGGTAAAGGGCACAATACTAATTATTTAATCATTTAAATTCAGCTATTCCAACTTTATGATGATCTGAAAAGATTTTTTACGTCACCAGATATTTGAAATAATGAAAGAAAGTAATAAATATGTTTGCCTAGCATTAACAAGACATGACCAGTATCATGATTGGTTATGATGGAGCATAGCAACAAACATCGCATATATTTTCGGTCAAATCAGTTTTTTGAAATAACATAAAAATAAACAAGAGATTAATACCAACAATCCTTCGTCGTTAGAACGACTATCAAATTTTACATTTAACCGTATAAAAAAATTAGGCATTCCCATTTGAAAAGATCAAGTTATGTGTGATTCTAAATTTTATACACGCTGTAATGCCTGTAATATTCAATTTTTTCTAACATCGATATACTTATATCAAAAATGGTGATTTGCACTAAACGGTTCGTTTTAAGTAGGTCGGGTCATAAAGTCACACTAGAATCGACCACGGAATCCAAATATGCAATATGCAATAATATACAGGAGACGCTATTTAAAAAAATGTAACTTTGATAAGTTACACATATATTGGAAGTATTGGATGTATAATGGCAAATATGTTTGTAACATAAATTTGGTTGCCTTCTACATTTTTTATATGCGGCATTTTTTTCGTAGACTCTCAAAATCTTAGATCACGGAGTCGCGTCACCTAACATAATATATTCTCTTCATTTTTGTACGGCAAACTAATTGAAAAGAAACTATAAATTCTCAGTATAATCACCCGTGAAAATTTGACGCTACCTCCCTGACTAGTAGTAATAGACGTGTCGCGAACTTTGTATTCTGACATTGTTAGATGCCGCCAAGCCTTATTTCTGTACAGATTTGTTTGACCAATCTTCTGAAATTCCCTATATATAACAGCAAAAGTGTGGCAATTCGATTTTTTTTATTTGGAGAACCTTTAGTGACCAACGTGTGACTCATGCCTTTTTGATTGAAACTTATCTAACATACGAATTAGTGAAAACGTTCGCCAGTAATATGGAGTGGTGTTGAAGGTGTCGAGTTCCAAGTAATATTTCTGAAGAAGGAAGTATTTACTTGCAAGGCGCCAACATCGCCTTTAAGGTGTATTTCCAAGTACCGTCACTTATTTTTCTCACCAGCAGCAACCGCGAGCAACTCCCACCGTCTGTTTACTCTCACTGTTCATTAAAAATCTTTGACAAACACCATCTGGGATGGCGCGCCCCGTTCTCAGTTACCTGCTCTTAATTTGTGTACATACGACTGTTTCTCTTTGATTCTTCGGTTCCTCACTCCTCTCGTTAAATCAGCTCCTTTATTTTTATAAGTGCGTTTATTTTGTATGTTTGCTGACAGGGGAGCCATTATTATATTTACTTCTTTCCGCTTCCCTCTACGTTCGACGACGAGATCGAATTTAGGCGACGGAGGACGATTGTTTTTTCCTGGATGGTCTGGTAAACGTGACGTTTACCACTTCTGTATAAAATATGTGGCCATAGAGATGTCGTTTTGGGATTAGGTAGTGAAGAATTTGGTGTAGGATGCAACGCAGCTAATTCAATAGAGTTTCGAAGACAAAACTTTCTTTAGGTTGTGACAGTTGAAACCTTCAGTTATGTACAAAGTCTAAGCACTGAGATCTATGCAGAACCGTCTCCATACAATATCGAATGCTTTTATTTCTCGCATCCTAGGTGAGGGGAATATGTATTGTATTCGCGAAAAATTTCGATTCTGAAATATGCTTTTTGCACGTTTTATAATTTCGGCCTGTCTACCATTTTTCTAACAGCGTAATCTCAGTAACTGCTTCACCGTTTTTGGTGAAGTTTAGGGTATGATATGGATGGTACCCGTAATCCCCTCGGAAAACAGATCATTGACATCACAGTTAATATCGTTTGGTAATCGGCTTGTGTGCGCGTTGTCTTGTGAGGTTTGTTTCTGTTTTTTGTATGGTTTTACGTTTTACCTTAGTACAATGGCCCCGAAGAGAGCTGGTGTGAACTAAATTACTTGTTTCTTACATTATACTATTGTTCAAATTCGAACTGATAGTACCACTGTTACGCCATTGACCATAAGCAACGTCATCCGCCATGTTTTTTGGCCGGCACGCGATTAACTGTGTGACGTCACTGGCCTGTTCTGATAAGGAATAATATGCTTATATTTTGTAATGTTGGCACAGCAAAAAATTAAAAATCTCTGATCCCGCAGGGGTGGTATTGGGGTGGTGGGACGGTAAAGTGGGGGTCACATTTTTTTATATTTCATGTCAAAAAGATTGGTACTCTTGCATTCATGTAATCTCAGTAACAGCTGCGCCGATTTCAATTGAATTGAAGGCGTAACATTATGTGTGAGATGTTAAACAGTGTTGTTTTTTTTTTGAAAATCGCGTAATTGGCGGCGGAGAAATCAGCAAAAAACAAAAATCCTGAGAAAATTCCAACTCCAAACTGATTTTTTAAAAGTTTCTGAAAAATCAACAACAAATCGACAACCACTCCATCTTTGGTGTAACGTTTCCGAAAGTGATTTTTTGAGGGGATAATATTTAATTAAGGTGAATAGGGGATTGGAACCTATATTTTTTACTACCATGACGGAAACGCAAAAACTGTATTTTTCTGCAAATCATGCCAAGCGAAGTGGACTAGTCATCAGAAAACGGGTATCACAAAAAATGCTACAATTTTGTTTTTAGGTGCTTTGGAGGGCACTAATCGTTTTCTATCTTGATTAAACCAAATTGCAGGCTAAATCTTCACAGAACATCAAAGAAGTAAAGGCTATGTTATGGCATATGTCCATATGTCGTTCCAGATAGTACTGCTATGCACAAATTTATAAAATCAGTGCCACACTTAAGCTTATTTACTCTTCCAGTGTGGCGTGTCGCTTTTTTGCTGGCTGGTGCCGGTCACGACTGTATGTACAATTTCGGAAAACAATGTACAGTGGCGTTCCTTGAATTAAGTAGTATCATCATATATCAAGGTGTCGTATGCAGATTTGTTCATAACATTTGACTATATCTTTTAGAAAATAACCACAGTTATAGAGAGCAAATTGGATGGAGGGCAATTTGAGAGTTTTAAAACTTTGTTACCTCCGAAAGTGTACGAGGAAACTGAATTAAAGTACTTGACAGCATTTTCTCTAATAGTTTTATCGAAAACCATAAACTACTGTAAATAACATGAGTCTTAAGCTTTACATATTAATACTGAAACTGTATAAGAATTATGTGATGCTCGGAAATATCCCAAACAAAACAAATTTTATAGCATGATATAAAATGTTCATCGTTTTGTAGAAATATCTGGAGCAAACAGTTCATTTTCATCAGCCCTAAATGCCACATTCTCATTTGACGGTTGTTTTTATTGTATTAAGATTCTACATATGTAGGTTATATTAGATTTGGGACAAACAACTACTAATAGCAGAAATATATGCTGTTAATCAATAAAGAAGAAGTAGACGTACAAACAGGCTTTTTTAGGTGGGTGACACACGTAAGAACTTTAAGTACGCGGTTTTTAAGTTCGCGAACTTACTCGGCTCGATGTCGGTCACACACGTGAAGCTAAAATCACTCATTTTGATAATTTTCCTAAATAAACAAAACTTTTAACAAACGCCAAACACAACAAGAGTTACGTATCGATGGCCTGCCGCAACAAAGTGGCGACTCGCGGCTCGCAGTACGAGCCGAGACAAGCTACGAGCAAGATTTCAAATCAGTTGGATCGCCGGCGGTTTGCGCGACGGTTTTAAAGTACGGGTACTTACGGTGACACTCAGGCGAAAAAGGTCATCGAGCCATAAGTATGCGTACTTGCTCGTACGTGTATCACCCCTTTTAGGTTACATTTTATAGTTATAGTTTTGTATCTCCTACCAGGAACTACTTTTTGAAAAGTATAATTTTCTTCAATCTTCTTAGGGCGCTTTTGGCCTAAAAAGGGGACCAAGGTCGAAATGACGGTCCCCATTTTAACAGAAGAGTATTTTTCTGCTTAGGTTTCTTTAGATGCACCTTTCTTCCAAAAAGTGTGAGTGGCAGATACTAATTAATTTAACTTTCAAGTAAAAACAGTGGAGAAATCGCTGCTATCGCCTAAAAAATACCATAAGATTACATAGTTGGATCAATGCAGCGTTTACTTTTCCACTGTTTCAATCAAGGTGACATTTATTTTAGACAGTAAGAGCACTTCAACTAAACACTGTAAGTACATATCGGATTGCACAAGTCTGAAAAAATGGCGTCAATTCTCTTGACTTAGTACTTCCCGCACATTTTTGGTGCTAACAAAAAATTTGGAACTCCTCGTCCTTTGAATACTCGTATCTATAAACGAAGTTAGAGTGATTCTGAAAATTTTGGTTTTTTGCTGATTTCTTCTCCGCCACTGGCAAGAGTTCCAGAAATGATACACTGTAACCTCTACGATGGTAATACGGCATCAAAATTTCATCACAATTAAGTTAGTCGTCTTGTGGTCGTATCCGAGTCAGGATTATAATAATGTATGCATCAGATTAGTTCACACATATAAAATTCAAATGCAACAATCGATTAAGTAAAAAACACAAGATGTCACCAAAGTCATTTTTTTAGCGCAATGTAGAACAATTTATGAATGCAACAAATGTTCGAGCTGTCAAACTCCCATTCCCAACCACTCCGATTTCACCCCTACCCAGAAAAATTCAAAATGATCAGGAACTCCTAGAATGCCTAAAAACGGAGCTTGAACTGTTTTTATATTATTTATATAAAAACCATATGCGTTTTTCATCCGCGCCACGGTGATAATACTGTACCAAAATTTCATTGAAATCAATTCCAAAACTTCAGCGCTACACAATACAGAACGAACCTCGGAACGATCTAAAGCAATACTCGTATGTATGTATACATTACTAAATTCCTTAGTTTCTGTAATAGGCAAAGCAATGTCCGGACGGACCTAAAAAAATGTGTTATGCTACCGGGTCTTTCTTTCAGAGATCAATGGTCAGCCTATTATGATTACAACAAGTCGTTCAGTTTTACGACCCTCCATCTCCTCACCATCCCAATTTCACAGCCCACCCAAAAAAATGTAAAAAATGGCCAAGCCTCTAAAACGCTCAAAAGCGAAGTATGAGGAATACTTGTAATTTATTTGTTTTTTTTTTGCTAATTACTCCGCCGCCCATGCACCTATTTTCAAAATTATAGCAGCATTACCTACCACTACTCCATAGCATATCGCTATCCAAATTCGATCGAAATCCATGCAGCGGTTGCTGAGATTACGAGGCTAGAAAAACGCCAACAGACAGACAAACCGACGGAAATGAGTGACGTGGATTTTCATAAAATGCCTAAAAAGCGTATTATCTCAAAATGTTCGCGATCACAATACTCCCCTCACCTAACGCTATCGGAAGTAAAATATGTTCAACTTAAAAAATGTTATCCCAGTTTTGAAGCTTCTCACAAATAAAGTAAGCACTCCGTAACAAAGGTATGATAAGTCTGAAAATACGCGAAATCCAGATCAATCATCTCTATCCACAAGTCAATTGAATGCATTTCCTAGAAACCTCTCCAACATAAACGTGTGTATACGGATAATCTAAAAATATGTCCGGCCATTCCCATGGCATACCTTCGGAGTTATTCCGAACATTATGTCCACATGTGTCTCCAATTAAAATGGCTGTGCGCCGTCTACACACAGTCGCAACTCCTATTATTATGAAATAGAGCCATGCGGCTGGATATGTCGGCTCGGTCCGAGCTTAATAATTACTTTAAGCGTTATCATTCCAAAGAGACAAAAGAAAAACTACGTCAAGCTGCCATCAGCAAAGGAAACTGGACAGTGGCGGTTACAAGGTTGTATTTACAGATAATAAAGGCTCTTTCAATAAGAGTGGAAGTTTTGAATTGTCTGACATATATTTGGCAGACATACTGGTACGTCATTACTTGATTTGGTTCTTATGTGCTTTTTATTTAAATTTCGATTAAACTACTTGTTTTAAGGAGTGAAAGGTACACATCTGGACACATAAGTCTTTTGTGAATTGTAAATAAGGATAAGTATCAATATTGTTGTCATGTTGTTAACCACTTTTTAGCTTCAAAAAGCAACAAATTTTAATGCATAAGGATGAGAGCTGGGAAGACATCAAAGTGCCTTTTTCGTAGAACGCTCAGAAACCATAATTCGGTAAATCGATATGATCAGCTGATGACGTTTTCCGGCAATCACTGTGTAAGATTCAGGAGTATTTTTTGTTTTCTTAACAGTTTTTAACAATTTTGCCATAATTGTTGTTAACGTTATGTTGTTCAAGGATCCTTTTATAGCACATGAGCAGATCAATAATTAATTAACATTCTGTAATTTATGCAATAAAGCATAATGAAAACTGTATATTAAAAACAGCAAATAAAAAAGCGTTAATTCACAAATTACAGTTACCATATTCACTAGAGCGACAATACTGTTATAGCAATACTGCAACTTTGTCACCCAAAGAACATAAATAAAGCAGTTTGAATAATTTTGTATTTAACAAGATCCAGTATTATTTATATGAAAAGCTGTCACAGTAGTTATAAAATTTTTGCTGGAAAAATTACAATGCAAGTGTCCACCCTTGCTTATTTGCACTTTATTTAATGCATTTTCACTCATCAGTAACCTTTCTTCTAATTTTGTTAAACAATATGGCTTATTTCAGGATGGCAAATGGAAGTGAATACTTTAAAGCTTAAAACAGTAATATCAATGATATTGACCCATACTACCTAACTGTGAAGAACTGCAGCAACACATCGCTGAATGATGTTCCACCCATCACCCTTCTGATACACTGAATTTTATAGTTATATCTCGAGGAAAATATATATAATAAAAATATAAAAAATTCAAGCAATGGTTTTTTATTCATTAAATAATTCCTAGCTTCTGGTGTGTGCAACTTCACAATCACCCAATGAGTGTTTCTTTATACAGGGTTACTGGTAACTCGACCACTTTCCTGCAGGAAGTGATAGAGGGACTCAAATGCAATAGATTTAACTCCCTATACGTAATTCCGAAAACCGATAGTTTTCGAGATAATTAACATTTAATGTTTTTCAACGATATGTCCAAATTTCCACACTACATCCCAAATTTAAAAAAAACCCTGCTGTCGATTTTAGTAATTTCCAATTTAGTTTTTTACTGACACACACGCAAATCTAATTTAGTATTTAAATGTGTAAAAACACTAAGCAATTTCAAACTACATACAATAAAAAATAAAGAACAAAATTTTTACATTCACCGTGAAAGAAAATTGTTTAGCTCAAAAAAATATACACAACCAGTCAAACAAATTATCTTAAATACTTCCTTATCTGATGGCCTATTCCAAGGACAAGAATGACAGTACAACCACAAGTAACTGTTTAACAAAATTTATCAACATAATACAGAATCATCAACAACATGATATTCCAGCATGATGGTTGTCCAGCACATTACCGTATCACAACTCGGCAACCGTTGGACAACAAACACAAACCCAAACAAATGGATAGGGAGGGGTGAACCCATCCCATGGCCTGCGCGGAGCCCAGATCTGACACCTCTTGATTTTTACGTCTGGGGTCACATGAAGGCATTGGTTTACGAGTTAATAATACCAGTTAATACTGCTGACGAACTAAGGCAAAAAATTAACAATGCCGCGGAGGAGATGAAACGAACTTTTTCAACACGAGTTACAAAAACCGAAGTGAGGAAACGGATCCGTACTTGTATCCGAAATCAAGGGCAACACATTGAGCAAGATCTCTAGAAACTTTGAGTGGATTTAATTTTTTTTACTTGGATAAAATTATCGACCGCATTTGCAAACATTCTAGTATGTAACTGAGTTATCAATAATGATTGTACTGTCATTCGTTCTTTTTGAATAGGTGATTTTTATTCATTGCTGTTTATAATCTCTCTGAAAAGGTTATTAGGTAGGAAAGTTTTTTAGTGATTTGTTCAAACGTTTGTATAATTTTTTTTTGAGCTAGATAATTTTCTTTCACGGTGAATGTAAAAATTTTGTTGATTGTTTTTTAAATATTTGTATTTAGTTTGGAACTGTTTAGTATTTTGAAACATTTTAATACTAAGTTAGCTTTGTGTATGTGTTAGTTAAATACTAAAATAAAAATTATCACAATCAACAACAGGTTTTTTTCTTAGTTTAGGATCTAGTGTGGAAATTTGGACATTTGGTTGAAAAACATTAAATGTTAATTATCTCGAAAACTATCGGTCTTCGGAATTACGTATGGGGGGTTAAATCTATTACATTTGAGTCCCTCTATCACCTCTTGCAGGAAAGTGGTCGAGTTACCAGTAACCTTACTCGATAAGATAGAAATTACTCACCCTCTATGAGCATGTTAAGCAAGCTGCTATTAAAAATACATTTTTTAAACAAAATTTATAGCTTCACATAGTTATGTACATGTACGGTATCAATAGTTTTCCCGAAATATAATCCACGAAGTATATTTTAAATCAAATTTGCAAATCCACGGCGATGCATTCGCCTGGGTAGAGTGAGGATCCCTATATCTAATATTTTAGATGTGATTCTTCTTCAAAAGAACCCTGCAACTCTATATGATTCCGCCGCTGAACCTCAGCCGAATAAAAACCAACCATACTCCATGTTTACTCCTCCCTAGATACGCATTTCTGCATGCTGGATTAAAACGTAGGTATGCTAATCTCTTTCCTACTGCTATGTTACAAAGGAATTGTTTTAACGTAGAACTGTTTTATTTTTAATTACTGTACCAGGTAATTACAGCAAAATGTCGCTGGTGAATGAGATCGGTAACGACGAGACTGTCATCTTGCACAAAGAGAATTGTGTTGAAGGAATTATCTGAGATAGTACAAGTAAAAACTTGTATACAATTGTACCTGATTTAACTATACTGTTGCAATACAATATCAAGTGTACAAATACTTTCTAACTACAATCATATGCCGTATATACATCGAGTTAGTAAAAAGTATCGGAACGTTAAGTATCTCTAGAACTGCCAAATCTGGAATAAAAAATTCAAATCTTAGGCATCTTTGAACATGCAGAACTCAAAAATGCGAACAGCAATGTTCACCACTTTTACATTACAAATTATAGTTTTGATATTTCGAATGGAATGTCCTATTATCTTGCAATGAATTGCCCATGTCGAATTCAATAAGGTCTCATAATTTCAAAATTCAGTTTCTATTAATTACTGAAATACGGCAACACCGCTTTTTCAGTAAAAAGTACCGGTACGATTAAATAGCTCCAAAACTGCCTCAGCTGAGGTGAAATGATAAAATTCAATATCTGTGGGTTTTTGATTATGCAGAATTCAAAAATGTACATGAGTTGTATCAGATTTACTACATTTACGTTACAAGTCATAATAATGTTATTTTAAATGGAATGCCGTATTTGTGATGTGTAGTGTAAAAGCGGTAAATCTGACAACATCTATGAATTCTGCATATTCGGAAACCCTCAGCTATTGAATTTTATCGGTCCAACTTTGGCAGTTATGGAGCTATTTCAGCATTCCAGTATTTTTTGCTATAACCCGGTATAGTTAAAGGTACTGACACTTTTAAGGTACGGGCACATATCTAACCTAAATTTGTTCCTACCTCTTTGTAGCACTGCAGTTAGTCTTTGCTCTGCTGTCATCTATTTCATCTTTTCCTACAATTGATGTAGTCTCCATTTTGTTCAAATCTTCAAATCAAAAACATTTATTCAGAGCAATGACGCGTAATTTTAGTGTCTAGAAAGAAACCGGAAGACGTTTGGTATTTGGGTTCTACAGGGAGTTTGAAAACTTTTTTGTAATTGCACCATAACCCTAAAATGCGAGGGATCGGAGATAGAGCAGGGTGTTAAAAAGTGAAAGTAACCGTTCAGAAGGTGTACAATAATGTCACTCCCTATAGGGGTTGAAAAATGGGGTTGAACATAATAAAAATGGATGACATTGATACATGTCATAGTCATATGAAAACTTTTTTTAACGATTTCTAATGAAAATGACGTGAAATATCGACCTTTAAGCTCGAATTTCACATGAACTGTCCAGCAGAAATGGATGACAGAATTTTTTCATTTTGTATTTTAAAAAAATCGGTACGCTCAAATCGCCCATAGATTTCGAATGACGATTTTTTGGAACATTAGCTGGTAGGTGTACTTTCATTCGGCTACTTCACTTTTTTCACGTTTTAACAGCCCTCCTCTATCACCGATTCCTCGCATTTTGGGGATACGGTGCAATGACAAAGAAGTTTCCAAACTGCTTCTAGAACTCAAATACCAACCGTCATCCAGTTTCTTTCTCGACACTGAAATTACGCGTCATTGCCTCAACTGATTTTTCGAAACCATCAAAGTTAGTAATTAGTATAGTTACAACAATAGTAATCTGTAGTAGTTCGGTCTTTGAAATTTTGAACTTGTTTCAAAAATATTTGTGAGAAGTAAAGCATAACGACTTCTATCACATAGGAGTATTGCCATTGCAAAAATTATCGAATATGAGGTAACTCTCTTAGTTAACAGTTTGCTAAATGGTTCAGATTCATCCAGTTAGCTTAATCCTATGTGTGAGCATCTTACAGCCATATATTCAAGAAGTGCACTGAGGTATCAATTGGTAGATTCGTTGTAACAAGCATTTTGACGTTTAGTTCAAATTTTACAGAAAACAAAATATACTATTTTTGTAATCCTATCCTAACCATGTGATGAAGAGTGTTCATAGACACAAGTTTCACAACATAAGTGCAGTTATTTGTATTCCACATTTTAGACTCACAGTGCAAATGATCTTTACATTTCGATTATTTTTGTTTTTTTTTGCTCTAATATATTGTTCTGTATATTTGAAGTATTTCATCTGTTTCATCTGCAGCTAATAAATAAATATCCGTACTACTCCATTTTACTGTAAAACAAAAAGTAAGACCCATTTACAAGTACTCATACACTATATCGTATCATGGTTTCCGCGTAAAAATTATTTACTGCACTAACTACTAACTAGTGATTCTCCTCGATACGTTTAGAGATGCACTATTCATGAAAAATGACCAATTGAAGATTATAAAGCATTAACATAACAAACTTATGAATAAAAAATGGCCAATCTGTACCTACATATGTTTGTCGGACGCGTTCTTCTCAAGTATCCACATGCTACAATCACGCATAACAAGATTCTACGAAATGGATAATTATCAAGTTAACTATGTTTGCGTTATCCAATATTGCCTACGTTAAAGCATTTTTGTTCAAATATAACGAAATTGTGTCAATTGTTTCAAAGGGATGTTTATCTCTCGTATGTTCCTTGTCTTATATTTCTCACACCTAAAAGCTACTCAAGCTCTAAGGGGCTGTAAATATCTAATGACGTAAATTTCTCACAAGCTACAACGTTTACCTTGATTTTACATATAAGTTCATTGCCAGTATCAGGCAAGCACAAATGCTTCTTAATCACCTCACAATTTTTTTTATTGGAGAACAAGTATATTTCTATCAGTAGTACCCTTGCCGTATTTTTTATATAGGTACTCACATTGACTTGTTAATTTAAACTTATATCATATTGCTTTTGTTTATCGAGAGATTTTCCCAGTTCCTATAGCTTTATTCTCAAAGCACGATGACAGAATTGATGGTAATAAATTTAAACACACCTAATCCCATCCTCATCACTTGTATCCTCTCGATGGAAAATTACTCAGAAAAACATGCAGAGTCAACAAAAACATCTGGTAAATGCTCTGGTGGATAATGCATAGGATTAAGCAGTATCTGAACCGAAAACGTTTAGCATAGTGTTCACACGATTAATTTCTATTTAGAGCCACAACACAAACGAGCTCTTAGTATGCTCGTCCTGGTAATCCCCGTGAAAATTACTGCCATAGAAAAGAGCCATGACTGGAATTTAAACGACGTGGCGCTTCATCTGTTAAGCGACGTGAAATAGGCATTCGTAAAGGGTCATACATCAGGTCATTGTTGCCAGATTTTAGTTAACCCTTAAATACTGATACGAAGGAAGCTTATGGCCAAAAAACTTAATTTAGATGAGAAAATCTTGGGGTTGTGACCAAAATTTTGAAACTTCGCAAAGTATCGGCCATTTTATCACCTGTTAGACCAAGAAGGTCTTTATTTAAGAAAATCTAGATCATAAAATGTGTGTTTTCAAACCACAGATTTCATAATACCTTCGGGTTTAAAATTTCAACATGTAAAGGTCGTTTCTGTGTGTTTGTAATTTACAATTATATGTTGCTTGTTTCCTGAGCTGTTCGTGGAAGACGCAATGATAGCATAGTTTTTAAAATTTTTTTAGAAAAATTGTGGCGATTGTTATAGCTGCATCAAGAAGTCGTTTGCACTCAATGCAATTGCTGTTTTTAAATTGGCAAACCTCAACGTTAAAGCCCTGAAGATGGCAATAATCATTGCCGAAAGCTTGGCTGTTAACACCAGAGTCTCCTCTATCCTGTGACCCAGTCTATTTTTTCAAAATTTTGCCCACAACCCCAAGATTTTCTCATCTAACTTAAATACTGATGTACCAGATTTAGGACATAGTTACTGACCCGTCTGTCAGATTACGCAAATTATTGTTGATATTTATGCAAAATAATCAAGGGGCATCATTGGAACTTGTCACAGGAATTTAGAACATGTCTTGAGATAACAGAAATGCCATGCGTTGAAAGAAATACCATAACGTGATTTTGGTAGATCATTTATTATGTGACAGTGTTAAAAAATATTAAAAAAATTTATATTTCCAAATAAAAGGGAACAGAAAAAACTAAACTAAGTGTGGCTATCATTCTACATCTAAACTGTTACTAAAACTGTAACAAATAAAACAAAATACAAAAATAGAAATACAACTTTTGGTAACTAGGCTCATACGATAGCTAAAGGTAACAAAATTTGACGAAGTCGTCAAGTTTAATTCAATTAAATGTGAAATTTTATTCTGAAGGTACTAGACAACCAGCAACAATCGCTGACATTTTTCCTTTTTTTCAAAATTTTTGATACTCCTAAATCTCTAGTGCCCTCAAAAGCTAGGCTGCGAAAAATAGTCATTTCTGTGATACTCCAGCTTCTCGTTGAGATTAGATATGCTTATGCTGTTCTTTCTGACTAAAGATGACATGTTGTAAGGTATTTTTATCATATTGACTCATTAAATCTACTTCGTTCGCATCTCGCATCGCAAGTAAGCTGTTTTCTTCCATCTGAACATCCTTTTGTTTACTTTTCACGACCTGCTGGGGTGGACAAATTTAAAAATTGAAATAGAATGGAAACTACACGAGATTAATGTCTATAATCCTATATATTTAGAAAGGCTATCAAATTATACATTTGCCCGTATAAAAAATTAGGTATTCCCATTCAAAAAAATCTAGCTACTTGTGATTGAAGTTTTAATTAATCTACCGATTTCGCCAAGTACAAAAAGAATTCAAATTTGACGGTACTACCTAAGCTGACGCATTCCATGCTTAGTCACACCGGAAAGTCACATCAGCCTTCCAAGTCAGACACTGCGATATTTAACTTTTTTCTAACATCTGCTTATATCAAAAATGTTGATTTGCTCCTAAGCGCTTCATTTTAGGGAACATGTATGATACATAAAGTCATACTAGATTCGGCCAAGGAATCTAAATATCCAATAATATATAGGGATTTCTATTTAAAAAAATTTAACTTTGATACGTCACACATTTATTGGACACCTTGCATAATGGTAAATATTTTTGAAACATAGATTTTATTATCCTCTAATTTTTTTTCAATACATTTTTTCTATCTTGAATAGGGAAGCAGATATCATCCGCCCACACATCGTTGATACACCCTGTACATATAAGAATTTCTGTGAAAATAGCATGGAAATTTATAAATCTAGAAATTAGATGAGATCTGCGACGTGGTATAAATTTCTTGAAGTTATCATGTAATATAAACACTAGTAATATACCCCTCTCACTCAATAAAATTCCTAAATATCTAGATGTTTCTCTCATATACTCTCAGACATGAAACAGTGAACAAACTTATATGAGAAGTTACATAAAATCTGGTAGTCGTAATATATAAACTGTAACGCTTCAGCTTTACGACTAACGTTATGTCTGCTCTGTACCGTATTACGGATTAAATTTCCTACTTAAAACTGACTGACATATAGCCAAACATCACACGATTTGGTGTACATTAGAAAAACATCTAGTTTTTGGCTTCTTCCCATTGATCTTCAGCCAATATCCGTTCTATTAAAAAAAACTGAAGCGTTCCATCCTTGGTACAAGCTTTTCTAAATGACGTTAAGTCGAAGCATCTGCGTGAACGAGGCATCGCTCATTGATCATTATTGTTCATGGCTCAAGTACAGACCCTTTTGGCGTCATCTCTGTTTGCACAGATACTTCAATTTAACGTGTTGTAGAAAAGCGTCGCTTGTATACCGGCGCTTCAATGTAACATTGTAACGTCTATAGAACATGTAAAATTAGTTCAAAAAAATGGAGTCAATTTGATTAACTCAGTACTTCCCACACATAATGATGATACCATTTTATTATTTTCCCATTGCATGGCGCGCTATAGTCTGAAATCCCCTTGCAACAAAATCATCGCCCACTCGCCCGCAAAAAAGCATCAAACACAAAAACTCTTGTAAATAGTTTCTTGCGTCTCCCTCCTTAGGAACTAGGACGCCACAGTTTTTTTCTGCCTGCTTCCACTGGACGATGCGAAATGATCAGGAGCCTCCAGACCGTCTAAAAACGAAGTTTGAGCTGTTTTTATTATTTTGGTTTTTTGATTATTGCTGCGCCGCCACTGACACGGTTTTTCAAAAACAAACGCGTTTTCCATTTTCGCCGCACTGCTAATTTCTTTGTCAAAATTTAATTTGAATCAATTCAATAATTTTCGCTGTACGCAATATACATAGAAATAAAGCAAAACTCGTACGTATACATCACAAAATTGGTTTCTGCAAAAGGCAAGCCAATGTTCAGATGCACCTTAAAAGTGTTATATGCCGCTAGGTATCTCTCAATGTCAATGGACAGACTATTATGAATACAACAAATTTTTCAGACCGACAGACAGACAGACAGTCCGACAGACAGACAGACAAACTGACAGACAGACCGACAGATAGACCAACAGACAGACAGACAGACCGACAGACAGGCAGACCGACTGAAATGAGTGACGTGGATTTTCGTTATGTAGATATCATAAAACGCCCAAAAAGCGTATTATCTCAAAATCGAAAATTTTCGCGATTACAATACTCCCTTCACCTATCGGGGTGGGAAGTAAAAAGGGAAAAAGGTAAACTAACTTTTTGAGATTTTTTTAAATCACATTTTTGTCGATAAATTGTGATTTATTTTCACCCAGATTCGTGTGTGCACTTTGTGCTAGGACACCCTGTATAAATTCCTCTCTATATAGAATTATAACCACTTTACAGGGTTAAGAAATCGATCGATTTTGTGACCTTGGAGAAATTGGTGAAGAAATTGACAGAAATAATATGACGATTTATTTTCATTCTTTCATTCAAGTTCTGCCAACATCCGTCCACTGCATTACGAGAGAGTGTATCCTGAAATACTGTGATGGCAACCACGATGACTTCATATCCGCGATTATTGCGGATATTGATCATGTTATGTTTATCATTACACGGTACTTTATAATAGATCTTCTTGTTTATATATAAATTAATGTCGCCTTTAAATGCCGCATTAGGGATAAATATCAAAAATTCAATTGCGATCGATATATTAGACTAGAACATGACTGTTATTGTTCATTTTAACCTTAGATAAGGGAAGAGAGAGGGCGGAACGCGCGACTGACGTTTCTGTACCAAATGGCACCAAAGAGCTAGTCCCAGTGCCGTAGCTAATGGGATTACCATTATGGTTAAGCTATTTGGAGAAATAATCTATTTTCAAATAAACTTCATTAAATTTTTGTTATTCTGTATGGCCAATTTCACCATCCACAGTTCAAATTTAAGTAGTTAACATTAACTTAACCGTGAACTTCCATTTGACCGATATCTTGTCTTGCAAAATGTAAGCTATAACAGATACGTCACTAGAAAACTGATTGTATTTGAACCCAAAAGTCCCTTAAAAATATAATTTTTACACATTACGTGCTCAAAAACATCATGATTCGCATGTTAGTAGTACATATCAAATTATATTTCGGATAGATATATATCTCTGAACTAGATATCGAGATATTTGCATAAATTTCGGATACACCAAAAAATATGAACATAAATTTACTTGTGAAAAGTGATTCCTGGGTTCTTCCTGCTGCTGTGGCTTTTACAAGGATAAGCTGCACACCCTACCATTACGCACACTTAAAAACGTTAAATATCGCAAAAGACACCACCGTCCGTCTTCCACCAAAATTTTGACAGCTATCAATTTTCGGTAACAGCTAATTCATATGGCGTCAAATGGGTGTGCGATATCTCCTCTCTTTCCTTATCTAAGATTTTAACCCTCAGAAGCTTGATGATATTGGGTGTAGCACAATCCCTATGGCTAGTAACGATCATTCAAATTGACTTTGAAACTTTCACTAACATTGCTTACGTGCCACCCTGTAGCACGCCTATGCACGCATGTACGCTGTATTTATTTATTTATTTATTTGGATATTTAGAAAATCCAAAACTTACCCACTACTTACAGCAATGTATAGTGTGAAGGAAAAAAAGAACAGAAAATTATAATGTTCATATCTACATCGACATTTGACAACAAAAAAAACCTAACCTAACCAAGAACTGTATTGTGTCATTAATAGTTGTCTACTTAGGGCCGGTTTCTCAATGTCCAGTTAAAGTGTCAGATAGGTATCTGCCAGATAGCGTTGCTATGGGTACAACTGTCAGATAAGATTTACGTGACTTCGTAAGTTTAGCCTTCAATTGTTTAAACAATTTGTCTGACAGTTGCTGTTATCTTGCATATAAATATTTAACTAGACATTGAGAAACCAGTCCTTAGAGTGCTTTTAAATGTATTGATGTTGTTTATGAATAAATCTGCATTATAACCAAAGTTATTGACTTTTGGGCTCTGACAAAGGAGAATTTTTTTCCAGGAGCTGTCCGACCTTACTGTCCCCGTGAATACTTAAGCCTTAAGGCCTATTGTATTATAGCTCCTCTCATTTACAGTATCCACTCCAGCAATCTAGATCCCGGCATAAGTTTATGCAGTTTTCCTACTTGTGCTGGTGTTGAGCTGTACTCCATTAGTTCTAGCTTGCTCTTCCCAAAGAGCTGTTGTCTCTTGTGATCTAGCGCTTCGCACTCACAGAGCACATGTAGGGCTGACTCAGTTCCTGTTCCACACAGTTGAGATCTCCATTGTAGAGTCCCATCTTATTCAGGTGTTCCTTCAGGCCACAATGTCCTGTGTGGAGACCCGTCGTTATTCGGAGCTGATTCCTACTCAAGGAGAGCAGTGTTTTAGCTGTTTTCTTGCATGGAGCTTTAATGAATGTTTTACCATGAACACATCCTGGCAACAAGTTCCACTGCTCCTTGTACTGATGTTTCATCCATTCTCCGAACTGGCGTCTGATTGTGCTTTTAGGCACCCCCAGGGCAGGTTCTGCTCCAATGTATAGAGCAGACGAGCCTAATAGTCTTGCTAGCTCATAAAGGAGAATTTACTCCCACATTTGTTCTCCGAAAGAAAGGCACTTGTCGGAACTATATTTCTGGGATACTAGAGTTATTTCTAAACAAAAAATAAGTGCAATCAAACGCATTAATTATTTTGGAGATATACTGTTTGATGTATCCAGATAGTTACCCTAAGATATTTGGCGGCAGAGTAATAGTACGTGCCTCGTCCGAACAACGGGTGTTATTTTCTAAATCTAGAAAACATAACATATTTGGTCCACCATAATAATTCCAATTTTGTTGTTTCAGAGGGAATCAGCTCAGAGGGATGCTGACCGCGAAAGACGTCTTCGGGCCGATAGCGAAACTAGGGCCAAACAGGCCTTGCAAGAAGCAGCTCGCTGCAGGTCTAGGCTCAAGCTTCTTACTGCCGAATTCCAAAGGTAAGCTACTTTGCTCAAATTTGATACTCCAGAATTATGATAAATCTTGAAATGTTGGAATTTTCGTCTATACCACTTTGGCTTACCTAAACAGCAGCGAATGTAATAATTTACTGAGATTGCTGTGAAGGTAGATAGGATTGTTTAGCTAGCATTCTGCCATCTGTAAAACTGTGAATTCGGTCTATAATTATAAAATTTTGGGTCATTGATGTGGGGCAGATATAATGTCACAGCCAGGACCATCCCCCGTGGAATACTCACATTGAGATGTATCGACAGAGAAAAAGGAATTATCTCTACCACACTGGAGATTAAAGACTCAAAGTTGTTAAGTTAGGGATGTAGTTATTAAGATGAAAAGGCTTTATTATTATATTTTTTTGGTGTCAGTTTTCTTCCTTCTGCTCAGTTTTATTGTTGTACAGCTTCTACTGTATTTATATTTCTATTTTTTACTCCCGAAATCTAAATTACTAAATTTTATAAAACATCGTAGGTAAAATGGCAATTATCACTTATTAATTTTCTGGATGGACAAAATGTTTTGAGTTTTTATTTTAACTTATTTCTGCTTTTCTTCATTCTCCAGTGTTTTTGACAGCCCCATGATCTCCGTGATGACGAATTTCATAAAACCTTCGGCTTCGTTTAATTTAATACCTCGTTCTTTTCTTTGGCTAAAAATTCATCTTAAATGGAGGAGTTCGAGGTAATACATGTTTTTAAAGCAGTGATACTTTATTCCATTAGCGTCTTTAAACTTCGGAACGCCGAGAACGACTTAATATATGGTAACCCACCTCTTTCTCCTTTGTAGCGCATCGCTATAATTCTTTTAGGAGACACCAGTATTATTCTTCAAGTTTTATATGGTCCGCAGAGTTCTGGCACATTTAAAATTCCTCCCAAATTAAAAGTTTTCCCGTCGCCAAACTATCGTGGTCTTTTTTCCGGAATTGTAATTATTAGTTGGCAAAAGGACACTGAAGTCTACGCGATATCTGTTCCGTCAGTATGAATTATATCGGTTTTTATTAGAGATGGAGTTATGCAAACACAGGTCTATTTGACAGCGTATATGCTGCATACATATAAGAATGCAATTCCATGCTAACAAACAAGTGAGATCCTCAAAGTAAGTAAGCATTATAAAACTATTTTCAGAACACATACTGCTCCAATAATCCCAATAATGGGCTCTTAGTCATCATTTTCCTCCATTAAATTATTTTCTATCTGAAATACACGTCACTCATCGTCACTCGTCCAATTTACATATCAAGATGTTTTGTGTTGCAGAGTTGATGCATTTCCAGTACTTGAAATAATTAAAGCAAAACACTCAGTTAGTTATGTCCCTTCCTTTCCATCATTCGATCGATTTATTGTAGAAATTTATTTACTAATGTATGACTGTTACTAAGAATGTACTTTATAACAACGGTTTTATCGACATGAACAATAAATAATAACCCTGAAAAGGTCCTGATATTTTAGTGAACCGTAAAAATGGAACTATTCTCCAGCTTTGACAAAACCAGCTAGTTAATCGACAGCATGTGTGTAGGGTTAATCCAGGGGGTCCAGACTCTCCCCGATGCCCACCCTAAACGTTAGTGCTGCTAAAATCTAATGCACAATACAATAATGATCCCTCAATGAATATTTTGTTGCTGATCAAGTCTTCCGGTTAAGCAAAATTAAAAAGTGGCAACCCTTATCTGGACCCCCCAAAACACCCCTCCCCCAAAAAAAACTATATCCTGGATACGTGCCTGTTAACAGAGCCACTTCTGGGAAATTAGACGAATGTCGTGCAAGACAGTAAATGCGGTATGACTTATAGCACCAAAAAAATATGTTCCAATTGAGGCACAAAAAAACTACATTGTTTTCAACATCTTCAAGGCACAAGATGGTTTTAGGGGTCCTGAATGTTGTAAAATTGTTGTGCTGTGAATTTCAATACAGGAGCAATTGTGCATGTTCTGTTGGCAAAATCGTGTTTGTGTTTCACATTATTAACTGTAATGTAGAAGTTTTTGATTATTATTTCACGGTAGTTGAAGTTTTAGTAGTAGTTTTGTCGAAGGAAGGATTGGACGCACTTTTCGAGTGGTGGCAATCAAACTTTTACTATTTTGGTATTAATGTATGAAAATCAAAACGCACCGTGTCTGTCTGTCATATATCAAATTTTTATCTGTCACGTTATAAGCACACATTGTGACTGTCAAATGTTGCAACCCAGTTTAATATTTGCTAAATATAAATCCACAATTTAAATTTATTGTATACGGTATTGTATTAGCAATGGTATAGTTGCTGCGAGATCGAATCTTTTATACGAAGTACCTTTTTCTCAACCTCAAGTATTCATTTCGCATATGTGATATCCCACCTCAACGAGCAAATACATAATGTTTAAAACATTCTCGGGCCTCAAGTATTTTGATATGCATGTCTATATTTTCTATATTCGAAAATTCTGGATCCTTCCCTGCTCAAAACGTCTGCGGCTCTAGCGACCAGTCATGATTCAATACGTTTTTCATTTTAATATTGATCGCGACGGCTCACCAGATTAGAAATGAAATGGAAATCTTCAGTGCTTTCAATACTTTTATTGTGATATCTACCAGCTACATGGCAATGCCAATATCCGTAGTTTTGATGAAAGGGTTTTCTGCTTGCAGAGTTCCGAATGGGTTTGGTTTTATCTGCAAGTTTATGACGTTTCCATATATTCGCATTTTGCTGATTGAACTCTAGTTCAAAATATTTGGGTATTTATGAAATTGATACCTTTGAAAAGATTGTACGGATTCCATAGTCCAGGATCTGAATTAAGCTTTATATGTGTATGTGGATACCTTGATTTATGCTTTAGAATGGGGCATACATTAAGCAATAATTATGGCTGACATACACTGAGCTGTTTCACAAAGCAGTTGCCAAGTTCAGTTGCTGGTTCTGTTTTAACCACTGGTGAACTAACGATAGTGAAACTGGGCCTTATAGTGTAAATTAATTACTATCTAAATCTAAATATCTTTTATAACGTTGAAAATGATAAAACATCTACGTATAAATTAAATTATACCAAGTTTTCATAAACAATCAGAACAAAAACCTGATTTCAAAGTAAGACATTTTTTATACTTTGTTGCATTTTACCTTAGGCCAAAAGCTTAGGCCTATTGGGTGCTATTTTAGATTCTTTTAGAAGCTATAATTTTCCCTATTGGCGGCCTATAGTGTGTCTATTTATTTTGCTTTATATTTACAAAAAAGTGAATTAGAGCTACTATTTTGTTGACTCATAATGTCTTTATCAATGTTTAGGTATTTCTCATGACAATTAATAGAAAATAAGCTATTTTTGTGGTACAGTTGTCTATAGTTCCCGCAATGGGTACTTGAATTCCCCCTGCAGTTAGCTACATCTGGCCTCTGAGACAACGTTAGGTATTGTCTTTGAAAGTGAGAACTCTTGACCGCAGCTGTAATAGTTATGGTATCTCGTTGATGGCTTCTGGTCGTTTTTTCTTCTCGTTCTACTCCTGTCTCATCAGATTACAGCATAAACAGGTGTTATGTGTTCTCATGTAGGTGATGCAAGTAAGTAGAAGTACTGTCGCTAAATTTATCATTGTACCTTAGTTGTATTTCCTTCTGTATAGCTTTTACTCCAGTTCGGACAGGACAAAAAATGTCCATGATACTGCAAAAAAGTTCATTAAGGGCCGATTTTATCAACAGGCGCATTTTAACAAAGGCTTTGACCAATCAGAGCAGTCCATTCAAGAACATGCATCTGTCAAAGTACTCTGAAGACTATTGATTTCTCTTGAAGTTTACCTCAAAAAGGTTAAAAATGACATGCTTTATATACAGTCGACCATTATGAACCATCTAGTATCTTTTTCAGTCTGATTTTCCATCCTAAATGGGTGAAAGATTGCATTTTCTTGTTTAACAAAAAGTCAAGTCAAGTCAACTCATTGTTGATTATCAGAGCGGTCCGTGCAACCTTAGCTCTTGAGTCATAGTATCAGTTCGTAAGTCTGTCAGGTCTGGAAATCCAGGAACCAGACAACGTCAAAGAAAGAAGAGAAGAGAAAAGTAAGGAAGAAAGGTGGAGAGCAAAGTGGGGGAAGAAATTCTTTTAGAACAGGAGGCTCTTAGGCATTTTTTTTGTTTAACAAAAAGTTTAACAATTGTTAATTTCAACCAATCAGAATCCGCAAAAACTGTAGATTTGATCGCTGGTTTTTTCTTCTGCTAAATGATGACAAAAAATTAGGATTTTGAATAATTTTTTTTTTGTGATAAATGGAGAGATCAGATATAACTTTTACAACAAAACTGTTTTTGTTTTCCTTTTTTCGCAATAATTCAAAAGTTATATCAAAATAAAAATGGGTTTTTGAATCCAGAACCGAAAACACACCGACGGCTCCCGAACCCGTGTGACGTACTTCGTGAAAATGCTTGTAACAGTTGTAACTAAAATGTATATTTGTTGCAACATAGGCGATGAATGATGTTTGCAGCTTGAGATGAAGTCAATGATCGAAATAAATATCTTTTTGAATGTTTGAAATTAGATCACAGATCCCAGTAATAAAGTACCTAAACAAATATATTCTGAGGCGATTTTTTTTCTAGCATGCTAGGTGGCCAAGTGGCATAGTGGTCGACATAGTATGACTTGGTATCGCTGGTGGTGTTGTTGCGAGACCCAGCCCGTGCAACTATTTTTTTTATTTTTTTTCCAAAATATTCATTGGAATGCTTTTTACTCATGTTATATAATTTTTTTATACCATCAACATAAATGTTTTTTTGAATCAAATGTTTTTAGATGTTTTAGTAGTACCACAAAAATTACGAATAATTTTACTTTTTTGGAATAATTTCATTTTGATACCGCTATCAGAGCAATTGGCGATTGATATTGACGGATAAACTTCACTTCCACTGACTGAATTCTCCACCGCCTCCGGTAATTAGCTTTTGCAATATGTCAAGTAAAATGTCTAATACAATTTGATTAAAAAACATTTTTATGTCGATGATACAAAAACATGTGTGTAACTTGAGTAAAAAGCACATCGATGAATATTTTGGATAAAAAAAATAGTTGCACTGGCTGGGTCTCGAACCAACACCACCCACGAATACAGCGATATCAAGCGTTATGATGTCGACCACTATGCCACTCGGCCACCCAGCATGCTACAGAAAAATTCGGCTCAGAACATTTTGTTTAGGTACTTTATTACTGGAATTTGTGATCTAATTTCAAACATTCAAAAAGATATTTATTTCGATCGTAGACTTCTTCTCAAGCTGCAAACTTCATTCATCGCCTATGTTACAACAAATATACACCTGTTATAACAATAGTTTTGTTATAAAGCTTATATACGATATGATGAAAAGTGTCATCCAGCTTTGACGTTTTGTTTCCAATATTGATAAAATACTATTGGACGATATTTATTAACCTAGCCCGCAATACCCAATAGAAAGCTTTTGCTAAATAACATCCAATAGAAACGCTTTGTTAAATTCTTTGTTAAATATGCATGTTGATAGAATCGGCCCTAAATCAACGCACGTCAAGATTAATTTTGCACCTACCAAGTGAGTCAATGCAATGAAAGGTCGTCTTCATCAAGTTACGATAAAGATTTACTGGTTATCAACACTATTAACTGAAATACGTGAGATTACAGTTACTGTGCATTATATAATTAAACAGTGACCATGAATCTTTGTTTGCTGGTCATTAACAATATGAACGACAACGGTATATTAACGTTAGTCGTGATTGATCTGTAGGTTACCACCATCAACTCTACCGGGTTTCCTAGATTCGTAAAATCGGTGGTCTATATTTAGCGAACAACACAGACTGTTAACTATTTTTTATATTTCATGAGTCAATGTCAACAAAGTAATTAGTGGAGAATTCGTCTATTCCGGATGGAACTTGTGTGTGATTTTTTTTCATGAGACAATGACAACAAACTAATAGTATGAAGTTCTTCAATTCCGGATCGAATCTGCGTGTAATTTGGGCGAAACGCGAAGCTCTTTTCAACGATCGAAAGGGACATTTGCAGGTAACTAGGCTGACTAAAGCTAGGTTAGGTTAGGTTAGGGGGGTCAAACGTACAGGCCGGGTTAGGTAGCCCCAACACTGCAGCCATTGGCTTATTGTATTGTCCTGTGCGTTTGTTAATCCGTGAAGAGTTTTGTGACCTTGATAAGATCCAAGAGTCTCTTCACGATATCTCGATTGGGGAGTGATTTGGGGTTGTTAGGCCCTATCAGTCTGAATCTCCACCAGCGTAGAGCCTCACATTCAAAGATTATGTGAGAGGCTGTTTCGTCGTCCTCGTCACATAGTCTGCATATTGGGTTTTCTTTGAAGATCCCTAATGTGTGTAGATGTTTTCTTAGGCCGCAGTGTCCGGTTAGGAGGCCGGTTATTAGCCTAGTTTCTTTCCTATTTAGTTTTAGGATCTCTTCAGCTAGTTTTGGTGTGGGTTGTTTCACCATCAGCTTGCTGTGTCTGAGCTTTGGATGTGACTGCCAGTATTTTAGGTGCTGTGAATGCACCCACTGGTTTATCGTAGTTTTTACCAAAGACCTTGAAATGCGACTAAAGCTAACTTTAGCACTTACCTAATCTGTATATACATACATATATCGGACCAGTATGGTAAATTGTGTTATGTGAATATTGATCTGGATGATGTGCATCATTACCCATGAACACGGATTTCCAGTAGGCGCCGCAGTCCCCGATTTAGATTATTTAAATCTTTCAGAATTTCGACGGCGTCTGTAACGGTTCCTTGAGAAGGTTATGGCGCTCTTGTAATTATCTTTGTATCTTCTAAAGTGATTATTGCAATCAGTGACGTCAACACAATCAACTTCTATGTTATATTGGTGAAGAAGATAGTCGTTTCTTCATGTATTGCACACTTAATTTAACGTTCGTTATTTCAATGTTTCAATGTAAGGCGTCAGTGTACGATGAGAAATCAATGAAAAAATCGCCGGTCCGTATCAAAAAATTGACGACAATGATTCCTCGACTGTATGTACAACATATTTTTTTTGCCCATATTAATTCCCCATCCTGAGGCAACGTATTTTACCACATCATCTACTGCATTTTATAACATACTCATGAATTAGTTTAAAGTGTAATGCCGGCCACTCACCCTACGTTCTACCGGAGAGGTCTGTTTGTGCAAGATACTAGCGCAGGTTAGCTGCGTTTGTGGAACGATCCGGTACACCGAAAAACTCAGGTTCATCCTACCTGTTTCTAAAAATTTTTCATTTCCGGTCTTGCTCTGTACACCAGCACAGGTTAAAATACCCGTACAAGCCAGTCCCCATACCTGTTCCGGTCTCCTCGTGCTGGTATACCTACACAGGCAGACGTCTAAAAAGTATACCGTAGCCTCTGTGGCCGGTATAAAGTTTGATTTGTAGTAGAAAGTAATTCTCGTCCCATTTTCTTTTATTTTGTAGTAGAAGAGGTTCTTCGGGTTTTAGGTTAAAGTACTGCATTTTTTTTTACTTCTTCTTAAAATTCATATGGATACGAAAAAATATACAGGGTTACTGGTAACTCGACCACTTTCCTGCAGGAAGTGATAGAGGGACCCAAACGCAATAGATTTAACCCCCCATATGTAATTCCGAAAACCGATAGTTTTCGAGATAATTAACATTTAATTTTTTTGAACGATAAGTCCAAATCTCCACACTACATCCCAAATTTAGAAAAAACCCTGCTAACGATTTTAGTAATTTCCAATTTAGTTTTTTACTGACACATACGCAAATCTAATTTAGTATTTAAATGTGTAAAAATACTAAGCAGTTTCAAACTAATAATAAAGAACACAATTTTTACATTCACCGCGAAAGATAATTGTCTAGCTCAAACAAAGATACACAACCAGTCAAATAAATTAATAAAAATTAAAAGCTTCCTTATCTGATGACCTATTCCAAGGACAAGAATGACAGTACAACCACAAGTAACTATTTAACAAAATTTATCAACATAATACAGAATCATCAACAACATGAAATTCCAGCATGATGGTTGTCCAGCACATTACCGTATCACAATTCGGCAGTTGTTGGACAAGACGTACCCGAACAAATGGATAGGGAGGGATGAACCCATCCCATGGCCTGCACGGAGCCCAGATCTGACACCTCTTGGTTTCTACGTCTGGGGTCACATGAAGTCATTAGTTTAAGAGACTCCAGTTAATGCTGCTGACGAACTAAGGCAAAAAATTATCAATGCGGCGGAGGAGATGAAACGAACTTTTTCAACATGAGTTACAAAAACCGAAGTGAGGAAGCGGATCCGTACTTGTATCCGAAATCAAGGGCAACACATTGAGCAAGATCTCTAGAAACTTTGAGTCGATTTAATTAAAAGGTTATTAGGTAGGAAAGATTTTTTAGCGATTTGTTCAACCTTTGGTATAATTCTATTTGAGCTAGATAATTTTCTTTCACGGTGAATGTAAAAATTTTGTTGATTATCTTTTAAATATTTGTATTTAGTTCGGAACTGTTTAGTATTTTGAAACATTTTAATACTAAGCTTTGTGTATGTGTTAGTTAAATACTAAAATAAAAATTATCAGAACCAACAACAGGTTTTTTCCTTAGCTTAGGATCTAGTGTGGAAATTTGGACATTTGGTTTAAAAAAATTAAACACATTAAATGTTAATTATCTCGAAAACTATCGGTTTTCGGAATTACATATGAGGGGTTAAATCTATTACATTTGAGTCCCTCTATCACCTCTTGCAGGAAAGTGGTCGAGTTACCAGTAACCCTGTATAAATAGAAATACAAACCGAAAACGTTTATTGTTAACTTTAACAAATTTAAACCTTTTTACACATAAAATTCACAGTCAACGTTTAGAAGATTTGAACATTTCTTTAGAAAATGCAGCTCGGTAAAACAATCAAAATTTGAAACCGATTTATTGAACTATTGGCCAGTTGCAAAAAATATAACATAATTTTTCGTTCCATATCATTAAAGTGTTAAAATAATAATAAAATGTAAAGCATACATCCTTATCTCGAGCAACAAGAAAACTGTAAGGAAAATATGAAGATTCATACTTACATAATTTAATAGGTACATATAGTCAAAGGCAAACAAATGTTTGATTATATTTTGTTTCGTTATAGTTTAAGTTTAATGTAATTAATAATCAATAAGTTATAAATCTGACTCAGATCGAGAGTGTTATTTTTTTTATTGACAGTCTTATCATGCTTGGAAATGTAAATAATTTCGCTGTTCAGTCGTTTCTTATAGTTAATTGATCCCGTTGTCAAGTATAGTCACCGAATCGAATTAAAAATGGTGATTATAATCGAAACGATGAGACGCTAATTCTGTATGATCCCTATCATTTTAGCTCTCACTGACTCACTGAAGTCACTGATGAGAGCTTATGCAGAGCCTCTGTCTGTCCATCCGTCCGTCCGTCCCTCCGTCCGTCCGTCCGTCCGTCCGCCGTCTGTCCGTATATAAAAGATAGCCAAAACTACAGGTGCTAGAGAAAAACTAAATACAGATTCGGAATCAGCGTGAAGAAACTAGACCGGGGAAAATCCGTTTTTGTCAATATCGCTTCCGGTTTAAAAAAAATAAATTAAATTACGACCGGTAACTAAGGACGTATTATGTACGGTGTATTGGTATTCCTGAAGCACAGGCAGCGTGGCCGAGCGATTAAAACGCTAGGCACCTGTCCGAAAGGGTGTGGGTTCGAATTTCTCCACGGTCAACAACTTTTTTCTTTTCTTTTTTGGATGAAATGTTAAATTTGTTGATTACTAGTCCGGGAAAAATCCGGTTTTGTCAATATAATAAGAAAATTAAATTTTTATATCAACAAATTCCACAGCGAGAGCGCTGCTTGAATTTACTCAAGTAAACTGTTTTCTACTTTTTTATGAGTATCTTTATATGGTGACATATGGGCTGAAATGCGTTCTTTGAATTTGATTTATTTTGCCGTATATAAACAGAATAATAATCAGCGCAAGCTATTTTATAGATTACATTACATTTATATTTGGTATCTAGTTTAAGTCCCTTGACATATGGAATTTTTGGATAAGTTACAATATTGTAGCTGTTTTGGTTGGTGCATGAAGGAGGAGCGTTTAAACTATTATTAATCACTAAGTTACAGAAGTATTCAGAATTGTCATAAAGTTTAAGTTTTTCTTTGAATCTAAATATATTTTGTTGAAAAAACTGTGGGCCGCTAACCTGATAATCTTATTCTTCAAGGAACTCTTTGAATAAAAAACCTCTGCAATACTTTATCCCAAAATCCAAAGAACCGCTTCGAGTAAAAAAAAAGTTTGATTTGACTTGGCTGAAGGATTCGTTACGAACATATTGGTACTTAGACTGATGAGGCTCCCAATCGCAGCGTTGCATCACATCAAGTGGCGTCATGCCATCAGAACGCTCAAACGGATTAGCGGTGACATCGAACTCTGGAGTGTTTTGTCAACGACGTTGTTGTAGGGATGGGGCCGTTCTCAACGTCAGTGCTTTACCTAGTCATTTTAGACTTTCTCAAAATGATTTGCGACTGAATATAATTCTCATTATTCGCTTTGTTTAACTGAGAATGTAGAATTAAGACATTCTCGGTAGGTATGTGCAAAGACAAACGTATGAACATCAAGACCTTGGAGTTGTAAAGAAAACTATCTTACCGTATGTTTTTCAGTATCTCAAAAACGGCTCTTAGATTAGAATGGAGACTAGTATGACATGAGGTCAAGGTAAATGTCGCACCATTTCATGGCAGAGCTCAGCATTTGATGTTATCATCAAGACTACCTAAACGTGAACCAAATAGTGTGTGAAAGTAGACACTATTTATTTAAGTTAAATTCAGCTACACAATATTCCTATAGATGACGCCGCGTTGCTGGGTGCTTTCAATATAAATGTATGCTGGTACACCAAGGATGCTTTATTTCGTGGAAAAATGTTAACTCAAAACACCGAATTTAGCGGTAAATTTTATTTCTGATTATAGGTACTTTATATTATATCCGCCATTTTGTTTAAGAAAAAAATAGGGTTATTTTAAAGACGGTAGGCAATGGTCTCATTTTGAGAAGAGTGACCATGATTGAAGGAATTATATCTTGTTTTCTATTGATATTAGAGACATTAATTTTGCATTAAATGTTTTTATATAAAAGTCACAAACGGATATGACAATAAACTTAAGAGTTATTCAATTTGTTTCTTAGTTAAAAATGACTCCTTTTTATGCTTTATTTAACGATAGTTTCACTGTAGATAAATAATTTTGTTTACTTATACCTTGAAGCTAAACGTTCAGTGTACCCATTCCATTTTATTAAATAAAGAAGGAAACAATTAGACTCTGGGATAAATGAACTAGATAAACCGTGAACTAGCAAACCGATCTGGCTACAATTTTTTACATTTTTGAAGTCTTATTGTTCATAGTTAGGCAAAATATGTTGTGTTTTGTAATTATCTCGAAAATTTATTAATTTTAAATTTTTAAAAATCATATTATTCGACCGCTTTATTCGAAAGTTCAAATGAAAGATGTTATGTGCAAAGTATTGATTTTTACGATTTAAACTGTGACTCATAAATAAATATGATTAAAAAACGCGCTTCTATAGCATTAAATAGTGAAAAATAATTCCTGATGTAAGCTGAAAATAATAATGAACGAAAAACGCTAGCATTATTCTGAAAAAGGCCTATGTGCATTATTTTTCGTATATGGAACAACCCACGCTTTTTCCACAGTATAAGAAGATATATAAGATGAAATAAAATTAATTAGAGTGGCCGAAACATTTTAGTGTGCTAAATTCGAAGGCAATGGAAGATATTGGAGAAAGCAGTATTATACCTGAATATTTCAATATCTAGACCAGAAACATCATGATTAATGTATAATTTGTTAAGCACTTTCACCATTTCCCAAAAGCCAAATCAGTTGTCTATTACATCCACCATTTTTAAAGACTCAGAACTCTACATAATGCTGGCGCTAGTGATCAGGCTATTGTGTCCAAACTTATTAAATCATTGACACCATTACTTCATAAATGTACAGGGTGGCCTAATAAGAATGGACGCCGGCAATATCTCGGCAACCGTTAATCATATAACTTCGAGGAAAAAATATTATTAGGTAAATCGGCTAATAGAAATCGCTGGAAATTATTTTAATGTTCCGCAAGTGGCCGCTAGGGGGCTTAACTATTACGATGAATCAGAATAAGGGCTTTTTCTCAGAAAATATGCAAGTAAAGGTATATTATAAATTCCATCCATCATGTAGACAGGACAATTTTCGATTGTTTTTGTTAACAGTTTTTTGCTCTATCTTGCAAGATGTAGTGGTGGGGGAATGTCAAAAAAGTTTTTATTCAAATGGCTATAACTTTGGTATGAGTTAACGGAATTAAAGAAGCTAGGTGTCGTTTAGAAAAGCTCTTATTACCTAATAATCTGGTATATAAAAATTATCCAAGTTCATCTTGACCTCGTAGCTACAGGGCGGTATTTGACATCATAGCAATTATTACGCATTATTACGAAAATTTGAAAAGCTATGCTATATATCTTTTAACATAGGTATATATAGAGGACGAAATTTTTAAGAACTCAGTGCAAGATTTAACTTCCTAGCTATTTTCAAACCGGAGATATCAATAAAACAAGTATTATGACAAGTGGGCTGTGAGATTCAGAAACAATTGCTGCCCTATAGGAATATAGCCTCCGTCACATCGTTTTAGTAATCATTCTATAGGTAAACTGAAGTTAAACTACTAGAAATCTTATTTTAACTTTTTGAATTAACCTACAGGTGGCGTAGTAGTCGCCCAATAAGTTCTATATTCAATTTTCAAGATAATGGAACTTTTAAAAGAAACAAGCAAACAGAAATGACAGTATAAAACTGATTATCGTATTTGTTATCATTAAACGTCAGTTTGAGCTCATCACAAAGTATTCTATGAACTCCACAAGCAAAGACAGTAGAAAAACTCAATATGAATGGATCTTAAAAATTAAAGCCAATTAACAGCAAAATAAGATAGTATAACAACAATGACAAACAAACAAAAAATACAAAAACCTAATTAACATGCGCATACTATACCTATTGTCAGTGTTGCCTTAGATGTTCGATGGCGTCCATCGTTCTAGATGCACTTATGCATCCATCCATAGTATGTCGTGTACGGATTACTGCCGAAAGGCACGGACGCATCGACGCATCTCTACCGGTGCAATTAAACCAATTGGTTCAAAATTGAAATTTCGTTTCGACATAATTATTGTTGAACTGCAGGCAAGTACGTCTTGTACGCAACTGCGAACGGAATGAATCGTTGCTCACTCGCGGTGCGTCGCGGCTCGTGTAAAAGGACGCACATGGTCTATAAAACGTTCACAATCTGAGTACGATTTTTATCGCATGACCACAGACCGCTGGTCAACGCGGCTTACCGCGTGGTGGCTTGACTTTTTTGCCGCGTCGCGTGTGTGTAAGAGGCAAAAGCATTACATTTGAACGAATATATTTTTAGAGTACGCAGTATCGTGCCGGCATTCCGCTTGCGGTATATCTTGTCGCTTCTGCGTCATGTAAAAGCAGACTAAGGGCCGGTTTCTCAATGTCTAGTTAAAAGTGTCAGATAGGTAGCTGCCAGTTTGTTTTTTTTAATCGATCAATTCGTTTTCGCGAAAATTTGAACCTTTATGTATCGTACGACAAAATTTTATGTACAGACATCATATTAATGCATTTACTCAAGAAACGAACACATGAGGAAGGCTGCAGAAGCTTCGTTTCCAGTCTAGGCGAAATACAGGATAGAACGGATCAACTCTAACACTGAATACAAGCCAGGAAAAATCAATGGAATAGATAAATGCAATAGATTAGCTAAACTATCGTATGTATATTATATGCCTTTACCTCATACAAGCATTGTTTTCGAGATGGCAATATTTGTAAGTCATTCATACAAATAAATTAAATTAACTGTCAGATAACATTTACGTGAATTCGTGAGTTTAACCTTCAATTGTTGAAACAATTTATCTAATAGTTTACCGTTTACTTCCAGATAAATATTTAACTGGATAAACCATCCCTAATGACCGGTTTCTCAATGTCCAGTTAAATATTTATCTGCAAGATAACAGCAACTGTCAGATAAATTGTTTAAACAATTGAAGGGTAAACTTACGAAGTCACGTAAATCTTATCTGACAGTTGTATCCATAGTAACGCTGTCTGGCAGATACCTATCTGACACTTTAACTGGATATTGAGAAACCGGCCCTTAGTCAACATGTTTTGTTAGTTTTGAAAATCTGTGGAAAAATTCTAGCCACATGTCGAGATTTGGCGTTTACGTTTACTTTGATCATGCAA
The DNA here is from genome assembly GCA_951848785.1 of Callosobruchus maculatus. Classification (NCBI taxonomy): domain Eukaryota; kingdom Metazoa; phylum Arthropoda; class Insecta; order Coleoptera; family Chrysomelidae; genus Callosobruchus; species Callosobruchus maculatus. The sequence goes on along the minus strand of CATOUR010000038.1, from coordinate 2,734,108 downwards.
GTAACAGTATATTATTCAATGAGCGGTAATGACTGTAATAACTCACGCAGTTGAAGTTTGCAAATCAACAAGTGAGTTATTACCATTACCGTTAGTTAAATACTAGACCTTATTTACGACCGGAGCTATAAATAATGCGATTTAAGTAACATAATAATTACATGATATTGACAACTTAACCTTATTTCTGTTACCGTTCGAGTTAGCGTTTGACGTTTCATAGCGAGATTTGCAGTTGTTATAGAGTCTATTTAATCTTATAATTTCCAAGAGATCAGTACTGATATCCAGTAGGCGATGTTCATAACCCACGGCTGGATCGTGAGATATAAAAAACAATTCAAGCTGTCTGTTTATAGGTAGTATAACCTATTCAGAAGTAGTCTGGTAATGGCTGTTTAACCTAATGGGAGTAGATAATTGTATATTATTCAATGAGCGGTAATGACTATAATAACTCACGCAGTAAATCAACAAGTGAGTTATAACTATTACCGCGAGATGAATACTATACTTAATCTACGACCGAATCTATGAATAGTACGATTTAAATACATAATAATTACACAACACATTAACTTAACCTCACTTCCCTGTCAGTTAAATAAATACTGTCAACGTTCGAATTAGCATTTGACGTTTCATAGCGACATTTGCATTTCCAATAGACCAGTACTGGTATTCAGTAGGCCGTGAGGTGAGGTATGAAAAAATAACACACGCTGTTTTTTTATATGTAGTATAACCTGTTCACAAGTAGTTTGGTAATGGCTGAGTAGCATAATGGGCGTAGATAAAGATTGTGAATCAGCAAAATCGAAACAGTTTTCAAGTGAAAACGGCGTCATTTCTAAGATGACTGTACTTCGTCATAGACAATGTTATACAGGGTGTTTCATAAGTTGGGACTTGTTTTCATACAGTGGATAGTACTCGCCAAAATGAGTGTTATTTCCCAGTAACATATAAACGAGATATTTAGAGAAAACAAGATACTGACCGCTAAAGAAATCCTCAATGATAATCCGTCCCTGCTCCCTCGACAATGATCATATCATAACAAAACAGCGCCACGCGTTTGCGGTACCTGTGAGAAAACAATCAGTTCGTCATACTCGGGGTCATACGTCGCGTTGCTGTCGCATAGTGGTCAAGGGTGCTTGACTATCGGATTTTAAAATCAACAACAATGGTGCATGTTTATAACAATAATGAACTGGTGGACATGATTTTAATGTAAGGTGAGTGTGGTTAAAATACCGCTGCGGCTTCGCGAGTGTATGCCGATCGTTTCCCTAACCGTACTCACCCTACACTTCGTCGATTTGTCTGGCTTGTGCAAAGAGCTAGAGACACAGGATGTCTGAATCGATATCGTACTTTTACCTGTAAGACGCCTGCGACAGCACCGTACTTACAACTTCCGTAGCAACCAAATAGTGAGTACTTGCTTGAAATTTTTTTTTACTCTTTTGCTGCTGACTCACCGTGCATTAGCTTTGCCGTTTCAAGGGCCGTTGCTTCTAAAGAGGAAAGTCCCAACTTTTAGAACACCCTGTAGAGACGCCGCCGAGGCGCTGCGACGCTAACTCGAATCTCGCATATCCCCGGCACGAAGCAGGAAATTAGCGAGTGCATGTCGCACGTCGTTGTCTGTTTTGTTCAAGCAGACGTAGACGAGAGATTAGTTTCACTTTTAGGACGACGCCAACGTCACAGCCAGGCTTTTGCCATCTGCGCCCTATCCCGGCAGATTGACTTTTTGCAGCCGGAACATCTCTCTAATTGACAATGTATTGGAGTTTTTGTCATCGTTGGTAAATTGATTGGACGGAATACTCGCTAATTTTTTCTGCGGTAATAGGCGAGGAAGTGTTGCAACTATGCATGACAACGTTTTTGAGATACTAGCTGAATTATTTTTTAAAACTTATCATAAAACCTTTTGCTGACATATCGACCACCTCTGTGGCTCTTTTTTGAAGTGCAAAATATTTGACTAAAAAAATATTCGAAATAAGTTATTTGATAGGTTCAGTTTTTTTGTGAACTGACTTCCTAACTATGCTGGTTATTCTGAGATTTCAGATAACACAGAACACAGACCGTTGCATTTGAATTGTTGATAACGCCATAATGAAAGCCAGTGATCGATGTTTTGGGTCCACGATGCTATATGGCTTATGAGTCAATAATCTGACACATAGGCTTAAGGCTAGAAAACCTAGACAAAGATATGAGGCACTCTTAAAATACTGTTTATCAGAAATTTCCTTAACTGCATTTCTGATTCATTAACTGAACTCGTGGGAAATTTACAATTTCATATTTTGGAGGGGTTAAGCATATGCTAGATATAAAATGTGATAGATTTCGTATGGGGGCATCCAACGAATTCGAATAAGTTGGTAGAAGTAAATAAAGATTTTGTTTGTTTGAACCATCCTTCTTGACCATGGTGGATGGTGGCACAGGATGTTTACAGATGTTATCTGGCTATACACTAGTCCATAATGAAAATGTCAAAGCTAGTTTGACGATATAATGCAGCCATTGCACTAGTAGTAGAAGGCTAAAGAAGCGTGTGAGAAAGATCCCAAAATAGCCTATTTCCTCAATGGAAGATACTGATCCAATGTATTTGTTATAATATAGGAAATCGTTACTACTAGTTGCTGTTATTAATCCAATCAAGTTAGTCAAGTGTATATAAACAATTATTTACACAAAATATGACAACGTCGCATCGACTGACCGCCGATCTTGGGCGAACAGGTACAAATAATATACATTGGCAGCGCTTTGTTTTGGTTTGATCGTCTCTGGTTTATTGGGCTATTTTATATCAATTTTGGATTTCATTACTGCATAAGTGAAAAATAGGCTATTTTAGACACTTCCACAAAACATTGAAGTTCTGTACGATCTGCAAGAGATGATTTGAGCGTGAAGAGTGCAGCTGTTATTATTGGTAAGAATATAAACATAGAAAATAATAACAGCATGATCTTGCAAATAATCACATGCCTGGAAGAGCATATGCTTTGCTTCTACTAACAAATTTAAGTTCGTTGGGGGCATCAACTGCTATTTAAATATGTATCGACGAAAATCATTAGTTCATTCGCCATATATCAAATAATATTAGAGCGGTACCTGGAGTGCATTGCGTCAGCAAACACTATAAGAAAACAAGAAGAGCCACTCGACGTCAGTCCATTGAAGTGGGTCACATGAAGGCGAACCCAAATAAAAATCTGCCACCAATTCGGATGTCATATCATTTATTTACAAGAGCAACCTGGGAACCTGATTCTAACAATCTTGGGTAAAACTTATCTCTGACATGAAGAGAAAATGGTAAATAAAATACTGCCGCTGAAGCAAAAAATAAAATGGAACAATTTTTTTTATCGCAATACGTCATTCCCCATGCATCCTAGCGCGCCTAAAGTGGCGGCCACACACAGCGACTCGCCTGCACGGTATAGTTTGCGCAAACAAGGCGGTATACCGCTGAGTGTCCACACCATTCAAGTAAGCTCGCGCAAACCGCCATTATTTAATAATTCGTAAACTGATTATTTCATATAGGTGCTGCTATCGTTAAAATTGAACTCTATGGTCCACACACACAGGCTTTAGCGACAGTCCAGTTGGCGCAAACCAAAACTTTCAGCAGACTGAAATTTACACAAGCCCCGCTTTTCGGTTTGCGCGAGCTACCACCTTACCGTCCACACGCACGGGCTTTCCGATACAAGCTGGTTTGCACAAGTAAGTACAAGGTAAAGCCTGTACGTGTGGCCGGGGTTTAGGAGTATGTAGGCTACCATTTTGATTTTTCAATCTGTTGGAGAATTGAGAAGTGTGAGGGAAATCCACACACATACTTTGAAAAAACTGGAATATTTTTATAAAATACTGCTACGGAGATAAACCTGCCAAAAATTATTTCTCATAGATGTGTCCTACCATCAGATTTCCAACGGTTTTGGGATCGTTAGAGTGTGCGCAATGACGGAATCAGATAATGTCCAGTTTGAAACTATTCGTTGTCTGTTCACCTTGAGTTTATAGTTTGAGAACTGGTTTTGAACGATCAAAACAGTACACAGGATTTCAATGGGTCTGGGAGTTAGGGACATGCGCAGATTGTAGATCTTTAGTTGCGGTTATGGAAATAACTTTTCCTGTTTTGGAGAGTAGACATCGCGGAAGTAAACATAATATAGAATAAGAAAATTTAATGATTATTTTATATTCTATACCATCATCCGGCTGAATAATAGGATTGACTTGAAATTTCCAGTTATAGCTCAGATTGAGATTGGATAAATGATTTTGACTTCACAGATGATGAAGGGATTATAAATATACTGCGCCATGAATGCTCATATTTTTGATTTCTCGTTCTACCGTTTTCTTTCTCTGTTACGAAAATCCAACAATATGTTAGGTCTAGGTAAGAGTAGTATAGTACAAAACGGAGATTCGAGGCAAAAATAAAAAGTTTCAAGCACAAAAAATGCTACCAAACATTAATATTTCAGATGCGAATAGGGTCTTCTAATAACAGATGATTCCAAACCGTTTGAAACCATCATCATCATAGTCACAATGTCTTAACAGACATGTTGTGAACTCGTAAAATGCATTAAGTCGGAGCTAGAGTATTGCCGACACGAATATTATCAATAATTTTGAGAACTGTAGCTCGCTATCGTTCGCGATTTTCTGTCAGTTCAGTGGCGCTCTTGATACTCATATCTAGCAGCTGTTTCGTCGTATCCACCCAGCGTATACGGGAACGGCCACGGCGCCGCCCACTCAGGGCGTGGCCCTGAACTACAAGTTTCACCATAGTATCGCTTCTGTGAACATGTCCGAAGAATGTAAGCATTCTCGTCGACACAATGGAGGATATTCTCTTTGGATTACCCAGCTCATCCAGTATGGAAACATTAGTTCAATGGGCGGTATAAGGAATTCTCACAAGTCCACATTTCAAAAGCATCTATCCGAGCTCGATCTGCCTTTTTAACAGTCCAAGTTTCCGAGGCATACAAAAATATGGAGAACACTAGAGACTGAACCAGCGACATTTTGGTAGCTTTAGTGATTATAGGTCTGTTTTTACAGCAATCACAAACTAGTCAGCGTCAATTTGATTGGCCAGTACTAGTCAGAAATAGTTTGACAACTGCAATGGGAAATACTGATTGGCTCTGACTGGTTTGTGATTCTCTGTAAAAACAGACCTAATATGGCCATATTTTAGTAAGCTTTGTCATGGCCACCCATGCCTGTCGAATGCACTGTCGAATCTCATTTGCACAGCTACCCGAATTGTCGATCAAACAACCGAGGTACACAAAACTTTGAACTACCTCACAACTGCCTATTGACTTTATTTCTCGATGTTTGTCATGCTCTCTATCTACGATCATAACCTTGGTCTTGTTGTAGTTAATACCAAGACCATATGCTGCACTGTGTTGTTCTAAAATGTTTATTAGAGCTACTAGTCCTTCCTGAGAAGCAGCAATAAGGGTTGTATCGTCAGCAAATCTTAAGTTAGATATTTTGCTTCCGCCAATAGTTATACCGCCATTCCAGTTGTCCAATCCCTGTCTCATCACGAATTCAGAGTAAATGTTAAAAAATGTTGAAACCAAGTATCTGACTAAAGAGGCACTGCCAAGCAACCCTCAATCCAGTTTCAAAGTATCAGATGATAGAACATAACTTATATCTACAATCTCCCATTTAACGTGTGCTGATAGTAATGGAGCAGAGTTGCTACGTTAGTAAGAATATCCCGATATACAGGGTGAGTTTTTAGTACCGGCTCGGTCGATAACTCCACCACTCCACTATGCGGGATCTTTTTATAGCCGATTTTAAAACTAGAGGATATTTTTAATCTTTCCGTGTAAAAAAAATAATTTTTGATTCATTAATTTTTGATATACAGTACGTTTGTTTGACAGCGATTTGGATATAAAAATGGTGATAACTTTTGAAATGCCCTGTATAATGTAACAATACCCTATATTGGAAGAACGGAAATCATTAGTAGAATTTGAGTATGGAATAATATATATGGTGTCTCATTTAAAAAAAAATGCACGTTTGCATCACCACGTAGTTATGGATCACCCTGTATAAATATAAATATTTTCTGAGCAAGGAGCGTATCTGTGGCTACAACTTTTATATACAACTTTCTTCGCTATCTTCTACAGTAGTGGAGTTATCGACCGAGCCGGTACTAAAAACTCACCCTGTATGTGTATACATATTTTCCGCGCTTAAATTGTTTGTGTCCGTTATTAGAAAAAATGGTTATACTGATACATGGTATATACCCAACCTACTAGGCTCCATTTCTCGCGCAGTAAACACGAAAGAACATTCCGACAGCTCTCGAGTAAATAATTCATAGGCGGCAAGTCGTTCACCGAATAACAGTTCAATCATCTCAGCATCCTGAGTGGAGGTCTTCTTGTATGAGGGAGATGGGAAAAGGGAGCAAGTTTCACTTTTTCTAATAAACGCGGGAAGCGGGACGTAGGCGCCGGGCCGTCGACACTCTTCGCGAACCAGGCGAGAGATCAAAGAGGTGTTGCTTTATTGAATCGACTACGTGAGTCGAAAATATACATGGCAACAGGCACTGAAGTTTATATCGTCATCGTAGTCACAATGTCTTAACAGACACGTTGTGAGCTCGTAAAATGCATTAATTCGGAGCTAGAGTATTGCCGACACGAATATTATCAATAGTTTTGAGAACTGCAGCTCGCCATCATTCGCGATTTACTGTCAGTTCAGTGGCGCTCTTGATATTCATATCCAGGAACTGTTTCGTCGTATATACCCAGCATGTAGGGGAATGGCCACTGAATGCTGGAAATTTGTAGATAATAAATCTACTTAAGAGAGCCTTCGTGGATGACGCTATAGCTAACTAAATTGCTGTTTCAAAACTGGAGTCAAGTATGTTATACCATGTTTCATGCTATTGTCCGCATGTCCGTGTGGCGTGTGTGCTTGACGTGCGTAGGGGAACAGTACTATATGTACCTACCTATTTTGGCGCTCGGTTGAGTTTGCTGTACGCGATTGTATTGGCGGTTTGCATTTTTAAAATATAAATATAATCTTAGGAAAAACAAATAATTAGCAAATAAATATTACTAACTCACAGAAAGTAACTTTATACATGTGCCCACACCTACTCACCCACCCGCACACACACAAAATGTTTACATTAACGGCCACAATGTCTATACAGATACACATACAATTGACCACAGTCCATACATTAATATGCATTGAAAATTACACTGGGTCACTATAATATACCTATATAAGAGCTAAGTAATACTTAGCATTTTCACAAAATAGATGTTATCCAATTATCCACAGTTAATTTTGATGCTGTAATACTTATTTTGGTTATGACATTTTCACAAAATAGATTTTCATCAAGTTGAATACTACTAGTAATAAAGGTCCTAGAGATCTCGAAGGTTACGCAATTTCGTTATTATAATAAATGTTTTTTATGTCAACATATTGGTGAATCGTCTGCCTTGGTAAGTTGGCTATCCAATTCTTAAGCCTTTTTTTAAATAGAGTTATTGAATGGAGTTTTTTAAGTTCTTCTGGTATTAAGTTATAAGATCTAGGTCCAAGGAATACGAATGATCTCTACATCACGTTTTTCTCTGGCTTTGGTACCTCCATTATATTTTTATTACGTGTGCTGTAATTGTGTTGAACATAGTTCTCATTGTTTTTATTTTTATATTGAGAAACTATTATCTTATAAAAGAACTGTTGCCTTATGTCAAAGAATTTTACTTCATTGAAAAGATCTATCGATGGGTAGCGTAAGGGCTTATTATATATTATTTTTAAAATAATGTTTTGAGAAGTCTCTAATAATTTCATATGTGTAGGATTAGCCCCTCCCCAAGAAGTAACACCATGGTTAGTATGACTCTCTATCAGCAGGCTGTAAATAATTTCTAAGGATTTAATGCTCAAAAATGATTCAAGGTATCTGATCTTAGGAAGAATTGATCTTAGCTTCTTTACTGTGTGTTCTATGTGTACGTCCCATCTCAAGTGACGATCTACGTACAGTCCCAGGTATTTATGGTTTTCTGTGGAATTCACCACTAATTGTTCATCGTTTTGAGATTGTATCCAAAGTGTGTTATAATGTGCTAAAGAGTTTATACTGCTAGAAAATGGGATGAAGAAAGTCTTATTGCAACGTCTTCTCTATTTTATGTGATAAACGCGGTTCATTTGTATTTGCTTATTCTCTATGATGGAGCCCGCGACAACGGAAATTCATTCTGTGCAAAACCTTTTAAAAAACCCTCTAACTTTTGAAGATAAACTTTTAATTAAGACCTACGCCTGATATTCAAATTAATTATAGTTTCACAAGTAAAGACTGGACCTATAATAGAGTATCCAGCCGTAATCTTGATGAAATAATATACGAGTGGATGTGCGGATGATCACAAAGAAATAAATTATTTTGCTGTATGTGCCTAATTTTTAAGAAACATGACAGTGCATGGGATAAATAATGGTTGGATGGTTTAAAAAGAGGGCAAAGAAACACGAAAATTCTGTTTATCACATAAATGCCTGCGCGCATTTTAGTGTTTTGGGAAAAATGAAAATAAGTGAACAGTTGGACAGTGCTTATTATATGTATATGTTTTTTTCTGGTGCCCACCTCATTCACAACCCACCAGCTGCCACTGTTTTGCCTAGATATAATTTTACCATAATAATAAGTTATAATCCTCCTAAAATTTAGGGCCTAAATCAAGCACCTACTCATTATAAACAACTATACCAAAAAATTCAGTTGAAATTATAATTAATGGCCTATTGTTTATTGATACGCATTCATAATGGTACATGAAATGCCTCCCTCGAAGACTAAGGACTTTATAATGACTTGCCAAGACGGTGTCTTTAATAGCTTGGTATACCGTAATACGGTTATGGGTGTAGGTATACCGGACACCCGTTGCAGAGAATGCTGATAGGCACTAGAGACGCTGATGCATCTCTTGTCGGCGTGTAAGACGTACGCTGGGACGGCTTACATCCATCGGCACAACGCGGCTCTAAGAGTCCTCTACTATCATTTAAGGCACTCGTACGCTATCGATGATACGCTGGTGCTACCATACACTCCTAGAGACTCTTGTGCTGAACGACAGATGCAGGATTTACTGGAACTACTCGTTCCCCATGCTCAAGCTTGTACAGGCAAACAAGCGTGACATAGTCCGTCCTCCTCGACCCCCAACAAAACAAGATATTCGTTATAGAGTTTTTGCCGAGGTGAACATCGTCTCTAAGGAAGAGGAAAAGCGGACCAAATATCAGGAGTTGCTCGGACAACTTTGCAGGCTCTGGCTAGACTACACTGTAAGTCTACTGGTTATGGTCATTGGATTCCTAGATGGAATGAGGAATACGATGCTCTCTGCACTGCGCAAAATGCCGGTGTATTCAAAGCAACGACGCGGATTGTTAGTGTCTGTAAGGAAACCGGATGATGCTTATTTAATATCTAGAGATAGTTTGGAAACCTTTCTGTTATTGTGCCATAATCCTAAAGTGGGAGCGACGTGAAAAAAAAGTTAAGTAACCGAATAAAAATGCGGTAGCATTTTTAATACCTGCTACTTTTCTCAAAAATCGACATCAGAAATCTACGAGCGGTTTGCGTGTACCGATTTTTGAAACGAAACTTGATGGAAAATTTTTGACTTTTTTGTAGATAGCACAAAAAATACTGTCATCCGTTTCTGGTGGGCAGTTTATGAGAAATTTGAGCTTAAAGATTAATTTTTCACTTCATTTTCGTTATAAGTCATTAAAAAATTGTTTATGATGTATAAAACGAATGACGTTTTTTGTACATGTTCCTGGGAGGTGCTTGAGAGGTCCAACTATGACATGTATCAACGTCATCCGTTTTTTATCATGTTTAACTGCATTTTTCAACTCTTATAGGGGGTGACATTATTGAACGCCTTCCGTATCCTTTCAGAGCTTATTGCGTTTGACACGTACAGCCTGTAAGCTTTAGTATTATTATAGAAAATTTAATATAAAATAATATATTATCAAGTGTAATACTAATTTAATAGTGAAGGAGACTAGACATATTAGTGGGGAGTGGAGTGTCTAGCGTAACAAACTCCGATACTCCTTGAGATAAACATGAGAATTATATTGAATTGAAAAATATTCTTAGCACGTTCATAGATCTTATGTATTTCCTAATTTACGAATGGTTTGAAGGACATAAGAGAGCCATATCGTCTAGAATAAGAGAAAGCGGTAACGAGGAGTAAGAGGTAGAATTAGATGTAATTTATAGATATAATTTATATAGTGACTATTTGACGTTGACTGTTGTTTCTTTTATTATGAGTTCAAGGTTAAAATTACCAAATATAGCATCTGAGGTGACAAATCGACGTCTATGGTGATGGTGACTATTGAACGAATCACATGAATTGAAATGTTAGGATACAGCGCGCTGCAGACATGGAAAAAAGTCCTTAACCGTTCTTTTGTTTTTAACAACTATACATCTAGTCACTTACAGCTTCTTTGGTTGATTCAGTTGGTACCACACTACTAATGCTGTTATATCATCCCCAGCCAGCCGCCAAACACGGTCTATGTCAATTTATAGCAGCAGCAAAGGAGGCGGGAGCAGGAAACCGATTTCGATGTGGTAGTCTAGGTAATATATCAACCAAATGCTAACGATTGTCACAAACAGCCTCTCACAAGCTGAAAGACTCTTCAATTAAGAATCGTTGCGAAAAGATAAGCGACTATATGGATTATGGGTGTAAGTATAGGTATATACTTATGGGTTGTTTCTTGGTTATTCTTTCCTCTGGTTGAAATTTGCTTTTCCTAGGACGTTTCGTCTAGGGTTTAGGTACCTAGACTTCATCAGCAATATATTTATAACAAGAATACTTCCACCCTCCTCCCCAATGTCAATAGGTTTACTTTTGGCCTAGTTTTTTCAACTATAAGAGATACATAAAGACTTTATTAATACGTTATAATAATATTTAGAAATTTTTATTGGTTACCTTAGGCAAAATTTTGAGAAGTCATTTCTTCATAGCGATTACGTATAAATATTATTGCGGGCCAATCCATTGGTTATTTGTAATATTATTTTTTCTTTTTCTTCATTTTGAAATTTTAAGATTTGCTGGATATTTGACGAATTTTGAATTAAGATATACAAGAGATGTAGGATCAACTGTTCAGTTGGTAGATCACAAGTGACATATCATTGACATGAGATAGATGTAGGATGCCAAACTTAGATAGTAATATAATCCATTTTTATGTGAAAGACGTTTTGGTTATTTTAGATGTTTTATGCCTTAGACAAGTTATTGGACTAGAAAATGTTTGTTTTAAAAAATTGGGGACTAACAAAAATTCTAAAGGGGTCAAAAATTAATTATTACTCGTTGGAAGTTTGTGCTAACATTTTTTTTATTAAAATTGAATGGATGATAATTCTCCCCAGAAATTTTTTCGACTGCAAAACAGCTCATACTTGTCATGGTATAGATAATGATGATCGTGAAAATGGTCGATTGTAATATGATAGGTCAGTTTGATCATCAATACTTGAACAGACTAAGAGCATATCACTGGTTACGACAATCTGTCTATCTATCCATCTGTCGTGTTAAGGTGCGTATCAATTACCACAACACGACCAGGAGTCTTGTGCTGGGTAGTTGTAGGAATGGAAACGGCCTAAAGCATATTGCGGCGCATATTGCAATAACATCTGCTGGGATGGAAACAGTGCGTCGGGTAAGGTGAAAAGACGTACAACATGTTGGCACATCATGACATTGCAACACACCCTCAGAATAAAAAGATCTCACTGCTCGCCGCACGGCAATTTATAAACAGTATCACCGTTTTCCCATCTCACTAGGTTATCCCCAGACCTGCCCATTCGGCATCTAATCCTGTTGGGACTTTTCTGGGTCCTCCATTCATGTTGTGATCAGGCAGGAGGCTTTCAGTTTGGCTCCAAGTTAGTATGTGGTTCCCTGTTAGCCGTTGCTTCCACAGCACCTCTTTGGTTACTGACTTGGAGTCTGTCAGTGGGTTTGTTGACATAATGAAATTCTTCCTGGATTTAAATCTGGATGCTGGGGGCTTGTGCCCTTACAAGGGTGTATTTTATCTAATGACTTTCTACTTCATTCTGCTATACATGAGCGTGCCTTAGCGGGTCCTATAAAAATTATTTTGGGGGCCCTTAGGAAGGGTAAATATTTCTCACAAAAAAATGCATACATTGAAAGTAATATTTATTCATTATACTATCCTATCTGACACGTTTTTACAAACAATTTAAATTAAATATACATTCTGCTTGCCTTTCTTTGGTGAATTGATTTATTAAATCAATTATAGCTGATGATGACTTCAGTTTTTCTAAAGTTGCTCCCTCTATAGACAAAAGTGACAGGTCTGATATGCGTTCCTGTCCCATCGAAGTTCTCAGGTAATTTTTTATTGTAACAGGAAGGTTCAAGAGTAAAAAACATGCTGTTATTACCACGGGAAAACTGGACGCAAGACTATTGACTTTTATCAGAAATAATTTAATGGAATTGGTTTTTTGAATTTCAGATTTTAAGCATATTTGTAGAGCCTTTTATTCGTCATAAGAATTAACTGAAATTGCTTTACTATATTTAGCCGACAGTTTTCTGGAGGCGTTTAATATCTCTTGGTTTGAAAAGGACAGCAGTTTTCCCAGTTGCAATATTTCGAAATATTTATTTAGTTTTAGAAATTAATATATCTAAACGCCACTAGTATACGTTGACTTTGAAATAGGATTACTGGTCTGAAATTCCCTCTTCTTAGGGTAACCCTCCACTCTTTTTCTAAATATTTGCACTCATTTAGCAAGCTGTTGCTTGTTTGACCTTTGTCATTATTTATGAGATAAAAAAAATTGGGGAGTTTCTATTAATTTTGATTACGCACGTTGGAGGCCCGTGGCCCGGGGGCCCCGTAAATTGATACGACAGATAGGGCGCAAGCTGCTTCTCCCTAATTTGTGGGAGGCTATTCCCGCTAACATTTATAGGTAGTCCAGGTTGGTAGGACAGCCCGTGATTATCCTACAGGTGTCGTTCAGGGTAGGGTCCAGTTTTTCAGCATGAGTCGATCTGGATCATACAGAGCATGCATAATTGGTTGGGGCAAAGTACCTGGTTCTAGTATTTTCTTCGTGTTTTTATAGGACAGAGTCCTGTCTAAGATAACACCCAGATGAATTGGATTTGGGCAGGATCGTAGTAGTATAGTAGCCGTGGGGGCTAATTAATTAGTAGTAAGAAGAAAAAACCTTGTACACCTTGCATTTAGAAGTTAAAAGTACAACAAGGATAATCAGTCTTTGACTGAACTATATCACGGCCAACAGAGCTGACTCTCCTGCCTCCCGTCGCGCGTCGTCTCCTATTTACATAGATCGGCCGTTATCGCGACCTCACATATTATGCATCGAGACACCTTCAGGCAGAGAACGTGCTGGGGAAACAATCCGCACGATCACGTCACAAGCCAGTTGTTTCTGCTCCATTCCAATGCCCGTTGCTATAGAGATGAGAGGGTATCGTTGAACGATCTGTTTCCATGAGTGGCTAAAGTGTATGGATTGCTAAATTGATATCGAGATGATTTTCTAGCTCTAAATACGAACTTATTACTCGGCAGGTATGGAAAACAACATAATTCGCTCAAGAGAACATAAGCTCATCCCACGTTACGACCGGTTCAAGGATCGTTTCTAACAATAGGGAGTTTTTCACCGTCTTAAAATGATCGAAGTTCTTCGTTAACGTTATCTACGATGGCGCTAAGTCGGTACTAAGTACTCGGAAAAATCTAACAAACCACATTTATATATACATAGATAGATACAAAAGCTTTCACACGACATCTGTGTTTTACTTCCCACACCGATAGATGAGGGGAGTATTATAGTGATCGCGAAAATTTTCGAATTTGAGATGATATACTTTTTGGGCGTTTTATGATGCCTACATAACGAAAATCCACATCATTCATTTCCGTCGGTCTGTCTGTCGGTCTGTCGGTCTGTCGGTCTGTCGGTCTGTCGGTCTGTCGGTCTGTCGGTCTGTCGGTCTGTCGGTCTGTCGGTCTGTCGGTCTGTCGGTCTGTCGGTCTGTCGGTCTGTCGGTCTGTCGGTCTGTCGGTCAGTCGGTCTGTCGGTCTGTCGGTCTGTCGGTCTGTCGGTCTGTCGGTCTGTCGGTCTGTCGGTCTGTCGGTCTGTCTGTCGGTCTGTCTGTCTGTTGGCGTTTTCCTAGCCTCCTAATCTCAGTGACCGCTGCATGGATTTTGATGAAATTTTGGAGGCGATATGGTGTGGGGTCGTAGTCGGTAATGTTGATGCTACAGTTTTGAAAATCGGTGCATGGGCGGCGTAGTAATTAGCAAAAAACGAAAAATTTCAAATATTCCTCAAACTTCGTTTTAGGCATTTTAGGGGTTCCTGATCATCTTCTACATTTTTTGGGTGGGGGTGAAATTGGGGTGGATGGGGGGGTGGGGGGTTGTAAAGCTGGAAAATTTGTTGTACCTAATCATAATGGGCTGTCCACTGACCTGAGAGGGAAAGACCTAGCGGTATAATACACTTTTTTAGGTCCATCCGAACATTGCATTGTCTATTACAGGAACCAAGGGACTTTAACTATAAAATTTGTTAGACGAGAAATATATTATGTACAAACAGACGTAAAATGAAATTATAGTGCCATTTCTAAGACTACTACTCTTCTAAATGCATGATGGTGCACATACAAAGATTATTTTCAATCTGATATCAGTTCAGTGGTGACATTCGACTGTTTTAAAAGTTATTTGTGGTGCTATATTAGCTTATTGTTTAAGCATTATTTCTATCTAATATAGATGTTTTAGGACATGTTTTCAGCTTCAGGTCGAATGTATAAAAATCAGTTTAATTCAGTTAGTTGTTTATAAACTATGCGAAAATATCTTAAGTAACAGAGCAATTTATAACGTATCAATGTAATTAAAGCTTTTTTATTTCTTAAGCCGAGTGCAGCTATACATCACAGCAACCATTAAACCGGCATTGCCGCCTAAGACCCAAGACGCGGCAATAAAAACAAAACACTTCATCCTTCGAGTCGAGAAAAACAGCCTGACTTATAGCCGCAGGCCAAAATCGGAAAATGCCCCCGGAAGTCCTTACTGAATGAGATATGAGGGTGGTTTATTGCATTTTGGTTGGATATTAAACGAGATTAGGAATTCGCCCAAATATTTTCTGATATAGGATGGCTTTGAATATATCAGCGGCTTCGAGTTCTGATAAACATTTCTCCGTTAAAAACGATTCAATACTTGGCGTCAATGTACATATGCAGTTGCTATCACCTTGCGGTTTAACTTGAGAACTTTGGGTATTAGGTATGATCTTTGGATCCAGATTTTGGACAGCAAATAATTTATAATTTCTAAAGTTCATCCTAGTATTGTCTCTTTGATTCATCGTGCTTTACAGGTTCATTACTGAAACCACGTAATTTAAAATAATAAACTCTTTACTGACGTTTGGGTACTTCGAGCCGTTTTCAAAGTATGTACAAAAAATGTTTGACAAAAAATTTAATTTGGAATAAGTTGCTTTGATTGGTAGCTTCGCCAGAAAACAGCTATAGTTTTTTTGTGGTGCTAAGTCGGCGATTATGTAATCTTAATGGACACAGGGTGCTAATGCATTTGTATTGTTCATGAATCCAAAATGTGAACCAATTATACAGGGTGGCCCAGCATAAAGTGCACAAATGAAGCTATGTGAAACTAGATGACAATTATCGACAAAAAAAATTTAAATAGATCTGTTCTTTTTTTTAATTGTTATAACTTTTGAAGCATTGCGTGCATTTCATTAAAGTTGAAAATTAGTAATAATAATAATAATAGGTGCTGCATAGCAAATTAAAAGGTCCTCCGCAAAAAGAGAGTGAGCTTAAAAAAAGTTTTTCCTGATCAGAAAGACCTTTTTTGAACTAAATTTTTATTTTCAGCCAAATTTTTTAATAAGCTTACTTTTTTGTCTTGATCATCATCCATTATCTGATAACAAAACCACAAGGTTTTTTCTTTAGCACAAGCTTTTCTACATGACGTTAAGTCGAAGCATCTGCGTGAGCGTTACATTGCTCATTCATCATTATTTGTCAGACCCTTTTTTGCATCATCACTGTTTGCATAGAGGCTTTAACGTCTTTTAGAAAAGCGCCAACACTTCAATAGATTAAACGTCTTGTAGAAAAGCTACGCTTACACCGACGCTTCAATGTAACGTCATATAGAAAATGTGCTAGAAAATCAACGTTGCAGTTTTTTATAATTGTACATATATTGAATCGAAGGTGAAGAGTTATGCATTTTTTATAGTGCTGAAAGTATATTTCGAAAAGCTTCGATACATTTTTTTCAACTAGATCAAGGATTTCTTATGTATTTTAATGTGCCTGTTCTTTTAGTTCCGTGCTAGAAAAGGTGGAAGACTCGCAAAATATTGCAAAAGCTGGAAATCGAAATAAATTGTAGTCACTATTATTACCTTTTTTTATTTAGCCCTAGTGCTGTCTCTTGCAGCATACTCTTTTCTGCTCGAATAACTTAGCGGCTATCACTTTCTAGGACAGAATATATTTGTTTGAAGTTTTGGGTACTGAGATTTTGCTATTTTCGCACGGTGTGGTACGTCTTCTTTTTGGAAAATCAGAAATATTTCGTTCCTCAGGATTTGCCACTTTTGTGATTTTATGCTACTTTCGCAACATTTGAGAGTCAAAAAGAGAACAAAGGGTTGAATTTGATTTTCAATCTTAATTGCAAAATATGTGGATGCTAATCAAATTCAATTAAATATTTACTTCTTATACTGCGTTGGTGAAGGCTGCAGTTTCAATTTCAGAGAGAGTGGTCATTAAATAATTGTGAGATAAATAATAGAGAGAGTTCGTCATGATTAATAAAAATGTGCCTATTATAATAAAATAAAATAAGCTATTTTAGAATAACTCCTTCATTCGGCTACACAGTCATTTATGGATTTCGGAAATATGATTAAGATGAGTAGCATTTTAAAGCTTTTCAGTCAGTTTACATTTTTGACAGAAAGCGTTATACTGCCAATATCCTTTAGAACTTAATTTAAGAGAAACCCTGGGTTCTAGGAGGGCTGCTAATGTTAATATTTGTACTTACTATGATGCTGTACTGTTTTATTTGAAAAATACTTTTACCCATTACATTACTACAACATTAAAATATTGCAAAAACCATATAAGGTTTTACTTTAATACAGAGACCACTATCATCATTATCATCATAGATTTTCCCAACACATTTTAGGTCTAACAAACAGTTTCTTAAATAAGCAGCTTCAGACATACATGCGCGATAAAGTGACAACTTCTAGCTCGATTGTTTGAACAAATATTAACGACACTTCGCTGCTTCAAAATTAACCATTCTAAATACAAATTTGACAAGCCTAAAACCTACAAGTCTCACATTCAGTAAACCCTTTAATTAATGTAGCAACATAGCCAAACACAATTTACTTATCTACTTAGGCGGAGTTTGCAAGGCGCTACGAAATTTTCGTGAAATATTCAGTTTACCATTGTGCTTTGATGCAAATTTAATGAAATTGCCTTAGCAACACGGGGTCCAATTTACCCCAATCGTCAAGGGGAGGTGGCGGAAGCCGCTAATAAATTAGATAAAGACGGCGTCATATACACACCCAGTGGCAATCTTGAAATGTGTGAACAGTGCAGTTGCAAGGAAATGATACCATTAGCAGGTATGAAGAAGATTTGAACGTCATTTATTGGCGAAAATTTGAAACTATTCAATAATAATAAAGCCAGCAAGTTCTCATTGCTTTTTGGCAACCTGGATATTTAATCGGTCCACGATGACATTTCAGCTCTGCGACATTTTGAACGAATTTTAGCTTAAAGTAATAATTTTTAATTTTAGCTCAAATAATAGAATTTTTGCAGCTTTTTGGTTGGCATTGCATTGTCCTCCAGTTCAGCGTGCTTGGCACAAGTAGGTTCTATCACTATCGATCCGTACATCCACAGATTGTCTGTAGATTGTCCCATGGTATAGCTAGTACAGTGCAGTATAGTATTGCAATTACAGTGTGTCCCAGCTAAAATTTTCCACCCATCTTATCTCTGAAATGATAAAAGATATAAAAATCGCCGTGACACGTCGATTTTCATTTTGAGGAGGAACTCTTCCACCGAGTACGTGCCGTCAAACCCCTAACCCCCAGCTAAGTATCCCCTATTTTAGAATCTTAAATGATTCCACGATTCTTCTGATACATCATTTTGAAGGGAATTCATTGACAAATATAACAGTGTAATCGTATTGAAGGTTCATCTGATTGATTCACTATTATGGAAGATAATTCAAAATATGGTGATTATCAAAATGAAGTATTATTTTCATTACCTGAACTATGATTATAAGAAAGGTTCCAAATGGGAGCCATTTCATTCCATGCAGACGTAGAGCTGGTATTCAAAATGTCATACCACCTGTACGTCTGCATGGAATGAAATTGCTTACATTTGGAACCTTTCTTGCGATAATATTTCAAGCAATGAAGATAATGCTTCATTTTGATAGTCAACATTTTTTTGTTAACTTCCATAATAGTGAATCAGTCTTCAATCCGATAACACAGGGGTCGATAGCACAATGATGACGTATTCGATTTTATTTTTATTTATTATCTCAGGTATAGGGTGGGTAGCAAATTTTAGCTCCAGGTACCTCTAACTCCAAAATCTACTCTATGCTGAGATGTGGTAATTATGTTTAGAAGTAACTAACTCTATTCTACAAATTCCATAGAATGTTTCAAATGTTGCTTCATGCATTCTGCTATACATCTTACAAAATCGTTAGTAATCTTGTTCCTGAATAATATCTCACAATTGGTTGTAGTTTTACCTTTTCCTTTTGGGTATTTCCTTCAGAATGAGGGACAGTTGGTACTTTACAAATTTAAGAACTAGTTGCATTCGTAGATAGCCTTTGTTGTTGTTGACAGATGTGGGTTGTTCTTTTTTTATTGCTTGCAACGGCATCGTAGTGCAATCCGCCGTTTTAGATGTAATCCTGGCCCGATTGAGTTCTTTGTATTTTCCTAATCAGCTATCATCAGTTTTTCCTACTTCGGCATATTGAAAAAAATACGACTTCTGTATTGCTGAGAGCTTTTCTTTAAAGACAGAAAAACAAAGTTAGAAGGCAGGAAGGACCCTCTGCCGCTATATAGGACATGTAAACACAACACAGCGAAATTAATGTCTTTGTATCGGACCCCCCAAAAAACTGTGCGCTGGCCAACAAAACATTTAATCAAAAACTCGCTCGGTCTTCTTATTGTGCCGTAAAAACGTCCTTTGACGTCCACAACCCTCGCATTTGTTTATCTAATTCGATTACATCTGGACATGGGCGTGCGCATATGTTAATGACTTTGTAGAACAAACATAAATTATTCTTGAATAGTGCAAATAAAAAGAGCGTCAAGTATTTACGTAAAATGCTATGAGCACCTAGAACAGCTTTAGCCCCAAAAATGAACGTGAATGATAGAAACAAAAAAATCAGTTAATAATGTTGTTGATCATCCGAAATTATGAATTTTTTTTATTACGTGCGCACCATCGGAGTAAATCTAAAAACTGCACTACTTCAAACCTCGACACCGTAGTAAGAACTTCAAAAATTTGTTGACATCAAGGTTTGAGACTATATTATTTCGTCGAAGTGAAAAGTGAGTAATGCTTATCAAAAATATGTAATTCCGCGTTAGAGGATACTGAAACTCATAAAATACTGATATCACTGGGTCAATAGAAAGTGCCTTCTCAATTTGCCTCTTTCCCTAGTTTTGAAAAAATTTGAACGACCCCGTATAAAGAACAAAATCCTGGTTTTAGCATTTTTGTTTCGTTATTATTTGTATTTCTCCGCTGTCACTAGATGGATTTTCAGAAGATTTTCGGCATCGCAGTAAGTTACCTCAAAAATTTCTCTATTTCTTTCTTTTTGTTTTTTGTTTTGGGGTTTGGTGGAAGAGCAGCGCTCCCGCCAGATATGTGCTGAATCTTAACCTAGTTATTGATCCACACATATGTATAAATACTTGATAATAGAGACATTGAGGGCCGGTTTCACCGTTTCCTGATAAGTGTCAGATAGCCTATCTATCAGATAAACCTATATTATTTATATGGCGTTATCCGAAAGATAGGCTATCTGACATTCATCAAGACCCAGTGAAACCGGCCCTTATTATTATCTCAGTCGTTCCAGAGTCATAGGAGTCCAAGAAATACTCTTTTTATTATGGCTCTATAACACCTCATGGGTTTTGTTAAAAAAAGTATCAATCTGCTATGAACATTTTATCAACTCAATACTTCATAAGACACAGTATGACCGAAATGAGTGACGTGGTTTTTTTAGATTTCGATAACATACAATACCCAACAAATGTTTTTCCCAAATTCGAATTTTTGGCGATTTCCTTTGTGTCGTGGAGTGGGTAGCAAATGTTTAACACAATTTTCCTACTGTTTGTATAAAAGAGCTAGTCACCATAATTATGTCATTGGTGGTGATAAATCATCCCACATGGATGACGTATCCTGTCCTCACTGAACTGGTGCTTCATTATATGTGATCCTGGACTTGGATCGTTCTGTATGTTTTCATCATTTACAAGGTTTTTGATAGATGCTATATTTTTTGTGACGTGAGCTTGTTTTTTTGTTTACATTTTGTGGGGATACTGCATCATCTCTTGGGAAGCTGGTTTAAATTTTACCCTTTAGATTTCATCGGCAATCCTTTCTAAAAACGACAAGCTAAGCAATTGCTGGGTTCTTCTTCGACGTCCCTTTGCTGATGGTGTTTTTTCCGCAAGTATATCCTCCACTAAGGTTCTTGATTATCCGTTATTATTTTGTATGAATAACAGACGAAATCGCGTTAGCCTTTACACCTAATGATTAGGTGCAATCATTTCACTGATAACATAAGGCATTTGTTGTTCTCTTAAGTTAAGTCTAGAAACAAACAACAGGAAAATATCTTCCACTTGTTTCATTCGGCACTTATTCGTGTCGTTTATTGCGGCACTGGATGTGGCCAGACTGGACCGAAAAGTCCTTCAGAGCAGCGTACACCCCGTCGTGCAGTACAGTCGTCCTTATCTACACCGACACTGCCAACTGATAAGCAAATATTTGCCGGTGTACTCTAAAGTCTCTTATCTTATTAAAGCTGGGATTGGGTCGACGCAGCAGTGGCATCCTGCTCAGATTCTGTTTGCACAGCCTCTTTACGCACGATGGGTTCTTTTTCGGCTCTGGCTGGTGTGCAGCGTGGAAAATGTCTTGAGCAAACAGGGGTTAAGGAAGTTTGCAGTGTACAAGCGCTCCAATAACAGACATTAAATGTCTTGAAGATCTTACTGATGGCCCCTCATCTCTAGGTAGACTGCAGGTAGACTGTACTGGCACCTGTCCTTATCACGTCACCTTATGAATAAGCTCATGGCTAGCCATATCATTTATGTTGAAGGGTATAGTTTGATCCACTTATAGATAGAAGATCTTCGGCTTAGGTGTTGAGCCGAGGCTAAACGTAAGTACTTGCCTATTAGGGTGTAAAACAATGCAGCTGTTCAGGGGACCAATGTTTACCATCCCACCAAATTTAACTTCTTTCCGCCTTTTGCTGTCAAAAACCCTACCGCCTGGACTAAATGTCCATTAGGCAGTTTTGTGTCCGACCAATAACGTAGCGTATCATGACTATAAAGTCATCTATTCAACGATTCGAGAATATGTTGCATTCTAACCTGTAATCTGTACAAAAATGCCCTTCTGATATTTTCTCAAAAAATGATAAATCCAATAGCATCTGAGATACAATCTTCGCACTATACTCCTGCTCCTCTTCCATATCCAAAGCAGTAGGATTCATGGCCAAGTATCTTAACGCAGGTTCTCACTCTGAATCTGTTTGACTGATTCAGCATGAATAAAAATGACGTTTGCATTCGTATCTTAATACTGATTCAGCCAAAATGAATGAAACGTAAGACTGGCTTTCCTGATAATTGTGTAAAGGTCATATCTTATTTTTTGGAAAGAGGGATGCGTTTCGGTTGTTTATAAAAGTAAATTAAGAGATATTCAGGTACAGATAGAATGCGATGCACTTCGGCTGCTACTGTGCAATGGTTATCATGATAGAATTATAGTGCTCCATTGCAGTGGGCAAAGTTGTGATCCAGCAGTTCTAGTTCATGCCCTACGCGGTTTTGTTATAATCATGGTCTGATACGGTATAGTGAGAAAAGACATATAGTCTTCAGGGAATCTAAATATCCTAGAAAATCTATAGATATCCTTAGCAATGCTTGAAGCTGTATCAACATACTAAACAAATAATGACATTGGGGGCTATCTTATATTCAGTTTATATTAGTTATATATGTATAGTGTTGGCCCCTTCAAATCCTGCGTTAACAAACTTTCCCTAACATAGTCCTTTCACAGCAGCCGCGGTACTGGTATTTAGGCTCTGCCTACGCGGTCTGCGCAGTTATAAAAAAAATGAAGTCAAGTTGATTGACTCAGTACTTCCCACATATTACTCTGATACCAGTTGATTATTTTCCCATAGCATGAAGCTTTAGTCTATGATCCCTTGCAACCAAATAATCGCCAGCCCCCCCCCCCCCCCCCAAAAATTGTCTTATGCCGCTAGGTCTTTCCTTCACAGGTCAATGGACAGCCTATTATCGATACTACAAACTTCTCAGTTTTACAACCCCCACCCCCCAACCACCTCACCTTCAGCCCCACCCAAAAAACTGGTAGGAAATGATCAGGAACCCCTAAAACATCTAAAAACCGAATTTGAGTTGTTTTCATACTTTTCGTTCTTTGATTATTGCTACGCTGCCACTGACACGATTTTTAACAAACATACGCATTTTCCATTCTCACCACGGTAACAATATACTGTGTCAAAATTTAATTAGAATCAATTTAATAGTGTCCAAGTTACAAAATACAAAACCAATAAATTCTCGTATGTATACAGTAAATTCTAAGTCCCTTAGTTTCCGTAATAGGCTAGGCAATGTTCGGATGGACCTAAAAAGGTGATTTGTGTCGCTAGATCTTCCTTCACAGGTTAGTGGACAGCCTATTGTGAGTACAAGAAATTTCTTAATTTTTCAACCCCCAACCCCCAACCACCCCCACCCAAAAAAACGCAGAAAACGATCAGGAACCTCTAAAACGCTTAAAAACGAAGTTCGAGCTGTTTTTATATTTTTAGTTTTTTTAGTATTTCTGCGCCGCCACTGGCACGATTTATAAAAACCATACGCGTTTTCAATCTTGGTCATGGTTAGTAATACTGTGTCAAAATTTCATTAAAATCAATTCAACAGTTTCCTCGTTACAACGATCTAAAGCAATACTCTCGTATGTTTACTTCAGAAAAAATTCTAAGTCCTTTGCTTTCTGTAATAGGCAAGGCAATGTTCGGACCTAAAAAAGTTATTTATGTCGCCAGGTCTTCCTTCACAGGTCAGTGGACAGTCTATTATCACAGCAACAAATTTTTCAATTTTACAACCCCCGACCCCCCAACCACCCCAATTTCACCCCCACCCAAAAAAAAGTAGAAAATGATCGGGAGCCCCTAAAACGCCTAAAAACGAAGTTTCAGCAATATTTATTTTTTTTTATTTTTTGCTAATTACTCCGCCGCCTATGCACCGATTTTCAAAATTATAGGAACATTACCTACTACGACCCCACAGCATACCGCTGCCCAAATTTCATCACAATCCATGCAGCGGTTGCTGAGATTACGAGGCTAGAAAAAAGCGACATACAGACAGACAGACAGACAGACCGACGGAAATGAGTGACGTGGTTTTTCGTTATGTAGACATCATAAAACGCCCAAAAAGCGTATTATCTCAAAATCGAAAATTTTCGCGATCACAATACTCCCCTCACCTATCGGTGTGGGAAGTAAAAAGTTTGAAGTCAAACTTACATTTGTTACTCATTCATTTCTAAAGGACTGTGCATATGGTCGCACTGAGTTGCTTTTGTCATGTAGCATAGAGTGATATTTTATATTGTTTCTAATCTTGAAATTTCAGTATTTCTAAAGGAATATCTATTACCCTAAACAAATGACCTTAGTTACATCCCAAGCTTTACATACCAACCCGACACTGCCTTAGCCAACCCAAATATGAGGGAATTGTCGTGTATTCTTCCAATCAAATAATCTTAATAACTGCTATATCGATTTTAATAAACTTTGGGATGTGATATGATGAAGGATCGTCTTAGATACCTAATGGCTAAGGTGTGTTATGCTAATAAGGTAATCCTATTAAATTTTTGAAAATAATTCCATTGGTGACAGTGTAATTAGCAAAAAAAAGCGAACTCTCGTTTTAATGCGTGTTGGGGGTTGCTGATGATTTTTAATTTTATCCGGAAGGGGTTTAAATTGGGCTGGTGTAGAGGGTGGGGGTTGGGGTGACCCATTTTTTGTGTTCACAGAGGACCCTCTGTTGCCTGAAAAATGACTGTATACTTTAAAGACCTATCCGGAAATTGCCTTGAAGATTTTCTTACACATATTACACTTCAAAATCTTGTTACTTGTAACTTCGAAACTACTAGCTATAGGTTGTTTAAAAGCCTACAATTGAATGCCTATTTTTCACTCCGACCAGTCGTCTAGCTTATTTGCTGACTAAAGACGCTTTCAAACATTTTTATAATTTATAGAAACAACTTTCAGTTGTGATAAGAAGTCTCAGTGTACATTAAGGCATCATATGCAGGCTTTCCCAATAACATTGTTCATTAGAGATAGTGTATAGAGGAAACATAGGATGGTGGGGAATTTGATATAACCGAGACTGAGTCGGAAGTATTAAGAAAATTCAATTGACGCTATTTTTTATCTTCTCTCTCATTATTTCACAAAAACATCGCACCTGCTTCAATTCCATGATTCGACATTTTCCGCGATTACGGCTTGAAAGTTTTAGCGATCTTTAGAAATTAAACTCCACGTAAAAAGAGTTGCCTCATATAAAATGTTCATTCCACAACACTTCAACATAGGGAGAAATGAACCGCAGCAAACTTAGTTATATCCAGGAAACGCTGCAACGAAGTGTGTGCCTTATCTGACAATGTACAGATGATTTAGTTCATATAGTCCTGCTAGGGAGAAATTTACGATTACAGCGAGGGGAAGAAAAATAAGCAATCACTTTAAATCATCCAAGGATATATTTTCAATAAATAGCTGAATTTGATAGGTAGGGGCAGTCTTGCGCATAATTCGATTTTCTCGAGCAGGAGAGGGTGGTTATATAAACCATTCACCGCTAAAAATATCGTCCCGATCAAGTAAAGGTGTGACGTATTATTATTGTATTTATGTTGTCCCTATTTTACCATCAGTTAGAAAATAGAAAATACGTTAGTAACAAATGTGTGTTCGATGAGGAGATAAGCAATGATTAGATAAAAGGAGCAAGCACGAGAAGATGACCTGTACCGGATTAATAAAGATACATTTTTTATAAATAAATATTTTATGTTAACAAAAACGTTGAAATAAACTAAACAGAATGATAATGATGATGATGCTATAGGGGCGTTACTTAGATTTCCTCCAACCTTTAGAAGTTACACGTAGACGATTGTTACCAAAAACCTTGCAGCAACCCTATTCCCTATTTGAGAGAGCATCTCTGTAACACTATAATATATCTTGACCTTAGTCTTGAATTACCATATGTATACTATACAGGGTTGGGATAAATTATGGAACCAAGCAAATATCTTTGAAACGGAAAGGGTGATATTGCTGAAAATTTGCAGGTAAATGTAGTGACGCATAATACATCTGAAGACATTATGTTAGCTATTAATAATGTACTTCCGGTCTAACCGGAAGTACTGTCAACTTTTTTAGTTTAAATGGGACACTCTGTATATTTTTGCAGATTTTAGTAAATCTTTTTTTCCGAATGCGTTAATAGTAGGTTTAGTATTTGTATCTGTAAAAATGAAATGGGAAAGATAAAGCTTTTTTATTTACTGAAACGTTCATTTTATTTGATGTGTTACAATAAGAAAATTTAAAATAGATTATCAAGGAATTATCTCAGACGTTCAAAATGCCCGCCGTTTACTTCCTGACAGTTTGCAAGTCTGTTGACAAATTGCCGAGTTACCTTGTCGAATCAATTCACGTCAGGATCAGGACGTCAGGAGGTAAATGGCCGACATTTTAAACATATGAAGAAGCTTTATCTTTCCCGTTTTTACAGAAATTAATACCCAAACCACTATGGACGTATTCGAAAAAAAAAGATGTATTAAAATCTGCAAAAATATACAGGGTGTCCCATTTAAATTAAAAAAGTTGACGGTACTTCCGGTTAAACCGGAAGTACATTAATAGCTAACATAATGTCTTCGGATGCACTATACGTCGCTACACTTGCGTGCAAATTTTCAGCAATACCATTCTTTCCGTTCAAAAGTTTATTTGCTTGGTTCCATACTTTATCCCAACCCTGTACGAGTATATGTACAGTAGTCATAACCATATAATTTTCTACCTAATTTAACCTAACGTCTGCTTTTGTTAAGTGAGTCCGTTGCCCTTCAGACATTCAGTTTCCTGTATCCATTCAACTTCTCTATGAATTTGTTACTTCCATTAATATTGCTACGTTCAAAATATATTCTTCCTTAACAAACCTTGTATACGTTTTTGTACAAAATAAATACCGAGCCTTTTGTTAGCGGTAGTCTCAACAAAGTATATACCGTTACAGAATTCTATGCTTCATGCAGACTACAAGATCCATTATTCCAGTTAAGTCCTATTCAAAGAGAAACTCCTCTCCAGTCCCCTACAGTCACCGGTAGCGAGAGTTTTCCATGGCAGAAAATACATAGAGTTCTGCTGTTTCCTCTTTCGCAAAATGAGCAAAACAATTGAAAGCGAAACTGTTCGATATATATGTATACACATTCACAACCCTGCACAGCGGGGTATCATCTGTCTACCTACGAGGGAGTAGGAATGGATAGGTGAAAGCTTGCCATTGCTATCTAAAAGTTTTGAGGTATCATCTTGATTGTTGTTACGTATTAAAGAGACCAAGAGTCGACTTCATTTTCAATGTGCTGTGAGTAAAAAGAAAGTCTCATCTTATCTGGCACCAGCATTTGCTAGTTGATCTAGCGTTAGTTGGCGCGCATGTGCAGATTTACTTCGGACACGAACCAGCTGTAAACTAGTAGATACTCTATTACTATGTACTAAGCTACAAACGAGTACCTCCACGACACCCATGCAGCACGAATGCCCATTACTTAAAAACCCAAAGGAACCAGTATCTGGCTTTAAAGATCTCGAAACAAGGATCGACCGAGATAGGCCAAGAACATATTACACAGTATCGTATATACTTTAACCTACAATAGTTTTGGCCTTCCTCAGAAAACATGCCTCAATAGGATTAGAACCCAACAAGTTTTTTCAATTTTACTGATCTGTAACTGACTTAGAAATTTTAGACATCTTTGAAGGATATTTCTTGTCACGGAAGATGGACACAATATTGCTGTATGTTCGGTAATAAGAGATTTATCATTATACATTTGTTTACCAAGGAGCATTACAAGTTAGGCCAGCGGATAGAGAGGAACGGTGTAGGACAAAAAGGCTGGATTGTAGAACTACACATTTGTAACCTCAAATCCTAATTGAGTGGGATCGAAATAAAAACACTCAACATGCTGAATGCGTGGATCAGCAACAAAACCGCAACAACAGCAACAACATGACGTTAACGTAAACGGAACGGTATACCGCCTAGCTAGGTTGCCAAGTCCAAAATAAGTCCTCGACGAATGCACTTCAAACTACATTCTTTTAATATTCAAGTTAGGTTCTTCAGTATTGAGGATTTATAGACATTGCTCAAGAATTATATTTATATAATAAATTATTTCTAACTTTTACGCCGGGGACTATCTTCATCAGGTCTAATGGTAGTCAAAGCAATCTTGTCGTAAATTTGGCTTACCACCAGTATGTTCACGCAGTGCTTCTATGTTCCAACCGAAGATTTTGTAAACAAATGTGTTTACCTCTCAGAGTAACAACTGAACATAGAGGTTGTAAACAAACCACTTCAGCATGGCGTACTCAAACCCATCATCTTTTGACACTTCAGACCCAAACATTGCCAACTAACCTGAAAAATCTTCCAATGCAAACCATGTTACAAACACTGCTCAGCACTGTCCCATCACGACAAACTGTTAAACTACACTCGAATGTAGCACAGCAAGTCCGTAAAGCTTCACTACAGTTACCAACAAATAGCGAATTCAATTTTACTGACCAAGCATAAAAGGCGCACAAACAAAAAAAAACGTTTGACAGTCGGAGGTTACCGTAAACAAATCGCAGGAAAATTACATAGGCGTTGCCAACTCCTCAAAATTTATGTAAGACAGAATTTGCGTTAATGATGAAGAAACATGCAGTAACGCAGTAGAGGTCAACATATCTATTGATTTTGCTGTAATCATTTCTGAACCATCAAAATACCGTCTTTTTTAACGTAGAATGGAATATTTCTGGACACTATACAATTAAAACGATAGTAAACAATTATGATTGCCGTATCTGGTGGTCGATATGACAACGTAAGAAAAGATGTTGGCCTATTAGAGTTAGTTGTTTACTACCTCTATGTTCAGTTGTTACTCTGAGGTTTACCTAAATTTATCGTCGGTGGATTAGACCGTATTTTGACAATTCATTTTGATGTTGACGTACTCACTTATGAAAGTTGTTGTAGTAGTCAATTAATTGTTGGTTGTCAATGTCATCCGTGGGACCATAGATCCTGCGCCATAGTATCACCTCATAAGTCTGACATGTCTTGAAAGGTGGTTCCAATCCGAGAATAGCCATCACAGAGAAGCGACACAGCAGGTGTTATTGTGGACAAATGTCAAACCGTCAAACTCCACGTGCAGCCGCCCATATCAGCTGATCAAGACGTTTGAGGTTATGGTTGTGGAATTGCTCTATATTGCGGATGCGTGTCAGTTCAAGCCGATTCAAGGTCACCAAATAATGATCCGCCGAACATCAAAGGTGCCGACAGTTTGTGTTGCTTCTCTATGGTGGCTATTCTCGGGTTCCAATCTCCCTTGAATTGGTATCCTATTTGTAATTGATTCCAGGTATTGCCTTCAATTAGTTCATCTTCTTGCTTGTTGAAAATGTTATGCATTTTGATACATTCAGACGTCCAGACGTGTATTTTTCAGACAACAGATTTTACGAGCTAACAAGAGTCGTATAGATATTGCAAAGTCTCCTCAATATAAATGCGGGGTAAACAATCAATCCATCTACGAAATTATAAGACAGTATCCCGAAGACGTATGATGGGAAGACACATTCATATAAGCGACTCTTACGATCATTAGTTATGAAGAGCTTGAACATTACTTTGTAATTAGCTTTGTTTATTATTGGTTGAGATGTGGAATAAGAATTAAACAAAAAAATCAATGAAAAGGTAAAACAAAAATTAAAATCAAATAAAAAGAACTAAATAATAAAAAAATAGTGCATTTTTGTGCGATATTCAAGATACCATACAATAAATAAAATATAACCAAATGAAAGTTATCATTAGTGCCATGGTTATCTCAAATTGCAGAATGAAGTTAAGAAGGCTTTAGAACTGAGCTGAGCTTGGAAACATGTAGGTGCTTGTTTATCTTTAAGAAGATTAAAAAAATGTCTTACAAGAGCCCAATCTTCGTCACTATGAGCACTCATACTACGAAACGTTAAAACAGAACAACATTAGTTGAATCAAAGCTTGGCGATCACCAAACAATGTTATAATAATGATTTTGTTGTCAATGATACCTGCACTGGAAACATAAAGATAAAAAACTAATCCATTGATTTTGTAATCAGATTTTAGAAATCGCTGCGAAGTTAAAGGTTCTTAGCCATGGCCCATCAAAGCTGAAGCTGAAGCGGCTTTTATGAATTACTGTTATCGTTCGTAATGTTAAAGACCATCGAGCGTATATTCATATCACTGTTTATTCATAGGTTGATGCGCGATAGTCAATGACTAGTGTACCGAAATCGTAACTTGATAAACATGAAAATTGATACCCGCCTAGATTTGATTGCAGTGCATATTGTGTAAGTTTCACAGAAACTACTAATCTTATCATGCGCATTCCGTCTAACATGCTAGGTTAAAATTACCTTAAATCGACCTTTATACAGGTTGCATGACTAATTTCAATAACGATTATTTACTTTCAAGTATTTTAAGTTTTCCCAAAGTAATCTAGAAATGAATATGAGGACGAAGAAGCAATTTTAAACAACACGTCGAGAATACTATGTAGAAATTCTGTAGCTGTTGAGGTAATTTTGTGGTAAAACCGTCGACATTGTCCCTATAGAAAAACCTAAGTCTGACGTAAATTCAACAGCACATTTTCGACTGTTGGTTAGGACTCTTTATGTGTGACGTACCAACAATGTTTATGCATTTACTGGTGAATAAAACTATTACTATTACCATATACTAGTATAGAGTATAGATATAAATTATAAATAGATTATAAATAGTGGAAGTCCATATAATGGTGATATTTGTAATGATATGATTTTAAGCCCTGTTGGTTACATAAAAATTTAAATTTTATGTAGGCTGAACTTTTTTGTGAAACGTGGGTATAATAGTTATACGAAATTAAGGCACCTTAAAATGAGCGTATCTACCGAATAAAAGCGCTCTGAAGTATACAAAACGTATTTTCTCGCGTGGTTATTAACGATATAGATTAAAATATGTTTTCATGTGTTTTGCTTGTTATTAGAAGCAGCTGAAGAAATAGAAATCAGTATAGAACTTGAAAGAAGTTTTTCTCGGTAATAAAAAATGAGGTAATTTTTACTAAATGGGATACCAAAAAAAAACCGTATCTTTGAAGAGCTATTTTAGGATATTAAAAAATTGATGTTTGCAGATAGGAATTTCTCTAAGTAATTTGATTAGGTGTATTTTTTGTAGTTCTGAACCAATTATTTTCGACTATTTTGTCACATGTCTAGCAGAGCACCAATTATGATGACTAATTTTTGTCAATAAGATTAACTTCCAAAGCCCTAATTGAGGGACATTATTAATGTATAATTAATAAATTTTGATCAATATATGTAAATTTTCCTTTGAAATGTAGCCCATTTTCACAAAATGCTACTTGGGTTACTTCTCAAGTAGACCCTGTACATTATGCTTGCGCCTCCCGGCTATAACGTATCCACATCCAAGTAGAATTGTGTTCGTGATAGAATATATTCCCTGCAAAGTGTTATCAAGTTTCGGCTGTTGTATTCGGGCCCAGCATGTCGCTGCTCGCTACTGGCAGTTCATTTCATCGCCACGAATTTGTATACAATCGAACACGGCCTGGGATGTTTTTGTGTTTCCCAGGCCCAAATCGCGAGCTAGATACAGATCGATGCCTTCCTTATACGTTACGGTATTTATTTGGTATGAAAAATTCATATATCACAGTCAGAGGCGGATCCTAATTCGACCTCATATTTTTTGAATATTATAGAATGAAGCAGAAGAAGAAGAATTTTTAATACTTTTGAATAATATTATTTTTGAGTCCCTCAAAATGGGGCTGTTTTCAGTGACCCCAGTCTCTTACCACCTAGCAATTTTTACAGGTTCTGGAAACAGAAAATAGTCCGAAGGTGATGAACAAGTTACACTCTATTGAAGTTCTATTTCTAGTCGATCGGGAGCACATACAGCTTTATCGTATCTAAACGTCCATGCATGACCATCCCCTCAATTGATATACCTAGGCCCGATTTTATCAACACAGGTATTTTAACAAAGGTTTTGACCAATCAGAGCAGCCCATTCAAGAACTTGCATTTGTCAAAGTTCTCTGAAAATTATTGATTTCTCCTAAAATTTACTTCAAAAAGGTGAAATATATATATATATATATATATATATATATATATATATATATATATATATATATATAATCGACCATTGTGAACTCTCAAGTATCTCTTCAACTCTGATTTTCCATCTTAAATGGGTGAAAACCTGCATTTTCCTGTTTAGCAAAGAGTTTAACAATTGCTAATCTCAACCATTCAGATTCCACAAAACCAATACATGTGATCACTGGATCAAATGTACTGTTAGTTTAATGATAATGATGACAAGAAATTCAAATTACTGCATTATTTTGATAAAACAATAATTTGCAATCGATAATAATTATAAATACCTCCAATATACCTTTGTATTATAGTAAAAAAGGGTAAAAATAACATTTTATTGCATTTCACTAACCTATTATAGACACACGAGTGCAAGTGTGCATTACTGGTTGCCTATCCTGCTTAACAGCAAATACCTCCAATATACCTTTGTATTATAGTAAAAAAGGGTAAAAATAACATTTTATTGCATTTCACAAAGCTATTATAGACACACAAGTGCAAGTGTGCATTACTGGTTGCCTATCCTGCTTAACAGCAAAACCTTGCGATCTGGCAAAAGTTGGAAAAGTATAACGTATAACCTTATTTTTCCTAAACTAGAAACCTTTCATATAGTCAGAAAGTGATTAAGGTGCTTTATATAAATGTGTTTCTGCGTTACGTTGCCTTTTACGCAGTGCCTACAATCTTTACATCCTCTGTGAATATTTCTATACGTAGGTCTATTCTATAACAAGCATGCATCCAGTCTATAATCAATCTGACTGCAATTGTAATTGGTAATTATACAATAATTATAAAGTAAACATTAAAAATCTAGCATTAATTTGCAAATCAATCACTTTGTTCTGACTTTCTGCCATGATTTTGATCCATAAAATATTTTTGATGAAAGTGTCATCCAGCTTTGACGTTTTGATTCCAATATTGATAAAATACTATTGGATGATACTTATTAACATAGCCCACAATACCCAATAAAAAGCTTTTGCTAAATAACATCCAATAGAAAAGCTTTGTCAAAGTCTTTGTTAAATATACATGTTGATAAAATCGGGCCCTAGAGTCCGATCCTACTTGCGTAATATCGATCTTCGATTGTTTTGGGCGACCTGAACGTTCTCTTGTAGTAGCACAGCCTCAATTGAACTCAATAAACTACTTTCCATAGAAATTGACGGTGAAGAGTTATCGTAGTATTTAATGTGCAAATAGTGCTGGCAGACGAAAATCACTTACTTCCGTTTTTCTGGAAATTGAAGAGGTCAGCGTAAACGACATACCAGATGAAATATGGAAATTGGTAGGACAGAAACTACTACTGGAGTTGTACTACCTTATTAAATAAGTACGGAGAGAACATAAAATTCCAGATCAATGGAAAACTGCTTTGATCTTCCAATCTGCAAGAAAGGAGACAAAACAAATACAAAATTATCGAGAAATATCGTTATCAGATGTAGCGCACAAAATTTTGGCGAAGCTGACACGCAGTACACTGAAAATATATACTTGGAGAAGAAGTCATAAGAGACTACCAAGGGGATGATTCAGGGCTAAACGGTCAACAGTTGGTCAAATCTTTACACTAAAATTCGTAGAACGAAAGAATACGAGCAAAATTTGGGCGTACATCAGCTGTTCATAGATCTCAAACAGGCTTACGATACCATCATATGAGAAAAACGTAATTAATAGAATTAAATATGTTACCGCCGTTGTTTCTGATTGGGGTTGATTGATAGTAGAGAATTTTTATAATCTTGTCCCTTTACTCTAGTTCGTCTGTATATTTCGGCTAAGTTAGTTGTATCCTCTGAACACGTTTTTGTTTATTTTTCCTGGCCTGTTTATAGGTAGTGAAGTTGAAAATCGCCGATTTGATTGAAATCTCAAATTTAAGTGAAAACTACCAGAGATTCATATTCATAAGCTTATATCATTAGAAAGCCTATCAATCTGCACATTTGATCCTGTAAAACATGAGCATTTCCATTTGAAAGAATCAAGTTACCACTGATTGAAGTTTCCTTATTTAATCTACCGATTTCTCAAAGTACAAATTCAATTCAAATATGACCGTCTAACCTAAGCTAACGCATTTCATGCCTAGTGATACGGCAAAGTCATAGCCCTCTAGGTTTTGTAATCGCTACGATATTCAATTTTTTTTTGATATCTACTTATACCAAAAATTGTGATTTGCACCTAAACGGTTCGCTTAAAGTGCCATGTGTGATACGTAAAGTCACACTAGAATTGATCCAAGAATCTAAATATGCAATAATATACTGTATAAAAGGCATTGCTTCTAAAATGTAGTCCAACTCAACCTAGTCCAACACTCGTGAAGTTAATTTTCTGAAAAGTGTCCAAGTCGTTGAGCTTGACTCATCCTGTATAAGTAAGAGAACAGTGCGACTAGTTTTAAATTATACAAAAAAATCTCGACACTTAACAACAACCTGTATAGTTGGCCTTAAAGCTGGTACTTACTTTCAGAAATAACTACCCTTTAAGCACCACCATCATAAGATTTAAAAATGAATGTTTAGATGACATTGAGAAACGGCGACATCACAATCAATACTCAGTCATATTAAATAATGTATGTGTGTGCAATTTTCAATCGATACATTTATAAGGATTTAAAGCAAGAGCATCTAAACCGAAAAATTTTTCTGGTCTAGATAAACTGTTCTTCAAACACCTTTTTCAAAGCAGTCTATTCGATACATAATTATTTTGTAAGGACATTTAAGAAAATGTTTTGGCGATGGGATGGAGAATTATAGTGTGCTTTTGTCTGTGACTAGCTAGTCCCTCGCAATTCGCAAGGTTTTGCACCTTGCCTTGGGATAAGATGTAGCAGTCATGCGGGTAGACGATAGCTCGGTTCCGTTTGAGTACCAGCAGAATAGTGAAAGGTCCCCAACCGTACGTCGATGAGATCGCGGCTGGAGGTGGCGCATTGAGGCCGGGTCAACGATTTTTTTTCCAGGAGCCATCCGACCTTACTGTTCCCGTCAATACTTAAGCCTTAAGTCGGGTTCTCACGATTCAGTTTCGCTGAATCAGTCAAACTGATTCAGTGATACTGAACAGATAATGAACCTGTCAAACTGAAAGCCAGTCCTACTTTTCATTCAGTTTGACTGAACCAGTAGTGAAAGATGAATGCAAACGTTACTTTTATGCTAAATAGGTTAAACTGATTCATGAAAACTGAACAGTGTGAACAAACGTCGCTTTCAGTATCACTGAATCAGTCAAACTGATTCAGCAAAACTGAATCGTGAGAACCCGTCTTTAAGGCCTATTGTATTATTGCTCCTCTCATTTACAGTATCCGCTCCAGCAATCTAGATCCCTGCATAGGTTTATGCAGTTTTCCTACTGGTAAGGGTGCTGAGCTGTACTCCATTGGTTCTAGTTTGGTCTTCCCAAAGAACTGTTGTTTCTTGTGATCTAGCGCTTCGCACTCACGGAGCACATGTAGGGCTGACTCAGTTCCTCTTCCACACAGTCTGCAGTTGAGGTCTCCATTGTAGAGTCCCATCTTATTCAGGTGTTCCTTCAGGCAACAGTATCCTGTGAGGAGACCCGTCGTTATTCGGAGCTGATTCTTACTCAAGGAGAGTAGCGTTTCAGCTGTTTTCTTGCATGGGGTCAACGAGTAGTCAAATTAATCTTCTTTAGACAACGTCTAGGCGCATCAGCTCCCCAGATATACTTTCTGGCTCTGAATGGGTATCGGAGTTTTTCCTCAACCGCTGTTGCAGTTGATGTGATGGATCGTGCTATCTGTGAAACCTTGAGTGAATGACTTCGCACAGAATGCCCACTTGGAAATTTCTTGCTTGATAGAGTGCAGTACTGGGTCTTGGAAGCATTGAATTTTACCATATTCATGAGTCCCCAAGCGGCAATGGTCTCTACTTGATAGAAGAGCAGCCTCTGCCAGCCTTCTGCATTCCAGCTCAACCACAGAGATCGTTCTCTTATTGCTTGTGATGCCCACGTACGTCATCGATTATTGTTATTGATCGAGTTTAGTTGGCATAGTGATAACTAGTATAAGGGATTGTTAAAATTGATCATCAACTTTCGTGGAGTACAGCTCGGAGTACATAGAATAAATCTATTATCTGATGTAAATTTGAAAATGCTAGCAACACAATGTCTCAATGTGTCAATCATATGTAGAAAATATAATGATTGTTTTATACCGTTGAGCATATGTAGTAAGAGCTTCAACCCTAAGGCCGCCATATTGATCCACTTGAAGACTTAGCCGAAATTAGCCTTCCCCCAAAACATTCGGCTCTGCGGGAATCCGTTTTCGCAATAATCTGAAAGGAACGCCAAAAGTATTCCGGCCTGAGAAGGTAAATATTTGAAATTTAAATGGTAAAATATATAGCCGAGCTCCCAGGGCAGTAAATAAGGTAATTCTTTGAAAAACGAGCTTTTCTATTTTCCCAAGAAAAAGGGTCCCCGAGGGGAGCACTGGAAAATCCATTTGATGTTTACTTAAAGAGATTGACAAGTATGCGGAAGGTTGGGAGATTAAAAAGTGTTCAGCAGGCGGTCTAAGAATAAGAGAGTCTGAAAAAAAATGAAACGGAAGGTTTTGGCTTTGGAATATGTACTTCCTATAGTCTTATATACATTTAAAGGCATATTCTATCTGTGCAGTATACAACAATATGGTGTGGTAATTTTATTATTTTAATTAAATAAATGAACAATAAATTTAACTACACTTGATATTTGGGTTTTATTGTTATATGCTTTGAATTCAAAATTTTCAGCAGAATTAGATAAACAGATTAAGGGACACGAATATTTTATATGTAATGTTTTCGTGCTTCATCGTTAAACTTTATTTTGATTTCTGATCATTCTAACTATACTTAAAATATGATTTTGAATACTTGACAGTTTTTTGAGATATTTATAATAAAATACAAAACTAATTAAATTTGCAATACAAAATTACAAAACCGGATTGAATAGGGAGCAATTATAATGTATTTTTGGATCTAGTTGAATTTTCTTAACAAAACTGCAAACACAAATATAGCTTTTCCAACAGTCACTTTAAGACGAAGTAATATAGGGTATGGCAATATCAGCATGTGATTCGTCACTTTTTAGAGGCCAATACGTTAAGGTAAATAAGCAGCTGAAAAACCTAAAAACTTCTCGATAGGTATAAAAAACACCGATATGATGTTTAGATTTGTTGTGGGCAGAATCTTGCATATTTTAATCTCTCACGCTACATATTACTCATTTTGTGATTTCTTGTTTGTTACATTTTTTTTAACTCATATTTATTTTGAATCCTTTGTTTCAGGTAAGGCCAATCTAATGAAAATGATTAAGATGGTAAGTTTAAGATATTTCACGAAAAAATTTAATGATTATATTGATGCAGTAGTTTTTTGGATTGCAACTTTCATTTCATTTTGTGTGATTCTTATAAATTTTGTGTAAACTTTGTGCACCTTCGGCATTATCTGGGTTAAATTTTATTAAAAAATATAACATAATTTTAGAGTATCGCGGCTGCTACAAAAAGGTTATGTTAGGTGAAATTTGTTGACGGGGGACTTGAATAATTCAACACTCGTAGGCTCAATAAATACATCTTCTGGTAGTCTATTTCAAACCCTGGAGACTCTGGGATTAAAGGTAAGGTTATGCCGCTCGGTTCTTGGTGTATGAAGAACGACCACCCTGGGATGATATGCAGCAACCCCGCGGGCATATTAAATATGCTTGATATGTGCCGGAATTATGGAGAATAGTTTAGAGGAGGAGACTCCGTTTGAATGTGGAAAAGTGATAGGTCACCAACCGCACGCCGCGCCGGTGGGAAAGAAGCTGGAGATTGCGCGTTAAAGTTAGGTCTCCAATCAGTCCAATTGCCCGTAGGGGCAGCAGCTCCGCAGATATAAGAGGAATACTCCAGGCCAGGCTAATCGGAGCTTTATACAGCATGAGACGGTTGGATGGTGAGAAACACCTGGTGTCCGAGCTTTTTTTCCAGCAGCTATAGCAATTGTATGTACCAGATCATGTTTTTTGTAATGTAGACTCCTAAAAGCTATTGTTTGAAAGTGCGCAGTGCTGAGTCTTGGAAGCATTAAATTTTTCCACATTCTTGAGTCCCCATCCCCAAGAGGTAATGGTCTCGAGGTCCTTTGACAGCGAAGCAGCCGCTGCCAGCCTTCTGCGTTGGAACTCGACCACTGTCATCCTCAGGGCTGTGGATTGGGTTTATAGTGCCAGAGAGCAGACCATTGATGTGGAGCAGAAACAACGTTGGTGCCAATACCGATCCCTGCTGGACCCCAGCGTTTATGTTATAGAAGGAAGAGGAGAATCCATGACAGAGATATTACGACCGAGAAGTCTGCTAACCAACCGCACAGTTTAACGGGAATACCGTAGGATGGAAGCTTGTTGAGGAGAGCCGTATACCACAGTTGATCGATTGCCTTTGCAATATCGAGAGCAACGCCGTGAGCCCAGTCTCCTTATTGATGTTAAGTGACTAAGGCACTTTCCGAACTGTTTTTGTTTCGAACATTATCTTACTCATGGCTTGAGGAACCCTCGGTGTTGATGGCACCTGGACATTACGAGAGCATTTATAGTGGAATTTGTTGCAAATGTCTCGACAAATACTGCTCCATCCGTATGTGATAGAAGGAAAGCCAGTCCTCAAGAATTTAGGTTATGTTTAGAGAAGTAAATGGTTACTTCGATCATCCTTTGCGACTGTTTGGTCTATTATAACTTACATCTCTTCAAATTTTCTTCCAACAACCCCCGCCTCCCTAAGAAAGTCGATAGACTTATCGGGGGAGATATTTTTTATTGAAGGACAACTATGTGATCTACTTCACGGCTTCGTCCTTGCCCAGGCATCTTCTTTTACCGAAAACTTTTATATGGTGGCGTAATCTAAAATGACAGGTGTATAGTCCTACTAGAGCTTTTAGGTTCAGTGCTGGCAATATATCTCTTACCTTCTTTGTCAGATAGAGTATGAATGCCCAGTCTCTCCCAACCACAATGTATTTTCTCATCCTTGTCTGAGGAGATTATATACTTAGCCGCATTGTATGCAATCTCTATTTCCGGCAGTGAATGCAGTGCTAGTTCCTCTTTTGGCCAAAGGATCGGCTGCTTCATTTCCCTTATAACCAATATGTTTTGGTGTCTATAATCGCTGGGTAGAGTATGTGCAATTCCATGCCGCTTAGGAGTTTTAGAAGTTGCGGATAATACATTCAAATAATTTGAGTGCAGCTTGACTATCGAAAAATATGCCTAGATATAATCTCGTTTCTTTGCAGTGATATCTATATGTTGCATAAAACTCGCACATTGTATTTATATTTAAATAAGTAGGTCATTTTCTGCATAGTCAGACTTGCAGAATTCGCCTTGAGTTCCATCATAACTCCAGGATTCACTTATGATTTGCGAATGATTTCATTATTAGCTGAGGAAATGGCATTTATCTAATTTTAAGCAGTATCTCGTGATAGGCTCCTGAGAACTATCTGTTCATTCCCGAAGTTTACAAGTTTAAAGTCAGGCAATATAGATATCTTGTACTTCTAATAGATGAGTAGGGGATGTTTATGCAATGTGCAGTCTAGTGTCAGCAGAGCGTACCTACTATGACTCGTGCTGGAGATAGAAGAATGGGAGCCGAATCATATGCAGTATGGCAAGTTTTTAGAGTCATGTTATTTTTGATAAGAAATGTTGACAGACATTACAGTCAAAGTATCATCTTGCGAGGAGGTACTTCTTCGATGCCATCGGCGACGACGCTAATTCGCTTATATCTTTTGTTAACACCTTTTCCTCACAGCCCCGTTTTCCGCCCGCCTTTTCGCACCATTAATCTTGTCGTGTTGCAGCGAAATCTGCTACAAGAAACTAGTAAAAACTATGTAGTTTCGCACTTTACAAGATTCCCGAGAGCTTCATGATTGATGAGTCTGCTCGATAATTAATTGTCGGCTTACGGCTTACGACAGTTCACGCAGGAATGGTAGATTTGCCGCTTTTGTCTGTGTGTTTGCCAGAGACGCGGCCAATGAAAAATCTTCTTGGGAATGTTTCCAATGCCTGCAAATGACAAGATTATTTTTCACGATCTGAAAGGAGATATTTCGATTAGGTTTTTTAATTATTCGATTAGCAGCCAATCTCCAAAGGAATTTTGACATGTTGATTGTCGGGAGTTTTGAGTGAGCTAACTTTCTTGGCAGAATCCTGACTATATATTTACCTGACAGAAAATCACAAAAGTATATTTAAACATACTTATAAAGTGAACTCATACAGGGTGTTCATTTGAAAACTTCCAACCATGGATTTATCGTAAACCACTGATTAAAAGAAAGAACGACGAAAGACGTCAAACGATTTGTCAAGGGGGACAAGTTTTTAACCAAAAACTACTTCACCTCCTTGTACCTTCCGCCCCTCAGGATCATCCTCTTAAAAAAATTAAATTACAACGGGTATCGAGTAATAACACGTTTTAAAGGTGTGTCAAAGTGCTTTGTTTTTACGTTTTATTTTTTAAAATCTGTCGATTCGTTTTCGAGAAAATTAGAAAAATGTTTATGTTTCTTAATTTGTTCAAATAGAAAACAAAAACATACGAAAGTATCACTTTTCATTGCAATAAGTGTTCAAAATGTTGGGCGTTATTGCTCAAACAATAAATTCCTGACGGACAGTTGCAAAAACCTGTTATGGGATATCATGGCTACTTTCGATAATGCGTTGACGAAGGTCACCCAGTCTTTCAGGTTGGGGACTTAATGCGACAGATTTTAAATGGCCTCATAGAAGAAAGTCTAACGGTGTCAAATCAGGAGATCTAGCATGCCACTCTATAGGCCCTCTTCGCCTCATCCATTTATCTGGAAACGCGTCGTTTAGCCATTGCCGAACCAGAAGAGCATGGTGAGACAGAAGGCCTTGCTGGAAAGACTTCAGTCTCAGCGAGTATAGGGTTTTCATTCTTTTTGATTTGGTTTTCATTGGTTTCAGTGACAATTGGATTGGTGGGTTTTTTTCCAACATACCCAAATAAATGTGTCCATTTAAATTTCCATTAATAATCAATGACCCAATCACTTTGTTGTTCAAAATGCCTGACCATACATTATTTTTTTTGGGGATAATGGGTAGTGGGTATGTCCCTTCTACAAAAGTGTGAAGCGTGTCATTGCTCCAATACCTACAGTTGTGCTTAATAACAAATCCAGTTAGATAAAATGTGCATTCATCAGTCAGATACTATTTACATGAATGGTGTTACCATTAATCGCTGCAGTCATTTGTTCACAAAACTCAACTCTTCGATCGAAATCATCTTCGGTTAACTCTTGCACTATTTTTATTTTTGATGGATAACACTTTTGGAGCATAGTAACTGTATGTTTAGAGCCAAATGAAATGTCACTCGAATCCACAATATTGCGTAATGTCGAAACGACCAATTTAAAAAAATCAAACGTCCAAATAAAGCACTTCAACATACCTTTGAAATGAGAAATTACTCGATACCCCCTGTTATTTAAAATATTTAAGGGGATGACCCTGAGGGGCAGTGGGTACAAGGAGGTGAAGTTTTCGGTTAAAAACCTGTCCCCCTTGAGAAATCTTTTGACATGTCTCGGCCTGTTTTCTTTTAATCAGCGGTTTTCGATAAATCCGTAGTGGGAAGATTTCAAATGAACACCCTGTATGAATTTTATTATAATATTAAGTAGGGTAGGTAAAACTGGTACGACCATTTTGCTGTGACAATCTCTGTACAATGATTGGAAATACAAATACTGCTCTCTTTTGGGATCACCACATTATACCTCGTTGTCATCCTAGGATGAGACTAATCATTTGTTACGGTAAAATACAGATCTAAGCTCCAAAATTAATTATGCTACTTGCAGTTATAAACGCTCAAATGTTCATATCATGCAATACAAATAAATCTAACGATTGAGGAATTCTTTGAAACTCGAGCTCAATAATCTATAGATGGGAACTTATTAAAAGTTGAAATTCCACTCCAAGATCGTTACTGATATCGAATACAGAGTTTGAGTAAAATTTTAATGGGCATGTGCTTATAATCCATAAAATTAAAAAATGTTTTTTAAGAGACCTCCTATGAAACACTTGTGCCCTTTAGTCATGTGGATGGCATGAATCCTAGAACCGTAACGGAACGAAACGCATTGTACTGCACATAACATGGGACACATATTCAGCCACCAGCAACTCCTCATTCCGTGCAGGTATCGTGTGAAGCTATTAAGATCTGTAAAAATATTTCTAGCAAACTGTCTCAGTTTCTCTCCACCTGGAGGAACAGAGATGCCAGAGACGACCGGAATATTGCGTCACCTGAGAGAGTGTGTTTATTTATAGAGCTGGTTCAGGGCTAACGAATTGGTCAGTACAAAACCTAGTGAGAACATCGCCTTTTAGGCAAGTTTGTCAGGTACCCAAACCATGATGCCTAATGTTTTGCTAAGATCTCATTAGGACCTATGTTGCAGAATAAGTGTACACGTATTTTCCAAGCGCTTTTTCTGAGTACGGACTACACAGGCCAAAATTGATTTTTTGGTTGGAGTTTTTGGTTTAATACGTGCGATGTAATTATAATGGGTTTCTGATTAATTTAATTTGTACCTAGTACAATTTGCTCCGATTAGGGCCGATTTTATCAACATGCATATTTAACAAAGAATTTAACAAAGCTCTTCTGTTGGATGTTATTTAGCAAAAGCTTTCTATTGGGTATTGAGGGCTATGTTAATAAGTATCATCCAATAGTATTTTATCAATACTGAAAACAACACGTCAAAGCTGGATGACACTTTTGTCAAAGATATTTTAGAAATTCATGGATAAAAATCATAGCAGGATATCAGAACAAAGCGATTGATTTGCAAATTAATGCCACATTTTCCATGTTTACATTATAATTATTGTATAATTACTAATTACAAACTGCGATAATTTGTGATAAAAGTAGTAGGTACCTATATCAATCACAGCAACTACCTACCTTATTTAATAATTAAAAATCCCACGTCCGTCAGTCAGATGGATAATATGAAAATACATACTTCTATGAAGAATCAATCTGGATGCATGTTTGTTATAGATCTTCTTATAGAAGTATTCACAGGTGAATTGTACATCAAATAGGGTTGTACTTAATTTTAATTATAAAATGCAAGCTTTGGCGTTCTGGGGTTTTGGATAAGCAACCAGTAATGCACATAGGTTTGGGAAGTAGCTGTAACCTTTGAAATGTAACAAAATGCTATTTTTACCTCTTTTACTATAAAACAAAGATATATTGCAGGTATTTCATAATTATTGTCGATAGTAAATTATTGTTTTATCCAAATAATGCAACGAGTGAATTTCTTGTCATCATATCATCTAATACAGCATGAAACCAGCGATCAAATGGAAATGGAATCTGGAATCTGATTGGTTGAGATTAGCAATTGCTAAACTTTTGATGAAACAAGAAAATGCAATTTTTCACCGATTTGGGATGGAAAATCAGACTGGAAAAGATGCTAAAGTCTTTGTTAAAATCTGCATGTTGATAAAATCGGGCCTTAGTTTTTTTTTAGTTCAGGTATTCTGCATTACTTTCATAGTATACCCTAAAAACTTTGTCAAGAGTCAATAAAGGTGAAAAGCTAATGTGTTGATATTTAGTGGACTCACAACTTATAAATTCATTTTTAAAATATTAAATAATAAAAATTGCTATCACACCATTTTTTTATAACTAATGGACTTGACGTACATATATTTTTAACACGCTTTTATTACCTTCACCTGTATGTGGGTTTGTGGGCTTGTAACACTGTTTTGTATTGTATTTATTACTTTAATTTTTGATATGCGGATTCTGCTATAGTAAATTATTTCGATGAATGTTTAAAAAACAAGCCAGAAAAACTGACGCTTGAGTCACACATGAGTC
Organism: Callosobruchus maculatus; assembly: GCA_951848785.1. Classification (NCBI taxonomy): domain Eukaryota; kingdom Metazoa; phylum Arthropoda; class Insecta; order Coleoptera; family Chrysomelidae; genus Callosobruchus; species Callosobruchus maculatus. The sequence goes on along the minus strand of CATOUR010000038.1, from coordinate 2,689,608 downwards.
AATGGACGCTCGTTTAGACAAATATAGATATATTAACTTACACTGCAGAAATACCGAACAGATGAAAAAACACAAACATCTGCGTACACCTATGACTAGTCGTTCTTAAAGAATTGTTACAATAACCGTATTTGAATCTACTTAAAACGCACACCATATAACTTGCTTACCTGTCCCCTCCTTCCATCATAGAGTTCAGTAGTATTACACATCTCGTGCACATATATTATAACCGCTACATAAATAAATAATGGAAATGGATGTTACCTACCATGATTGATGATGAGTCTTCATATCGTGCAGACCACTCGCTACATCTACCTGCATTCGCTTTATGCACATTTTAATTTATAGTCCGTACCATATTGCAAGTTTCAAGGAAATTCCACCAATATAAACAAACCATATTTCGTGGAAATCTCCTTCCGTAAACAGCTTGCTAGCTACATATTTCCCGACAGATCATTTATAATGGAAGATGCATGACATGCCCCAACTTCAAAGGCGTTCTGCGCGTTCGAGGAATAATTGTGCAGGTATTTCGTTCGACAGGTAATTTATGAGATTCCTGTTTTGGCAAAGAAAATTCCTGTCAAAGACGCTTGGCATGTAACGATGTAAACGGAAATTAATTTCAACTTTCCGTTTCTTTACGGAATCTGTTTTGTATTGATGCATCTACCACATCCATAGTGTGGAGTTCCTTTGAAATTAAGCATAAGATTGCTCTTATGACCAGCAATGAAAATCTTTCCGTGATCTTTCTATAATTTGGGAATATGCCACCCACACCAACCCATGCGATATCAGTTCACGTACAAATATTATACACCGTGTTCAAAAAGTACACGGACCAAATGAATAACTGGGAAAGTAGGGTCGCACAAAAAATAGTCAAGATAGAAGTGGTAGGAAATTTTCCTGGCTATATGAAGGGAACCTTCATGATGACCTTGACCTTGATAGCAAGGCCACGTCAAGGTCAAATCTATTTTTTTGAATGGAATCCCCTACTTTTGACATCGAAAATAAAGGCGCGGAAAAGTCCAGGTATGAGCTTGATCATTTGAATAATTTGACCTTGGATGATTAAGTCAAGGTCAAAATGTGGCACCAAGGTATCATGAGAAGTATGGGTTGCTGAACAAGACAGTCGATTTTGTTAAATGGAAACCCCTACTTTTCAGACCTGAAATGAAAATCACTGAATATTTTACGTACACATATGACGTTGACCTTTTGATCTTTAGCGCTGCACTAACTGACTGAAACTAACCCTTGTCTTGCCTAAGTGGCCGTGACACATCCGTGCCTTAACTGGTCGGGACAAGCCCTTTTTCCGTGCTTTTCAATTTTCAAGTCAACAGATCCAACGAAGTCCATGGAAATTTCAAGAATAGTTTAATTAAGAAATTGGGACCACATTTCAAAAATTTAATCTTTCAACGTCGCAGACAGAAAATTTGAAGATCGAAGTTAAGGTGAAGTTCATGGACGTGGAGAACGCCACTTAAATGAGGATACTTAATACTACTTTTATCTTGACAATTTTTTGTGCAACCCCTACTTCTCTCGTTTTTTTTTCATTAACCTAACCAACCAAGGTCAAATTTTTTAAAAGGTCAAGGTCATATCTGGACGTAGAATTTTTCTTGCTTTATATTTCCGGTCTGAAAAGTAGGGGTGTCCATTTAAAAAATTCGATTTGACATTGATGTTACCTTGAATCTATTAAGGTCATCATAAAGGTCACCATCGGGTAGCCAGGAAATGTGCATACGACATCTATCCTGACTATCTTTTTGTGTAGCCCCTACTTCTCAAGATACCCTGCTGGTCACATTTTGACCTAGACTTAATCATCCAGGGTCAAATTTTTCGAAAGGTCAAGATCATATCTGGACGTAGGATTTTCCGGGCTTTTCATTTCCAGCGTCAAAATTAGGGGTTTCCATTTCAGAAAATCGCTTTGACCTTGATGTGGCCTTGATGTTAAGGTCACCATAAGATCGCCATCGTATAGCCAGAAAAATTTCCTATACGACTTCTATCTTCACTATTTTTTTTACTACTTCCCTAGTTATTCATTTGGTCCGGTACTTTTTTATATTATTCGTACGGTATCGAGCATTAAATCAACGATCAGAATGAGAAAGTTTGACAATTGCACATTTTCTTTCACTTATCTACAGATGACAAATAAAATGTTTCATAAACTATTTTTAGTCCCTCGTAGGAATATTCTCTTCTGTGCGCTGTTCAACTTGTACTGAGCCTACAACCACAAATATTATGAATATTTCTGTTGTTTGAAATTTGTAGAAAGGGTAAATGTCTCAAAAGGTTTATCTTAATGATGAGTGAAAATGTATTATCTAGTCTTAAAGTATCTTTGGCTTCTTCCATCCTTCTTCCACATTCTCAGGCAAGCAACCATTGCCTTCCCTTTTATCCAGATGCCTCCAGAGCCGCAGTATGCCTTTTCATGGCCAGCGAGGCTAGCCTCTGAATCTTAGCCAACTTGTACAGGGTGTCCCATTTTGGGTACTTTTACGGGGATCTCGGTTATTTTTGAAGATAGAGAGTTGCGGCTTTCGCGACAGTTTGCTACTTTTTTGTGAAACTAAAGATGCCGTCAACAAAATTATCATGGCCGCCTTGGTTTTTGAGATACAGGGTGAAATTTAAAACAATCGATTTTGAGACCACCCTCGTATCTCTGTTGTCTTTTATCTTATTGAAAAGTTTCATAAAGGGTTTTGTAGATTTTTTTCTGTAGAATCCAGTGGTGTAGCTTGATTTTTTCTTACTCTAACCATTTTTTAGTTATGAAGCAAACATATATTTTTTTAATCGGAACACCCTGTATATTATTTTTTTCGTCAACCGGAAATAATTCAAGCTTTTCAAAAATATATAGTAGTATGAATTTTTTCTGAGAACTAAGCTCAAAACTTCATTTTTTACTTTATTTGTAGAAGTAGGCCATGACTAATCTATTAAAAACAATATCCAGGTAAGCAATTATTAAGATACAAGATACTCAATACTTTTAAACTGTATTATTTAATTGTATTTTATACGCTATTAACTGCTATTTGTGATAACGTTCGGTAAATATCACTCATTGTATTACATTACTTAAAATTAAACATTATATCTGAAGAATATCAACACACTATTAAATTTCAATTTGAATCAAAATAAAAACATCGAGGAGCTTTTAGAGATGTTGGTTCAAGTTGGAGACTATTTTCTCGAATGCAAATCTGGCACAGTTTCTTATTTTTTTAATGGCATTTAAAAGAATGATTGGTCTCCTTCGTGTTATGGCGCTTAAAAATTCCCAAACTTGGATCCTGTGCAAATGTTGAAGTATCTTAAACTTGTATGGATGGTAATTGTATTTTTTCAGAATTATTTCTACAGTTGATTTTTATACCCCTACAGCTTCTTCTTTGTGCTTACAAGATGATGAATGCGTTACTTCTATGGAACCTAATACGTTTGTTTCTCTTTGCTCCCTATTCTCCTTGAAATAGGTTTTAGGACGTGGTTGAATAAAGGATGCGTACCTAACTAAGTATATTTATTTTTAGACGAACAAATGTACCTGAAAACGGTTGCTGTCTCTCTGGGTATCTAAGCAGCCATTATTATAGAAAATTGACAATAATTAAATTGAAAACACAGAAATAGCAAAGCTATTTTTAATAAAAATATAATTAGAAGCTGACAGTCTCGCAAGTTTTTTACAGAATTGCTTTTTTGTTTTTAATAGATGAGTCATAGCCCACTATCTACTCAATATTATAGTAACACAATATCCGTCATTTTAATGAGACATTATTATTTAAAAAATGTATTTTGATTCTGTTTTTTCGAATTTGAGTAGGAAGTCTCTTGTAGAGTAATAACTGCTTAGACGCTTATTATTTATAGTTGATAAACCATGGCCTACTGCTACAAATAAAGTAAAAATTGGAAAAATCAAATTTCGAGCATAATTTTCAAAATAACTTAATACTAATATATATTTTTGAAAAGCTTGAATTATTTCCGATTGATTTCAGAAATAATATACAGGGTGTTACATTTAAAAAAATATATGTTTGCTTCATAACAGAAAAATGGTTAGAGTAAGAAAAAATCAGACTACACCTCTGGATTCTACAGAAAAAAATATATGAGACCCTTTTTCAAACTGTTCAATAAAGTAAAAGACAACCGAGATACGAAGGTGGTCCCCAAATCGATAATTTTCGATTTCGCCCTGTATCTCAAAAACCAAGATGGCCATGATAATTTTGTTGACGGCATCTTTACAAAAAAATAGCACATTGTCGCGAAAACCGCAACTCTCTATCTTCTAAAATAACCGAGATACCCCGTAAAAGTGCCCCACCCTGTACATATCAGAGGCCTTCTCTACGCTCTGCTGCCAGACCGAGTACCTATACTGAATATTGAATCTGACTGCAGTATAGAGTCAGTTTATGGCATTTAGCTTGATCCTACCCGACTTAGGTGGTTATTGACTTTATAAACTTTATAAACATTGTCTGTATCCAGTATCACCCCCAAATATTTGACCACTCAAGCTAAGGTCGGTAATCACATGCGTTTCTCCTTTAAGTGAATAGGACCAACCGAGGGACCAACTTAGTCTTAATAAAACCTTCAACATGGACTTTTAGGCTTATTTGTCTGGTGTAGTTACATATTTCTGCTGCATCCGAAAAAAAGCTTCATATTCTTCGCTATTATTTCAGGAAGTTTTTCATTTGCTGATGTAGATGGCAAGCGCAGTCATATGTACATCTGCAGATGGTGGCTTTTTCCGTTTTCCCTCATTTTCTTTCGGATACATCATCACGTTTCCGGGTGACAAATGTAGATTTTCCAAGAGTAAATGGAATACCTACTCGGAAAAATAGAAAATGTGCTTTTTGCTTACTTTGTCTACAGGACATGGTAGGCAACAGGGGCTTTTTTAACATTCGTTCTGTTATTTCTGTTCTTTGTTCCACCTTGGAGAATTACATACTGAAAGTTCCTTAGATACATCAATATTACAGGAGAAGAAGGATTTCGATATAAAAAGTCACATTAAGTAGCTTAACTCAGTACAACAGCAACAAAAATTTTGATGTCATGAACTCTTCACCCTTCCCATCATTTTAATTTCACCCCCATACCTGCGAACACAAACTGTAATAATTCAACAAATGTTATTGGACAAATCAATGATGCATATTGTATTCGGATACTAAGAAGCTAGTAATTTCCCAGTTTCAAGTTATAGGACTATCAAGTGGATATTTATCAAAAAATTAAGTCCACACATCATGCCTCCTAAGGTCTAAGGCAATGCTCGAATATTATCATCCACTCTTATTACCTTGTAGTATATGGATCAGACAGCAATCCAGCAGCAATATATATAATTGGGAGCTTCGTAATCAATGCAGTGGAGTATTCTGTAAATCAACAATTTGCCCTTTTTCGTTCCTAGGATAACTATAGTAATAAATAAATTATTAGGGACTGAGAGTCTGCTTTCGTATCTCTGTAACAGTTCATCATTTCAAATCTCGTAATAACAAGGTGTACTTATATATGTGTTGCACATGTATTTTGACCCAATTTTCTTAGCTTGTTAGGTGCATCAACTAGTGAAGACCAATTCTTTCCCTTTTCACGATTTCAGCATAACATAACTGTAATTCTGATAGTATAGTGTCGGAAAAAGGCTAGAAAGATTCATAATTTCATAAAAAGAGAATTCCCACAATGACAGTTTACCACCTGTATAACAGCGAAAATACCTTAGCTCATTAATGTTGCGTACGTTGATAGACATATAAAAATTGATGCAAGTCTATGGCATCTTTATATTTTAATTTCTGAATCTTAACGTATGTATTGAAATAAATAATCGCTACAAATATAAGATGGTCTATTTGCCAGCAAAATGCTAAAATACTCTATCAGAATACCAAAAATAATAACCAAATATGAAATATAGCAAATCAAGGAAGAAGTATAGGGTTACGTATTGCGCCAGGACGTTACCGTACGGATAATATGTCGGGTGATATATTTAGCGCTCTGTGCAAACTTCGTACAGTATTTTATTAATAATTGTACAAGAAGTAACATGAAAGCCACCTACGCGACGTCGCACAAAAGAATTCTCCTGTAAATAAACGATATGCACCTCGGAAAGCACTACAAGCAAATGTGCAAAAAATAATGAAAATTCCGTAATTCTGCAAGGTGTCAATATTAAAGAGTTGCAATTTCATTCATTCATCTGAATCCAATCACAGACGACGTCGTTTCGCTTTTATTAAAGCACGTCAGTGTGATTCAGGTCTCAGAAGAATAAATGAAATTGTCTGTTAGTGCCTATCTGGCAAAACTCGTACTAGTATAGTAGCAACATATAGATATTGGGATGCAGTACTTTGAAAAAGTATTGGTTCGCCACCTATCTACCAAAGTCGGTACCTGAGCGTTTAATTTGAGTATCCGAGCACTGTCAGTATTACAAGAGAGCTGCTACACGTCATGGAAATTAACTTCTTCTCTTGATCATATTCTGCGTAATAATAAATATTTAATAATTATATCTATTATTAATTAATTACCGTACGGGTATCTTTGATTTGATTACATACTTTGATTTTCTTGCCTTGCAAAACAGTACTATATATGTTGTTACTTTTGAATAGGTTGGCTAGAACATTATGTAGTGCTTGTAATAATCTCTTAACTCACATTTATACATCTCGAGAGACCGAACTGAATAGCCTTGTTCATTATTAATTTTTGTCCAGCAAAGCAGTTTTGTCCTTCTCGAACATCCACAGGCGCCCTTTGGGTAATCCTGGCTAACAAGGACCTTTCGTATGTGCAATAAGGCGTGAATATAATGATCCGGCTTCAGCGACAAATCCCTTTGTTACCGCCCCGATATTCCTGCCTAGCCGGACAAACGGGAAGCAAATAGGATAATATGCGACGTTCCAGAAATTTAAAGAAAAATGGATCAGAAAGACGCTACACGTGTGCACGTGTCTATTGGATATAAATGGAAAATATGAAAAGGCCTTGTAACTCCAAATATTTAGCTTTTGTGGTTATGCTGACGCATATTTTGGAAGCTACTAATAATTATATAATGTCTTTATTAAAACAACTTATTGATATTAGACGCATTCATTTTACACAAAATGTCAAATAATCTTGGGTACCTATTTGGAGCCAGAAAGTCTTTCTCACCATGTAACCTCCTCACGTTATATAAAGCCCAGGTAAGACCTTGCCTGGAGTATTGCTCTCATGTCTGGGGAGCTGCTGCTCCTACTACCCTGTCTATACTAGATGCCGTCCAGAGAAGGGCAATTCGACTAATTGGCGATCCGGCCTTAACACACCACCTTCAGTCACTTTCTCACCGGCGTGTTGTTGGTGGCCTCTCTCTTCTACCGATATTCCAACGGAATCTGCTCCTCTGAGCTGTCCTCTATCGTTCCGCCGCTCACTGCTCCTATCAGATGTACCCGTGCGACCGCTGCATCTCATCCTAAGACCGTCGTTCGTCATAGATCAAGAACTGAGCGGTACAACCGCGCATTTATTCCCAGGGTGTCCAAGGCTTGAAATGGACTGCCAGAAGATGTATTTATTAGGCCTGCGGGTATTGGCCCATTCAAATCTCGCGTTAACAAACTTCCCCTAACATAACCCTTTCACAGCAGCCGCGGTACTCTGGTATTTAGGCTCTGCCTGCGCGGTCTTCTCAGTTATAAGAAAAAATCTCAGCTCACTTAACAGTGCAACTTTACTCAGTTCAATACGTGTTCCTTTTATCTACTGGAAACGTCAAATAATAAGTCACTTGGTTTCTATGCTAAGAAATGTCCGGATGTACCTAAAAAGTGTATTATGCCGATAGGCCTTTCTTTTACAGGTCAGTGGACAGCCTATTAGATATACAACACTTTTCAGTTTTACAGCCTCCCACCCCCTAACCATCCCAATTTCACTCCCACCCAAAAGAAGTAGAAAATGATCAGGGACCCCTAAAACGCCTGAAAACGAAGTTTGAGGAATATTTAAAAAAATTTGTTTTTGGCTTATTACTCCGCCGCCCGTACAGCTATTTTCAAAATTATAACAGCATTTCCTACTACGACCCCACATCATATAGCTACCCAAATTTCATCATCATCCATGCAGCGGTTACTGAGATTATCAGTCTAGAAAAACGCCAACAGACAGACCGACAGAGCGACAGACCGACGGAACTGAGTAACGTGGATTTTCTTTACGTAGGCATCATACAACGCCCAAAAAGCGTATTATATCAAAATCTAAGATTTTCGCGATCACAACACTACCCTCACCTATCGGTGTGAGAAGTAAAAAAAACCTCAAATTCATTGTGGTCGCTGTTTGTATAATTAATTATTGCAGCTGTGTAGATGAAGGTTGAATAAGGCAACGCCCGTACGCATCAATTTTCTTCCCTATTCACAAAGCTCATTCGGGTAAAAAGCAGGATATCCGAGTAAACCCGCACGGAATCGTAGGTTTGACCTAGTAAGCTATTTCCCTTTCGACGACAGCGAAAGGAAAACCTCCGGGAGAAAACAATCTGGGCGATTCTGGCGGGCGACTCTCCGCGCACCCATCCAGAAGGATAACCCTAAATAAATCCCAGTCTCTTCCCGGCAGGGATTTAACGCCAATTTTTCCTAAAACGAGTTACACCAGTAACCCGAAGGAGGGCAGTAAAAAGGCGCTAAAAAGTGTTTATGAGTCGCATAAAGGACATAAAAAATCGTATAAAACAAAATAAAGTAGAGCGAGGAGAGAGGGAGAAAGTGAAAAAGTGTAATCATCCTCTAGGGTGGTTGGTTCATCACATCAAATGTTTATTCATTTCGGTCCTGTGAGGAACAGGAAGCTTGCAAATATGAAAGAAGATGAGAATGGAAATAATTCTGGATCATCATGTTTCAGCAATATAGCTTGCCTGCTGATATTTTAGCTCGGTGCTTTGAGAGTATGGTAGCTCCAAGAATGTTTTTGATAATTAGAAAAATACGGTGTCAAGTGGCTTGGCTTCCTCATGTTATTACTATAATAAAAGCTTTGGATTTCCCAAATGACCCACCATTCCAGTTTCACACTCATACCTATACCTAATAAATAATCAAACCTTATTGTAGATTGTACAAGTCTGCATATAATGCTTTATCATTATTATTTTCCGAAGTTGTACATACATTCGAGAGCCAGTAAAAAGCGAGAAGCCGGCGCGGAAGGGTAGATAATCGTACAAGTATAGCGATCTTATACGGCATGGATTTTATAAACTTATAAAAAGCAGCATTTTCGATGCCAAGGAATGATAACGTAATGAAATTTTGCTAAAAATGTAATTTAGTTGACATACAAGATGATGTTGAAAACTCCGAAGCACTTAAAAACAAAATCGTCTCGACTGGAATAGTTTGCAGATATATATATTTAAAAATACAAATATTGGCATCCTTCCAACCCCCTATCCTCCTCACACCAATTTTGCCCCCTTAACAACAGTAAATAATTTTCAGGTATTATATAAAACACCTAAAAGCATAGTTTGAGTGGTTTTAAAATCATTTTTTGATGATTACTTTTTCACCACTAGCACCACTGTCAAAAATTGTACAAACGTTCCTTCTCCGTCGTACCATGTAGTAATAAAGTGCATATATTTCACTACAGCCAAGTAAGCAGTTTTCACGTTACAAGGTATAAAATGTTTCGTAAAATATTATGGCTTGAAGATAATATTCGGTTATTTGGATGGGTCTGTGAAGTAAAACCACCAAGGTTAATTTGAGGCAATGGTAGAAGTGAAGATTATGAGTACCACAAAATTGCCAATGTTCGTGCTACAGGCTGCTCAAAAAATTTTTGTTGCCAAGAATATTACGGAGCTAATGAAAATGTATCTGAAGATATGGAATTTACATTGAAAGGTCTCATATTTCATAAATTTAATAAATTATTCATATCCCCTAGGAAATAAACATAAGATGATAGACAATATTTTTTGTCTTTTTTTTACTTCTGTGTCAACTGCAATGACTGCTCTGGTCATTAGCCTCGTGTTCTGTGTAGGCTTTGTTACTGTTTCCCGGGGGAACTCTAGGAAAAATACAGTGAAGGCGTAGGTGGGGATTCTCGCTGAGATTTTTTTTATGGATATTTATTCCTGATCGAAAAAACTAGAAATAAATTTCCAGCTCTAACGGGAATATAACCCGGGAGCGGTCACGAACCCTCAGCTCTAGCCACTGAGCCAACCCACCACTCTTTTTTGGTATCTTATGTATTACTCAGCTGTTAATTCTGTTTTTACTACTATCCACTGTACCGTGCTCTTGAAGTTTGACTAAACTCGACGCAGATATTGAAATTACGCGGCGAGGCAAATAGCAATAGGCGGACAGCCAGATCCGCCAATACAAAATAAAATAGTGATGTTAAATAAAATAATGACTCCATTTATGCAGGAAAAGCTGTGGGGTGGTATTTTATAAAAGAAGTTGGGAGTAATTGTTAAGGGTTGAAGTACACAAAAATACCACTCAGTTTTTGTCTGAACTTTTTTTGCTACAATATGAAGTGTCAAGGAAATTCTGGGAATTTTCACTTTCCATAACTCAGGATGTAAGTGTATTTCATTGGTGAAATCAAAAATCCTCTCGTTCGTCCAAGTGTTAGCCATTTTCCTACCAAAATATTCAATATCAACAATAATTAAACACCAAATAGTGCAATATTGCCGATGATTTCGGTAGCCGATCGATCGTCCGGCCATGTGCCGGCAGCACATAAATATACATATATCGTGAAAATGAATTTTCGTAATTTAGGCACAACAAAAGTGTCCGAAAAAATAAAATTTTTGAGAAAGCAACGCCTACAGCTTTTGTGGCGAGCAAGAATTAAATATAGTATTCCACATTATAATGTAACTCAATCCAAGTTTCCACAGCACGGTGCATTTTGGAAACATGGCGTTTTTAGTAGTTCGTCGTAATTCATTAAAGCCATTTTTTGATTCATCGTAGTGCAAAAGGTGTTACAATACCACGTGGATTGAAAGTAATGTCATCTCTTTGAAACCCTTCTAAACTAAGTACATCCACCAGATGTCTTGCGTCAAACGCAAACACTTTAATACAGCTTAAAATGCTTTACACTTTAAGGAAAACTTCTCCTAGCAGGTCTTGAAAGTGACATTAGCGCCACGGTTTTCGGTTTTATAGCCCTTTAAACACAAAGACGTGCAGTTTTACGAGCACCATTTATAAATACCCATCTGTTTTGCCGAGAACAGTCGCAAAAGAGAGCTTTACGTGAGACGAAGTAATTTTCTAGAGTGTCCTTTAGGACATTCTGAATGGTTCTTACTGTTACGTTAGAAGGATGTATGAGAATAATAGTGAGTATAGTTTAAATGCACTTCTCACGATATGAAGCATCTGGAGTAAGGATGCCATTGTTTTCATTAGTTCAAAGATGAATTGATAAACAGTTTCGGATTGCAAATCTATCCCTGCAACTAGATCTACTCTGTAGTTGCTTCTTCCTCACCAAGAATGCTCAGTATTGTCTGGATCTTGGGCTAAATAGAGCTTCAAGGAAGTCCAAATTTGGTAGAAAGAGAAGAACACCGGATGTTTACTATAGCCTAGTTCCACATTGGAAGACACCAACGCAACGCACGGCGACACACACAACTTCCTTATTTTAAATGGAACACCCTATATATTATCACGTTTCTGAATTCAGCATCGATTTTTAGGTCCTGTTTGTTAACCATTATTTATGTCTACGAAGCTGATTTTTGGAGTTATTCAGCAATTTTTGCAAAATTTGGCGTTTGTAGTACTTTACAAGAAACGTTAATATCTCGGAAACTAGACGCGATAGAAACGTGCGGTTTTCGGCATTGAAACAAGCAAGGAACGTACTTGTGTTTCAGTAAGAGCGTTGTTTCAAAGGAGCATTAAACCAATAGACTAGCAATTTTCAAATTTGAAAATTAAAAACGTTAAAAACTTTTTTTTTCAGATGGGATGGTATCATAAGCTTCACATCGTTGAATGCGAAATTAAATTCTCCTTTACTTTTACACACATGTGGTTCTATCTTTGATGGTTTTCAAGATATTTACGGTTTTGTAACTATGGCGTAGGAATTTTAAAAAATCGTAGGTGGCTTGGCTTGCAGACGAAACAATTGGCAGGAAACCTTTCATCCAAAGTGTTTCGGTCTCTAATACTAAAATGTGCTTTCGCTCCATCTACCTTTAACCACATTATTCTTAAAAACTCCAGTGGTAAATTTTCCAACAGGTTTTCCAAATTTTCATTCAGAAAATTTTAGAAAACATTGGTTTAATATGCGGTTTCCAACAATACCACCTCAAATGCTTAGACTCCATGCTGGTTGTCAACAAACCTCTCAAAATTTGGATTTACGTCGGTATAAAAATGTAAATTATGCCAGATTACATGGCCGTTCATGATTACGCTGTAGCTACATTTTTCTAAAAAGAAAATGAAAGAATTTCATAAGAAATGTAGCTTCTCGTAAACAACACACTGTTGGATGGATGGTATATGTACTCCGTTAAGATCATGTTCACAGATGTTTGACCAATGCCCAAATAGCGACTAATGTCTGCTGTAGTACTGCTATGCGGATCTTCAATTTCAATTGCGAGAATGTCAAACTCTGTCTTCATGTATTACTACTACATGTTTCCTTCTCTCATATTTTACGGCCACGTAAATCCAAATTTTGAGAAGTTTGTTGCATAATAAACTAATGTTTTCCAAAATTTTCTCAATGAAAATTTGGAAAAACCTGTTGAAAAATTCACCACTCGAGTTTTTAAGAATAATGTGGTTACACCGGTTACAGTTAGATGGAGCGAAAGCACATTTTAGTATTAGAGGTCGAAACACTTTGGATGAAAGGTTTCCTGCCAATTGTTTCGTCTGCGAGCCACGCCACCTACGATTTTTCCAATTCCTACGCAATAATTACAAAACCGTAAATATCTTAAAAACCATCAAAGATAGAACCACATGTGCCTAGATCAAAGTCAAAGAGAATTTAATTCCGAATCCACCGATGTGAAACTTATTGTACCATCCCATTTGAAAGAAAAGTGTTCAACGTTTTTAACTTTTCAGATGTGAAAATTGCTAGTCTATTGATTTAATGTTCTTTTGAAACAACGATCTTACTGAAACACAAATACGTTCCTTGCTTATTTCAAAACCGAAAACCGCATCTTTCTATCGCGTTTATAGTTTCCGAGATATTAACGTTTCTTGTAAAGTACTACAAACGTCAAATTTTGTAAAAATTGCTGATATGCTTCGTAGACATAAATAATGGTTTACAAACTGGACCTTAAAATCGATGCTGAATTCAAAAACATAATAATATACAGGGTGTTCCATTTAAAATAAGGACGTTGATAGCTACTTCCGGCATATCCGGAAGTCCGCTATCTTTGAAATTATTTTCTTAATGTAGAGCATTTGAAAGGAAACGTTTTTTATTTAAAGCATTTTCGTCTAGTTTAAACGGTATGGCCGCTAGAGAGCACCGCGTGCTTATTGGACCATCCTGTATAAGGCGCCATGAGTTGCGTGGCAGTAGTTGTTGAGAAGTTATCCAGATTGAGATAAGGTTAAGAGATTTTGTATTGAGTTGTGAAGTAAGCACTCGGTAGGCTTGGATATGTTGAGGCGTTGAGGGAAAAGTGTGAACATGTTCTCCAAACCAAATGTATCGTTTATTGATGGACCACAAATGTATCGACTCATAGACCAGATACAATCGTAATCCTAATATACTAATATATTTCTGGTTCTCATTTTGATGAGAATATTTCAGATCGACTTAGTTGAGAAGTTGGATGGCAAACAACAAAAACCATTTTCTGACACAGTTGTCTACCAGTGGGACTGAATTTACCTTCCAGCATATGTGTTACAAAGCTGGGCCAGCAAAGCGCGATGGGTATCGAAGGTTTATCATCGTTGTGTGAAGACAGATGCACTCAGTATATACGTAATACTAATGCTAATAGCAAGTTTGCGGGATGGAACAGTTAGAAACCCATAATAGCCACAGTTTTTCAATCTCTCTACTAAAATCTGCGTTCCAGGCTACGGCATACCAAGTAAATAGCACTTCGTTAAAGTGAACGCGTTTCTCCCTTTTTGTATCGAAAACGTATTTGTTGCATTTCTTAGGGTTGCGCTGTTGTTAATAGGATTCTTCATGTCACGCAACGACGAGCCTATGTGACCTGAGGATTTGTCGGACGTCGAATAATCCTAAGTAGCAGCAATCCGGTTTATTTGAGATTTGTATCGCTGCTTCTCGCCAGAAATCATACGGTCTCTGCAGCGAACCCCAAGAGGGTCGTACAAGTTCGCTTCGGGGCAACGAAGACGGCTTGGGAACGATCAAACAGAGGGTGCAGCGGGAAGGTAGTTTAGGGAAACGTGGGAGGCTGTGAATAACAAAACAAATATCGCTAATCCGAGGAAAGTACTATAAGAGCTTATTTTGTGTACAGTAGCGATATGCGCGGAAATATTGTGTTTTTACTACTGTTTTTTACCTCCGTCATAAAGTTTTGGTTTTAGTATCTTTAAACTATCTTCTGGTGTCTATATATAAATATATATTGTGATCAATAACCGAATTCGGCCGCTGAACGAAATTTATATCCAGAAAGCGGTTGTGGATTTCTCTAATGTCTCACATAGCGTTTCGGGAAATTTTTGTGTGCGCATAACGTTGTGGTTACAGTGCAAACGACTTCGCGCGAACGAGCCTTCGCGCAATGTCTCTCGAATTTGCGCGAACTCGCGCGAAGGAAGCAAACACACAGAAACAACTATAATTGATTACAGTAGAAGTGAATTTTAGTCGCGCGAATCGCTGCTTTTCGCTGGAAATTCAACCCGGTTTGTTTTTTACTTCCCACACCGATAGGTGAGGGGAGTATTGTGATCGCAAAAATTTTCGATTTTGAGATAATACGCTTTTTGGGCGTTTTATGATGTCTACATAACGAAAATCCACGTCACTCATTTCCGTCGGTCTGTCTGTCTGTCTGTCTGTCTGTCTGTCTGTCTGTCTGTCGGTCTGTCTGTCTGTCTGTCTGTCTGTCTGTCGCTTTTTTCTAGCCTCGTAATCTCATCAACCGCTGCATGGATTGTGATGAAATTTGGGCAGCGGTATGCTGTGGGGTCGTGTTAGATAATGTTCCTATAATTTTGAAAATCGGTGCATAGGCGGCGGAGTAATTAGCAAAAAGCAAAAAAAAATCAATATTGCTGAAACTTCGTTTTTAAGCGTTTTAGGGGTCCCTGATCATTTTCTACTCTTTTTTGGGTGGGTGTGAAATTGGGGTGGTTGGGGGGTGGGGGGTTGTAAAATTAAAAAATTTGTTGTTTTCATAATAGACTGTCCACTGACGTGTAAAGGAAGACCTGGCGACATAAATAACTTTTTTAGGTCCATCCGAACAGTGCCTTGCCTATTACAGAAAGCAAAGGACTTAGAATTTTTTCTAATGTAAACATACGGGAGTATTGCTTTAGATCGTTGTAATGAGGAAACTGTTAAATTGATTTTAATGAAATTTTGACACAGTATTACTACCATGGCGAAGATGGGAAACGTGTATGGTTTTTATAACTCGTGCCAGTGGCGGTGCAGAGATAATAAAAAAACTAAAAATACAAAAACAGCTCAAATTTCGTTTTTAAGCGTTTTAGAGGTTCCTGATCATTTTCTGCGTTTTTTTTGGGTGGGGTGAAATTGGGGTGGTTGGGGGGTTGGGGGTTGAAAAATTAAAAAAATTCTTGTACTCATAATAGGCTATCCACTAACCTGTGAAGGAAGATCTAGCGACACAAATCACCTTTTTAGGTCTATCCGAACATTGCCTAGCCTATTACGAAAACTAAGGGAGTTAGAATTTTCTATATACATACGAGAATTTATTGGCTTAAATCGTTTTGTATTTTGTAACGTGGACGCTATTAAATTGATTCTAATGAAATTTTGACACAGTATATTGTTAACGTGGTGAGAATGGAAAACGCGTATGTTTGTTAAAAATTATGTCAGTGGCAACGTAGCAATAATCAAAGGACGAAAAGTATGAAAACAACTCAAATTTGGTTTTTTGATGTTTTAGGGGTTCCTGATCATTTCCTACCAGTTTTTTGGGTGGGGCTGAAAGTGAGGTGGTTGGGGGGTGGGGAGTTGTAAAACTGAGACGTTTGTAGTATCGATAATAGGCTGTGAAGGAAGGACCTAGCGGCATAAGACAATTTTAGGGGGGGGGCTGGCGATTATTTGGTTGCAAGGGATCTTAGATAAAGCTTCATGCCAAGGGCGTACCCAGGTAGGGGCAGGGGGGGGCAGCTGCCCCCCCCTAGAAGATTAAATAAATGTAATTTTTTTTGGCAAATAAAAATTAAAAACGTGTTACCTACTCTGCGCAAAATGAAGTGTTGGAAACAAAATATCTTTTCAGCCAGATTTGTTCTTTATTTTCTATAGTTAAATATTCCACAACATTCGATATAGAGTCTGTATAGTGAGTCGTGTCGGTCGTGTCACAACGTATTTATTAGAATATTTTATATGGCGACCTTCAGCCGCCGTCAAACGAAACGCAAAATGTTTTGATCAAGTTTTGATACACTTTATTTATTTCTTTATTTCGTTTTTATTATTTGTTAGTTATCACTAACAAATGAAAGTGTCAGTAATGATTTATAGTCGATAATTTAATTTCTAGAATCTGATTTTGATTACGAGACAGAATAAATAAAAATTAAGTACGGTTTTGATGCAAGTTTGGTTTTATTATATAATTTTTGTTTTCAATGCTATGCTAAAATAAAATAATATTCAATATGTTGCATATTATTTTAAGTAGTATATATCTGTACAGATTTAGTTTAAGATTCTTAGTGTTCATAAAATAAAATAGTGAAAATATCAAACTCAAATTTCATAGCATATTCTATTCAGTGCTTACAACTAAATTATTTTTAAATTTGCCGCGGTTATTTCTGTGCCGCGACTCACTAGACAGACTCTAGTATACTGTTAGCGATGCAATATAATTTAAATCTCCCACAAAACCGTGGTATCTCGTAGTTTCCGCTTCCGACGAGACAATCAGAGCCATATAGGATTAAAGCTGAATATAATTGGAAGAAAATAACATCTAACGCCATCTAGTTTCGGACGGCAGTACTTTTTCCAGTAAAAAGAAATAGGCTCAATGTATACTGTATACGGTCAATAGAGACATCTAGTATTGAATAGCAATACCACGAAGAATATTCTAGCATGGACTATTCCGGAAAGAAAAGACAGTGATAGCATGTATTATAAGACAAGGATGGAAATAGAGTCGAGCTCGAGTATTTTCTACATATTTCGGGAGCGAGAATATTTTCAATATATAAGCGGAACGTAAGGCAGAGCACGTGAATTTAGTTCGAATACAATTCAGTTCGGAGTGGAATACGAGCGAATATTTCATACGCCATAGATAGTGTCTTATAGTTTCGTTGCGGAGACACGAGATTTACGTTTACTGCGCAACAACTGGAAATATTACTCCGTCAAATGGATATCAGGAAATTCTTTGAAAGAGGTGAGTCAAAACAAAACACTTAAGTACATACTTAATATGATTATTTGATTTGTTTAAGGGGGGCTATGACTCTCTTGTAAGTGTATATCTTAGGCATTACTTACAATATTTAAATTTATTAATTACAACACGTGGTTTTGTTATAATAGCTAAAATAACATTTGTGAATATTTTGTGATAAAAAAGTTAAAAAAAAAAAACATAAAAGAAAGATCCTTGCAATATTTTGGATTTATTAATAAGATCATACCGACAACAAAATCCCTTTTCTCTAACGTCACAACAAGTGTATTATTTCAAATTACTTACCTAGTTTTGATTATTTGGCGTTCAAACCATATGCAAGAGAATGTGAAACTTGATCTTTGATTTTCGTCCTATGCAACCCGCCTAAACACTGTAAGGGTAATTCTGTGTATCCATTTTTTAGGGAGGCCACGCGAAAAAAGAAAAAAAGGTCGGGAAAGTAGCAGTGGAAGCGATGAAAATGACAACCATGATAAAACCACTCATGTAATGCCAATATCATTGCATGCTAACATTGGACAAGCGTCAAATTCTTCAGTAGAACCTCTTAATATATCTGTTGCCGACTATTCTTCTCCATCGACATCCCAACAAACTTATGACGTCAACGTCGATCCTGAAATTATAGTGGACGATGGCTGTCATGAGAATGATCTGGGTCGTTATGTTGGATTGGCTACCCAGCTATCGACGGAAAAGAAGAGGGAGTTGTTACAAAATTCTTGGATCCCGCCCAGAAATTACGATTTTGAAAGTGATGCAAGCCATTTAAAAAGAAAATTTAATCATGCTTGGTTGGATCAATATTCACCATGGCTAGTATATTCCAAGCGACTAAAAGGTGCTCTTTGTAAGTATTGTGTTTTGTTTCCTCCGCCCATTAGCACTGTGAGAGGAATTTTGGGATCGTTTATGGTCAGGCCATATTTAAAGTTCAAAAATATGCATGAAGACTGCCGAAAGCATGCAACGACCAACCTTCACCAAACGGCGACAAATGCTGCAAAAAATTTTCTTGAAAATGTTCCTGTAGACATCCAACTGCAAAGTGGACACCAAAAAGCAATCGATGAAAACAGACAAATATTAATAATAATAATAATAATAATATTTATTTGCAATGACATTATTTACAAAATGTGTCTAAAAAAAGAAATATAACATTATTTCATTGCAAAAAGGACTGAAAACAATTTAAAAAAAAGATCCAGTTCAGCCCTATTAATCTGGAAGGTTACATACAATATGTCGCACAACATAGCCGATTATATAAAAAAAAAATAATTATTTTTATGCAGCGGGTATAGCAATTTACCATAAAAGTACTTACAAAAAAAAAAAAATTAGAAAAAGGAAAATATGGGAATCTTCTATCACTGAGTATTGATTAGATATTTTTTAAAACTGTACTTAAAAGTTTTTGGCTCTAACATTTTTAAATGGTCGGGAACTTGATTATATAAATAATAAATATTATAAGAATATGATCTGCGAAACATAGAGGTTCTATGAGGTGGGGGTGATATTTTACCTCTAAATCTTAAATTTAAATTGTGAACATCAGTTCTGAATGTTATCTTTTTTGCCAAATAAGGAGGTCTTCTGTAAGATATGATGTTATGAAACAACACCACTGAATGTAAAATGCGCCTACTCTTCATATTAAGCCAATTTGCATCTTTTAGCTTATGCGACACTTTATCATACTTCCTGATACCATATATAAACCTCAAACAGGATTTTTGCACTTTTTGAATTCGATCACTTGTGTTTATTTCTAAGCAGGGGTTATAAATAACATCACAATAGTTGAAATTACTTAATACTAGAGCATCTGTTAACCTAATCTTGAGGAGTTGTGACAAAAGATGACGGTGAGGATACAGCATTTTCAAATTAGCGTATGCTTTTTGTACACATTTACTAATATGGCTATTGAATCTAAAATTGTTGTCAATGATGAGTCCGAGATTCCTTGCAGAAGACACACACTGTAGCTTATCGTTTCCCACCATAATATCAATGGATGCTTGGATATTATCTTTATCTTTACCAAATAATAAAATTGATGACTTTTTCGAATTGATTTTCAAGTTGTGACTATTAGAATATGAAAGAAGGTTATTGATATCAGAGTTTATTAGAGTCAAGGCATTATCTTTGTTCTCTGGAAAAAAGGAAAAGTACAGTTGTGTGTCGTCAGCATAGAGATGCACTCTACAATTTTTTAGGCACTGTGGTAAATAGCAAGTATATATGCTAAACAGAAGGGGTCCAAGAGTGGAACCTTGCGGAACTCCACATGAAACAGTTTGTCTCGAAGAATCTCCTTTATCAGTGCTTACATACTGCATTCTACCCAATAAATAACTTGTCATCAACTTTACAGCATCTTTTGAAAATCCCACAAAGTGCAATATGGATATCAAAAGGTCATGATTTAGTGTGTCAAATGCTTTAGAATAATCTAAAAGCAGTAATAAGCTAGACTTACCCCTATCTATAGCTGTTATAATATCATCTGTTACAGTAAGGAGTGCTGTGGTACAGCTATAGCCTGGTCTAAAGCCTGACTGTGTTTCTGGTAAAACATTGAACTCATCCAAATGCTCTCTAATTTGAAAATTCATAACCTTCTCTACAACTTTAGATAAAACAGGTAAAACATTAATTGGACGCAGATCGTCGAAACAAGTTGCATTAAGTTTTTTGGGTAAAGGGTTAATTTTAGCTACCTTCCATATATCAGGAAAAGTACAATCAAGAAGGCATGAGTTGACAATATTAGTGATAAAAGGTAAAATTCTAGGACAACAGAGAAGTATCATTTCTAAAGTTATTTTATCTACCCCCATAGCAGGTGAGGTTATTTCAATTAGTTTTTCTTTTACTACTTCCTGAGACACTGCGTGGAAGTTAAACAGATGTTGAAAGTTTGTGATAGTGTTGTTTTTATAAAACTGCAATATATCTTTTTCAACTGATGTTTTTTGGCATGCGTGCTGTAAATAGTATGTATTTAAATCCCCCGGATTATTCAACTCGTCAGGAATGGAGCTGCTTTTTTTCTTGCTATAGATATTTAAATCATTCAAGCGTTTCCACAGTGTCCTTTTATCATGCATATTGTAAGTTGTACAGTATTCTAGATAACACTTTTTTTCATTGCGAATTGCGATATTAGTTTGATTTCTGATTTGTTTGTAGTAATTCCAGTTATGTTCATTCTTTTTATGTAAATATTTTTTAAACGCCTTATCTTTTAATTTAATCATTAATTTTATCGTATCTGTTAAGAATGGAGATGTTTTATGTTTTTTAAGAATTTCTTTGGCCGGTGCTAATGTGTCAAAAATAAGCAATATTAAATCATTCAAATACTCAACTTTAGAATTAACATCATTAAGGTATATAATATTTTCAAATGGAGCCTCTGACAAAAAGGATTGCAACAATTCTCGGTCTATACGTTTAAAGTTTCTAAACGTTACCTTTTTCCTGACATTATCTAACCTATTGACAGTTTGCATATAAACTAATAAATGATCGGATATGTGTGAAAATTCCTTAGTACCGCAAATAAAATTATCTATCCCATTTGGCAATAAAATAACATCAATTAAAGTACTGCTTGATTTTGTTAGTCTGGTTGGCGTATTGATTATCTGTGTCAAGTTGTAAGCTTCTATGCACTCATTAAACATATCATTACTTGAGTTTGATACTAATAAATCTATATTTATATCTCCCCCACATATGATATCTCTGTGTGAGAACTCAGATAAACAATCTTCTAGTTGTTTCATAAAGTCTTTCAAATCGCCCTTAGGAGGCCTGTATAGGGATCCAATAATATAATTAAAATCTTTTACCTCTATCCAGATATGCTCCAATTCCACATTTGAATATGTCTTTAGTAAATTAAATTTGATGTTGCTCCTAACATAGATGCCAACACCACCACCTCTAGAAGCTCTATCAGCCCTAACGAAATTATATCCTTCTATATGTAACAAATCATCAGTAATATCAGACATCAGCCAAGTTTCTGACAATCCAACAATGTCAAACCTTTCTTGCAGTAAAATATCCTTGAAATCTGTAAAATGTGCTATTAGTGATCTATAAATATTGTCATCAATTATTTCTTGTATAGTATTTTGCGGTACACATGATATGCCTCTTAGGGGCAAACAAGCAGATGAGGGTGTTTTATTAGATTTATTGAAGTTGAGAATCGATTCAGGGGACAACAAATTAAAGAGTCACTTTGAAAAGTGCCGTCGAAATGCAATTTATACTTCGCCAAGAATACAAAACGAACTAATAAATTTATGTGGCGAAGTTATTCAGGAGAATGTAATTAGTGAGGTTCGGAAGACCATGGCTTACTCAATCTTAGCTGATGAAACAGCAGACGTATCTGGGAAAGAACAGCTGTCAATAGGCGTGCGGTTCTACGACGAAAGCAAAAGTAAAATCAGAGAAGAATTTGTAGGGTTCGTTGAACTAAAAGCACAAAATGCTTCCGCAATCGCCGAAGCAATTGACAATTTCTTAATTAGTTCTAACCTCTCCAAAGAAGATTGCGTAGGGTTTGGATTCGATGGCTGTTCTACAATGGCAGGAAAAGAGGGTGGCGTACAAGCCATTTTGAGAAAAAAATATCCTCGTGCTTTATATTTTCATTGCTCAAGTCACAAACTCAACCTTGTTGTGAATGATGCGAACGCAGTGCCAGAAATTAGAAATACTGTCGCCACTGTAAAGGATGTTATAACGTTTTTCAGAGAATCGACTACACGTCGAAACTACGCTCCAAACCTATCACGATTATGTGAGACGAGATGGTCCGAAAAATATAAATCAATCAGAAAGTTTTCTCAACATTTTTCAGAGCTCGTGAAATCTCTAGAAACGTTATCTGTAGAGGGAAATTATGCCACCAGAAAATCTGCATATCAGTTGCATTCAGCCGTTACAAAACCAGTGTTTATTGTTTCTCTACAAACAATAGCCAAATATTCAGCAGTTATAGAACCAGTAGTTAACGCACTGCAAGCTAAATCGATCGACATGATCTCGGTAGGAAAACACATTAAAAATATCAAGGACATTCTCAGAAATGACCGCGAGTTTCCTGATAGAATAAGTAATGAAATACTTCAAAAAGCACGAGCTGTTGCAATGGATTTGAACATAGAAATTTCGGTTCCACGTCTTGCTCATAAGCAAACACATAGAAGTAATCCGCCATCAGACAATGATAACGAATATTGGCGGCGTTCCCTGATAATACCATACATTGATTCACTCATTTCATCATTGAATATTCGATTCTCCCAAGAAAATACTCCGGCGTTTGCTTTAAGCAGGCTACATCCCTTGTATATGACAAAAACCAGCATTGCAGACCTACACAAAAACGCAGAATCATTCCAAGAATTTTATAACCTGGATATCACCGGGGAACTGAACCTTTGGCATAATTTATGGGTGACGAAGGCTTTATCAGATGATCAATTAAAGGACATAGAAGTAGTTGATCTGTTCAAAGAAGCGAACATTTTTTACCCTGCTGTCAGAAAGGCATTAATTATTTTAAGCACTATCCCATGCACCACGGCGACCGTAGAACGGTCCTTCAGTACGCTGCGAAGAGTTAAAACGTGGCTAAGAAGCACCATGGGTGAAGAAAGGCTTACGGGTTTATGTCTGATGAGCGTACATCGCAATTATTTAAAAGACAACAGTGAGTTTATTGAAAAGATTGTCATAGACAAATTTTCGGCAAATCCGAGAAGATTACTGTTAAATTAAAATAAACATATATAATATTATATATTATACATAATGTATAGTATAATTATTATGTACTTATAATATTTGTTTTGTGTCATCATAAAAGTTAATGAATAAAAGTCAATTTTCGAAACAGGTATAAGCACTAAGCAGCCCCCTGCCCCCCCCTAACTGAAATCCTGGGTACGCCCTTGCTTCATGCTATGGAAAAATAATAAACTGGTATCGCGTAGTGTGTGGGAAGTACTGAGTCAATCAACTTGACTTCATTCTTTCAAGCGAATACGAGCGACCGACAAGCAACCTGTGCATTTGGTTTCTTTCAAAATGTTGAACATGGATCATGAAAAACTGATTTTGTTGGTGTTTGATAGAAAACTTTTGTGGGACCAAAAATGTAAAGGGTATCATAATCGTGATAAATCGCGGAAACTATGGGAAAAAGTAGCAGTCGAATTGTTAAGTGTTAAGTGGTCAAAAGATCGAAAAAAGGACGGCTTTAATAACGGGCTTTTACTTAAATAACACTCTTCTTGCACATCCATATTGGTCTTTGACTCAAAGCTGTACGTAGTGTACTTCAGTAAATAAACGATTTCAGCTTCAAATCGCGCAAACAGAGATGAAAGCAGAAATCACTAATAGTTCGCGCGAATTCGAGAGACATCGCGCGAAGGCTCGTTCGCTCGAAGGGCGCCTGCACTATAACCACAACCTAAAGTGTTTTCGGTAAATTGAAAACATCCACAATGCTAAACTCCGACGACCGATTATTTTCCCTTTATCAGTAATACAAATAGCTACAAAGCGGAAATTGGATAACCTAACACAACCGCTACAAGTGTTTTTTTGTTTATTCGTTCTGAAACTTAGCTTAATTTCAGAATAGTATTTAGCAAAATAAGTGAATTGATAGAAGCACTCTATACCGGGTGTCCCAGAATTTCCTTGACACTACGATAATTAAATTCAAGTAAATAACTCATTCTTCCAGGCAAAATTGTGGATTGAAATTTGAAAGAACAAGCTAGGGGTGGATTCCAGGGGTTTAAGAAGAAAAAAATGGTTCATAAGCAAGGAATAATAGGTCATTCCCAGTCCCTTGAAAAACCCACTTACTTTTCTTATTTATCCGTTTTTGTTACAAAAATATCAGGGGTCAAACAAACTATCATTTCATTTGTCTCATGCTTATGATTTTACGGAAAAAATAAGTTTGCAGATAAAATTAAAGGCACCACAAGATTTTAAATAAAATAGGGATATCATTTATGTAGGAAAACCTATGGGGTGCTATTTGAAAAAAAAAGTTGGGGGTGAGTTTTAGGGGTTGACGTACGAAAAAAAATGTTTTGAATGCATGGTATGATAGACCCTATAGTACCTTCAAAAGTACCACTCAGTTCTTGCTTGAACCGTTTTTCGTTACGAAAATATCGCGTGTCAAGGAAATTCTGGGACACCCGGTATAGTCAACTAATAGGTCTATACTTTTAGAAGAAATGCGGTATGAGAAATTAGCGGAATCCACAACGCGTTCTGGGTATAAATTTCGGTCAGCCACCGAGTTCGGTTATTGAGTACAACATATACAAATCTAAAAAATGTACTTATACAGGGTGAGTGCTAAATTGATATTTTTTCAACTGCTTATAGAAGTCGTCAGAAAACTGAAAAATAAGCGAGATGCAAATTAAAAAATTCCAATCTGGGCTTGTGTGTCAAAACGTACCTAGTCTGTTTATGTTTAGTTTTCTGCTCGGAATTTTGGCATTCTATTCTGTTTATCGTCGTTAATTTCAAATTGGTATATCCTAAAAGTGGCACATGATAATGAATGCGACGCTATTTCTTTTCACCGTAAGCTGAAGTAAAGACCTAAAATGAAGAAGTCGATCAAGTGCGAATTTTTTTTGAGTGAGTCACGTACCATACCATAAAGAGTGAACCTGTGAACCATTCAAGTTTTGGTTTTCTTTAGTTTTCTCAAAAACTCTTATATAATCCAAAATTCTATGTAAACTTGACTTCTTCCAATTTTCGACTCCAAGAATAGAAATTTTTGTATGTTCATTAATACTGTTACATAGCACTCTTTCACTATACTCTTTTCTACTAAGTTACCTAGATCATAGACATTTTTTGTTCCAAGAAAGTCATAGACATGTCTGCGCAAGGCTCTTGAAAAACATAATTACTGTTTATCCGTCTGTGTTGAATTCATAAGGCATGTATATAATTTGAGCGAATTACAGATTTCTCACGTCCACGCGGATTTTTGCTTGATAGAACATAAGAGATATGCGGTTTCACAAAATTAGATAGAAGATTGTTATTAATGACAAATAGCTTCCCATAAATTGATGATCGGCCTTTAGCGGTTTATTATTATATTAAAAATACTTAATTTCATGAGTAAACATAGACATTATACTGTTTGACATGGTAGTGGTATAGTAAATTTTTCTCAACTCGATGATAATTTGTCACACATAACAAATTTAATGTATTCAAGCATATGTAAATCATAGACATCAATACTTGCTAAACGCCTTCCAACTGATAAGGGCCATTCATATTTGCTGCTGCTGCTGGAAACGTATAGGAAAACGTTGCCGCTTACGCGACGTTTGTTTACGAATACGGCCATACCACTTTATATCCCATAATACTGTTACAAGTATTTAGTTCGATTGGGCAGAAAAACACTAATTGGTACGGATTCAACGATTTATTTACGCTCACTATACACTACGCCTAACCTAATACTTAACAGTCTAATTTATTTACAGTCACTGAGTCACTACACTAATTTATATTTGTCCTTCACTTCGAGGGCATTCTGTGCGCTTCTAGTCGCGTTCCAGCGACTTCTCCGCGTTCGCGACCGGTTTTCTCGAACATCCGTCCATCTTCGCGACGTAATCACGGTCGACCGAGATGGCGGACAGGGCCGGACTGGCACAATACATGTTTTGAGCTTCGGAGACACCACTTAATTAGCTTGTTTTGGATTATAACTGATTAAAGTGAAAATACAAATGTTTCATATACGAACAGGTATACGGTGCAACTACCTTAACACATGTGACAGTGCAGAGATCAAAACGGTTAATTTTGAATTTCGATATTTAATTTTGATCATAGTATAAACATTTTTTCAAATCAGGTTCCATTTTGTTTCTTTTAACTCGGATAAGGGTTCAAAAGTCATCACAAACATCTGGATTCAGCTACAGTAAACTAAATCGTTTGTAGTTTTGGAATAAGTAAAATTAAAATCTCGTTATTGTAGTATTTTTACGATCCTTTAGCAGAATATAAAACAAAGAACTAGTTTCTTGTCACTACAATAAAGCACAATCAATTTGGAACCTACACAAAAACTATACAGCTATTATTACTTATATTTCGTAGCTTAAAAAATGTCAATAATGCTTTCTCGGTAACTAACAAAACTAAAAAAAGAACTACATCTATTAGTATCATTTGTAGGTAAAATAGCCTTGAACGAAGATTTTTTTTGGCTCTCACTAACTCACGGAAGTCACTGAAGAGAGCTTATGCAGAGCCTCTATCTGTCCGTCCGTCCGCCCGCCTGTCCGTTTACAAAAGATAGCCAAAACTACAGGTGCTAGAGGAAAACTAAATACAGATACGGAATCAGCATAAAAAACTAGTCCGGGAAAAATCCGGTTTTGTCAGTATCGCTTTCAGTTTAAAAAAATTGAATCAAATTACGACAGGTAACTGACGACGTATTATGTACGGTGTGTTGATATTCCTGAAGCACAGGTAGCGTGGCCGAGCGGTTAAGAGGCTAGGCACGCAGGGCGTGGGTTCGAATCTCACCGCGGTCAACAACTTTTTTTTTCAAATTAAATATTAAATTTGTTGGTCGCTAGTCGGGGAAAAATCCTGCTTTGTCAATATAATAAAAAAAATCAAATTTTTATACTAGCAAATTCCACACTGAGAGCGCCGTTTGAATTTACTCAAGTAAATTCTTTCCCACTTTTTTTCAAAACGGGTTCCACCTGTTATTTATGCTCTGCAGACACTGCTGGCTTCGTATGTGTGTTTTGCCAAGGAAAAATCAAGCTGCACATGCACAGGTAGGTGCTGGTCTAATAATCGTCTTGTATAGACGAATTTTATTAAGTATTTAATTTTGAAGTTCTACATCCGATACGTAATAGTTCGAAGTCTGTATACCAAACTTGTTATCTTCCATCGCAATATATATAGATATCTAAAAAGAGCCACACTGATTTAGAAATGAATGAAACAAAATATCTTTTACCGGCTTTGATGGCATATGCATATTCTTTTGACAAAATTTGCTGTAACATTATTGTATACAGGTTACAGGTGGCGGTATTTCATTGACAGCTTGTCTAATTTTGGAATGTCATACTTCAGTGCGCTTACAAACGTATGACATCACAATAACGTAGCAGTTGATTCTGGTCAACCAATCGGGAAATGACACGAATAGAAGCAAGTTGGTGCATATCGTTAAGAACAACATGTTCATCCTCACGGTTAATTTACTTTTCTCATTCTCAAAGAAATACGGTGCAATTATTCCTCCAGATCACAATGAATGCCAAACAGTGACACATTTCGAATACATTGCTCTTTGGTTACCCTTTCTCTGATTGTATAGCCCCAAATGCTGAAATTTATTCGATCAAGCAGCGCGTCAAAAAGGGCCAATTGATAAAAATCGTGAAACATAATATGAGATAATATTGAAATCTTCAATAAAGTTGAGCAAATATACACATAACAAAGTTGCAGCGCATTCAGTCACAGTGCAGGAACGACAGAGCAGACTATTTTAAACTTGAATATCCTAACGCATATACAGGGTGGTTCAACTATGTGTGGGTGAATAATAACGCTTCCCTATTTGAGATAGAAAAAAATGTTTCATGTAAAAAACGTAAAGGGCAATAAAATCTAGGTTACAAAAATATTTACCATTATACAGGACGCCCAATAAACGCGTTACGTATCAAAGTTACATTTCTATTATTAATAGAAAATAAATTATAACTTGGCAACGTCGCAACCGATCCCAAAAATGTTTAGGATTCAATAGAGATCGATGATGGAAACTAGAAGAATTTAAAAAAAAGTTATAGTTCCATATAAAAAATCAAGTTGATCACTATTCCTACTTTTCTGCAACACCCTGCATATTTCAAAATATTTTTAGAATATGCGCCTTAAGTAACCAAATAACTTTTGTATTTTATATTTTCTTCTGTCAGGTATACCTTGCGAGATATCGAAGAATTACACACTAAATGGACACCCTGTATAAAGACACACTAGAATGAATAAAGGAATCTAAATGTGCAAAAATACACAGGGAGTTCTAGTTAAAAAATGTAACTTTGATAAGTCAGGATATAGATTTTATTTTCCTCTAAATTTTTTATTTGAGACTTTTTTCTATCTCAAATAGGGAAGCAGTTATCGTCCGCCCACACATCGTTGGTACACCCTATACTATATAGAAAATTCAAATGGTTGCAATTCATTTACTAAAATCGAGCAATACTTAAATATAGGCATCTTCCAGTCGATTTTATGAGGTTGGCTAGATATTTGAGTTAATAGAACTAATGTGAAATAAAATATGTTCATACATAGCAATTATCCGAGTAGATTTTGAGAAACTTTCAAGATACATACCTTCCATTTTATTAGTTTTTATTTCTTTTTGGGGTTGTAGAAATGTATGTTATTTTTTTTACTGTACTTATCAGGAGAATTCTGCTATATAGCTGATAACCATGGATGAATGAATGAATGAAGGAGGGAGAGAGGTTTTCTGGTGACCAGAACCACCAGTACATAGGCCTACAGGCTAGTCCCCAAGTCCAGCCCCTATCACAAAGGTGAGGATGGCCTTGGTTATCCTGTACATCTTATATCCTCAGGTTCACGAACCCTTGAACCTAGTATGGTCTGCCTGTGATACCTAAGGGCTTCACAACGACTTAGAATGTGTGCTGAGGACTCTTCCTCCTCTCCACAGCGTGTGCAGGTCGGGTCACTTGACACCCCCATCACGTGCAAGTGACGTTTAAAGGTATTGTCGCCGGATAACAGGCCGACAAGTAGCCTTAGCCGGTTCTGTTCAGTGAGACATAGGCTGATAAGCATACTCATAATAGAAATCTGAGCAGGGATGAATGTATTGCAAAGTGCTGAACCTATTTACAGCAGGATCATATTTTCAATTATGGATTTTGTTCAAATATTCCTTGCCGCGCATCAGTTCACTCCAAGCACTCCGGTATTCATATTCAGAAATTCTCAACCACAGTTTGATGTCTGAGTGAGACTGAAGTGGTCGCGACACTCTACATCTCTGCATCATAAGAAGTATGCTTTTGATACGATGCGCGAAACTCGATAATATACTCGATAATTACGCTGCTTATATGATGATAGAATATGCGTTACTATAATTATGCAAAACATCAGTCCTATACCTTCACGTCTGCTTCACTACCTAACATACCGAGAACCCCAGAATTGTTGACGTTGTTAATCCGGGAAGTTTTTTAATAATCCCACCGATAAACTGAAGCATCCAGCTACCGCTAGCTCAAAAAGACGCGCCGAATTCTCGAGCAGGTTATTAGAAATTTGTATAAAGTTAACAAGGGTGGAATCATTTGGTATGGGGGGGTAGGAAAAATGTGAAGGGCCGAAATCCGATGATCCTAAGGGGAAATCTTAAGACGTTTATAACAAAAAGAGGGGCCCGAGCGTCTTTAGGAAGTCGCCCCCTCATGGAGAGAAAAGAGGAATTATAGACTAGTCGTCTGGTAAACTGAGGATTATCTGCTACGTTTGTGTCTGATTTGTAGCGTACTCAGAAATAAATGTTGGAGTACTTTCAATTCATGGTTAGTACTTGGAAACTTTTCGATTATTTCAAATATATTTACAGTTATGTTTCATATCAATGTCATTCAAACAATTTATTGCTCAAGTTCGAAGCAATTGCATGTACTTAAACTAATAAATTGAAAATAGCTTATGCTTGTTCTAATTTATATGTACCATCATTCCAGTACTAATATTATTGTATACGTATTGTGCGTATTAATATCTATCCTAGGTTTCGTTTAAGCGCAGCGTATAATTTATTTCATATACAAAGTTGTTCACGCCTAAAGTATCTTATAGTGAATTCAATGGAACCTTGTCGTTGGCTCAACTGCTCTGTACTGAGCTGAATTGATATCGAGATTGAATAGGGGTAGTTGTTAACATCGCGTCGTCAGCGTATCAGCTATATTTGCATCAGTAAATCCCTATTTTGTGATGAATACGTGGCTTATGTTTGTGTTGTTAACTATTTTTTATAGATTACGAAAGTATTATTGAAAAAGTGAGGTCTAAAAGACCTGATATAATAGTAGCGTAAATATAACGAAGTTATGTATTTATCGATGCGGATAACCCTTCATCTGAGAATGTATAATTTTGGTAATGTAAATTTTGTGATAAGTATCGTGGCTACAAAGAAGTTATATACATATTTATTCGTAGATATAAGAGTAAAAAATTAGAAAAAAAATAATTCAAAAATTAAGAATATTGTGGATAGTGGTGAAGAAGTGTTTTTCGAAATAGAATTGATATTATGCATACTGTCAGACCCATTGTAATGTAAAACCATGTTGGGAATTTCTTTATTTTTAGGCAGTTCTTAACGTTAAACTCAAACAAAGGAATTACAATAAGGTAATTTATTTAGTCGGATGTCAGAGAATCGAAATTCATATGTAAATAAACTTATTTTTCCACCTTCCAAAAAATTTGGTCTGTTTAAAAATATAGAATTAATTTACTGATGTGGTGATGAACCTGTTTGAAAAATGTTTTAATTTTAATTATACGGTAGCATATAATATAAAGCATATCAATTTGCTACAAAAAACCACCTCGTTATTGTATCAAATACATATTTATGAAAAAGCAGAAAGCACTATTAATAAGTCTTTGACCAAAAATCAAGTTCACGTGATTTTATCTCATTTGTCTTTTGAGTCAATTCGAGAGTCAATTATATCTTGTAGTATTTACAAGTTTAAATTGAAATGAAAGTATTCTAGAATCAATTATAAAACATGGGCTCAATTCAATGAAAGGTTATATTTGAATCACTCATTGAAATTCACTTACATCTTGTCGTTGGATCAACAACAC
This sequence comes from Callosobruchus maculatus, assembly GCA_951848785.1. Taxonomy (NCBI): domain Eukaryota; kingdom Metazoa; phylum Arthropoda; class Insecta; order Coleoptera; family Chrysomelidae; genus Callosobruchus; species Callosobruchus maculatus. The sequence goes on along the minus strand of CATOUR010000038.1, from coordinate 2,657,747 downwards.
AATATAACTAGTTACCAAATATACAGGGTGGCCAATCGGGTGACGATAATAATGTTTTCTTAGATAGCCCGAACCGAGACTTATCCAAAACACCCACATATATGTGTACCGATTATTGATAGTTTTCGAGTTATGATTTTTTTTTTTGAAAACTTAGAGATTTTCCAGTTTTTCTAAGAAATCATCAAAAACAAAAGCAAGAGTGCTTTTTGGCTTTTATTTTTTTCAGCAATTATACTCAGTATTAAGCCTATTTTAATATCCAATAAAGAGAGCCTGTACATCCGAACAATAATTAAGTAAATTTTGGGGCCAAAGTTTGAAATCTCTGTTTTTAGTCAGGGGACTAAAACCTTCAAAATAAAATTAAAAATACTTATGCCTGGTTCTGGAGCTCCAATCTAATCTTAAAAACTCTGTAAGACATTGCACTTTCGAAATAATAGTGAAAAGATAGCACTTATGAGGGCATTTTGCGCCGTACGTGACTGTTAAAGGTAAAAAGGTGATGATTCACGAATTTCCAAAATGATTAAAAAAACTATTATTTTTCTTTATTATGACAAATTAAAGAAACAAAAACCCATAACAACTAATAAACATGATAATCATTGATGTTTTAATCACTTTTAATAAAAAAAAATAATACCTGTGCTTTTTGCTGTGTACTATTGAACTTCTGCTAAATTAAGTCGTATGGAAAGTTAACAAATGAAAAGAATAATAAAACAACAATCTGACTTTCAATTCCATGGCGGAATTACCTGGGAAGCGTTATCGTAGCATACGCCATCCCTTTTACTTCCCACACCGATAGGTGAGGGGAGGATTGTGATCGTGAAAAATTTCGATTTTGAGATAATAGGTTTTTTGGGCGTTTTATAATGTCTACATAACGAAAATCCGCGTCACTCATTTCCGTCGTTCTGTCTGTCGGTCTGTCTGTCTGTACGCGTTTCTCTAGCCTCGTAATTTCAGTAACCGCTGCATGGACTGTGATGAAATTTGGGCAGCAATATGCTGTGGGGTCTTAGTAGGTAATGCTGCAATAATTTTGGAAATCGGTACATGGGCGGCGGAGTAATTAAAACAAAAATTTCAAATATTCCTCAAGCTTCGTTTTTAGGCGTTTTAGAGGTTCTTGATCATTTTCTGCGTTTTTTTTGGGTGGAGGTGGAATTTGGGTGTTTGGGTGGTGGGGAGTTGAAAAACTGAAAAACTTGTATTAATGATAGGCTGTCTACTGACCTGTCAAGGAAGACCTAACAATATAAATCACCTGTTTAGGTCCATCCGAATATTGCCTTGCCTATTACCGAAAATTAATTAACACAACTGCGCTTCGCCGACATGATCTCGCAAAATGTTACTCTAAAAGGGATGGCGTATGCTACGACATCGCTTCCCAGGTAATTCTGCCATGAAATTGGAAGTGAGATTATTGTTTATTATTCCTATCCTCTGTTAACTTTCCATACAACTTAATTTAGCAGAAGTTCAATAATACATAGCAAAAACACTTCACAATTTGGGTATTATTTTTTTATTAAAAGTCATCAAAACATAAATGATTATCGAGTTTATTAGTTGTTACGAGTTTTTTTTCTTTAATTTGTCATAACGCAAAATAATAGTTTTTTAAATCATTTTGGAAATTCGTGAATTATCACCTTTTTACCTTTAACACTCACGTACGGCGCAAAATGTCCCCATAAGTGCTACTTTTTCATTATTATTTCTAAAGTGCAATGTCTTGCAAAGTTTTTAAGATTAGTTTGAAGCTCCAGGAGCAGGCATAAATATTTTTAATCTTATTTTGAAGGTTTTGGTCTCCTGACTAAAAACAGGGATTTCAAAATTTGGCCCCAAAACGTACTTAATTATTGTTCGGATGTACATATTCTCTTTATTGGATATTAAAATAAGCTTAATACTTAGTATAACTGCAGAAAAAAATAAAAGCCAAAAAGCATTCTTGTTTTGGTTTTTGACGATTTCTTCGAAGAACTGGAAAATCTCTAAGTTTTCAAAAAAAAAATCATAACTCGAAAACTATCAACAATCGGTACACATATATGGGGGTGTTTTGGATAGGTCTCGGTACGGGCTATCTAAAAAAAAATTATTATCGTCACCCGATTGGCCACCCTGTATAAAATAAATATACCCTTCAGGAATATTGAATGTATGTTTCCATTGAATCGAAGCATGAGTCACGTTGCGTGAGTATTTGATGAGACGACAGATTATTCAGTGTGTAGTGCATTTGTAACCAGAATAAAACAGTAATAACAAACTTTTGTACTAATTAACGTTTAACTACACCAATGTGTGGTCTGAATAAAAGAAGTCACTGAACGTTAGAGGGCAAAAGTTTGATGAACAGATGCTTCCGTTACTCTATTGATTTTAATAACGTCAGTGACAATAGCGCTAAAACTTGAGAGAAGAGTGTTGTCGAGTAGCGGAAGAAGACTATTTGAAGGTTTTTCAGATTTCAGTGAGGCGGAACATGAGTCGCTGGGAGCAGAAAACTTTATAGCGGGTTGTCTGGCATTGTGTCGGGGCTCATTTAGATGTTTTAAGTACTTTAGGGAAGTTTGAAACAAAGAAAATGAGATATGATGTTTCGTTGTTTGGATAAACCAAACATAGGAAATATTTTTTTGTAGAAACTTCTGACACTATTTATCTTAAGTTTGGCATACAGAGCGATAACTAGCAGAAAGTTTGATTAAATCAACTTAGCCAAGCTTAACTATTCGTATAATAGTCTCAGGCTAAGAGAAAAGATAAGGAAAATATTAGTTATGATTAAAAGTCTATTAATATACGTACAGGGTGTTTATTTGAAAACTTCCCACACCGGATTTCTCGAAAACCGCAGACTAAAAGAAAAAACGCCGAGACACGCCAAAAAATTTGTCAAGGGGGACAATTTTTAAACCAAAAGCTACTTCATCCCCTTGTTCCCTCTTCCCCCAGGATCATCCCTTTAAGAATTTTAAATGACAGAGGGTATCTAGTAATACCTTATTTTAAACGTATGTCGAAGTAGCAGACACGTTGTGGGATATCATGGCAGCTTTCAGTAAATACGTTAACGAAGTTCAACCAAACTGCTCTTCAGGAATTTGAAAATTCGCTATATCATTGTTTGATCAATAACAGGCAACATTTGAGCAGTTATTGCAGTAAAAAGTGATATTTTCCTATGTTTTTGGATTATATTTAAACACGTTAATATTCATAAGGATCTAATTTTCTCGAAAACGGATCGGCCGGTTTTAAAAGATCAAACGTCAAAATAAATGACTTCGACATACCATTGAAACGAGATATTAGGATGATCCTGGGGGCAGAGGGTGCAAGGGGGGAAGTAGTTTTTGGTCGTCAAAAAGGCGACCCCTTGACAGATCTTTCGACGTATCTCAGCGTTTTTACTTCCCACACCGATAGGAGGGTTGTAAAATTGAAAAATGTGTTGCTTCCATAATAGACTGTCCACTGGCCTGTGAAGGAAACCCTAGCATATTACCGAAACTAAGGGACTTAGAATTTTCTGTGTACATACGGGTATTTATTGGTTTAGATCATTTTGTATTTTGTAACGTGAAAACTACTAAACTGGTTCTAATGAAATTTTGACACAGTATTACTACTGTGGTGAGGATGGAAAACGCGTATGGTTGTTAGAAATCGTGTCAGTAGCAGCGTAGCAATAATCAAAAAACTAAAAGTATGGAAACAGCTCAAATTTTGTTTTTAGATGTTTTAGGGGTTCCTGATCATTTTCTACCTTTTTTGGGTGGGGATAAAATTGGCGTGATTGAGGGGTGGGAGGAGTGGTAAAACTAAAAAGTCTGTAGTATTGATGATAGGCTCTCCATTGACCTGTGAAGGAAAGACATAAAGCATAAGACAATTTTAAGAGGTGGGAGGGGAGGCTGCCAATGATTTGGTTGCAAGGGGATGTCAGACTAAAGCTTCATGCTATGGGAAAATAATAAACTGGCATCACAGTAATATGTGGGAAGTACTGAGTCAATCAACTTGACTTTATTTTTTATTTTAATCAGCGGTTTTCGAGAAATCCGGGGTGGGAATTGAACACCCTGTACATAGATACTGTAATTTAGATTGGCCACCTCGTGGTTTCTAGCCGCATCTGTCAATAAAATAACAAACCCAATGAATATGTTACGTATGTGATTGCTGTAACTTTTATTTACTATGAAACTCTGAGTTTGTGCTGGATGTTTTCTTCTCACATAAATTGCTTCTGTACAAATCTACTATCAGGTCTATAATGACGTACGCTTGTGTGGCTTGGTGTTTTGTCGCCAAGACGCATAATGTATATAATAACACGTCTTTATTCGGCAAGAAAAAAAACAATTACATTTTTTATATTAACAAATAAAGAAAAAAAAAGAAGAAAAAAAAACAACATATGTAAGGCTTGCCGAAAGGGCGAAGTTCAGTTACGCACCACACAGTGAGACGCAACTGTTCTACCACTTATGCTCTTGGAACTGTACAGCAGAGAACCACAGAACTCTTAGATCAATTGTGGACGCTCCATGGTACGTTTCGAATCATACACGTCATACAGATTTAAATGTTCCACCTCTCAGTGAATTTATCAAAGAGCTTGCAACAAAGGCATATGCAAGAGCCCAAAATCATTCGAACGCGCTAGTCAGGGAGGCTGTAAACTATACTATAGCTGATATTCACAAACATAAAAGACCGAGGTTTGCGCTTCAATAAAACAAAACCAATTTATTCTTACTCTCTCATCAGGATTTTAGTAATAAGTAACAATAAGCGACGGTGATGGATGGAATAGCAAGCATAAAGCCCTCCGTTTCTGGAAAGAGCTGGCCATCCTGCAGCCAGGAGTATGGCTGCGCGAGTGGTGTATAGTTTTTTGTCTACTTTTACTATTGCTTTATGTAAGTTTGTTTGTTTGCTGTGGAAAAAATGTGTGATTGACTTTATTTGTTTCGCGCGAAATGACTGTATGTTTATATTTCCTCGGCCTCCTTGTTTTCTGCCTATGGTAAGTCTTTCCTTGCACGCGTTTGGACGTGACATTTTGTGCTTCGTGAATTCTATTCGTATATGTATATGGATATTTTCTATGTCAGTGTGTGACCACTTGATGATGCCAAAGGAATTTGTGAGTACCAGTATCGCAAATATATTAATGGCTATTGTAAGATTTCTAGACTTCAGTTTGGTTTGCAATAGTCTAATGAGGCCATCTTTAAACTCTTGTGTTAGTTGTGCTTTGACTTGTGTGGGGTCTATCTTAACGTTCTGATTGATATCCGGGTACTTTACGTTTCGACCTTGTCCATGTTGTCCAGCGTTTGGCCAGTCACTACTTCCTTACTTACAATTACTATTGTAATTAGTAAATTATTTAACAAATTCTTTTTTATAATAGCGTAGGCTGGAGTAGCTATCAGAGCCTTACCAAGATATTGTGGTAGAACTGTGTATTGAAGGTCCGTAAATTTTCGTAGTCTAGCTTATCACGCTTCCACTCAATGTGACCCTAAAAAAAGTGCCCATTTCAGAGTATCTTTTTTCAAGCATGGTCGTTAACTGCTTTCATCTGTACAATATAATCCGCTACTTGTGCTCCATCCCTCCGTCGCATCTCTGCGATGCCCATAAAACCGCCATAAGGCCAATTTTTCCAGAAGCCGTCCTTTAATAACCACTTAACGCCTGTTTTTACGACATTTTTTCGGATATCCGACTCTACCAGACCGTCACTCCAGTTGGCATTATTCCCTATCCTATATATCTCTTCTGCCCAGCTCCACTAACAATTTTCTCTTTGTGTGTATTTTAGGAAAATAAATATTATAGAAGAGAAAAGTAATATAGTTGGATCAAAATAAAGCACTTTGTTTATAATATGTATCTCGATTTTAAATGTAGTACCTATTGTAGTAAATATATCTGGACACTGAATTCGAATCTTCAAGAAATAAAAAACCTAATTTAACGTTGATCTTGAGGTTCAATATCAACTTTGCTGGTTTAATTTGAAACAATTTTTTATCTCAAAGGGGCAGTTTTTGAAAGCCTGGGTTTATCCTTCTATTCTTCTAAAACTAGCATTGCGGACCGTGCAACTTGTGTCTGAAATTTTTTTCGATATAATCGATTCCAACCGAGGTAGATGTCTCAAGGTAAATGTCCATTCAACTTTGGTGACCATTTTATGGCCAAAATATGAGCTAAATCCAAAAACTCGTATAAACAAAAAGTGTCCATTTTGCCATTTTTCATGGATTTGCATGATAAAAATGGGTAGTTCCTTTAAAAAAATAACTTCCTGTCAAAAACGGTTTTTCGGTCTGAATTGGAAGTCGCAATATGGTCCATATAATGCCCCCCTCGTCCTACAATTTTTATCGACTCTTTTTCAATGTAATCGATTCCAACCCAGATATAGCTTTGTCTCAAAATAAATGCCCCACCCGCTATATATTGTCTGCCTAAAAGTGTTTATATATGCGTCACACATTACTATTACTATGTTGTTGCTAAATTCTTTCTTGTGACTCTTATTTATCTCTCTTATTTGGTATATAACGAGTGTCCCAAATTTCCTTGACACGTGATATTTTCGTAAAAAAATGGTTCAAGCAAGAACTCAATTGCAAATCTGAAGATACTATATGTAGGTATATAGGATCCATCATACCGTGCATACAAAACATTATTTTAAAGTTTTTCCCCAAAACATTTTTTTGCGCTATCCCCGAAAAAGCACCCCCACCTTTTTGTTTTCAAATAAGACCCCAAGGTTTTCCCATATAAATGATACCCCTAATTTCTTGAAAATCTTGTGGTACTTTTGATGTTATACGCAAAGTTATTTTTTGTTTTGGTAATACCATAAGCGTTGTATTAAGAAAATAAGAACTTGTTTGATGTCTAATATTTCTGCAAAAAAAACGAATAAAAAAGAAAACTATGTAGATTTTTAAGCGTACTGATTGACGTGTCATACCATACTTTCGAAAAAAACGTGTTTTTATCCCTTTTTGTTACGAAAAATTACGCCTCAAACAAAACCTTATTGTATTTATCTTATCCTTATGATATACGGAAAAAACGGTTTGTCTGCGGGTTGAAGTACAAGAAAAATGTGAAAGCATGATATGGTCGACCCTATAGTACTTTTAAAAATACCATGCTCAGTTTTCGTTTGAACTTTTCTGTTACGAGAACATCACGGGTCGAGGAAATTCTGGAACACCCGGTATAGTTATTTGTTTGCGTATATTCATCAATAAGTAGTTGTAGTATTTAGGTATTCTTTCCTCCATGTAAACCAAAGGAGACATATTGAGATTTATTAACATCATCATCATTGATTTTTTACAGCATATGCTCAAAGTATTTCTTTTAGGATTAGGTCACTTAACACTTTTCATCGGACAAATATAATAAATCCACTTCAGGCTATCTATACCTACTTTACGCCTCAAATGCTCCATATATGAATGTGAGCTATGGAAAGCCCTACGATTATCATAACCATACGAGGGACGCCTGACTCAACACTAAAAAAGAGCAAAAGTGAATTCCGACAGGAACGAATCGCCATAATTTAGGGAAATATGACGGCATCAGCTCCCTCCTAAATCCCTGCATAAGTACGGGGGGTTCTTCACCCCACCTCCGGTAGATTTTAGCCAGGGGCATACGGCCAGTTGAACAGAAAGGAACGGTGAAGAATTTTAGTGATGTTCAGAATTTTCTGACTTTATATATCACGTCTACTGTTTATGAAATTAAGGTAGTTAAACTGCTAAAATTCTGCCTATTTTAGACTTTAAGCACACCCCCCACATGTTCTGAACGAAAAAATTTCGCGATATTAATAAAAAAACAACCGGCAGGATTCATTTTGCGATAAGGACTGGAAGCTTTGATACAAGGAAAGTTCGTACATCGTTCTCGAGATCAACAAGTTACGATTGCAGTACATTGGATTAGTGACTACCCTGGATGGATCCACTTTAGCAGGTTATTATATGTACCAAAATATGCTGCTTTTCTTCATTTTGCTGTAGTTAAGCGTTCCTGTTCTTTATTTATTCATTCTAGTATCCTACTGTTTGTTACGCGCTCTGTCCATGATATCCTTAATATGTGTCTATATAGCCACATCTCAAGAGAATTCAAACATGACATGATCCATGCCTTTAATATCCATCCCTCAACTCCGTACAATCATGTGGTCAGTACATAGCATTTTGTAGCTCGTCGTCCAGTAGCCAGGCTTACATCTCGGTTGCAAAGTATCGTTTTCAGGGGGTCTGCCCCCCCCCCCGAAACGTTATAAAATGCCGGCTAAAAAATGGAATCCACAAATTTGTACCGCCGCCCCCCCCCCCCAAATTCAAGGTAGCAGCTCTAATCTGGACTCCCCCCCCGAAAGGTCAAGCAAGTGACACCCATAATCTGGAACCCCTCTCCAAAAACTAAATCCTGGATACGTGCCTGATCGTTTTCATTTTGAAGAAAGTATTTCTGGCTGTTTCAATTCTGCTTTTAATCTCTTGATCAGGATCGTGTTTAGCCAGCAACTCAGATATTTAGATCTCCTTACTCTTTCTATGTCTATTCTAACATTATTAATATTTAATCCAGTGATGACCGTAAATTTTGTCCCCACCGGCGCCTCACCCGCCCGCCGGCATAAGAAGCATCTAAAACGTCTAAAAACGAAGTTTGAGGAATATTTGAAATTCTTAGTATTTTGATAATTACTCCACCGCCCTTGCACCGATTTAAAAAATTATAGCAGCATTATCTACTACGACCTCACAGCATATCGCTGCCCAAATTTCATCATAATCCATGCAGCGGTTACTGAGATTACGTGGATAGAAGAACGCGTACAGACAGACCGACAGACAGACTGACCGACGGAAATGAGTGACGTGGATTATCGTTATGTAGACATCATAAAACGCCCAAAAAACGTCTTTTTTCGAAATCGAAAATTTTCGCGATCACAATACTGGCCGCACCTATCGGTGTGGGAAGTAAAAGGGTGCTTGCACCCTTGCATATCAGTATTAAATATAAAAATAATTCCTTCTTTTTTCCCACTGCCACTGATTTCATCCCTTTGGCCGGTCTCCCTGCTATCACGGCGCGCAGCATATTACTTGCAGCTGCTGCTAGTTGGCACTTGACTTCTCTCCGTTCCCGTTCATTCTTGGCTGCAAGAAGAGAGCACTTCCCAGTTATTTTCTTATTAAGTGACTAGTTATTAGGCAGAGCAGACTCGTAATATGATGGAGGAGATGAAGGTTGGCTACGTTGCCAAATGTAACAGAGTTTATGATTTCTAAGGGAGGTTTTTATTTCCTGGCGTCTTTGAATTATTTGAAGTTGCGCACATTTTCAGATATGGATTGCGTATAAGAAAGAACTTCAAATAAAAGCCACCTTCTAGTACTTTCTGGCTGAATACTACACGACAATTTCCATCGTCGGGTACGTAACTAACATACAAGCATAACTTTGTGCAGATAAACGAATAACAATTTAATCATTTTATCTTATCAGCTTCATCTGCTGTACAAATAGTCATTGACTACCTTGCAGAAATCCATGTCTGCTGGTTATTAACAAATACATCAGCAGACGGCTGCTTTGTATTGTGTCATTATACAGTGTCCATACATCTATGATCGCTAGTCATTAGTATTGTGAACGCCAGCTGATATTCGTAGTATTAATGTCACCGGTCATTGGTTTAAGGCTAAAACCACTATGAATTGTAGCGCGTTTTCTGAAAGTTGCTAATGGTGTTCATAAAGTCAATATATTATTGTTCATTGAAACAGTGCATACCATTTATTATTTTTATGTTTGACGTTTATGCATCAATGTCACCAAAATCATTGATATAAATATACAGGCTGCGCATTATCAATGGAATACAGTATATTCAGTAAATAATGATTGTATAAAAAATTTTTTTGATTTTGATTAGGCTCATTTGAAAGAGATTTTTTCCTCTTTTCAATGGCATAACATACCACATAGCACCCAAATACAAAAAAAAGTTAAAAAAAATAAAAAATAAAAAGTTCATTACATCAAAAACATTAACCCGTTTTCGGTAGATCCTGTGAAGTTAAATCATTCTAGAATCCTATTGATTACTAATCGAGTGATGGGTTGTCGATTTAGATGACACTCATAGAAAAATTCACATGCTTCTACTTGTGTTCATTTGCCAGCCCGTAACCAACTATAATGAAAATTTCTGTAAGTTCAGATTCTGTTAAATGAACCATTTCTAATTTTCGATGACCAACTTATTAACAATGTCAGACGTATTGACGTGTGATAAACTTACCAGAGCTTTTATTTTTTTACACATTTTTTTATATTTGAGTACGGACATATTATGTCATTAAAGATAGAAAAAAATATCTACCAATTGAAAGGGTATATTGCTATTAAAAAAATTGAATGTTTTTCGTTACTAGTTTGTTTTCTGAAGCGTATTATGCGAAAAACGATATTAAGCAACTCTTATATAATTTATCATTAATTACTGAGGTATACACTATATTCCATTCATAATGGGCACACTGTGTACAACCTATTTAGTGGACATTGAAGATCATTTATTAATCGCCAAGCGGTATTTTAATGAACAGTTACATTATACTGATGGAGAAGATATTAATTTCTTCAGGTTATTCGTTCATGGTTTACTGTAGGTCCTTTTAGTGGTTGAGTGGATTGTGTCACTAATCTACAATCATCAGCCATTGTAACAATAAGCAACCCGTAGAATGAATCGATAAAAAAATGATTACGACGATTCATTAACCCTACGTACACAATACATACCCATTTCTGGGTATGCGTAGGTAAACTAATAGAGTCAAAAAAATCTCTTTTAAATCCAGTTGCAAATGAATTGTATGGAATAAACACTGAAACTTTTTGTCCTGTATAAATTTTGATCTAAAGTTCTTCGTTTCATTAGTATGATTTACTCTGATTTCATTATAGACTGGCATAATTTTTGTTTCAGAATGGAGGAAACAGTTCGGGCAATGTTGGCATATAAAAAGCAAGCTGAGCAACTGCGACAAGAAAAAGCTGCATTAACTCTTGCCTTCGAGGTAAGTTAAAGCATCATAAATTCTGGAAACAGCAGTATTCTCAAAATAAAGAGTTCGAAGGAGGAATCATTAAAAAATTAGCCAAAAACTAAGAATGGTTATATCTGTACGCGGGCGCTTTAAAAAATAGATTATACAGAAATTATTAGGTGGCGGTTTGTTAGCTCAGTTAGTCTAACAACTATACCTATAGGCTATTTAACTAGGTCACATTAATATGAGGCGATACTTAATAGAGCAGAACTTGCATTACACCTATGTATGTATCTCTTATCATTATTCACCACTATGAAGGATTCAATTGCCCTTACACACTATAAATTGTGTGGAAGTTCCATTAGCAGGAACAGTCCCATAAACATGTCGAAATATATTATGTGATGATCAGTTTAAAATTAAGCCAATTCAATTTTGGATTCCATTCTCTTGAGCGTTGTACAAAAGAGACTGATATTCAGTTTATAATGCAGTTTAAACAAAACTTCAGTAATCCATTTTAGCCAAACTAGGCAACAAGAGACCTCTACTTCCTTTTCCTGTGCAGAAGAGTCGGAATAAAATAATTATTATGTCTTTATTGTTGATCCACATGCATGCAGGAGATAATATGATGCATATCGTGTAACCTTCTATTGATATATTGAACTAAAGGTTTCACAGTACATCTGAAGTAGTTTCCAAAGAATTAACTGTATTAAAAACACCAAAGTCCAGTGATATTTAAAAACTACACGACATCACCAACGACAATTTATTTTAGGACAATTGACTGCATTTAAAAGATCATGGACTCCATCAAGGCGCCATTCTTCCCACACGCCTAATGAGATTTCCCCCAGCGTTAATAATTCTAAGTTTTAATGATTATTCCTTCACCACCAACACGATCTTCAAAAATCATATACTTTTTACGTCTCACACTTCTCCATTGTTATAACAGATTATCATAAATTCACTACAATCAATACAATAGTCAATGGATTCCTTACTACAAGTTACTGCTTCGAGGGTAATGAGTGATGTTTGGATATACCTCTAAACTATAGGCTATCTGTTATATTTCAGGGCAATGGAAAATACAAATTTGACGTCCAATTAAAAAGAAATAACTAGGACCACTGGAGCATCCAAAAACGAAATTTAGAGGGCCTATCATATTTTTTAAGTTTTTTTTATTAATGGTAATAATATTTTTAAAAGTATAGTAAAATCACCCAAAAACGTATTACCTTGAAACTGTAAATTTTTACTATTGCAATGCTCCCCTGATGGTAAGGCGTGAGAGCTAAATAGGATGCTTTGTGATCATCTAGCTACAGTTATTTGAAAAAATAATGATAATCAAAATGATGAACGAAAAGTTTGATAATATTGTTTTTAAATTCCACATGTACAGAAAAATGATAGTGGCACATTATATGACTATAATTTATTCCCAAAAATATACCTCATGTGTCGCCGCTTCAGCGAATCTGGCAATCGTAAACATACCAACTCATTGGCATAAATAACTGAAGCCCTTCACAATGGTGGTCATTCGCGGAACAGTTAAAGCCTGTTTTAACATTTCAATATTGTAGAATGGGCAGTACTGGAGTTTAAGTGGTACTTAAACCAGCCATAGATCTCTTTATTTAGTTTCTTGAGACCATAAAGCAATCTGAATGTGCCATTGTGATGTATTATATCCGCTACACGCAATTTTATTACCCTTATTGTGCATTTTGAAAAATGGAGCCATAACCTGGATGTGTGGTTTGTCCCACGGAAGATTTATTGCAAAACCCTCATAAATGTGGTACAGGTTACGTTGATTGTTTACCATACGAAACATACATAAACTTTATTAAATTGGTTTATTATTCATACATATCCCATCCAAAAATTCAACTCAGAAACTCACTAGTTATTTAGCCATTATCAAAATGCATAAAGTTTGAGCGAAACTTATTTGGAATAACTAATAATGTGAAGAATGTGATTATGAGGTCGAATGCATCGGTTTCTTAGAATCACGATATGTTTATAATAAGCGAATATCGTTTCAAAGCTACCTAACCGTAGAACAGAAATGAATCTCATTCGGGACCTAACGAAAAACCATAAGATCTCTGTCCACTTTACACCACACTGTTACACAGTCAATGAAATTCAAGTTGCTTAGGATGAAGTCCACAAGCGTACATTGACTATCCCATATGTAGGTATCCAGGCATGTACAGGAGTATATTTAGGTACGGAGTCAGGAATGAATGAATAAGGACCAGAGGCTATACAGCACAGAATGTACTGGTGCATAGGCCACACGATGGGCCCTTTTGCGCCTCTATCCGCGCTAGTTCCTAAGACCTGCCCTTTTAGCAAAGGCAAGTACATTCTTAGGTCCTATCAATTTTATCTCTATTGGTTCCAAGGTTCTTGAGCCCAGCAGAGTCTGCCTGTGATAACCCAGGGTTTCACAGCGACACAAGATGTGTGCTGAGGATTCTTCCTCTTCACCACACCACGTGCACGTTGGGTCATTGACCACCCTCATCACGAACAGGTGACGCCTGAAGGTGTTGTGACCCGTTAATAGGCCTACTAGCAATGTCAAGTTACTCCTATCCAGAGAGAGACAAACTCGTCCTATTCTCACTGCAGGCACTGCTAATAGTTCCCGAGCTTGACGGAGATGACCAGAGATGTTGTTCCATCTCAGAGAGTGTTTATTCTGGATCCACTCTCCAATTGTTTTCCTAATCAAGTTTGCAGATAGTCCTAAGGCTGGTTCTGGGCCCACAAAACTGTTGCCGGATCCCATCCTAGCCAGATGATCCGCCATGTCGTTACCCTTTACCCCAGCGTGCCCAGGTACCCACATCAGTGATACCTTGTGTTTAGCTGAGATGTCGTCAAGAGCCCTCCTGCACTCCAGGACCAGTCCAGACGTTATTTTCCAAGCACTCAGTGCTTTAATGGCTGCCTGACTGTCAGAGCAGATAGTAATCCGCCTCCTAGACCCGTCAAGTCAGGAAATACGTTATCATTTTTTTTTCGGATCAATAAAATTTCTTGCAAATATTAGCATTTTATTCTAAATTTAAAACTCACATTATCACACTGCCGAAATATCCATTTTAAGGATGTATGTTTAGAAAGTGTAACACTTCTGGTGTCACCCAGCACTTTATGCAGAAACATTAATTCGAACGAATCGACATATTAGTTTCTGTGAAGAATCTACCAAGTAATCTTTAACCTGGTAAAAACCAAATACCCAGTTTAATTTCCAGGGACTGTGCTCATGCTCTGGCCGAATTGCTTTTGGTCATTTATAACAAACACATTTGAGTCTGGTACCTTTCCAGATGTATGTAAGATAGTAAAAGTCTATTCTGTCTTGAACGGTGGGGACAAATCTGATATACTGTGCGATATGCATATTCAATAATTCTTTCTGCAGTATATAGGGTGGCCCAACAATGAGTGGACGGAAGATTGTGGGCATCCTAAAACATATTTCACAAATCTTTCACCTGGTCATGGTAGGGATCCTTGGGGCGTTAAACTACTTTCACTTAAATTTTGACGATTATACAGAATGGTCATATCAAACTTACATTTTCAACCTTATGTATCCCGCATGGTAGTTTAAACGAACCGTTTAGGCGTAAATTACTATAAGTACATATCAGAAAAAATTGAATATCGCAGCGACTATAAAACTTAGAAGGCTGCTACTTTGTGGTGTGACTAAGCAGAAATTGTATCAGCTTAGGTTAGACGATAAAATTTCAATTATTTTTGTACTTCGAGAAATAAGTAGATTATTTAAGGAAATTTAAATGACAGCTGACTTGATTTTTTGAAATGAGAATGTTTTTTATACGACTAAATGTATGACTTGTTAACCTTCGTCACAATATAGGATGGTTGATATCAATATTTTTTAGTTTTTATTTATTTTATTCCAAATTATCAGTCAAATCGGTGTTTTTAAAAACCCGTTCAGATGGAAGAAACCAACCAACTTACCAGTAAGACGCAAACACATTAAAGTAACAAGGCAAGATTATAAAAATTCCTTACAACATATCAGCTCTAACTCGAAACAACAACGGTATTACAAATGCTTATTTTTCACAGCGTACTAGCTATTAGCAAACTTCCAAAATGAGTAAAAAAGTGTAAATGAAAGGAAAACTACCAACCATGGGTATTGGCATTAGAATATCTTCAGAATAAGTTTTCACGTGTAGTGTCATCAAAAAGTAATCATTTCCATGAAGTCACTAACGATACGTCTGACTGGAGCTCTTCAAATCCTTCAGTATTTATTAGCAAAATCGCAGAAAATTAAAACTGACGTTTAAGTCACAAAACATAATTTACTTGGTACAAAAATTCATGAAATAAACACAAACAGATTGCTCCAGAGGTATGGTTACTTTTGGCTAGACGAAAATGACTACTTTTTTGTACCATTAATTGTCAAATTTCATTTTGAAGATAATTAGACTCTCAGCAACACTCGCTGGTAGTTTTGCTTTCGTTTCAAAATTTTGAATCGTTTTGGAAAATTGTCAATCTTCAGTAAATCTTAATAACTAGTAGGTTGTGAAAAAATGCTTCTGTCATACTTCAGCTTCTTAGTGACATTATATATCCTACCGCGGTTGTCCCCGGTTAGGGCTGATGTGTTGTAAGGAATTTTTGTCTCGTTACTCTATAGGTTATTTGCAACTTTCTCCTAAGTTAGTTGGTTTATTCCATCTTTACAGGTTTTTCTTTATCTTTCATGGCCTTCTAAGTTCCTTATACGTAGGTAAATTGAAAAACATCGATTTGACTGAAAATTGAGTTGAGTTGCTTTTTAGTATAAATCGAATGTCGGGAGTGTTAATTGAGTGCTCGACAAAAAAGTCTGTTTGTTGTCGTATCCGCAGGTTCCTATACCTGATACTTTTAAACGGGTCACATAAACAGTGCTCGGTTCCTCAGATTAAATGCTCAGGTACCGGCTTTGGTAGATAGATGGCGAGCCAACACTTTTTTAAAGTACTGCTTCCCAATATCTGTATGTTGTTACTACTAGTACGAGTTTTGCCAGATATCTACTTATATATACCAAAAATGGTGCTTTGCACCTGAACGGTTGATTTAAAGTCCCATATCACAGGTCACACTAGAATTCACTAAGGAATCCGAACACTCAATAATATATAGGGGGGGGGTCTATCAAAAAAATGTAAGTTTGATCTAAATTACTCTGTATAAACGTCAAAATTGAAGTGAAAATATTTCAACGTTATACCCCCTCCAGGCTCCAAATACGACAAACTAACGGAGTTCTGATAAACGTTTTAGTAAGCCCACAATCTTCTGTCCACTCACTGGTGCCCCACCCTATATACGATAGCGTAAAAACCTAAATTCATCACAACATTGCTTCATCAAGGGCAGACCAGCTTAAATATGTAATTCCACTAGCCATATAATATGTATAATAAAGAACTACTAAAGCTTCTACGACGCCTCAACCATCCCGTACTTACATCATTTATAACAACCACAAACAGCTGACCACTCGAGTGGCCACAATTTGGGGTTGATTTCAATCATATATAAGCCTTCTGAAATAATCCGGGTGATTTAATTCCGACAGCCGTGCACCCTGGAAACGGCGAGTGGCGCGGCCGAAACGAGGCTATTTTTAAATAATCTCCGAAACTAAGCTAAGCACTTAATCCTGGAACTCCCGTTGTGGGTGCTTAGCGGAAACAAATGGTGGTTAGTCAGGATGATCGGGGTGCTTGTGAGGTTAAGACGGGCAAGGATGGGCGGCGTATTTGAAATTAAATATTAACCAGAGGACACCCATTATTCTAAGGATGTTTATGCAATCGCATATGTTTGAAGATCATATTTCAGATATGGTAGAACAGATAAATCTAGCGTGGATGAACACGCGTTCGACAGATTTAAGTACCTAATTTGAAATAAATTCGTACTACAATTTTTCTTTGAGAAGCTAGACGCATACGAAAGCTTAGAAATAGCTAACAAGTCAAACAATATAATGGATAGAGATAGAGTACTAATTACAAACAGCTTACTATTTGCTGCATTTCCATGAAGATTATGTGGTTATCTGACGTGTCATTCAGAGGGGTCTGACTGCACATATTGGGTATAGGAGCAATAATATGGATGATATCCAAAGGCCTGCTAATATTTTCATTATGGACTTCTCCTTTCTGGTTCTACGTTTCCATCAAGGATTGATTCTACCCACCAGGTATTGAAAGAATATATTCGACAATATACAGAGAAAATAAAAAAAGTTACTTAATTTCCAGTATAAAGCAGTTTTTTCAGTTGCTCTTTAATGAACCAAAAAAGAAAAAAATCACGTTATACTTATAAAGAAATACATCTTCTTGCTTTAATTTAGCACCGACTACGTGAGGCATTAATATGATGAGAAAAATCGTCAGTTTTATAATCGCCTGATATTAATATTATGAACAAAAGCAACTAACCATAATATTGATGTTTTCAGAAATTAACGAAAAATTATCATTATACATTATTTAATAGTCATTTAGTCTTAATAGACAGTATAGTAATTTCTTCATGTTTTGTGTTCATAGTTCTATATTGGTTATGCTACTGTTTTAATATATTTTGTTACTAATCTTATCAAAATATGTTTCTGTTCTGAATTTTATTCAACTTAATAAAGAAATGTATAAGGAATGTCGAGAAGATAGATGTTTCATTTATTTATTTGTAATGCTGAGCAGATACTTTCAGAAATAATAATTAAATTCCAAGGTCTGTAGATCTAATAAAAAAGTAGTTATGCAAATTAAGGTCAAAGACACTTTTTTAGTTGCCCTGGTCCAGGTTCTAACCGTTAAAGCTTTCACTTCCCACTCCTCAAAAAATTAATACGTAATCTAGAATACCTAACCTGTTTGAGCTGCTTTCCAGAACAGTAACAATATATTTAGCAAAAATGAAGTACTGTGCAAAAGTGTACGTAAACTGTATCCCAGTCTGGAATTACTAGCGAGACAAGCAATAGCTTTGAAGTCTTTTTATCTTTCGACAAAACTGAAGACGTTTTAGAAATGATAACATAAAATTAGAATTAGTACTGGTTCTTCTTCTAAGGAGATTATGCCTTTAATTACATAAAATAAATGCTATTTATAGAAATGGTTCTGCGCGGACAAAACAGTGTTAAAATGCAGACACAACGTAAGTATGTGCTGTGGGATATACACTATGTAGTTCTGCAATGAGACGTTGAGAGGTGATAATGAAATGAAAATATGGGAATATTATAAGCATTTTTCTTCTGCCGAAATTTTCGCTCTACTATCCAATAGCACATCATGAGTCCTACTCGTATACGTGCAAGGCCAGTGATTTAGCACATCTGATGCTCCAGATAAGCTGCGTACCGCCGTATCGTGTGCGTATATCTCGGAATTAAATCTTTTAGAACGTTTTACTACCCACATTTAAGCTTGATACTCTATAGCCATTAAGGAGAATTGTTGTTATCAGCGGACCCAGTAGGATTAGCAGGCGAAATTTAGTTCCACGGCCGTCTCATAATTTTCCTGTTGTCCACCAACAATGTAGGTCTAGAAGATGGCATGGGCTTTCCTTGAAAAACTGTTTTTCTGAAGCTTTCTTAGAACATTCATTCTGGAAGGCACTTCCAATAGATAGATATACTGCTACATACAGAAATATTCGTTTCTCTTTAACAATTTATTACTTCTATAGGTGAGCAAAAACTTGAATATATAATAGAATATACAGGGTGAGTGTTTAGTACCGGCTCGGTCGATAACTCCACTACTGTAGAATATAGCTCCTTGCTCAGAAAAGATTTTGATTTATACAGGGTGATCCATAACTGGGTGGTGATGCAAACATATATTTTTTTAATGAGACACCCTATATATTATCCCATTTTTAGATTCTACTAATAATTTCTCTTCACACAATATAAAGTATCATAACATTATACAGAGTATTTCCAAAGTTATGACCATTTTTATATCCAAATCGCTGTCAAGCGAACGTACAGTATATCAAAAAGTAATGAATCAAAAATTTTTTTTTTTACATGAAAAGATTAAAAATATCCTCTAGTTTCAAAATCGGCAAAACAAGCCCGCGACGCATATTCGTATACAGGATGATGTAGAATGCAAAATCGAGATTTTCTCTTTTTTAAATGTAACTCCCAATATTTTATTATACCAAAGAATTGCTTTTAATATGTTCTTTCATATTTGTACAGCACTTGTTGTACCTACGTCCATCAGTTTCCGAGATATTTCGATTTTTCGGTAAATTTAAAGTATGCTTCTATTTGTGTACTGAAATTTACTTATTTTGAGAAAGTACTATCGAATTTATTTTTCATTTAACGAACAACTAAATTATAAGGTCATGATAGTACTTGATGGAGTTAAAACCCTGAATCATCAAGATAATAAAGTCAAGTATGCTGAGGAAGCAATTTTGTGGGCGTGATTCTTAATTATCAAGCAGATTTATAAGGTAGGCTTCGAAAACTTGACAGTTTTCATAACCTGCTCAATAATTCCGTACTGTGTGAAAAACGAGCTTTAAAAATTAATTTTTCCATTGAGGGTATTTAGGAGAATCTTTGAGAAATTGCCTACTTGCCTCTAGAATATATGAACTATGAACAGCAATGTCCAGAACGGAGGCACTCTAAAACTAATGCATTTGAAAAATTGAAGAATCATTTTATTTGGACTGTGTCGTTTAACATTTCATAGCCTACCTGATAGATCTGCTTGATAATTATGGACGACGTCTATAAAATTGTTTTCTCAGGACACTTGACCTATATTATCTCGTTAATTCAGTGTTTTGGCTCGATCAGGTACTATTATGGCCTTATATTTTAGTCGTTTGTTAAGCAAAAACAAAATTTGATAGTATTTTCTCAAAACAGATAAATTTTAGTAAACAAATGGAAGGTATATTTGAAATTTGTAGAAAAATCGAAATATCTAGAACCTAATTAATGCAGTCATAACAATTGCTATACAAAGATGAAAGAGCATATTAAAAGCAATTCTTTGGTATAATAAAATATTGGGGGTTACATTTAAAAAAAAAGAGAGAAAATCCAGATTTTGCGTTCTACATCACCCTGTATACGACTATGCGTCGCGGGCTTTTTTATAGCCGATTTTGAAACTAGAGAATACTTTTGATTTATCCGTATAAAAAATTATTTTCGATCCATCACGTTTTGATATACAGTACGTTCTTATGTGTGGGAAGTACTGCGTCAATCAACTTGACTCCATTTTTTTTAGTGTACTGAGTCTCGCAGTTGATAGATCTTCTTTGAAGAGAAGGTGATAAAATTGACCTTTTGCTTAATTAGCTAGTAAAATACGATGGATTAGGGAGACAACCACATGATAAGTCGTTTTAATTCTGCAAGTTCATTCCTCAAAGCACAGCCTTGGCTAACAAAAACTAAATCGCCTTGTAATTAGTCAAGTTGATTAAAAAACGAGCCGGCCTGTCACATCGTCAGGGGGCACCATGTCACGCAGCTTTTTAAATTAACCCCGGCTCAACTCAAATCAACTGAATAAATTTCCGACACTCATTTCCATGTAAAAAATGACCCAAATCCCGCATGAAAATGGACCAATTAAAAGTTTCGCGAAAGTTCCGGATTGATGTCGCCAATGTTGCGTAACTCAAGCTGGACCAAATTAAAATTCAGTTGGCCAACTAGATCGAACAGGACGGTTTTGCTGTGGCTAATATGATTTTGGGGGTTGAAGGGTGTCGAACGCAGATGTGACCGATGAGTTTTGTTAACGGACTTTCGGGAATTGTTGGGAAACAATGTCCGTTACCAGTTGGTTCATTAGAATAGCGACATCAACAAATATATAGCTTCTCGGCTAATCCCCATGTGACCGTTGCTTGTTTCACACATGGTACTGTTGAGGAACGTAGAAGCAGTTACACTCAGACTGAGCATATTCTGCAACCAACCAACTGTTCTATGTAGGGTTGTAGCCCTTGATAGGACTATACTCGGTCCATCGGAGAAAAAGAGCGCAAAAAATTCATGGTGTTCACGTGCTCTCGATACTTGCGAGACCTGTTTACACAGTAACCACCGATGCGACGATAACAGTCTTTCCAGAAACGACAAATGGACGGTGTTATACAAAAGTGGCGTGAGCCACCGGTTTGTTGTTTTGAGAAAATTAGTTTTGTATTAAGCTGCCTTCTGGACTGTACTAGTTAAAAAACACTCTTATTATCATTTTTTATATTCAAATAAAATTAGAAAATACCAAACCAGACGTAAGACTTATTAGCAGGAATGGACCACCTATCTACCCAAATAAGCTGAAGTACGCTGAGTTTAACAAAGTTGTTTTTCCTTAATCTCTGAATGTGAATCACGACCACTTCTTCAAAGATGTTTTCAAAATCTTGTGAATATGCTTGGAGACCAGCTTAATATTATGACCATCGTAGGATTTTTACCATACGAGTTTCTTAACAGAAGCATGTTTATTTGTATTTACATATTTACGTGAGCGGGAACCAACTTGCTTTTGCGTACTCATGCTAGCATCGTATTCTAATCAAATATTGAAAATACGCCTACCTGGTCTGCCAACGAATATACCTTCAAGGAATGAGTTCAACCTAATCTTGTACAGTTTTGATATCATATTTCATCCAGCAATCTACACTAACGACTTATATTTTTTCAATTATGGTGTACATCTCACATATTGTGGATTATAATACTGCTATATTTATCCAGCGGAAAAACGGCACAAAAATATGTCATGTTCATGTTCATGTGTTTTCGATGTTTGGACCACAATACGACCGCGGCCATATTATGAGGAGGCGTCGACAAACAGCTGTGTATTTGATTCTTCAGGAAAGGTGGCCTGATCTCCAAATTTGTCGGTGCCAGGCGTGCGCTTAGGCATTGGCATTTCCAAGTGGTGTAAGCTTGCCTCTGACCAAGCCACGAGAACTCACTCATTGCTCACCTGTTTTCCCGTTTCTCCGCTGGATGAATATTAATGAATTTCTTCATTATTTAGTTTAGGACATTTATGCTCAATGTAGAATGGAACGTCCAGGTTTTGGTGTCAAATACACGATTATGACCAAAATTATGTTAAATTCCTTATGGCACAACGCCACATCGTGTTTGTTTCAAGAGGCTGTCTGTTGTGGTGTAAGCTTGGCTACGGCCAGGCGACAAAAATTCACTCATCTTGCGCGCCTGATCACTCTTTTTCTTCGCTGGACAGAGTAATAGTAGTATCGAAAGCTTGTCTCTGATTCACTCCGCTTCACGCTTCGGTTAATACAAAAAATGGAATCAACTGGCATGCTATACACACTATCGATAATGAAAAAAATTTGAAATTTAGAAGTTATCCTTCTCATCATAATTCGAAGGCTTACTATATTCAAAAATACAGCAGTATTACACACACAAAAAGAAATTCTCATTTCAAGAATTCTGATAATCTTGGGAAGATATACTTGCGAACTTGCGACAAGAACATCTGTTCTCTCTCTAAGAAAATTTACTTGATGGGGAAATTATGGTTAATTTGAACCAAAAAAAAATATCTCTTTGATATAAATAGTTAGTTTAAGGAAATATGTTTTGACCAAGAATATAATTTTCTTGACAACTAAAATTTCAATACCTACCCTTCGACCATGTTTTGGATATCATATTTTCCAACCGAGTTCCTATAACTTCAATCAAAAATACAAAAAAAACTGAGAATTGTGAAGTACCTCCATTTAAAATATGACAATCTTGGTTCATGCATATCGACAGATCGCCACAGGCCTTACAGTCATGTGTAAATAATTCATAATTACACCTGTCTGTGTTATATTGCTATAACTCTCATAAAATGATTGTATCGCAGTTGTGGATGTGAGAACCTCATACAGATGTTTGTATGTAAGTATCAAGTATGTTTAATGCAATAATAATATATTCATGCAAGTATTGTTGTGAATGGAATATAAACAACAGCAGATTGGTGGACGTAACATATTTTCTTCTAGTTCAACAGTACAGGTACATATTCTTTATATTCTGTGCTAATCGGTATTTTTCAAAATGAATTTGGAGAAATGCTATATAACGTAAAATTACTGAGTGCTTATATAGATGCCCTTAGATGCATGTTCAAAGAAAACCAAAATATTGAGCTTGCGCCAAGATTATGAAATGCTATTAATTGTTTTTTTTTCAAGACTATAACATGCTCTATTTAAGATTTCGGTATTCTTTTTTCAGTTTTGAATTGAAAATGCTTATCAAATATAACCCTATATGATCAAATATATCACATCCTTAGTTTAAGATTATTACAGCATTACACATATAGAAAGATACGGTACACTTGAATGATATCACATATCCTTCGTCCAAGAATTTATTTTTATGTTTGTACCTGCGTGATGATAAGAACGTCAACGGACAGACATTTACGGTTTTTACTGGGTTACCAATTAAATCAAATTAGCGCTCTTCCTGACTCCTATATTTCCCCAACCACAAATACTCTATTGATCAGTTTCAATATACTTATCTTTTTATTGATTAGTCCACCGCCACTCGGACCTTTTCAAAAGCAGTATTTCCCATGTCAGTTTGAGAGTAGTACGGTTGCAAATGTTGGTGTTCTTCCTCAGCTTCCTCTAGTCTTTGCCCACCACCCTAAACTTACCACTCTCGAAAAAAAAAATGGAAAATGACTTTCTCCTTTTATTAATTACTTATCATCGGTGCAACAGTTACTGTGTTTAAAACAATCAGCAAACCGTAAAATGCCCAAACACGGAGATAGGAGCACTTCGTAGAATTTTAACTAATCAATCGGATGCCGTTGCATCAATTTTCAGAAATGTGCTGGCATTACTTACTGTGGCTACTGTGGCACTCTATCACACAGCAAAATTGAAGCGGTTACTGAATTACGCTGTTATGAGACAGGCCGATGAAAATGAGTAATATATTTATTTAGTAGTCATGAAATGTGATAGAGCAGTTCTGTTTGCGGATTCATGATCAAGAGATAAAAAAATATGTATTACTCAGAACTTATTCGGTTTTGTGTAGCGACATAATTATAAGGTAGAAAAAATATTTACTGTGATAGGCCACCGTACATTAACAAAGACGTTAATGTACGGTGAATAGGCTTTCGGTAGTTATGTCTAATTCAACGGGTCTCAATAATTCCCCACAATTAGAACCACATACAGGGTGAGTTTTTAGTACCGGCTCGGTCGATAACTCCACTACTGTAGAAGATATCGAAAAAAATTGTATATAAAAATTGTAGCCACGGATATGCTCCTTGCTCAGAAAATATTTTGATTTATACAGGGTGATCCATAACTACGTGTTGATGCAAACATGCATTTTTTTAAATGAGACACCCTATATATTATTCCATATTGAAATTCTTCTAACGATTTCCGTTCTTCCAATATAGGGTATTGTTACATTGTACAGGGCGTTTCAAAAGTTATGACCATTTTTGTATCCAAATCACGGTCAAATGAACGTACTGTATATCAAAAAGTAATTAATCAAAAATTATTTTTTTTACATGAGAAGATTAGAAATGTCCTCTAGTTTTAAAATACGTTATAAAAGAATCCCGCGACGCATATTCGTATACAGGGTGATGTAGAATGCAAAATCTAGATTTTCTCTCTTTTTTTATATGTAACCCCCAATATTTTATTATACCAAAGAATTGCTTTTAATATGCTCTTTCATCTTTGTATAGCACTTATTATGGCTGCATTCATTAGTTTCTGAGATATTTCGATTTTTCTACAAATTTTAAATATACCTTCTATTTGTTTAATAAAATTTACTTATTTTAAGAAAATACTACCAAATTTTGTTTTTGATTAACAAACAACTAAAATATAAGGCGATAATAATACTTGAGTCAAAACACTGAACTAACGAGATAATATAGGTCAAGTGTGCTGAGGAAACAATTTTATAGACGTCATGCATAATTATCAAGCAGATGTATCAGGTAGGCTGTGAAATATGAAACGACACAGTCCAAATAAAGCGATTCTTCAGTCTTTCAAACGCATTAGTTTTAGAGGTGCCTCCGTTCTGGATATTGCTATTCATAGTTGATATACTCTAGAGGCTAGTAGACAATTTCTCAAAGATTCTCCTAAATACCCTCAATGGAAAAATTAATTTTCAAGGCTAGTTTTTCACACAGTACGGAATTATTGAGTATGTTATGAAAACTGTCAATTTTTCAAAGCCTACCTGATAAAACTACTTGATAATTATGCATGACGCCTACAAAATTGTTTCCTCAGCATACTTGACTTTATTACCTCGATGATTTAGGGTTTTGACTTCATCAAATACCATCAAGACGTTATAATTTAGTTTGTTCGTTAAATAAAAAACAAATCAGATAGTACTTTGTCAAAATAAATAAATTTCAGTACACAAATAGAGGCTATATTTTAAATTTACCGAAAAATCGAAATATCTCGGAAACTAATGGACGTAGGTACAATAAGTGCTATACAAAGATGAAAGAGCATATTAAAAGCAATTCTTTGGGATTATAAAATATTGAGGGTTACATTTGAAAAAAAAGAGAAAATTTGGATTTTGCATTCTACATCACCCTGTATACGAATATGCGTCTCGGGCTCCTTTTATAGCCGATTTTAAAACTAGAGGATATTTTTAATCTTCTCATGTACAAAAAATAATTTTTGATTAATTACTTTTTGATATACAGTACGTTCATTTGTCCGCGATTTGGATATAAAAATGGTCATAACTTTTGAAACACTTTGTATAATGTAACAATGCCCTATATTGGAAGAACGGAAATCATTAGTAGAATCTGAGTGTGGAATAATATATAGGGTGTCTCATTTAAAAAAATGCATGTTTGCATCGCCACGTAGTTATGGATCACCCTGTATAAATCTAAATATTTTCTGAGCAAGGAACATATCCGTGGCTACAACTTTTATATACAACTTTTTTTGCTATCTTCTATAGTAGTGAAGTTATCGACCAAGCCGGTACTAAAAACTCACCCTGTATGTATATTGAAATATGAACTCTGCGCTAACAAAAGCTGCCAGCTGGAATACCTATCAAACAAGTCTCCTATTCCCAATTAATTTTAGTAAACATTTTGTATTTTGTTAAACGCTACAGAGGTGGCCGAAACCGTGGCCCAACCGTATGTATACCATAAAGAACAATGGCTGCTGCTGTAAGTTAGTTCCCGTCGCCTACAGCAGTTGCCATAGTGGTCATCCAACTGCCGCTGTCAGCAAGCAGGAGGTGTCAGCACCATTACTGGTGTTCATTTCCTTGCTATGCAGTGGCTGTTAACTATTAGCTTTTAACTCTTTCAAATTAATCGTTATAACATTGATGCTTCTATGTATATGCTTATGCTCTCTTAGTATAATCTGGTAAAATCCTCCAATTTGTAAATGGCCGAAGCCGGCTCAACCCTAATATTATCTTTTAGAACATAATCCTCATCTACTGCTGCGAATCACGCGTTCGTTCCAAAAAAGAGAATGAAAAGGGTGCGGAAAGGTATAAGGGACCTTCAACCTCCCCCGTCAGATTTCTCGTCCCACCTATTCCAGGTATCTGTAAAATTCCAACCCTTCTAACAGTCGACATAACGGACGGCATCTCTACGAGGGTGGTAATTAACCAATCCCCCAACTTTAGGGGGGTTAGAGCAGTAGCGGACTTCCTTCAAAAGACGCATTCATAGCTTCTAGCTTTTGATACTACAGTAAACATGGATGCTGCAAATTTGATTCCTGAGATATCAATGTCATTGTTTTATATAATACTTCCTAGTTAACGAAGAAACACTAGTTACCAGGAATTTCAGTATAATTTGCACATTGAAGTAGTTAACGCATAAATATAACCCACACCCATTGATTTTTTACATTTTTGGATTTTTCACCATTATGTGACTTGCTTGTTGAGAGTAACTCGAAAAATAATGTGAAGTCATTCTTATCGAATATAGCGGAATATTCAAGATAGCGGAATAATTATTTTTTATGCTCTTCTCTGCAGATGTGTGTCATTATACACAATTTGCGTGAGTACCCATAAGTATTTAATGAAACTGAAGTTTAAAAAAAATAAACGTAACAGAATAAGTAACTCAGTTACATAGTAATTAGTTTATTTTCATAATTAAATCGCGCGACAAGCTTTTATGATCATATAAGTTGTGTGTAATGAGGCTATAAGTTGATAGTTAAAATTTCAAATGAAAATTTTATTTACTTCTTTTTAGAGGATTTAAATACAAGCTTTTTAAACAATGTTTTTTCTTTCAATTTATTACACGCCTCCTGAATATTGTTGGTGGTTTTTTCCTATTCTACTCATACAGAATAGTGACGCTGCTGGATTCAGGAAGGTTGAACAGGGGTGAAAGTAGCAGGGCAAAATAATTTTCCGCGCAGTACCGCACGTATCTGTTAAGACCGGACGGCCGGTAATGGCTACGTATTAAACTGCTATTGCAGGAGATATTTAGGGGTGCAATTCCGAGTTGCGAACTCACCCCAATCCTGATGAGAGGGCCAATTCGCAGTAGTGATGTAACGGCACGGACGACGAGGTATAATTCCTACGTGGGGGAGGGGATTGGGATCAAAGTACGAGGTGACTGGCATCCAGGATATAAATTCGATTAGCACCAAATTGTTATTAGATTGCTTAATAAGGGCATCAGAGATATCTGCCCCCTCATTCGTGAAGAACTTTTCGTGTACACTTCATTAGAACTTCCCTTTGAATTGGAAAGTAGATGTTTTCACACAGTAATAAGAAAATCTGAGTAAATAATTCCTCACTTCCTTAGGAGATTTTTGCTTTTGATGAAAGCGGTGGTAGTTTCAATACGCAAAAATTGTTACGATTTCTCCTAAATCATTTCCGTTGACGCCCAATACAATGTTTTTGCGATAATGAATACCTTTATTCAGGCAGTACAGAAATAACATTTTTAAATTTCGAGATCTGATTATGTACCTCAAAATATCACAAAAGGTTCTTAGAACCAACACTGCAAGTTTACTAACTCAGACATGGTGAATCAACCGATAGTAACTATATTTTTATCCAAAATCCAAGGGTATGCATAACAAATGGAGTACGAAAAGCACCACAATTTTTGGGACTATGTAAAATTGGATACATTTACATTGATCTATATCATTCAATTACAGAAAAAAAGTCCTACCCTGTGATCTACGCCCCTAGATTTTGTACGAATATCAATAGACTCAGCACGGTCAGCTTAGTAACTGATAAAGTTTCGTCATATTATCTTGATGAGACTTTAAGATGATTGACAAAAACCTATTTCTTCAATATCCTATTATGAGAAATTTCCGGAACAGTATTAATGGAACTTTCCTTAATACTTTGAGGATCCATATGAGATCCGAAGAGAAACTTGCTTGCGGGCACTCAGCGTAAATTTCGTATACATATAAATTTGGTGATACAGGTTAGTCTAGAGTATAATAATAACATATATTTCATCTTTAGGTTTTTCTATTACATTTTGTTAACCGTTGTGTGGTATTACTGCCGTAGCCAATAACGACATAAAAACTACAAAACTTTTATCTCCTTACTCTAATAAAAAATAGTAAGTTACTGTTGTCATTGAAATAACAGAAAAGGGGCAACTATTACCATATAGACAGATACATGACAAACAGTGGGATTAAAGTAAGTAAGTTGTATACTTCTTAATCCAGATGTTGATGGACATTTTTCCTAAAGTTTAAACATGTTTGAAGATGACATAATGTACCCAAACTCAACTACTTCTGAGCTAATGAATTAATTTCTAAAGTGACAAATAAACCGAATTAATAAAGCTTGGAAACGATGGATTATCCAGTAAAGCATATAAGTAATCGTAAAGGGCTAAAACAAAAGTTTTACCGTTCTTAAGTGTCTATACCAATAATAAACAATTATGCTTGTTATACCATGTTTCATGCTATTCTCCGCATGTCGGACTCTCAAATCAAGGAACTACCAGAAAATGCCGGAAAAAAATCGACTGCCAGCGGGACTCGAACCCGCGCCTTCGGAATTCTAGTCAGGCACTTTTACCGCCATGGCTCAGCTGGTAAAAGTGCCAGACTAGAATTCTGGAGGCGCGGGTTCGAATCCCGCTGGCAGTTGGTTTTTCCGGCATTTTCTGGTGGTACCTTAATTGAGAGCCCGACATGCGGGAAATAGCATGAAACATGGTATAACGTTCATTCCTTACACAGAGTTGTGTGCTGGCTCGACCTGGTGACAGCTGGTGTCGAATGTGGTCAGAGATCAATGCTAACCCAACAGATTTCCTCGATGCACAGATACGTAGTGCTTCGTACTGCCAGAAGGTGGCAGGGGTGGAACCATGAAAGAATTCGATGCTTCTTAGGTTCGCTTCTCCAGCTGGATCGCCATGACCGCCATGGCTTAGCTGATAAGAGCGCCGGACTAGAATTCCGGAGGCACTGATTCGAATCGCTGGTAGTCGGTTTTTCCAGCATTTTCTGGTAGTACCTTAATTATGCTTGTGTTTTCTGTTTGTCTGTTTGCCCTGTATTTATTGAAACGGTTTTCGGGTTAACGCCTTTTTTCTAATTTTTCATATTTTTCGACGATATAATTTTTTGTATGTAAGTAACTCGATAACTCGGAATGAGTTGAATTTTTATACATTTTGTTTCATATAATGTTTTTGTTCGTACATCTTTCAAAGAAAAATTGAATTATCGAATAAGAAGAGTGAAACTGAAGCACTCTAATTCCTTTGTTTTAACTTTTTTTCTGATGACATGTATGGTTTACCCAATAATCATTTCCAAACTTTATTGACTAGATTTATTTATTAACTTAGTAACCCGATAACTTGGTAACGGTCAAAGTTAGGTACATCATGTTATGGACAGTTTTTGCTTAAAATTTAAGAAGGAGTTGGAATATTCAATAATATACCGGGTATTTCATTGAAAAAATGCAACTTTGGTTCGCCAAAACTTCATGAACAACCCGGGATAATTAAAATTTTGGCTTCCTAGTAGACCCATAAACTTCGTTTTTTTTTTTAACTTTTTTAGATACCTTGAATATTTTTCCCAATATTTGAGCGGTTTGAAACTACTCTAATAATGCGTATTTATATTATACACGATTGGTAAGCCAAATTTGTTATTTCTGGTAGTCCAAAAGCGCCCCAATGTCTCAAAATAAAAATTATTAGAAAATCTGGAGTTGCACCGAATTGTGTGGAGATGGTAAGCTGAGCGTGCTGAAAAATAGTCCCATGCCAGTTTTGATGTAATCTCTTCAGAATCCAAGGCCTTTTAAGCTGCCTAAGAGTCCAAGAGGCGTACAATAGCCCTAAGTTTCTATAATAAATATGACATTGACCACAAGCTAAACATAAGATAATTTCGGTATTTCAGTATGACATATTTTTGCAGTCAGCGTAAGTCAGAGGACAACCTCACCCACAGAATATGTCATACTGTTGTGGTAATTTTCATTCGTGGATGCTGAAGATTAGCGCTTTCTGGGGATTTTTATGCTAAAAGGTGGCTACAAGCATACTTCTTACCGTCTTACTGCGTCTTTCTGTGAATCTAGTGGGAATAAAGGATGTATGAGGTGTTTGGTGTCTCCTTTTAACAGATGGCTTTGCACTCCAGCCCCAACCTTCCCAATCGTGTGTGCCTGTAGAATAGCTCATCCACCATCTTTCCAACTTACAAGCAATGCGAATTTCCAGATATGGCGAAGGTGCAAATAAATGTTTTGGTAATGTATTTATTACTTTTGTTTCTGTTCGTTGGAATTGGTTACTGTTACTCTGAGGTTACTCCAAATCATTCCATAATAGTATCCTCATTCATTTTTTGTTTATATCATACATCAGGCAGTTTTTATATTGAATAACTGCAATTTATTTTTTAGAAAAGTTCAAAGTTTTTTTAATAGTACTAGCTCATTCATCCAAGCCAGAACAAAGAAAATTCTAATCTAACCTATCTTCGAGAATATCACGCTCCACGCTAAGGAGTCTGACAAGGCGACTTTTCATATAGACAAACAAAGAGGACCGATCAGTATAGGTAGGGAACAATAAGGAAGGTTCAATGGGGGACAATCCTAGGAACAATTCTACGCCTAAATATGTTGTTTGGTTTGGCTGAGGAAATTAAGAAATTTTTGGATAAATTCTACATTTGTATTCAATAAAGCAGAAATGGCAACACTATTGAGTAAACCTAAATTTTCAATAACTACCAGCAAAAGATGATAATTCAGGTCACCATACGAACCATCACATTCACAAAGGGGATCTGGTGCCAAATTCATTTTGTGCAATAAAGATTGATAATTACCGATACCAAAACGATATCCTAGAATACTGACATAATTCCTATGAGATGTAGATATTTTCTGTCTGGAACTTAAATATATCAATCGCATTCTGAAACTTCATTATGACGACTCAAAAATCCATTCAATGTAATAGTGCAGGATAATCCAGTTATAATAAGCAACGGAGAATTTCCATACTGAGCGAAGAAAACGTCAGAGTACGCAGCTGAGTTGCGACCGTAATTGAATTTTAACGCACTCTCAGAATGCAATTAACTAGTTTTTAACTAGACGCCAGCACTAAATCCTGTCGCAGCCGCATCGACACGTTGTCGTCTACGTCGCCACAATCGCATAATTTAGCATCCATAAAATGGCAATTAATAAGGGTTCGGCGACAGCCCGTCTGAATTTGGAAGGGTAACGCGCCCGCGCAAACCCATCACTTTTTAATTGATTAAGAAGGAACTAGGGAAGTTGAGAAATTAATTTAGAGACTGCTGACAACTCCGATGGTGACGGAAAGTGTACAGTCATGCAGACTATGAACATCGACGTTGCTGAAGAATTTTGTTGTATGTTCTGTGGACAAGGTCACCTCAGCATAAAACAGGATTTTCCTATACAAACACAATATTAACGACAATATTTAGAAACCCACTTACCTGTGTTTCTTGTACTAGTTCTCCACAATTTTTGCAACTATAAACGGTTAGACATATTGCGTGAAATAATAAATTACTAGGAGCATGCTTTAATCAGTGAATGGAAAAACGACTGGTAAACCACAAACTAAGAATAAATAATATGCTAGTGGGACTAAGGCAATTTTTGCGTTGAAGTGGGCATTCATAGTATCCAACAGACCGTGTACTTAGGCTCATCTTCCATTGAAGATATTTTATTTAGTACTTGGCTGGATTTTAGCACATGTTGCACTAAATTGAGATATATTTCAAAAAACTCATATGCTCAAATAATCACTTACTACAATTTGAGATATACTTACCAGAAAGGTAACAAAAATTCACATAGATGGCACTGATAGTCTATAATTGATGAAAGCGTGAGTTAGGTACTTTTTGTATTGGACCCTTCAATTGTAAATATTTATGGTG
The DNA here is from genome assembly GCA_951848785.1 of Callosobruchus maculatus. Lineage (NCBI taxonomy): Eukaryota > Metazoa > Arthropoda > Insecta > Coleoptera > Chrysomelidae > Callosobruchus > Callosobruchus maculatus. The sequence continues at coordinate 2,624,886 of CATOUR010000038.1, read as the reverse complement.
TAGAGTATGAAAATTATTTTGTTTTGTGGCGACCGGTCGGAGTTGGCGTCCAGCACCTCTTGCTATTCGCCGACCAGTCGCCAGACTAACCTAGAAATTTGTTATGATGTGACAAGTAATATAGATAAACAAATGACGTTAGGACTGTAAATGTCAAAATAAAGAATAGTTATTTGGAAAAACCAAAGTATGGCTGACTCCTGTTGCCGATGTGCATATCGCAAATTAATATGTGCAACGACACCAGCACTCTGATCATATCATCACTGTTAGTATAGTGCAGGCTAAATAGTTGACAAAGCGCATGCTTTCTTCTTCAATTTGCTTTTTGAATCATTACTGTAAGTTTAGAGGTAACATCAGGAGCTTGGAAATGCGAAATTAATTTTTATGGTGACCTTTGGACCTTTTGACTTACTTTTGGATTTTTGGAGTTATCTCCCCTCATCTTAGACACATATACTGAAGAAAGTGAATAGGCGGCCACGCCTCCTCGCTAACACGGAAATAAGTCTTTTCTATAACTCTCAATTTCGCGCGCTATACCCTAGACCCTTAACAAAATAATTATTATCTGGAAAGCAAATGACAACTTTAATAAGGAATAGGTGTGCCAATTGCGCAATATACGTATGCGATATTCTTGTCTATTTATACCCAAATAAGTGCGTCACTAAACGCATGCACTCTTCAGTTTATTGTAGGTATATCGCGTTGCATAACCAGTTGCATACTTTGATATTTCATCTTATATGGATTTTCGAATGATTCCAACTGGGACTGGTTCAATCTTAGCAGTTAACCCCTGTCAGATAGTGCAGTAGTCGATTTTAGGACTCACGAATTCAAAATTAACTATGCTAAACTAAAAGTGACCAGTGCATTAATTGACAGGTACAGTGCCTAATCGATAAGAGAAAAGTCTGAATGAAAAGCTGAATATAAAAAACTATAGGTACGTCTAGATACACAAACTTGTATATATCTTTTTTATTCTGTATCTCGTTTACTTTTCAGTTTTCTGAAAAAAGTTATTTGGAAAACTTGTTTATTTTAACGACTTCTATACACAGTTTAAAAAAAAGTATCAACTTAGGACTTGCCCTGTATATGTAAGCATGTCTTTCCAGCTTTACAAAATATTTGTTTTAATTAGTTTTTTTAGTTCTTGCAAGTTATAAGTTGTCATATCTGTGACAAATAGAGGAACAATCTTGTGTTATCTCTGACGGTGACTCGTATGTTCGCCAGTGGTGTTAGCTTTTCAAATCTATATACACCACCACAACACCACCAATCTCTTGTTAGTACAAGACACCTGCATGAGATCGACTAACTTCAACTTTAAATAGGTACAGTAATAGTCAAAGACATATGAAGGACACTATCTTGTATTGTCGGAAGTAAAATCGCTTGGTTTTAATCTTTGACGAAAAAGAGGGACTATCTTCAAAGGGATAGGAACCACCATTTTATACTAAATTTGATGCCTATCTTATATGTATAATGGAGACATACTGACTTTCGTCAAGGAGCTTCCTAGGAGGTAGAATTTAGTGTTTTCTGAGTTAGTTAAGTGGGGTTGGCAAAAAGGCCAAATATGAAATATGCCTGGCTTCGCCTTCTCATCATCATCATCATCATAGTCACAATGTCTTCACAGACATGTTGTGAACTTGTAAAATGCATTAAGTCGGAGCTAGAGTATTGCCGACACGAATATTATCAATAGTTTTGAGAACTGTAGCTCGCCATCGTCAGATTTACTGTCAGTTCAGTGGCGCTTTTGATACTCGTATCCAGCAACTGTTTTGTCGTATCCACCCAGCGTGTAGGGGAACGGCCACGGCCCGCCCACTCGGGGCATGACCCTGAAGTACGAGTTTCTCCATATTATCGCTTCTGTGTATATGTCCAAAGAATGTAAGCATTCTCGTCGTCACAATGGAGGATAGTCTCTTTGGACTACCGAGCTCATCCAGTATGGAACTAGTCCTATAATGGAGCAAAGTGATGATATCATAAGAGATCCCTAAGTGCCTATAATAAAAAACAAGACGACTTCCTATACACGATCCCTTAGGCGACTGATTATATGCGAAACGTAGACATTAGTTATGAACTAAATCTATTGTCAAATGTAATACGACAAATAGTAATATAAGTAGCACAACCAAACGTCAAGCATTAAACATACGTTTTTATGATGAAAGGTTCAGAAAGCTATTAAATTCAGAATAAAATGGTTAAATAAACGTATCAGCTATTATCTATATAGAATTTTGCAGATTTGAGATACACATACCGTTGATATAAGCAGAATACAATTTGAGGATCACATGATGTTTCTCATGGTGGTATTTATTTATGCATAGCTGTGGGCCAATATTCGTGTGATGATGTGCAATGCATTGTCCCCGATGAGACATTCGACGTCCGCCTTATTAAATATAAATCCGAACTATCCTCACCGCTCGCCACCTACCCCTATTAATTACCAAAACGCTAAATATTTCATGAATATTCACGCCACCCGGCCAGACCGGTGACAGCCAAAACCAGTGACAGCTGTTCACCAAACAGGTGGTAGGGTCATTCTATGATAATTATGACACTAGGTTCTTTGCCGCAGCACCAATACAGTCTAACCACTTACCAAATCGATCATTTAAAACCCCACACGGTACGTGTGTCTCTATCTATTTTAGTTTCTGTACGGAAAGATTCAGACTAAATTCTCACTCTCAATGATTGCCTTATAGGTACTGTAACCAACTCTACCTTAGAGCGTCTATTACCCTTCGGAGGGACATGCCACATAACCATATTTCAAAAAAACTAAAGCGAAAGCAAACTGTTTGCAATCGCATCTCTATCCCTATGCATTACATTGTTTAACTTATTTACTTTCATAATATATGCACCCAGCTATTTAAAGTCTACTAGACTATGAAAATCTTTCCTCAGAACCTCAAGAGAGTGCATGTGGCAAATTTTCAAATTTATTTCGGTTTGAATAATGGATAAAATGATCAAATACATATGAAAAATAAAATGAGTACTAAAGTATACAATATTTGGCAGAAATTAATAATTTGTGACGTTAATTATAGCTTTCCCAGATAACAGATTTTTTGTGAGAACTTACTCAGTGATTATGAGAGTTTAAACCACGCACAGAGTGTTGCACCTGTGCCGTTGACAAATGTAACAATATCTTTATTTGTTAGTGTTTATCAGGGGCGGTCCCTCCTTATGGCGCAATGGTCAATCACTCGTTATTAGCTCTCCTATCGGTCTATCACACATCAATCGACTTTGAAAATGACCAATGAAAGCCAAAAGGTTACCGGTAACATATGAACTAATACAAAGAGAGGCGGCCCCTTATGACGCGCATCAGTCTTAGAAGATGACTGAGGCGCACAGCCACCTACATTTTATAATCTCTGTGATATTCAATTTTTCTCTGATATCTACTTATACCGAAAATGATGATTTACACCTAAACGGTTCGCTTTAAGTTCCATGTGTGATAGATAAAGTCACACTAAAATTTACCAAAGAATCTGGACATGCAATAATATATAGGGTGTTCTAGTTAAAAAAATATAACTTTGATACGTTTCGTGTTTTGGGAACACCCTGTATAACATGAAAATATGTTTAAAATGTACCCTTAATGGGTCCCTGTACATCTTTTTCATCAAATACTCAATTCTCCGTGTCGAATAACGTGAATAACCCGGTATAGAGCATGTGCCTTTTTCTTTATGTGCCTTTTTTCTTATACTAAAACGAACAAAGAAGCAACCAACAGTTACATCACCATAATTGTTTGTAATTAAAATTACACTCATACACTCATTCAAGTGCCTGTAGTGTGATAGATTTGTAAAAAAACACACAAAACAAGTAAAGAAATAAATGGCAGGTACTAAAATAATACGATTAATATAAAATCATTTATATACTCGTACAAAGCAATCAGTTAATAAAAAAATATAAATAGCATGGATAAAAACATTATTCAACAATATGGGTTTGGATATTTGAATGAAATATATCTACAGAACAATAAACTTTCTGTTTTAGGAATAAATTTAACCGATCTTTGGAATGCTCCGATGGAAGAACCTTGAACATACTTGGTAATTTATTGAAAAGTTTTACAGCCATAAGTTTAGGGCTGTTTTCTGTTTAGACAATCTCTGCTTAGGAATCTGGATGATGAGTTTTTTAAACTAACAATTGAAGACAGTGATAATATATCTGATTCCCTAAACGAATCCCGGCAGATGGTCACCGTGCTAATATCTGCTATCAAACTTACCACTTATTTTTGCATAGTAAAAACCCTGCGGTCTTCTGTGGATCCTCCCCAAGTAATCATTCACAATAACAAAGATCTATCAGCCACGCAGTTAACGATTGCAGTGGATTTTGCAATTATTAGTCATTAGTCTGAAGGTATCACCTAAGAGAACTGTCAAAGTGATACCTAGAAATTTCGCTAATCTGACTGAGCCGCCAAATTAATGTCTGGTCATTTTTTAAGACAGTTTAGATGCGTGATGTTCCATTACCCATTTTTAGAAAACTAAAATTATGATTTAGCCATATGATTGAACCAAAAGCGCGAATTCCGCGAACTTCGTTTTGCAAATGATGATTTTTTTTATCCGCAGCTGTGGGAGGTTTGTTAGGAGGCGGCCTTCACAGTACCAGGGAAATTATCAGCTTAACTAAATTGCATAAAATCAAATAGATTTATTTGTATATGCGGATAGAATTTACGTTTGTAAGGTTCGTAGAGGCAAATTTTCGACCCTGCTACCTTGACAATACCTAAAAATATAAACGATCAATCGTGGTCTCGCTGATCGTGAGCGAGTCAAACTTAATCACATCACACCGCATGATCGTACAACTTTTTTATTAGGAATACACCTGACATTTTTAAGCTAGATTATATGCTTTTTTAAATGTCCAAAATTCGCACAAAAACGCGTTAAATATGACCAATATGCCAACTAGGTACACAAATATTTACGCTCTCTAATGATTTGGTGATATTTCGACCTCCTTTATGTATCTTGCCTTTGCCTGGAATTTACACAACGTTTTTAGTTCGCCGCCTCTGTCCCGCAAAGGGTGGCATCAGAAGCGCACCGGGTGTCGCACAGTAAACATTTGGAGGTGGTGTTTCGGGTAGGAGTTGTGTTTGTTCTAAAGTTCTCCTGGATCCTGACTGCTGGTAATTATACCTGGAATATTATTCCGCTGCGAGAGAACTTGTGTATGGAAAGGATTAACAGGGCAAATACGTTCTATTTGAGTTTATTGCTAGCTGACAGTGGATATAAAAAATCGATGTCGTATTTAGCCTCTTGATTCAAAATAATTATTGTACTACACCGAAAATTGAGGTTAAGGTTAAAGTTGAATTCAAGCTCAATCACGGTGTTCTTAGATAAAGGTAATGAAATCGCTTGCAAAGTTGATTTTATTATTTTACCAATAACTAAAAAAGAAAACTTGACCTATATTATATTTGTGGAAAATATTGTTTTCATAGTTTTCGAGTTTTTGATTTATTATATAGCTAGTTCAAGATATGTAGATATGTAGGTAAGTGCACTTAGGTTATAGGTTATGCTTCAAGAAATCATAATGTGTAGGGCGTACTGAGTCGAGACACTTGACGCTGTTTTTTTCGATGAGTACTTTTCGAGTTATAAACAGACCATGAATTTGTGGTTCTTGGGTTTTTAGGCCGGCGTCGTTTAGCGTTAAAGCTTGACGTTTCGCCACCACGAGTGGATGGCATCTTCAGAAGCTATTTCACTTCGGCGACTTCCAAAATACAGTATACAGACCTATAGAAATTAATGACATGAAATTTCTGAATTCGGAAAATATGTTAATGTTAAACTGTATGTTTTCCGCAATTAAATCACCTCGTCCCTCTAGTGCCACAAAAACTAAAAAATATTTAGTGCTGGTTTGGGGGACCAACCAACTTGACAAGACCAATAGCTGCAATATACAGGGTGAGTCGGAAGGAACGCACCAAACTATAGGAGTGTATTACACGCACGAAAATAATGTAAAGATACTCTATGTTCTTATCAGATTCTCATTTGGTTTCAAGTCTTAGCGTAATTAAAAATGGTTATGTATCTTTCTACTAGTATCTGAACTTTTTCATAATCAAGATATGCCATGTTCGAGGCTCAAAGCATTTGATAATTCTGATGTTTTGATGAAGTGTCAGTGCACAATAACAGTAATTGAACGCTTATGTGATTATGTGTTGCAAAAAGCCAGATACACGGAATGCGCTTATTCGACGAGTCAAGAATACGCCAGTCCATATAAAAAAGAAAGAAATGAATCAGTTATTAAAATAAGAAATCAAGAAAATTTTAATGTGTAAAATTTCTTCATTTGTTATTAGCTATAACTTGAAAACAAATGAGAATTGGATAAGAACATATGAGGTTTTTTACATTATTTTCACGGGTATCATTCCTAGAGTTTTGTGCGTTCCTCTAGACTCACCCTGTATAACGAATAAACTATACCAACCCATACTGTACCAACCCTCAAGTAGAGGGAATTTCAAATGTAAGCATCAAAAGAGTGAAAGTGTTTCTGATATTTCTTACAATACTTTATCATCATTAGTTATCCTAACCTTATAAATTACAAAGCATTATTAACCTAAAAGAAACTTTCTAGAGGCATGAAAAAGCAAAATTTATTAAAAAATAAACAGCTATTACCTGATAAACCATAAAAATAACTATATTCTTTACATGAGCGAGATTTGAAACTATTGATTTTTGGACACTTTGCCTAAATAGGTACATTTACCCAGATTGACATAGAATACAATATACAATTTTTTTCAACCATTTTTTATCCATATGCAACATTTAGCGAGGGGCTATTACTCGTGAATACGGTATCTCCTCGATGATAGGCGAAGAAGTAAAATATTCAGAATAGATTTCAGAAAAGCCCTCAGAGCACACAACACAGTAAATCGTTAGGAAATGCATCCCCTGAACCCTTAGGGGATGTATCAAACAACAGTCAATTCCTCACCACCACCGTGCCGGCTGTGGATAATCGCGTCTCCCCACTGTAAGGAAGTTAAGCCCGCGACACAAAAGAAGTTACAGCTAACAAGGTCTTGGGGTAAGACCTCCGTTGGCAGGGCATTAATAAAAAACGTAGTGTGGGGATGCAGCGACGTAAAACTTAAAAATCTAGAATCGTCAATACGGGGATTGTGGATTATCTTGTGAAAATTCTACTAAACTGTATAGTGTACGTTTTTGACTGTCTACTCACCATAAAAATCCATTCCGGGCTTTGGAAGTTACTGTACAAGTTTGGAACAACTAACTAACCTAACCTTTTTGTTTGACGACCTTGGCTAGGGCTTCTGTGCTGGATTTTACAGTTCCTACGCTAAATTCGCTAATTTCTTCTTTTATAGAATATACTGATGTAAAATGCTTACAACAGCAGTTTGCCTTTTCCACAGATATATGTGATAAAAACAAGACAAATTCCTAATCTGTCTAAAATCATACTACACTGGAATGTTAAATAAAATATGTTTTCCAAATTTTCTACTACTCATGGTTAATATTATATATACAGAGTATCCCAGCATACAGTACACAAATTAAACTGGATGAAACTAAACTACTATTAATCGAAACAAAGATTGAAAAAATTTCAAAAAATTTCAATGTTTGGCCTTATATTGACAGTTTAACTTTTTTGTGCTTTTTATTTGAAATGTTCATAACTTTTGAAGCACTGCTTACATTTCGTTGAAATAAAAACATTAATCATGCCTATGAAATAATAGATGCGACTGAGTGAATAAGAAGGTCCGTCGAAAAAAGCAAGTGAGGTTCAAGTGAAGTGTTTCTTAGCAATGTTAGACCTTTTTCTGAACTAAATTTCGATTTTCAAGGCACTATCTCCCATAACCATACTTTTTTGCGTCGTCCCATTGACTCTCATCCAATATACTGTCTTATTAAAAAATACAACTTCTATGTTTTTATTTCAACGAAATGCACGCAATGCTTCAAAAGTTATGATCATTTCTGGAAAGTACTATATATAGCATTTTTGTGAAATTTGTAATAGACGCTTCACGTATCCTGTCACAATAACTTATTTCTGGGTTGAAGAAAGCTAAAGATTATACCACAAAATGACAGTCAGACGATATACAGACGACATGGTTCCTTGTGATGCACATTATCGTAAAACGTCCAAAAAACATCTAAAATTTGAAAACCCAGTTACAATACGTTCTTAATTCATTGTTCCACGACCTTTTGCCTTAATATCATAAAATCAACATTATCATGTGCTGGTTTCAAAGTACAACTAAGGTATAGTCAATATGAAGGAATAACGGAACAGCGCCAGCGTAAGAATAAGTCCGCATATCTCCGCGGTAGATACGTCAACCCAGTCTTATGCCATTTCGTGTGGAACCTTATGGGTATTATGTAAGATATGATAAAAATTTAATATCAGTTTACAAGGAGGGTTTACAGATGAGCCACTTTGTAAGAACAAGCTGCGTAACTCGATAAGTACATACCTTGTAGTTCTACTACCCTGTCGACTAGAATTTCGTACTCTGCCCAGACAAGTTCACCAGTTTAGGCAAGAAACGTACCAGATCTACTAATCACTGTGATGTCTTTGGTCGATCCGACCATTCGAACTACCGATACGCTGGGGGAGGACAGTGGCAGGAGTTGGCGAGGTGGGAGAGTGGAGGGGGCGGTAAGTCGTGGCGGCGGTCTCTTGAGCCAAGGGGGGTAAAACTCCCTTTGTTTGCATGCAACCACAGCGCGAGACTCCCCTAAATCCGGAGCGGTCGCTCATTTCCTCCGGGCTGCGATGTCCTGCTGCTTCAACAATCGCTGAAATGCGCGCTTGCATTGCTACCAGTTTATCACAAACTAATTGCTGGATTGAGGGATTTCAGTTAAATTGTGCGCGTGCTTGTCAATTGGGTATTTTCCTTATACGTGGTATGCTCAACAGTTTTATAAAGAGAAGTTATTATTAGCGTAATAGGCAAGGGAAAATCTCATAATTTGATGTTGTAGGTCCTTTGAGCTCCAAATACTATCTTCATTGGGAAAGAACCTGTCACCCATTTATATACGCTCTAAGTATCCTATAATTATTAGATTCGCTATAACACGAACACGGAAAAATATTACGTACGTTGAATTGACAAAGTGTAATTCTCGATTTTTCTATTAGTGATTAGCTGTTCAATGATTAATAACACTGTTCATTGGAATAATGAACGATCCAACGTTGAACAACGAAAGCAAAACCTGAATAAATCACTATATTCTACACCACTACACTAGTTTTATTAAAGCAATGTTTACTGGTTACTAAACAAGCCTTTTATCTTCATAACAACGAATCCTTCGTCACGAATTCATTAATATTATTTATAAGATGTAATGAACGGTTGTCATTCAATGGACACTAAATACATATTTATTTTGCGAACCTAATCATCAACATTTGAAAAGTGCACTAAAGTTAAAGAGCCTGAACCATGAATCAATCACGGCTAATATAAATATCATAATATGACATGTAACATACAGGGTGCTCATTTTAAAACTTAAAAAACTTAAACCAGGGATTTATCGAAAACTGCTGATCAAAAGCCGGGACACGTTGTGCCTCTTGACAAATATTTCAACGTGCCTCGGCATTTTTTCTTTTAATCAGTGGTTTTAGATAAGTCCGTGGTGGGAAGTTTCAAAACATCCTGTCCTGTATACATAAAACATAAAAGTAAGAATTAACTAATTAACTGCGCCTAGTCCAAACCTAGTTGATGTCAATTTTGTACGATAATTTCGTACTTTCAGTTACGTACGTTTATAAACCATTAGTTACCGATTCGTAGAATTTCCTTCTTCTTGGGCTCTCCTATGTCGACTGTCAACTGTAAGGCCGATTCACGATATTCTGCATTGCCTGTACCGGTGTTTTTTCAAACCTATTTTAAGATAACTTTTTTTAATTCGGAAATTTAGGTAGGGGCCTTGAACTGTATGTATATTAATGCTTGGCTAGTCCCAATAGCATCCAGTTTTCCAGGTGGAACCAGATTCGGTGTAAAAAATGAATGTTTTAGATTTATCCTGATTAGAAAATTCTACTTTTAGTTGTAACAAAATAGTTCGATATCCATTTATTATGACAAAAAAGTGTAGTTGATAAAGTTGAGGCTGTTGGACATGAAACGCAAATCAAAATTACTAAGTTTTTAGGTGTCACTCTATCCGTTATTTCAATTTCTATGGGAACTTGAATCATAATCGAAACAACAAACAAAGAAAGTACATACATATTATATGAAAGATATAGTAACTAAATGGTGGGGTTGTAACAGCTGCGGTATTTCCGCTGTCGATCCAATTGCTCGATTATCCGATAATGTGTATTCTTTCCTGATTATAAATAACCCGGATGATTGATCACCTCTAGAAGAATAATGGCCCATACACTTAGCTCATTTCTTTGCATATTCGTCTTCATCAGAAACTTGTCATCGTCGTTGATGTAATTATTTTAAGAGAGTTTTTCACTTATACAAACTTTTGTTCTTTTTAGTTCCATTACTTGCTGCATAGATACGAATGTAGACGTTTGGAGAAAAGCCAACAAATGATTGACTTCCAAATGATAACTAGTGTTTTTCCATAGACCTTTAATTAACTCATGGAGAGCTGCATATCTCAAGCATATCATCGCTTGAAGGACGCAAGACTGTCAGTGAAAGGAACACGTGTTTTTAGTCTCGCGAAAACGGGATTCTATAACTGTTCTCAACTAGGAACTATGTTCTGTTGTTTTGATTTTTTAATCCAATCCAAACGTTTATTGACATCGAAGACGTTTACAAGAATGGAGAAAAATGCAAGCACAGTGTACACACCTTGATACCTTGACTGGAACGAAATGTCATCTTGACATGTCATGTTGACATTTCGTTACTTGAGTATTGCTCAAGGGAGCCTTACATAAGGGAGTCTCAAATAGCCGTCGAAACACAAAACCTTACTGAAGGGAGCCTTAAGTATTAAGGGACCCTTAAATATCGACTACGAATACGACCCCTAATGTTCTCAGATATACTCTTGTTGGATACCTGGAAAGTGTAAAACTGACACTTTATATCCCTATTGATTTTCTTAAGATAGTTAAAGGAACTCTTATAGCACACGTATGTTAATAGTACCAGAATTCCAAGAATGTTTCAACATACCTAGTTTTGAGGATGATACTAATTGGTGAAACTGAACACATGAATATTGTTTTTTCATTGGATTGGCAGTCGCCACTTAAGGATTCTATATCAAGCTATTGTTGAGCCTCATATATCGTATGGTATTGTCGCATGTAAATCCATTGCAAACACTGCAGAAGACATACTTCAATAAACCTCCATTGTACCCTACTGATAAACTCTAAAAGAAATGTTGTCTCTTTACTTTATTTCTTCAAATATTGCCATTATTTGTACAGAAATAAACGCTTACTCAAATATTTAACCTCATGTCCAAATCCATAGGTCAAAGAAGCTGGAGATTTCTAGTCATAGCGCAATATAATTTACTGCCAAGTACCTGAACTCGCAAATACTTTTTGAAAAAGAACTAAAGAAAGTTTTAATGAGCTTTAATTAGAATACATTGCTTCAAATCATTGAATAGCTGGTGTAGGCATTTTTCCCATTGTATATGACAATGAGTTTTATCCCCGTGTACTAAAGTATGTGTAAAGAATTATTTATTAATGAGTCACAGTGAAATTTTTAAGGACTCTCTCCCAAAATTTAGATATATGAATGTATATGTGTCAGTATTTATACATGATTATATGTTTATGTTTCTACATTTTTTATGCATGATATATTTTATCGGTAACATACATAGGTATAAATATTTCTGTTTATTTTTCTTTAACTATCGAATTATATTTTTCACATCCACGCAGTGTATATTAGCACTCTGTGGATTTCGCTGTTTATTTTACAGCAAAGATTTTTGGTTTCGGATTTCAAGCATTAATTTGTAAAATTTTATTTATCTTTGCCAGTCATTATTATTATTATTATTATTATTACGTCTTACCGGCTCATCACTAAAAACCACATAATTATGTTAAATGATAAACGTTTGGTTCAACTCTATAGCCTTGATCAAAATCTGACCAATGTTCTTGAAACCAGTGGGACTCAAGCTTTCGCAGGTTTTCTTATGGTTTCGCTTTGTATCCTGATTAAGATGCAGCTTTCTTATTTTTTGAATTGTAATACTGTGTTATATTCATTATATTCGCTTATATGACAAAGTTGTGTTTGTATCTTTAAGATTAGGAACTTAGTTCGCGGAAAAACCAAAGCTACTTCCTGGGGCAGCTGGTAATAGTCAAGTTTTCTATACTTCAATAAAGGCCACAGCAATGGCCGAAATGTCAGTAAAGAGTTTATCTTTTATCATATGTGGTTCTAATAATGAGTGAGTGATGCGCAACTTATTGAAAGAATGGAAGAGTCTTAGATTATTTCAAAATTAGCTATTTTAACTTATTTTTTTGTCTATTTTGGTAGGAGGAGCAAGGCACTCTTAACTCTTAAACTAATCACAAACTTATAAGTTGCATAACTTAATTTTAAGCTTCAGTGAAATATATTCAGTTAATTTCTGTTGCCCAGTCATCTCGCAAACCAACACCATACAGAATGAACATCAAAGCCATTCTAACACAAAAGAAAATTTCCATAATGGCCGATTCTGCCAAGCAAACTGGCCGTTTTAAGAGGGGTGAAAACTCTGGAGTCATCCCCATGATCGAATGCATTAACTCCATCGATAGCGTCCTTAAAAGTTTTTTAATTGGATTTCTCTGAGCATCGTTGACGTCATGGGATTTATTAAGAGGAAAAACGAACAAAAAATGTATATTTCCCATGTTGTGATCACATTTTTATAGAGCAATCGGATGGGAAGTTTTTCATAAACGGAATTTTCCTAATCCCTCCATTACGACGCTCTTTGTCATAGTTTTTAAAAATAATCACCAATGTCTGAAGCATATCTAATATTTTCTAATTTTTCGTGATTAATCATATTCATAATAATTTTGGATTTTTAGAATCGATCCCCGCTGGAGTAATAACTTTTATTGCACCGACCTTGGAATTTTTCAAATACAGATTTATTCCGGAGATGCGGTTTTTTCTTACGATAAATCTTATTTTTATTATTCTGAGACAAACTCTCCCAAAAAATTAACATAAGGACCTTCTGATATGACTAAAAAGGAAGTTTATAGGGATTCGGATAGTTTCTCTTTTCTTGCTAATAACCAGTAATACATCATTGTTTGACAATAGGTGGCTTTTCTATGACTTTGCGAGTATATCCTCCAGAATGGAAGAATATAGCTACATTATTTGCAGCAGTTTTCTTAAATCTCTGAATTCACAATAAAATTAGTACCTCTGTAAACCAGCACTTTGGAAGAACACCTTTTCTTCTCAGTAGTAAGGCACTCCCAAAATGAAAGTTATGGATTTTTAAAACTTTAGTTAAAGTCTAGAAGTTTTATTATTTGCCTATATGAACACACCAGATACACTCTGTTTTATATAACTTAAATGAGTGTTCCTCAACAACTGGGTAGCAACTTGACTTTTTGCTAGATTATAACTTCTATTTTGTTTTTATTTACCTTTTTTTCACGGATTTTTGTCTTATCAGTCAGGCATTGTACCTATCAATAAGTGCACTAGTCAATTATTGTTTATCATGGTTAATTTTAACTTGGTAAATCTTAAAAGCTGTTTATTAATAAAGTGCCACTTTTAGGATTTGCCAATTTAAAATTAATATCGATAAATAGAAATGATTACGGCACTATTTGACAGGTACAATGCCTAATCAATAAGATAAAAATCCGAGCAAAAAACTAAACATAAACAGACTAGGTACGTCTAAATACACAAGCCCCACAAGTAGTTTTTTTGATTCTGTATCTCGCTTATTTATCAGATTCTGGAAAAGTTGTTTATTTTAACGACTCCTATACATAGTTAAAAAAGGGGTATCAACTCAGGACTTACCTGTATGGGCTTATGCAAGCCAGTTATATTCGTTCATATAAGGTGTTCAGGAATTAATATGCTAATATTTTAAACTAATAGTATTAAGATTAATATAATATAAATGTAATAAACGTCTTAGCCGGGCCCTTAGCTTTTGTCATGCATAATAAATGTTATAAAAACATATTTTTTATTCACTTATCACACGCATGCATATAACCTACAATTTTTCAAACGTCTTTAGGAGACGACTTGTTTGCAGTTTTTATTGAATTAGAGTTGGCCATAATTGATTAATTGGTGTTGCAAAATAATCCACATTCAATTTGGCTGTTTTAGTCAACATCAAAGCAGAAGAGCTGTCGTAGTATTTTTTTGTAGAATTTATTAGACCATCCAAAAAATAGATGGTGATTTTTTGTAAGATTCCTCAAGCTATACAAACAAATATCTACCGACACCTTCTTTCAAAAACATAAATTGTAAATCTCGTACAAATATGGTACAAACGCCAGTGATAGAAATTAAAAAGGTCATTGTACACCAGAGATTATTTCATTATGTTTAGGATACCAAGTTTATAGTTCTGTTGCGAGTCCCGAACCTTCCAAATCTATTCCCAGTTTTCATTAGCCTCTCATCGATACTGCATTAAAGGAACGGTTTTAAATATCTTCCTCCTGAAAACAACATACCCGTACACAGTTTACGTACCACCGTCTTCTGATATGGGCACGTCCTTGAAAAAAATGTATCCTCTATCAAAGACTGGAAACACAAAATCGCACGGCAAATTCGCGAAAGCAGGTCACGTTGCGGCCCAACAGTATCACACAACCCTGCCGATCCGCGATAACATTCCCATTGCAGTCACGTCCAATCTATTGATAACGCCTACGGCAAAACAAGGGCGCACCGACACCACGGCACGGCAATCTTTCTACCCTCTGTGCGCCCTAATGATCGACATCTGTGTGCATGTTTGGTAGGCTGCTGGTCGCCCATCCATAATATGTCATACTATTGTCTATACGCCACACTATGGAATCAACATGTTATGCTGAGATATACACCGAACGAAACAATTACGTATTATTTTTGATAAGATACATCAAACCAACGATCGTCAACATCAATCTTTCTCCGAGACGTTACAACAAAAAGAAAAGTCGTATATGAGTTTTCATGTGCATCACGTTAAAGCTGCTGTACATTAATTAAATAATTACCTCGCATGGAATCATATTTTCTGACTATTACCGCGATTACCTGTGAATTGTATCAACAAGAAATGATCATGATGTAGAGAATCGAAATTTCTTCATGTTTTATATTCATAGTTTAATGTACATTATTTTATTCCTTCATTATATTACATCGTTACTCTATGATAAGAAATAATTGTAACAGTCACCGATTCGTAGACTGAGGACCGGTTTCTCAATGTCCAGTTAAATATTTATCTGCAAGATAACAGCAACTGTTAGATAAATTGTTTAAACAATTGAAGGCTAAACTTACGAAGTCACGTAAATCTCATCTGACAGTTGTATCCATAGCAACGCTATCTGGCAGATACCTATCTGACACTTTAACTGGACATTGAGAAATCGGCCCTTAGTGATAAAAAACTGGCTACGACGTATCATCGACTTTATGCATAAAATTATTTTCTGTAAAACCTTTACAGTATATTTATCTCTCAGAAACTTTTAGAGTTTGATGAACTTTTTGTTTGTTTGACTCTCAATTTCAAGATAATTTTTCAGTGTCCTCAATTTTGATAAAAACCACAAGCAAACCTTATGACAAACAAACCTTCTAACGATTTTATTGGAAATTTGCAGAAGGGAGCTCAAAACATGATGTTGATCCAGAGGCCCAAAGATCGCCTATATACAGGGTGGGCCAATAGTGCGTGGACGGAGGATTGTGGGCTTAATGAAAAATATTTCAAAAATCTGCCACTTGATCATGGTAGGGACCCTTGAGGGCTATGACGTAAAAATATTTTCACTCAAATTTTGGCGTTTATACAGGGTGATTCATATCAAACTTACATTTTTTTAAATGGAACCCCCTATATATTATTGCATATTTAGATTCCTTGGTCAATTTTAGTGTGACTTTATGTATCACACATGGAACTTTAAACGAACCGTTTAGGCGCAAATCACCATTTTTGGTATAAGTAGGCATCAGAAAAAAATTGAATATCGCAGCGATTATGAAACTTAGAAGGCCGTGACTTTGCGGTACAACTAAGCATGAAATGCGTCACCTTAGGTCAGATGGCTAAAATTGAATTCTTTTTGTACTTGGTGAAATCAGTAGATTAATTAAGGAAACTTCAATCACAGATAACTTGATTTTTTCAAATGGCATTGCCTATTTTGGTTTAAGAAATCGAATGTAAAATTGGATTACCTTTCTAACGATATAGCATTCTTGATATCAATCTTTTTTGGTATTCATTTTATTTCAAATTTTCAGTCAAATCGGTGTTTTTCAATTTTCCTGCGTGCATGCAACCTAGTAGGCCATGAAAAATAAACAGAAGCTCGTTAATATGGAAGAAACCAACTAACTTAGTAGAAAGATGCAAACTAACTGGAGCAACGAGGCAAGATAATGAAAGTTCCTTGCAACATATTAGCACTAACCGGATACAACAGCCCCAAGATATCTAATGTAAATGAGTAGCTGGGCTATGACAGAAGTATTTGTTTTTCACAGCCTACTAGCTATCGAGGTCTACTAGAGATTAACAACTTTCCAAAACGATTAAAAATTTTGAAACAAAAGGAGAACTACCAGCGATTTTTGGATACAGTCTGACATGTTTAGAATTTCATATCTAATGGAACAAGAAGATTAGTCACTTCCGTTTAGTTAAGTCAAAAGTAAAATCTCCAACTGGAGCATTCTGAAAATCTATTGAAATAATTGCCAGAATTTTTTAATTACGCTATGTTGTACCTAATTGTGTTTATTTCATCTAGTTTTCTGCAAACTAAATTATGTTTTACAATTCAAACAGACTGCAATTCAAGTTTCATTTTCCGCGATTTTGCTAATAAGTAGAAGTACCTACTGAAGAATTTGAAGGGTTTCAGTCAGAGGTATCATTACTTTTGTCTTACGGAAATGGCTACTTTTTTATAGCATTAAATGTGGAAATTTATTCAGAAGACATAGATATTATACTGCCAGCAACAATCACTAGTAGTTTTCCTTTGATTAAATATTTTTTTACTGACGTTGGAAATTGACTAGTAGCTAGTAGGCTGTGAAAAATGAGCGTTCTTTTTACTGCTATTGTTTCTGGTTAGAGCTAATATGTTGTAAGAAATTTTCATAATCTTGCCCCGTTGCTCTAGTTAGTTTGCATCTTTCTACTAAGTTAGTTGGTTTCTTCCATATTAACGAGCTTTTGTTTATTTTTCATGGCCTGCTAGGTTGCTTGCATGCAGGAAAATTGAAAAACACCGATTTGACTGAAAATTTGAAATAAAATGAAAACTAAAAAAGATTGGTATCGAGTATGCTATATCGTTAGAAAGGCAATGAAATATTACATTTGATTTTTTAAACCAAAATAGGCATTGCCATTTGAAAAAATCAAGTTATCTGTGATTGAAGTTTCCTTAATTGATCTACTGATTTCTCCAAGTACAAAAAGAATTCAATTTTAGCCGTCTGACTTAAGGTGACGCATTTCATGCTTAGTTGTACCGCAAAGTCACGGCCTTCTAAGTTTTATAAGCGCTGCGGTATTCAATTTTTTTCTGATACCTACTTATACCAAAAATGGTGTCTTGCGCCCAAACGCTTCGTTTAAAGTTCCATGTGTGATACATAAAGTCACACTAAAATTGACCAAGGAATCCAAATATGCAATAATATTTAGGGGGTTCCATTTAAAAAAATGTAAGTTTGATAGGAATCACCCTGTATAAACATCAAAATTCAAGTGAAAATATTTTTACGTTATGGCCCTTAAGGGTCCCTACCATGATCAAGTGACAGATTTTTGAAATATTTTTTAGTAAGCCCACAATCCTCCGCCCACGCACTATTGGCCCACCCTGTATAGCCTCAGAGTTGTTGGAGGCATGTAAGTAGTATTCCAAATACCCTAAGTGGATGGTGGACGAGATAATTTGGGATGAGGTAAAGGAGAAGTCA
This sequence comes from Callosobruchus maculatus, assembly GCA_951848785.1. NCBI lineage: Eukaryota > Metazoa > Arthropoda > Insecta > Coleoptera > Chrysomelidae > Callosobruchus > Callosobruchus maculatus. The sequence continues at coordinate 2,606,498 of CATOUR010000038.1, read as the reverse complement.
TTCATAAAAGGACGGAAGAGATAGGATACAAATCCATGCAACGTAGATCAGGAGACTGATTCCAAGCGTTACAAATTGGGTCTACAGGGGAGCTGTGTGATAATATTTCAATACCGCATAGTTTCTTACAGGACATGGCTATTTTTGCTGTACGTAAACTGCTTTTGCTGTTGTACCTTAGCCTATTATAGAGGATATAATGTGACGAGAAAAATAGACAAGGAAGACGAAAATAAGCTTTAGTACCCTGGGATTTTACATAATAAATAACAGTATGTGCGACATGAGGTAAACGTAAATGAAAATACCGTCGAAATGAAATCTTAAGCGAAATCACCCGCCATAACATGAAATGCAACAAGAGCTATCATGGTGGAATGCATAACGGATGACCGAGAGGTTTTGATGTGTAGCGTGAAAATGTGAATATCTATTTGTTTTTGGGTACTATGTTCTGAAAAACAAAAGATATATTATTCTTGTCTTTTTTACTTCCCACTCCGATTGGAGAGGGGTGTAGGGTTGCCAGGTTGTCAAACCTAATAGCCGGACAGACCAGATAGTTTGGCCGGATTTTGGGTAGAAAGACCGGAGACCCTACATTACTGAGGATTTTGTCTCAGTATTAATAGGTACGATAAAAAAAATTGTATGTAAAATCATGCTTTTTTTATTATTATCATAAATATTATTGAATTCTAGTGAAATAATAAATAAAATCGAATGCCAGTTCAGCCTTAGGTAGGTAGGTACTTTATTATTAATCAGTCATCAGTCAAAATTAAATTCTAGATACACTTAAACACTTCTCAACAAATTGAATTTCTTCTTAAATACCAATGGAATACACAAATAAGACTTGTATAACTAAAAAACTGTTTCCCTTTAAATTAATAACAATAAAACAAACAAAATTCTTCCCTTTGAGTTACACAATAAAAATAATTATGCATACTATTGATTTGCCGAAACCTGTTTTAAAAGGTCAGTTTCTTTCAAAATGTAGTTGTTAAAATCCTTACATGTCAAATCTTTTAAATTAAATTACATATACAGTACAACAATGTCAATATGTAATCTGTTGCGTTCTCTCGTCAGTTTCGTCCATTGCCGACCTATGAAGGAAAAACCTCTTTCAACGTTTGCGTTATGACCTGTGATAGCAAATTAAAACTGACACATAGAAATTCTGAAACGTAATCTTGACTTATCATCAATATAAAATAGGCTACTCATTTCTTATGTGCTAACAGCTTCTTGAAATCAACGTTCTCTCTGTTAGTGTTCAGAAAACCTTCAAAATTTTGCAATTGGTCAAAACTTTTGCGAAATGTGAAAAGCCTAACCAAAGCCTGACAAGCTGGACACTGTTTATTTTGGCCGGACACGCAATTAAAAAGCCTACCTATGTCCGGCTCGTATATCCTGCGTGTCGTAAAAGGCGACTAAAAGGAACCGAACTACTGTCGGTATAAGCAGTAACCACTTCCCAACCAACAGCTTTGGGTGGACGAGTTGAGAAGAGTCAGGGCACCTTCTTGTCCTTGGGGTGAGAAATTACCCTAAAGGCGGATGAACCACTAGATACCATCTGGTCACCGGCATGAGGATGCAGAACGCAAATGGGAAACTACTGCATTAAAGATCTTAAGGATATCCCAAAAGAAACTCGTGAAATGAGTAAATGCATTTTACGAGTTCACAACATGTCTGTTAAGACATTGTGACTATGATGATGATGTCCAGCTTTATCTGGACGCCGGCGCCGGACAGCGCTAGAGGGAAGTATTGTGATCGCGAAAACTTTAGTTTTTGAGATAATACGCTTTTTGGACGATTTATGATGTCTACATAACAAAAATTCACGTCACTCATTTCCGTCGGCCTGTCTGTCTGTCTATCTGTCGGTCTGACTTTCTGCCGGTCTGTCTGTGCGAGTTTTTCTAGCCTCGTAATCTAAGTAACCGCTGCAAGGATTGTGATGAAATTTGGGTACCAGTGGAGTCCTTAGTAGGTAATGCTGCTATAATTTTTAAAATCGGTGCATTGGCGGCGAAGTAATCAGTAAAAAACAAAAAAATTTAAATATTCCTTAAACTTCGTTTTTAGGCGTTTTAGGGGTTCCTGATCATTTTCTGTTTTCTTGGGTGGGGGTGAAATTGGGCTGGTCGAGGGGTAGAGGGTTGCAGTACTGAAAAAGTTTTCGTATCCATAATAGGCTCTTCATTGCCCTGCGAAAGAAGGACCTAGCGACATAATACACTTTTTTAGGTCCATCGGAACACTGCCTTGCCTATTACAGAAATCAAGGAACTACTATCTTTTTCTGATGTATGTTACATTCGAGTATTGCTTTACATCGTTCTGTATTGTGTAACCTGAAATTGATTTTAATGAAATTTCGACGCAATATTATTATCGTGGCGAGGATGGAAAATACGTATGGTTTTTAGAAACCGTGTTGATGAAAAAACTAAAAATATAGAAATAGCTCAAACTTCGTTTTTAGGCAATTTGGGTGATCCAGATCGTTTCGTTTCACCCAGTTCATGTCGCAGAATAAAAACTCTGTCGTTGTAGTTCCTACGTAGGGAGATGCAAAAAACGATTTACTAGAGTTTTTGTTTTGGATGTTTTTTGATGACAGATGGGCGATGATTTGGTTGCAAGGGAATCTCAGACTGCAGCTTCATGCAACGGGAAAATAATAACATATCACCGTTATCTGTGGGAAGTACTTGAGTGAATCAACTTGACTCCATTTGCCTTTAGTTTCTGCACGAGTAGGTGGAGGAAGCTTTCTCATCGAAAAAAAATCGTTTTAGATGTAACGTTAACTTTTTTACTTGTTTCGTAACTATCTATGTCAAGGAAAACTAGGTCACTAATAAGATGAACTGCTGGTTCTTGAGCTGTTCGGCCGGCATCGACACGCTTCGCCTAGATGTCGGCGCGCTTCGCTGCTTGACGTTTAGCCATCACTAGTGAATGGCATCCTCAGAATGTGTTACTTGTTCGAGGTGTTTCAAGAAACTTACATAATACCTCTTAATAACCCAATAAGTACTCTCTGACCTTATCCAAATTATCACATTGGATAAGCTGCCTTTATTTGTTTTTGAAAACCGAACCAAAGCGGTAAATCAACGATTATTATTATTAGTTTGCACAACAGGCCATGAAGGCCTAGGGCAGAAATGAGTACAGTCTGATCTTATACCGCTAAAATTTATCTAACTTAGAATTGTCTTTGGATACTTTCACCACCTATTTCTGAGTATATTATGGACTATTCCACGCCACCTATTTCTGTCTGCCGTCTTATCTTTCCAGTATTTAACATTAATTTTCTTTAAATCATCTGCCTTCTTCAGCCATCTTTCCCTTGGTCTACCCTTCCTTTTTTTTTCCTATTGGTCTCCGGTTGAGAACTGTACTAGATTCACCCAACAGAAAAAGTTAGTGTAAACAATGATCTATGCGTGATAGGTATGTCATCATGCGGTATCCATACTGGTTGAATGATAACCGCTAACCCTATTGGCCCTAATTGGGCGAGCCTCTCTATACAGCCAATGAAATTGCATGCAAGTGTGAGTGAGACAGCCATTCAACGCCCGGCGCGCCGCGCCGCCGCCGCTTGAACAGGTGTGGACTTGTTTAGTGTTTTCCATACAGCGATCGATCTCGCATCGAAATACATTTAATTATTATTAGCGTAAATATTTGAATTATGTTTGACACGGACACAGCTGGAGAGATCGACGATATCTGCTTTACACCGCCAAAAAGAGGGCAAGACTGCATCTCAGTGCTGCTGAGAAGCAAATAATTTTAAATATTTATAAAAAACAAATTCAACAAAATGCCGATTTAGCGATTGAAAAAGTTGTATTGAAGGTAGCTGAAATTTCGGGTGTGAGATGATCAAGTGTATACAGGATCATCAAGGAATATAAATGTAATCATTCTCTATCAGGAAAATAACATTTTCCATATCATTCAACAATAGATAAATGCGTCAAGGTTAGGAGTCCTCGAAGCACCTCGTTCTTCTCGTTCAAGCAATAAACTGTTTCTCGGCCGTTTTACGAACCGAAAATACAGTTCTTTAAGTAACTGGTAAAACGTCGTTCTCTTAAAATTCGGCATGTCTGTATCATCATTCATTTCTTTCAGTATTTTGTCGATGGTTGGTAGTTCATTTCTGAAGAAATAATTGTGTACTTTTCTTCTGATCCCAGTCCTGTCGAAATAATCGATTGCTTTGGTCATTTTTTTTTCTTTTGAGATAAGATTCCAGCACCGACAGTGATTTATTACTTTTACATCCCTAAATAATCTTGTATACACTTGACCAACTCATTCCTGAAATATCACCATCCTTCCATACAACTACTTCAAACACTGAATAGAAATGTTCGTGCATTTGGTTTTTGTACATATTCAAAATGATTTGCTTCCATCCACATTAATGATTCAATTCTGGAATTTTTTTGTTTTTCGATAATTACTCCGCTGTCAGTGAACTAAAGCTAGAAATAAAAGAGTTCGGCCTATTCCAACCAGACAGCATGTAACCTGTAATCTATAACTTGGAAGCTATCGTCTTGATTGTGATAAAATTTTGACACCATATCACTACGATGGCAGATATGGAAAAAGTATACTGCAATCGATTCTAATACTTTCGTCGCCTATCGGCGTGAGAAGTAAAAGCAAACAAGAGCCCTTTGCTATCGCTGCTTCCTGTTTTTGTTCGACTTCCCGCAAGTCAATATTAATAATTAATTTCCCTTTGTCACAGCAGTTAAGTTCCGCCAATGATATAAATATTCACTTTCACTTATGATGAAGTTGCATGGAATGTTCCATGCCAGATTTTTCACTAATTGTTTGCAGTTTAGTAGTTTCCCTTTCCGATTTCCTTGTATTTTAGAATTTTTGTTTTGCGTAATAGATAATATGGACAACTTGATGGCTGTATATTTATGTGAAGAAATCCTAAAATAACAACATGTAAACCATTTTTGAAATAAGTGCAAGCATCCAATTACGCTGTCGTATCCATAACTTCTGTGGCGGCGAAGCAATATTATAATTATTATAGTACTATTAAATGAACGCAAATTGTGTTTCCATTTCATATTAATGTTGTACATATATATTCTGAGCCAATATACAAATATTTTTCATTTCTTGTCAATTTCTAACTTTTCAACGGATAATCAGATATAATAAAATTATCAAGTGATACATTAATCCGGACCTGTAATCGGTACCTGTTTTAGAGAGATAACGCTTCGCCGCGTTTAATCACGTCCCATTCATCCTCTCCACATGTCCCAGCCACCTTATTCTCTGCGCTTTGATGACTGCTATAATATTGGGGTTCTCATACATGTCTTCCAGTTCCTGGTTTGTTCTTCTCCTCCATCCCTCGTTTGTCCTTACGCCTCCATAAATAGCTCTCAGCATTTTTCTTTCCCATCTTATAATTTTTTCTTCCTCCTCTTCGTTCATAGTCCACGTCTCACAAGCATACGTCGCTGTTGGTCTTATAACAGTTGTATAAATTCTCTCTTTGGTCTTTCTGGATACATATTTGGATTTCATAAGATTTTTCAGGGCTCCATACTTCTGGTTACCTTTGATGATCCTTGCCTGTATTTCTTGTTTCTCTTGTCCTTTTTGCTCTATGATTACCCCTAGGTACATAAATTCCGTAGTCCTTTCAAAAGTATATTTCATGTTGTTGGCCATAAAAGTTAGGTTCGATTGATCATCGGAAGTTTTTTCCATTTGTCCCATGACCATATACTTTGTCTTACTTTGATTTATCTCCATCCCAAATCTCCTTGCTTCCGCAGCTATCCTTGACGTAATTTTCTCTAGTTCTTTCTTTGTTTTTGCTACTAGTGTTAGGTCATCTGCATATGCTATACATTGGTGTTCGCTATTAAATATGGTTCCATTTGTCTTGATTTTGCTTTTTCTAATTATTGCTTCAAGCGTCAAGTTAAAAAGGATCGTTGATAGAGGATCGCCTTGTGAGTCCCTTTCTCACTTCAAATTCTTGAGACTCACTTCCCATCCATGTAATTTTGTTCTTGGTTTTTTGTAATGTCATTCTTATTAGCCTTATGAGTTTTCCTGGAATTCCTAGCTGCATGATTGCTTCATATATTCTCTCTCTGTTTATACTATCATAGGCTTGTTTAAAGTCTATGAAAAGCACGTGTAGTTCCATTTTATATTCATAGCTTGTTATCTGTAGTTCCTTGAGAACGAATATTTGATCTGTCGTACTCCTGCCGCTTCTGAATCCAGCCTGATATTCCCCTAAAATTGTTTCTGCATAACCGTCCAGCCTCTTTCTTATTATCTGTCCCAGTACCTTGTAGCATGTGTCTAAAAGGGCGATACCTCTATAATTTTCGCATATTGTTGGGTCACCCTTCTTATATATTGGACATATTAAAGCATTTGACCAGTCTACCGGCATTCGTTGTTTTAGCCATATTTCTCTCATCATTTCGTGCATCTTTCTTCTAAGCCTTTCTTCTCCAACTTTTAACATTTCTGCTGTTACATTGCTTTCTCCAGGGCTTCTATTGTTCTTCATGTTTTGTACTATGATTTCTATTTCTTCATATGTAGGAACTTCCAAACTATCTGCGTCACCGTCCGTCACTAATTGAGTTTCTTGATTTTCTATCTCTTCCTCATTCAACAGGTTAACAATGTGATCTTTCCAAACTTTGCTATTACGCATTTTCAAATCATATAAGAGTTACCAAAGTGATTGATGTAAAAAGACTGACAACTTCCACTCTCCTTGTGTTGATTGCAGTGAAACTGTGTCACATATATCCTGGTTTTTTTTGTTATTGATTTCTATATATATATGCACCTCCCAGTTAAAAACCTACCGGTTTCATAATGTGGTAACGTAAAAAATTATGTAAAACCCTGAAAATAAACAGTAATGTGCCTTTTACAAGAATTCCATACATGCTTTCATATTTTCCACCTTAAGTTGAAGATAAAATACCTAACCAAGCAAGTGGTTGCCACTTTTTGTTCTCATATAAACGCGCCATGCCACCCTTTGCGTGTTTGGAGGGATATGATTCGGAGGGTAGCTGATCGGCAATGGGACGGAGTAAGGTAAGAACTGTTTATTTCATTGGACGTTATATAATATGGCGTTACATATATACGTAGCATTATTTTATTTAATTCCTGATAGTGAAGATAGGTGGAAATATTGCTCGCATCCAATCTGACTCGCTCCCAAAATTTGCGGATATTGCTAAAAACATTTTATAAGCTCAACTTTTAAACACGTTTTAAATTTTTCTGTTTTTGACCATTGCTTCTGCGCCTCTGTATCGACTTTAAAAGCCTTTTCTGTCCAGATCATAGGATCTATGCCTCCTTGTATGAAGAGTCCAAAGGTTACTGAGGTTTTAATGATTACCTCGCCACTATTTGATTAATCACTAGAAAATATAAAGTTTTGTCGAGGTTACTTCAGCAATAACCTACTGAAGAAGTTCCTCTAAGAATAATGCATACAATCAAATGACATTCGGAAATAAGTGACGTATTTTAAACTTTCCACGTCTTTAGTCGAAACCATTTCAGTTTCATTTTTTTGGCATTTTATCATGCCCGCATTACGCAAAATATATCTGTCGATTTGTCTGCCATCTGTCAGGTCATTCTTAGACCTTGTATAATTGGGAAAGCTCATATCCAGTTTCAGTGAAATTTTCATATTATGTTATTACTGTGGGGATGACGAACAGCAGAGCAATTAACAAAAAGAAACAGACATATATTTATGAAAAAATCCTCAGCCGTCTTTTTATTTTACAAACTTTTTGGAGTAGGTGCAGTGGCTCGGGATGGAGGAAACTCCAAAACATTTCTATATCTAAAACGCTTTTCAATGCCCTATACAAATTTGATATTGTGTTGTTGAACCATAAATAAAATTCAATAACTATGAGATATTTAAATACACGTTATTTCCAGCAATAGGTTTTTACCAAGATTACATAACTTAAATTTAAAAAGAAAACAATGAAATCAGTTTTTGGTTACTGCTTCCCTCCTTGTATATGCCTGTAACTACAGAATACGTTCACGTAGAAGTAGAGACTTCGTTTTAAGAAGAACCATTGATGTTCAGCTATGTCAGAAGGTACGATCAAAAGATATTATGTCCAGTGCTGCTTTTATTACTTTTTGAGGCGAGCAGGGGTTTAGGCTTATTCAGATAATATATTTTCAGTAGCTAAAGACCAAAAAAACCTTTTAACGGCAGTCCAGGTAGTGTTAACTACCATATCTAATTAGCAAGGGTGGGGCAAATAACAATCAAACTACAGAGAAAGGTCATTGAATCATTCACCAAAAACAGGAAACTGGAGGAGCTAATACCACAGATAACCTTATGTAATGGTACTTGAATAGTACCTAGCATATAGGTAAATAATTGGGAATGGGCCTGAACGGAGAAGGAAAATATTCTAGAAATCCCAAAAAGCCAGGATTTTATTGAGAAGCTAGGTACTGAAGAATTTGTGCCAGAAGCTGAGATTTAAGAGGGAAACAATTAATGTTTTGGTATGCACTTTGGACTTCAAGCCTATGTTCACTTAAGATTACAGAGTGAGGTATGCTAACAATTGATGCCTTTTGAACTACCTGAATGCGAACGTAAATCTAATACTAGAGTCAGTAGTAAAATATCAAATTTCTAGTGGATACGTATACCATGCATTCCAGATTAAGCCACATAGGCAATCCGAGGAACGAAATTTTTATAAAACCTGTTACTCTCGCGGCGGGGACAAAAGATAAGTAGAGATTTTCAAGAATGGTTTCATTGATAGAGCAACATTATTCAAAAAGTAAAACTAGCAAAATACTAATATGTTCAAATTTGATTTTTATGTGTTTTTCAAGACCGAAAGTCGATTTTCAAGATGGAAGTTGGGATCGCTCAGCACCGGTACTCTGTAACTTAGAAACGTGTGTCTATGCACTATGTACTATAGGATCGGGTGGCTTCGTAAATATATCAGCGTAGTAGGCACCACAGCATAGTAAACAACTAGCACAATAACTCAGGTTGGCGGTAATTAAACGCGCATCCCCCTATTTGGATTATTTTTTATAGGGATGCTAACGATACTTCGATACTTCTGCACTAATATCGAGTATACTTTTGTATCGGTATCGAAAATAATTATATAATTATTCAGGGTTGTAATCAGTTGCACAAAATTCTCTATCCGAACCAAACGCGCCTATTTGGCTAAAAAATATCGAGTGGGTACCGGTATCGATGTTTTCATTTTCGCATCTCTACCCAAACTTCACATCCGTAAAATCATCCCAAGGTCAAATTCTGTGGGAACCAATGGGAAATCCTCAGAGATATTATGCTGGTTGTTTACTATGCTGTGGTAGGCACTTTGTAGTAAGCACACGAAATTGCCCGATCATCATTGTCGTCATGGTGATAGAAACAAGTTTCTATCTCTAAGTTGCAACAGAGTACCGGCGCGGATCTCCTATGCCTCCTTTCACTTCCGTTCCCTTCGCATGATTTATTCAATTACTATTCAATATTAAATTTATCGAACTACTGTGAATGCAAAGTTTCTCATAATTTCGTTTTGACAATTATTTCCTAGCGTGTTTGTAAACCCCCAGTACGGCCCTCGTAGCTGTCTCCTTATTTGCTAGTTGACGTGTTTAAGGGTTTTACCAACGCGTCGTTTTTGTGATGACTCACAGGGAGTATCTCTGTCAAAACTTGATAAAATGAAATCCACCGTGAATACGTTTTTACTCGTACGCGAAGCTTGAGAAGGGACGTGTCTAACAGAATGTTGATATTTGTATCTGAGTGACAGGTTATAACCGCTTTTCTACAACGCGGCACATTTGTCTTGATGGTGATCGGTTCGAGCACTTTTTTAATAAAAGACGTCGTTGCAAATTCTGTATATCAATTTTTTCCTGCAAAGACTCGTAGTTTAGAAGTTTGTTTTTATTTTTATTTTTAGAGAATAGGGAAAGCAGTTGCTTGCTTGCCAAATTTGATAGATTAGTGCCAGTGGCGTTCCAGGAATACAGGCTCCCAAGCTTTGGGGCCTTCCAATAGAAACCTGTAGAGTTAAATGCTGGAAAATTTTTGGAGGCCTCTAATTTTATTACGCTGAAAATGTCTTTGTATGATCGGGAACACAAGTATTTATTGATGTCTCTACGCCAGTGTTTGCTGCAAGTATAATTTATGTGGCTAAAGTTACAAATTTTACATACGCTCAAGCTTTTTGTAGTTGTATCAATTAATGACAATAAAATAATTTCAAGTTTGTCTTGCTCTTTATGAAACACCCTAAATGTTTAATAACTGAAAATAGTCTAAGTAACAGAGTTCATAGTTCCAAGCTGACTTTTCAAAAATTATGACAATTATATGGCCTAAAATTTTGTAATTTTATACCATGCTCTAAGTTGATCATACAACAAAATATCGAAGATCAATGAATCAAATTATGCCTAGAATAATATAATCATTGAAGTGAAATGGTTTTCTGTCTACGACCAGAAGTTATTGCAGAATCAAGTAATAATAAATAAAAATATTATCGATATGATCTTATCTGATACCGATACATGTTCATTAATACAGATGCTCGAAAACTGTGTTTTCAACTTTCAGATATTATCTACACCTTCTAAAAGTAGTTTTTTTAGGAAACGTGATTTGAAACTAAGAAGCTAAAGTACTTATTGAAATTACTCAAAAAATGGCCTCAGGCATGTCAACGCGGTTTCCTTATACCTATGATACAAGTATTTCTGGTACACAGCAAAACGCAGATTATTTAGGAAAAAATATTGAGAACTAGCTAAACTTACCTATGTGCAAAGTTGATAATAACCGAAGCACGGGGTGTAAAAGTTCTAATTATTATTTTATTTTTGCTTAGTAACTCATCAACAAGATGACGCAATGGCACAAAATTTGGCACTCGGGGGATTTTTGAATTCAAATCTGTTATTATTTCGGTTATTATAAACTACTAAGGTAACTTTGGTTAAATCTCAATATTTTTACCTAAAGAATCTGCAGCTTTACTGTGTACCATTAATTAGGGGACACCTTGTATATCATAAACTGTCAAATTTATTATTTGTTATTTATTATTTCCACAATTTTTACATTTCGCTAATTCTTGGGGAGCAAAACACAGTACCTACCTGCCATATCAGGATGTCCCTGAATTTCCTTGATACGTGATATTCTCGTAACAAAAATAAGTTCAAACGAAAACTGAGTGAAATTTTTGAAAGTGCTATAGGGTCTGTCATACCATGGTTAGAAAACATTTTTTGTACCTCAACCCTTACAACTCACCCACAACTTTGTATTTTCAAATAGCACCCCATAGTTTTTCCTACACAAATTAAGTCCTTATTTTATTTAAAATCTTGTAGTTCCTATTATTTTATACACAAACCTATTTTTTTTTCGTAGAGTCGTAAACATAAGGTAAATAAAATAAGGATTTGTTTGAGGCGTAATATTTTCGTACGGAAAAACAGTTTAAAAGAAAAATATGTTGGTTTTTCAAGGGCACTCCATGGCCTATCATATCAAGCTTTCGAAATATTTTTTTTGTACTTCGACTCCTAAAACTCACCCCAACTTTTTTTTCAAATAGCACCCTACAGCTTTTCCTGCATAAATGAGGTCATTATTTTATTTAAAATCTTGTAGTGCCTCTATTTCAAACATAAACCAATTTTTAGCCAATTTCGTAAGCATAAAATAAATAAAATAAGGATTTTTTTGAGGCGTAATATTTTCGTAATAGAAAAGGACAACAAAGACGTTTGTTTCCGAAAGTATGTATCAAGTACCCTTTAAAACCCACTTAGTTTTCTTTTTTATGCATTTCTTGCGTCAAACAAATTCTTATTTTATTTATATCATGCTTATGATTTCACGCAAAACATAAGTTTGCGTATAAAATCAAAGGTACCACAAGATTTACAATACAATAGAGATATTATTTATGTAGGAAGACCTATGGAGTGCTATTTGAAAGATAAAGGTTGGGGGTGAGTTTAAAAGGTTGACGTACTGAAAAAAATGTTTTGAAACCACGGTATTGTAGACCGTATGGTACCTTCAAAAATTCCATTCAGTTTTTGTTTGAACTTTTTTTTGTTACGCGAATATCACGTGTCAAGGAAATTCATGGACACCCTGTATAAACTGTGTTTGATCGCGCTTTTCTGACGCCTCATTAAAAAAATTTACGTCCGATCATACCTGTACACATAAAATAAAATAATACAGCAACTAAAAGATGAATCCAGGCAGTTTGTCTTACCTTAACGTCACTTTTTCATGTTAATGTAGAGCAAATTTGCTGCATTGAATGTACTGGTAAAATGTCATCGATACTATGCTATGCAAAGGATGTTTTATCTACTTTGACAATTTCAATCCAAATATCAACGCTACTACAAGTTGATCGTAACTGTGTTGATGTATATTGATGTGACACTAATATAACATAAATCGGCTTACAGCCACCACAAAACCCATCGGATGCTCACTTGATATATGAAGTAGATAGTGCATCAAATCGTATCCATAAATCTAATTACGATCCTTAAACGATGCCAACGATTCTGTGCTTTCAGTAAATTTATTCACTATGGAGACTCGACTAAATTGATTTATGTCCACATCATTCATTGAAAATTATTCATGATTTCATATATATGGTCCAGGAGAATGAGAGATTATACGAAACGAGAACAGGAGAATATTTGATCTCCCAAAATTGTATTTAGTAAATAATTTATTCATTATTCAAGCTTTCCGAAATCATCGATAAAACCAAAATCGATGAATGATAAACTCTCTAATGGCATTTTCGGGACCCTGAAGATATAAGCTACAGACAACCACAGGATAGCTGTCAAAAATTACATTAACTGAATGTATTAATATTTACGTCTAATTTAAGTATATTAAGTATAGTCATATATTGAACATATTTATGGTCAGATATATTTATCCGCACTTTAATATATTTTTCCGGAGCTTTTGCTCGACAGATCATAGAAACAGTATTATTCAACGCTATGTAAACTAGAAAAATCAAGGTCGTCGATAAAGGAAGCGGTAATAGGGGCAACATACCTCCCCCCCCCCCTCCAGATACATTTTATCGGATTTTTCTACTAACTCCCTTCATCTCTCCCCAAATTCTAAGTTCTCTTCAAAGCCAAAGCTCATATACACCTATAAAGTAGGTACAAAATATCGCCGAAGTAATTTTTTAGGATGGTGCACCTCCCCAATTCCCCCAAACAAAAAAAAACAAAAATTATCACAAACTCCAAAAATGCCTAAAACGAATTTTCATAAAGTTTTGAAAATATTCATTTTTTTTTCCTAATTACTCCGACGCCACTTACTGGCTTTCAAAAAGATACCAGCATCTACCACACATCGTATCACCACCTCAAATTTCATCAGAAAAGGTGCAACGGTTACTGAGACTACGCTGTTAGAACAATGGAAACAGACAGATGGAGAGGAGGATTTAAGGGTAAAAGTGACATAATTTTCATGGGAAGTAAAAAGCATCCTAACTATCCGAGCTTCTTGAGAAGGATTGCCTCCTCTCAGAGTTAAAGTGCAATGACAAAAAAAATTCCAAGCTGCCTCTAGAACCCAAATACCAAGCGTCATCCGGTTTCTTGCTGCACACGAAAATTACGCATCATTGCCTTAACTATGGCTTTTTTTGATATTCTCTGAACGTTGTAGAAGGCAGCTAACCCCAAAGACCTGCCACTGATAATTTAAAGGTTCGTTTCTGCGCCATTTGACACACTATCTCTCTTTCCACTAATTAGGCTTTATCTATTTTATGACGAAAACGCGAATCGGCAGTGGGGCCATGCAACCTAAGGCCGACGGAAATCTCTTTCCAAAGCGACGTGAACTTAATTGTTCAGAACAGCCCTGAAAAGAGGAGCGTGATTCATTTTGAGGGGTGAGAGAGTCGGCCATGGCGTCGTTTGGTTGGCGCCATTTCGTAAATGGGTGGACACTGTTGAAGGGGTAACGACTGAATATAATACCGAGGTTACTCGGAAGACTAATAGCATTCGACACATTTCTTAAAAAGGTGTTTGTTAAACAATAAAATTAATATCCTTTTCAGGAAAATAACTATGTGGATGTATGTATGTCGAGTTGCACTACATTTAAAAAAAATAAGTAAAGTTGGTTGGCTCAGTACTTTCCACACATTACAGTGATTCCACCTTATTATTTTCCCATAACATGAAGCTATATGTATTGTGTAAGACTTTTGCGGCCATGATCCGATGAACTGTTGGTTCTTGGGCTGTTCGGCCGGCGTTGACACGCTCCGCCACCTTGGCGTCAGCGCGCTTCGCTGCTCGACGTTTCGCCAACACAAGTGCTTGGTATCCTCAGAAGCTAATGTTAGCTGTTCGTACATCAGCTTTTAAGGATGCCAACTCCAAAAAATCGAAGATTTTCGAGATCACAATAAATACTTCCCCCACTATCAGTGTGAGAAGTAATAATGACTTTTACACAGGGGATAGAAACGGTCCTGACACAGGGTGTCTAACAAAAATGGGACATATGTACCTGTCAAAGTTTATTTAAATCGAACATCTTGCATATTAATGCATATTCAGGTTCCTTGGTCAATTTTATTGTGACTTTATGTATCACATATGAGATTTAAAACAAAGCATTTAGATATAAAGCACCATTTTTGGTAGAAGTAGACATCAGCAAAAAAAATGAATATCGCAGCGATCATAAAACTTAGGAGGTTGTGACTTCACCATATGACTAAGCATAAAATGCGTCAGCTTAGTTTAGACGGTCAAATTTGAATTCTATTTGTACTAGGAGAAATTGGTAGATTAATTAGTTAAACTTCAATCAGAGGTAACTTGATTTTTTCAAATGGGACTTTAATTTTTTATATATAAAATGTACACTTTGATAGCCTTTCTAATGCTAATTTCTAATTTTCAATTTAATCGGTGTTATGCAATCTTCCTACCTATAAGCAACCTAGCTCGTCATGAAATATAAACAAAAGTCTGTTCAGTTCAGATGGAAAAAACTGACTTAGCAGAAAGATACAGACGAACTAGAGTAAAGAGACAAGATTGTAAAAATGACTTGCAAAAAATCTCCTTTAATCAGAAACATCAGCGGTAACATAATATCTAAAGTCAAAGAGAATCTGAACTACGACAGAAATGGAGCCTACTAGCTACTGCAGTATACCAGAGATTGACAATTTCCAAAAGCATTAAAAATTTTGAAATGAAAGGAAAACTACCAGCGAATGTTGCTGGCTGTTTAATGTCTTGAGAATAAAATAAAAATTATTTATTTCAGTTGAGTGAAAAGTAACGATACCTCTGACGGGAGTTCTGCAAATTATTCAATGACTATTAGCAAGATCACAGAAAATGAAGCATGAATTAAAATCTGTTCAAGTTATTAAACATAATCTACCTGGCTGATAATTAAAATCTGATTTGTCAGTATTCCTTATTTTGCGATCTTACTAATAGATACTGAAACATTTCAGTCAGGGGTGTCGTTACATTTGACTTTGACGGAAATAAATAAATAACTTCTTTTTTAAACTATTGAGTGTGAAATTGCGTGCTGAAGATAACATACTGCCAGCAACATCCGCTGATAGTTTTACTTTCATTTCAAAGTTTTTAATGGTTTTGGAAATTTTTAGCTTCTTGTACATTTCACTATAGCCAGTAGGCTGTGAAAAGTATCCATTTTTGTAGTACTCCAGCTTCTCTTTGCCCTTGAATGTCTTACCGCCGGTATTTCTGATTAGAGTTGATTTATTTTAAGGAATTTCATGCTTAGACGAAGTCACAGCCTTCTAAGTTTTATAAACGCTGCGGTATTCAGTTTTTTCTTATATATATCTACGTATACCAAAAATGTTGTTTTGATCCTAAACAGTTCATTTGAAGTCCCATGTGTAATATATCAAGCACACTAGAATTGGCCAAGGAATCTGAATATGAAATAATACACAGGCTATTCCATTTAAAAACATAATTTTTATATGTTACGCTTTTATTAAATATCCTGTATAGAAAACGGCTGATGGGCTATATTTTTATAAATGTGTGTGTATTGTATATAAAATTACAAACCGTTTGCTGAAAATATTACAGATCACTAATAATAGGGCGTAGAAGGCCGTCTGGCCATTAGGAGTACCATCTTCAGAAGCCTTGCTTCATTAGATGGTATTCCGATGCTACGGTAATGTCGCAGACCGTACAGCCAGCGCCCGACCAGCTGACCGCTGTCCTTTCACCGCATCCCGTCTACTCCAACCCGTACCCATTACTTACCTTGGCTTACCTTTTCCTATTTTTTCTCATCCTAAGTCCATACCCCCCTCCATGTGTTGAGGCGGCACATGGGGTTCCCCCTAGCCTTCCCAGGAGTAAACCTGTACAAAAATCCGGAACCTAAGGTGTCAGTCGGACCGTGCCGACAGGTGAATGGCTCCACGACAGTGAGTCACAAACGGTGTGCTCTAGATACCTGGCGACCTCTAGAGTTATACCAGCCTTGCTGCAGTAAGGGAGCACTGCTGCAGTTGACGTTTAGTTCTTCCCGTACTCGTGGGACATAGATGAATACCCCGAATATAAAACAAACTGAGGCGCCCGTCCTCAATAAAACGGGCACAATTAATGCAAGCAAGGTGACGGCGGGTAACCTCCCCCGGTTCCTTCTTGTTAAGAGGATAGGTGATGACAACGAGGAGGGCTTTAGCAAAGTCAGTCCGTTTGCCATCTCCAAAACATTATATGGACTAATAGGAGAAGTTAAATTAGTAAAGAAGGTCAAAGATGGATTACTTACAGAAATGCGAAGCAATAGTCAAGCGAAAAGATTACTGCAGGTCAATAGATTCCTTGATATGGCAGTGGAAGTCACACCTCACCCCACCCTCAACATCAGTAAAGGCGTTATTTATTGCAGAGATCTGTTGAACTGCTCAATAGATGAAATAAAAGAAGAGCTAGAAAATCAAGGAGTAATCGATGTTAGACGTTTAGCTACCAGAAAAAATGGGACTGTAATTGAAACACCTAACCATGTTCTAACCTTTAATAGTCACGAACTCCCCAAGGAAATAGACATCGCTTTTTATCAAAAAGTGAAGGTCAGACCTTATATTCCGCCACCATTACGGTGCTTCAAATGCCAAAAATTTGGTCATTCAGCACAAAGTTGTAAAGATGCTGGCATATGTGCTTGTGGAAAGCCTCCACATGGTGAAGTAGAGTGTGAACAACCAATAAAGTGTGTTCATTGCAATGGCCCTCATTCTGCGGGCTACAAGGGTTGTGAAGCATATAAAGAAGAGGCAGCTATCCAACGAATCAAAGTAATTGAAAGAATTCCTTATAGTGAAGCCAAGAAGAAAGTTCAGATCAATACCCCTCGGCCAGATGTCTCATATAGGTCCGTAGCTGCAGAACCGAGTATGGCACAAAAGCTAATTGATGACTTCCTTCCTAAAATAATGTTGGCTGTAGAAGCATCTATACAAAAGTCCCTGGCCAATACTCAAGGATCTTTCAAAGTACCCGAAAAGCACTACATGACTGGTATACCTAGAGAAAGATCTGACTCAATGTCAACAAATGTATCATTTACGTCAGACCAACGTAAAAGGTACAGGGACAACAATGAAACAACCTCCGGCGAGGACAGCACCCAGCAGGCAGGGTGCCAACAAAAAAAGAAAAAGGGGTGGCCAAAAGGCCAACCAAGAAAAAGCCCTAGTACTAGTAAATGATAATCTGTGATATTTATTTATATTTACTATCTTATTTTATTTATATTTATATTTATACCCATATTTAGTTGTTATATTTTTTATATCGATGCTTATTTATTTTATTTATTCGTAGCCATATTTATTTATTTTATTTATTCACATCTATATTTATTTATATTATTTATTCATTTTATTTATTTATATCTGTCTTTTAAATGTCTACTCATAATATGGATAAGATTATACAATGGAACATCAATGGTTGCGCACTACATTACCCGGAATTGAAAACCATGTTACTAGATATAAATCCCTTCTGTGTCTGCCTCCAGGAGACACACTTTTCACCTTCCACAGAATTCAATCTCCGTGGCTTCAACTGTGTCAGAAAAGACACAATTCCACGCCAAAGAGCTAGAGGTGGTGTAGCAATTTTTATCAAAGATTTCTTTCCATATTCGGTAGTTGAAATAGATTCAGAATTGCAAGTAGTCGCTATACAGATTTATTCGCCTATGAAAGTTACCTTATGCAACATATACCTTCCTGATTCGCACTGGACGTATAATGAGTTAAAATCTGTTTGTGAGCAACTCCCAACTCCTTTTCTTTTGTTGGGAGATTTTAATGCACACAATCCCATTTGGGGATCCGAAAGGCTAGATAACAGAGGTAGACTAGTTGAAGAGTTAATATCAGAATCCAACTTAGGTCTTCTTAATACAGGGGAAGGTACTTATATAAACTCCAGAGCATCTAGTCTAAGTGCAATAGATTTATCATTGTGTAGCGCAAATATTGCTCACCTTTTTGAATGGAGTACACTAGGTGTCTACGCGAATGATCATATTCCTATAGTAATTCAATGTTCTGCCGCAAATGGATCAGTTCAGTCACCAGAGAGGTGGAACATGAAAAGAGCACACTGGAATAGTTTTCGTGACAAATTTCGACCGAATTTTACGGAGCAGTCCATCGACTCATTTGTCCACTCTCTCACGCAAAGTATTATCACAGCGGCTTCCGAAAGCATACCAAAAACGAGGCTTCGCTCCGGAGGAAGAATAGTCCCATGGTGGAACCAGGAAATTGCAGATGCTATTGCTGAAAAGAAACATCTATTTAATATATTTAAGAGACACCCTACTACCCAAAACCTCATTGAATTTAAACGAGCTCGAGCCAAAGCACGAAGACTTGTGTTAGCGGGAAAAAGAAAGTCGTGGGAAGAGTATGTCTCCAGTATCAATACCGACACATCTCCAACTCAAGTGTGGAGAAAAATGAGAGCTATTGTAGGAAAGTCGTTTACTAGGCCCTCTCCGGTATTAATGGTAGCCAACCGAGAAATAACTGACACAAACGAAATTTCAAACACCTTGGGCGAGCATTTTAAGGGGGTAAGCTCAAATGATAATGTTGATCAGTCGTGCCTCCGTTTCAAAGAAGAAATTGAAAGTCAGTCCCTAGAGTTTGTGGAAAACTCTACCTCCGAATATAATCTCCCATTCACATCATCCGAACTGGAACAAGCATTGGGGGAATCTAACAATTCAGCCCCTGGCCCTGATTCCGTTCATTACGAAATGATTTGTAATTTACCTGGAACTGGTAAGGAAGCTATCCTTAGACTTTTCAATAAAATTTTTCTAGAAGGCGTTTATCCGGACTGCTGGCGGGAGGCTATCATCATCCCAGTACCAAAGCAAGGAAAAAACCCTATGGACCCTACCAACTACAGGCCAATCTCACTAACTTGCTGTCTTAGCAAATTGTTTGAAAAAATGATTAGCAGAAGGCTTACATGGATCTTAGAAACCAAAAAACTTATATCCGATCATCAGACAGGGTTTAGGAAACATAGATCTACTATTGACCACCTGGTACATTTAGAAACAGCCGTCCAAAATAGCTTTGCTAAGAGAAAACATTTAATTGCAGTC
Organism: Callosobruchus maculatus; assembly: GCA_951848785.1. Classification (NCBI taxonomy): domain Eukaryota; kingdom Metazoa; phylum Arthropoda; class Insecta; order Coleoptera; family Chrysomelidae; genus Callosobruchus; species Callosobruchus maculatus. The sequence continues at coordinate 2,586,598 of CATOUR010000038.1, read as the reverse complement.
TCTTTTGACCTGGAAAAGGCATATGATACAATATGGAGAAAATGCATACTGGTCACTCTTCATCACTGGGGTATTAGGGGATTACTACCTAAAATAATTTCCAGCTTTTTAATCAGCCGCTCATTCAAAGTGCTTGTGGGCAACGCACTATCTGAGTCTTACACATTAGACAATGGCATCCCACAGGGTTCTACACTCAGTGTGACTCTTTTCAACATAGCTGTAAACAGTTTAATGGAACCGATCGATGAAAATGTTGGGAAATGTCTGTACGTAGACGACCTTACCATTTTCTTCGCATCGGAAACCATTGAATATGCTGAACAAGTACTTCAGTCCAATATCGACAAAATTACAGAAGTTGCAGATAGGTGCGGGCTTCGTTTCTCTCAGCTTAAGACGACTATAATCCACTTCTGTAGACTAAGAGCTGAACACAGAGACCCTGTTCTGACGCTTAGAGGTAATCCAATTCAGGTGAAGGAAAGTCACAAACTGCTTGGTATCACATTCGACCGTAAGCTCTACTGGAGGACTCACATAAATACTCTAGCTACCCAGTGCAAAAAGTCTCTCAATATTATCAGATGTATCTCTAGCATTAGATGGGGTGCAGATAAAGAAACGCTACTCCGGCTGTATAAATCGCTTATAATGGCGAAGATGGAATATGCAATGGTGGTTTTCTCTTCGGCAAGGAAATCTCACATTAATGTTTTAGAGAGAATACACCGAGAAGGTCTTAGACTATGTATTGGAGCCTTTCGCACAAGCCCTTCTATGTCTATTTACTGCGAGGCCGGAGTCCCACCAATGCATATCAGAATTAAAATTTTAACGCTTAACTATGCGATAAACATTCTTTCACAGCCTACCCATCCGAATCACAATATAACATTTAATAACGAAGATCACGACACATACTTCAGTAGACCTACAATAACAAGACCCACGGGAGCTAGAATAATACAAATCTTGAGAGACATAGATGCAGACCTTCCTAGTGTTTTCAACAAAACATTCTCGGAGATTCCGCCATGGATAATTAGTCCGGTTAAAATCAGGTTGGACTGTTCAATATATAGTAAAACGGATTCAAGTGCTCTCATTCTGAAACAAACCTTTCTCGATATTGTTCACTCATACGATAATGCAACAGCCTTTTATACAGATGGATCCAAGACCCAAGAAGGTGTAGGAGCAGCCTTCACAACATCCTCACTAACATACCGTTATCGGCTAAATGCCAACGCATCAATATATATGGCTGAACTATATGCTATCTTGAAAGCTTTAGAATTCATATACTCCAATGAAACAGCTCCTACCTGTTTAGTGTGTTCTGACTCACTCAGTGTCTTAAAATCCTTGAACGACCTTTCCACTATGAACCCACTATTACAGCAAGTCTTTATCGTTTATCATAGGATTACACTGATCCACAAACAGGTAATTTTTGTATGGTGCCCAGGTCACGTTAAGATACCTGGTAACGAACTGGCAGATCATGCTGCTCGTGAAGCCATATCTCTTGGAACCTATGATGATAAACTTTTAACGGACGATTTTAAGACATTTATTAAAATGCAATGTCAACGCTTTTGGGAAAGAGAATGTGAGCAAAATATAAACCGTACAAGAGGCTTAAGCTTTCATACCAGCAATTGGAAGTGTCCCATCAAATTAAATCGAAGAGACCAAGTCTGCCTTACCCGTGTACGTATTGGACATACGCACTTGACGACGTCATATCTTCTCCTTGGAAATAACCATCCAATGTGTGATGAATGTGGTACACCTTTAACTGTAAATCACTTGATTACGGAGTGTAGACTATATACTAACCAGAGACAAGCGCTAGGCCTCCCCCAAACTCTTGAGGCATGTTTCAGAAATGCTGATAACATTAAAAAAATGCTCAACTACCTGAAGACCACGCGAATCTATTACAAATTGTAAAAGTTTATAAAATTAAGGACAAATATTGTTATAATCACAATTACAAATGAGTAAGCTTGAATATAGTGCAAATTGCTGACAAGTATAAGCGGCCAATGACCCAAGCAGTCGACGCCGATATGCAATAAAAAAAAAAAAAAAAAAAAATAGGGCGTAGAAATATATTCGGTCAAAGTAGCAACTTGTAAATGAAGAACTTGCAGAGAAGGTATGGAAAAAATACCGCTCATAACAAGATACAGGCAGCAATGATGAGTGTCGACGTACGAGGAGAACACGGCACTCGAAGAAGATCAAGTAAATATTCAATCTCCAAGAAAACGAGAAAGGTCCTTGACCATCATCATGTATTAATTAGCTTCGTGGGGCCTGTTCGGCCTTGAAAATATTGATCGAAATAGGATGCGCATTGCGATCTCCTAATCCTGATAAACATAACAATTAACAACCGTTCCTAGCGTTATCTGTGCGGCTGAGATTAATTCACGTTAATGGGGCGTAATCGACGCAATGGCGTTAGCTACAAACTAGGCGAACACTAAATTAATTTGTGGGAGCGTGAACAGAAAACTAATGCTCCTGCCTTTTCAGCTTCAATTCGTGGGCGCAAATATCGTTTCAGATGGAAATTTTCTCGTGCGTACAACGCTTTGTAAAAGGGGCATATACGAGCTGTGAGTTAGCCTCAACAAATCTAAAAGCAGAGTAGGGAGATTAGAATGGAATGGTTCGATACGACTGCCACTGAAAAGTCAAACATCTTCCCTATTTATTTATTTATTTATTTATAGACTTTATTTGGGCGAAGTTTAGGCTAAAGCTATTCTTACATTTAACCTATGTAGATGATACATTCATAATTATGAAGATGAGAGACACCATAGAGACAACCAACTGGAAACGTCCATGGCACATCACAATTACACAAGACCGTCCATAAAATTCACAAAAGAAGAAGAGAACAACAATTTTTGTCATTTTTTTATGTTTTAGTAATGAGAAGCGACACCATAATAGGGACTGAAGTACACAGAAGAGCTATGCACACATGAAAATACCTGCACTCACAAACCACTCAACATCCAGAGAAGACACCTTTAGCAATTGAACCAAGAACATTTGTAATACACAACAGAGGTTAGAGGATGAACTTCATCTCAGAAAAGAATATCTAACAGAGAATGCATACCTCAAAGAGCTGGTAAAAGAGATAATCTAAGATAATTCTACAAGAGAGGTATATGTCCTGAAGGGTAGAAGCTCATACTCACTATACCGTACGTAAAAGAACTGATCCAGTCAGAAGAATAGGGCAACAATACAAAATTCATTCAAGGTTATTACGGCAATCCGAAAACTCCTAATGAAATCAAAACTTAGTAATAACGATTCAGAAACTGAGATCTTCACCTACGAAGTACCAGGCAAATGCGGTAAAATATAAAATAATATTTGAGGTATTAGCAAAGAACCTCACTGATATCGCCAAAAATTCAAAGCAGCAGCGTATGTCACCAGCAACAAAAAGGTATTATTATGTTGTATTAAACCGATATGGCACCCCTCGTAAAAGGAAAATTGTAAACTTCTACTCGACAGGTCAAACATGAACACAAATGTTAATCATCAATCAGTCAGCAGAAACCGGCGCCACTGAATACACCACATCGACCAACATAGGTAGAAGACACTCAACAAGACGAGAATAATTACGTATGTCCGCCAGTTCTCACATGAAGATGATAAATCAATCGAAAATCAAACATTGTTCTTTTATTGTGAAAATTTATAAGTTTATAACTCATTAGTAGATACCAGAACCGCTCTAGACTTTCATTTTAGGGGTTTCATAAACGACTTTCCTTTACTTTTAAAAAAAAAGACACTGGTGATACCCTGAATTTATAAAATCTATCCGGCGATTAACTTTGAAGAGATATCTGCGCTCAAAATATCTGAATACAAATACTTGAGAATAGAATATCTGAATTGATTTTAGTGGAAATTTGAAACCTTGTTTGTATCACGAATGTATGAAAAGTAAACCCACTTGACGCCATTTTATGAGTATATTATTTTTATACCTCAGGATCATTCCTGGACATAGGCAAAGTTTAGCGTACTACAATAACGTACGAAAAATACACAGTTTCTGATTGACGCTATTTTCTACTGTGCTGTCCTGAATGATAAAGTTGTGACACGGCGGCAAGATAAATATGTTTTATTTGCTGCAAGGTGCTAAGTAAATAAATATTTTGAAACCTATCTTCTGGTGATTCCACTTTTGTGACATACAACACGCAGTACTAAAATGTTGTTGCTGTTGTTATTGTTTTGAAAAACCAACATATAACATATATCTATTCCTTTATTGAAGTAAAAATTGACAAATCCAGATGGAAATTAACGAGGGATGTTAATTGGATAAAACCATCAAAATAATCAAAGAGGAATTATGCTTTCATTGAAACTTTTCTTTGTGAGCTTTCAACCCTACCTGTCTCAATACAACTTGTTGAGAATGTAAAACATATTTAAATTCAAGTAGAGTCTGAATTGAAGTACTAACATAAGCTTCGCGTTAAAAATTCGTAATATTTGCATAACGAATAGCAGAGGAATAAAACGTACACAAAAGCTTAATATTCAGGTCGGATTGCAAATCACAACAGGGCATCATAGGGACTATACTCAAATCAAAACAGGCTTTGTAATCACTGACGACTAAAGATCTTAACGAGTAATATTACGATAACAAAAGGTTGATAGTAACGTTACAGATTTCAGCTGTTAATGTATTTTATCTATCTTGAATATGCTGTAGCCAAGTCTAGTTGATTAGCTAACTACTTCTATCTTCGAAGGTCCTATTAAATCATTTTCGGTTTGCATACCTGTTAATCTAAATAATAAATAGATCTTTTCTGTCGCCTGCTCTCACATGCTTCACATGTCTGATGAGACATGAAAATTCTGATGCTCTGTATCTCCGTCAATCGACCTACGGCGCACTGATGATCGCTAATAAGCGTGAAAGAGCTGTCTGCGTACTAGTGGATTGCCGGAGATATAGAGTAACCCTCGTATATCGACTCTCATATGCAGCAGCATATAGAACCGCGCTGTTCTGGTCGGCCAAGCGAACGCGCCGTGGCGTTCCACCAAGAAGTCTGCTGCTGTTTCCGCGATTTTGTTTGGTTTGCTGCTCACAAATGCTTCACATGTCTGGTAGACACAATCGACCTATGGCGCACTGATGATCACTAATAAGCGTGAAACAGCTGTCTGCGTACTGGTGGATTGACGGAGATATAGAGCAACCCTTGTAATCTAAATAACTTTGTTAATGAATCTGAAAATGCTATAATTTTTAAAATGTAACTTTTAATTCAATTACTAAACCATATGGTTTAAGCATTTTAATCGGCCTTTCTGTGGTATCAACTGGGCACTATGATGCTTATCAAGACGCTAAGTTTAAGTTCATATTAATGTATAAACTAGAACTAGTGTATTAGTGATCAATAAATCCACTGATATATAAAATGGTTGTGAGCTTTGTGAGCACATACTCTTATATTTAAATCTTATATGTATACCAAGAAAATTTAGTTTCATCATTACCTCTCCCTCCACACCAAAAATGACCAGAAACCTCTAAAGTACCCAAAACCCAAGATTCGCGTTTTTTATATTCTTCGTTGTTTCATGATAGCATCACTGCCACTTGCATAAACTTTAAGAACCATACAGTTCTGCTTATCTGCTACAGTAGCAAAAAGGTTTATAAATTTGATTACGATCGTTCCTAATTTACAGAATCAGGATTTTGAAATCTAATCATATACAGAGTGAGACTGTATGGAACACCTCAATTATCTCGCTTTGCACGATTTTCATGAATTTTGGGCTATGGTGGTTTTCCAGTACGGCTGATCTTATGGCAGCATTTACATTTCTGTCATATCTTCCGTTTTTCTGAAAATATATTGAACTTTGTTATATCAAATGGAACACCCTGTATATTCTTTTATTTCTAAAGTCCTTGAACAATACTCATTATATTTTATCAAATATTTTCAATACTTTTTCATCAAGTCATTCACTCTAAATCTTCTTATGGAATTTCGGTTAGTATGTAACTTATTAATATTTATTGATACGTCAATGTTGTTATTCTTGCAGTCATAGCTATCTTATAATTATTTCAAGACTGTAAATTTATTTTTAACTCCAATATCATTACATTTAGGTATAGGAAACAAAAAAGAATCAGTATTTTGCAAGCATTTTTCATAAAGGAGGAAAAACGGGGTGATCCATTAGAAATAACAAAGTTTATTATATTCCCGAAAAAAATTTCGACCTGACAACATTGTCAGGTCAAAATTGTAATGCCATGCCATGTAATGTGCAAAACTCCCATATGCCAAAATGCATGAGAATCATGCAAACCGTTTCCGAGATGATTGAGGCATACTAAAGGCTCACTCTGTATATATCATAAATATGCATGTATACAGATAAATCAGAAAATTATATTACCGCAGTAACATTTTTCAACCACGAAAAAATGATTAGAAAAGTGTCCGAGTGTTTTGAATTGGTACTTTTTCAAAATTGGTGGAAAAATCTGAATGTTACAGGAAGAATGTTTGTTTATACCAAAAAATTATTATTCTATAAAAATATTGTTTGGGTAAAAGTTAATCACGCAAAATACCATTTAAATAAGCTATGAAATAGGAAATTTGATTGTTCCTATTCTGAGGCTGCTTTCGAAAAAGAGCCAAAGTAAAAAGTGCCTTAAATTGGATTTGCAGAATTGAAATTTATCGTAAAATTAAAAAATAGTGTGACTTCAACAGAATGGGATACAGTTTAGAAGAACCTACTCTTAGGAATAAATAAAAAACATATTTGTTCGTTTGTGTTACATAAATCATTTTTAAGCACCTAAAAATTGAAGACAAATTATACGAGGCAATCCCCAATCTAGCCGAATAATCTGCTAATAAACTAAAAATATGTTCACAGTACAGAGCTGTCATTACTTCAAGTAAAGTACTTGAGAAATGTATTTCAATTACTTTCTGGTATTTGAAGTACTGTACTTCAAATACATTTTTTTTGTGATATTTGTACTTGCTTCCCCAAATACTCTCTAAGAAGTATTTGTATTTGGTACTTGTAGCACAAAAAATATATTTCAAATACCTGGCATTTTTATTTGAAATACTAAAGAAGTAAAGTACTTGAAAAATGTATTTCAATTACTTTCTGGTATTTGAAGTACTGTATTTCAAATTAATTTTATTTCCCAAATGCTATAAGAAGTATTTAAGTATTTGTATTTGGTACTTCCACACTCTCTGCACTGCGCAAAATGCCGGTGTGCCGTGCGGCGGCGCACATCTTAGCCGCCAGAATGCAGAAGGCAGTCATCCATGGGTCCCTTCGTCTGCTTAGGATGCACGATTCGCGGACCCAGTGATTGCTCACCTCACGGTGTGAGGAGTAGTCGCTGGGAAATGGAACAGCAGCCCGGTGTGTCGGAGCCCGGGTTGCACCTTTTTTGTTTTTGTTTTGTTTATATATATAATATTCTTATAGTATAAGTAGTTTTGTGATTCAATCACGTTCCATGTCTTTGTAGTGTCATTCAAACAAAAATCAGTTTCTATTTTTATTGAAATGTATACCGTTTTTCCATTCATAAGGTACTTTTTATTACTCAACAATAATTATGAAATACTGGAAATATCCATCGCCGTATTTGAAATACTATATCAAGTAATTCAAGTATTGGCATGGTATTTGAATTACTTTTTTAAGTACTTGAAATATTAGTATCGTATTTGAATTACTTTATTTTTAAAATCAAGTACCAAATTAAAGTATTTGATACTTGAAGTACTTTCAAAAATAAAATTACTTGGTATTTGTACTTTGACGCATGCGACTCTGGTAATTGGTAATTGGTATTTGAAATACTATTTACTAGTACTTGTGACAGCTCTGTCACAGTATAAGCTGAAGTTGGATATAATTATACAGGTTTTGGTTCATGTTTTCAACTAGAATAGAAACCGAATATTCGGCTGTGATTTCGATTACCGCTAAAAATTGAAGTTTGGTAAATATAAAATATCTAGCGTAACACCTTCACCAAAATTGGAATTTCGAATAATATTTTTGCGGAACACGCAGACAGAAATGTGGAAAATGCATATCGCTCATAGAGCTTTTACGTTAATCAGGACGTGATAAAAATGTGCTTCTCTGAAAATCAAACTTCACTGCAACCTGTGCACCGTAACTGATTGTTGTAGTTAAGTGACCATCGTTGAGTAATTACTCAAATACCAACGCCGCTTACCAATTCAAATTGTTGCCGAAACTTTACTCGATTACAATTACCAAAGTTTAGAAATAGTTCTCAGTTTTCAGCGCTGAAGCCTATTTGTATTAACGCTGATGAATTCATTTAGAAGTTTCACCGACAACACGCTGTAATTAAAATGACTCCCGCTAAATTTAATTTACCGGCTGCCAGCTAGCACTGTTCACCATTTGTTGCAAAGTATCGTGCAATAAGCAACAGCCTGCAACATTACGGTCCCTTGAGGCACAGATAAAAATGGCGTCAACTCACTTGACTAAGTACTTCCCACAGTCTTGGTAATAACAAATATTTTAGAGTTACCCCATCCTCTAATATAACCGCCCACCACCCCAATTTCACCCCCACTCTATCGACGTCAATTATCTGTATATATAATCAAATTATCTCTCCTTAATTCAAGAAGGAAAATTTGTTTTATAAAATTGCAAATACATTTCGAAGCACACTAGCAAAAAAGAACAGTAAACCGGAAGCATAAACCTTAACGAGTATACAACTACATTTAAAATTTGTAATTTTATTTGTGTCAGTATTAAGGAACATAGCCCACCAATAAATTATTACAGCTTAAAACGGACTTTAACTGATTTTAATGTTTTCGTTTTTTGGTCATCAGTCCGCTGCTACTGGCGTGATTTCCAGGAACAATCCAGAAGTAGTAGTGGTATAGTAGTAGCAGTAGTAATATTTTATTGATCACATGGCATACATACAGGGTGAATCAAGCTCAACGTCTCGGACTTTTGTGACCAAACCATACAACTATTCAAAAAACTAAGTCTGCGAGTGTATGTAGGTCGAGCTGGACTGTATTTTAAAAATAATGACTTTTATAAAGGGTGTCTAATAAAAGCGTGACATATCAAAGTTGTTTTTTTTTAAATGGAACACCCTGCATATTATTGCATATTTAGAATAACGGGTCAATTTGAGTGTGACTTTATGTATCACAGATGGGACTTATATCAAGCCGTTTAGGTGCAAATCACAATGTTTGGTATAATAGTTGTCAGAAAAAAATTGAATATCGCAGCTATTATAAAACTTACAGGGCTGTGACTCCGCTGTGTCACTAAGCATGAAGTGCGTCAGCTTATGTTAGACAGTCGAGTTTGAACTACATCTGTACTTGGAGAAATCGGTAGATCAATTAAAGAAACTTCAATCAGAGATAACTTGATTTTTTCAAATGGGAAAGCCTAATTCTTTTATACAAGCAAATGTAAAATTTGACAGCCTTTCTCATGATATACGGTTGTAAATATCAATCTCTGGTAGTTTTGATTTAATTCCAAGTTTTCAATCAAACAGGTGTTTTTCAATTTTCCTACCTATAAGCAACTTAGCAGGTAGTTTTGATTTAATTTCAAACTTTCAATCAAACAGGTGTTTTCCAATTTTTCTACCTATAAGCAACTTAGCAGGCCATGAAATATAAACAAAAAACTGTCCAGATGCAAGAAATCAACTAACTTAGCAGATAGATACAGACGAACTAGAGTAAAGGGACAAAATTATGAAAATGACTTACAACAAATCAACTCTAACCAGAAATAACAGAGGTAACAGATCTAAGGTCAAAAAGCAGCTGAAGTACGACAGAAATGGATATTTTTCACAGCATACCAGCTACTACAATATTCTAAAGATTGGCAATTCACAAAACCGTTATGAATTTTGAAATACAGTCATAGTGATCCAATTTTCCAAAAAAATGTTTGGAATGGTTTTGGAGTCGCTGCTTCCGCAGACACTTTGACATGAATTCAGTTTAACGCGTTGGTTATAAATTAACTGATTGCGATGGTTACACGACTAGTCGGACTAACGTCACTGTGTCTTTATGGCTGCTGGAGCGGACTGATGGTTATGCAATTGCACAGTCTATGTCATTTCACCTACGGCTGACAGAAATTCAAAGCACGGAAGTATCGTACCATTTTTGTTCTTCCTTTCATCAGTCGTGATCGTGTAATATTTTCTTTTCGCCTCATCCTAGATAAAATTTGTGTGTGCGATACCTAAATTCTTGTCACATTAGTTGCAGGTTCTCTAATTAGGAAGTCATAATTGGTGTCTCTACATTTTTAACACGCTTTTATTAGCTTCACCTGTTTGTTTGTTTGTTTGTGAGCTTGCAACTCTCTTTTGGATTAAAAGGTAGGGCCGAACATTGAACGTTTTTTTTTGATCAAGAGGTCGGAGCGACCACTGAATGCTCCAACTTTGTCGCGAAGACGATTCTGATGGCTTCAAATCCGTAGTACCAGAGGTCGTATCCGCTAACTAAGATATGGCGCAGACACCTTAAAGTTTGTTAATACTACACAGAGGCGTAACGACGAGAGCTTAAAAGGCATGACATCCAACTGTTTGGGAGTATTTTTGTGAAATTTATGCAGGAAGGTCTACAGTTTTAGTTAACGTCGTTTATGCAGTAATGGTAATGATTATGCTATGAATATTGATCAAAAGAATTGTTCATATGTTCATCTTCATTACACAGAGTATTATAAAGTTTAAAAAACTAAAAATACACGCTTTAATAATAAAGCTGACAAAAAAATTAAAAATAGATATAGTTTAAAAAACTAAAAAACAGGGTTTTAAAGAACGACGAACTGAAAATTAAAAAAAATAAGTGTAAAGCAATAATGAACGAAAAATATCAGTATGATTGTGAAAAAAGCGTGGGCGCTTTGTGCCATGTTAGTTGTAAACCGAGCACCCGATGCTTTTTTTACAACAATATTAGTAAGTACTTTTCGTCCATCATTGTTTTGAGATTAGAAAATTAGTTTTAACTTTTCAGTCCGATGTTGTTTAAAAGCATGTTTTATTGTTTTTTTAAACTATATTTATTCTTGCTATAGTTTTCGAAAAAACATTGTTAGACATAATTTCCTTTTGTTACAGAACCGTTGCCAACATTACCACCACACGATCTCCCGCCTTTCTGCCGAAATCGCATCCCTTAAACGGCAACTGGAGGCCGCCGCAGCCTTACAAGGGGGCGCTGTAGACGGCTGCGTAGAAGGGGCTCTACAAGCGCACGCTGCGGCCCTCAAAAGACAGGCCGACGAATCGCGCAGGCAATACGAGCGCTGTTTGGACGACGTAGCCAGTCAGGTCGTTAGAGCTTTACTAGCGCAAAAGGTGAATAAACATTGTCTTGGTACTTTCCACATTTTTTCAAATTATAGCATGACAAAGTGCCCAACGTCTCACAGAACCGAATGGCCGGGTATTTAACTTTCAAGACAAGGTGTCCCGTTCTCAAGTTAGTCACTGTCTCTCTGGACAGCGGTGCACCTGGGGCTAACTGACCCATCAATTACTTGTAATTGTTCGATATCTGTAATTCTACAAGCATAGTTTTAATACTAGCAATTAAGTATTCAAAGTAGCACGAGATATGAGCAGATATATCAGTCTACACAGAGATCCATTGATTAAGATATCGTAAATCAAAAAAAATAAAAAGTTGTAGGGTGCGGTTGCTCATATTGAACTGTCTCCCAAATTGAGCCTTTGTCGTTTTTGTTACTGCCCGTAAAACTTGCCAATGATGCCATCGGGTATATTCGACATCACACCTCTGAACCTTCTTGCGACTGAGTTGATATTTAGATTAGGACAACGTAATACAGATCTGTGAAGTGTTAAAGATTTTGATCACGCACAAAGTAATATTTTATGAACTTGGCAATGGCTTCAAATCTAACTAAAACAATGTAGTTTTTTTCTTTCAATTTCATAATTTGTCTATTAGATAATAGTGTTTTATAGCGCTACCTAACAATCGCATACTCAGAAACTTATTTAAATATGGTGTTAAGCTTGATTTTGGAGCTACGTGCTCATATTGAACTACCTAAGAAACCTCTAATTGAACCCCGGTTCAATTAAGGCCATTCTAAGTTTCTAACGCTCCTGAACCTGAACCTAAGACCAAGTTGAAATGATTCAGTGCCTGCACTGCCGCATTTGGTTTCATTGGAAATATGATGGCGTTCGACCAAACAAGAAAATATTCAAGTGTTCGTCTCTTGCAGTACAGAATTTTATTACACATTTTGTTAACAATTATTAGAAAAAAAATTATTAACTTATTATTGTATTAACTTTTCTTAGAGACATTAGTTCAGTTTCTCATTTGTTTTCGTGGAAGTATTATCCCTACTTTATCAAGATCTGAGGGCAGGTCCAATTTAACAATTTGAGCACTTGGTTGCCTAAAATGAACCATTTGCAACACCCTCTTAATTTTGCGTTTCTGTTATTGTTAACAAATATAAAATAATTTATGCGGGTAAAAATATTGCTCAAGGTTGAGAGATTTGTTTTGTATTATCAATTCGTTTTATTTTTTTATTGGCACACATGTATGGACAATTTTTCAAGATTTGGTTCAATATGAGCAACCGCACCCTATTCCTTTCGTTTTTACTGCTAACAACCTCAAAATAGCACTCTGCCATCACATGATTCATCAAAACCAGAAGAGACATAGTCAATATATCTATACCATATTCTAAGTACCCAAAATTTCGTTTTGAAGTTTCTGATTAGCTCGGTTATCTAAGGAAGATACTTGGATAAGACTTGTTCGAGCTAAGAATATCACATTTTTGCGGAACATGAGTTCTTATGATAACATATCTGATACACAGGGTCTACGAGAAGAGGTGGGCCACCTTAACAACAAGATCCAAGAGCTGGAAACCCAAAATCGCGCGCTGGCCTCCATGTTAGTCCATCAGCTGCGTGGGGAGCCCACCCCCGATCTGGACTCCTACAAGGCATCTTGGTCCATCGAGCCCACCAAAGACAATAACAAAGAATCCATCGAGTCTTCCCCGACAGCTCTCATGCAGAGTAGTCTGAATGTGAAACACTGTAACTCCTTCAACTCCGATGTCTTGGAGGAGCACGCAAACTGTGAGAATTGTGATAGTAAAGGCATTGTGTCGAATATCGATAAGAGGTTATCGGCTGATACAGCTAAGATTTTAGGTGAGTACTAATATTAACATGATTATACAAGGTAATTCCAAAGTCGAGAGTTCTTTCTCGCTACATAATTATAGTACTGGTCAAACTAAGCTTTTTTCGCAGCAACAATTATACATAAGTCTTAAGCTAAATAAAGTAGTATGCATTGAAAAAATATTTAGTTGAAATTGCTGTCCTGTTCTCCAAGACGCGGTTAGGTGTAAAAACTGCAATCAATACGCTGGCTGTTGAGGTACGCATAGCAAAGACTACCGCTAAACTTAAAACAAGAAAAACACAGTTCAAAAGCTTGGGCTGCCACTCTGCGATCATCAGCTCTGAAACTGCGATCATCAGCTCCTCTGTTGAAGATTGTATTGGACGAACAGTCCTTGCATAGAAATGATGGATACCCAACCCAATCAGACAAATCAGTCATCAAATCTACTACGCCCTGCTGGCTCCCATACACCTACGCAGATTAAACGATTTAAAGCTCGCACTGTGCATGTCCATATGACCATTTTGCGAAAATTAACATCAACGGCTCCGTTGCAGACACCCACCCCACAGAGACGCACGACATGTGCATCTAAGAGGTTTTCGTCTAGTAAAGACTTTGAGGCAAGAATGAACAGAGAAAAACCAAGAACTACATCTATACCCAATGCCATGTATACTTGAAAAATGCGTTATTTCGATTTGCCCCGGAAAACATGGGCAAGTCTCAACTGCATCAGAGTAAATGCAGAGGCAACAACCAAACATCCATCACATTACAAGGGAGTATGACCTGAGGCCTATGATTAGGGTTTCCAAACCCGGAATCCTGGTGATATCTTGGTCCCGAAAATCCCGGGGTTAATAAAACGGGATGCCGAAAATCTTGATTTTTTAAAAGAATAAATGTCAGTCTTTTTTGTTCCTTTTTTCATTCCTGTGTTATTTGCGTGTTATTTTAGCTTTGCTGCGGTAGTACTTCAAATTCACCCCCCCCCCCCTCCGCATGAAATTTCCCGGAGCCCCTACAGTATCGTAAAATTTCGAAAAATAGTTCTACTTGGGCCCCCAAAACCAACGCGACCGGCCCTGGGTCGTAAATGGAACTGGCGAACAAACTTAGAACGCGCTTAAAAGACCCGACTCTAGACTCTTTGGTTTTTTTAACGTTTTTTTTTAATTGTTAATTAGCAAATTGCAGATGCAGATGCAGATATAAATAATTTATGCACGATCGGGCGGTAAAGCATTGATACATTTTAGCGGGCGTAAGGTGCCATTATAGCGCCCGCGGGCTTGTTCTTCGCCCGTAGGCCTTGTCGTACATTTCCTTCGATTTTGGGTAACAAACTTAATTGTGCATCTTTTGCTGCCTTAAAAATATCTGGCGGTGTTTCGGAAACCATTTCATCGTCACTACTTACTTGCAATTTGCAATCCAAAATGGCGGCCATATAAATATTCCCGTCTTATTTACATAGTTGCTATGGTAACGCGGACATATGTGTCCACATTATTGTTTCATAATTTGTTATTAAGCCAGTAACATAAATTAAAAAAAATCTGTTACTAGTTGCAGTAGAACTTATTTTTATTTAATTACTTTCTGTAAAATAAATGATGATTTGGCAGATTACTACACAAGATGTGTAATAATAATATATAATATAATATGTACTGTTCCGCAGCACATGAGCTTTTTTTAACTATTAGAACACCCTGTATAGGTACACTACAAATCAGATAAGAACACCTCAGGCTCCAAAGAGCTTGAGCAAGAGTAAAAAGTGTTTAAAGCATAGAAAATAAAACGATGCACAGAAATAGTATGTCAGTATACATTGTGAGTCTTACCTTGATACTTTTTTTAAACTGTGTATAGAAGTCGCTAAAGAATAGAAGTCGTTAAAATAAGCTTTTTTAACTTTTTTTCTGAAAATTGAAAAATAAGCTACATACAGAATCACAAAAAGTAAATCTGGGCTTATTTATGAGAATGATATCAAGACGTAGTCTGTTTATGTTTAGTTTTTCGCTCAGATGTTTGTCTTATCGATCAGGCATTGTACCTCTCAATTAGTGCAGTAGTCATTTTCAGCTTATCATAGTTAATTTTAAATTGGTAAATCCTAAAAGTTGTTTCATAATAATGTGCCTTTTTAGGATTTACCGATTTAAAATTAACAATGATAAACAAAAAGTTACTACTGCACTATCTGACAGGTGCAATGCCTAATCGATTTCACAAAAAACCAAGCAAAAGAATAAGCATAAACAGCCCAGATATACCTTTTTTATTCTGTATTTCGCTTATTTTTCAGTTTTCTGAAAAAAGTTATTTGAAAAAGTTGTTGATTTTAACTAATTCTATCTATACACAGTTTCACAAAAAGTGTCAACTTAGGACTCACTTTGTATAATACACCTGCTGGCGCTAGAAAGCCATCTGAGATTGGAGAGAGTTTCCTCAAAAACCACATTTGATAACACAACTCCACAAAAAATTTGTTTGTCCCACAAACAGATGAATTGATTCTCAAGTCTTTGGATCTCTCACACCCGATATATCTTCAAATTTGCCCCAGCAGCTTGAAAGTTTTCCAATGTACGTAAGTACAGTAACTTTTATTTATATGCTATTGGTTATAATCTAAATAGTTATGCCTTACATCAGCAGCAAGATGAATGTTACATTATTTGCAACAGACCAAGAACAAATGTTTTAGTCTCCCGTATTTTCGAAAAAAAAAACGATATCGCAGTCGCCAGCAAGGATTTTAAAAGATATTGTGGTTATTTTCTTAATCTGTTAATACTTCATAAGCAATTTGTTATTCTATTTAATAACTTCCTAAGGATAAATATGAATTTGCAAAGTTCATCCCTACGAATCGCTAATATAAGGGTTTGATCATGTCATAACATTTTCCACACATACGAGTGAGTCTAAGGTATGGAACGCCCCAATTATCTCGGAAACGGTTTACGCCATTTTCATGAATTTTGAGATATGGGGGTTTTGGCGGCCGACTGTATATTTTACATTTGTGAAATCCTTGAAAAGTACTGATTACTTTTTGTATAATATTTCGTATACCTAAGCGTTATAATTTCGCAGTTATAACTAAATTTACATGATTGCCTCCGGCGAGGTTAAAATAAGACATTAACTTCAAAAAATATTAAGACGGTTCAGCAGATACTCAAAATGTTGTCCATTTACTTCAATACAACACGCTATGTGATTATTGAAACTTCGCAGTACATTTTGCAACATGCCTAAATGTTCAACAGTCATCATCGACCTCTTTTTTAGTTATTATTTTAACTTGGGCGGAAGCAATGTAGATTTAGTTATAATTTCGAAATTATGAGGTATAGGTATAGGAAATGTTATACAAAAAATAATCTGTATTTTTCAGGGATTTCAAAAATATAGAAATATACAGGATAATCCATTTGAAATAACAAAGTTTATTATATATTTCCAGAAAAACGGTAGATCTGACAATATTGTAAATACCTTCTTAAGATCGATCATATTGCGAAACCCCCGTATCCCAAAATTTATGAAAATCGTGCAAACCGTTTCCGAGATAATTGAGTCGTTCCATACTTTAGACTCACTCTGTACATTTATCATTCGTTCAAAACAGTAATATAGTAACCATCAAAATTAAATAAAGATTTCCGGAAGCATATTTTTCATGTTCTATTTTAAAATTTGCAGATACGCGATTATCGTTAGAAGATAAGAAAAGACACCAAGTGCTAACAAAATTATGGACTGAATTGAAAGGGACTGAAGTGACACCGAAAAAATTGATAGAAGCACTGAGTGCAGTCGATTCCGCGCTATGGGTACCTCCAAAGAGACCTGTCTCTTTGAATCTACATTTGCCAATTCTTCAAGCTGCTAAATATAGGAGATCTAGACCAGTATTAGGTAATAGAACGTAGCATGCTTGTGTATCATATCATAGATTAATATATTCAAGCTGTGTAATAGTACAGAAATACAGTACTTTTTAAAGCATGTAAAGTAGTTTTTCATTTTCATCATAATCATCATCATGTAAATATGTTTTATGTAGTTGGCGAAACAAGGAATGCTACACTTTTTCTTTTTTAAATGTTTTGAAGTAGAATATAGAGCGAGTAATTTAGATGTGTCATTATTGCCAATAATGTTGTTATTAGAAAACCAGACATGTGCTCGCTATGCTAGCATCTTAAAGGGAAGATTTAGGCTGAATTCTAACTCCTTATTATTGCCTTATGTACCCAAAACGTGCAACCAACCATAACATGCTTGACCTATGAGCCTTTATTACCTGTCTGAGAAACACGTTACACAACCACGTAATCTTTCAGAAACTAAAGCTAATAGCAATCTGACCTCTTTGCTTTGCTGTTTCGAAGTTTTCATATGCATCCAGCTTCTTAAAGTTTACTACACTATCAACTAATTTTAACCCTTAACTGGTGACATTGCTTTCTGTAACATTAATTATGACACGGAGTCTCGTAGACTCTATGACAGGATTTTTTCAGTATCATCGGCAAAAGTTATTTTTTAAGGAGGGTTTTTTAAGGTTTATATTTTTTACGGTAAAACTTGTGCTGTTGTTCACATTTTAGAGCTTTATTGCAAATCATACATGTTTTGGTACATGTTAAATAAAAAAAATAATAAGAAAACCTATTAGTGAATATCATCAAGCTCAAAATTCAATAAGTCTTTCGAAAATTCGTCAATCGTGAAGAATTAAAGTTTTGTAACTCCGTAAACTATAACGAATAGTAACTAAAGGCTGATTTGTCATATAACTGAATCTAAGAATTCGTGCACTAGGTGAAAAATCGTAATTTTGATCATTGTCTCAAACAACAATTCTGGCAAAATTTCTTAGAACACTACAGGCAAATTGGTTTTTTTCTCTTTCTTCTCGATCTTGAGGGGCATATGTAGCAATAATTCCTAGTTTCGAATTTTTTTCCGTTACCGTCAGTGCGGCTTTGACAGACATAGATGGTGACACGGGGTCTATCAAACTCCGTGCCGTCAATATCTTGGAAATGAAAAATCTTCACGTGACCTGTTGTTCACCTGCTAATGCCTAATGACGCTAGGAAGGTACATAGAGCGGCCTGCCGTAGAAACAATTGCAGTGGGAGAAATTGTGTACCGTAGCGTAGCTGCGGCGGAGTCTCCGTGTCTCAGTGTCACAAGTTAAGGGTTAAATTACTTAAATCTACCCAATATTCATTGTCAACAATGACTACGTGTTTGGCTACACTAGACTTATCTGTTCTACCATATCTTAAGTGTGCTATAACTTCTTTAAACCTAAAAAAATTTGCCTTATGTAACATTTATTAAAAGCACTAAAGCTCATTTCATGTATGCAGGCACGTATCCAGAATTTGGTTTTAGCGGGGCTCCAGATTATTGGTGTCCCTTTCGGGGGGGGGGGGGGGTCCAGATTAGAGTTGCCACCTTAAATTTGCTCTCGCCGGAGGGGGGGGGGTGCAAAAATTTGTGGATTCCATTTTTTAGACGGCATTATATAACGTTTCGGGGGGGGGTCCGGACCCCCACCCCTCTTAATACGTGCCTGCATGTATGCCGCATCTATCAAATTTGTCAAACTTGTCCTTTAGGCTGCCTAATAAAACTGTGAGGTCCGGGCCAGACAGAAATATCGTTCTCAATTCTAAATGTCTAAAATATTTTCAAGTCCCTAAGTCGAAGGGTACTGCTATTTTTCTAGATTTTTCCTTTTCCACATCAATGGCTGTGAAATCGCGAACTAGTTTTCCATACCTGTTTTCTAACCAACTTCTTAATAATGTCTGTATTATACCCACTGACCTTCGCAACATTTTATATAATCTCATTTTCTTTTAGAGTCTTTCATGGATTAATGGGGAAAAAATTTAACTGGTCATATTGTTTTGTTGACAGTGAGTTTACTTGAATCAAACTGACTACTATTTTTTTTAAAGAGTTTTTCATATTACCCAATGTTTTATCAAAAACCGCGTGTATATTGTCAGTGCACCTGCACTAAGTTATGCGGAAGTACTCAAAACTTTGATTTGCATTTTCGTCGGAATAGTTCGTGAAGACGTCAGCTCGGAAGTCAAACATTTTCCTATAGCTGTGCCTTCATGTTCGAAAAATTGGAAAACATTATGGTCCATAGTGAACTCTGTGAATGTAGTTAATTGATTTATGAAACTTTGTCCATAATCATTATAATTGTGTAATTCGCACAAGTTTGTGGTCCCGCTACGTTATCTTTTTATCAGTTTTATTTTGTTTGTAAATATTGGAAGTGACGACTGACTGACTTTTGAAAGGTTGATGGGTTGAACTTTCAAACCAAAAATGGCGACCTAATAGCTGATGCTAGCGGTCTCATAGTCTCGCTTGGTTTGCCCATCTTTGGAAAGAGGTACATGTACCGTTGAATTTGAAACTTGGAGTTTTCTTCTAAGCGTATAAGTAACTAGGTATTTGCATGGTTTTCGAATCTAAAAAACGTTCAGTTTAAGTATGAATATAATTGACTTGAGCTATGTATATTGAAGTTGAATAAATTTTTTTCAGCTCAATCAACGTCAAAGTCTGAAGAAGAAACGACGGGCAATGAATCGCCTGAAAGTGGAAATCGAGACGAGGGTTACAGCACTATGTCTTCGGATGTTCAGGCTGACGTCACGAGGGGTTCTGGGGACGCGACGTTGCCACGACGAGGCCTTGAAGACCTCAAAGAGGCCAGCGATGAGACAGATGTCTCAGATACTAGACTTCTAGTCACCGATAACAAGAATCCTGATATTTTGTACATTCCGCTTAATTTACTTAATTTAAACCAAAGGTAATTATTTGTTCGGATTTTGTTGTGTAACGCCGGCACTTCACTTGACGTGACATATTCACGTACTTGTATGATTTGCCGGAAAACGACGATGTGTGGAATACCTATTTGGGTTATTTGCCTTACTGCGCAAATGAGAAAGACAATGCGAACAAACAAATACGCGTCTTCTCCCACTTGACGATTTTTAATCACACATCAAGAGAATCAAATAAGATGAATATTTATGCCGACGATGCCGATCGACAATGAAGGAAGGCATATTTATATCCTGAGCCACGCTGCTTGCGAAGTTCCTCATCGAAGTAAGTCTAGTGCAAGAAGGGTCACCACACAAATTTTATATCACTTCAATTCGCCAAAGTTTCTGGATGTTCATTTAAATTTTAGGGAACGTATTCTCTTATTCTGCATACAAAAGATTGTCAAATATCGATATTCTCCGCTCTCTCTATCTCTCATGAAACTGTACACATATAAGTCATCGGATCCATAATTATAACATCTTCAAGAAAAAAAAATCGTCAGTTAATATCGATTGATATTATTGTGTATTAATTACAGCTGCAGTACATGAATAAGTGCTTAACAGTCATAGTCGTCTCTTGAGTAATACTCAAGTGTGTGCATCTGTTTCCTAGACAACACCTACGAGACGAGGAAGAAACATAAGACGATGTTGTCATATTTAAAATACAAGTCAATTTGTTATTCCTGCGCATTTTGATGTTTTCTGTTATCTATTTTTTTTTTGTGTCAGAATTTCGTGCTTTTTGCCATTTTTTCGGATGTGACAGAAACTGACAACACCTTACCACGGCTCAACAAACAATCAGCTGTCTTACTCAAGGTCTGGGGATGCCTTGCGCCGAACCCTTTGCGCATCGATATTTTGGGTTAGACTTCAACAGCGGCAGCACGGCAGGGTCATGGCTATCTACATAGAATATGAGTATAGAGATACATAATATAGATCACAGCGCAAATCTAGTACTTTATGGGAGGTAAACATTAAGGACAACATGAACTTTATGTTTGTTTGATGTTTACTTTCCTTTTGCACCGCATAGGTTGAGTATCATTCCTTAATTCTGCCCTGTTGTACACTTTGTTCTACTCCGCCTCTGTCAGGGCGAATGAAACTATCCCAAAATGGCGTCGCTGACATCAGATATTTGGAACACGTCATCACAAAGGAACCGACCGTGAGTAAGACAGCTGATTGTTAACAACACCGTACTCCAATATTAACCTACAAAATCGCCTTGACTGCACCGAAATGTAATGTTGACATGTCATGTTGACACGTTACTTGAGTATTACTGAAGGGAGCCTTACATAAGGGACACTCAAATAGCTGTCAAAACACAAAACCCTAAGGGACCCTCAAGTATTAAGGAACAGTATCCACTATGAAAACGACCCCTAAATATGTGATTTAAGAGAAGAGTAAACGTTTTTCGTGTCAATTTTTTTGTTTTTTTACTTCCAGAAATAGTTTTCCTCCAAGCAAAGACATCCTGCCCTTTCAGCACATAATGAGAAGTTTTTCGGATTCTCACCTTTGTATAAAGATAACGACAGCACCTTCGCCTTGCTACACCTTTAGTTCACCAATATCAAGTACTCCTTCCATTTTTCTGGTGGACATCACCGAAAAGTCTGTAAATCCACTCAGAAGAACGAGAGGCACGAATACCTTATGGGGTAAGTATGAGGTTTACGAATGAGTCTCTAAAACCTTGCAGCGAAAACACGCTTGACTGTGTTGTAGTAAGGGGAATTTACTTCATGTACTCGTACTACATACAAAGTCAAAGATCACAACTAATTCTTAAGTTTATTTTTGTACTGCAAGTGTGCTCTGAAATCTATAAATGGTTTATAATAATCTATAAAAAATTTGTGAGAGGGTGTAACATATACTACGAAAAATCAGGGGCAGATTTAAGATTTCTTCTAGGGGGGGGGGGCAGAACCAAAAACCTATTCACTTCCGAGTTTTGCCTGTTTGCATCTGACTTCACGTTTGGTTTGTTTCCAAGCGCACTTAAAAATAATACAAATATAGAAGAAACAAATTTTAGGCATTATTAATTTTGCGTTGGTTGAAAACTTTTATTTTTTGGTACCTATTTATATTGTCACGACGGCCTCTATTTCTATACTGCAAGGAATCAAACTGGACGTAACTTTCACTGTTTTACTTCACGACTCAATACAATATCTCTTAACCTTACCTCAGCTACAACTCAACTCAACTGAACTACTGCCACGCTACTCGTGGCGCCTTATATACTTCATCGAACCATCTAGAAAAATAGATACATTCAGATGACATTCTGGAACGCCCATCCGTCAGTCCCGAAAATTCCAGACGATTCGATGACGTTTACACATCAAAAATCTAACCTAACATTTTGAAAAGAACATCAACAACAATACAAATAAGCAATGCTATATACAGGATGTTACAATATAAATATAATATGTTTCTGTGTTTCCTTTAGAGTCTAGGAGGGCGTACGCCCCCCTCGCCCCCCCCCCCTCGCTAAATGGGGGGGGGGGGCGAAAGAGCTAGATACATTGACATTCTACACATTGCGTTCATATTGTGCAACTAATTTATGAATTTTTCAACAGCAGTTAGGTGTCTACTTTCTTATATTCGAATCTGTTCGCTGCCCTTTTGATACTCTTTGATGGCGGGATGCGTTTAAATAGTTTTTCATTTTCTTTTTCACGTAGTATACGGTGAGCCATTGAATACGTGCTAAAAGTTAAATCTTTTGGGTAATATTTGAGAAACTGTAGGCCTTTACGGAAACACTGATCTGGATCCGGATAGATCAGTTATACGTCAAACAGCAGTTGAGAGCTGTTCCAAATTACGGTTCTATCACCGTCCCAGAACTGATTTCATCATGTTCCGCCCATTTTACAGTTCTAAAAACACACAAAATGGGCGGAGGATGATGAAAACAGTTCTGGGACGGTGATAGTACCGTAATTTGGAACAGCCCTCAACAGCTGTTTGACGTATAACTGATCTATCCGGATCCAGATCAGTGTTTCCGTAAAGGCCTTGTATGTCTTGGTGCAAAATATATTCATTCGTTTCATGATATCTGCCATTTTTTTATTAAATTGCAGACACCGTGTCTCAGGATACCCCCCGGAAATTTTCAGGAACGAGTATTGGCCCCGACTTGTTATAATATGTCTAAATTAGTTAATCCGTAATACATACATAGGTCGGCTTGTTGCTCTCAGCTGCGATACACTGAGAATGATGTGTTTAATCGTGGTCGAAAGCTTGGTGGCCAACGCCGACGCCGTGAGTTTTTAATCTTCCGGCGAAGGAACAATCATGTCGCACAAAGGAAATAGTTTCCCCTAGATATCATCAATAAATTCGTGGAATGATATTGGATGAGCGAAGATCCAAACTGCACGAGTTGGTTGAGACTGTAGGCATCTAAACTGAGTGGTTGCATCACGTTTTGTATCAATATTTGAATATTGGAAAGCTGTCTGTGCGATAGATGCTGCGATTGCTCACCAGCGGCGGCTACTCGTTAAGGTCATTTGATCAATGACCTCCCAATTATTCTATTAAGGATTTCAAGATTGCAAGATTCTATCGATCCATCAAACGCTTCCAATTTGTTCTGTTGCAATTTGAATTATTTTTAATTAAGGTACACTATTTTGATCGCTCCTCGTGCACGAAGAATAATCATCTCATACCCTCGTACCAACAAAGACGTTGCCATAGCGTCACATCGTTAGGATCCTCGCACCATGGCACTACCGCTTTGGGTCAGTCTCGCAAACAGACCTGCAGCTTCGCACTATGTTCATAATTACATGGACAATTCATTGATAAAAAGAGCAAAAGTTACGTCGAATCACTACTGATTGGGTCAGCGCCTATTCTATCAACGAAATTGTAATAGAGGTACGTATTGGCGTTTCCCAACCCTTTTTAGTAGTTAGAGGTAAAAGAAAACGCGTCACGAATATGATGACATCGGATACCGTGCGACGGGGTGTACGAGTGATTGTACGTTATCCTCCATTGTTATACTTTTTTAAATGTCGGTTGTTTAAAAATTAATGCCGTTGAAACTTAAAACCAGTGGTCGACCTTGACAAAGTCGCTACATTTTAAATAAAATAATTGATTGCGTCAGGTTTTGCGCCCTATTTGAACTGGCGTTACGAGGACACGACGAAACAGAGTCTTCTGAAAGTCGCAAAGTATTTCGTGGTCTGATAGACTACGGAATTATAATTATTAATTATTAAAATATTATTTTGTGACCTTTCAATTATACAAATATATAGGTGCGTCTTCGGTATTCAGTATTTTTAAAAAAAAATTGATTTGACCTCCCTGCTAGGATGATCACAGGCCGCCGCTGTTGCTCATGATAAGCGCAATCTCGTGACCACTTCAAAAGGGTGTTTGGAGATGTTCAGCCGCAATCCAGACGAGTTTTCGCCCCACTATGTTGACGTAAATGAGACATGGATCCATCGCACTATACGAGACAACAACCAAAGCAGTGGGTTTCTATGGGTGACCGTGCACAGAAACAGTCTTGACTGGGTCTGTCGGCTATCAGAGCCATAGCCACAGTTTTCTGGGTTTTGCGCCCTATCGTTCATATCGAGTGCCTTCAAACAACACTTATTTAGAGGTTCTTGAAAATAATTAGAAACACGGTGGTCTAAATATGTTGAGCCACAAGACATTAATAATAACAATAATATTTATTCACCCTAATTACAGTGTAGTAGATATAAATAAATCCACATTAGGCGTTGCCTGTGCGTGGAAATACAATGTGATATAAAAATTTAAATGTTTTCAAATATACATATCAAAATATTACTAGAACAATTTTTATTGATTAATAATATTATGTATAATCATTCGCTCTACAGAGTAAATCCATTCCTTTAGTTTTTGTTTAAAATGTTTGCCAAATTTGAGGGACTTTATGGTTGATGGAGCTAGGTACATAAACGATCGCTGGAATATTGTTTTGTGTGGTCGAACTAAGTTTGATGACCATATTTTATGCCTCGTGCTATATACATGTATATGCTTATGTTTCATTTCATCATCACCGGTTTTTGTAGAATAAATTGCTGGTATGTAAGAAATAAAGTAGCCTAGTATCGAGTATATTTGTTTCCTGGTATAAATCGTTGACGGATAGAGCTTAGATTTATGAAATATAGATTTCAGCACATATTTTTGTAATATATCCAATTCAGAAATATATGTCTTGCAGGCAGATCCCCAAGCCGGTAATCCATATATTAGATGTGTTTCAATTAAAGCATGATATCATATTTTAAGGAAATTATCTGTTAGAATATTGGATAGAATTTTTAGTTTATATGCTACACATCTTATTTTTTTCATCACATGTAAAATTTGCTTATACCACTTTAAATGTGAATCTAGATATACCCAAGATATTTCATACTATCTACCCTACTAATGTCAGTCTTTTTTGCATGGTATTTAATGGAGAGGTGTTCATAGCAAGGTAAAAATCTAGCATAGGAAGTGAAGGCAACGAAATTGGTTTTTTTGAAATTTACTGTTAAAATTTTGGCATCAAACCATTGAATAATCTTGAAAAAATCTTTTTCAATAATTTTTTCTAATATTGTCCAGTCGTCAGCTTTATATAGTATGAGGGTGTCATCCGCAAAACATATTATTTTTCCAACACTGTCAATTTCAAATAAATCATTCAGGTACAAGTTAAATAGAAGCGGGCCCAGTACTGTTCCCTGTGGGACACCATATTTAAACAACATTTCCTTGCTATAACTGTTCGAGATTCTTACCATTTGAGTACGGTTTGAGAGATAATTTTTTAATAATATTATGAAGAAAAATAAAATTATCTTAGCCGAAAAAAAGATGTTTTCCTTTAAAACTCACGGAATTATCAAAACACCCCGTATATAGTTTGAATGCCTCACTAAACGACATTACCAGACGAAAACAAATTGCGAAATACATTGTAGTGCTGATATACCAGGGCTCTTATTGTTGTAAAAACTTAGAAAATACAATTTTCCACCTGTTCTACCATAACTGGTAATTGTCTATTCGTGTCAGCCAACTGTCACAATCTTTCCTCAGAATAACGCACACTCAAAATTTCCATTTCACATTCTATTCCATACAACATTCCCGTACGTTCGATTCCAGGCAATGCCAACCTAGAGATCTACCCGGAAGACAGGACGTCCCAGAGGTCCTGGTCCAGTACGACGGATGACCGGTTGGAGTGTACCACGTGGGACGCTGAGTACATCCAGCACTGGCTGCGCCTGGACGAAACCAGGTTGACGCTACAGCAACAACACAGGGACATGCTGGAGCTGGAGTACGACCGTGCAGAGCTGGAGGACTGGAGCTTAAGTCTGTCCAATGACGATCTCAGGGAGCAGTGGAAGAAGATGGACGTTACTACACCGGGACAGGTAGGGGACATAAGACATAGGCATCCCAGATAACCCCTACTATAGATTAAAACCTCCGATAGTAAGGGATGGGAGCCTATTCTTTCGCCATCTACATCTAGTGGGGGGGGGGTATTAACGCTAAAAAACAAAACTTCAGCTCAAAACACTAAATATTTAAATGTAATAAAAAGTCAATCACATAAAGAAAGGTTCATGATTTCCAAAATTACAGCTTTTAGAATACTAACAATTAAAAAATCCATGACAATATTGTTATTCGAGGATTGCTCTCTATCTCCGTCAATCCACCAGTACGCAGACAGCTGTTTCACGCTTATTAGCGATCATCAGTGTGCCATAGATACATACAAGTATACTGAAAGAGACTTTTTTTCAGCCACCTCGAAAACCTTCATCAAAGTACAAAGTATTCAACAAAAAATTAATTAGAATAACTAACATTTTGTTGATTTTGTTTCGAAGCCAAATAGCTTCTTAACTAGTTGGTAATACTGAAATCTGAAAGAACACAGAATGTTGCATTTTCATTGCTGATGAATCCAAAATAATACCCGTCAATATAGCGTGTTTATTACGAGTAATAATGTGACACAGAAACTGCGACCCCAAGACAAGACCACAACAAACGTGAAGAAAGTCTGGAAAAAAATTGGTCCACTCTTTGTTTTGCATAATAATGATCGAATCTTTCCCTGAAGCATAATATGCTTTTTAATTCATAGTATGAATTAAAAATACGATCGTGATTTAACTTTATATACGCAGATTCCTTTACTTTTCTCTCATAGCGCGACAGATCGGAGACAATTAAAGGATAAGTTGGTTTCAGAAATTACATTTTGGACATAATCGCTTCAAAAAAATTGCCCTGTTTCAAGTAATTAACAGGTCTTTGTATTTATTAAAAATGTTCTGTTAGTTCGAATGATTACTTTATGCTTAACAAAATTTGACTCTAACAGAATTCAACGTATACAGAATTCATGTGCTAGGTTGGTTTGTGGTGTAAGGAGAGGGCATCCAATTTCTCATAAAATCAAAGAAATAGACTGGCTCCGTATGTCACAGAGACGCATACATCACTGTCACATCACATAAAATAATCCTTGAAAAAACACCCTCTTATCTTTATAATAAAATAGTATTCAGGTCTGATTTAAACAATGTCACATACGGGGAAAGGAGTTGAAAAGTCCACCCCAGCATAATACTTACTTTTTCGAAAGGTCATTCTCATATTGTACATACAATTTGTATAATATGCTGCCCTCAGAATTTAAGAGATTTTCAGTCGAAACCTTTAAACGTCGTGTCCGAACATTTATAGTTGAAAATACCATTTTTTGAATAATTATGTTCTATTATCCTCGCTATTATCTTATATAATTTATGTATAGTATTATTGTCAACTATCTTAAATAACAATTATTAATAGGTATGTATATTATTACGATTATGTATATTTTTATAACATTTTTCTAGCAAAATTTGCTATGGGAGTAGGTCTTTTATGAAGTGGATTTATTTAGTCACTGATCTATTATATGTTTATTTGCGCAGCAATGTGTACCTACAGATTTTGCAATGAAAATTAGTCATTTCGGCAGATTTTTCAATCAATAAATTTAGGCACTTGTTGAATTATTGTTCTTTAAATGCGGTCAGAGGTAGCTGAGGTCATAATATTGTGTTTAATAGATGCAATGTAACTGAGGCGCTACAGTTGAATGATTCAAATTTTAGAAATACCATGAAAAATACCATGGAAATACGTTATGAAATCCTGTTTAGTTGGTAGTTAATAGGGTTAGGTAATGTAAAAATAGTTGAGTGGAAGAGCACTGTTGTAGTGAACTCCGCCGTTTGAGGTATATCTGTATATGCTTCAATAAAGACTATTATTATTCTGCATTTCTTATTTTTTCTCGCATGGTTGCGGTAGTAACAAGTATTGACGGGCTGTGCCAAGACAACACCTGACCTATTATTATTCTGAATTCAGGAAGGACCGTACAATGCTCCAGGTCTTGAGGGTTACAGACTTTTGGAAGGTTTTATGTAACTTTTCATCCAGGCCCAATTGTTGCAGGTGTGGTGTAAATGTATTTGGAGTAAGGCCTGAGACCGACATAATGAGGGGGACAATGACAACTTTGTTTTGTTTCCATAGTCGTTTTATTTCTATAGCGAGATCGGTGTATTTAGATATCTTCCCAGCGTAGGTGTTTTGGGTGTATTATTATTATTATTATATTGAAGGAATTACGAATTTACGATTTCAATGATAATTTTTCCCACTAACCGGAGTACTGCTGGAATGACATTTTTCAATTTCTTAGTTATTACTATGGCGAACACCTAAAAAAGTGTTTGATAAATTTCGTAGTTTACCACAAAACGCTTTTTACATGACATTATGAATCGTGTTCTTAAAATTCTAAATTTAGAATAATATTTTATCGTGAAATATTCTGAATACGAAACAGTGATCCTATTTATACCTTTCGTAGATTTCCATCTCGACCTTGCCAAGCATCCAAGAAAATAATGCCTTAGAATTGGAAGAGGATGCAAATGAGTGTCTTTGGAATAATTCCAGCTACATGGTCGATAAAAACGGCAGAGATATAATCACATTTCTGATGGATTCTCCCAACGAGAAACAGTGGCCGTACGCGAATGACGGGGAAACAAATGATCATCAACAGCAATCACCTGATAACAGGTACTTTGTCTTTAATCCTAGATATATCTGGAGTAATGTAGTTTTGCGGTAATACTATATGTGTTAAGCCTCAGCCACACTGCTCGTAAAGTACCTCGTCGAAGTAAGTCGAGTTCGAGGAGGTTCAGCTATAGCTCATAATCTTCAGGAGAGACTCTTGAGACTCACCTTGCTTTGTTAATAAACGAAGTCAGCTAATAACGACGAAATAGATGATGTGCAAGAGGCAGCTACACTTTTTTCACCACAAAACAGATTTACATAACATTTTCTTTCGACGAGTAAGCATGAGTAGTGAAGACGGTCTCCTCGCGACTTCCATCCTTTGACTCGGCGGAGAGACCGACAACGACTGGAAGTGGTCGAAGCGGAGCGTCCGAAGCAACCATCCACACTCTCGTACTTGACTAACTTTGAATAACTTCGCGAGTAGTGGGCCACAGCATAAAGAGTAGTGTGGCTGTGTCTTTACAGTGGTGGAGTTAGATGTGTATCTAAAAATTAAAAAAGGTTGCGTTACGTATAGTTGTCGTAATACCAGCTTTTTTGAGCGTCTCTTTTATTAAGGAAATGCCCACGATTTTATATAGCTATAGTGAATTAGTGATGGCCACGTTACATATCTTTAGTCTTTGCCTATTCTGATGATTCTTTTAAACACATACATTTTTTTCAGTTGGAGTAGTGCTGGTTCCGATTATTGCAATTCTCACGAGCCCGAAACTTGTTCCAAAAGATCATCGGTTGCCCTAAGTGGATCTAGTGATGATACCGGAGAACTTCCAGCAATAGGAACAGACTTTACAAGAGATTTCTATAGGTAACGATACCCATATTACACTAGCTTCCGCTGATTACTCGTATACCAAAGATTATAGTTATAATCACCATATTAAATACAACTGTTATACAAGGTGCTCCTAAATATCATGTACAAACGAAGGGAGAAGATTCTTTGGTATTTTTAAGGACTAAAATTTCAAATAAGCATAAGTCCGCAAACGCCTCGTTACCGATCTACAGGGTGTTGAAATTTCAATATTTTTTCAGTTTTTCTCTCAATAACGCTCTCAATTTTTGAGGTATGTATCTCAAATTTGGAACATAAAATACGCGATAGTAGTTACATAATTGCACATGTCAAATGGTTGCCAGAATTTACAGGGTTATTTTTTCAGGGGTCATGCTCCCTTTTCTTACCCTGAACTTTTTTGCGGTGTGCCACAGGCAGGTTCAAAACAACAAAATAGTTTTTCCATCTTATTTAGACACGTTTTGTCCTCTTGCAATTTTTATATCTCCTATCCTTATCAAGAAAAAACAAAACAGGATTCTCTGTTATTAGGTAGTTGAAAATAATGTATTTGAAATACGGTCTAGTAGGCTATGGCTTTATTTGGATAACTGTTTTGTTTTATTAAATTTTTCATGTTGCATCTTTTAGACTTTCTGAGATATTTGACTTCAAGTAGTAGACAAAAAATTTTCAGTGACGTATCGAAGTTAAGTCTCATCTAGCTAATTACAGAGCATCGTGTTTTTTTTTTCTTGAAAAGGATCGGTGATACAAAAAAACTAAAGATGACAAACATTTTCTAAACAAAATGAAAAAATTATTTTGTTTTTTGTATCCAACAGCGGCGCACCGAAAATACGTTCAGTGTAAGAAAAGTGTGCAATTATGTAACTCATATAGTTTTTTTTTACATTCCAAATTTGAGCTAAATACCTCAAAAATTGAGAGTTATTAAGAAAAAACGGAAAAAATATTGAAACTCTATTTAGAAGCACCCTGTATGTTACGTATGAGGTTAGTGCATCTATTCTATGCCACCAATTCAATATTATTGGAAATGTCAAGGAAAACGTTCTCGCTTACGGAAACTATGATCGGGTTAAGCCAATCACAAGGATCACTGATCCTGACGTTCGGAAAGTGATCTGGGATCAGTCAGAAATAGGGTCAGTTCACTCTTGTACAGTAAGTGATTGCGATCGGATGATTCAGATCAGTAGCTGTTGTTCTTACCCATCTGTTTTTTATTCTTCAATCAACTTTTTCGTTGTTCAGTGTCCGTTAAATCCATCGAATCATAAATCCAACTTGACAGCTGTTTGACATATAACTGACTTAGAAAAAAGTACATTGCGTAGTGCCATACAATAGAGGACACTAAAATAAGAAAAAAAGTTCCTATCAATATGGGTCCACAAGGCCTTCGGTTAAAAAGTACGGGGTGTTGACTTTTAATTTTGTTTGGGATTTTTTTTTAATATCTTTAGCCAGAGACACAAGAAATGGATAAAATATGGTATACAGGGTTCTTTTATCATGCTAAATTCAAATTTGATCTTACTGATAGAAGGCGCTACATACAGGGTTCCATCTCTATTGAATCGGTCCTAACTTTTTTGCTATACACTGTATGTCATTTTCGACTGAAAAAAATTATCCCTCCCTTATACGTAAGAAAGGTATACCTTGTCCAAGTCGCTAGAGGCAATGGTTCCAGTACAAATGCACCTAAAAGCCGACATTGCACGCAAATTATTCAAAAAGCGCCAAAATAAGCTTTGCAATGATAAATAACAATTAAATAATGTGACCTAATGACACTTGTTAAACTAATGTAATGATTGTTAGAGGTATTTTGTGTTCTGGATTAAGTTTTTCATTGGTTTCCTCACTGATTACTCAAAATTGCTTTCAAAAATGGTTCACTACACTTTTGAAGAATACAGGACTTGATTACTTGTTACGGCGTAGCTAGATCAAATTCTTACGAAGCTTAACTTATCTCTCGAAAAAGGTATCCTTTAAGACAAGTTCCTAATGTTCGACCATTTATTGATGGGCATAGGCGTTTGGGAGAATATAGCTGTTTTAGAAAACCAAAATTGAATAGTGGGGTTTCCAGAACTCGTCGCACTGTGCAAAAGGATGAAACTGTTTTACGAATAGTAGAAAATAATCGGAGAACAAGCACCAGAAAAACAAGTTCAGCGGTGCGAAACCTTAACCGTGCATCAGTTAGACAAATTTTCAAAGAATAAAACCTTCGCCCATATCATTTCCAAAAAAATTAATTCACTATTGGAACATGACTGTACAATTTTGCAAATGGTTGCAAAACCAAAGACAACACTTTATTTCATCAATTTTGTTTACTGACGAAGCTGGTTTTAGTCGTGATGGTATTCTGAACCTATACATAACATGCACCATTGGAATGATAAAAGTCCTCATCAAACTGTAATTCGGAGTCATCGATATCCCCTCGATTTTTGATTTTGGGGATTCATGAAAAATGAAGTTTATGCAGCAGAAGTACATAGTGCAGAACAATTATTATGGATAAGAATTATGGAATCGGCAGATAGATTTCGTAATAACCTAGACATATTTCAAAGATGCCGTCAATCATTAAGAAGAAGAATGTAAAAATCTATTGAAGTACAAGGGCAACAATTTGAACATCTTCTAAAAACTTAACGTTTTGTTTTAATTAATCATATTTTTCATCATACCATTAAAATTTAATTGTTGAAGTATTTATCATTGTTTTTGCAAATAAATAAAAAAATTAATTTTTTTGAATAATTTGCGTGCATTGTCGGCTTTTAGCTGCATTTGAAGTGGAACCATTGCTTCTAGCGACAATAACAATATTTTTCAATCGAAAATGACATACAGTGTATAGCAAAAAAGTTAGGACCAATTCAATAGAGATGTAACCCAGTATGTGGCGCCCTCTACCAGTAATCACAAAACTAAGATCAAATTTGAATTTAGCATAATAAAAACCCCTGTATACCATATTTTATCCATTTCCTACGTCTCTGGCTAAAGATATTAAGAAAGCCCAAACAAAATTAAAATTCAATTAACATACAAAGCCCTCTGCAAACGTCACTGTAATATTGAATGAATTTGTGGTTCTTGGGTTTTTAGACCGGCGTCGTTGAGCGTTCAGGCTTAAGGTTCTGCCACCACAAATGCTAACTTCAGTATTTTGGAAGTCGCCGAAGTGAAAAAGGTTCTGTAGATGCCATCCACTCGTGGTGGCGTGGTGGCGAAACGTCAAGCCTTAAAGCTCAACGACACCGAGCTAAAAACCCAAGAACCACAAATTAATTGGACGATGGCCGCGAAAGCCTCACAGTCCGTTCACGCGATGCGGTCAAATCACCATTTCAGTAATTTTAACGAATAGGCGCAAACCGAATGATATGTTCACACAGTGGCGGCTCCTCATTAAAGTCATTCAGTCAATGACCTCCCAATTATTCTATTAAGAGGAATTATTAGCCAGTGTAATCCGAGCACACCATACCCTAATACAAAATGGGTTTACAATAATTTTCGTTTGGTCACCAGGCCACGTGGGTCTGGAAGGCAATGAGCATGCAGATAGAGCCGCAAACAGTGTAACACTCGCGGATATTACAGATGAACGACGACTGCGCCTAGATGACCTTAAATCTCATATAAGAGAGGCGTGTTACAACCAGTGGCAAAGGGAATGGGATAGCAACAACAGTCACCTGCATGCACTTCAACAGAAAGTAGGTGCATGGAAGGCATCAGTTAAGCTAACTCGCAGAGAGCAAATATGCATAAGGAGAATTAGAATAGGTCACACACACCTCACTTCATCCTATATGCTACTAGGATTAAGTCGGCCCGAGTGCGAAATCATATATTATTTGACTGCCCGCGCTACGCTCAACGTGCATATTATGACCTGCCTTTCTCTCTCAAACCCTGCTTAGAGACTGCGGAGTCCGTCCACAACCTCATTAGGTTTCTAAAAGCGACACGTCTTTTTAAAAAAATGTAAATTCTATCAAAAAAATAGATATTTAAAATACTGAAACTGTAACTCTTATTAGGTGAAATATGCGCAAATTGAAATTTCTATAACCCTACCATGAGAGTTAGCGGCTTATGACCATAGCAGTCGAAGCCGTAAAAAAAATCAAAACTCTATCAATCTATCAAACAGTTCCAATTTGTCCTATTGCAATTTATTTAATTTTTTTAATTAAGGTACACTATTTTAATCGCCCCTCGTGCACGAGGAATAATCATCTAATTCCCTCGTACCAACAAAGAGGTTGCCGTCGCGTCGTTCGCCTCCTCGCACCACGGCACCACCGCTTATAACATTGATAAACGCGCAAAAGTTACGTCGACTCGTTACAGATTGCGTCAGCGCCAATTCAACGAAATTATTATAGAACAGAGGTATGTGTTATCGTTTCCCGACCTTATTCAATAGAGAGAGATAAAAGAAGACGCGTCACGAGTGTGACGACATTGGAGCGACTTCGGGGTGTACAACTGTATGTTATCATCCATTACTACATTTTTTTAAATACCGGTTGTGAAAAAATTAAGGTAATATGAAACTTAAAACCAGTGGTAGACCTAGACCAGAAAAAGATCTTCGTTTATGTACGATTTGGCGGATTGGATTTTGTGGATGTCAAACAACAGATGCTTTCTATTGTCTTGATGTGTGCCTATTATTTCCTGAACATTCGCTGTGGTGCCGAACAGGTACTTATTAAAGGTTTGAGATATTTACACGAGGTGCTTGGTGAGCTATTATACGATGGGTAAAACTGCTAGCGCATATCGTAAATCTATTTGAGATTTTAACGAAACTGTGTCTCAAAATCGCTACACTTTAAATAACATAATTGATTGCGTCAAGTTTTGCGCACTATTTGAACTGGCGTTACGAGGGCATGACGAAATAGAGTCTTCTGAAAATCACAGAATATTTCGTGGTCTGATTCTGATAGACTATGTCGCAGAATTATAATAATATTATTTCATCACTTTTCAATTATACAATGCAGGTGCATCCTAGGTATTTAATATATTTTTTTAAAATTGATTTGATCTCCCTGCTAAGATAACCACGGGCCGCCACTGTGCTCACACAGAAAACGGTTGTAAACAGATTTTCAACCAATCCCGGGTTCTCAGTTCATTTCTGAATAGTTTTCTTGCAAGACGGACGTAAGTACGTTTATAATTCTGTATTCGTATCATCAAAAGAGGCGTAGATTATTAGTTAACAAAAAAATTTTGATTCGCCCTATCGCCCTATTGTAATATTGTAAGTCAAAGATCTTATTTGGATGCTTACCACCGATTAGATGGATTAGATTTTATGCCCGAATCCACTATTTGGTTTACGGTAACAACACGCGACCGAAACGTCGGAATTGCTGTAGGCGTTCCGTAGGCTCACCGTGTGAACACGTCCGTTTAAATGTACGCGCCACTGCAGTACACGGTAAAAAAAGATGATTCGGTAAAATAGCCGAATCGGTGTGGTGTGAACTGGCTCTTACACCAGTACATTGTAATGCTACTTGAAATGAAAATATAACCGTGTGCAGAACAAAGCATCTACTGTGTAAATTGACTAGCGCGGAATGAGGAAAGGGAACGGGAGGGTCCCTCAGGTAGCGATCGTCATTATAATATCGAGTCTAAAAAGGGATAGAAAACACATAAGTATAACAGAGACATTAAATATCGTCTGCTGCGATTAGCCAGTCCCGATGCTGGACCGTCTTCAAGGTAGGGAATAAAATCTGCTATTGCAGTTAAGGGGTATCAAATGAATTCTTCTTCTTCTGGTGCCGTATCAGGTCTCCCTAACGTTGGCAATTACATTGGCGAATTGATCACGGTCTTCGGCTAATCTAAATAGTTGTTCGGCACTCGGTCCAATCGCGAATGTTCTTCAGCCGTGATATTTGTTTCCTTCCAATACCTCTGCGACCCTCGATTTTGCCTTTCATTATGAGTTGTAGGATTCTGTAGCGGTCCCCTCGAAGGATATGCCCCAAGTACGATGTTTTCCGTATTTTGATTGTCTTGATCAACTCTCGAACGGCACTTGCTCTATTTAAAACTGCTTCGTCGGTCTGTAGGACCGTCCACGGTATTCGGAGCATTCTTCTATGCAACCACATTTCGAATGCTTCGAGGCGATTAATAGCGTTGGCCTTGAGGGTCCAGGTCTCAGCACCATACAACAACACCGACCAAATATAGCATCTGACCATTCTCTGGCGCAATCCGAGGTTTAAGTTGTCATTGCAGAAGAATGATTTCATTGTTAGGAACGTTGTGCGAGCTGTTTCTATTCTGCACTTGATCTCTTTATCTGGGTCTAGTTGTTCCGCAATGTAGCAGCCAAGATATCTAAAATGGTTGACTCTCTCCACATTTTGTTGATCTATATGTAGGGAAGCATCGGCGTGTGGTTGGCGACTGAATATCCTAAATTTTGTTTTAGAGACATTCATTTTTAAACCCATTTCCCGTGCCGTCGTGTTTACGCAATCCAACAGCTCTTGAAGGCCCTGGATACTATCGCATAAGATAACCGTGTCGTCGGCATACCGAATAGTATTAATTAGTTCGCCGTTGATTTTCACTCCACGGTCTATACCTTGCAAAGCCTTTTTGAAAATCACATCCGAGTAAAGGTTGAACAATAGTGGGGAGAAAATGAATCAATTGAATACCTATAAATTATCTGCCGTTTCCTTTATATATAAAATAAAACAAGTCTTAAAAGAAGTAAATAGGCTGAAATTATTAAGAGTTATGGCAACGCCCTTACTTCTTTTACCGCATTCCTTTGGCTGGTGAATTTACGTCGGTCACGCAGTGTTGGATGTTTGGCGGGAGGATAGCTAAATAATTTCGTGGACGTATAGAGATATGCCCATTTCGAAGATACTTTATTTTGATAGACCTGTGCGCTAGACAGCCCCGATTTATTTGTACCATTGCTTTTATATGTCCCTTTACAACACCCCTCCTCTACTCGTGGATTGGAAGATTGGGTCCCATCGTATGGCCTCCGCGATCCCCTGACAACTCCAATCGATGCTCATCTATGGGGACTTGCAAAATTACTTCTGTACGGACAGGGATCACTTGGTTTAAAGAATTGATACAGATTTTGTGACAATGACAGAACACCACCTTGGTCGAAATACGACGACGATGTAGGTCATATATTAGTAGCAGAGAAACGCACTATAACTTTATGATTACAAAAATAAAAAAATAAATTATTTGCTATATTTCTCCTTAATGTTAATTTTGACCAGTTACTTGAGATTAGTGATACACGTCGCATATTATTGTAATAAGTAGAGAAGTTTTAAAACACTTGAACAACTTTATGGCATTTATTTATGTTTTTACATCAAGTTGAAATTAACCTCCCCATTTTTGTTTATGCGTTTGATACCAATGTCAACTCACAGCTTATTATTTCGGTAGTATTTGTGACTAATATTTACTTCAAGTGAAAAAGGATTCTATACAGACCAAAAACATACAGAACATAAGTTTCAGGCACATTTAGAAAAATAGAGAAGCGAAAATCTCCATATCTGTAAATTCTTGAAAATATTACAAAAGCAATGATACAGACATATCAGGGACGTTTAGGGCACATGTCTTATAATAAAATATCTTCGAAATGGGCTTATTTATGCGCATACGAAGTTTGACTAACCCTCTACCAATCATCCTGTATATAAGAATGTGCTTACTATACCCAGTGAAAGAGGTCTAGTGGGTAGGTTCGACCAGGAGTTTTCTAGGATGCCATGAGAATTTTTAGTGTTGGTTCTGTGGGATCGGGAAAAAGGGTCAAAGGTGGTCTATTATTCGGGCTTCGCCTCCCCATAACTACTATACTACTACCAAAGACTCTTAAGTATTGTATAAATAATAGTTCATTGCAAATTATACCCGAACCACTTAAGAGTTTTAAAATTAAAATGTTTGATTGTCTTTTTGAAATGTACTGTTTCCAATCATAGGTATAATAATTATTTTATATGGATGCTTATATAATTGTAACAATTATAGCTGTTCCTGGGACTTTTTTGAACAATATATCCAAGTTGGGTTATTATTGTTCAACAGTATACAGATGAGATCTTTAGTACCATTATACGCAGATTATTTACTCTGACCCCAAAATGATTCGATTTGTAAGTAGAATTAGAACTGCGCGGAGATAACTGAATTTTTGTTAACTGAATTATGTCGATTCATATATGGAACTTATCCATGGTAAAAATCGTCCTATAGAATCATGTTAATTATATTTGTGCTCATATATTCAATCCTACTTGATTAAGATGTACCCGTGTATTGTTATCCTATATATAGAATTCACTCAAATCAAGCATAAAAATATTCAGAAATATTGAACTCAAGCGGTGATATGCTTCGTAGATTTTATTTCTATGTGAATATTGATCAAAGTCATTTCCGAGACCCGATTGCCAAGTTGGATTTTGCGACTTATTTTTTTAATATACTAAATATAAAACCGCCGAGCCTCTTATTTTCTTCAAGCGTATAAAAGATATTTTTAACATTCAAGGTAAATGGCTTTCCCAGAATGACAAAAATTTTGGGAAACTTACTCTCGTTTTTAGCGTCGAGCATTGTAGTCCAAGCAAATGGCATTTTCTGGCGAAAAAATAGTATCTGAAAGTACGCATCTATAAAAAATGGGAAGAATTCCGTAGAATATGAAAGACCTTTTTTACATTAATGTTGCACATAATCCCTTACGGCTTGAGAAGCAGAAAATAATTTGTGCGTGTTATGAGAATCTAGGATTAATTTGAGCGACTATTTTTTATGAAATATTTATATAAGAATATATATTCTTTATTCACGTTATTCGACACGGAGCATTATGGCTAAAGTATTTGATGAAATAGGAAATAATAATTTCGGATGGATAGGGATCCATTCAGGCTACATTTCAAAAATATTTTTATGTTGTACAGGTTATCCCCAAAACACAACACGTATCAGTTATATTTATTTAAATAAAACACCCTGTATATTATTGCATATTCTGACGTTTTGGTGAATTCTAGTGGGACTTTATGTATCACACATTGGACTAAAAGCGAACTGTTTAGGTGTAAATCACCATTTTTGGTATAAGTAGATGTCAGAAAAAATTTGAATATCACAAAGATTATAATATTTAGAAGGCTGTGACTTTACCGTATTACTGAGGATGAAATGCGTCAGCTTAGTTTAGACGGTCAAATTTGAATTACGTTTGTGCTTGGGGGAATCGATCAATTAATTAAGGAAACTTCAATAAAAGATAACTTGATTTTTTCAAATGGGATTTTTTTTAATACAATTACATGTAAAATGTGAGATCTTTTGTAATGATGTTGTGAATATCAATCTCTAGCAGTTTTCATTTAGTACCTGTAAGCAACCTAACCGGCGTGAAATATAAACAAAAACCTGTTTATATATAAGAAAACAACTAAGCTAGTAGAAAAATACAATCGAACTAGACTTAAGAGACAAGATTATAAAAAGTACAACAAAAATGGATATGTTTCATGGCCTACAATGTACTAGAGATTGCCAATGTCCAAAACTATAAAAAATTTTGAAATGAAAGGAAAAGTACTGGTGAATGCTGTAGGCACTTGATTATCTTCAGAACAAAATTTCACATTTAATGATATAAAAAAGTATTCAATTCTGTCAAAAGTCACAATACCTCTGACTCTAGTTCTGAAAAGTATTTAGTCACTATTAGCAAGATCGTAGAAAATGAAGAATGGATTAAAATGTGTTCAAATTATAAAAAACATAATTAACCGGACAAAAAATTTAAATCCGATTTGCCAGTATTCCTTTTTTGCGATCTTGCTAATAGATCTGAAAAAATAGAATAGCTCCAGTTAGAGGTATCGATACTTTGACGCAAACTACTACTTTTTTACACCATTCCATGTGATTGATAATTGTGTGCAGAGCAACAATCAATGGTAGTTTTTCTTTCATTTCAGGGTTTTTAATTGTTTTAGAAATTATGAATCTCTAGTATATTGTAGCAATGTAGTAGCCAGTATTAGGCTGGGGAAAATATCTAATTCGGTCATACCCCAGCTTCTCTTTGCCCTTAGATAATATGTTAAATACCTCCATTGTTTCTGGTTAGGGTTAATTTATTGTAAGGAATTTTTAGACTGTTCTCTCTTCTCTAATTCGTCTGTATATTTTTTAGTTACTTGTCTTCTCCTCTCTGAACATGTTTTTGTTTATATTGCATGGCCTGCTGGATTGTTTATAGGTAGGAATATTGAAATACCGATTTGATTGAAAATTTGAAATTAAATTAAAACTACCAGAGATTGATATTCGCAATCTTATATCATTGGAAATGCTATAAAATTGGACATTTGATCGTATAAAAGAAATTAGGCATTCCCATTTAAAAAAATCTAATTAGCTTTGATTGAACTTTTATTAATTAATCGACCGGCTTCTCCACAGCACAAACGTAATTCAAATTAGACTGTCTAACCTGAGCTGACGCATTTCATGCTTATTAATAGGGCAAAGTCACGGCCTTCTAAATGTTATAGTCTCTGCGATATTCAATTTTTTTCTGATATCTACTCACACCGAAAATGGTGACTAACACCTAATGTCCCATGTGTGATATATAAAATCACTCTGGAATTCACCAAGCAATTTGAATATACAATAATATACAATAATATACACTGTATAAGATGAAAATATTTTTAAAATGTAGCCTATCCATCCCAAATTATTATTTTCTTTTTTATCAAATACTTTAGCCATAATGCTCGGTGTCGAATAACGTGAATAACCCAGTGTACTGTGATTGTTACGCGGTGAACAATAAATTGCACTAGCCCATTTATATTCTCTACCATCGTGTTAATTCAATACACATAGACATCAAATGGTCATCCCTCCAGCCTCCCCTAAGAACGAGCAATCAACTGCACATTGATATTTACTTCCTACACCGATTTTTGGCAGCTTTTGTGATAGATCTACAAAACATAAGGAAAATCCACATCACTCATTTCCGTCGTTTTGTCTGTCTGTCTCTCTGTTGGCGTTCTTCTAGCCTCACAATTTTAGGCGTTTTAGGAGTTCCTGGTAATTTTTTACTTTTTTTGGGGTACAAGTGAATTTGAGGTGATTGCAGGGTGGGGATAGTAAAACTAAAAGCATTGTTGTATTCATAATAGCCTATTCATTGACCTGTGTGAAAGAAAGACCTAGTGACATAATACACTAGAATCTAAAACTTTGTCACTAGAAGATGTAAGAAACCCATCTTGTAGTACATGCATCGGTGACTGTGCCATCAGATTACCTCTTTCTTCCTTAATAATCGAGGCTTCCGGTCTGGGTTTACGGAAGCCGCACTGTCGTTGTCGTTTTAGACAAAGTAATTCAAAAGCTGCATAGGAAGGTCAGTGCACGGACCTTATGACATTGTTTAGAAGAGTTACAGGCGTGAAGTTGTGGAGCAAGATTTCTTTTCCTACTATGAGGTTATAAAATATTAGATTATCGTAGTGGAAATAAATTACTTAATTTTTTAATCATACTCCGTATGTTGCTCGGCCTATTATATACTATAAATACCTGTAAACGTCTCGATACTGTTGACTCAGCTGATGTATTCGTCCGTGTTTCAGGTTAGTCAAGTTCGAGAGCACAAAGAGCCTGGCGTCGACCTCATCGCGAAGCCTTGGTGGAGCCCTAAGCGAGAACGGCGATCGAGAAACGGCGCTTCAGAACGTGCTTAGTTTCATTGCTGAGCAACAAAAGTACGTTAACTTCAGAGACACCACCCGTCCTTGCTCGGTCAATGAAGTTGCCAAGGAACACAACATTGACGAGGTGCAACAGAAGCCTGAAGAAATCAAGTCAACAGATGGCGAGGTGATCAAAAATGATTCGAAATCCGCGAGCGATGAGAATTACGTTACGCTAAAGCAGCTGTGCGAAGAGTTCGGCTTGAAGGAGAAAGAGAAAGAGAAGGATAAAGATCGAGAGG
Source organism: Callosobruchus maculatus (assembly GCA_951848785.1). Classification (NCBI taxonomy): domain Eukaryota; kingdom Metazoa; phylum Arthropoda; class Insecta; order Coleoptera; family Chrysomelidae; genus Callosobruchus; species Callosobruchus maculatus. The sequence continues at coordinate 2,544,163 of CATOUR010000038.1, read as the reverse complement.
TAATAGCTTTTTTCAGAAATTCGCTTAAAGTATCTGTTAATGTAAATTAAAAAATGGAAACTCATGATCCAGCATTTATATGTTGCTTAAAATGTGTAAACAAGTTGAATGTTCCAGAAGAATATCTCAAGACTTCCAATATCCGTATAAAGCTTGACGCTTCACGAAGTTTCTGTTGATTTAAAAAACTTGGTACTCTCGATGATTGGTCCTAACGATATTGACACTTATTGATCGAGATGAGTATTTACGCTTGCTATGATTATTCCCAGGTAGGCAATTGGTCATTGACAGCTGTCATTGCAAGCTGACAGCCGCCTCATTAGACTTACGGCGATACTATAATGTGGTTCTCAGTCTATATATGATTGTCAGTTCCAGATTCATTGGTTTTAGTTCTCTGGGTCTTAATTTTGGTATAATTTATCGAGAGGTGAAATTATGAAGTATAGCCCAGAGGATCAGGCTCTGTGTAAATACCTGTAAAAAAAGCGAAATGTCAGCAACCGCGCGTAGGTGGAAAATCGGCTGGAGGAAGTGCGTTCAGGCCGGGTCACCAGTTAGTCGAATTGCTCTTCTAAGACTGACTGAACTCAAGTATCCACAGGGCAGTAGGGGCTTGGAAGTAATAGTCCAGGCTCGGTGGTCTTATCTTTATACAACGAAGCATAAGAAAGTTGGATGATGGGAAGTACTTTCTGCATTTGAATAGGTATCCGACCGTTTGCCCAGCAGCTGTTGCTGTTAATGAAATCTGTTCATTCCAAATCATGTTTTCTGGAGTGCTAACTCCTTAATACTTGAATGAATGACTTTCTGGCAGAACCGTATGGGTCATAAGAACCCGATGCAGAGTACGGTTTGTGTATTTTAAGCATTGAATTTTACCACATTCTCTAAGGAGTCCCTAAGCTGTTACAGAAGTATGTTTGTTCCTCGACTTGTATCTTACTAGATTTGCAAAGTATGTTTTGCGTTTACTTTTTGTGAACATTTTACGAAAGCTAGTATTTCTTATGAAGGTGAAACCCCTTCTTCGTGCCACGAGATCGGTCTTTCTGCTATGGCCGTTTTTTTTTTCGGAAGAAGAAAATCTCTCATCTTGACACCACTCTGACCCTCACCTCTTTCGGTACGCGGTTTCCTCGGCGTCTCTATCTGAGTACCGTCTGTAAAACGTCTGTGTGCTCCTCCTACACCGATATCGTTGGGGTTGACATTCTTCACAATCTAGGCAAGGTAATCCCTGATGCGATTCATGTTGATTGTCCTAATCAAAAACTTCGTTCCTCAATTTCCTTTGCGCTTAGTATCTTGTTTATCATGGTATGTATACCTTCCCATGCTGCTTAATCGGTCATCATCGTTTGGATCATGTTGTCTGGGTTTACTCACTGTAGATGTCAGCCCTAGCATCATCCTGTAGTTTTTCCATCTAGCGCAGAAAGAGAGCACGTGATCCATCGTAAAGGTTAATTAAGATGCACACGACATCCGACGATACGACGCGCGACGGTACGAAACTGTTCCTATTGGTTGAAATATTTTGATTTGACATCATTTTGAATAGACATCAATTGACAAGCTTATGTCTCTCCGCAATGCCTACAAATCGCATCTGCAGCTTGGGTAAGGAAGTAGCACGTTCTAAGCAGGGGCGGCGAGTACATGGGTACAAGGGTGCAGTTGCATCCAAAGGAAAATGTTGTGAGGTGCGTAGCACCCCATAATATAGTGGTGTGCGTAGCACCTCATAATATACTGGTGTGTAACCCATCTGCGTCAATCCTGAAAAGTTGGTTATAACAACGGACGGCGGCAGCATAGCGCCAGTGTTAGCTTTCAGTCTCGTAAGACACTAGTAATGGGAACTTTGACTTATTTCAATGTTTTAAATCATACTAGCTTACTGCTTGAATCAGGAATCACTGATCCGAGTCATCTGGTATTAGGTGATTCGAGACAGTAGAGTAATTTGATTATTCGAATCAGTTGATTCAAATAATCGAGTCACTAGACTACTCTATTTTTCACAAAGAAGATAATGATCAATAAATTCTTCATTGCCTCTCAGAGCGGTCCGGTGAACATTTGCTCTTTGTCAGCCGTGTTGGTCGATTTTTCTTTTTACCCAAAAACCAGATAAAGTCAGGGAGAAGTAATAGAAGAAAGGAAAAAGAAGGAAGGAGTGGAGCCTCCTCTATAGGAGGAAGTTCGATACTTGGAGGCTATAACAACACAGACGATTTGAGTTCGGTAATTTTTGGGTTTTACCAGAAGAATGAATTTTAAGGTTCGATACAGAGGATTGCTGTGCAATTCCGCTTGATTATAACGTCGTTGTGCCTGCTGTTTAATGTAGTCCCTCAGGTAAGGGGTGTCAAGGTTCCTGTGAAGGGTATTGTTGGAAATATATCATGGGGTGTTAGTGAGTGTGTGCAATCCCCTGCTCTGCAGAACAGGCATCTGCATTTACATTTAGTCGAAGCAACACGTACATGCGTAAGTAACTGCCGAAGAGAAATTTATTTTAAACAGGGATGACACCGCCAACGAATTTTTTAACAGGTCATCTCTCAGGCGTCAAAGAAGTAATAAATAGTTCTTTATGTCCCAAATTAATATCATGTAAATGCTATATTAGTAGCTTACTTTTCTGATTCTGATTTTCTCAATAATTATAAACGTTTTTCTTCGTTCTTTCTGCTTATATCATCAACATTCGAATTCACCATTTGCACCCCATTGAAAAATCAAAACTCGCTGTGCCTGGTTCTTTGCCTACATTCCACCCACTGAGGTATCAGCCTTTTTGTCTTTTGTCTATTATACACTTCCGGAGTTTCAGTTCATAGTTGCTGCCACTTGTCCAGCTTCTTGTCTCGGGCAGCTCAACGTCTCGCCACCAGTTCTCTCGCGGACATATGGACGTCTTTCCTTTCGGCTACTAAGCAGATGCAGTGGTGGTATTGCCAAAATTACCTGTACGGCTTTCGTTGATACTGTATTGTAGGTTGTAGGCACTTGCAACTCTTAGAAGTGACTTACGTTGCAGGCTATCCAATGCATTTCTGTGTCTTTTACGCTGGATCACTCGGTGCCACACTGGGACTACCGACTGAATGACCCTATTCAGCACAGCTCTATCGCTGCTGCTTGGTTCGCCTGCATTTGACATTATACGCGATAGAATTGCAGCTTTCTTCTCGGCTACATTAAAGGGCTGATACACGTACGAGTAAGTACGCGTACTTATGGCTCGACGACCTTTTTCGCCCGTGTGTCACCGTAAGTACGCGTACTTTAAAACCGTCGCGCAAACCGCCGGCGAGCCAACTGGTTTGAAATGTTGCTCGTAGCTGGTCTCAGCTCGTACTGCGAGCCGCGAGCCACCACTTTGTTTTGGCAGGCCATCGATGCGCAACGCTTGTTGAATTTGGCGTTTGTTAAAAGTCTTGTTTATTCAGGAAAATTATCAAAATGAGTGATTTCAGCTTCACGTGTGTCATCGCGTCGAGCCGAGCAAGTTCGCGAACTTAAAAACCGCGTACTTAAAGTTCGTACGTGTATCACCCCTTTTAGTGACATTGGTGTTACTAGAAATTCAAGTAAATAGCTTTCTCCTAAACTATCATACGATACATTAATAGTACAGTACCTTAAGCGCCTGAAATTTAAAAAACCTCGGAATACGTAAACTGTCAACGAATAATTGTAAAATCTGTTGAATTGCATTCTCAATATGCTATGTTACAAAGTTTACCACTTAAAATTTGCCGCTTTTTATTTTATGTAATAAAATAAATATAAATTAGAAAAATGAGTTTTTGCATGTAATCGGATGCATGACGCGCTTTTGAAGCCATTATGGGCAAGGATGTTTTATTAATATATTTCTGGCGTAACATGTATCAAACTTTAATAGAAAAATAATAAAAAAGTGTATAATAAATTATTTATTTTCTTTCAATAATTATCGTGCATACCTTAAAACTAAAATCATTATATTATTTCGTTTTTGTCAGCTTCTATTTCACTTACACTTATAATAGGAGACGCATTTAAACAGCTATTGCCACTGCACTGTGTATTATTCGTTGACTTATATTATTACTGTGTATTATATGAACTTATTTCTCAGCATTTCTATGAATTGGCTTTTATTATTGCTATTTTCAGAGATTTATCTTGACCAATTAGATTCATAGGCTCCAACTTTGAGTAATCCCGGGGGAGGCGAGGGGCAAACATATACATATACAGGGTGTCCCACGACGATTAAGACAAGCAATATATCGGAACTGGGCAGTAGTAGCGAATTATAATTTTGGGGGTTTAAATTAGAGCAAATATAGTATCTTTTCTTATTACTGTGTCATTCAATGAGGTATTTGTTTTTGGTCACGTAACGTTCGATTCAAAATTTTTAATGGGACACCCTATATATTTGTGACTTTTTTGTGTTCCTCCTGATAAAACAATCCCAACAAACTAGCACACTTGGGGTCTAAAGTGATTAATTTAAGAGGTACAGGTACTGAAAGGATGGTACCACTACCATTGATTATACTCGTAACATGTACCCCTACAGTTAAGTTACTTTGGTAGTGTTTCATAATGGTAGTGGTACAGTCCTTTAAGTACCTATTAATTAATCAGTTTAGACACCAAGTGTGCTAGTTTGTTGGAATTGTTTTATCGGGAGGAACACAAAAAGTCACAAATATACAGGGTGTCCGATTAAAAAATTTGAATCGAACGTCACGTGACCAAAAACAAATACCTCATTGGGTGACACAATAATAAGAAAAGATACTATATTTGCTCTAATTTACACCCCCAAAATTATAATTCCCTACTACTGCCGAGTTCCGATATATTGCTTGTCTTAATCGTCGTGGGACATCCTGTATAAATTATAAATCAGTGGCGCATCTACGAGGGGCGGGAGGGGGGATAGTGGTGTGTGGTGGTAATTGTCTCACCCATGCCGCTTTGGACGGAGAGTTCCTTTATTTTCCAAGTGAGGTGGCTCCTCGTTAACACCTCCCTCCTTCCCTCTCTCACAATAGGTACATTTTTTTTCTAGACTAACTTTGTGAAAAAAAAATATTTTTTTGCTCTTCAGGATCCACCTCATTAAACCACACCTGAGTAACTTCCTGAATACACCACTCATAATATTACTGATGTAGGTAAAAATAGGGGATAAAACGGAGATATTTTATTATTAAAAGGTGCTAAACAAAGTAACGTATAATTTAAAAATAAAAAGTATTCTTGTAAGAAGTTGGTTTATGTTATGTATTATGTACACCTTAAGTGACTTAAAAATTCTTTTGGTAAACAATGAATCAAAAACAGTGGTTGCTTAGGTTTTTATTACAAATGTGCTAAAGAAATTATGTATTAGTATGTCCATAAAATATGTCAGATGGATCTCTAGCATCCGAACGTCCCCCCTAGAGTCTATGTAAGGGATGTATCTTCATTAAATTCTATATCTGCTGCACATTTATTCAATGATCAGATATCGCTCTCATTTTTACTTCTAGTTGCTACTTGCCTGTTATATCGATGTAATAGCATAACTACAATAAATTGCATAATAGAAATATCTTATATTATGGACAGTTATCCAGACTTTAGGAAGTAATTGATATAATGTTGATTGATAGGTTTTCCGCATCTGCCCATCTTCAGTGAAAGCAAGAAGATAACGTGCTACCAAGGGCGTATCCAGACATTAGTCTTGGGTTGGAGGGGGGGGGGGGTAGCAGGGAATGAGATTTGTGTATGCTTGCCCCATTTTCTGTAATACCTTCGTCGCGGCAGTTGAAGCAGCAGAAAGGAATATGCGAATACTATTGTAATAAAGAAGAAGAGCATAAGCAACAATTAAAACAGTCGTGTCTTTGGCGCTTTAGAAAGATGAAGAAACATCGATTGAGGCAATAATCAATCTTAATTTGATGAAATACAAAAGAACGTACAGCGCAAGCAATTAAATGATCATAAACGCTAAACAGTCAGGTAGCCTGGGCACTTCGGCTTAAATATTAATAACAGGACAATATATACAGGGTGGGCCAATAGTGCGTGGACGGAGGATTGTGGACTTACTAAAAAATATTTCAAAAATCTGTCACCTGATCATGGTAGGGACCCTTAAGGGCTATAACGTAAAAATATTTTTACTCGATTTTTGACGTTTATACAGGGTGATTCATATCAAACTTACATTTTTTTTAATGGAACCCCCTATATATTATTGCATATTTGGATTCCCTGGTTAATTCTAGTGTTACTTTATGTATCACACATGGAGCTTTAGACGAACCGTTTAGACGCAAATCACCATTTTTGGTATAAGTAGGTATCAGAAGAAAATTGAATATCGCATCGATTATAAAACTTAGAAGACCGTGACTTTGCAGTACGACTAAGCATGAAATGCGTCACCTTAGGTCAGGCGGCTAAAATTGGATTCTTTTTGTACTTGGAGAAATCAGTAGATTAATTAAGGAAACTTCAATCACAGATAACTTGATTTTTTCAAATGGCAATGCCAATTTTGGTGTAGAGAATCAAATGTAAAATTTGATTACCTTTCTAACGATATACCATTCTCGATATCAATCTTTTTTGGTTTTCATTTTATTTCAAATTTTATGTCAAATCGGTGTTTTTCAATTTTCTTGCGTGCAAGCAACCAAGCAGGCCATGAAAAATAAACAAAAGCTAGTTAATATGGAAGAAACCAGCTAACTTAGTAGAAAGATGCAAACTAACTAGAGCAACGAGGCAAGATTAAGAAAATTCCTTACAACATATTAGCTCTAACCGGATACAACAGCCGCAAGATATGTAATATCAATGAGTAGCTGGGGTATGACAGAAGTGTTTGTTTTCCACAGCCTACTAGCTATTGAGGTCTACTAGAGCTTGACAACTTTCCAAAACGATTAAAAATTTTGAAACAAAAGGAAAACTACCAGCAATTTTTGGTTACAGTCTAACATATTTAGAATGAAATTTCCCATTTAATGGGATAAAAAAAATAGTCATTTCCGTTTAGTTAAGTCAAAAATGAAGATATCTCCAACTGAAGCATTCTGAACATCTATTGAAATAATTGCTAGAATTTTTTAATTATGCTATGTTGTAATTGTGTTTATTTCATGTAGTTTTCTGCAAACTAAATTGTCTTTTACAATTTAAACAGACTGCAAATCAAGTTTCATTTTCCGCGATTTTGCTAATAAGTAGAAGTACCTACTGAAGAATTTGAAGGGTTCCAGTCAGAGGTATCATTACTTTTGACTTACGGAAATGGCTACTTTTTTATAGCATAAAATATGAAAATTTATTCAGAAGACATAGATATTCTACTGCCAGCAACAATCACTAGTAGTTTTCCTATGATTAAATATTTTTTTACTGACTTTGGAAATTGGGTAATAGCTAGTAGGCTGTGAAAAATGAGCGTTCTTGTTACCGCTGTTGTTTCTGGTTAGAGCTAATATGTTGTAAAGAATTTTCATAGTCTTGCCTCGTTGCTCTAGTTAGTTTGCATCTTTCTACTAAGTTAGTTGGTTTCTTCCATATTAACGAGCTTTTGTTTATTTTTCATGGCCTACTTGATTGCTTGCATGCAGGAAAATTGAAAAACATCGATTTGACTGAAAATTTGAAATAAAATGAAAACCAAAAAAGATTGATATCGAGAATGGTATATCGTTAGAAAGGTAATCAAATTTTACATTTGATTCTCTACACCAAAATTGGCATTGCCATTTGAAAAAATCAAGTTATCTGTGATTGAAGTTTCCTTAATTAATCTACTGATTTCTCCAAGTACAAAAAGAATCCAATTTTAGCCGCCTGACCTAAGGTGACGCATTTCATGCTTAGTCGTACTGCAAAGTCACGGTCTTCTAAGTTTTATAATCGATGCGATATTCAATTTTCTTCTGATACCTACTTATACCAAAAATGGTGATTTGCGTCTAAACGGTTCGTTTAAAGTTCCATGTGTGATACATAAAGTCACACTAGAATTGACCAAGGAATCCAAATATGCAATAACATATAGGGGATTCCATTCAAAAAAATGTAAGTTTGATATGAACCACCCTGTATAAACGTCAAAATTTAAGTGAAAATATTTTTACGTTATAGCCCTCAAGGGTACCTACCATGATCAAGTGACAGATTTTTGAAATATTTTTCAGTAAGCCCACAATCCTCCGTCCACGCACTATTGGCCCACCCTGTATAATATGTATGTGAAACTAGGAGTTAATACGCTAATCACTGCTTTTCGTTTCAGCCACGTAATGGGTTTTCGGAAATCATACAAGAAATTTGCGGTGGATTTTAAGTTATCGCAAGGTTTTCAGAATTTTATTGTCAATTGAATGATGCCTGACTCATATAATTTATTTAGGAAATCACAGTTGTTCAAAAGTACGAAGAGAATTAAAAGTAGTGTACAAAATATGCGAAAACAGAAATACCTGATGGATTATACGCATTGATCTGTGATTTTTATTAGAGAAGCAAGGTATATTACGTAACTCGTATATGAACCATTCAATATAGAAAAATAATGAAATACATTTTTGGTCAATATTAGGGGGGGGGGACTAATTACCTCTGTTACTCTCCCCTTCCTTGTATACGCCTATGCCCGCTACCTAATAAATTTTATAATTTTCCAGTTCCTACTCGGCTTTTTTCAAAACACAAATACGGTAGAATATCAACTGCAACAAAAATCATCGTTTATTTTAATCTCATTTTTCATCAGCAAATAGGTAACTTTATTTTTGTATGATTATTTGAGTTGTTTTAAAGTTTGATTCTCAGTTTGTTTCATCACCTTTATTACTTCTTCAGGCGCGTTCTAACAATTCATATCTCATCTGGCGGCCCCCCTCCCCTCCATTTTCTTATACTCACACCTGCTTATATACATGTTTTTGGAGCTAAACATTTGTAGAAGACGACGCTTGATATCAGTTTTCACTTAGTTATGGATATACTATGAAAATATTAAAATTTGGAGTTTTTGTAAGGCACACAATCGACACAATTGAAGAAACTAACCTGTTGAAATCTGCTGGAGTTTTGTTATACCAGAAAATAATTCAAGTAAGAATGAATGAAGAGTAGCCACCATCAAGCCCAGAAAGGAGAACCGAAGAGTTAGTGCAATAGGTTATAACTAAATTACTGTAATGTTAAATTTATATGCCTATACCTCATACAAGGTGGAACCTTCGAGGTGGTAATATTTATATTTTAGCTAGTACAAATAAATAAATTGAAAAAAATTGAAAAATTGAAATTTGTGGGGAAAGAATTAAAAATCAATCAAAAGCATTAAAAAATTATAAATAATGGAGAGCGGCCGAAAAAAATGATAACGTTATAGTATTTTATGTTTTAATGTAATTCAGAAGGATTTACATTAATACATGGACAGGTTTCGGTGTCTGAGGTCAAACTCCCTGCGTACTATAATACACACACTATAATACAAACTTCACTATCGTAAGATACGTTAATAATTGATACACTACGACTCGGTGATCATCACCAACAAGCAACGGTGGCTAATTCGGTGAAAAGAATATGTGAATAACTGAATGTTACTAGCAAGAAAGGAACGTGTTCACCTTGTCGCCAAAAGACGTTCGAACACTCCATCTTTTAAGTTTGATTTTTACTCCCAATCTTCTAAATATATTTTCAAGACTCCTTGTATATTTTGGATCGAAGGGTATTGATATGTTGATTAGGTGTTTTCTTAAAGCTATATGTTTGCTAACCAATTATATGTGTTTCATGTCCAATAATCCTGATAACATTTTTACGATTTATTTAAGAAGCATCTCATAGCTTCATGACAACTTGGCAAGCCGGTGTATTAAAATATTGAAATTGGCTATTTTGTATTGCTGACAAATTGGCAAGCTGATGTATTAAAATTTTGAAATTGGCCATTTTGTATTGCTGACAGTGGTTGCCTATTCTATCAAACACTTTGTGTTTTCTTTTTTTAGTGTATAGTGTAGTAATTATATTGTCTGCCATTTCTTTCAGGACTTCATCGAAGAAAACATCAAGCAGAAGATCGCATATGCGGAAGAAGTGTGCTTGGTGACTCCAATAGACGTCGAAAGCGAAAATTGCTCGAATATTAGCGAACACCCTGTGGACATTTGTAGTAGCGTAAACGTAGAAATAACCTCAGTGGAGTATCAAAACGGAGTGTCGCAAGAGGGTGATAAAACAGACAAACATGTAGATAGTGAGAATGTGGTAACGACAAATAGTGATTTAACAAAATCGAGTGATACGGCTTTTAGTGATATTTGTACAAGTGAATCGTTGACTTCCAGTGTTAGTACTCCCGATACCACGGTATCCAAGATACCGAGACGGAAGGCGAACTCTAGAATTCCTATCAGTCCCGCCAGAGTGATCGCTGTGAACAATAACAATAATAAAGAAAATGTTCAGGAGACCAGGATACCAAAAAGCAAAATACCGCACAAAAGCAACAAATCAAAATTGAAGGTAGGTTGTAGGACGAATTAGGGTCGCAATTTCACGATAGCCATTTCACATTGGTAAACTGAAATCAAATTAGTTATTTGAGTTAGAATTTTCTGACTTCCTGTCTATAATTTAGTTGACCTCATACCTTTACTAGGAAGAGTATGAAGGTGCCTGGAAAAAACATTCATTCAATTCAGTTTCTGGATCTGATTATGTACTTCAAAATACCAAAAGTAGTTCGTATTAATATTGGTCAGTAAATTCTTCCCAAGGCTAAAGCGTCCTGAATGGGTGCAGTGAAAATGAGTTTTTGTCAATAAATTGCTTGTTTGAGAAACCTTACTGAAATGACTATTTTGAAAAAACTTAAAGACATTTTTATTTGAAAACAACTACCTCTAAGCCCGTATTCATATCCGTCCCTTAAGTAATATTTGAGGAAGTGTGACTTTCCTTGTGTATCTGTTTCCTAGACAACATCTACGGTATGACGGGATTCATTTGGCGACGTTGTCATATTTCAAATTAAGTCAATTGGTTATGTCTATGCCTACGCATTTTGATGTTTTCTGTTATCCCTTTTTGTTTTGTGCCAGTATTTCGTGTTTTGTGCCCGACATATTTCCGGATATGACAGAAACTGACAACACCGTACTTCAATATTAACCCAAAAATCGCCTTGACTGCAACGAAATGTCATGTTGACATGTCACGTTGACATTTCGTAAGGGACCCTCAAGTAAGGTTTCGCAACACAAAACCTTACTTGAGGGACCCTCGAGTATTAAGGGACCCTTAAGTGTCGACTATGAATACGACCCTTAATCTATAAAACAGGTATAAAGTATCGGACTGTATTGTATTGTATTGACGTATTGACCTGCTGTCGAGTTTTTAGCAAACAGGAAAAAAACTCCTGTGAGAGTTGAAATCTTAACGGACCTGTAACACACACCGTTTTTAAAAATATTTTGTTTGTTCAAAGTGAGTTGAAACCAATGAAATGGGTGAAACTGGAAATCAGAAAAGAAGCTATATCTTTGCACTAAACGCGCCTTTTCTATGTAACGTTGAATGGAGAATATGAGAGAGAGAGAGAATATGAGAGAATGGAAAATAAAACTCAGGTTTCGCCCACAGTGTAATTCGTTAGGTTATTTAAGTATGAGAGAAATTTGCTGTTTTTCTATGTTTTTCACTAGAAACCTCTTTCTATGCCCACTTAAGGGAACTCTAGCACCCTCCCCCTCTCTCCACGATGAAATTGATGATAAAATCTTCATTTCATTCTAAGTTCAAAGTTATATAGTATTTTCAGTTCCTTTATTTAAACCATTCAGTCGAGATTATTGGAAGGTTTGCGAAACAGCAACGAATATAATATGTATCTAGTTGTTGCAAAATTTTAGTAAAACGATTCGGTTGGCTTGTAAATGATTAACTTTTTCAGGTTCTAGATAGATTATGTCGTCTCACATTTTCCAAGTCTAATCTATAAAGGTTTAAAAAGTTGTCATTGAAAGTAAAAAATATTCTCCAGAAATTCAGGAAAAGGTGTAATATAACAATTAACAGGTAATTGTGATTGGTATTATGGTATTAGTAATTCTGACTTCATCAAATTTGAAATAAATGAACACTTAACCGATACATGAGATGATTTCTAATTATCCAAAAAGTTGAAAATAAATACTGCCGGGCCAAATGCAGTTACCTCTGTTTTTAAATATGGTGCTGATGGTTTTGTATAGTACTTTTTTCAATCCAGCTCTAAATAATTGGTCTTTAAGGGAAGAAGTATGTACCCTAATAAAATGAAAAGTAATGAAGATTACTTGTTAATTAAAGCCAATTTTTAATCTCAGGATCTTTGCGATTTCAGAACAATAATCATTTTCGATTTAGTATAATAATAAGCATGATTCTAATGCACGTTCGATATTATTTAAGATTATAGTAGGCATTTTATAAACCGTGGACTCCGACATAGCATAGTTCTGACTATTCCAAAAAATCCATCTACAGATGATTTTATTTGTGAAGCGAGCATTAACTGTGCAATATTCTAAATATATATTCGTCAGGTGAGAGGCCACAGTAACAGTTGGAAATAGAAAATATTTTCGAAACGTTCCAAAATCCAGATTATGTTGAACTTTAAATCGCTAAGTTTATTGTCCCCAATCAACAAACCATTGTTGATAAATTTATTTCTGTTTCACAGTAATGTAAATGATAACGCATTTATTATTCATTTCATATGAATTTGTCTGACCCTTAGTCTGAACAATACATGATACGGCAGAGTTGATTTCATACTATTTCTAGATTTTTTTATTCTTGTTATTCTGAGAGTGGTGGTGTTGTAACCTACATCCATCGTGGGGATGAATTCTTGGTAACTATGTTTTAACTTGATAAGAATGAATGATATATTTTATTCTATGTTCAGTATACGTTATAGTTAAGGAAAATTGATTGGGAGGAGAGGTTGACTAAATTCATTTCATTATAATTGACGAGTAAATATTCACGAATACGCTCCACGACCTCAACAGTTTTATACAGTAGATCTTATTGCAAGCTATCTTAAAAGTTCACAATATGTATCTGTACAGCTTACTGTACAGATCTATACAGTATAATCAATGTATTTTTACTGTAGTAATTATATACTACCCGCAAATGAAATCCGAACACTGAGAAAAAAGATGCGATTCATGAAATGCTGTAGGACTAAACACAATGATAAATGAACCCATTAGCCAAAATTAGTTTATAAAAAAATAGAACAGGTCAATAATGGACGCTCCCTCCATGTTGACGAATGCACTTCTCTAGCCTACGCGGCATGCTCGTAATCTGGTTGATAATAAACTCTAGAGGTACATGTTCCAGTTCGACCAACGTGGTCGGAAGATTTGGTAAATCGCCCATTCAATCCCATACTTTTTCAATCGGCGATAAATCGAGTTGTCGTGGAGGCCAGGGGAGCACCCTGCAATATGGAAATTGGTAATAACACCTCATTAACATAACTTTGGGCCGTCATTGTGCCACGAGTTACAAGTAAAGGTGACTTGCTTATTAATTAAATGGCGCCACAAGCCATAAAACCAATAGGTCGGTGTACATGGCGATTGGCGATCAACAGCAAGCTGGAGATCACGTGGAGATCACGTCGTCGTCAAAAGCTAAATTCAGATGCATACGACATCCGACGATACGACGGTACGAAACTGTTCCTATTGGTTGAAATATTTTGATTTGACATCATTTTGTATATTTCAACCAATAGGAACAGTTTCGTACCGTCGTATCGTAGGATGTCGTATACATCTGAATTTAGCTTAATGCGTTGGCGTATGTCGTGTGCCCCCAGACAAATCTTGAACTCGTCCAAAAAGCCATCTGAAGCCAATCAGCATGTCACTGTCGGTACAACAGATATCATAGTTTTTGAATCGACCAAAATTCATGGTTTGTTTTTACACATATATGGCTTTTTGGAGGTGCCATGTAGGTGAATAGCGTCAGAGTGAACAAGTGTTAGATGTGTACTAGAGAGCTGCTATCAAGCTGTGCACATGCGAATATCTCTGTTCCTCTAGGTGTTCGGATTTCACTTGCGAGTAGTATATTTCAGTTCTAAAGTTTTACTCCAATGTCATTCAGCTTGTTGGAATACACTATCTGTTATCGGTATATATCCCAAAACCATTATACTAATTGCATGTCCGTATCTCAGAATACTCAGAAAGTTCTGTAATCAGTATAAACAAATTATGTGTATATGCATGTGAAGCATTACCCTCTGTATATTGAGTAAAGTAAATAAAGCAAACAATGCCACTATCATATAGCGGAATATAAAAGACGCACTTCATGAAAGGCTCATCAAATAGTAATTGGGGCTTTGAATAAAAAACATTTTATGATAAATGGAAAGATCATGTGTAAGTTTTATAATAAAACTATTTTTGTATTCTTTTTTTCGCAGTAATTCAAAAGTTATATCAAAATAAAAATAGGTTTTTGAATTCAGTGTCGAAGACACGCCGACAGCTGACGAACCCGTGTGACGTCACGATACTACATTCCTTTCACCAACGACGTCCTACAACGATAGTAGATTCTACATTCCCAGTCAATCCTGGAGATAGTAAAGCTAAATTCAGATGCATACGACATCCGACGATACGACGGTACGAAACTGTTCCTATTGGTTGAAATATTTTGATTTGACATCATTTTGAATATTTCAACCAATAGGAACAGTTTCGTACCGTCGTATCGTCGGATGTCGTATGCATCTGAATTTAGCTTTAGTTGTAACTAGTGTATATTTGTTGCAACATAGACGATGAATGAAGTTTCCAGCTCGAAACGAAGTCTACGATCGAAATAAATTTGTACCTTTTGAATGTTTGAATTTAGATTACAAATTCCAATAATAAAGTAGCACCTAATCAAATATTTTTTGTTTAAGCAACCCTTTCGCCGCCGTGATGGAGTGATTTTTTTTGTACCAAAAACTTTATTGTTATGCTTTTTGCACATGTTACACACATTTTTTTCTACGATCGACATAAATATGTTTCTCAATCAAATTTTATTAGAGATTTTATAAGTTCAACAAAAATTACTAATAATTTTACTTTTTTGGATTAAGTTCAATTTTGATATCGCAATAAAGTAATTGGCGATTGATATTGACTGACGAACTTCATTTCCACTGATTTTTTTAATTCTCCACCGCCTCCGTTACTTAGTTTTTGCACTATGCAGTGCAAGTAAAATGTCTAACAAAATTTGATCCAAAACCATATTTATGTCAATCGATGGAGAGCTGTCGGCATGTCTTCGGTACTGCATTCAAAAACCCATTTTTATTTTGATATAACTTTTGAATTGTTGCGAAAAAAAAGAAATAGTTTTGTTATAAAACTTATATATGATCTTTCCATTTATCACAAAAGAAGCCATGTGTTTTTTTTTAATTCAAAACCTCAATTTAAGCATCATATAGGGTTGCCTGATTATTTTTAGATAAATACCTAAAACATTTTTGGTAATCAAAAAGCACATGCTCTGGATTTTGTTGAAGTTTGCGTTTCGATATCGGAACATGTTAGATCTTTCTGAAAAGGTGTGTATGATCGCCAATAGACGCCAACGCATATATTATTGCATCGTCTCCGACTTTAAAATACAAAACATATATCAAAAAAATTATGTAAGCCTGACACGTAGCAGCCGACTGCTTTCGGGGAATTACCCAAATCCGAAAAGTATTTATCGCTGAACTAGCTTTCCGCGCCAGTTCATAGATTTTATTGATAATTTTATTGGGGAAATTATTAAGTGAATTATATTTGAAATACTAATTGTTGATATTATAAAGCAATATACGCGTTAAAAGCTATAATTTAATTATTTGATAATAATGCTATAAATCTGTCAAAAGATTTTCATTTATTTGTACAGATTGATACAAGTAGTGCCACCTCGAAGGTAACCCTTGTGTGAAGTATTGGCATTAAATAGAAAAAGTCACATTAAAATTTCTCAAACTTATCCTGCTCCTTCAACACTGATCTATGTAGTCTCCAGCTTCCTTCCTTCTTATTGTTAACAGCAACCATCTTCTACAAATGAAACTTCTGCTGCAGATCATTAGCCATTTCTCACATTCTTTGATTATTTAAAAAATGTATACTTGAAATTTTGTCACATGGTGTTGAAAATGATTTCCACCTTACCCAAATTGAGCTCAAGGATGTCGCAATCCCTTGGAACATGTCCTGAGCCGCATCAGGCACGATGTTCCTAGTCCATGACATCGCTGTTTCGATCTTTCGAACCTCATCGGATGGACCTAGTAAATCCCGGTATCCCGGTTTCATATAAGTCTGATACCGGGCTTTAAGCGGCCCATACACGCTCAATATTATTGTGCAATATTTTGATTTGTGCAATATATGGTATCGTTTGTAGGCAATATTGATGGTTGTGCAATATATTACGCAATCACTAGCACAGACGTACAACCTTCAAGGAAATATATGATGGGGTTCCATTCCAAAACTCGTCTTGTCCACTTAATATAATTTTTCACAAAGCGCGAAAGACCTTTTAATGAAAGTACAGAAATATGAGATAACCAAAAATTGACAAGTGGAAGCATTATATTGTACAAGCACGCAAGCACAATCCTCGTTGCTAAGGTTCACAATATCTTGAGTTATGCCAGTAGTGCCTATTGAAGGAGTAGGGGTTTCCTAAGTTTGTAGAAACCTTATTTCTCCGAAATACCAAAGCAAAGGCTCCACATCCTCCACACCTGCACCACTTTTCTCCACATCACGAGTCGATTTTAGTTCTTTGCATGTTAATTCTCAAAAAATCATATTTTTCACTACTTTATGTTTATCAGCCTCCGAATATTTTTCTCGGTACTTTCCTAACAACACTTCATACTGCGATACTGCTCCCCCTTCCCGCATTATTTAGTATAAAGCTACGACATCAGTGAATTCGAAAATGAATTGCCTATCATTTCCTTGGCAGCCATGACGATGTGTACTCATGATACACGAGACGTAGTCGTAGTATCATGATATGTACTCTACCACGTGTTGATACTGACTGATTTCATATTGCACATACTTTCTACAGACGGCACAACCCGTTTGCACAAAATATTTTCAAGGATTTGAATTTAACACAATATATTGCACAACCTTCTAATTTCGACTACACACGATCAACTATATTGCACAAACCTAAATATTGCCCAATAATATTGAGCGTATATCCGCTTTACATAGGTCAACCTGATGAGATCCGAAAGATCGAACAGCACTGTCGTGGACTAGGGAGTCGTGCCTGATGTGATTCAGGACAAGTTCCAAACAAGGATTATGATATCGTTAAGCTGATTTTGGGTAGGGTGGAAATCATTTTCATATCGCCCCAAATGAAGCACTCGAGCCATTAGTGTAATTCAAGCCGGTAGGGGTATTTGCCGTCCAAGTAGTTCTGTTGGTTCACTGCTTTCTGTCAAATGATCAGCAATGCCATGGACTGAACTGCTCAGAAATCTGAAAAGCCTAATTTGATCAACCAACAGAAAATCGTCCATGTCCAACAACAAGCGAGCCCAGCACAACATATCATCACTTCGGAGAAGCTGCCACAAAGCACTTCGGGCGTTCTGAGCAACATCATCGAGGGTCCCCCACATCGCGCGGTCAGCTTCCATGAAAGGGCCACCTCCAAGGATGTCATCGATGAGCTGAACAGGATGATAAAAAGCGGCGAGGAGAGCGCGGCCAACCAGGAGGAGGGGAACGTAGAGAAGTTAGACCAAGCATGCAAGCCCACTGGATGGGTGCACGTGGAAAAGGATATCGATCTTACCGATCCCAAGGTACATGAGATTCTTTCAGCGGCGTAGCTTCCATTGATGGGGGTGATGCGACGCATCCCTTCAAATGATTGGAATACTTTTTATTTAAAAAAGTCACTAAGATCTCCTACAATAAATTAAAATTCCGAGAATATTTATCCAAATAATTTAAATCAGTTATTGAACGTATGCATTGGTCGAAATAAAAATATCTCGGCAGCGTGATGATGCGAGTGATGCGACTGTTCTGGTCACCTCTTGAACGCCGCCGAACGCGATCCGAGGTATACCCTGTTACCCGATACTTTAAACTGTCAGCCGTGTCAACAGCAAACATCTGTTCGGGTAGTGATAACTAAAAATACCCCAGATTGAGTCTTGACGTATCATTTTTAAGCTTTGAAGCTTAGATAAGGAAAGAGACGGGATACCGCACGCCCGTTTGATGCTATATGAATTAGCTGTGACCGAAAATGGATAGCTATTTGACACCCGTCAAAACATTTTTTTATGGTATTTAGCGTTTTTAAGACCAATCATTGTAAAATATTGTGGTGTGCATAATGGTAGGGTGTGCAGCTTACGGTTGTAAAAGCCACAGCAGCAGGAAGGAGCCAGTAATCACGTATCATAGGTAAATTTAATGACGTTTTGGTACATTTTTGGTGCCATTTGGTAACAGAAATGTCAGTCGCGCGTTCTGTCCTCTCTCTTTCCTCGTCTAAGCTTTGAAGGAATACAGGGCTGTACTTAGTGGAAGTACTACTAATAACGAGTAATTGACACTTGGTGACGTTTTCGTCTATGCTCTGAGGTCTATGCTTATTTTACATTTTCTCGGAGAATCCAGCGTGTCTTTCAGTATATCAGTATGGCTGGTCTGAATGATGATGATTAGGTACGCTTTAAATGAGGTAAGAATGAAGATAAAATCATTTTTAGCTTAAGCTTCAGTTACTACTTTATTAAATTAATTTTACTCCATGTGCTTGCTTTATACTTTTCTCCAATTGTACCTTGTACGTTTCAACCAATAAATATCCCACTAGAGATGCAAGCTATTCATTCAATCGTCCTTGTTGCTAAATATAGGAGTATTTTGTTAGTCTCTAACAATATACAAATCAATAAAATAATCTATTTCTTTTTACTAACCATTTTTGCTGCGAATTTCTGGATATTGAAGCAATTTCTTGTTTACAACAATAGTCATTACTTTTTGGCAATAAGATATTCAATAAGAATATAACTAATACGGTCCTGATCACAGGTTTGCCAATCAACACCACTTGTAAAAAAGTAAATTTGAGATACACTTCTTCGTCAGCTGATATCTATCAAATAGACGTCAAACCAGTTTAAGGTATCAGGTAACAGAGTACAGGTCCGTGATTACGTCTCCACTGTGTCTAGTTCGCTGTTTTATGTGGGTGGATGATACGGTTTTCTAAACGCATCTCGTTCCCGGTCTCAAATAAAATATCGTTGCGCGACGCGATGAATTGATCTTAATTTTAAAATTTAAGATCTAACATACGTTCACAACTTTCTTTTTTTAACCTAGATTTAGTTTTTTTAAATTATTTTGATTATTCTTTCAAACTGGTACCTAGGTTGTTTGTATGTTTAGTTTTTGTGACTTCAAAATCAAACACTTAAATAAAAAAAGAAACAATATTTATTGTGTTAGTAAAATGTTAATTGCAGTTACTTATTGCATCGCCTTGTATTGACGCCACGCTACGCCGCTAGATTCTTTAACCCTTGATTTCACGGGACATAGCTAACAAATCGAAGCCCTCGTAGCACGTGAAAATGAAACTAAAAAGCAACTTTTTTTCTTTTACGTAAAACGGATTGATACGACCAGGAAAAGAACTTCACGCTGCAGTTAACATTTTGTACCGTTGTCTAGCTAAAATCCGAAAGCACAAAATTCGATATGTAAAAGTGAATATAAGCATATAGATCCTAATTCTATTGAAAACATGAATGAAAAGGTACAATATCAAAAACTGCACTTGCTATGGAACTCCTGGAAACAGGTTTTATTCTTTCATAGACTCATTGGAGCTTGGCAAGCCGAACAACACCACTCTGTCACGGCTCAACAATCACAATCTTACTCACGGTCGGTTCCTTTGTGATGACGTGTTGCAAATATCTGACGTCAGCGACGCCATTTTGGGATAGTTTTATTCGCCCTGACAGGGGCGGAGTAGAAAAAAGTGTACAACAGGGCAAAGTTAAGAAATAATACTCAACCTATGCGGTGTAAAAGGAAGGTAAACATTAAAGATAACATAAAGTTTATGTTGCCTTTAATGTTTACCTCCCATAAAGTAATAGATTCGCACTGAGATCTATATTATTTATCTCTATACTCATATTCTATGTAGATAGCCATGACCCTGCCATGCCGCCGCTGTTGAAATCTATCTCTCTCTCTAACCCAAAATACCGATGCGCAAAGGGATCGGCGCAAAGCATCCCCAGACCTTGAGTAAGACAGCTGATTGTTTGTTGAGCCGTGACTCTGTTGTAACTTGCTCGGATCGAGTATAAAATCATCACGCCGCTGCGTCGCCTAGGTGACCTCAGGTTGATGACTTCGCAAGTCGTACTCAGTAACTCATGTACTTAAATTTTCACCAGAATTGTCAGATAGTTCCTCCAAAACAGTCCAGAGAAGTGCAATTCAACGAGTCGAGAACCCGACTTCTTCAGCCGATATCTCCGTCATGCGGTTGGTGATCTTTCATTTGTTTACTAGTATTCGAAGCGAGCCTGCTCCTTTGAACAAACGTCAATCATTCCGCCGCTCGTCAAGCCTCTATGGGCAAGCGCGCACTGGCGGCCTGGCCGTGCTGCCAAAGTAACGGCCAGGTCGCGATTGCTGCGACCAAGCACCGCGACTGAAATTGCGGCTAGAAACATCAGTTACAAATACACAGTGATCCAGAATGGATGTCGAGGAAATAGCTGTGATTTTATATCTTGCAAGTAAGAAGAGAGCAAAAGAGCAAATAAGAAGAAAAGATTTTGGATTCATCCATTGTTGCGTGAAAGAAGTTCTAAGGGATTGTTTCATACATATTTTACCGATCTTCAACAACATGACGACAAGTTTTTTAATTACCTAAGAATTAGTAAGTCATCATTTGATGAACTTTTACAAAAATTGAGTCCCGCTATCGCCGGTACAAGAAATAACTTCGTCCCTGCATCTCACCCAAAGAGAAATATAATATAATATATCTGTAATCTCCTCCCATCTGGTTCTTTTTACGTCTCGGTTAGCATACTCTTCACACGACATGTCCCATAATGCTCTCCTTGCTTCAATTTCGGTTATAAATCTTTCTGTATCAAATGACATTTTTAATATTAATTATATAATTATCTCACGCTGTATCTTTCCAACACGTCTAGCTGCAACGTCTGGTGCGCGCACACTGAAGCTTTTGCACAGAAATGTTTGAAATCAGTGGCCGCAGCGGCCAGCGACCAGTCTGAGGCCGTAGATACGTCGCAGATGATCTCGTTGGCCGCAGCGGCATCATCTGGCCGCTGGCCGCGTGCGGCCAGGTGCGCGCGCTCGGAATTCTTTCAATGCATCTCACTGGCCGCCACGGCTGAGTCGTTGCGGCCAGGCCGCCAGTGCGCGCTTGCCCTAAAGGTAGCCGTGGGATCTCGGAAGCCGCGACCCGGCAGCGGCGACCGTGGTCGCGACACACGTATGTATTCATTATGGAGAACTATTCGACGCAAGCGGCTGTGCCGCGCGGCCGGTGGGCGTGGCCAGCACGCGACTTGTGCAGCGTGGCCGGGCCGCTCGAGGAGGAGTGTGGTCGCGGCGACTGAATGACAGAGTGACGGCTGAATACAAAAAAGGAAGAAAGAATTTACTTGAATAAGTTCAAACGGCGCTCTCACTGTGGAATTTGTTCGTATAAAAATTTAAACCGGAAGCGATATTGACAAAACCGCATTCTCCCGGACTAGTTTTTTCATGCTGATTCCGAATCTGTATTTAGTTTTTTTCTCTAGCGCTTGTAGTTTTGGCTATCTTTTATATACGGACAGACGGACGGAATGGACGGACAGACAGAGGCTTTGTATAAAGTTCTCTTCAGTGAGAGCTCCAATGCCATCTTTTTGCAATACAGATGATGAGGTTATGGTGAGGTTATGACTGCAAAAAATCCGCCTCTCGATGATGCAAAACTTAAATATTTTGGAAATGTGATCGTAATTTTTTCTTTGGTTGAATTTCGTATTCACTTAAGCTTAATACAAATTTGAACTTATTTTTCTAGTGAACGCAACTATAAATTATGGATGTTTTTCGTGGATTTCTGTCAGTAATTTAAACTATAATCTTCTTCACGTCGTTTCGGTTTATTATACTGTACGGGATATCGGTTACATTTCTATAAATTTATTTGAATGTGAATTCAGCTCTCTCAACCCGTAGAGCCTGTTTCACAAAAACAAATTTACAGAAATGTAACCGACATCTCGTATAATTGCACCTGATGATGGTTTAAGTATAATAAACCGAAACGTCGTAAAGAAGAGTGTAGTTTAATAATTATTGTCCGAAATGCACAAAAAGCAGTCGTAAACTTAATACAAATATAAACTGTTTTTGATTCAATCGACAGTATTGCCTGAATTTGTTTTTCGCTACCATTCAAGTTTCTTTTTATCAATATCTGGAAGCAGCCTTCGTCAACCCTCGATTTATATAATCGATTGATTTTATTCCTTTTTGCAAAAAGTAACATCATCATAATAACATCGTCCTCTTCTTATTTCTCCAGAAGCCGCTTCTTGAGTTTCCGTTTTGATGTATTCAAATCAGCAGTCATCTTCTTCTTCAAGTGCCATGCTTATTTTGAGCGTTAGCGACTCCCATTTCTACGATTTCTCGATATCGTTGTCTATCTTGAGCAGCGTGAAGCAGTTCATCTGCCGACAGTCCAGTCCAATGACGGAGATTCCTTAACCACGACATCTTTTTACGTCCAATTCCCCTCTTACTTTCTATCTTACCGTTCAAGATAAGACGCAGCAATTCATATTTGGGACCACGAAGGATATGCCCTAGATATTCTAATTTCCTTCTTTTCACCTGTTGAAGAAGCAAGCGATCGTGGCCAATAGTTCTTAAAACTTCCTCATTTCGCGCTTTTCGAGTCCACGGTATTTTAAGAAGTCTTCTATAAATCCACATTTCAAGCGCCTCGATCCGATTCATAGAATTGGTAAAGACCAAGGTCCAAGTCTCGCAACCGTATAGGAATACTGACCAGACATAACATTTAGCTAGACGCTCTCTCAGTCGAATATCGAGAGAGCGATTACAAAGTACCGATTTTAACTTCGTTAATGTCGATTTTGCCATTCCTACGCGTGCTTTTATCTCCTCATCAGGATCCAAGGACTCGCTGATCCAGCATCCGAGGTACTTGAAATGATGTACCTGTTCTAATCGTTTTCCATTCAATAACAGTGTTTTAGGGCCCAGATCCATTTTATTCACAACCATGAATTTTGTCTTTTTCAGGTTTATTGTGGGACCCCACTTCTTGCCTTCCTCACTTATATTATTTAGCATATGTTGAAGATCTTCTATGTTTTCTGCCAATATCGCTGTATCATCTGCGTATCTAATATTTGTGACGACTTCGCCTCCAACTTTGACTCCACCCACTGCGTTGAATGACGTCTCAAACAATTCTTCAGTATATACGTTGAAGAACATTGGTGATAGAACACAGCCTTGTCTGACACTCCGTTTTATAGAGATTTTGTCGGTGTGCTTATTATTTATCTTAACAGTAGCGGTTTTACTCCAGTAGAGATTTTCAATTAGACGCAAATCTTTTTGATCTACGTTGATGGATTTAAGTCTTTGCATAAGCTTTGGGTGTTGGACTCGATCAAAAGCTTTCTCATAATCGATAAAGCATATGTATACAGGCTTTTGTACTTCCCAGCATCTCTGCAACAGAGTTTGCATTGCAAGCAAAGCTTCTCTTGTACCCATTCCGCTCCGGAATCCAAACTGTGTGACGCTCATAATTTCTTCACATTTTCTGCTAATTCGGTTTTGGATTATTCTCAGTAGCAGTTTTAAGGCATGACTCATCAAACTAATAAGTCTGTAATCGTTACAAGAGGTAGCGACATTTTTCTTCGGGAGCGGAATAAATGTAGACACCAACCAATCTGGTGGAATCTCTCCGGAGTCGTATATTTTGTTATATAGACACGTAAGTAGCTTGATGTTGTCTGTGTCCAGAAGTTTGAAAAATTCAGATGGAACGCCATCTGGGCCTGGTGCTTTTCCATTTTTTGATGAAGATATAGCCCTCTCCACTTCTGATATTAGGATAGATGGGCCAGTGAGGGTATCTGTCTGTGTTGTTAATGCTGGTCTGTCATCGCAAAACAGTTCGCCTATATATGTTTCCCAAACCCGCTGAATTTCATTTTGTTCTATTAATATTTTGTTGTTGCTGTCACGAAGACTGGAGGTGTTTTGTTTTCTGTACAGTCCTGTTAGCTCTTTGACTCTTTTGTGTATATTGAATTCGTCATGTCTAGTCTGCAATTCCTCTATTTCTTTGCATTGTTCCATCATCCAGTGTTCCTTTGCTTCCTTAACTTTTTTTGCGTATTAGTTTATGCAGTTCGTTATATTTACTTGGGTTGGTGGGCTTTACTTGCCGTCTTTTTTTCCATAAGGTCTAGGATCTCCTTAGTCATCCATGCTTTCCGTTGTTTCATATTTGGATTCTGAATTTCTCTTACGGTGTCGCTTATTGCTGATTTTATTCCATTCCAAATTTCATCTGGATTAATCTCCTCTGGTTTTTTGGGGTAGTGGGTCATCGTTTTGATGTTGCTATTGAGACTAAATCTTATCTCTTCTTCCTTAGTGTGATCGCGTAGTATCTTCAAGTCCGGCTTTGATGTTTGTGTCCTATGCGATAGACGTTTTAGTCTGAGGCGCATCTCAGCGATAAGTAATGTATGATCTGTTGCTGCGTCGGCTCCTGGGTATGTTTTCACACTCTTGATGGAATTCCTAAAGCGCGTGTTTATCATTATGTAGTCTATCTGGTTCCTGACGATGTTATCTTCTTTATCTTGTGGAGACTTCCAGGTATATAGCCGTCTTTTAGGTAATTTAAACCATGTGTTGGTGATAACAAGTCGTTCCTCCTGACAAAAACTGACGAACATTTCCCCCCTTTCATTTCTAGCACCGAGTCCGTATTTTCCTGTTATGTCTGCTGTTTCCTCATTGCCAACTTTGGCGTTGAGATCTCCCAACACTATATTTAGTTCATGCTTTTTTGTGTAGCTTATTGCTTCTTTTAGTTGTTTGTAGAAGTTTTCTATTTCGTTTTCTGAGCTCTCGGCAGTGGGTGCGTAAACCTGGATCAAATTAATGTTTATAGGATTTCCTTTAAGTTTCAGCAGCATAATTCTGTCTGAAATAGGAGCAAATGCCGACACCAGATGTCCGAGTGATGACCTCAACATGATTGCTACTCCATTTATATGGCTATCGGCTGGACCTGAGTAGTAGATCGTTGTATCGTTGCTATTAAGTTTTCCGTTCCCTGTCCATCTTGCCTCACTAATTCCTAATATATCTATATTTAGTCTGCTCATTTCAAGTTGGATGTTCTGTAATTTTCCCGCCTGATACATTGTGCGGACGTTCCATGTTGCAATTTTATTTATACGATTTGTGTCCACCCGGGGATTCTTCGCACCCCTGTCCCATTTAAGGGACGCCGGGCACTCGGGGCCATTTTTTGTTTTAGTTTCCATGGGGGCTTTTCTTGGAATATCCCGTGGGATCTTTAATGTGGTGGTCATTCCTTGGCTTTCCACATCCTTATGCCATTGACTGCCTAATAGCAGTTCATCTGCCTTTGGGGTCGGTTTCCCAGCCCCAGGACAAAAGAGTGCCCTTTAGCCTCCACCTGTCCAGCAGTCATAATATTGGTTAAATAAATAAAAAAAAATGTCCCACAATATGATCGCTTGGAGTCACACTACTGTTCTCAGTTGAAACGTAGCGAATACCAGTCATGCTCGCGACCTTTGTCGCGGACGTTGCTATTCGAATACGCGCGCCAGGGCAGCCATATATGACAGCAAAAAGTTAGAATGAAGGTGCTTGCTTACTCCGCAATAGGGAGATAAATTCAAACATTTGGTTCACAGAAAAATCTGAAAAATGAAGGGTACCGGCTGGATTCGAACCAGCGTCTCCGGCTTTCTAGGCCGACGCGTTACCAACTACACTACGGTTGCCCATATTGCAGCCGATATACGGGGGAGTGGTGGGGGTCGACGGATTCGATATCAAGTCGTCGACGCGGTATATCGGCTGCAATATGGGCAACCGTAGTGTAGTTGGTAACGCGTCGGCCTAGAAAGCCGGAGACGCTGGTTCGAATCCAGCCGGTACCCTTCATTTTTCCGATTTTTCTGTGAACCAAATGTTTGAGCAAAAAGTTAGTCGCGCTGCCAGGTCGTGGCTGCCGAGATCAGAATGCTACCTTTAGATGCACCCGCGGAACTACATCCTACGTCTCATTCTAAGGTAGTACAGTCACACCTTTGTTCCTAGGGTATAAGTACACAGTCTGAAATGGACTGCCAGGAAATGTCTTCATTGAGCCTGCGAATGTTCGTTTATCCAATGCCCCCGCCAACAACTTTCCTATCTTAAGAGCAGCTGTGGTACTGTGGTATTTAGGCTTTACTTTCGCAACTGCTTAACTATAAAAAACATCTGTGCTATGAAATGATCTATCTGAGAGTTTGCTTAGGATAATTATGGTTTACAAAGCCCTGTCACAGCGTCTCTGAAGTTCGATAAGCCTTTGTAAAAGTGCTCCTATAAACATCAGTTTGATTAAAGACATGCATCTGTATTCTTACTAACTTTGATATTTTCAGGCTCGAGCAAATTTGCTGGACGTAATGATGGCTTCCGTATCAAGTGACTCATCTCCGACATCATCTTGTGGCGGAAGTGTTGCCAGCGATTCCACAGAAGATCCTCCAGATTACGGACATTTGCACAGGATCCACAAATACCACAGACAGAAAAAAGGTTGGTCTGATATTAACTATTTCTCGTAACATGAGAATAGATTATTAAATTAGTGCATATGGCGCGTCTGTCCACAGTGGTGTACAACATGCAGCTATGTTTGTCAGTCTTAAAACTAATATTAATGTAGTAGACTAGCAGACACGTTATCAGTGTACTTTCTGAAACTTATCCTATAGAATTAATTATGGGCACGATTAATTTTATTCCTATTTTTGCTAAAATAATAGATTTGCTTAAATTTATCTAACCATTACAAACTAACATCAGTTCCAATTTATTTCAATATTAACGCCTAGTGCAACCGACATTCGGCGAAAAACAATAAATAATTGGACCAGAGCTTTCTTAATGACACAACTAAAAATGCTTTTGCTTCTAAGGACAAATCTAGCTGCATACAGGTAGATGCATTTATTATGTACTTATGCTATGAATGATTTGTTTAATTAAGGAACGAATGAACGACGCACTAACCTAGCTCAAGAGATTTCAGATAACTGCCTGCTCAGAATAAATGTTTCTTTTAATTGTGAGGTTTTACTTTCATTCAATTTGGTGTTCTAAAAGTGATGATTTATGTAACTGAACTATTCAGTACTCAACCTTTTTACTTTTAGGCATTAGGCATACTGCTTTTAGAAAGATTATAAATATACCTTAACTTAGATTGATTTTTTCTTTGAGTTTTTCTTTGGTTCAAAGGTATAGGTACCACTTTAGTTATTAACCGCATGCAAAGATCACTTTTTTTATAATGACCAATAAAATAGCAATCCCATACATTTTACTGAAGTACATAGTCCACAAAATTGGTCATTTTCTCATTTTCTTTTGCCTATCTATTCTTTTTCCTCGTTTCTTATACCTTGTAGATATCTGCTAGTAGTACTCTTCCTAATTTTTGCATTTATGTTATACTATCTGTACATTATGAGTTTGTTTACTGATTTTTTCTAATCATTGTGGTATTGGTGCAGTTGCCTGTTGAACTTGCCATAAAATATATTTTATCAATTGATTGGATTAAGATTCATTTTAAAAATAATAATTGCTTATTATTGCAGGATCGTAATGACGATGATTTAGAAATATGCTATAAACTTCAGTTCTTTCATAATAGTTTCTTCAAATTTATTATAAATAGTCTTAGAATGATTTTGCTGATATAAAATGAAGATCAACGGTCTTTTACCAGTACCACACTTTTACCCATTTTCTCTTTTCTGTCCGTCAAATCAGTCAAAAACAATATGGTGAAATGTCATACTCAGCCACTGTAAATTACCTAAGCAACTTGGGTTTGAATAGCTTTTTTCACAGTCGTCCCCCTCACTGATATTCGCGTGGTAAATTTTATATGGGGTCCGTTGTCATGAGAGTAGCACTGACCTCGGCAATGCATTTTTAATATCAGCACTGCATGCATTCTGACTTAAACGCATAAAAGGCAGAGGTCAGTTTTATCCATAAAGCACAAACATTTTACACACCCTGATTGTACGAGAACAGACATGATATTCGATATTGCACAAAATATTTGGTCAATTTATTTACCACACCTATGATTTCTGTAAGAAATGGCTATTTTTGCAAAAACGATGAACGTTGCAGCGGTCCTTGAATAAAAGTTATCATTCAAATAGGTTTTATTCAACTACAAGTAAACTTATTCCAATTTATTTTAAAACGTTTTGGCCCTTTTCGCCTCTATTTGAAGGGAAAATGATATGGCAGTGAAACTGATTACATGTCCAATTTCAGAATTCATTCTTTAATATACATTTTGAACGCTGTTTAAGAATGCCTAAGCTTGTATTTCATCGAATGTTCTCTATTTAGTTACACAAAAGAAATATCAGAAATTGTATTATATTAACTAGATTAATATCAAGGAGCTTTATGGCCAAGAAACTAGTATAGATGAGGAAATCTTGGGGTTGTGGCCAAAATTTTTCAAAAAAACTGTGGGTCACTGCATAAAGGAGACTTTGCTATTACTTGCCAAGCTTTCGACAAAGTTTATTACCATCTTCAGAGCTTTCTACAATAGCTATAAGAAAAGAAAAAAATGAGTTAAAAATATTGTAATGAAAATTCATCAATATACTCACAACGTTGAGGTTTTCCAATAAAAAAACAGCACTGCATTGAGTCAAAGACTTAAAATGCCAGCTCTAGTATAAAATCGTCAAACAAGTTTCAAAAAGTAGCTGACAGAAAGGTTCTACCGGCAGAACCTTTCTGTCAGCTGCTACAACATGCTTCACATGTCTCGGGTTAACCCGATCACAGTTTCCGTAAAGGCCTATAGATTATAGATTGTTAATTATTATTGACAGTTGACGATACCAACTGTGAGAAAACAAAAACCTGAAAAGTCAAAAAACACCAGAAAAACACAATCTCAGTTGTAAAACCTGAATACAGGGTGGCCTTAAATAAAAAGATACGGAAAATCACAAGGTATAAACGAAAAATTTGATGTCAGAGAGTCCAATACAACTATTAAGATCGTGATGGAACCCTGCCAAACTTTTTCCTTTCCATGTTTAAAATAGATATGAGTAAATGCAGCTCAAACCATCAATGTCTGACTTCTTGTTCAAGTTATTAGGGGTGTTCTTAATATGTACCATTTCCAAAAATGTTCCCTGTTCCCTGCCCTGAAGATGGCAATAAACATTGCCAAAAGCTTGACAGTTAAGACCAGAGTCTTCTTTATGCGGTGACCGGTAATCCACAGTTTCTTTTAAAAATTTTGCCCACAACACCAAGATGTTCCATCTATACTTAACTAGATTATGTATACCTTTATCCTTCTTCCTATTCTTTATGTTATCAAAAAATATCGATTAATAGAATTATGGGAGTGAGAAGTCAATCACTGTGCTTTAGGGATATAAGGTGGGTGTGAGTGTGTGGGTGCGTACTTTCTGGAAGTCGACAGATGAATCGGCATAGCAGAGATATTGGAAAAACTGGAAAAAAAACTGCATTGCTCTTAAGAAAATTTAGTCCATATTTTTGTTTATTTAGCCGCACCGCACCGCACACCCCGCATTAAATATATGAAATAAAACTCTTGCTCAGGTGGGCTGGTGTAGATAGGAAGATGAATAATGGGAAATAATACGATTTTTCACAATAAGGCTATCAATGAAAACAAAATTTCTTGTTAAATATATTGGAAATTCTATATTATCTTATTACTGCTCAACGATAAATAAGTTTTTATAATTTTTTTTATATAATATGCAATATGCATATATGTTTTGCCTGATATTGGTCGAATTATTGTTTTAGATTAAGTTAATAATTATGTGCTCTAAAATATCTCAGTCTGCTCTCAAACAATGCAAAATTGCAACTTTTTGTGCAGTTCTAAATATTTAATGCAATTGGTCTGATATAATGGTCCCTTATTCGAATGATACCACGCGAGTATTTGTAAAAAGCACAAATTTTGTTTTTGAAATATTCATTACAATACTTAAACTACACATCAATTTCAACAAACATAATTTCAACAGACAGAGAGTCAGAAAACCAATAGGGTCGAATCCTTTAAAAATCTGTAAAATTTAAGTTGTGTTGTGAAAGTACACCTCAAAAGCTCTTGTAAATTTAAATACCATTGTTTTATTTTTGGTTTAGAAGACGCATTCTTACAAGTACGAAAATAGTAGATTAAGCAAAATTAGCTTGATGTTATTGAAAACTATTGATTTTTTGCCCTCTCTTCACGGCGACTTTTTCTCAGTTTTGCATGGATACAACTATTATTTCAGCTTAATGCAACCTGGATAAGGCCGCAATCACCAACATTGTCGACCGCAAGCTTGTCGACCGGTTTTGAAGCCTTGATATCATTCCCGGACATTCGGGTGAAGAAAAAATAATGCCATACCAATTATTTATTTAAACAGCCTTCTCTTAGCATTCTTAACGAAAGCACCCACCCCCCTCACTGTACATACTTATATGGGTTCGCTACGTCCTGTTCACACACAACAGCGACAAATCAGTAAGCAAGCTCAACCTATCTTAACACACATATACATACACACCACTCTTATCATGTACCTCAGTAAAAATGTCAGGGATTGTTAAAGCTGCTTCCGCATCGGCACCATGCACCCCCATGACGGAGACCACGGTGTGAACCATGTGTGTGCGTTCTACTTGCAGCGCGCGCCACTCGCCCCCAGTTGGCCGTGGTTAGGGCGACGTCGCTGTCGGCATCCGCCCGACCTACGATCATCGGCCGCACCGACTTATTCGTACGCTACGGGGAAAAGGAAAAGGAGGCTGTGGCGCTGTTCGATTTCCTCGACGAGCTCAGCTCGACCAGCGGCGGCGCTTCGCTGGGCTGCACGCCTGAAGAGGACGAGCAGGAACGACAACCGCCGCCGCCACATGAGCAGATCAACAGGTGTAGGATCACCGAGGTGTAGGTGTAATACTTCAGACTGATGCGTTCACCCGCACCACGAATAACAACTAAAGGTTTTATCAGTTCGAGTCGTTGAGATGAAATGACGAAACGTTGATTTATTTTTCATGTATTTAGATGCACCAAAGACGTCCTACTGATAGACCACGCTTTGTAGGGCGTCGTTGAGCTGCACAAATCAAAAAAATACCAACAGAATTGTTAACCTCAAATATATGTATTGCCTATATTGAAGTATCTCAAAACAGCGGCGCCATCCACCAAAAGCTTTGCTGTGCTGGGTGGAATGAATCAATGTTAAGGTTGTTACTATGACTTTTGTTACCACAATTGACGTCATCAATAGCATGTTAGCAATAATAACAATAATTATTGGGTTCGAGTTATTCTGCGATTGCAGCAGCACATGGAATTATGAATAAACATTGATGTGAGGCCACGTGCAAATTTTCAGTGGGTTTCATCCTTAGGACAAAAAAAAATTAATAAATACCCAACTATAGATAGAGTGATATACTGCTACTAAATACGAGTATCATACGAGTATGGTATGGTTATCATATGCATTACATATATGAATAGAATGCTAGTAATCCGCTGCAGTGGCATATTTGTTACTATAGGCTGTTTTAATTCGTGTCAGACTCTGTCGTCTGTAAGTTGGCTACACACACAAAACTGCAAGCCTGACAAGCATGTATGTACAATAATATTGTACAGTCTTGCATACTTTCCCTCTGCTACGACACGATACAAGTAGGTACGCTTGAAGAATCATCAGTTTCTGTCGTAAACACGTCTAGCTTGGACGACATTGTGCTTGCTTTGGCTGCTTTTTGCCTTGCTCAAAAACGAAAAATGCAGAAAAAAAGTGTATTCTATCTGCGATCAAGAACTACCTGCGGTAAGATCTGATCCGATCTAAATAATTAAACAACCTCGACTTTTTACCCAAAATTTTGACATTTTTTCCAGCGTGCATTATTAAAACAGTACGTCGGCAATAAATTGTCAAAAACTTCCGTTTTGAGTACCTATCACGTATTTCCTAAACAATATACCTAATTATTTTTGGAGAACGGTGATGCTTGGCAATAAATCATTTTCCCCCATATCTCTCGACCAGATAAAATGAAGTTTAGTGGTTATCAGTAATAACAAAATACATATATCGTTTTTTATACTCTTCTAACTTACTCTAAAAAAGTATGAGGTTTCTATTTATATGACTATACTATACAGAAAGATGTACACCGTTCTACGTAAAAAGTGACAAACTACCACTGCCATTGATGCCGATATTTTATACTTCACATGGTCGCCTCACAAGAGATACTTCAATGTAGCCTGTATTTATTGACGTATAACTGGAATCAAAGCCGTTTGGTTCAATTGACTTTTAAGGGGCAGTTCATTGACACAAGAAAATAAAATGTCTTGAGGATGTTTTTGGAATTTTGCAAATCGCATTTCATCTTTAGTTTACTAGCGCTCATGGTAAAAGCTAAGTTTTGACTGGTAATAAATTAATGTTTCACATTTGCTGTGATCATTACAGATGTCTCAGTATAAATGTATTGCCATTAACTTTATAATGGAATGTTAGGCTTTGAATAGACTGTCTTATGCAAAAACACGATACGAACAAAAACTGATACTGCAAAGCGTTGTACTTCTCAAAAGTGGACATTACGTGAATAGGTGAATGTTTACGGGTTGAAGATGACTGAGGCTGTAAATTTTTGCAAAACGTACTGAAATCTTTGATCTGTTGTTTATATTCTGTATCTAGAGTATTGCATTAAAAATGTGGATTATTATTTTTTAGAAACGTACACCATAAAATAAAAACATTTCTTATGTATAAACTAATAGCTGGGCATACTTGTACCGAACTGTGTAAATTTGGTTGAATCATGTTGCTGATTGTTTACATGGCTACAGCGGTTGCTGCCATGGTTCTACATCCTTCTTGCCAAATTTCTTGTCTTATAGGTACATTTACCTGAACGGAACAGTATAACAGTTTCTTTTTTAAATGCGTTTGCTGCTACGGTAAAGTTGCGCGAAGGCGAGTAAGGACACAACAGCACGTTCAAGGTGAGATCATGTCCAGTTCTTAAGGTCGTCCCTGTCTAAACTAATGAGATGCCGACAACTGGCGTATTTCTATTTTTGTATTTTAAGACAAGAAGCTGAACGTTCAAATGTATCACGGGTGGATAGATGAGTGCACATGGTGCGCCATTCATTAATACCCCGATGGAGTAAGCGCATCGGACACTTACCGGTCGCTAGGCAACATGCGTAAACAAACTACCGTCAACCACAGGTGCAATCAGGGACATCAAGTGGTTGGCCCGTTCTTATTTGTATAATGGTTTGGTCTACGGTAGCAGTTGTCGAACTTATTTCCTGAGCGGCCAGTAGAAAGATTTAACAATTGTTATTTCTTATTCAGCAAATGCAAAACTCCTTTTAGAGTTGGATCCGGTGAATGTGATATTATTTTAAACATAAACTGGTCTATTTTTCATTCAATATAAATATATAAAAACATATAGATTAAGTTTATGATCATTTTTATTAAAGGTTGTCCATCCATGTTTTTATAAGAGAGGTATGTATGATGTGGTAAACGAGAAAATAAAAGTATTTTCACGAGGATTCGAATTTATTCTCCGGATATGTTATATGTATAACAAATAAATGTTCGAGATAAAATGTGTAAATTAAATAATCAAAACTTTATTATCATAATTACGGCTATAAGACCCTTTTATATAGTTGATATTTTATTCAACAGTTTTGATACAGCTATTTTAATAATCACATCCACAAAAGTATATTTGTGAAATTTGCATAGCCAAATATAATAACATCACATTGTACAATTTCGTATAGTATTACACTTATTTATTTGTGTATATGTACATTTTACATATATCCCTATAGGCATATTTTGTAAATTATTTATTTATTACTATCAAAAGTATAAAGACAAATAATGTTGAATTTAGACTTAGATCGAACTTAGCTTATAAGACTGTAAATACAGGTATATTGTCTAACAAGAAAATATTCACCCAATTTTTCTGAATCAT
Source organism: Callosobruchus maculatus (assembly GCA_951848785.1). NCBI lineage: Eukaryota > Metazoa > Arthropoda > Insecta > Coleoptera > Chrysomelidae > Callosobruchus > Callosobruchus maculatus. Next base: position 2,509,472 of record CATOUR010000038.1, on the reverse strand, counting down.
GGATCAAACGAATTATTTGTAGTACACATGTGTACATTGTGATATATTGTGAAATTTGTAGAATTTCTTTTTTTGTTTTAACAGTTAAAAATGTATTTGATTGTAGCATACTACATAATATGAAAGTTTATTTCACATTAATACTGTGTATGAGGACTCTTGCCTTCATATATTATGTATATTGTTGTTCAGAATGAGGTCATATTGGAGCATATTCTGTAAGATGCAAGTTATAGCTACGGAAATATCAGAACAAGCCTGCTTGATTATGACTATTAAAGCAGATGCCTCATAATTATGAAAAAAGTCAAAAATTTTTTTGACTGGACCTTAGTTATACCAATGAAGGTTTTTTTATTTCCAGAACTTTTATGGTATGGGACATATATGTACAAAAAAGGTAATATCTTGTTAAGAGAAAAAATGGCAACACCTGAAGGTTCCCAGTTCCATCATATTAATTTACAGAATACACCCAGAACCATGTTAGGTCATTTCATTTATAATGCCGTTGGGCCTATATACATATACATATAAACATCAATATTAATTGTAGTGTGGCAGCAAAGTACTGGAGTACTTGATTTACATCTTTTCTTTTTACTCCTTACATAAAAATGTTTAAAACTGAACTGTGTGTAGAGTGATGTATTTTTGTATAGGGTACTTATATACTTTATATATGTATATGTTTATATCAAAATATATTCATATACATATGGTACAAATTTAGAAACTTAAATACATATATAAAAATTATTTGTGGTTTTATTTATCTTTCTGTAAGCATTTCATCTTCGTACGAAGATATGCGTCGATACTTCGACTGACATCTGTCACCGGCCAAATAACCCACGTTGAGTTTTTGCCCAAAAAAATTCTCGCCACTGTGTCTTTGGTCGATTACTGTGAACCCCCAGAATCCTAAAATTTAAGGGTGAAGAGATACTGCTCATTGACGAGCACGCTAAACAATTTTATTGAGAGATACACAGACACAGACAAAGAAAGGGAAAGAGGGATTAAAAGAGAGATAGAGACACACGTAGAGGGAAAGAGAGATAAAGACAGGTAGAAATACGGATAAAGAATGAGTTAGGGAGAGGAGAGAGAGTTAGGCCCGGTTTCATAATCATTCACTAATGCGTTGATTAGATGATGCACCTATTAACTTAATCATTCCATTAAAGTGATGCGCGTTTCATAATGCATTTGGAAACATCAATTAATTAACATGCAATAAAATGTGGTTGGTACACCTGAAAGAAGGTTTTAAGCTAAATTCAGATGCATACGACATCCGACGACACGACGGTACGAAAGTGGTACGAAACTGTTCCGATCTAAAAGGGCAAACCATTCTTTTCAAAATTGTACGATTTGATTTTGATCACAGTGGGAGCGGCGGCCCTGTGTGCTTGCGAAGTTTCTCGACTCTGTAGTCCACTGACACGCGCAAGAGAGAGGGTTGCTGTGTGATTCTGTTTGACTATAATGTCAAATCGTTGCGCGGTTTCGCCTGCTGTTTAATGTATGTAATCCCCTAAGTAAGGGATATCAAAGACTCTGGGAAGGTTATCCTTGGAAACTTACCATAGGGAGTTAGTTACTCTGCGTAATGAACTGCTCTGCAGATCCTGTAGGTTAGGTTAGGTTGAAAGTGAGTGGGGCGATTATGCCTCCTTCCACTGCGACTCAATTGTGTCTATTGTGGCTCACACCTGTTTAGAGTTCACCGTACAATCCACACTTCTTAACGAAGGCGATGATCGCGATGGGTGAAACTTCCTTGAAGTCATAAGGTTCCAGTTGGGCAAGTCCAAATGTCTGGTATATCTCGCCAGTGCAAGTGCTTTCCTCTCTGCCCAATCTGAGATGGTTTTTTTAGCGGTGCTTTTAGCAATGTCCGCAAATGGTTCTGGCCCTGTGAACAGAGATTCAGTTCGATTCGTCCCTTCCTGGGAAAAGGACGTTGTAGGATCTCTCCGTGCGCGCTTGGGGAACCATAGTCTGAGACCACTCCGAGTATGTGGTTATGGGTAATTTCACTCATGATACCCGTTGTGTCTGGTCCTAGTTCCGTTTTGTCCTGTCTGCCAGCTGATAGCAGTCTGTATGCGGCCATTCTTGCAAGCTCTCTCCACCTCAATGTAATAAAGGGTCAAGTTTAGAAGGGCCTTCATGGCCAGTGTTGGTGTAGTAGACATGGCTCCAGTGATAGCCAAACAGGCGGTGCGTTGCACAGCCGCCAGCCCGATTCTGGTTGTCCGTTGTAAGCATTTCTGCCACCAGACAACAGTGCCATATACTACCATGGGTTTGGTCTTTTGTCCAATATAAGACAAATAAATTTCACCTCCTCTGCGAACTGGATTGACTCTCCCGCTATTCTAGGTATGCAGAGTTTGTCTAGTTTCCGTCTTTTAGTAAACAAAATAACAACGGTTTTGTGAGGGTTTATCGACATTTGTTCCCTCCTGCACCAGCTGTCGATTGTGTTCAGCGCTTGTTGAAGTTCAGAGATAGTCTTTTCATACTTTCCTCTGACTAGAATAACCAGATCGTCCGCATAACATTGAACGTTCACACCTCGAATAGAGAGCTCATTCAGCAGGTTATCCACCAGGATGGTCAACAAGAGGGATGAACGCAGTCCCCCCTGGGGACATCCCCTTCTTCTTCTTTAGTAATTCCGCACGTCGGCGATCCCTCGTATTATTCTCACATCATATGTAGGGTGCCATTTTCTGCCTGTCTGAATATTGTCCTTCTATCTTACCTTGCAGTATCAATTTGGGTATCGAGTATCAGGCACCTCTAAGGATATGACCAAGGTAAGATATTTTTCGATGTTTGACAATATCAAGAAGTTCTCTGGTTACGCCAGCGATTCTCAGTACTTCTTCGTTGGTTTTATGTGCAGTCCAGGGAATGCGGAGGAGTTTCCGGAGTGTCCACATTTCCAGTGCTTCTATGCGGTTCAATGTTCGTACTTTAAGAGACCACGTTTCTGCACCGTAAAGTAATATGCTCCAAACATAGCACTTCACTACCCGAAGCCGCAGAGCCAACGGAAGACTTCGTGAAAAACGTTCTTTAGTTTAAGGAATGTAGTTTTCGCATATCCAACCCGTGCTCTTACTTCTTCATCGCAGTCCTATTTACTGTTCAGTGTGGATCCTAAATACTTAAAACGTGTCACATGTGATCTTCTCCACACGCCTCTTTTTGCAAGGGCTACTTGGAGTGACTGAAGGAGTGCATTGTTGAACGCTCCTTCTAGAAAGGCACCCAACGCAATTTCTGCTTTGTTTTTCAAATAATGGTCGATTTTGCCCACTAGGTTGTGCAAGGCAAGATCCGTTGATTTACCTGCCGTGTATATTATATTCGTATTGGTGAGGATTCAACGGTATTAACCGTAATGATCACTCTTTAATGTGTTTATTCACGATTCTTTCTAGAGTTTTCAAGAACGATGTTAGGCAGATAGAACAGAATGATTTGGGTAGAGACGTATCCACTCTACCCGCCTTCTGTATGAAGACAGTTCTTCCTGACGTCCACCACCATGGGGCGTTAGTTATTCTGCGTAATGAACTGCTCTGCGGATCCTGTAGGCTTCGCATATCCGTTTTGGCGAGGAAACAAGCCGTACATGCGTAGCTAGTTGTTGGTCTAATAATATCTTGTATAGTGTGGCGTCTTATTCACCAAACTCAATTTTGTAGTTGTACATAACCTATGGTAGAGTTGAGGAAACGTAATTTTGAATTTTGTTTTTAACACTATACTAAAGTGTTCTTCTGCCAAGTCACACGTTTGTCGAGGGTAATTTCTAGATCATACGTGGGAAACTCAGCCGTTTTATGTCAAAATTCATATACTCCAAAATGGTCATTCACCCTAACCCTAAAGCTACTTGACAGTCGACTTCCATAAGTTTGGTTATAAATAATTTATAAATTTGTAATTTTGTAAACACGTCAGCCTGGTAGGCAGAGTAGGGCCCCCAGTGCTCCCACAAAAACAGGGCTCTCCTTGCGCAACAAGGGTGCCTCATTGCCGCTACTAATTCTGTAATATATCACATTTGTGATGACACTTAATCAAAGTTTAAAAGTTTCAATTCACATAACTTAGGGTGGATTTATGATTGCCGAGGTGTCGCTGGATAATACTGGTTGGAAATTCGAAGCTTCGACAGAAAACCCCAACAGAAGTCAGAAATGCTTATCGAGTCTGTGACAGGCACTTTGCACTAGAGGATAAAGAGGCAGATCAACCAATACACAAGAGACGAAGATCCAACATAAAAGTAAATGCAAATCCATCACTGTAGTTGCCTAATCAAGGTTAGATGTATTTCATATAATATATATAGCCCTTTTACACTTTTGACTATAATCATGTATCATTGTCACATGGGGTAGGTTGCCTGATACTGGTAGGCAAGTCTGGGCTCAGAAGAAAAATATAAGACTGATTTTTGGGTTAATTTTTAGGGTCATGCCAACAAAAATCCATAAAACATAAAATTGTAACAGCTAAATTGGTTTTAGATGTGAGCTTTTCAATGTACTGTGGTCTACTTTCCACCATTTCCATACATGCAGCTTGTCTGGGGACATTCTGTAATGCAACTCATATTGCCTTACCAGTCATGTCGTCATTCATCTATTGCACTGTACAAATATGGAGATATTAGCTTCAACAAATCAGTTTTTTGTGACTGTATAATTGAACATTTATTATACTCTGAAGATCCTTTTGCTCAATGCCAAATGGTCACCTAAACATTGGGTTCTAATGTAGGAGTCATTCGCCATCATAATCATAGTTTTTCTTATGATTGGTATCAACATGGACATTTGAATGCCACACCTTCTGTATTGATTCCTATTATTATATTGATTCATATGTAGCTGTACTGTACACCAAGATTAAATATGCAAATGTTTGCTTCCAGGTATGATGGAACAGGCTGGAATAGAATTGTTAATGTTCATTGACAAAATCTTTGACAGTCTCAAGGGATCAGCACTGAAACCGAAGGACAGAAAACTGCTACAAGCAGCAGTGACTGCCAAGAGTGTGCATCAGGAGTTATTATTATCATCATCCTTATTATTATTCAATTTACTGTTACTTATCGTTTTTATTTTCTTGTATCATGTTTTATTAGAAAATAATGAAGCTATGTGGACCTTACTGTTCTACTTTAATTTCATGGCTCCACCAGTATTGTGGTGGAATTGCTAACCTGTCTTTTTAATATTACAGTAAAGTTCTAACATTAGCTTAGGTCAGAATTTGCATTTTGTCAGACAAATAGAAACAATTATAAAGTGCTGTTTTTAGCGGAGACATACTCCTAAAACCTATATCTAGCGCTGAAATAGTTCCTTTATGATGTTTGTGTGGCTGTCTGGCAAATTGTAAATTTTGACTTAGGCCGTGTTAGAACTTTACTATCACCATAAAATTTTCTATCTGAAATTTTCTAATCGCCCTCGTAGTCAGGTATTTCTCTTACGCCCCCGTATATCATTATTTCGTTGCTCCAAACGCGAGATGGCGCTGAAGGTCAGTTTCCCATCTATAACCTAACCCAACCCAAAAATTTTTTATCTATGATTTCTAGATACTTTAACCCTGTCTCGTTTTTCTTCTCTTTCTTTGTCACGCTCTCTTTCTCTTACTGCCTTTCTCTCTCTCTCTTTGTCTGTCTCAATGTGTCTCTCTCTGTGTATCTTCCTGTGTCTTTATTTCTCAATACTCTCTCATCTCTATACCTCTTTCTCTCTTTTTATTTCGCTCCATCTCTGCCACTCCTCCCAATTACTGTTGTAATAGGGTGAATCATGGCCGACTCTACACTAAGCTTAATTCAGATGCACACGACATCCGACGATACGACGGTACGAAATTGTTCCTATTGGTTGAAATATTCAAAATGATGTCAAATCAAAATATTTCAACTAATAGGAACAGTTTCGTACCGTCGTATCGTCGGACGTCGTGTACATCTGAATTTAGCTTTAGATGTGGCAACGTGGCTTAGATGTCAAATAGTGGGCCTATAGTTTCAGAATAATTATTACATTTTATACGTATTAGAGTTCATCTGGGTTAATAAATTAAGAAAAATACTTTTTAGAACTACTACTACTAATACCACTTACATCTGATGTCTGGTTCATCGTAGTCAGACACTAGAAAATAAAAATAAGCGCAACCTGTTTCCTGCTGCCACTTCCACTTAAATGAACACTCAATTTACTTTGTAAATGGGCTAGTATCATGAATTTTTTTTATGATTGCATATGATAGAGTATGGCATAAGAACCTTCTCAAATTTTTCCGCGATTTTTTTGAGCACGGGAAAATCGAGAAAATGAGGAAAATATTTGAATTTCGCTAGGGCCGTGACGTCACGGCCCTATAGGGGAACAGCCAATCGGAAGACGGATACGTGTGCTGTGTTGTCGATCTACCTGATCTGAGCGAACATACGGCTGACGTTTATCGCCTTGTGTTCCGTGATCCAGCGGCCATGACCTGGGTAGTAGAGTCGGCCATGATCTAGGTAGGAGTGTCGGCCATGATCTAGGTTAAGGCTCGTGTGCTCGTGATCCATTATTGACAGCTGACATGTCATCCTATCTATGTTGTGCATCTGCGTTATGTGTCGTAGACTGTATTATTTGTCGTGTGTATTGTTTTTTCGCTTTTTGTTTATAATCGGTTCGTGTTTCACAGGTAAAGGTAAGGCACACTAATGCTGAAATGTAACAACTTCTTAAAAACATTCACTGCACAATAACTAAAGACAAAAGTGGACGCGTCGATGACAGGCAATTCATAAAATTATAGGGTTAGGTTTCATTTCATTTGACAACCTTCTTTCACGTGGCACAGCCAAAAGGTGAAACGGATGAAACCTTAGATAAGGAAAGAGAGGGGATACCGCACGCCCATTTGATGCTATATGGATTAGCTGATACCGAAAATGAATAGCTGTCAAAATGCTGGTGGAAAACTGACGGTAGTGTCAAGGTGGTGTTTTTTGCGATATTTAACGTTTTTAAGACCAATAATTGTGAAATATTGTGGTGAGCGTAATGGTGGGGTGTGCAGCTTACCGTTGTAAAAGCCACAGCAGCAGGAAGGAGCCAGGAATTACTTTTCACAGGTAAATTTATGATCTTATTTTTTGGTGTATCCGAAATTCATGCAAATATCTCGATATCTAGTTCAAAGATATATGTGTATCCGAAATATAATTTGGAATGTACCACTAACATGCGAATCATAATGTTTTTGAGCACGTAAAGTCTAAAAATTATGTTTTTAAGGGATTTTTTGGTTCAAATACAATCAGTTTTCCAGTGGCGTATCTATTATAGCTTACATTTTGAATAGAAATATTATGACTTTGCATTGTAATATATAATATACCAATACCCTTATACAAGGTGTGCATTTTAAGGGTGGCCTTTATTTGTAGTTGTATGAATAATAAAATTAATTTTCTTTCTTCCTCGACAGGTTTCCTAAAGATCTTCCTAGACATGATTTATGGATCAAAAATATGAGGATCGAAGGTTGGAAGCCTACAAGCAACGATAGGCTTTGTTCTAAGCATTTTAAACAGAATTTCCTTCATCAAACAAATCAAAAAGTATATCTTCTGAAAGGAGCAGTCCCCACCATATTTGACGAGCTTCCGGAATACTTACGTCCAAAAATTGTAAGTTATAATTCCTAGCTTACATTGTCTACGCTTAATCAATATTAAAATAATAAACATCCTAGGACAGATGGATAGATGGATAGATGGATAGATGGATAGATGGATAGATGGATAGATGGATAGATGGATAGTTGGATAGATGGATAGATAGATAGATAGATATACTTTATAGTCTAAGAATTTACAAGATTCTTATTGACAAAGCTATATAATAACAAACAAAACTTTTGGGATATTCACTAAAACCTGTGAGGAGGAAGTTTGTTATAAATCTTCACTCCATTGTATATAATTGGATCATTAATGAGTTATGATTTGGGTGTGATATTAATTTAAAATCATTCTTATGCCTTATGCCTATATTCTATATTTATGGTCTCAAATTTCGTTTTATATTTGAGTATTAGTGATGACGTTTCCAAAATAAACAGTGCAATAAAGTAAGGAGAAATACGATTACGAATGGCTGAATAACCATTTAAAAATTGATAGCTATGAAAATCAAAAGGCAGCTAACCTCAAAGATGTAATAACTTCTTGTGTTACAGTTACATTATTAAACAACTATATTTAGGTGTGTTTACTCGATACGAAATCAAAACAAAATGTTACTGTCACTTTTCCTATAAGATTCAGTCACTCATTCACATCTACTTAAATCATAAATTAATTTGTTCTGTCTTTCTTTCGGAAATAATGTTTCAAACATTGTCTAATATACAGCTCTGTTATTTTAGGCAAAAGAAAGAAAAAGACCCCGTGAACGTGATGTTCATCCAGAACCATCGCCATCAACCTCAGCTCTGGCTGCACAGGACGACTCTCCCCGGAAAAAGAAACTTAAAAGAGAACTGCTGCTGCAAAAAGATAAGAATAAGGAAAAAACGAAAAAGATCCGTGCCCTTGGTCAGTCACTGAAAAGAGCACACAAAAAAGTAGCCTCTTTAAAAATAATTGCTGAGGAATTAGAGCGACAAAATTTACTATCTCAAGAAAATTTAGTTTTAGTTCAAAATATGAGCAAGGTTAATATAGAAATATTGAACAGAAAAATGGGGAGAAATGTTCAATATTCACCTGAACTTAGGAAATTTGCCCTGACATTAAATTTTTTTTCACCAAAGGCATACAACTATGTGAGAGATGTTTTTGACACTTGTCTCCCGCATAGCAAAACTATTGCTAAATGGTTTCAGAATGTGGATGCTGAGCCTGGTTTTACCAAGGAATCAATAAATACCTTAATAAATAAGGTTCAATCATCTGACAGACCAATAATTTGTTCATTAATTATCGATGAAATAGCCATACGGAAACATTTAGAATGGGATGGAAAAAAATTCCATAGTTATGTGAACTATGGTACAAATTTAAACGATGACTCTAATGCTTTAGCCAACGAAGCTTTTGTTATAATGTTGGTTTGCATCAATGGAACTTGGAAATTACCTGTCGGTTACTTTCTTACAGATTCTTTGAATGGCAGTCAAAAACATTCAATTGTATCTCAATGCATCCATCTGATTGAAGATACGGGAGCCAAAGTTATGTCAATCACATTCGATGGTGCTCCATCTAATACCGCTATGTGTCATAACTTTGGATTCCTATTTAACATTTCAAATATACAGACAAGTTTCAGAGTTACAGATCACAATGTATATATTTTTTATGATCCATGTCATACGATAAAACTTGTTCGCAATGCATTTGGTGAAAAGAAAATCCTAATTGATTGTGATAACAATTTTATTCAATGGAAATACATAGCGCTTCTAGAGAAGCTGCAAACTAGCGAGGGCTTACATTTAGGGAATAAGTTACGTCGCGCTCATATTATTTTTGTCAAACAAAAAATGAAGGTTCGGCTTGCAGTTCAGTTACTTAGTGCATCAGTAGCCGATGCTATTGAGTATTGCGAAAAAAAGCTGAATCTTGAGGATTTTAAAGGTAGTCAGGCAACAGTTAAATTTATTAGAATTGTAAATAGCATTTTCGATATTTTAAACAGCAGAAACCTAGTAGCACCAGGTTATAAAAAAGCATTATGTCAAAAAAATATAGATCGATCTGCGGAATTTATCAATAGTGCAATTTTTTATCTTTCAAAGTTGAAATTATCTAATAATGAGCAAGTAATCATGTCTAACAGAAAAACTGGGTTTATTGGATTAATAATTTCATTTATCAAGTTCTTTAGGATTGTACAAAGAACTTATTTCTGAGAGAAAAACATTACTGTACCTTCCGTTGTATAAGATTAGTCAAGATCATTTAGAATTATTCTTTTCGTCAATTAGATCAAGAGGTGGCTGGAATAATAACCCAACCGCTCGACAGTTTCTAGCTGCTTACAAAAGGCTTCTGGTTCGAGCAGAAATTAGAGAGGGCGGTATGGGTAACTGTATTCCATTAGATCAGATCCCTATTCTAAGTAGTTCTACAAAAAATGTAAGGTCTGAAGATGTAATTAATAGTAGTTTATCGAACCATAGTTTAATAGACATAAATGAGCCTTCTGATGATCTAGAAACTATTTGGAAGGATCATGACTACATCATGAATGCACCTGTGATAAGTGAATGTTCATCCCAAATTGTGCAATATATTGCTGGTTATGTTTCGCACCAATTACAAAAAACAATAAAATGTGAAACATGTGTCACAGCATTGATTGGTACTAGAGATCGATTTCTCAATTCCCTAATTGAATTTAAAAGCCACGGCGGTCTGACTTACCCATCAAATGATGTTATCAAGATATGTTTGAAATCGGAACATTTTCTGAGAGATAATGAAAATTGTATTCACACCAAACATTTTGTACCTTTGCTGATAAGCAAAATAATATCAAGTTTTCTAGGCACCCCTATTTTCAGCTGCTTAGAACGTCACGTATTAGAAAATGATGTAAATCATATATATTTTTTAATAAAAGCTGTATGCACAAAATACTTAAATATCAGAATCCATTTTATTGTAAAATCTCGATCACAACAGGACAATCCAGTTCGGAGCCAATTAACAAAAATGATTCTGTTTAAAGGGCAGTAAAATATTGGTAGTTTTTGACCTTCATGACTGTAATATTGACTGCCATCAATTGTAGGAGCAAGCGAAATGCCACGTTCCTACAAAAAATTTATTTTTGTTGAAGCACACAATACTGAGTTTCACCCAAACTTCCCCATAAGTAAATACATAACTGCAATAAATTAGAACTTACTGGAAGCAAGGGGTTAAGTGATAAAATAGAGTTGTAATTTCTATGTAAGTTATAGGACCTCACCTATATTGAATGAATTGTTCGTTTTTATTTACTAGCTAATCTAGGGGTCATTTTCTAATTTTGTAAATGTTTTGATTTTGGATAAGATTAAAGGACCTTTGTATTTCTAGCCCAAAACTTACTTTATTTCATGTCTGAGATAATTTTTATGTTTAACCCCCCAGCTTTTTCATTAATTATTGCCACCGTCGCAAAAAGAAGTTATGTATAAAAAAGCCTCGTTGGAGTAATTAAAAATACTGCTCTTCATTACACACTACAAACAGCAAGTAACAGCGTAACAGCAAGTAGATTTTTTTACTGCATATGGGGACTCCGAGATTGAAGGCATCAAATTCCTCAATCTCGTAAGCTAATCTATAATAACAAAAATGTTTTATTGCTGCTTCTGTTTACAGTATGTAATAGACAGTATTTTATATATAAACATAATGTCAATAAATATAAATATACTATAGGTATTATGTGTTCTTTAATAATAAAAAATTGATTTACTACAAACTACAAGCAGTTTTTTTCTTTCTGGGTAGAAGTATAATCGTGTCTTTCATCAGTCATATACTGCAAATGAACATAACATGTTCATGACTGAATAAAATATATACATTATCAATTTTTATATATTATTGGCCACAAAACAGCAGTCGAATGAAAATCACGGTTACGGTAATGTTAGTCACTTAAATTTTAATTGTGGATGGCGAAATTGGCCATATAGAAACCCTGAATAACAATATTTCATTAAATTTTATTTGAAAAAGATTATTTCTACAAATAGCTCAACCATAACGTTAATCCCATTAGTTACGCCACTGGGAATAGCGCTTTGGTGCCATTTGGTATCAGAAATGTCAGTCGCGGGTTCCGTCCTCTCTCTTTCCTTGTCTAAGGATGAAACCTATAGGGCACCCCCTTACGAAACTGACGCCAGACAGAGCATAAAACACTAGTTTGTTCCGTGAAAATTGGGTCAGTACCGCGATTTGGTAATTTATCGTGGCAACAATGCACTGCTAACGTATGGCGCCTTTCGCTGTCATTGGCTAAATTTAAATTCTTTCTTTTAAACTTTAAAACGAAATTACTAGTGAACAAAATGATGCAGGGGGTAACGAAATGCATCAATACACCTATTTTTGTATACACTAAGGGGTTACAATGATTTAATCATTGTTTTCAGACCCATGATACTAGTCCATTGTCACTTGAGCTAGAAAAATTCACTATTAGGTCACTGTGAAGCCATTCTTGCTGGTCTTGATTCCCTTTCACTATCAAATCTTTTCGTATGCCCAGATGCATGCCCAGATGAGTTCTATTAACTGTATTTTTCTGTGATATTTGGGAGGTCCAGAAAACATTGTAGGTACCACATTGTGCTTTAAAATAGGTCTTATCCTTTGAAATGTTTGTAAAGTATTGTTTTTATTCTTATAAATATAACCAGCCCATACGAGGAATACCGTTCACCCACTTCTGTTTGTCCTTTGTTGGAAGCACAATTGCTAACGAACACTCAATTTACTTTGTAAATTGTCACTTGAGCTAGAAAAATTCACTATTAGGTCACTGTGAAGCCATTCTTGCTGGTCTTGATTCCCTTTCACTATCAAATCTTTTCGTAGGTATGCCCAGATGCATGATGCATGCCCAGATGAGTTCTATTTACTGTATTTTTCTGTGATATTTGGGAGGTCCAGAAAACATTATAGGTACCACATTGTGCTTTAAAATAGGTCTTATCCTTTGAAATGTTTGTAAAGTATTGTCTTTATCATTATAAATATAACCAGCCCATACGAGGAATACCGTTCACCCACTTCTGTTTGTCCTTTGTTGGAAGCACAGTTGCTGAATGAACACTCAATTTACTTTGTAAATTGTCACTTGAGCTAGAAAAATTCACTATTAGGTCACTGTGAAGCCATTCTTGCTGGTCTTGATTCCCTTTCACTATGAAATCTTTTCGTAGGTATGCCCAGATGCATGATGCATGCCTAGATGAGTTCTATTAACTGTATTTTTCTGTGATATTTGGGAGGTCCAGAAAACATTGTAGGTACTACATTGTGCTTTAAAATAGGTCTTATCCTTTGAAATGTTTGTAAAGTATTGTCTTTATTCTTATAAATATAACCAGCCCTTATGAGGAATACCTTTCACCCACTTCTGTTTATGTCCTTCATTGGAAGCACTAATTGCTAGTGCAACCTGGTACTACACACTTTGCAGGCATCTGTTTGTCTTTATAGTTTCGTTTGTGCAGGCAAATAATTAGAAACACATTAATAATCACCTTCCAACCATATTTTCTGCTCTGGAAGAATACACATGACATAACCACAAATAAAAACTCGGCCCGCTGATTCAGTGTTGCCATATTTCATGCTCCGGCCTAGTACTAGTAAAGTACTACTCACTAGTAAAGTCGGCGATGGGTGAATAGATGAGAGATAGCTACTATCTCTCAGGGGTGTGAAACTCAAATGAGGACCCTGTGTAGCGGCGTTAGCGCTAGCCACCTAGCACACCTAGCGGGGTTGCGTGAACTATTGATCAGCCAACTCTTCAAACATATTTCTAGATGCATCAATAGGAGTGGTCCAATTGTTACGCCTAACGTCATTTTGACAGCCATTGTCGTAACTGACATTGTCGTTGCTCGCTTTTGTCGATTGGCGTCTTTTTGCAATTATGCACTACTTTTGAGATTTTTGTCTGCCTATTGTTGTCTATATGTATTTAGGAATGGGTTCTAAATATTTACGCCGTTGTCTTGCGCCAAATTGCAAGAATGTATCCACATTCGCGCATCCGCGCGAAGGTAAGTGATTTACCTGATTTATACCGCTGACCCCATTTTTGTATTGTGAATTTTGATGCAAAATTAATACAAGATTGATCATTTCTACATGAAATATACATATATCATTTGAATGCATTACTAAACACTACTACTCATACTCATATAACTTGTATTACTGTTCACAATCACATACGCTGCTATAAAGGTGTGCAGCATTCCCTCTCTTTGGCAAACCAGTGCATTGAAGGTGAGGTCCGATGGTCTAAAAATACATTTTTTTTATTTCAGACACTAAATCCCATCTGATCAGCGTATACAGAGACGCTAGACCTACAAATATACAAACATCTTGCCTGCATCAATATGAATAGTTAAGGAATATTACCTCTTTACTCTTCAAATTACATGCCATCAAAGGATTGTAATTATCATGAAATAGTGATTCTAGTGAATAAATCATGCTTTACTTTTATATGAATTGTTTTTGTACCTTGTGTAGCTGATTTTATTTAAGCAATTGTCGTATTGAAATAAATTACAAAAGGGTTTGTTTTGCTTTATTACACTAATGCATATCTAATATATTCCCATTCTTACATAATCAGTTGAATGTCCTATATAACGTGGTAGCTTGTCACAAAAATTTACCTAACTCATTAATTACCTGTTTTGAAAATTGCACCGATTAGAAAAGTTAAAACGCTAATTAAAAAAAAATGGAGTACGTGTCGTGAGCAATATTAGTTTTATTTATTATTACGCCACATCAATTCCATTTTTTTAAATTAATGCTTTAATTTTTTTTTTAATCAGGTCCATTTTCAAAACAGGTAATGAATGCGTAATTGTTATGACAAGTTACCACGTTGTCTGGAGGCTGAATAAGCTTATATGGTATTTCAAAAAGCCCGCTCTTTTCGTAACTTACCCCACCTATCGTCGATCACCTACACCAAACTTTTTAGATTGACCTAGGTCGTCAATATCTACAGTTTCCTGTAATCGATTCGTGAATGCATTGTAGTGACACACGCAACCCGAATAGATGGCACGGATGTCAGTCAAAAATGCCACGCCAAATTTTCATACACAGAGTGTCCAGTCTTTCAGTGGATCTATTGTCAGTGCTATCTCTTTTTCTCTTATCCCATCACTATTTCTCTAAGGCCCGGTTTCATAATCATTCACTAATGTGTTGATTAGCAAATGTGCCTATAAAATTAATCATTCCATTAAAGTGTTGCGCGTTTCATAATGCATTTGGAAACGTCAATTAATTAACATGCAATAAAATGTGGTTGGTACACCTGAAAGAAGGTTTTATGCCACATTTTGTGCCGTTTGAACTACATTATGACATTTCTCTTAACCTGTAAAAGTGAATGTGTCAGATTGTGACAAGTTTTCATGTTTGCAATTCTATTAAATAAAGCATCATTCCTCTTATGAGAAAGGTATGGAATCAAAGCCAAAAAAAGTAAAACGTGCGCGTGATGGTAACATTACTAAAGAAGAGGAACTGCTACTCATTCGTACAGTAGCAATATTCAAAAGCATTATAGAATGCAAATTTACAGATAAAGCGAACAATCAGGAGAAGGTAGGTACCTGACGAGTGAGGATATAATACAGTCGTCTACAAATACATATAGAGATGAATAAATAAAATATTATGCAATTAGATGAATACTTGCTTTTAACTGTGCTCAAAAGCTGCTATGAATCGATGTAATCTGTTTTATTTTATAAACATTGATAAAAGTGAACAACCACTGGCAACTCAACCTTAACCTAATGAAATTCTGATATGTGTGTCAACTCTTAAACGTCATACAAACGACATGTCAGATTTATAGGTTGATTTTCGAATTAATGCTCTTTAACTGGCAGAGGGCGAGCAATTACCTTATTGGGCAATTATGTCATTTTAATCTGTCACTTGGTGATTATGAAAACCATTTATTTTCTAATGCTCAGATTAGGCATAATGGGTGAATTAAGTTTGATTATGAAACCGGGCCTAAGGCATTATGATTAATCCGAGCATTAAGAAATAAATGGTTTTCATAATCGCTAAGTGACAGATTAAAATGACATAATTGTCCAATAAGGTAATGGCTCGCCCTCAGCCAGTTAAAGCGCATTAATTCGAAAATCAACCTACAAATCTGACATGTCGTTTGTATGACGTCTAAATATCAGAATTTCATTAGGTTAAGTTTGAGTTGCCATTGGATGTACACTTTTATCAGTGTTTATAAGATAAAACAGATTACATCGATTCATAGCTGCTTTTGAGCACAATTAAAAGCAAGTATTCATCTTATTGCATGATAATTTCTTTATTCATCTCTATATGTATTTCTAGACGACTGTATTATATCCTCACTCATCAGGTACCTACCTTCTTCTGATTGTTCACTTTATCTGTAAATTTGCATTCTATAATGCTTTTGAATATTGCTACTGTACGAATGAGTATCAGCTCCTCTTCTTTAGTAAAGTTACTATCACGCACACGTGATGCTTTTTTTTGCTTTGATTCCATACCTTTCTAATAAGAGTAATAATGCTTTAATAGAATTGCAAACACGAAAACTTATGTCACAATATGACACATTCACATTTACAGGTTAAGCGAAATGTCATAATGTAGTTCAAATGGCACAAAATGTGGCATAAAACCTTCTTTCAGGTGTACCAACCACATTTTATTGCATGTTAATTAATTGACGTTTCCAAATGTATTATGAAACGCGCACCACTTTAATGGAATGATTAAGTTTATAGGTGCATTTGCTAATCAACGCATTAGTGAATGATTATGAAACCGGGCCTAAGGCCCCAATATGCTTAATCCGAGCGTTAGGAAATAAATGGTTTTCATAATCGCTAAGTGACAGATTAAAATGACATAATTGTCCAACAAGTTAATGGCTCTCTCTCGGCCAGTTAAAGAGGATTAATTGAAAAATCAACCTATCAAACTGACATGTTGTTTGTAGGACGGTTAAGAGTTGACACACATATCAGAATTTCATTAGGTTAAGGTTGAGTTGCCAGGGGGACACTTTTATCAATTTTTATAAAATAAAACAAATTACATCGATTCATAGCTGCCTTTGAGCACAATTAAAAGCAAGTATTCATCTAATAGCATAATATTTTCTTTATTCATCTCTATATGTATTTGTAGACGACTGTATTATATCCTCACTCTTCAGGTACCTACCTTCTCCTGATTGTCCACTTTATCTATAAATTTGCATTCTATAATGCTTTTTAATATTGCTAGTGTACAAATGAGTAGCAGCTCCTCTTCTTTAGTAAAGTTACTATCACGCGCACGTTTTGTTTTCCATTCCATACCTTTCTAATAAGAGTAATAATGCTTTAATAGAATTGCAAACAGGAAAACTTATGTCACAATCTGACACATTCACTTTTATAGCTTAAGCGAAATGTCATAATAGGCCTTTACGGACACACTGATCTGGATCCGGATAGTTTAGTCATATGTCAAACAGCTGTCAAGTGGGACTTACGATTTCATGAGGGCTGTTCCAAATTACGGTACTATCACCGCCCCAGAACTGATTTCATCATGCCCCGCCCATTTTGTGATTCTAGAATCGATGATTGGTTGGTACCCTGGCGGACCAACCAATCACCGTTTTTAGAACTGCAAAATGGGCGGGGCATGATGAAATCAGTTCTGGGACGGTGATAGTACAGTAATTTGGAACAGTCCTCATGAAATCATAAGTCCCACTTGACAGCTGTTTGACATATGACTAAACTATCCGGGTCCAGATCAGTGTTTCCGTAAAGGCCTATTGTAGTTCAAACGGCACAAAATGCGGCATAAAGCCAAATTCAGATGCATACGACATCCGACGACACGACGGTACGAAAGTGGTACGAAACTGTTCCTATTGGTTGAAAGAGTCAAAATTATGTCAAATCAAAATATTTCAACCAATAGGAACAGTTTCGTACCGTCGTATCGTCGGATGTCGTATGCATCTGAATTTGGCTTTATGCCGCATTTTGTGCCGTTTGAACTACAATAGGCCTTTACGGAAACACTGATCTGGACCCGGATAGTTTAGTCATATGTCAAACAGCTGTCAAGTGGGACTTATGATTTCATGAGGACTGTTCCAAATTACTGTACTATCACCGTCCCAGAACTGATTTCATCATGCCCCGCCCATTTTGCAGTTCTAAAAACGGTGATTGGTTGGTCCGCCAGGGTACCAACCAATCATCGATTCTAGAATCACAAAATGGGCGGGGCATGATGAAATCAGTTCTGGGGCGGTGATAGTACCGTAATTTGGAACAGCCCTCATGAAATCGTAAGTCCCACTTGACAGCTGTTTGACATATGACTAAACTATCCGGATCCAGATCAGTGTGTCCGTAAAGGCCTATTATGACATTTCGCTTAAGCTATAAAAGTGAATGTGTCAGATTGTGACATAAGTTTTCCTGTTTGCAATTCTATTAAAGCATTATTACTCTTATTAGAAAGGTATGGAATGGAAAACAAAACGTGCGCGTGATAGTAACTTTACTAAAGAAGAGGAGCTGCTACTCATTTGTACACTAGCAATATTAAAAAGCATTATAGAATGCAAATTTATAGATAAAGTGGACAATCAGGAGAAGGTAGGTACCTGAGAGTGAGGATATAATACAGTCGTCTACAAATACATATAGAGATGAATAAAGAAAATATTATGCTATTAGATGAATACTTGCTTTTAATTGTGCTCAAAGGCAGCTATGAATCGATGTAATTTGTTTTATTTTATAAAAATTGATAAAAGTGTCCCCCTGGCAACTCAACCTTAACCTAATGAAATTCTGATATGTGTGTCAACTCTTAACCGTCCTACAAACAACATGTCAGTTTGATAGGTTGATTTTTCAATTAATCCTCTTTAACTGGCCGAGAGAGAGCCATTAACTTGTTGGACAATTATGTCATTTTAATCTGTCACTTAGCGATTATGAAAACCATTTATTTCCTAACGCTCGGATTAAGCATATTGGGGCCTTAGGCCCGGTTTCATAATCATTCACTAATGCGTTGATTAGCAAATGCACCTATAAACTTAATCATTCCATTAAAGTGGTGCGCGTTTCATAATACATTTGGAAACGTCAATTAATTAACATGCAATAAAATGTGGTTGGTACACCTGAAAGAAGGTTTTATGCCACATTTTGTGCCATTTGAACTACATTATGACATTTCGCTTAACCTGTAAATGTGAATGTGTCATATTGTGACATAAGTTTTCGTGTTTGCAATTCTATTAAAGCATTATTACTCTTATTAGAAAGGTATGGAATCAAAGCAAAAAAAAGCATCACGTGTGCGTGATAGTAACTTTACTAAAGAAGAGGAGCTGATACTCATTCGTACAGTAGCAATATTCAAAAGCATTATAGAATGCAAATTTACAGATAAAGTGAACAATCAGAAGAAGGTAGGTACCTGATGAGTGAGGATATAATACAGTCGTCTAGAAATACATATAGAGATGAATAAAGAAATTATCATGCAATAAGATGAATACTTGCTTTTAATTGTGCTCAAAAGCAGCTATGAATCGATGTAATCTGTTTTATCTTATAAACACTGATAAAAGTGTACATCCAATGGCAACTCAAACTTAACCTAATGAAATTCTGATATTTAGACGTCATACAAACGACATGTCAGATTTGTAGGTTGATTTTCGAATTAATGCGCTTTAACTGGCTGAGGGCGAGCCATTACCTTATTGGACAATTATGTCATTTTAATCTGTCACTTAGCGATTATGAAAACCATTTATTTCTTAATGCTCGGATTAATCATAATGCCTTAGGCCCGGTTTCATAATCAAACTTAATTCACCCATTATGCCTAATCTGAGCATTAGAAAATAAATGGTTTTCATAATCACCAAGTGACAGATTAAAATGACATAATTGCCCAATAAGGTAATTGCTCGCCCTCTGCCAGTTAAAGAGCATTAATTCGAAAATCAACCTATAAATCTGACATGTCGTTTGTATGACGTTTAAGAGTTGACACACATATCAGAATTTCATTAGGTTAAGGTTGAGTTGCCAGTGGTTGTTCACTTTTATCAATGTTTATAAAATAAAACAGATTACATCGATTCATAGCAGCTTTTGAGCACAGTTAAAAGCAAGTATTCATCTAATTGCATAATATTTTATTTATTCATCTCTATATGTATTTGTAGACGACTGTATTATATCCTCACTCGTCAGGTACCTACCTTCTCCTGATTGTTCGCTTTATCTGTAAATTTGCATTCTATAATGCTTTTGAATATTGCTACTGTACGAATGAGTAGCAGTTCCTCTTCTTTAGTAATGTTACCATCACGCGCACGTTTTACTTTTTTTGGCTTTGATTCCATACCTTTCTCATAAGAGGAATGATGCTTTATTTAATAGAATTGCAAACATGAAAACTTGTCACAATCTGACACATTCACTTTTACAGGTTAAGAGAAATGTCATAATGTAGTTCAAACGGCACAAAATGTGGCATAAAACCTTCTTTCAGGTGTACCAACCACATTTTATTGCATGTTAATTAATTGACGTTTCCAAATGCATTATGAAACGCGCAACACTTTAATGGAATGATTAATTTTATAGGCACATTTGCTAATCAACACATTAGTGAATGATTATGAAACCGGGCCTTAGAGAAATAGTGATGGGATAAGAGAAAAAGAGATAGCACTGACAATAGATCCACTGAAAGACTGGACACTCTGTGTATGAAAATTTGGCGTGGCATTTTTGACTGACATCCGTGCCATCTATTCGGGTTGCGTGTGTCACTACAATGCATTCACGAATCGATTACAGGAAACTGTAGATATTGACGACCTAGGTCAATCTAAAAAGTTTGGTGTAGGTGATCGACGATAGGTGGGGTAAGTTACGAAAAGAGCGGGCTTTTTGAAATACCATATAAGCTTATTCAGCCTCCAGACAACGTGGTAACTTGTCATAACAATTACGCATTCATTACCTGTTTTGAAAATGGACCTGATTAAAAAAAAAATTAAAGCATTAATTTAAAAAAATGGAATTGATGTGGCGTAATAATAAATAAAACTAATATTGCTCACGACACGTACTCCATTTTTTTTTAATTAGCGTTTTAACTTTTCTAATCGGTGCAATTTTCAAAACAGGTAATTAATGAGTTAGGTAAATTTTTGTGACAAGCTACCACGTTATATAGGACATTCAACTGATTATGTAAGAATGGGAATATATTAGATATGCATTAGTGTAATAAAGCAAAACAAACCCTTTTGTAATTTATTTCAATACGACAATTGCTTAAATAAAATCAGCTACACAAGGTACAAAAACAATTCATATAAAAGTAAAGCATGATTTATTCACTAGAATCACTATTTCATGATAATTACAATCCTTTGATGGCATGTAATTTGAAGAGTAAAGAGGTAATATTCCTTAACTATTCATATTGATGCAGGCAAGATGTTTGTATATTTGTAGGTCTAGCGTCTCTGTATACGCTGATCAGATGGGATTTAGTGTCTGAAATAAAAAAAATGTATTTTTAGACCATCGGACCTCACCTTCAATGCACTGGTTTGCCAAAGAGAGGGAATGCTGCACACCTTTATAGCAGCGTATGTGATTGTGAACAGTAATACAAGTTATATGAGTATGAGTAGTAGTGTTTAGTAATGCATTCAAATGATATATGTATATTTCATGTAGAAATGATCAATCTTGTATTAATTTTGCATCAAAATTCACAATACAAAAATGGGGTCAGCGGTATAAATCAGGTAAATCACTTACCTTCGCGCGGATGCGCGAATGTGGATACATTCTTGCAATTTGGCGCAAGACAACGGCGTAAATATTTAGAACCCATTCCTAAATACATATAGACAACAATAGGCAGACAAAAATCTCAAAAGTAGTGCATAATTGCAAAAAGACGCCAATCGACAAAAGCGAGCAACGACAATGTCAGTTACGACAATGGCTGTCAAAATGACGTTAGGCGTAACAATTGGACCACTCCTATTGATGCATCTAGAAATATGTTTGAAGAGTTGGCTGATCAATAGTTCACGCAACCCCGCTAGGTGTGCTAGGTGGCTAGCGCTAACGCCGCTACACAGGGTCCTCATTTGAGTTTCACACCCCTGAGAGATAGTAGCTATCTCTCATCTATTCACCCATCGCCGACTTTACTAGTGAGTAGTACTTTACTAGTACTAGGCCGGAGCATGAAATATGGCAACACTGAATCAGCGGGCCGAGTTTTTATTTGTGGTTATGTCATGTGTATTCTTCCAGAGCAGAAAATATGGTTGGAAGGTGATTATTAATGTGTTTCTAATTATTTGCCTGCACAAACGAAACTATAAAGACAAACAGATGCCTGCAAAGTGTGTAGTACCAGGTTGCACTAGCAATTAGTGCTTCCAATGAAGGACATAAACAGAAGTGGGTGAAAGGTATTCCTCATAAGGGCTGGTTATATTTATAAGAATAAAGACAATACTTTACAAACATTTCAAAGGATAAGACCTATTTTAAAGCACAATGTAGTACCTACAATGTTTTCTGGACCTCCCAAATATCACAGAAAAATACAGTTAATAGAACTCATCTAGGCATGCATCATGCATCTGGGCATACCTACGAAAAGATTTCATAGTGAAAGGGAATCAAGACCAGCAAGAATGGCTTCACAGTGACCTAATAGTGAATTTTTCTAGCTCAAGTGACAATTTACAAAGTAAATTGAGTGTTCATTCAGCAACTGTGCTTCCAACAAAGGACAAACAGAAGTGGGTGAACGGTATTCCTCGTATGGGCTGGTTATATTTATAATGATAAAGACAATACTTTACAAACATTTCAAAGGATAAGACCTATTTTAAAGCACAATGTGGTACCTATAATGTTTTCTGGACCTCCCAAATATCACAGAAAAATACAGTAAATAGAACTCATCTGGGCATGCATCATGCATCTGGGCATACCTACGAAAAGATTTGATAGTGAAAGGGAATCAAGACCAGCAAGAATGGCTTCACAGTGACCTAATAGTGAATTTTTCTAGCTCAAGTGACAATTTACAAAGTAAATTGAGTGTTCGTTAGCAATTGTGCTTCCAACAAAGGACAAACAGAAGTGGGTGAACGGTATTCCTCGTATGGGCTGGTTATATTTATAAGAATAAAAACAATACTTTACAAACATTTCAAAGGATAAGACCTATTTTAAAGCACAATGTGGTACCTACAATGTTTTCTGGACCTCCCAAATATCACAGAAAAATACAGTTAATAGAACTCATCTGGGCATGCATCTGGGCATACGAAAAGATTTGATAGTGAAAGGGAATCAAGACCAGCAAGAATGGCTTCACAGTGACCTAATAGTGAATTTTTCTAGCTCAAGTGACAATGGACTAGTATCATGGGTCTGAAAACAATGATTAAATCATTGTAACCCCTTAGTGTATACAAAAATAGGTGTATTGATGCATTTCGTTACCCCCTGCATCATTTTGTTCACTAGTAATTTCGTTTTAAAGTTTAAAAGAAAGAATTTAAATTTAGCCAATGACAGCGAAAGGCGCCATACGTTAGCAGTGCATTGTTGCCACGATAAATTACCAAATCGCGGTACTGACCCAATTTTCACGGAACAAACTAGTGTTTTATGCTCTGTCTGGCGTCAGTTTCGTAAGGGGGTGCCCTATAGGTTTCATCCGTTTCACCTTTTGGCTGTGCCACGTGAAAGAAGGTTGTCAAATGAAATGAAACCTAACCCTATAATTTTATGAATTGCCTGTCATCGACGCGTCCACTTTTGTCTTTAGTTATTGTGCAGTGAATGTTTTTAAGAAGTTGTTACATTTCAGCATTAGTGTGCCTTACCTTTACCTGTGAAACACGAACCGATTATAAACAAAAAGCGAAAAAACAATACACACGACAAATAATACAGTCTACGACACATAACGCAGATGCACAACATAGATAGGATGACATGTCAGCTGTCAATAATGGATCACGAGCACACGAGCCTTAACCTAGATCATGGCCGACACTCCTACCTAGATCATGGCCGACTCTACTACCCAGGTCATGGCCGCTGGATCACGGAACACAAGGCGATAAACGTCAGCCGTATGTTCGCTCAGATCAGGTAGATCGACAACACAGCACACGTATCCGTCTTCCGATTGGCTGTTCCCCTATAGGGCCGTGACGTCACGGCCCTAGCGAAATTCAAATATTTTCCTCATTTTCTCGATTTTCCCGTGCTCAAAAAAATCGCGGAAAAATTTGAGAAGGTTCTTATGCCATACTCTATCATATGCAATCATAAAAAAAATTCATGATACTAGCCCATTTACAAAGTAAATTGAGTGTTCATTTAAGTGGAAGTGGCAGCAGGAAACAGGTTGCGCTTATTTTTATTTTCTAGTGTCTGACTACGATGAACCAGACATCAGATGTAAGTGGTATTAGTAGTAGTAGTTCTAAAAAGTATTTTTCTTAATTTATTAACCCAGATGAACTCTAATACGTATAAAATGTAATAATTATTCTGAAACTATAGGCCCACTATTTGACATCTAAGCCACGTTGCCACATCTAAAGCTAAATTCAGATGTACACGACGTCCGACGATACGACGGTACGAAACTGTTCCTATTAGTTGAAATATTTTGATTTGACATCATTTTGAATATTTCAACCAATAGGAACAATTTCGTACCGTCGTATCGTCGGATGTCGTGTGCATCTGAATTAAGCTTAGTGTAGAGTCGGCCATGATTCACCCTATTACAACAGTAATTGGGAGGAGTGGCAGAGATGGAGCGAAATAAAAAGAGAGAAAGAGGTATAGAGATGAGAGAGTATTGAGAAATAAAGACACAGGAAGATACACAGAGAGAGACACATTGAGACAGACAAAGAGAGAGAGAGAAAGGCAGTAAGAGAAAGAGAGCGTGACAAAGAAAGAGAAGAAAAACGAGACAGGGTTAAAGTATCTAGAAATTACCCTCGACAAACGTGTGACTTGGCAGAAGAACACTTTAGTATAGTGTTAAAAACAAAATTCAAAATTACGTTTCCTCAACTCTACCATAGGTTATGTACAACTACAAAATTGAGTTTGGTGAATAAGACGCCACACTATACAAGATATTATTAGACCAGCAACTAGCTACGCATGTACGGCTTGTTTCCTCGCCAAAACGGATATGCGAAGCCTACAGGATCCGCAGAGCAGTTCATTACGCAGAATAACTAACGCCCCATGGTGGTGGACGTCAGGAAGAACTGTCTTCATACAGAAGGCGGGTAGAGTGGATACGTCTCTACCCAAATCATTCTGTTCTATCTGCCTAACATCGTTCTTGAAAACTCTAGAAAGAATCGTGAATAAACACATTAAAGAGTGATCATTACGGTTAATACCGTTGAATCCTCACCAATACGAATATAATATACACGGCAGGTAAATCAACGGATCTTGTCTTGCACAACCTAGTGGGCAAAATCGACCATTATTTGAAAAACAAAGCAGAAATTGCGTTGGGTGCCTTTCTAGAAGGAGCGTTCAACAATGCACTCCTTCAGTCACTCCAAGTAGCCCTTGCAAAAAGAGGCGTGTGGAGAAGATCACATGTGACACGTTTTAAGTATTTAGGATCCACACTGAACAGTAAATAGGACTGCGATGAAGAAGTAAGAGCACGGGTTGGATATGCGAAAACTACATTCCTTAAACTAAAGAACGTTTTTCACGAAGTCTTCCGTTGGCTCTGCGGCTTCGGGTAGTGAAGTGCTATGTTTGGAGCATATTACTTTACGGTGCAGAAACGTGGTCTCTTAAAGTACGAACATTGAACCGCATAGAAGCACTGGAAATGTGGACACTCCGGAAACTCCTCCGCATTCCCTGGACTGCACATAAAACCAACGAAGAAGTACTGAGAATCGCTGGCGTAACCAGAGAACTTCTTGATATTGTCAAACATCGAAAAATATCTTACCTTGGTCATATCCTTAGAGGTGCCTGATACTCGATACCCAAATTGATACTGCAAGGTAAGATAGAAGGACAATATTCAGACAGGCAGAAAATGGCACCCTACATATGATGTGAGAATAATACGAGGGATCGCCGACGTGCGGAATTACTAAAGAAGAAGAAGGGGATGTCCCCAGGGGGGACTGCGTTCATCCCTCTTGTTGACCATCCTGGTGGATAACCTGCTGAATGAGCTCTCTATTCGAGGTGTGAACGTTCAATGTTATGCGGACGATCTGGTTATTCTAGTCAGAGGAAAGTATGAAAAGACTATCTCTGAACTTCAACAAGCGCTGAACACAATCGACAGCTGGTGCAGGAGGGAACAAATGTCGATAAACCCTCACAAAACCGTTGTTATTTTGTTTACTAAAAGACGGAAACTAGACAAACTCTGCATACCTAGAATAGCGGGAGAGTCAATCCAGTTCGCAGAGGAGGTGAAATTTATTTGTCTTATATTGGACAAAAGACCAAACCCATGGTAGTATATGGCACTGTTGTCTGGTGGCAGAAATGCTTACAACGGACAACCAGAATCGGGCTGGCGGCTGTGCAACGCACCGCCTGTTTGGCTATCACTGGAGCCATGTCTACTACACCAACACTGGCCATGAAGGCCCTTCTAAACTTGACCCTTTATTACATTGAGGTGGAGAGAGCTTGCAAGAATGGCCGCATACAGACTGCTATCAGCTGGCAGACAGGACAAAACGGAACTAGGACAGTAGTATGGATATGCCGGTTCTGATCCTCCCTGAAGGTCATTCAAATGGGGTGGGGATGACCTTGGTTTCCATATTTCATGAGGTGTATTGACGTGGGTTTTTCTTATAGGTGCCGGTTCTGATCCTCCCTGAAGGTCATTTTGTGACGTTGTCTTTCCAAAAGTGATCGTATCTTAATGGGGCTTTTTAAATGGGGTGTTGGGTAACCTTGAGAGTTCCAGTTCACATTGACTGATTGTGAAATATTTGTTATTAGTGTTTGTATTGGTTGTTTGTATAACCTTGAAATTAGTTGTATGATTTTCCTATGAGGATCGATAGTGATCCTCCCTGAATGTTATTAAAATGGGGTGGGGATAGCCTTGAGCTTGGCCTTACAAAAGAACGTGTTTTGCTAACGTCGGGCCTTGCATGATAAGCGAATGAGTGGAGGTGGGGGTACGATGCCCTTGAGTATCTAGCTATAAATCGAGGAGGCTCGATCATCGATGCTACAGTTGCTTGACAGACAGTGATCAAGATATAGTCTAATAAGATGCATACATGTAGTGATTGCGGTGATAATTTTACGCGTTCGGACAATTTGCGTCGACATCAGAGAAATGTTTGCAGTGGCAGTTCCACAAGTGGACCACAAGCTAAAAAAATTAAATTGGATAGTACACCTCCGAATATGATATGTCCTTGCTGCAATGTTTCACTTCCGAAAAATCGAATGACTGCCCACGCAAGGACATTACAACATAGAACAAATTCATCGATCCCGATCACTGATGGTGTGAGACTTATAAAAAGTGCATTCAAATGTAGAATTGCCAGCTATAGATTTAGCCCATCAGAATTGTATACCGACTTTAAAGAGTTTTTCGATAACATCAAGCAAAATACTCTAGATGTAATAGAAGAGAAACTTCGAGTGCACAGAGCCCTGAAAGTGAACATGGAAGTATTCGGGAAGTATGTATTACAAACGAGTGATGTGGCAGACGTCAAATCCTTCAATACGGTTAATAAAGTAATAGACGAGAGCACAGACCTATCTGATGTTTATCAACGGTTTGCTGATGAAATTACATCCCAATCATCTGAGTTTGAGGAGAAGGATTCTGGTATGTTAGATATTTAGAGAAGTGCATAAATTGAGATAGTAACCTTTGTTGTTTTATTTTCAGGGTGGGCGATCGAATGTATCCTTTATGCTGAAGTGAACATTAACAAGTTTTCACCATTGGGTGGATCGTCTTATATAAAGTTACCATACTTTATAGAGAAAAAGAAGGCAGTGGTAAATGTGCGAAATCAAGACCAGTGTTGCTTTGCTTGGGCCGTCACATCAGCGCTACTACCAGCAAGCACCCGAGTAGCGGAAGTGTCATCCTACCCGCATTTTTCAACCATATTGAATGTCCACGGTATGAACTTTCCTATTACTTTTAAAGATATATCATTGTTCGAGAGAAACAATAATATATCTATAAACGTGTACGGAATTGAAAAAATAATCAAAGATGGTAATATCACATACGAAATAGTTGGTCCATTGAGATATGCTCAGAAGAAATTAGCTTTACATGTCAATCTGCTCTATTTAACGGATGATAAGGGGAATGGTCACTATTGTTGGATAAGAGATCTTTCACGGTTAGTTGCACATCAGTTAAGTTCAAACGAGCATAAGCGGTACTTTTGTGACGGTTGTTTGTTATATTTTTCAACTAAGGCGTATCTAGATATTCACCAAAGGAACGATTGCAATCATATATTCACGATAACACCCACAGAAAAATTACGAATTGATAAGTTTGGTAATCAGGTTCCAGAAAACATACTTAAATTCGAGAATTTTGAAAAGCAAATGCCGGTCCCCTTTGTTGTGTATGCGGATTTTGAGTCATTATTAAAACCAATCGATAACTGTGAACCCAACCCAGAACATTCGTATACAAACGAAACCCACACACATGAACCATATTCATTTTCATATTTTATTAAATCTTCATTTGATTCTGACTTATCCAAATTTGTCTTGTATCGAGGTAAAGACGCGGCGAAAGAATTCGTGACAAGGCTAGAAGCGGATCTTAAAGAACTATATTTCAAATATTTGAAAGATGTAACTCCCATGATCCCTTTAACGCCGGAAGAGCAGATTGAATTTGATACTTCAACGAAATGTAACATCTGTGAGAAACCATTTTCAGGATCCGATATTAAAGTTCGCGATCATTGCCACATAACTGGTAAAGTTAGATTCGGGGCTGCACATTCGAAATGTAATTTAAATTTCAAATTACCAAATTTTGTACCAATTATAACGCACAATTTAAGTGGGTACGATTGTCACCTATTTATCAAACAACTATCTTCTCATGGAGATAAGATAGACGTGGTAGCCCAGAATAAGGAAAAATACATTTCATTTACAAAAAGTCTGTATATGCATGACTATGTGGACCGAACCGGTAGAATAAGGAGGAAGTTTTTACAAATGAGATTTATCGATAGTTGTCGTTTTCTACCTGGATCTTTACAAGCATTATCAGACAGTTTGACTAGTAGGGATTTTCTGGAGAGTAAAAAGTATTTTTCAGACCCTAGAGTCTTTAATTTAATTAGACAGAAAGGTGTATTTCCTTACAATTATGTGGATGATGTAAAGAAATTGGATCAAGAATATTTACCGTCAAAGGCAGAGTTTTATGATAAGTTGAATGAGAAAGATATATCTGAGGAGGAATATTCGAGGGCAATAACTGTATGGAGAACGTTCAACTGTAGGAATCTAGGTGAATATTCTGATATTTATTTACGGACAGACGTGCTTCTCTTGTGTGATGTCTTTGAAAGGTTTAGGAGAAATAGTATGAATATTTACAAATTGGATCCAGCACACTATTTTACATCTCCTGGATTGTCTTGGGATGCCATGTTAAAGTATACCAAAGTTAATCTCCAGCTCCTTACGGACATAGATATGATTGGGTTCTTTAAGAATGGTATTCGCGGGGGGATAAGTCAATGCAGCGATAGAATGCACGAAGCAAATAATAAATATTTACCAAATTATGATCCATCTAAAGAATCGACATTTATATCATATCTCGATGCCACGAATCTTTACGGGCATGCTATGTCGTCACCTCTTCCTACGGGAGGTTTTGAATGGATGGGGGATTCAGAAATATCTACATTCGATTTAGAAAATGCCAAAATAGACGGTGAGAATGGCTATGTCTTGGAAGTTGATGTGCGATATCCTGAAGGGTTACACGATTCACATAGCGACCTTCCGTTTTTGGTGGAAAGTATGATCCCACCAAATGCCAAGACAAAGATTCCGAAATTAATCCCAAATCTGTACGACAAGAAAAAATATATTGTACATTATCGCGTACTACAACAAGCTGTACGGTATGGTTTGCAAGTAACCAAGGTTCACAGGATCCTTAAGTTCAAACAATCGTTCTGGTTGAAGGAATATATCGATCTCAATACGGCAATGCGTAATAAAGCAAACAATAAATTTGAAAGGGACTTTTATAAGCTTCTAAATAATGCAATTTTTGGAAAAACTATGGAAAATGTAGATAATAGAAGAGATATAAAGTTGGTCACACATTGGGAAAATCTTCGTAATAGCATCGGTGTCGGAGCACTAGTAGCTCGTCCAAATTTCAAGAGTTGTTCCATATTCAACGAAAATCTTGCAGCTATCCATTTAGGAAAAGTTAGAGTACATTATTTTAAGCCAATATACGTGGGATTCTGTATACTGGACATATCTAAAATAGTAATGTATGATTTTTTTTATGGGTTTCTTAAAAAGCAGTTCAACGATAAAGTATCTATGCTTTACTGTGATACAGATTCGCAAATTTTGAAAACTCATACAGATGACTTCTATGAATTTATGAGAAATAATATTAGCGAGTTTGATACTTCAAATTATAAACAAAACAATGAGTTCAATATTCCAGTCAATGACTCTATTCTGGGTAAAATGAAAGACGAATTTCCAGAAGATCCTATAATAAGTTTTTACGGAACAGGTGCGAAGGCATACTATATCAAGTCAGTTAAGGGAGAAATGAAAAAAGCAAAGGGTGTTAAAAAAGCAGTAATACAAAATCAGTTATGTGGTAATGATTATAAGCATATACTAGAGAATGGTGGTCTGATTTTAAGAAAAATGAATACATTCAAAAGCAGGTTGCATGATGTATATACAGAAGTCAAAAATAAAGTAGCTTTAGCACACAACGATGATAAAAGGTTTATAATTCCAAATACAACAAAAACTTTACCCTGGGGGCACTCTGACATTCAATTTTACCAAACAGACCCCGCATCGAATGTAAAATATGCTATCGATGCCATTAATCAGATCACCGCGCGAGATGAGGCTCCTGAAGATGGTAATTTAGATCTACTTATACAATTAATGTTAGCCGAAGTTTCTAAATATTAGATTTAAGTTACTGTAAGCTTGTAAAGTGTGATAGTATTAAATATATGTTTGCAGAATAAAGTTGGCACATTTTATTTAACCTAAACTCAGACTACCCACAATCTACATCAGATTCATTGTGAGACTTCAAAAATGACTATAGTTGTTCTAGATATCCAAGGATATAATATCCAGTCTACGTTTGTTCCAAAAGAGATAGGGTTTAAGAAAAGTGGAAGTTTATTTCATTATGTGCTTAAACCCGTCATTAAATTCAATGAACTGAGCGTAAAAGATCAAAGAAGCGTCAAGTTTTTGGAAAAATATAATCATGGCATCAGATACAGTAGTGGAAATACAAATGCGCAACAAATCATGAAAATAATTAAACAACATATCAGGAACAGCGATAAAATCTTTCTTAAGGGCCATCAGAAGTATGAGTATGTAGTGAGAGCTGTAGCTATGTTAAACTTGAAAAACATACAGATAGTGAACATTGAGGCTATAGATCATAGTATCTGTCTTAACGTGGGCATGAGCAGAGCAGAGCAGAGTGTTCATAGCAAAAAGTGTGACTACCATTCCGAAAACACGAATGGGAGATGTGCATTGAGAGTTTGTGAGGCTATTGATTCGTGGATTAGGACACCGCCTCCGTCACATCCGCAACCACATATGAAAGTTCTGAAAGACGAGTCGTTAGCCGAAAGAGCAGATCATAATTTTCATTAATACATAGAGTGTCTTTCTTTTAGATTCATAGTTTTAGATTCAAGTTGTCTGTTCATAATTTTTTGGTTGTTGCAGAATTTAATATCTTAAATAGTTGTTAGTGGAGTCTTGGAATTTTAAGTTGCTTTCAACGTATTATATTTGTAGTTTTAGAATTGATATTTAAATCTTTGTGTATTGCAGTTACTTTTATTTGGTATGTTAATATATACATAAGAAAATTTCAAATTGTATTAATCAATAAATATATCCACAAGAAAGCTTTGAGATATTTATTTAAACGAGTATAATTATAGAAAAGGCGAGCTGTCCCTAGCAGTCGGAGTGTTTCGGGGAATGAGACCCTTTGGGTCTCGTAAACTCATAATACAGTTTATTTCTTTAATCCCTAAGTCCATAACAAACTTTATTACCACCCCATGTTTAAGATTAGGTTATTCCACGAAGAGAGGTAAGCCTCTATATAATCCCTAAGCCATTAACAAAATTTTTTATTGCCACCTCATCTTTAAGATTAGATTATTCCACGAAGAGAGGTAAGCCTCTATATAATCCCTAAGCCATTAACAAAATTTGTTATTGCCACCCCATCTTTAAGATTAGGTTATTCCATGAAGAAAGGTAAGCCTCTATAAATACCCATTTAAAATTTAATGGTGCCCCATGGCTACCCTCTTTAAGGCATACACATCTATTAATACATACTTAAAAAATCATTACCGCTCCAGGTATTCAAACTCATGAAATATTTCATAAGTTCTAAATACACATTGATGTAGAAAGAGACAAAAAAAAACATGGCGACATTGGAGTTGATAGGGTAGGGATGTGGGCTGTCTTTCATCCCCATTGGAGGAGTGGGCGTACACCTCTGCCTCTACCCCTACTCTCGAACTATCTGATTGGTGGATTGAGGTCTTAAAAGTGCAGGCGAGGACAGGTAGAAATCATTCTGTCCAGCTTTTGCCGCCAGAATACATCTCACTACCAGCCACCAACTAACCAGCTACGAACCATGTCTCTGAAGAGAAGTGTAAGTAAAAATAATTTTATCCTAACTTGGGAGACCGCTCTACCAACTACCCTCATGGATATGTTTCTAAATATGGTTTTCTCTTTATTGTTACAGATGCCCATCGAATACGACTCAGAAGATGAGTTTCAAAGCTCACCGAAGCGATCGACGCTGCTATCGCGATCGCCTGTTGCCAAGGCTGGTCCCTCGCAAGTACGCGCAAGTCCTACCACCAGGAAAAGGACGGCGCCTATGAAGATGATGACGGGTACCAAACGCCCCAAGAAGGTAGATGGTGATGAATCGCAAAAAAAAGTGGTTGCGATGCAAAAAGAGCCGCGAAAGAAGGTTGTAAGAGTACCGTCGAGTTCGGCAACGCAGCGGAAGCGAAATGAGGGTGCCAAATTTAAGCTGTGTAAGTCGGCATGCAAGACTTACACAGCTCGATTTCGGCAACCTGTACCCCAGTTTGCCACTTCCGCTGCTGTACCGGAGTCGACGGTAGACTTCTCCGTATTGCACGAGGCTCCGACTGTAACGAAACCACCTTTTTGGCGAGAGTCACCCGTCCGGACTTCGGCGGTTGTTGAGGAAGCTACCCCGACATTGCCGTTGTCGATTACTCCACCGGATCAGAATCAAGCACACAAAATTATAGTGCATCAGAATGTGCTTGTTACTGCTCCAGTGGAGTCATCGACGACGACATCTTCGGAGCTTCATCAGGCAAGTCGAAGCCCGGAACCTCTTGCGGTTAATGATGCCCAGTCATCATTTTCACCGGCACCGGCTGACATCCTGGAGGCCTTGCCGCGTACACCCAGGACACCGCGGATATCAGCGACTCAATCGTCCCTCGAGTCGCTGACATCGCACGAGGCCAGTCAACGTAGCAGCGGTAGCGGAAGCAGTGGCGGAAGCAGTAGCGGAAGCAGTAGCGGCAGCAGCAGCCAGACCAGTAGTGGGAGCAGCCAGACTGTGGAGGAGGATCCTGGCTCGCTGCTTGCCAAGGCGACTGCTAAGATGAGAAAGGAACTGCAGGACGCAAGGGTGAGGGTGGAGGAACTGAAGGAGGACCAGTTCCCGCAGATCTTATCGGCCGCCAGGGAGGAGAAGCGAACCGCCGAAGAGTCGAGCCGGCAACTTTGGGGCGACGTTCTGCTGCAGGAGGTGGAGTTGCAGCAACTTCGGGAGGAAGTACTGTCGAGGGAATCGAAGTTGCAGCAACGTCGGAAAGAAGCTCAGCAGCAGGACGTGAAGTTGCGGCAAGCCGGCGGTAAGCTTGAAGGCCTGGAGGAGAGAGCCTCCAAGATAGAAAATTATGAGGCGAAGATAGCAAAGCTGGAGGGACAGATAGCGACGATCGAATCCGTGGATTACCATCCGATCTGTCTGTCCCAAAACCAGAAGGGTGTGTAGTATATATATATATATATATAGTATATATATAGATATATACTACACTTTCCCTTATAGTTAGAATTAGGGTTTTATATGTATATATTTAGAGTTAGATATTTGTATAGCATCTTTATTTTATAATTATAGTATTGTATAAATGTATATTTGAACTAATAAATTTTTCATGTATATATAATTGTTATTAAATATATATTTTTTAATTTTAACAAATTTTCATTGAATATATAAAAATCTTATTATATAAATGTATTTTTTAATTTTAATAAAATTTCATGTGTATATAAAAATATTACTGTTTAAATGTATATTTTATTTTTTTATAAATCTTCATGTACAATAATTACAAAAAATGTATTACTCAATTTTAATAAAATTTCATGTATGTATAAAAATATTATTGTTAAAATATATATTTTATAATTAATAACTTTTCATGTATAATAATTACAGAAAATAAATTATACTTGTTCTCAAATTTAGTGTTTCAGTTAATAATATTTTTATAGAATAGTAGCAATGTACAAATGTAATTTTATGTATATCTTATAATTGAAAAAAAATATATAAATATATCGATTATGAGATTATTTAATAAATGAGTAACAAAAAAAATATGTGAACAAAAACTTTTAATTTTGTATTTATTTGTATGCAGGTGTTAGATATTTGTGTAAAATTTTCTAAGATAGTAGTAATGTACAAATGTGTTTTTTTATTACAATATTTTTTATGTATGTCTTATAATTAAAAATAAATAAATTCAAATATATATATATATATCGATTTTGAAATCTAGTTCTTTTCTGGTTAATAAAATGAGAAATAAAAAAAATATGAAAAAAAAGTTTAGTCTATAAAAAAATATCTGCGAAAAAAAACTATAGGTTGGTCTCCAAGACAACAGGATAGTGCATAGTGTCCAACTACACATAGTGCTTACTGGTTCGTGATAAGTATCGGTAAAGGCAGAGACTAGGTCGACGGCTGCGCCGTCGACTACCCGACTGCCCGAAACCCCGGGTGAAAAAAATTATAGGTTGGTTTCTAAGACAACAGGATAGTGCATAGTCTCCAATTACACATAGTGCTTACTGGGTCGTGCTAAGTTTCGGTAAAGGTGGAGGTTAGGTCGACTGCTGCGCCGTCGACTAACATCGACACGGGCGGTGGGTCGACGGCTCCGCCGTCGACCCACCTTATCTCGCCGCGCATGCAAAGGCGAGGCGGCGCCGAGCCTTTGTATGCGCGGCTCGGCGGCTTCGCCGTAGCATGTGCCGCCGCCGTGCCGGCCCATAGAGCCGGCGGCACATGCTGCGGCGAAGCCGCCGAGCCGCGCATACAAAGGCTCGGCGGAGGCCCATTTTGACGCATTTTGAGGGCCAAATGTGATCTTCAACGGTCCTTCAAAACGGTGGTTTTTCAGAAAAAAAGAGTGAAAAAAAACGTTAGAAGCATGAAAAAATCGAGATAGACAAAATTGGAAGACTGATAAAAAATGAGAAAATAAAGTACACCACTGAATAAAATTTTTAGAAAGATCGTTTGTTGGCAAAGCCGCCCACGCTCGATGAATTTTTTTTCTGTCACGATGGTAAGGTTTTTTGAAAAAAGGTACGATTTAAAAAAACAAGTTTATTGGTTAATACAAAAAAAATCTCTTTATAATTTAATAATAGCACCTCATGTCTCCTCCTCACTATCTATGAGAAAAGGCAGTTCTATCCGCGCACCTCTAAGGTTTGATGGACCATCTGGACGATAAGGATCAGCATCATCATCGCTGTTATCTGATGAGCTGTCTATAGTAGACAACAGGAACCCCAGCGGCTGTACTGTGGAGTCGCATGGTCCATGGTCCATCGGTGGTCTCGCCACCGCCCAATGAGATTGGTCGGGTGTCTCATCATCCGGTACCGCAGTCTCCATACTCCATATGCTGGAACTGTCCTCTTGATCCTGCATCCAAGACGTGGAGTCGCAAGGTCCGTTTGACTCTGTAGAGAAGTCCATTTCGCTGCTAGTTGTATTACTGTACCAGTTGACTCTGCACTATGTTTTTCATTGACAAGAACTCTGCCTTTTATGTTCTAAGCTCCCCACACTAAAGCCCCCTCCATACCTCCCCACCTCTTCATTTTATTTGTGGAACATCGGTGGCGTTGGGTGGTGGGTACTGTAAAGCCACACCCTAATCCACAAGGTATATTTACCGTTTCTGTTAGCCCGCTGGTACTTACACAATATACCATCATCAAATAAAAGATCATACCTTTTTTTTATTTTTATTCAATATTCGTAATATGAGGCAAATCGATACATATAATGTATATAAATATATATATAATATTTTGCTGTTTATTTTACAACTCAAAGAAAGATATAATACGTTCCTTCTCTTCAGTCAGCTTGCATCTTTTTTGAGTTGATGTCACTCGTAGGGTGTCGATTCTCTTCTTGCAATCATCCAACTGTCGCTTTCTCCTCGTCTTGGTTTCTTTTACACGCTTCCTTTCATCGTCTAGCTGTTTCAACTTTTGCTCATCGATAACTTGTGCTGCTTGGAGACTATCGTTCAGTGCCAGCTCCTCTACCAGTTGCCGCTCATTATTTGCTATTTCATCCTTGATGCGTTGAACAGTACTCCTCAACGCTTCCGTCTGGTCTTCGATCTCTGTTTTTGGAGGTTTATTTGATTTTTCCAATGTCTGCCGCAATAATGCTCCAAAAGGCTTGGAAGGTGCCTTTTTTATTTTTCTACTCGTTATCGCAGGCACTGTACTTGTGGACGCTTGCATCGCATCCACGCCAGCTCCTATAGCTACAGGAGTATTCACACTGGTTGCCAGGACAGGCACTGCACTTGCGGCTGCTTCCGTTGCATCCACGCCAGCTCCTATTGCTGCAGGGGTGTTCACACTGGTGTTGTTTTCAGCTGGTGGGTTCACATGGACGAATTCTTCAAGTTCTTCTTGGACATCTGCAGCCAGCTGCGTAAAAGGCAACCCCTCATCTTCGAACTCCTGCAGGATGGCCCGTAAGTCGTCCCCGACGACTATAACATCTTGATTATTGGTTGCGGCCATAATGTTGGTGATATAGGTATGATATACAATATTTTTCTGCGGAACGGTACGATTTTCTGAAGAACGTAGAACTGAAAAGCCTTACAGAATGAAGCTGTATTTATACCCAAAAATTCACAACATAATTCAGTTGTAAAATCAGAGCGGAGGGGACGAATACTTTGGATGGGGAGGATGGGCGAAACAATCACAACCAATAAGCTTTAGATGGGTGGGTTGGGTGAAACTATCGCATCCAATAAGGTTATATTGGTGGGAGCATCCACAATTCTTGTTGGTTTCAGATATCGATATAGTGGTACACAGATCTAAATTAGCATGGTTGGGGTTGGGCGACAAAGTATTTCAGGAGCAGGTGATGACGTGCGAATGTGTTGCCAAAGCATATAACATTTCCACCAATAGGGATTTATGGTCTATACGCCGATTG
Organism: Callosobruchus maculatus; assembly: GCA_951848785.1. Classification (NCBI taxonomy): domain Eukaryota; kingdom Metazoa; phylum Arthropoda; class Insecta; order Coleoptera; family Chrysomelidae; genus Callosobruchus; species Callosobruchus maculatus. Next base: position 2,471,602 of record CATOUR010000038.1, on the reverse strand, counting down.
GCTGGTGGGTTGGTCGTTCTATATTCCCGTTTCAATAGCAGTTGGTGACGTACGAATGCGTTGCCAAAGCATATAACATTTCCACCAATAGGGATTTATGGTCTATACGCCGATTGGCTGGTGGGTTGATCTTTCTATATTCCCGTTTCAATAGCAGTTGATGACGTGCGAATGCGTTGCCAAAGCATATAACGTACTTAATGGTCTATACGCCGATTGGCTGGTGGGTTGGTCTTTCTATATTCCTGAAACGACGTACCCTAAGAGAGGATTGAAGCGGAGGAGGGGAAGCGTTAGTCCCCTAATATCGTATAAATACGGTGGCTGAACGAGAATTACTTAGTGAAGTTCGTGATTCAGTTCTTCAGTTATAGCAAGATTACAGCGAGATAATCAAGAGGAAGAACGAGAATGGAAGCCATAGGATTCAACATCTTGGACCTGGAGCACCTGAGTCAAGGTAAACATTATTCTGCCATTGTATACATTGCGTACAAGTAACAAGTCAAAATACAGCAAGTCTGTTTTCGCTAGTATCCACTCATATGTATTTCTACAATGTACTCTTCTTTTCTTTTCAGCACCAGAGGTCATTCCGGGTGACAGCCGATACAGCGGCTTCACAGAGGTGGCGAGGCGGCTGCGGGCGACAGCATGTCGGGGTGGTGTGGCAGCATCGACCGCAGATCACCGGACATTTGGTCTGCGGCAATGTCCGCTGATCGCGGACCATCTAGTGAAGCCGTCGTCGATGGCTAATCACCTGGTGCGGTGTCGGCGAAGATTGGCAGAGAGTCATGCACCATCTGAAGGTACCTATGCAGTTTGTTTATGAGTAATTATTTCCGAGTTTATGAAATGCTACCTTTATTGATGACACTAAAAATTTATCAAAAACAGTTTATCTTTCTATGTTTTTACTTTTTTTTGCGAAGCAAACGTATTCTATTACAAACTAACCATATACTCATCGATAATTCTTTCTTTTTACAGCTTCTGACAACCATGGGGTAAAAGGAAGAGAGCAGGGTGATGAAGTCGCCACCACCAATGTAGAGGTGCAGAGTGAAGGTATAAAATGTGTTTATTAAATGCGAAAAAATCAAACCACCACCAACTTAGCATCTTTTTTTTTTGTTTTGTACCAATCCTATGATATTGATACTTTCAACATGCGCCAACATAGCAATTTTTTATTATTTTTTGTTGTGTATTGATAATATGATATTGATACTTTCAACGTGTGTACCCATCATTCCTGAAAAATCTAAATTTAATGAAACCTCGTAAGATTTAGCAATATATCCTTATACACCTCTCACCTTTTGCATCTTGCAATCTTCGCACGCATTACAAAACAACACTTTTTTTGTTTCAGAAAACTGGGATAGCGATAACTACCAGAGCTATAAACCGAACTTAGAAAGCAGGGCGGTCCTGCGGATGCCCCCACCGTTCTTGTCCAAGAAGGAGAGACGCAGGTGGAGAGCGAGCGAGGTCGCCCGATTTAATAATCTAACAAATTAGTCAATGATTATTATTGTAAATATATATATGCGAAAAAATAAAACTACAGTTAGTCCAAACAACTGTTTTATTTATAAACGAATCTAAAAATCATCCAAACAAAAAATAATGAAATAAGTTTACACAGTTATCGAGAAACCATTCAAATATATTATTGAATCATTACAATACATCTTTTACGTCTATCCACGAATTTTTTTCTTTCGGGAAACCTAACCACTTAACGAGGAGCTTGGTTCCTCTTTTCTTCAAGACCCTTTCAATCAGATACTCATCTGGAAACTGCGTCTTTTTTAGCTCAGCTTCGTAGAAACAGCCGCTTATCGGTTGCCCATCCATATCATCTAACATATATGTGACTGGATTTGTAATGTTAACGTTGCGTATTTTAAACAATTCCGTAGAATAGTTGGGGGTGTAACCTTTTTCAAATACACCTTTATATCTGCTTACTCTCACAATGTCCCCAAGTTTAAGCTTACTTCTGCCTGCTACCTTTGGATTGCGATACACATTCAATCGTGTATGAAAATCGACTTCGATGGGGGCCAATCCTGTTGTTCGATGTTTCCTGTTGTTATAGAAGTTAGTGACATTTTGCAGAATTGTAATCCATTTGTAACTACCTCTTGCAGAAAATTCCTTGTACAACAAGTGTTTCAGTGAACGAATAGCTCTTTCGGCAATTGCTGCTTTTTTCGTAGAGAACGTGGAGTAATGGTTAATTCCATACCTTTGCATCAGATCAAAAAATTTGCGATTGTAAAACTCAGATCCGTTATCTGTTTGCAGATTGGTTGGATGATAGCTAGCGTCCTGCAGGATATCATGCATTGCAGCCGTCACGTTTTGCATATCTTTATTCTTAATTGCTCTACACCATAAGAACTTAGAGTAGCAGTCAATGACTACCAATATGTATCTATAGCCATTATTTTCCTTATGAAAAGGTTGCATTTCCGCTAAATCGGCTTGCCATAAGTCAGCGAAACCTTTTATGATAGTTTTTCGACGGCGAAAGTTCTTCCGAACTGCCTTGTGTAATTCTTCTGCTATGCCACGTTTTGTTGCGCTGTTAACTGACATATCTACATGTAGAGGTCTGACTCAGGTGATTGTAGAAAAGAAACTGATCATTAATCATGAAAAATCAACCGATCTATGGTCTGAGTTGATTTAAAGTGTAGCCTGCAAGCCACGCTGGTAAAACAGGGCCACCTTCAGCATCGAATTCCCTGTTGACTCCACTAGCTAATTTCTGGCAAAAATTATATAGAACCTCTAGTTGCTCTAAAATGGATATCAAATTGGTTGTTAATACATCAATCTTTTTCTCAAGGCCATCACTCAATTCTAGCGTTTTGCTATTCACTATACTTTCAAGCATATCAGCGGTACTTTTTAGTTTTTTTTCAACATACTTTATATGAACAGAGTCATTTTCATCTGTAGGATCACCAACATTCTTTAACTGCTTTCCATTGATATCATAATTTCCAGTTTGTGTAAGTTTAAAACCAATACCTGGAATACCACGTACAGTTGTATGCTTAGAACTGCGACGACCAAACTTATCTATCGTATTGTGCATCGCTACGAAAGCGTTATACTATTAGTGGGATCTTTCAACTCGCAAATATATGAGGGGTCTAGATGCAAAACCCGCCATATCCATTTTAACTGATTTTGAGTAAATCACTAAAATCTATTTGTGATTCACAGAAATAAAAATCATGTGAACATGATAGTTAACGTAGTTCTAGAGATTAAAAATATCAACTTTCCACAAAAATAAAAAAAGTTCAAATAAGGAGGATTTAGTTATTTATTAAAATAGTTTGGAGATGGCGGACTTTGCTTTTTACTAACATCAAAAAGTAGTAAAATGTGAGGTTTCTTTACTTGAAAATGACAAGAAAAATCATGTATCTCCAAGGATATTATTTATTAATAAAAGTGATACAAATAAACTTCTAGTTAAGTCTACACACGCAAATCATCTTCTGTTTCCAGTCTGGAACAACATTCTTCTTGGTGGCTGTCATTATCCAAAACATCATTTTCCATGGTAGCAGACTCAATAGCTCTTTTGTAAAAGTCCAAACGTCTGTCGTCCCTCCAGTCTGCTCCGAAATGGAGCTGCAGTAAATTTGCCACACTGTCTGCTTTTTTCTTATCGCTTACTCTACCTGGATTCATAGTATTGAGGCCAAGAAAACTAATTTTTTGTCCTCTCTTGAGAACAGATTTGTCCATACCAAGATCTGACTTATAATTGACTTCGCCTCTAACAAGAACATTGTTTGTAGGCAATTTTGTGATAATAAATCTTTTTGCTGGATTAAATTTGAAGTGCCAGCTCCCAGGATTTTTCACCACCTTAGAGATCGATGTTTTCCAATCTTGCGCTACCCAGTCTTCAGTCAGTTTACGAACGGTCGCAAATTCTTCTATAATGCTACAATATTCGCTTGGATCTGTTATAGATGGAGTCTTTTTTATTTTAGACTCAATGAGGCCAAACACTCTATCTGGTGGCATGTAACTATGTCCTACTACGGGAAAAATAACCTGGATTTTTTTGATATTCACAGGAGCCTTTTCCTTGAGCCAGTAACACAACATGCCAATCATCGTTATATTCTTGTTTTGTGCAGGACATCCATCGGCAAAAATAGAAACTTCTTCAATGGCACCACTAAATTCAAATTTTGAAAGTGCATCAAAAAGGGCAGATGATATGACGCTGGAATTTTTTGCCAAGTCAAGATCTGTCCACACATACGACCACACATGATCTTTTCCTAGCTTATCTTTGGACGAACCATTAACCACAGTAAAATTGTACAAATTATATTGTTGGCTAAAGTAGGCAGACTGATCTGGCAATTTTGGCAGACATAAATTCTTTTGGCAGTCAATGGAGAACGTTTCCCTGGTTTGTCTAGACTCTTTCAAAAACTGAAAGAATGCTTTGGCCTTTAGCGTATGTACTCTTTGTTTTATGATCAGGTCATTGTGTTTTCCGACATCTTTTTCTTTTTTCAGCTCTTCTTTAAATCTGATACAAGTAGAGCAGACGTCAGTTTTAGGTGTGCCAAATCCAATATTGTAATTCGTATTAAAATAAAAACGAAAAAAACTTTCTTTCGCTTGCAAGTGTCCTTCTACAGAATCGTTGTACATTTTTGCAAGCCTTTTGATATTTAAATCGCAAGGTAAATAAGTCCTAGTAGAAACTGCACTCCTACAGTAATGGGATTCGACACTTTTAAGACTCTCAATGTACTCTGATATAGCTTCCTTTTTTGCGTCATTTTTACCTTTCACCCTATCGCCCCCTCTGCCTTCTTCAGGAATCTTTCCTTTTTGATACCTTTTCATAACTCCCTGCAGACGATCCTTTTTTACTCCCAAAATACCACAGAACGCATCTCTGCAAATTCTTACGTGTTTACCATGTAAGGTAGGAACTCTGTATTCTATTGAAACTGACTTCGTTGTTTGTGTAATATTTCGATGTCTTTTAGGATCTCTTGAATTACACCATTTCAAAATATAAGTATCCTGACTGAGTTTATCTTTCTTTGAATAAAAATGTTGGTGGATCTTCATTAAGTCGGCCATCGTAAGTTCATTACACTTGAACGCTTTCATTTTAACATGTTTACATGTCGGCTTTTGCGGTAGTTGTTTAGGCGAGTACCTAAAATAGACAATAACACTTACTTAAAAGAATAGTTGCAAATCTATTACTTACAACAATCTCTTTCTGACTTCTCGTTTATGTTTTTCCACGAGTTTCAGTTTCTTGCGACTTAAATTCGGTGGTGTTTTCTTAATTTGGCTGCCACAATCATCCATTGTTATATCACTTTGAAACTAACGAGCAAAATACCAAATATCCGAGTGCGCACTTATATTATGATCACTTGATTTAAACGGAAGCCCTGATTGGCCGGGAGGATACGGCGGAATTTGCAGCGAAGCACATGAAGGAGATGACGGGTTTTGCATTGAATCGACAAGTTCTGGCCGTCTATTTTGAGGTATATGGCGGATTATGAATAACACCAGATTTAAAGATATGTAAAATGGCGACAACAGAATATAGTGACATAAAAAACTGAAAATATTTGAAAAATGGAGATGGCGGGTTTTGCATCTAGACCCCTCATATATACCCCAAATTAGCGTATTACGCCCTCTTCACGCAATTCTTCTATTATAGATAAAATTTCGTTGTCGTGGTTTGTATGACCAGCTGATTTTGAGCTGTATAGCAATTTCAATCGATCAATCAGCTCGTTGATGTCGTTCCAGTACACAAAGTCGCGTTTATTAGTGTTAAATATCTTATACTTAGGTATCTTCATTTGTGTATGTCCCCTACCAACTCTGGCTCTCAAATGCATGGGGGATGATGTAGATAGGATATTAAATAATTTATTGAAATACTCAGATCCGTCGACATTGTAAATATTAAGAGGTGTGTAATCTTTGCGAAGTACATTAGTTAGATTCAATATGGACCTGAATGTGTGTAGAGTTTTTGAGTTGGAGTTTCGTGTATCTCCTACAAACATCATATCTAGTAAGTCTGGGGATAGTTTGAATTTAGTAGTCTTATCACCCGACGATAAATAAACCGCCTTATCATCAAATTCCACTTCATATACACCCATTAACAGCTTCTGTGATTGTGGGTTGATCCTCACATTATAAACACTTCCATAGGCCGGATGTCCTGCTCTCAAATTATCTATATGACTTTTCAGCACCTCAGCAACTGCCTCTCTGTCCACACTTGAATTAGCTGTAGATACATACTGAGTAACTGAATCTCTTTCCCTCTCATTAATTGATGATGGTGTATCAGGTAACTCCTTTATTGGTGTTATACCGGAAAAAGCAGCGGAAGTCAATTCTTCGAATCTCGCCCCTTTTGGTGTACTAGTAGAGGGAAGGGTTTGATTTGGATATGTAGATTGTGGTCTTTTAGGAGTGCTTGTATGACCAACGTTTTGCATTGGTTGTTTCGATTGTGTATGAACTGATGCATTCGCTATTGTCTTCAGCTGTTTCGTAATAGGTTCATATATCCGTTCCAATGCCGTGTTATCGATGTCGCGACCTTTCTTTACAGCATTAAATTTTTTTTGGACAGACTCTGTTGCTTCCACTAATTCTTTTTTGAGAGCAATCTCAATGCTGCTCTGTTGCTGCTTCATACTTGTTATGGTAATGCTACAGCTGCGATGTACATTGATTGCAGTCTCACATTCAATTGATGATATTCCTAGTCCACCAGTGGATTTATGAAACTATCGAATCCTTTCCTGTACCGACCATCTTTTAGTTCTCTATCTTTATCAATTACTAGAAACCCATATTTCTCCCTCCAGCACATTGCACACATATCTTGGAACTGCTTAAAGGTTACGTCGGGTGCCACATGATCTGAAAAAACATGTGAGAGGTTAGTGTTGTCAACTTTGAACAACACAATCAGATTTGCGTTATCTCTAATCACCCTTTTTGGTATCCAACTGTAGCTTTGCACGCAATAAAAGCAATCCACACCTTTGTGTCGACCCATACTGAAGTATTCTCGGATAACATTTTGATTTTCACATATAACGTCATCGAAAATGAAAACTGAATTTGGTTTGGCTTCTGATGGTGGTAGAATATCAGAGTTATTGGTAAATGCATGATATCCCAATCCATCAATCGACTTCATTACTTTTTCTATGAATGTATACTTGGGTTGATTAAGCGATTTTGAAAATATATAGATATTTTCGAAGAAAAGCCCATCAGGATGCAACAACAAAGATATCAGCACATTGGTTTTTCCGCAGTTTGATGGGCCAACAATAATACAACGAATCGTGGATGGTAGTAGTATACCATGTCGATGATGAGAAGTATTATTTTCCAAATCCGTGACCTTTACATCAATATTGCTAATACTTAATTCCTGATCTTGTTTTGTCACCTTCATCGTGCAACGACTTAACCGTATATAAGCCGCAGCTGTTTATATATGTTTTATTTAAATGCCGATACTTCTTGGGAGAAGGTGTAGCAGCATTTCCAAAACTGGTGGTGGAATTGTTAACAAGTTGATAGATAAGTTGCCATTCGAAGCACATTTACCCTTTTATCAGTTTTGTGGGCCGGGCACGCGCGTGGAGGAAAGGCTAGCTCTTGGCCAAAAAGGAATCAATAAATTAGACGCGACTTGCTTACAGCACGACCTTGCATACCGCAAATCTGACTTGGCTACAAGACACTCGGCTGACTACCTGCTTCAACAAGAAGCCTGGAAACGAGTCAAATCAGCTGATGCAAACTTCGGAGAAAAAGCAGCTGCCTGGTTAGTTACAAATATTATGAAAGTAAAACGTCACACTGGAATGGGTCTTGCATCACGACGTGGGCGCAGTAGGAAAAAATGCATGCGTAAAAAATTGTGGAATGCATTACGTGTAAAACATCATGCGGGAATGGGTTATGGATCACGACGTAGAAGGAATAAGAAAAAATGTGTGCGTAGGAAAATGAGGAAGGCTACAAAGAAGGTGCATTTTGGTTCAGGGATACTAAACAGAGTTCGCAAAAATATGAAGAGATTTTCGAACCATAAGCAAGATAATAACGTGCTACGAAAAGCAACTTCTGCAGCATTATTAGCCGCCCGGAAGCATATCAAGTCTCTGGGAGGGAAACGACGTATTCGCCTTCCGCGAGTTATACCTATTCCAAAAGTAGGTGGAATTCTACCCTTGATACCAATTTTTGCAGGTCTCTCAGCATTAGGCAGTCTCGCTGGGGGTATTGCAAATATTGTTAGGACCTCTAAAGCAATAAATTCAGCACGAGAAAAAAATTCTACATCTATCTCCGGTATGAATAAAATTGGCAGTGGTTTATATTTGAAACCATACCGCAAAGGATTGGGTTTGTTTATCAAAGCTCGGACTTCAAAAAACTTTTAAAAACCCTACCCCAACGACCGCTGACAGACAACGACCTTGTTTATTATGCCAAACAGCTAAAAATACCGTATTTCAGAGGAGTTTTTATGCGTGATGATCTACCTAAACAAGGTCCATTCTGGAATGAGTCAGCCATTATCAACTTAGATAGCAAGAGTGGGGGTGGGTCACATTGGGTATCATATATAAAACGGGGAATGGTGGTGTTGTATTATGATAGTTTCGGCAACCTACCACCAACGAACGAGCTAGTGAAGTATTTATTCGATCAATCAAGGAAAATTAAGATCTTGTATAATCTCAGACGACAGCAGAACTTCAATACTTTTTGGTGTGGACATTTGTGTCTACGATTCCTTTCCGAGGAAAAGCAGAAAGCTAATAAAAATGGATCGTGAAACAATTAGAAAAATGAGTTATTCCCTGAAAGCATTCTCAAAGGAAAGAAGTCTGTTGAACATGACAGAAGAGGAACTTGCTCACATACCAAAAGAAGTACTCATAGCATGCGCACCTAATGAAATAGCACATGTATGGTACAAACTACCATTACACTTGAAGGAAGACCCGGACATGCAGCGATTCCAATTCTGCTGGGAGCATTATGATACACATCAGAGTGGCGATCAAGCAGATGGGCCGCCGCCAAGAAAAATATTTTGTTGTTATTGTAATTTACATGATATTACTTTAAAGAATAATAATCAAAAAAACAATTGCTGTTTTCAATAAATGTTGCTGTTTGGATATATAAAGTGTTACCTTTTTTTGCACCCCATCAGTCATGTCTTACACACTTACGTTGACGGGTTATGACAGCGAGTTGTCGGCTAATTTCTATCCACCAATTGAGCTAGATACTAGCGCCCAGTATGGTTTGGGTCTAATAGGTTTTTACTCCTACAACTCAATATTCAACGTACACGAAGAAAATAATCTAATCGCTTTGAGGTATCCAACAGATAACACCAAATTCAAAATTATATATATTCCGCCAGGTACCTACGAAATCGATGAACTAAATAAATATTTACAAAGGACAATAAAGCCCATCAGTATACACCCACCTAAGCCCACAACTGATGAGTTGTTCTCTCTCAAAGCTAACAACAATACATTAAAGTGTGAGCTATACTCAGCGTATGATGTTGACTTATCTTTTCCTAACTCAATCGCATCTTTGATTGGGTTTGAACCGAAGATTTTTGGACATGACGAAATACATGTGTCAACTTTACCGGTTAATATAACTACAGTTAGATTGATAAGAATCGACTGTGGACTGATATCTGGCGCGTACCACAATGGAAATGAAATGCACACTCTTTACGAGTTTGACATAGACGTCGAGCCAGGATTCAAACTAACAAAGGAGCCACAGAATGTAATATATATGAGCGTAAAGCCAAGCGGACGTCAGTTTATCGACAACATCACACTTAAAATTTTGGATGACGATGGGAATCTAATCAACTTCCGTGGTGAAAAAGTAATCGTTAAATTGGAATTGCGACGTTTAACTTAAAACAAGCTTCATAATTCAGCAAGATGGGTTTTTTGTACAACGTAGGTTCATACCAATTGAAAAATGTCAAGAAAGTTCACACAAGTAGACATAAAATACGACGAAATCAGAGAATTGACGTTATTCGTCGTTCGTCTGCCGCCAAGGATACAGCATCGAAAATTTCTCTACTGAATTGTAAGTTCCTCGAATCTATAGGACTGCAACTTACCAAAAAAAATGGTTCTGCACGTATCAAGTGAGACGTTGGATGTTTTTGAGGAACCTATCATGGACCGTTCCTTAGCCAGCCTTCATGAATACACATACAAGCCGTACGGTTCGCCGTATTTCAAGAACTCCGATATTGTTCATATACCGATAAATTTCCAAGATCTCATTTTAAATATTGCTGACAGTTACATTTACATTGAAGGAACGTTTACCCCAGCAGATGCAACGAAGACGTGCTACCTATCTAATAATGCTCTATCCTTTTTATTTGATGAAATTTCTCTGCATATGGGTGGTGAAAAAGTTGTTGTTGTGCGGAATCCTGGAATAACTTCAACAATGAAAACAATGATTTCACATGGTAAAAGTGCAGCCCATACACTTTTATGTACCGGATGGGGCCTGAATGCTGATAATTTAGCGATATGGGATTTAAACAGCAAAGTATTCAGTGGTAGGATACCTCTAAAGCATATAATGGGATTCGCAGAGGACTACAAAAAAGGAATTCTGAATATAAAACAAGAGCTCGTCTTGGTAATTGCAAGATCTTTCAAAAACTGCTTTGTTGGTGAATGTGACGCTCAGTTAACAATATCGAAGATTGAATGGAAGGTTCAACATATTGTTCCTGAAGATCGATACAAGGTAAAACTTCTACAGCGATTGAATAAAAACAGTCTCAATTCAAGGATTAAGGTAGCATTTCGCTCTTGGGATTTGTATGAACTGCCATCACTTCGCTCAACATCATCAGACGTCTGGGCAATTCGAACAACCAACAAACTGGAGAGGCCTTTGTTTGTTATCGTTGGATTTCAAGACTCAAAATTAGCAGAAAATCCTAAAGAGGATATCACTAAGTTCATTCATGCCAACATAAATTCAATTCGATTAAAGTTGAATAATCAGGTATATCCGTATGAACGATGGAACCTAGATTTCAACAGAAAGCTAAATACTGCAGCTTACTATGCATTTGAGAGCTTCCAAAGAACATTTTATAACAAGGACATTCCAGAACCAATTCTTAACATAAAGGAGTTTAGTGACAATCCTCTATTTGTGATTGACTGCAGTCATCAACCTGATAACCTTCAGCTCTCAACTGTGGATATATCATTGGAATTTGAAACCAGATCTTCTTTCCCAGCGAATACGAAGGTGTATGCATTGATAATTCATGATTCGTGCATTAGTTACAACGCCTTTGATGGATCTATTCAAAATGGACTTATTCATTCCTACTAAGTGTCTCTGATTTTTTATTATATCTAACTCGCAGAAATAAAACAGCTTTTTAGTACATTTATTTTTTTATTTATACATATAAAACGACACACGGTGTATACAGTTATCATTCCTTATCTAGAAGGCGATATTTGATAATAATATCTTGAGGTAAGTATTTAACTATTTCGTACAAAAATGGTTTGAGTTGATTATTAATCATTCCATCACATAGTTGGTCGACGGTACATTCTTCACGTAAATACTGTCTGCATAACTTTTCCCCTGCTTCATATTTCCTTATTAGTATCCTCTTTCGTTCGACCTCTTCATCATCCCAGCAGATACTTAAGTCATACGCTGTGGAATGTTCCTCATCGAAAATCAAATCCACCAACTGGCATGCAATTCTCTGGATGGCACTACGTAGATCTTTTGCTTCAGGCCACCCCATTGCCGAATACTGCATCCACATTATATAATGGGAATGGAGAGTTAGTCTGCTTCTGAAACAAACGGAACGTCTAATATCAGCTACAAACAAATGTTTTTTTTATCTCGAATTTACCTTCCATATATCGGGGTCCAATACATGGGAGTAACCATTATATTATTTATACCCAACACAATCTGTACTACCTCATCACCAAATATATTATTGTTGAATATAATCAAATTTCATCAAACATTTGGAGCGAGTGCCTGGTGTTTTAGGTGAACTTTGACCTATATATGATAGTGAATATTTATTTTGTGATTCATTTATCTCTTTGATCACCGCTTCAGACATATGTTCCGTTACTCTTTTCGGTAACCATACTTTGAACTCATCAGCATTATCTTCTAATAGTGTTGCTACTAGACATTCACCAAATTTTGATTTGACTGGTGACAGATTCTTAATTGTATGGGCTTTGTTTACAGTTAATGAAGATAAAGTTCTGAACGGTATTTTGTTATTTAGTTCACAGTTGATTTTATTGTTAATTTCATGCAATTCAGAGGTAGTGACAGACATTGTTTAAAGAAAAACAAATAATGTTACTGTTGGATAAATAATATAAAAGGGTGCTCACCAATTTATATCTGTACACAATATACTTCGGGAATATACTCCGATCGTCTCTCGACTTTTACTGATCACTAGCACCGTTAGTACACTATTTATACAGATACCATCAAGGTGAAGATACGTCACCGTGCATTCTTCTCAAAACCGCAAAGAAATATCAGTCTCAATAATCACATTCAAGGACGTTCAAAATAAGCAGCTATACAATAACACAAAAAAACCTCAAGGTTACGCAAATAACCAATACAAACACTAATGACAAATATTTCAAAATCAGTGTCTATAAGCACAATGTGAACTGGAACTCTCAAGGTTACCCAACACCCCATTTAAAAAGCCCCATTAAGATACGATCACTTTTGGAAAGACAACGTCACAAAATGACCTTCAGGGAGGATCAGAACCGGCACCTATAAGAAAAACCCACGTCAATACACCTCATGAAATATGGAAACCAAGGTCATCCCCACCCCATTTGAATGACCTTCAGGGAGGATCAGAACCGGCATATCCATACTACTTAGGACCAGACACAACGGGTATCATGAGTGAAATTACCCATAACCACATACTCGGAGTGGTCTCAGACTATGGTTCCCCAAGCGCGCACGGAGAGATCCTACAACGTCCTTTTCCCAGGAAGGGACGAATCGAACTGAATCTCTGTTCACAGGGCCAGAACCATTTGCGGACATTGCTAAAAGCACCGCTAAAAAAACCATCTCAGATTGGGCAGAGAGGAAAGCACTTGCACTGGCGAGATATACCAGACATTTGGACTTGCCCAACTGGAACCTTATGACTTCAAGGAAGTTTCACCCATCGCGATCATCGCCTTCGTTAAGAAGTGTGGATTGTACGGTGAACTCTAAACAGGTGTGAGCCACAATAGACACAATTGAGTCGCAGTGGAAGGAGGCATAATCGCCCCACTCACTTTCAACCTAACCTAACCTACAGGATCTGCAGAGCAGTTCATTACGCAGAGTAACTAACTCCCTATGGTAAGTTTCCAAGGATAACCTTCCCAGAGTCTTTGATATCCCTTACTTAAGGGATTACATACATTAAACAGCAGGCGAAACCGCGCAACGATTTGACATTATAGTCAAACAGAATCACACAGCAACCCTCTCTCTTGCGCGTGTCAGTGGACTACAGAGTCGAGAAACTTCGCAAGCACACAGGGCCGCCGCTCCCACTGTGATCAAAATCAAATCGTACAATTTTGAAAAGAATGGTTTGCCCTTTTAGATCCTCAAAATTAATCCTTTTGGTTAAACATAAAAATTACCGAATTCTAATCAAGTATGTCCATCACTACCTTCCAACCGACGAATTTCGTCCTCTTTGCTTTCTCTATCACGACCACAACTGAGAGCAAAGCTTGACTGGAGTGGCGAGTGACCAGTAGGGACTGGTGTGCTATTAAATTAAATTAGCACGTGCCACGTGTAAACATTAACTTGCAAGCAAGTTGAATCTGCATGCATAGGTCGAAAAAGTTTTTAGTTTCATTTTCGTTTCGATGAAGCTGCTCTGATGAATTTGATTTTTTGTAAATACGTATGCATGGCCGAGAAGATGCGTATCAAAAGCTTAGCGAATTAATGGTTATTGAAGGCTTCGGAATAGCTGAAGTGAAAGAAAAATACGTTCCATTAAAAATGCGTATGCTTTAAAATTAGTAGAAATTAAGAAAAGCAAACAGAAAGTAGGAGCGAATGAAGTATATAAACCAAAATAAAGTTTTTTAAGGCTTTACGGCTTTACAAACGTCAGGGATGGACTTTGAAATTGTGCGGTTGGTATTACGCTATAAATATTGCAATGAAGCGCAAGAATCTCAATTTGCAAGATATCTTAATGTTACTTTTATGATATCTTAATGTAGCATCTCTCATATAAATATCAGGTTTTTTAATACGTGTTTTGATCATGTATCTTGCAGGATCTTCTGCCGAGACTTCTCGTCTATGGGCAGCACCCAAAGTAGGTCGGTCAACGACTAATCCATACCAACCAGTGTTGCCAACTCTAATTTCAGAAATCCACTAGATCAGTTTCAAATTTCTACTAGATTCTACTAGATATTTATTAAATTCTACCAGAAAATTCTACCACATGTGGGAAATGGTCCAAATTATACAAAAAATCCAAATTTAATATTTTATTCCAGCTAATTGAATAAATTAAACACATCCTCATCATCCAATGTTACACTTTCATAAGTTTCTTTCGTTTTTATTTTTTCTAGAACATTCTCAGGAATGTTATAACTGTTACAACATTTATCATATCTGTTAAGGCCAGCTTTTATCGACAATATTGCTGAGAGCATCGGTAGCTGTAACTTATTTCTCAATTTACTTTTAATTATGTTCATGGTACTGAACAATCTCTCAACTTCAGCATTGGAATGAGGCAGTATTAATAGTTCCAAGCAAAATTCTGCAAGTTCCATGAACGGTTGGTCATCGCCATTTCTGTAATTCAAAACTTCACTCCAAAAGAGCTTTGTATCATGTAGCGTATTCCATTTTACTAGATGTATGATTTGCCACTGATTGTGAATTTTATCAATTAAGTCTGGGGTTTTGCCAAAATATTTCAGTAAATCGAAAAGGTCCCCCTTGATTGGCCTACATGTCTCTTCAATACTGATTTTGTATATGTTTTTTTAGAACTTTAATGTTATTAGGAAATCTTGACATTATTTCATCTATTAGTATAGTCATGAAGTTAATGCACCTTCGTCGGAGAGCAGTTTCTTGTTCTTCCGTGAATCCCTTGTCTTTCATTTCTCTTAATTTAGTTTCAAAATTGTAACCTAGGTAGCAATAGTGATCTATACATTCCCTAACATTGACCTCTAATATATCTCTATTGTCTATTGAACCAGGAACTACTATTTTAGTTATAAAAGATTGTAACAAGAACATGAGAGCACTAAGAAGTTTTGTTGGGTCAGGATTATTTGTTTCAAATAACTTATTGACCTTTTGCACATCAACAAGCACTGGTCGAAGAAAACATAAAAAAGCATAATTTATGTCATCATCGTACATTTGGTACAACATATTAGCTTTATAACACTTTTCGTTTAATCTTGAGTCTTTAATTCTAGCCATTGCTCAAATATTCTACTGACAGCCGTTTCTATAGATAACCATCGAGTATCACAAGACTGGACAATTTTGAGAGGATTATGATTTTCATTTAGTGTCTGGTAAATTTGATGGTATGCAGCTTGCCGAGTTGAAGACTTACTGAACCAGTTGTAAGTTTCTTGAATTAGAAACTCAAGATTTCTTGGTAAACTTTCTCTAGCTGCATGTGATACTGCTAACTGGAGTGAATGGCATACACACCTTATGAGGACTAGATTCGGTACTTCATCTTTTAATTTTTTGTGTACACCATTATTCACTCCAGTCATTACAGAAGCATTATCTGTGCCAATACCTACTAAATTTGTAAGAATTATTTTATGCTTCCTTAATGTTGCTTTAATGCTCTCAACTATATTGTCTGCAGAACTTCTGAGTAAAGGAGCTAATTCCAAGAAAGAAGTAACAATTCTGTTTTGTTTTAAACTAAAATATATAATCACAATTCCAAGATATTTTCTTGTCGATATATCGGTCAATTCATCTAATAATAGACTGAACTTATTATTACCAAGATCTCTGAGATCTTCAATGAAGTGAGGGCTAAGCACATTTTTTATTATATTGCTACATTTAGTTCTGTGCATTTGTAAGTGTTCTGTGCTCTTAGGAAAACTAATTTTACAAACGTCAACTAAGTGGTCACACAAATTTATGGCAACGTGTTGGGAAATGAACTAAGCTAGTCTACCTTCTGCTTTCTTTGCTTCTGTTAATGCTGTCGTTTTTGGAAATGTCAGCGTTTGTTGTGGCTGCGGACCTAAAAATAAATCTGAATTTTTTTTGTGCTTCTTTGAGTTCCCATGGTTCTTTAAATCAGCATATCTACTTGTCAGATGCACTCCGCAAAATTTGCACTTTGCTAGAACACCCGAAGTGCTCTGTACAGTGGTTAACCAATTTTTTAACAATGGATCTTTCAGCCACGCATCTCTGAACTTCTGCTCGTACAACTTGGACATCTATAAACTTAATTTGGGTGATCGCTGATTATAAATTAGTGTAGATATAAATATTACTCACCCTCGCCTTGTATATACAACTATCGAACAAACTATTAAATCAGTCTCGTATTAGTATTATTCATACATTCACAGCACACAAATACGTGTGTGTTGATTGTTGATAGACCTATCAGATTGTCACATTTTCTACGTGATTCCCCGAAACGGCTTACAACCTAACTTACCTTGGAATGGGAAAATGAGATGGTCCAATATTTTTCAAATATCAGCTGTAGGTACCGCGCCAATGTATATATAGCTATAATTAACACTGTAGATGAAAGATGCCGGTAACAATCCACACACTTTGGAGATCAACCGGTTGCATATATTATACTACATACTTTACATACTACTATCAAAATTACGTATTGTGAGGTTTTTTGTTCAAAAGTCTAATGATGATTGTAATGATCAATTCTATTGGCGATTATAATTAATAAAATTTGCCGATTAGAGACTACTGTGAATTCTACTAAAAATTCTACTAGCCACTAGATCCAAATTTTCGTCACTAGGGCCACCTAAAATTCTACTAGATCTAGTAGAAGTCCTACTGAGTTGGCAACACTGATACCAACCCATACACGGCCTTTCCGTTTGGTTGCATTTTGGTTATGCATTTCTTTTATCTTTTTTTCCGTTAAATACTTACCGACTACTTTGCGCACTTTATGAAGTTTAGTCGACATATTGCGGACTATAATGGAATGAAACTGGTGAGCCAAATATATTTCTGTTTGCACATATTAATGTAAATGTACTTACTATAGTTATACCCTAGCCACAACCTATTTCGCTTGCAAAAGAACGAATATGTGGTTGCGTAATACGGCAAAAACAACGGGACCTACAGGAGTACTCTAAAAACACTGAATTGGTCATCGGCAAGCATCAATGAAACCCTCCTTACTATACTTGCTAGTTGCTACTCGGCGAACAGTCGCTTCGTGGCTTGGTGCTCAGCCATTGCTCAGCGAATGTCACACGTCTGGCGCCGCCTTTACCAGTATATTCAAAGCTGGTACGAGTCGTTTACAGGTGGAGCTGCGACTGCGACAGCTGAAATCTGTCAATATCAATAATAAAACAACGAAAACAACCAATGAAATGTCAATTGAAAACAACCCTGAACTTTCAACTCTGCAGTTCATAATCATAAACAATCATTAGAATATTAGAAATATAAATAACACGACGCAGAAGTAAACAAATTAGAGAATTGAATCTGGTTCGGCGCTACTATTCTGGATAGCTTATATTAAATGCGACTTTAATTCAGTGCATCATAAAAATCATGATAAGAAGTATAGTATTTGTGAAAAGTAATTCAGCAACTCTTATAAATAGATAAATGTTCATTGTCTACGCAGCATAGTTAAAATGAGCAGAGCAAACAGCAAGGTAAGCTATACTTATTTACCAAACATTATGTTTTCCACTTTCAAAATCGTTCATTTTTAGAAGAAACTACAATCTATGCTATATGTAACTGTTGGTGGCTGGGCTGCCTTTGCAGGGATAAGTTTCTACAAAGGAGAAGAGAAGTTTTATAAAAATTATGTTATGCCAGTTGTTCATATGCTAGATCCTGAAAAGGCGCATAATTTAGCTGTATGGGCAAGTGAACACAGAATTATCCCTAAGAGTCAGTATAGAGATCCAGATTTATTGGTAATCTGCCCTTTTGCATTTGGTACATTTTATAAAGTGTATTCCTGATAGCATATTTTCATACACATAAAACAAATGGATGATAAGTTTAGTTAACACATTGGGTGCATTCAGCAGACTCAACAGTCGCGGAGCAGCTACCAAATTTTCTGCTGAATGTGTGTGCTACCTAGCAGCTACCGCCCCAACAGTCTTCATTTTTTGTAGCCATAGAAAAGTACACTTACTTGGAGCAGGTGGGAATAAGCTACTTTTGACCTTGTCAGTGTCACATTTTATGACACTTGTATTATATTTAAAAGAAAAAGTCCACACTACACAGTCCAAAACTTTGATACAATTTGCAATATCTTTTATTTTTAATAGCCTCAAATGTGACCACTCATTTGACATTCTACTGGCAACTGGTAGTCGACACAAACGATTTATTGTGATATCTCAGAGCACACAAATAATGCTTCTCAGCAGAATGCCAACTGTGGAGATGTAGCAGCTACAAAAGTAGCGGCTCCCAATCTTTCTGCTGAATGCAACCATTGATTACCACAATATGAAAATTGTAATACACTGTATTAATATTATATATAATATATATTTCCTTTTGGTCACACTGTATTTCACCAAGTATTGTGAACACTGAATGATACAAATTTCAATTGGGAAAGCCAATGAGCATGCTCATGCTAGGTGCTTCAAACATCACTGCCAAGATAACCTGGGGTGGGTTCTGCATATGAATTTCCTACCACAAATGAACTTTGTTGTTAGCAATCTATATTACTGATAGAAAAACCAACAAAAATTATACAAACATATGTCTTATAGCTCTTATTAATTAAACAGGTCTCAGGAAGACTCCTCAATTCTCATCCAGTTTATTAAATGGTAGTATTAGGTGGCATGATATTCAGTATATTATATTCACATAATGTAAAAACTGACTTATAAGCTATAACCAAGGCTATAACCTACAGATAAAATATTAATAGAAATTAAGAGAAAAACAAAATAAAGTAGATTTTGTGTAAATACAATGTGCATAATGCCATATGATAAATAGAAGTATTTTGTCCATTTCAGAAGGTAAAAGTATTTGGGAAGGAGTTCTCAAATCCAATTGGAATTGCTGCAGGCTTTGATAAAGATGGCAAAGCCATATTGGGTTTGAAAGATATTGGCTTTGGTTTTGTTGAGGTTGGATCTGTAACTCCTGAAGCCCAACCAGGAAATGAAAAACCTAGAGTATTCAGGCTTAATGATGATCTGGCAGTAATTAATAGGTAATTTCCCTACCTTCTTCATCCACTCCCTTAAACTGTAACCTGTAACCATAAGATATTTTGGAGGGTTGACTTAACTATACTAGGATGGTTTAGAGTAATTTCTGTTCTACTCAATGAATGCTGTATTATGTACATGAGCTTATGACAGAGATAAGATAAATTCCATAAACACACAGTTATGGTAGTTTCCAGACCGTCAATATTTAGTAAACTACAAAATTTAGTTACAAATTTGGGGAATTGGTATCTTCATAGTTGGTTGGTTGGTTGGTACATAGTAGTAGTAGTAGAAAATTAATTTCTTTTCACTTGTTTGAAAAAGTAGGTTTATGAACACAAGTACTACTCAGCCATGGACCAATAATTTCAAGCAACAATTTGAGTGCACTACTTGCTGTTTATAAATAATTAAAATCTTCTTTGGAGTAATTTAACTTCATCTTCCGCAACAGATTATGGTATGCTCTTTACTCCTTCCTGGTTTTACAAATTTCTCAGACCAAAAGATTTGATTTCTTCCTCTTCTCTTCATTTGCATTCATAAGAGGAATAAAAGTAACACATTTATTGAATTCACATAATGCACTTGCTCACTGAATTAACATTGTCAAATACAAATTCATGGAATTATTTTCAATTTATCTATTATTGTGGTTTGTGATTTTCACTAAAATCAGAATTTCATCACGGAATGCGACGAAGAACTTTATCGTTTAAAATTTTTCTTTCCCTAAAAGAATGATATCTTCTCATTTCCTTATTATCTGCAGCTGCCTAAACTCACACATTTTGTTTAAAAAAAATATCTTTGTTTAGGAACACACCGCTACCTATTACCGATATGCGCTGTTGCGAAAAATATCTTATTTGTACATACTTTCAGTAGAAATGTTACAACCTCGACGTTGTTTAATTAAGATAATATTTAACTCTGGTTGCCGCTCGAGGGTGGGGGGTGAAAACTGTTTCGTTACGCTTTTAGGCAAATAGCGCCGTTGAGGTAAGTGATATGAAAAAAAAAATATGCAGACAACAAAATTCTCCACAATTAAAGTTACAGAGTGGTTCTTGATTTTTACTAAAATCAGAATTTTTTCGCGCATTAGGTCGAAAGACGCTTTCAGAAAGATCTGTAATACTTTTTTAGAGTAGAGAATAACACTTCTGATATCTCTATTAACTGCAGCTGCCTAAATAGCACATTTGGGTTTCAAAAAAGTTCGACATTTAGGGCCGGTTGTACAAATGCGGGTTTAACACAAGCTTTGTTAAGCCTAAGCTTAGCTAAGCTCAGGCTTAAAGTCGACATCTGTTGTACAATCGTCGGCTTAGTTAAACCTGGTTGATAATAAAATTCACTACGGTTGGCACCAATGAAGCAATACATACTGACATAATCATCTGAAAAATTACCTTTTTTGGTTAGTCACTTGTGACAGTTTGTGCCAAATTCGGGCAACGGCCGTTTCTGTCTCTGTTCTTTTATTTGTTCTCTTTGTTGAATTAGACACAAAATCTTTCAAACAATATAACCTAATAGAGTGAAAGGCAATTTGAAGGTTTCTCCTTGACACATCATGTCATTTGTATCAGGTTAGTTTTAAACCTCAGCTAAGCTCGCGTTGAGCTTCGGCTTACGTAAGCTCCTGTTAAGCTTGAAGTGGGGGGCTAAGCCAGCATTGTACAACGGATGTTTTGCAACTGACGTGGTTTAACGCCGGCTTACCTTAAGCCTCAGCTTAAGCTTGCATTGTACAACCGGCCCTAAGAAACACATCACTACCTCCTACCGATGTTAGCCAATCGTTAAGTCCTTCAAAAGTCTTTTTAGCGCAAAGGGTCCGAAAGAAATGGAATTTAATGGGATGGTAGACATTGGTCCCCGGAATGTATACCTAAGTTGCGATCTGGGGGGGTTGCCGCGCGAGGGGGGGGGGGTTAGAAAACTGTGCTTCGCGACGAGTTTCGAAATATAGCGTCGTTTTGGTAAGTGCTATTGAAAAAAGGTTCAAATGAGAGATTTCAGTATTCGACCTCTGGAGGTTGCCACTCGAAGGTGGGCAGGGGGTGAATTTTGTTCTCTCCATAAATCATTTGAACCCCACCCCTCGAGTGGCAACCCCCCGAGGTCGCAAACTTGGGTATAGGTTCAGGAAACCAATGTCTACCATCCCACCAAATTTCATTTCTTTCCAACCTTTTGCTGCCAAAAGCCTTTTTTTACGACGTAACAATTGGACTATAACAGCATGTTTGCTGACTGTCAGGATTTTGCGCAGAACCTGACAATCAGCGACACTATCTAACTGCTGTGAGAACATACTGTAAAAGTAAAATTTTCGCACATAAGTATATGAGTATATGAAAACAGGTGTAAGTTCTATATTACAGTATTATTTTATAGTAGCGTATATATGCTCTATATAAAAACTGTATTCTTCTTTTTATACAAAGTTTGCTGGTTAAGTAAGAGCTGATAAGCTAATCCAGCTTTTGTGGTTAATATAATATAAAATAAATATTGGGACTGTTGTACAATACAATCTATCAGTCCACATTTGTCTGCATTGTTCCAGCTATTGAACCTCACTATGTACTATGGATGAATAATTTGCATTTTATTTCGTATCATATGATGCAAAGTAATGAAATATTATTATATGAAGCATTTCCCCTTATTAGGGTAGAAAATGTCACTGTAATTTTCCATGTTGAAGTGTTCACTATTCTTTGAAATTGAAATTACTCTTTTTCATCAACAAACCACTTTCTTTGTGCCTAACAGGGTACCTAATGATCTCATTGAGATTGTATGTAAGTGTTGTTTATAAAAACAACTATTGCGTGTCTTGTTCAACATATTAAGTATGCCTAACCTAACAGGGTACCTAATGATCTCATTGAGATTGTATGGAAGTGTTGTTTATAAAAACAATTATTGCGTGTCTTATTCAACATATTAAGTATGCTATAACCTTGCCATCTCCAAAAATATCTACATGTTTATGTTTTTCAGGTATGGTTTTAATAGTGAAGGTCACAATGCTGTGCTTCAAAGAATTTCAAACGTGCGTGGCGTTAAAGAGGAAATTCCAATTATTGGTGTTAACTTAGGTAAAAATAAAACATCTGCTGATGCAACTAACGATTATGTGGAGGGGATCCAGAAATTCGGTCCTCTCTCTGACTATTTGGTGATAAATATTAGCAGGTTCGTAATCATTGACTGAACTGAACTCATTTATTTCAACAAAAAAACACCTCTTTGAGAATTGCTGTTACTTAGAGCCAGATGTGTGTATTTTCCAAACCATGTTTACTTTACTGTCCTCAAATGATTTGCGTCGGTTGTTGTCGCCATTTCTGTACCCTTTTAATCTCACCAAGGACGTTAAAGTTTCAATGTCCTTGAATCTCACTAACTGCAGCACCAATTTTGATGAAATTTGAGGTGTGTTATGCTAGGGCGTCATAGTAGATAATTAAACTCAGTGCAGTGGTGTCTGAATAATTAGCAAAACTAAAAAATTCTCAAAACTGCCTTTCTTAGGCGATTTGGGGTGCCTGATCATTATCCATTTTTTTTCCAAGGGGAAGGAAAATAGAGGTGTGGTTTGAAAGGTGGTGGATCAGGAACTCCTAACTTTTTTTGTATTCATAAGGACTATTATTACTATTAAGGACATTATCCTAAAAGAAAAACCATGTTTATTTTCTATAAAAAGTTTAAAAATCAGTATACCTTTTCTGATGTTACAGAGTCTTTTTTGGAACCCATCCGGATCATATAGTATTATATAGTTTCTGATCAATGACGCTCTACTTGTCAAACAATCAAATCACATTTATTTTGAAATAAATATTCACCGACGTTTCGGTATACAAATACAACACACTTTTTTTACTTTGAAAAATGCTGCACGCGTAGCCGCAATGTCAGCAAAGATTCACTATGTCATTAATTATACAACTATAGTAAGCTTCTAGTATCTGATAAATCCAAATAATCATATTCCATCCAGAATATGGATTTTCACGCGAATTGAAGAAACACCACCTTTTCACACGTGAATCAAGCCGCTTTCAACATGTATAATTTTATACAATGCATCTAACATACAATTTTATCACATAGTTCCCAATTTTTTTTGAAAGTAAATCCTTTTCTGTAGAAAAAAGCGTGTGCCGTTACACAGCGCATTGCGTTTGTATTTATTTGCTTATTTATTACTCTGTATAATCGCTGGCGTTCTTTAATTTTCTTTCAATGATACACTAACTGAAGGACAAAACATCGTATTTACCTGGACGCCCGACGTAACGTAACAATCTGAACGCTGAAACAAAATATAACAATGTATTACAACTAATTTGTAGATTAAAATAAGCTGTTTTTTTCTATTAGCCCCAATACACCCAACTTGAGGGACTTACAACACAAAGAAAACCTAAGCAAACTCTTACGTGCCCTGATCGAAGCCAGAGATAACCTGCCAATATCTCAGAAGCCACCGCTACTGCTCAAACTAGCTCCCGACCTCAGTCCGCAGGAGAGGAGAGACATCGCAGCAATATTGAAACAAAAGGAGTGCAGGGTGGATGGACTGATAGTTTGTAACACGACTGTGTCTAGACCAGAAACTTTGAAGAATGTGAAGAACAAGAATGAGATCGGCGGTTTGAGTGGACCACCGCTAAAAGACCTGTCAACGGAGATGATTAGGGACATGAGCAGGCTGACCGACGGAATACCCATTATTGGTAAGCAGAGTCAGTAGGAGGGATCCATATGCGTGACTACAGGGCGCCTATGCCTCCCTCGTGTGTGCAGGGCTCCCTGAACATATTAAAAAATGTAAAATTCCATAGTTTATGAACAAGCGTCATTCTACTACGATCTAGGCCATTAATAGCCCCCAAGTTAAATGTCCTGAAATAGCGCAGTTTTCTATCAAAGTTTTGAATATGTCCCTAAAGAGGCAAATCCAAATCCAAATAAATTTAAGCGGTAAATTATTTAACAGCTGTCATCGTTTCCTTATTTAGTAGTAGTGTTTACTGATTCAAGAGTCAAGGAACTATAATATTCCTGTTTAGTCGTTACTAATATGATTGTGAGCGATTTAAATTGGCTGGAAACAAAAACGTTTAAGAACCCATTATACAGGGTGTAACTTTTAAGGATGTCCACACCAATACCACCATGTAGATCTCGCTGAGCTGATCATTTTTCGATAAGCAACATGGGTCCAAAAACGAACCGTTACGGAGATAACGCTACTGAAAGTTATCCTTGCTGATGCTTGAAGTTAGGCAATTCATTCAACGCCTCATAATTGGCAGAGGAGAGAGGGGGTTACGGATCAGCTGCTAAGACAGATTCGGCTTGTCAACATTTAATCGTCACGGTCAAAATGTCAAAAGTAAACCAAACAAACAAAACAAAAAAAAAACATTGCAAAAAGACAACAACAAAAACACCGAGATCAGTCAAAAATCAGTGAAGGAGAGGCTCCACGTGGCCATCGCCTTCTTGCTCGCACAATCTGTCTCGATGGATGACCGATGCAGTGGCAGCGTTGATTACCTGTGGCTGCTCCCTGACGTCTCCAGCTGCTGCAATGATGCGTGAAATCAGCTCTTCTGCTGTGTGCGGTGCACCCCCATGGTAGACAAGTGCTTCCAGGTGACCACACAGGAAAAAATCCAGGGGATTGAGATCCGGAGACCGCGCCGCCCACGCTACTGGCCGCAAGGCATCGAATTAATTGCCTAACTTCAGGCGTCAGAAAGGACTACTTCCGGTAGCGCTATCTCCGAAACGGTTCGTTTCCGGACCCATGTTGCTTATTGAAAAATGATCAGCTCAGCAAGATCTACACGGTAATATAGGTGTGGACATCCTTAAAAGTTACACCCTGTACAGGGTGTTAATTAAGTATGTTAACAAACTTTAACCACGGATAGTACTCCGAAAAATAGAAAGAAAATGTCATATGAACATGGGTCCGGAAATGCTTCCTAAGGGAGCTACGCCCCTTTGCATGGGACACCCTGAAGACGGTTTTCCCTCGATATTCTCGAAACCATTCATAACAAAATCACGAAATTAAGTACGATGGGTAAACTTTCGACGCTGAATCTGATTCTGAATTTAGAGGTTCATAATTTTAATCAGAGGCGTATCATACGGGAGGAGTTAAGGGTAAAAATAATCCCATTTTCTAAATGGTAATTTTTTTTTACATTTTTATTTTAGAATATGATATTTAAGAGATTTCTACGTAAAAATGGTCTCTTGGTACATCTCGATAGGGCTAACCGTTTTCGAGAAAAATGTAAATTATTGAATACAATAGCCTGCATCGATTCAGATTCAGATTTTGAGAGTATGCGTATCTCGCAAAAAAATCCTAGTAGACATTTTCATTACAAAAAAATGTTAGCTGCAAAATCTGTGTGACTTAGGGCCGGTTCTACAAATGCGGGTTTAAAAGAAGCTTTGTTCAACCTAAGCTTACCTAAGCTCAGGCTTAAAGTCGACATCCGTTGTACAATCGTCGGCTTAACTAAGCCGACGAGGTTTAACTAAACCTCGTTGATAATGAAATTCACTACGGTTGGCACCAATGAAGCAATACGTATTGTCATAATCATCTGAAAAATGACCTTTTTTGGTTAGTCACTAGTGACAGCTTGTGCCAAATTTGGGCAATGGCCGTTTCTGTCTCTGATCTTTTATTTACTCTGTTTGTTAAATTAGACACAAATCTTTCAAAAAATATAACCTAATAGAGTGAAAAGCAACGTGAAGGTTCCTCTTTGACACATCATGTCATTTGTATCAGGTTAGGTTTAAACCTCAGCTAAGCTCGCGTTAAGCTTCGGCTTACGTAAGCTTGCGTTAATCTTGGAGTGGGGGGCTAAGCCAGCATTCTACAACGGACGTTTTGCAACTAACGTGATTTAACGTCGGCTTACCTTAAACCGAAGCTTAAGCTTGCATTGTACAACCGGCCCTTACTATGTTAACTGCGCACATGATCATGTGGAAAGAAAAGTTGGAAAAATCGTACTTTTTTACTGAGGCTGAAATTCATTTATATGACAATTAATGGTATGAAAACTTGTTAGCTGATACGCGGGTGTGATTAAACATATTAGCTGTGCGTTAAATTAAGACGGGTGCTGTTATATGACGAAAAACAGAAAAAGCATAGATAAAACTCGTAGATAGACCTTCTCGATAAATATTAAGGCTCATCTCTAATGTTAAAACGGCTGTGAGATACATTTCGGGAGAAGATAGCAAACATATTTAATTCTAGGACGTCTGAGAGTTTTCCAAGAACGAAAGAACGAATATTTAAAAATGTTTTTATATTTGATGCAATATAATTAAGTTTGTTTCTGTAGTCACCCGGAACCGTGCAAAAAAATATGCAGTCTTCAAAACTATAAAAATAGTTCACTTTTGGTATATTATTTTCGGAGTCCGAGATTCGAATTAATGAAATTTTAGTTCTATAAATGATTCGAAAAATCTGCTTATCAATATTTTCCCTTCAAACACAAACGTCACAAACTGACCTGTGAATAAAATAATTATAAGTTTGTTACTTAAGAAGAGGTGAGGTAGTGAGGTATAGTACGTACATGAGAGCTGTTTGGTTCAGTAACCATTTTTGGACCATCAATTTTGAGATTTCGGAACTGAAAAAGATATGAGCATGAAGAAAAAGGACGGCTCTAGAGAAATGTCGACGTATTTTTTGACTAAAGTCACGGTCTTGTTAATCACCCTGTATAAACTTATTCTAAAATCTGGATCGACATTTCTCTAGATTGAAGTTTTAAGAAAACACAAATCAGGTTTTTGTACCAAAAATTATTAATATACATGGTCAAAAATGGTTACAGCTAGAGCCTTGCATTGAACGATCGCGCGCCTATTGGGACACTGATAAAGGCGCCACCAGTACAAAAGTATGTGAACTACGGTTTATGAATGAACTGAAGTTCATTCATTTCTGGAATGAAATAGATATATTGTTTTGGGCATCAACTAAATTTGTACTCGGTGGTTTTGTGTGATTTATTCATATACACTGCAGGCCAAAAGTTAAGAACTACTAACGTTTAAATAAATCGCGGTAATTGGTTTTGAGCAGTACCATTCTCAGGATTACTCAGAAATCTCCGATTTTTAACCAAATTTGTATGTATACAATGTGTTCCACCATCATGTCGACAAACTTTGAGGTATGAAAATACAATTAAAGTTATCGAGAAAAAATGTGAAAAAAAATTGGTCAACCTTTTATTCAATTTTTTATTACATTGTCAATTTCAGTATCACGACTCCATGGGTTCGCGCAGTTGTAACGCCATATCTTGATTATCTATCGAGCGATTCACGACTTTTTGGACTCATTTTATAGGGCTGGGTATATCAATTAAGGCAAAAAAGACAATATCTGACAATTTCTAAGGCTAAAAAAATTCACCAAACTGAAAAAGAAATTTTTTGTAATGCACTTGTTTTGGTTACTTGCAAATAATTTGAAAAATAGCCGTATTAGTGCCTATTTATTGAGACAGTTTAATGTTTAGCAGGATGTTTTCTGTCTAATGACATGCAATTCGTGTATGTAGCACGAAAATTTTCGACAGAATAAGCCTTTTTGTATTATGACTTCTGTATCACAGTGCCATGTGTTCACGTAGTTGTAACGCCATATCTTGATTATTTATCGAGCGATTCACAAGTTTTTGGACCCATTTTATAGGGGAATGACTGGGTATATCACCTAAGGCAAAAAAATAATGTCCGCCAATTTCTAAGGCTAAAAAAATCCACCAAACTTGAAAAAAAATTTTGTAATCCACTTGTTTTGGTTACTTGCAAATAATTTGGAAAAAAGCCATACTACTATACTATTTATAAACACAGTTTAACGTTTATCAGGATGTTACCTGTCTAACGACACGCAATTTGTTTATGTAGCACTAAAATCATCGACGAAATAGGCTTTTTTATTACGACTAATTTTAAAATAAACGAGAATTTGGTATGCACATTGTCTTTATTGGACTTGGGTACAGATTATTACTTAAATGTAATTTACATGAACAAATGTGATTATTTAGTATTTAAATTAATCAACGAAATTTTTTCAAAATGTCCGCCATTTTCATTTAGGCACGCTTGACTTCTGAAACTAACGCTCTGGGTTACTCGACGCTAAGCTACGCTCCAGTCTGTTTTCTTTGATTTCCAAGTGATTCGAACATATCTCATTTCAATGAGTTGCCTTTCAGTCATTTGGCTGAATACTAAATAAATAATACTAAAAATAAAAATAATAAAATTTGTTCATGTAAATTGCATTTAAGTAATAATCTGTACCGAAGTCCAATAAAGACAATGTGCATACCAAATTCTCGTTTATTTCAAAATTAGTCGTAAGCCTATTTCGTCGATGATTTTAGTGCTACATAAACGAATTGCATGTCGTTAGACAGGAAACATCCTGATAAACATTAAACTGTGTTTATAACTAGGCAATAATATGGTTTTTTTCCAAATTATTTGCAAGTAACCAAAACAAGTGTATTACATTTTTTTTTAAGTTTGGTGGATTTTTTTAGCCTTAGAAATTGGCGGACATTATTTTTTTGCCTTAGGTGATATGCCCAGTCATTCCCCTATAAAATGGGTCCAAAAACTTGTGAATCGCTCGATAAATAATCAAGATATGGCGTTACAACTACGTGAACACATGGCACTGTGATACAGAAGTCATAATACAAAAAGGCTTATTCTGTCGAAAATGTTCGTGCTACATACACGAATTGCATGTCATTAGACAGAAAACATCCTGCTAAACATTAAACTGTCTCAATAAATAGGCACTAATACGGCTTTTTTTCAAATTATTTGCAAGTAACCAAAACAAGTGCATTACAAAAAAATTTCTTTTTCATTTTGGTGAATTTTTTTGGCCTTAGAAATTATCAGATATTGTCTTTTTTGCCTTAGTTGATATACCCAGTCATTTCCCTATAAAATGAGTCCAAAAAGTCGTGAATCGCTCGATAGATAATCAAGATATGGCGTTACAACTGCGTGGACACATGGCGCTGTGATACAGAAGTCATAATACAAAAAGGCCTATTCTGTCGAAAATTTTAGTGCTACATACACGAATTGCATGTGGTAAGAGAGGAAACGTAGTGCTAAACATTAAAATGTCTTAATAAATAGGCAATGATACGGCTTTTTTTCAAATTGTCTGTAAGTAACCCAAATAAGTGCATTTAAAAAAATTTTTTTTTTTAGTTTGGTGAATTTTTTTAGCCTTAGAAATTGTCAGGCATTATCTTTTTTTGCTTTAGTTGATATGCCCAGTCATTCTCCTATAAAGTGGGTCTAAAATGTCGTAAATCGGTCGATAAATAATCAAGCTATGGCGCTACAACTGCGCGAACCCATGGAGTCGTGATACAGAAATTGAAAATGTAATAAAAAATTAATTAAAAGGGTGACCCCTTTTTTTGTCGCATTTTTTCTCGATAACTTTAATTGTAATTTCATACCTCAAAGTTTGTCGACATGATGGTGGAACACATTGTATATTTAAAATTTAGATTGCTAGAGGCCCAGACAGCGAACGTTAGAGTCCTGGGTTCACCCTTTTTTGCGTCGGAATAAAAAATACATTCTAACCGATACATTTGTACTTTGTAACATCATAAAAGGTAAAGGCAAAAATATTGACATAAAATGGTATTTGAAATCATTGCAGTAAATCTATACAGGGTGGGCCAATAGTGCGTGGACGGAGGATTGTGGGTTTACTAAAAAATATTTCAAAAATCTGTCACTGGATCATGGTGGGGACCCTCGAGGGCTATAATGTAAAAATATTTTCACTTAAATTTTGACGTTTATACAGGGTGATTCATATCAAACTTACATTTGTTTGAATTGAACCCCCTATATATTATTGCATATTTGAATTCCTTGGTCAATTTTAGTGTGACTTTCTGTATTACATATGGAACTTTAAACGAGCCGTTTAGGCGCAAATCTCCATTTTTGGTATAAGTAGGTATCAGAAAAAAATTGAATATCGCAGCGATTATAAAAGTTAGAAGGCCATGACTTTGCGGTACGACTAAGCATGAAATGCGTCACCTTAGGTCAGACGGCTAAATTTGAATTCTTTTTGTGCTTGGAGAAATCAGAGGATAAATTTAGGAAACTTCAATCACAGATAATTCTATTTTTTCAAATGAGAATGCCTATTTTAGTTTCAAGAATCAAATGTAAAATTTGATTACCTTTCTAACGATATAGCATTCTTGATATCAATCTTTTTTGGTTTTCATTTTATTTCTAATTTTCAGTCAAATCGGTGTTTTTAAATTTTCATGCGTGCAAGCAACCTAGCAGGCCATGAAAAATAAACAAAAGCTCATTAATATGGAAGAAACCAACGTACTTAGTAGAAAGATGCAAACTAACTAGAGCAACGAGGCAAGATTATGAAAATTCCTTATAACATATCAGCTCTAGCCGGATACAACAGCGGCAAGATATCTAATGTCAATGAGTAGCTGGGGTATGACAGAAGTGTTTGTTTTTCACAGCCTACTAGCTATTGAGGTCTACTAGAACTTGACAACTTTCCAAAACGATTAAAAATTTTGAAACAAAAGGAAAACTACCGGCGATTTTTGCTTACAGTCCAACATGTTTAGAGTGAAACTTCACATTTAGTGGGATAAAAAAATAGTCATTTCCGTTTAGTTAAGTCAAAAGTAAAGATATCCTCAACTGGAGCATTCTGAACATCTATTGAAATAATTGCTAGAAAATTTTAATTCGCTATGTTGTAATTGTGATTATTTCATGTAGTTTTCTGCAAACTAAATTAGGTTTTACAATTCAAACAGACTGCAATTCAAATTTCATTTTCCGCGATTTTGCTAATAAGTAGAAGTACCTACTGAAGAATTTGAACGGTTGCAGTCAGGAGTATCATTACTTTTGACTTACGGAAATGGCTACTTCTTTATGGCATTAAATGTGGAATTTTATTCAAATTTGTTGAGAAGAAATAGATATTCTACTGCCAGTAACAATCACTAGTAGTTTTCCTTTGATTAAATATTTTTTTACTGACTTTGGGAATTGGCTAATAACTAGTAGGCTATGAAAAATGAGCGTTCCTGTTACCGCTATTGTTTCTGGTTAGAGCTAATATGTTGTAAGGAATTTTCATAATCTTGCCTCGCTGCTCTAGTTAGTTTGGATCTTTCTACTAAGTTAGTTGTTTTCTTCCATATTAACGAGCTTTTGTTTATTTTTCATGGCTTGCTATGTTGCTTGCATGCAGGAAAATTGAAAAACATCGATTTGACTGAAAATTTGAAATAAAACGAAAACCAAAAAAGATTGGTATCAAGAATGCTATATCGTTAGAAAGGTAATCAAATTTTACATTTGATTCTTTGAATCGAAATAGGCATTCCCATTTGAAAAAATCAAGTTATCTGTGATTAAAGTTTCCTAAATTTATCCTCTGATTTCTCCAAGTACAAAAAGAATTCAAATTTAGCCGTCTGACCTAAGATGACGCATTTCATGCTTAATCGCACCGCAAAGTCAAGGACTTCTGAGTTTTGTAATCGCCGCGATATTCAATTTTTTTCTGATACCTACTTATACCAAAAATGGTGATTTGCGCCTAAACGGTTCGTTTAAAGTTCCATGTGTGATACATAAAGCCACACTAGAATTGACCAAGGCATCCAAATATGCAATAATATATAGGGGGTTCCATTAAAAAAATGTAGGTTTGATATGAATCACCCTGTATAAACGTCAAAATTTAAGTGAAAATATTTTTACGTTATAACCCTCAAGGGTCCCTACCATGATCAAGTGACAGATTTTTGAAATATTTTTTAGTAAGCCCACAATCCTCCGTCCACGCACTATTGGCCCACCCTGTATTGCTGGTATCTCCGCGCAGGGTAAGACGATTGTCTATTATTATATTAGACATGTTTACTGTTTATTTGTACATTTGTACATTTGTACCTACTTAATGATACATTTTACTTCCCACACCGATAGGTGAGGGGAGTACTGTGATCGCGAAAATTTTCGATTTTGAGATAATACGCTTTTTGGACGTTTTATGATGTCTACATAACGAAGATCCACGTCACTCATTTCCGTCGGTCTGTCTGTCTGTTGGCGTTTTTCTACCCTCGTAATCTCAGCAACCGCTGCATGGTTTGTGATGAAATTTGGGCAGCGATATGCTGTGGGGTTGTCGTAGGTAATGTTCCTGTAACTTTGAAAATCGATGTATGGGCGGCAGAGTAATTAGCAAAAAAACAAAAAAAATAAATATCCCTCAAACTTCGTGTTTATGCGTTTTAGGTTTTCCTGGTCCTGATTATTTTCTACTTTTTTTTGGGTGGGGGTGAAATTGGGGTGGTTGGGGGGTGGGGGGTTGTAAAACTGAAAAAATTGTTATATTCATAATAGGCTGTCCGCTAACCTGTGAAAGAAAGATTTAGCATCAGAATACACTTTTTAGCTCCATTCGAACATTGCCTTGCCTATTACAGAAACCAAGGGACATCGAATTTAGACATGCGAGTATTGCTTCCGATCGTTCTGTATTGCGTAACGTGCAAACGTGGAAACTATTAGATTGATTTTAATGAAATTTTTACACAGTATTACTACCGTGGCGAAGATGAAAAACCTTTCTGATTTTTAGAAATCGTGTCAGTGGGGGCGCAACAATAATAAAAAAACTGAAAATATAAAAACAGCTCAAACTCCGTTTTAGGCATTTCAGGAGTTCCTGATCATTTTTTACTTATTTTGGGTGGGGGTGAATTTAGGGTGGTTTGTGATGTATACATACGAGTATTGCTTTATTTCGTTCTATGTATATTGAGTAAGCGGAAATTGATTTTAATAAAATTTTGGCACAGAATTTACTACCGCGGCGAGAATCGAAAACGCGTCTGTTTTTGAAAAATTGTGTCAGTGGCGGCGCAGCAATAATTAAAAAAACAAAAATATAAAAACAGTTCATACTTCGTCTTTAGGCGGTTTGGAAGCTCTTGGTCGTTTCGCATCGTCCAGTTGAAGCATGCGGAATAAAAACTTCTAGTTCATCTAGTTCCTAAGGAGGGGGACGCAAAAAACTACGAGAGCTTTTGTGTTGGATGTTTTTTTTTGCGGACGGGTGGGCGATGATTTCATTACAAGGGGATTTCAGATTATAACTTCGTGCAATGGGAAAATAATAAAATGGTATCACCGTAATGTGTGGGAAGTACTGAGTCAATCAACTTTATTGACTCCCAACTCCATTTTTTTCAGAAGTGATATAAATTCGCTATGTTCTCACGCCTTTTTCAATAGCAATACATACTTACATTTTGTGATCCCTGAACTTGATAAAACGGGGGTTATACAGGGTGTCCCAAAAAATAGTGTCAAGTCCAGAGATAGAACACACCTGAAAGTATCTGAATCACCCCCATATATGTTATGCAATTTTTTGTAGTTTCCGAGTTATGAATTTTTTTCTGAATTTAAGAGAATTCTCTACCTCGGCAACTTAAAACTGTTCCAAAAGAAAAATTAAAAGACTTTTCCAAATTATCTTTTTTGGTAATTAATCTCCAAGAGTTTACTTTTCATGTGTAAAATAATCGGCTTCGTAACTTTGATGAAAGTCATAAAAATTTTAGTGTAAAGTGAAAAATTTACGATCTGTTATTATGACTTAAATCTTCGACTCGCAATTAAAAATCCAAAGAGGTGATTTCATGATTTCTAAGCAGGTCTAAAAACTTCTTCAGACCCTCAGCTATCATAATCATTAAAAAAAGGGAGTACTTAATGGGGCTACTTTCGCTCCAATTGACCTTCAAAGACAAGAGGCGAAGATTTCTTGAAATTAGCGATGTGTTTTTCAATTCATCAATAACTTATGTTAACGCACTAATAGCAGATTGATTGTCAGTACCACAATAATAAACGTTAAAAACGTTGCATAAATTAAACATTTATTAAAAATATCCTATTTCTTGCTAAAAAATCACAAGGAGCGCATTCTTACCTGAGCGCCAACAAAAAGGGCTAACGCTAACGCAGTAAACGATGGCGATGTTAGAAAGAGATAGCTATGATATTGTTTGTGATATCTTTTCAAAATGTGTCATTGCATAGGTTGTTTTCGTTGTCTTTATTCAGTCGTCTGTCTGTCTTTGCGGCTTTAAAACGATACGCTTTTGTTTGGATTGGCGTTGTTTCTGTTGTCTGACTACTTGACTATTCCTACGGACCTTTAGTGCACGACAACTGAATTTAAGGATGCTGTTTTCTGCAAGAGACTATGCAACAAATGGAGAGGTCGTGGTGGACCCACTGAATGGCCGCCACGGTCACCTGACTTAAAACCGATAGAGTTTTTTGTTTGGGACTACTACAAAAAACTAGTTTATGCTAAAGACTGTCGAAACATCAGCGAATTACGCAACAAATTAACACAGGCCGAAGAAACAATAAAAAACAATGGAAGAGCGTTTGACAATTTCTTGTGAAATTTAATGAACCCAGTGAAGAAATTTGATAATTTCGTTTAATTTTACAATTTCCAACTTACAAAAAAGAAGTCGTACATGTAACAAAAAATCTTAGCAAAGTGACACAGATGGTCATTTATCGATATTCTGGTTGCACTGAACGTTTTTTATTGCGCCACTGACAATCATTCGGCTATTAGCGCCCTAAACTTAGTTATTGTTTCTTTTAAAATCCCACCGCTAATTTCAAAAAATCTCCACCTCTTGTCGTTGAGGGTCGATTGGAGACAAAGTAGCCCCATTAAGTACTCCTTTTTTTTAATGATTATGATAGCTGAGAGTCTGAAGAAATTTTTAGACCTGCATAGAAATCATGCAATCACCTCTTTAGATTTTTAATTGCGAGTCTAAAATCTAAGTCATAATTCACAGAACGTGAATTTTTCACTTTACACTATAATTTTCATGACTTTCATCAGATTTACTAAGCCGATTCCTTTATGTATGAACAGTAAACTCTTAAAGATTAATTAGCAAAATAGAGAATTTGGAAAAGTCTTTTAATTTTTCTTTTGGAACAGTTTTAAGTTGTCGAGGTAAAGAATTCTCTAAAATTTAGAAAAAAATACAACTCGGAAACTACAAAAAATTGCATAACATATATGGGGATGATTCAGATACTTCTAGGTGTGCTCTATCTCTGGACTTCCGCTTGACACTATTTTTTGGGACACCCTGTATACGTACGAGCTGTTGCAATGATTCAGCTGTAACCATTTTTTGACTATTAATTTTGAGACTTTTGAACCGAACAAATATGATCATGAAGAAAAAGAATGGTTTCAGAGAAAGGGGGGGGGTTGGTTTGATTTATTTTTCTGTGGTGAATTGAACATTAATTTTGATGGTGCCTTCGGGGGGGGGGTGCTATAGGCAAATAGTAAGTGAGACATGATAGTTTATTTTCTTTGTTAGTCCTTCCGTATCTACGTCATTGCTGTAATTTTGTAATTGTTATACATCTTTGAGTTTTCCAGTGGAATCTCTAAAAACTAGTCAGTGTGAACCTCACAGAATTCATCTGCCTTTTTTCCATCCACACAATATTTTCGTTCCTGTACATACGATAATTTCATTTTCTGTGTGACAGCTTAGTTGCACCTGTTTACGTTTTACTTTTTACTCCTTATAATAACTATTATATACCCATATTACCTTATAGGTACCCGAAATACACAGAGGATTACCGGTGATGCCAGGTACAATAATAATATATCATGTCTACTTCTCAACCACGCGCGACGGCGACGATAAATAAATTTCACAATACTTTTTTCAAGATGGGTCTACGACCACGTGGGGGCAAATAGCATTACAAAATGGGAAACAGGGCGCGGGCGGGGCCAATGTGGCGGACATATTGCAACCCAAAATAATAGCGGCCCAGACCACAGAAACACTGATCAGCCCGCATTTCTGTGATCCGTGGTTGACAACGGCGCGAAATTCAATGGTCTTGTATAGCTGTTCTTCATGATGTCTTCAGTTTTTAAAAGCGACACATTAACTTTAACCAATTAAAAAGTGACTATAATAATGCATAATGACAAAAATTTAGCAGTCACACCAACCGCGTTGACCAGTTGCCCTCATAGATCAAATACAAACATATTTTGTGGGAAATACCGTATAACTTAGAAGAAGAACATTCGAATTTCCCTCCAAGCGCCGCCGACATTAACCTCGTTTTTTTTTAATGTTGGTTTGGTTTGCTCCACACACCACACATTGCTTTATTTTTGAAACTGTTAATGGAAAATGTTGATGGAAAATTTGTTTAAACATTATTTTTTATACTCGAAACTATTTCAAATGTGAATGAATTTGTTAGAGAGTTTGAACTGTATGAAGGCTTCAAACTTTACGACCACAAAGTAGGTATGAAGTACAGCCAGCAGGCAAGAAATAAATGGGACTCAAATACTATATAACTCCTGATGAAGTGCAACTGTAGTTAAATGAGCGAGTACAAAGCGTAAGTATATTTATTACTGCGTTTCTGTGCAATATCTTACATTATTTATTAGTTACACTCTCACTACTCTAATTTTCTATTCTTCTATTTTAGATCATACACAACCACATCTGAGTTGTAGGTTGTAGGATGCTGCGTTGTCTGCAGTGTCTACCTTCATGTTAATTTTGATGAATATTATTGCAATGAGAGACAAGCTATTCAGTGGACGAGCTCGTACATACAAGTGACCAACAAACATGGAGAAACCAATGTTAAGCAGTGCCTTCTCAGTTATGGATTTGACAAATTGGCAATAGGATGCTCAACACAGATGAAAATAGAAAATAATACTTGCAGAGGCTAGGGCGCTTGAAGTATTCTATAGCAAAGCTAAGTAGGTAACTCCTGTTTACTTCAAGAAAGAGCCAGTGATGTTGTACAGTTGATCAGCAAAAGACTTTACTGTACAAAGTGCGAGGTACAATTAAAAGTTTGAATTTTTATAACTAATTCATTTTTATTATGTCTCGAACCTATTTGCTGTATTTCATATTTATACTATCAAAATTTGCAATTCAAAGTTTTCCTCATAAGCATTTCTGTGATTTGACTAGGATGTGAAATTGTGGATATTGAATACATTTCAAATAATTCTAATCTTCTATCTGTGACAACTATTATATACTATTGTTTTTATGATCAATAAAAAGTATTTATTTTGATTTATTTTGGTTGGTATTCATAAATACAGATGTTCATTTTTATAAAGTGGAAGATGTAGTTGAGATTTTCATTTATTTATTTATTTATTGATTGTTAGTTTCATATTATTTTTTTTACTTGGCAGACCACCACTTAAAATAAAGGGTAATGTGCCAGAACAATACCTCCGAGGCGGTGTGGAAATTTTTATATATTAGGGTAATCAGGTGCAAGATTAAAAAGCATGCACCTTGGATACTCTAGTTTAGTAGCATATTGCATTTCTTGCTAATATTTTTTACTCTGTTTCATGTGGTTCCTTTATTCACTGTAGGTCAAACTGAGAAGAGGTGAGGAATGAAAACATAAACCATATGCCTGATGGAACTTCAATAAAGAAGATTATTATTATTTTTAATTATTGCTATACTTGAATGTATTTTGTGACAATTTGTATTATATTATTTATAAATTACACATACAATAATCATATATTTAATATAGGTATTTTAATTTTTTTGCTCCATTTTTTAAATTTTTGAGCCAATCGCTAATTGATTGATTGAAATCAAAAATCAATTAGTCAGTCAATGATTGGCTATCATCAAAAATTATCAATAAATGATAATTTTGACATAAAAAGGTAGAGCATCTACAGAATTGCGCAACATTTGGCAACCCTGTGGCGGCCATGTTGCAACCCAAAATAATGGTCACTGACATTGACATAAGTCATTCGTATTTCCAGTCAAATAGCACGGAATTGTGCCTTCTGAACCGTACCTGTCTTCAAAGGCGTAGTTAGGGGGGGCTCGGGGGGCTTAGCCCCCCAAGAATGAAATTAGCCCCCCAAAAATCCTAAAGTAATTCGTTCTGTTGAATCTCTGTATTTAGGGCGGGAACTTGAACCCCCAGATCCAGGGACTTAAGCCCCCCCCAGATTTAGGGACTTAACTACGCCTATGCCTGTTTTGTGTCTACGACTCTACGGTCAGTCGGAGGCCTGTACGGCAAAACTAAAAAGCTAAAGGGTTCGAGATATTATACGGCGGCGTGCTAATATTTTTTGTCTGGCGGCGATCCGCGGTATATATTTGTAGTAGAGATAGTAAATAGGCCACGCCCTCTGGGTGCTCGACTTCTTACCCCTGCCCTTACCCCGCAAATGTGTTGTCCGCAAGCAGTTTACTATAACCTCCACTTAAGTACATAAATCTTCAGCTTAGCTTATTGGCATTTAAGCTCAACTTATTTAAGTTATATTTATATGAATAACAGCTGTATTTTTTATAAGGTTTCCAATCGCTTTTTATACAAACGATAGCAGTGTCTTCTAGTAGCTTCCTAATGTTCGGTCGTATCTGATTCAAAATGTGATCCTGTTTATTCTGTTCAAAAAAATGTGAACTATTAGTATTATTTCGTGCATCACCTTTAGGAAAGTACAAATGTATATTGGCGATACGAAAAGCAAATTATCTGGTTCTCTATAATGTAATATTGCCAAAAACACTGGAAGCGAAACCGATGACTACGGGACGTTAGAAAAGTCGCAAAGTATATTAATAATCTCGCCAATTATTTATGAATCCTTTTTATATGTATATATTAGGTATTTATAAGTTCTCTATTTTAAAATATCAGTTAACCTAAATTAGTTGTTCATTCACGTCACATGATAACGTACTGACGCATTAAATATGGCGGATGACATTGTTTATAGTCAGTGGCATAACACCTATTTTATCAATTCAAATTTGAGTAATAGTACTCGTATAAGACAAAAAATAATTATTTTACTTAACACCAACTCACTTCGAAGATATTGTATTTCGGTAAAGCGTAAAATTACACAAAAATCAAAAACAACACGCAAAGATAACTCACGCAAACGATCACCAAACGATATTCCTCAAACCTAATTTACGTTACTGACGACTGTTTGGACGGCGGGCAATTAGCTGATTATGCAAACACACGGCGCACCTACGTAACTATGACATCACTGTTTTTGGGTGGAATTACGGGTAAACTGCTATTCAGTTTGCAAGAAACTAGTAGTTGGTTGGTATTTAGTGTAATGGTATTCATTAGCATGATCTTCAGCTAGTTAACAACTGCTTCTAGATCTAACTGTGGTTATTGTTAATTAAATACCACTTTAGTTTAATGAGGTAATTACTATATCGTTGAAATGTATTCTTTTTCAGGAGTAGGAGGCATTTCTTCTGGGAAAGACGCATATGAGAAAATAAAAGCGGGAGCATCATTACTGCAGCTATACACGTCGTTGGCATATGATGGGCCACCAGTTGTTACAAAAGTTAAAAAGGAATTGGCTGAATTGCTGTCTAAAGATGGATATACAAATATTTCACAAGCAATAGGTGTTTCTAAATGATATGTGAACCTTTCGAGTACAAATATGGGATTTATAAGAAATATTACCTCAGGTTTTATATTTATACTTACCAAATATAGAAAGTATTATCTTTTGTACAAATTATACAAGTATTTTATTATATTGTCATTAAATTGAACGATTGAAAACGACCTAAGGTTTATTAATAATAACAGATTAGTTCATTTTTCGGACATAACTTCATTCGGTATTACGCCCCACGGAATAGCAGATACTTGAAATTTTTAGATGTTGAAAACATTCGAGAGGTTTCATATTACAATGTTCAATTCGTCATTGCTAGTCAGAGCGGTCCGGTGGACATTTGCTCTTTAGTTGCGGTCGTGTCGGTCGATCGATCGATCTGTCACGCCTGGTTACCTAGAGAGCAGACAAAGTGATGGAGAAGTAAGGGAAGAAAAGGGGACCCCACGTGGCTGCGCGATGAACAGCGCCAGCGTCTGCCTACGATAGTGGGGCAGCAGCAGCCTTGTGCGCGGTTAGCGTTTGGGTGGGTGGCTGAATATACACAGGGCATTCATTTTCGACCGTAAAGGAAAAGAGAGGAAGAAAGGAGAAGAGCAATGTGTCGACGCAGTTCGTTAGGGGCTACTACGTTGCCACTTCGGTTGAGAAGTGTATTTATGTTTTCCTAATGTTGTTTCTCAAATTAGTTTTTTTTTAAGTTTACCCTCTTTCAACCCTTAAATGAATACTGATGACTGAAAATGTTGCTCCGATTTCTCTGCATTCGTCTCACCACCGAACAGCAACAGCGAAATCTTGCAAAATCTTCCGCTTCCATGTAGTATACACGTTACTTCTTGTGCGAGGATTAATTTGCGTGCATTAAATATGATGTGTTTTGTACGTCACACATATGTTTAATGTACGAAGTTCGCATAAAAAATTTAATATACTGTGCTGTGTAGATTTTTATTAATTCTCATACTATGTAGGTAAACGTCGCGTCGCTCAGTAGATGCCCTTGTAAATTTTTCATTATTTTTCGAGAAGGCCTAACTACAAGCTTTATCTATGTTTTTCATCAATTCATTGTTGATAGTTGGAGCGGTTCGTGGCCTTGTGTCATAGTATCAGTGGGCGAGTCTGGGACACATAATTTAACGTGTTGAAATTCTGTGTATGGGAACCCAACCCATCGTCTGGTTAAACGCCGTCAAAGAAAGAAGGAAAGAAGTAAGTAACAAAGAAAGGTGGAGACCAAAGATAGGAAAGAAAATATTTTAGAACAGATGGGATTGAGGAATTTTTGTAATTTTTCGACACGTTTGTTAGATAATTCTCGAACATTTTTGTTTAGTGTTATTAAAATGCTTTTTTAAATGTACTAAATTCGCGAAATAAATTTATATTCGTACCCTAGCTCCACACATGCGTGTACAAAAATGTTTGAATATCCAAATTGCCAAATGAATATTCAGAAACAAATAATTATGTACGAACATTCGCTTTGTTCGCCATCCACATAATTATATAAGTGAATATTTCCATAATTCTCGCCCTCGCTCTACGTCCACTTCACTTCACGCTGTCCTCTTTTTTATGTGCTATTATAATAACTTAAACAAGAAAAAAAGAAACAACGCTCATAAAAAAAATGGTTTGTTCACTACTCCATATTATATGCACTACTACAAATTCGTAAATCTACAATATTCGTTGGATTTCTTTCAACAGTAACGCCCACAAAACATATACACTGAGTAACGCCACAGGGAACAGCATAATGTGGATCTATAGCTGACAATCAAGGATAGGCCTTTACGGAAACACTGATCTGGATCCGGATAGATCAGTTATATGTCAAACAGCTGTCAAGTGGGATTTATGATTCCATGAATTTAACGGACATCGAACAACGAAAAAGTTGGTTTAACAATAAAAAACAGATAGTTAAGTAAAGCAGCTACTGATCTGAATCATCCAATCGCAATCACTTACTGTACAAGGGTGAACTACTCTATTTCTGACAGATCCCAGATCACTTTCCGAACGTCAGGATCAGTGATCGAACTGATCGGGTTAACCCGATCACAGTTTCCGTAAAGGCCTGATATGTATTTTATTGAAACTGTCCAGAGGCAAATAAGTTGTGTTTTATGCTCTTTTGAAAAATATCAACCAAGTCATATGTTTTTGCTGACAATCAGGGATGTGTTTTATTGAAACTGCCCAAGAGTTAAATAAGTCCTATTTTAGACTGTTTGGCAACAGCAACCAAGTTATGTTTTTTGTTCAACATTCTTATAAACGGAGAGCTCGCTTCGTCAAAAAAAGGTCACTCGGTAAAGTAAACATTTTGTCATTTACAGTTTCGGTATCAACATATGCTGAGGCATTTATATAAATTCAAAATGGCCCATAAAGTATAAAGCGACACAAGACAACAGCTCTCCAGATTCATTAAGTCACAGCCACTCGCGAAGTTACCCAAAGTTAGTGAAGTAAGAGACCACTAAGAGACTGTGGCAGTGTGGCTGTGGATACTGGATGGTCGCTTCGTACACTCCTTTGGTCCCATCCACAAGAAAAAACGAATAGCTGTCAAAATTTTGGTGGAAAACAAATAATTTGGTACGGCAGTGTTTTTTATGATATTTAGCGTTTTTAAAAACCAATAATTGTAAAATATTGTGGTGTGCATAATGGTAGGGTGTGCAGCTTACGGTTGTAAAAGCTACAGCAGTAGGAAGGAGCCAGGAATCACTTTTCACACGTAAATTTGTGTTAATATTTTTCGATGCATTCGAAGTTTATGCAAATCATGTTGCAAATAACTCGATATCTAGTTCAGACAAATGTATATATGTATCCAAAATATAATTTCAAATGTACCTCTAACATACGAATCATATAATATTTTTGAGCACGTAAAGTGTAAAAATGATATTTTTTAAGGCAT
The DNA here is from genome assembly GCA_951848785.1 of Callosobruchus maculatus. Taxonomy (NCBI): domain Eukaryota; kingdom Metazoa; phylum Arthropoda; class Insecta; order Coleoptera; family Chrysomelidae; genus Callosobruchus; species Callosobruchus maculatus. Next base: position 2,428,224 of record CATOUR010000038.1, on the reverse strand, counting down.
GTTCTGGTTCAAATACAATCAGTTTTCCAGTGACGTATCTGTTATAGCTTACATTTTGCAAGACAAGATATCGGTCGAATGGAAATTCATTCGGTTAAGTTGATATTATAATTACTTAAACTTGAACTGTGGATGGTGAAATTGGCGATACAGAACTCGTGAATAACAATATTTTAATAAACTTTATTTGAAGATAGATTATTTCTCCAAATAGCTTAACCATAATCTTAATCCCATTAGCCATGGCCGACTCCACAAAACATGCCGACTCTACACTAGGCCGGAGCCTTAACGTGCTCGCCCACTTAGGCGAAGCGTCGCGAACGGAAGCGGCGCGAAGAAAATTGTAGATTTGACGCCAGAGAAATTTACATTAGTTTATATGGCAGCCCGCCCACTCAGGCGGCGCGAAGCGAAGAGGCGCGTCGTTTGACGCGCGGCTTCTCCTCGGACCAACTAGGCGTCGTTTCTCTTGACGCTTCGCCTGAATGGGCGCTACCAGGCGGCGCGAGAAGATCCAAATATTTCTTGATGCCTCTCGCATATTTCCATTGCTTAGCAGTATTTTGTAGGAAGTGGTGCTAAAATGCAGTCTCTGGTTGTGATACAAAGACATCAATTACAAAGGTTGTGGTGATCCGGAACGCGCTCCTGGCTGTCATATGTTAGAACGCACCTTTAGCTGTCAGGCTGCCAAAGTTTGACATTGACGGCAGTGACAGATGGTAGAAGGAAAAGATTAAAATTTGTTGTTATAATATAAGTGTATGAGTGTAGTCAGTGTGTAGTCATTTGATGAAGTTCAGTTAAGTAATTTATTTGATTATCCTATATTGTTCAGATATTTTGTTATTGGTCAATTCATGAGTGATTTTTCATAGAACAAAAATTCCTTTCATTCTATATTAATTGTCAATCCGTGTTCACAGAAAAAGATATTGTTCTGTGATGCTTTTGGTTGTTGTGTTTGGTCCAGTGTCGCCAACTTAGCGGAATTTCCGCTAGATTTAGCGGAATTTGGTTTAAATTTAGCGGACAAAATTGGCGATAGCGGATAGCGGAATTTTTGACGGATTATGAGATTTTCTTAGCTGATTTTCATCTAGTCACAATGTCTTAACGGACATGTTATCAATAGTTTTGAGAACTGATTTTAGCTTATTAATTTTCAGATAAGTAAACGATAACTAGACATATGAGGAAAATCTAATTTGCAAGCTTTCTGCCAGACTGGGAAGTAGAAAATGTGGAAAAAGATATACAAAAATATTTAAATCCTAAACCATATTTGGGCTTCCAGTTTGAAAAAAAGATAAATGAATTAGTTCAAAACAAACATATAACAGCAAAACACAGTAAGAGAAAGATGTCGCGATTTCCTGATCGATTTGTATAACCAGTTAAAACAACGTTTGCCGGATAATATAAAACATTTAAAAAAAATATCATTAATTTTGGTCCAAAATGTACTAAAGCAACAAAAAGATAATGAAAAACTATTAAGTCTGCTACAGAATTTAAACATACCCGAAAACATTATAGGTTGGATTGAACAGCAATACACAAACATAAAATTTTGTTAAATGGGAAAATACTACTGACACAATTAAGTTTTGGTCCGAAGTGTGGCAATATCGGGACGCGAGTGGAGAAAACCCTTTTAAAGAAACATGTGAGTTTGCCTTGGGCGTCCTTGTGTCGCCTTTCTCCAAATTATCAATAATATAACTTTTTTGTTTGGCACCCTTAAATTTATGTTTGACCTGGGACGACTTCATCAGAAAAACAAAATATTATTCGTTCCCCGGGGAGGGGGGGGGGGGTAGTATGTTTAGCGGAAAATAAATCAAATCGGAAAATATTTTTTACTGTTGGCAACACTGGTTTGGTCACTGGAATAAACTAATAAAGTAGTGGCTTGTGATAATCGTTGCCATAGTTTTGTTGATAGTTTGTTTAATAATTACGACGGGGGATTGTTTTTGGAAAAACGTAACAAGCGGGAGACCAAATTTTACACAATGCATTTTGGAAGTCTTTTTCACGAATATTTGCAGGTATGTTGTCCTTTGAGTTTGTATTATTAACTAATGTGGTCTGGCTACAATTGGTGTAAAGTGTTTCACAATGTATACTATATATGCGAGCTTTTAAGACGACTTTAAATGGTGTTGGGTCTCTGATTTACGTCTACTCTAGGTAGGTCCTGAGATATTGCAAGCTGGTGGTGAACAGAGATAACTCTGTCTTATTTAGATGTATCTATTTCAACCTTTACTGATCCCCTTTATTTATATACGATATTTATTTTATGGTTGTGGAAACCGTTGTCTGACCGGGACGGCCTAGTCACTTACCGTAGGTGGAAGTGGGTTGACTCATGTGTTTCACGAACTATACGGTTTCCTCTAACCAGCCCTTTTATGTTGTTTATTGTTTATATTTATTTATTGATCTATTTATATGCTTATATACCATGCTTGCTATGCTGCTATGCTTGCTATACTATGCTTACATTTTAGATATTCCAATTATCTCCTTTATTTACTCCTTTATGTGTTGGTTATATTTATTTATTTATATATATGCTGATATTTTACACTTTTCCACATTCTATCTGTATGTGTATCGATATATCTTGTACATTAATTTCAAATTTGGCGCCCGCACCATAAATTTCATTTTCGTTGGAATCGGCAACCTCCGCAGCGAGTACTTCGTGAGCATTCAAACGGGAACCACTTATATTATACGGTCGAGAAAACTACGTTATAAGGAAGTGCTAAGAGAAAATTGCAGTGCTAAACCCCTAGTTAGAAACCACTGGAAGCGCAAGGACGAGCACCACTGGGCCCAGTGTCCCTTCGACCGAAGAATCGAGGTGGGTGCCGATAAAATACAATAGGATTTGTATGGTGCTACAAATTTCAATTTCAATTTCAAATTCGTATACAGTCCACTGAAACCCTAAAGAACTAGCGAACCACATACACTATCCATATTTCTCTCCCTGACGTTAAACAGAGATCTAGCCCACCATGTATTATTATTATTATTTATCATTTAGACTGTGAATGTTTATAACAATTTCTTTATTATACAATATCAATAACAAGGGCCAGTTTACCACTATTATTGAGACATTTTGAATCGTATATTTCAACATATCAATATAAATACTTCACCAGTAAAACATATGAAATACAAAGCACTCATGATTTGATAAATACAAGAATCAAGTAATAAAATCATACCAGAAACACTCAGCACTCATGATTAATAAATACAAAACAAATGTTAAGAAACAAATAATAAAAAAACCATATCATAACATTTCTGTGTTTGATTTCATTCTCTCTGAGTTGGTACACATGCATGCTAAAAGAATCTGGTTACCATGGGCACACATACAACATTGGGTTCTAAATTCCACCACTAGACGTCTTGATCACTTTGGCTATTTCTAAATTTGGTATCAGTTTTGACAGTGGCCAGTTGCTCACTACAAGGTAATTTAATTACCCAGTATTTTCTTTTGTTTTTTCTCTTTTCTTCTTCCATAGTAGCAATTAAACTCAATACAAAGAGTTCCTCTTCTGATGAACTGCTCATAGTACCTCACTAGACAACGTACCACGTTCAACTGCTTGAAAACAAATAAAATTCGCGTCGCGCCGTAAATGACGCGACGCGACGCTTCGCCCCAGTGGGCGGACATCGGTTAAATAATGACGCTTCGCCTCGCGCCGCTTCCGTTCGCGACGCTTCGCCCAAGTGGGCGAGCACTGGGGCGAATGGGCGCGACGCGACGCGCGGCTTTCAAGGGCGCGACGCGAATTTAATTTGTTTTTAAGCAGTTGAACGAGATACGTTGTCTAGTGAGGTACGATGAGCAGTTCGTCAGAAGAGGAACTCTTTGTATTGAGTTTAATTGCCACTATGGAAGAAGAAGAAAAGAAACAAAAACAAAATAAAATGCTGGGTAATTAAATTACCTTTGTAATGAATGTCTTTATATCACGACCATAGGCGTAGTTAGGTGGGGGCTCGGGGGGGCTTAGCCCCCCAAGAATCAAATTAGCCCCCCCAAAAATACAAAGTTAAGCTTATTGTATCTAGGGCGTGGACTTGAGCCCCCAGATCCAGGGACTTAAGCCCCCCAGATTCAGGGTCCGAACTACGCCTATGAGCAAGACCAGAGACTGCAATTTAGCACCACATCCTACATAATACTGCGAAACACTGAAAATATGCGAGAGGCAAGAGAAACGACGCCTAGTTGATCCGAAGAGCATTCGCGCGTCAAACGACGCGCCTCTTCGCTTCGCGTCGCCTGAGTGGGCGGGCTGCCATATAACCTAATGGAAACTTCTCTGGCGTCAAATCAATAATTTTCTTCGCGCCGCTTCCGTTCGCGACGCTTCGTCTAAGTGGGCGGGCACGTAAAGACGCGCGCCGCTTCGCGACGCTTCGTCTAAGTAGGCGAGCACGTTTAGATGTGGCAATGTGGCTTAGCTGTCAAATAGTGGGCCTATAGTTTCAGAATAATTATTACATTTTATATGTATTAGAGTTCGTCTCGGTTAATAAATTAAGAAAAATACTTTTTAGAACTACTACTACTAATACCACTTACATCTGATGTCTGGTTCATCGTAGTCAAACACTACAAAACAAAAATAAACGCAACCTGTTTCCTGCTGCCACTACCACTTAAATGAACACTCAATTTACTTTGTAAATTGTCACTTGAGCTAGAAAAATTCACTATTAGGTCACTGTGAAGCCATTCTTGCTGGTCTTGATTTCCCTTTCACTATCAAATCCTTTCGTAGGTATGCCCCAGGCCATGCCCAGATGAGTTCTATTAACTGTATTTTTCTGTGATATTTGGGATGTCCAGAAAACATTATAGGTACCACATTGTGCTTTAAAATAGGTCTTATCTTTTGAAATGTTTGTAAATTATTGTCTTTATCCTTACAAATATAACCAGCCCTTCCGAGGACTACCTTTCACCCACTTCTGTTTATGTCCCTTATTGGACGCACAATTGCTAGTGCAATCTGGTACTACACACTTTGCAGGCATCTTTTTATCTTTATAGTTTCATTTGTGCAGGTCAATAAGTAGAAACCCATTAAAAATCACCTTGCAACGTTCTTTTTAATCTGGAATAAGGTTATGTTGGGCCATGGTTTGGTAGTCCTCTACCCATGCCTCTGCTGGGCTGCAACCTCGTACTACACGCTTTGCAGGCATCTTTTTATCTTGATAGTTTCGTTTGTGCAGGTAAATAAGTAGAAACCCATTACAAATCACCTTGCAACGTTCTTTTTAATCTGGAATAAGGTTATGTTGGGCCATGGTTTGGTAGTCCTCTCCTGGGCTGCAACCTGGTACTACACGCTTTGCAGGCATCTTGTTATCTTTATAGTTTCGTTTGTGCAGGTAAATAATTAGAAACACATTAATAATCACCTTCCAACCATATTTTCTGCACCTGGAAGAATACACATGACAACAACAAATGCAAACTCGGCCCCCAGATTCAGTTTTGCCATATTTCATGCTCCGGCCTAGTGAGTTCAGTCGGCCATGTACTGTGCCGTGTGCGGACTGTGTTGAATCGGTGATACGATGATCGACGACGACGACAATCGACGTATCACATGTGTGGTAAACTGTGTCCTGTGAACCCGCAACACGATGTCAGCGCCGTCTGGATATTTTGTTGAAAATAAAAGTGACATTGCTGATATATGTCACTGTCAATAGTATCAATATGACAAGATTCTAACCTCATTTCATTTGTTAATTTTGTTCACAGATCACAGAAACAAAGTTTAGATTTGTCAGTTTGCCGTTCCCGCCAAAAATTGTTCTGTATCCAATCGCAAACACCAACGGCGCGCGCGGCGCGTCACCGTATTTTATATCTACTAATCAAGTCTGCCTCTGTCTTCAGTCACAAGCTTGTAGCTTGGGCTTTGACATTACTTTGACAGATTTAAAATTTTTTGAACGGTGCGTTTGAATTTGAAAGTGTGCAACGTATATGAATGGTGATATTTTTATATTCTTGATATCGGTAGTACCTATCTATTATATTGATCATTCCTGATGGAAAATTTTGAAACGTTGAAGCCCGAAAAGAAGTGTTGTGTGCCGGGTTGTATTGAAAGCCGGGGTCAACGAGATCGGCTTTCAAAACCAATTGAAGAAATATTTGGCTTGTGGCTGGAGAGGATCAAACCTCATAATTATGAACAACTCTCAAGGGAACAAATTTATAATAGGTTTTATGTGTGCGACCAACATTTTACCCCTAATTGCTTTTTACCTGGAAGCCGGAAAGGGCTGATGTAGAATGCTGTGCCATCGCTGCTGATTCCAAGTAAGTGTAATTTTTGTTTAAGAATTTCACATTATTCTTCGTGTTCTTTTCTGCAATGTTTGATGACCTACTCTACATAATTATATGTATAATATGCATATAGCACGTGCAAATGAGTGGGCCTAGCTAGGATGGGGCATATATGTAGTTTAAGAGGCAATGCCCTACCTATGTGGATAGGGCAGAAAACCGCGTTTTATCAGGTGCTTATTTAAAACAAAGTTTCCACCGTATAGTGCCAAATTGTATAACGAACCCCTAAAACTGCAACCCACAATACCATGAATTATTATATGTTACAGCCTGTAATAAAAATTTTATGATATCCTACTAAATATCCTCTTTCCAATTTGATACAACTTATCATAATATAATTTTATTATAACCACGTATATAGATATATGTAGTTATATTTATTTTCATTTTTAGAATTACAAGATAGTCATTCTCATGGGTTTCCAGTTCTACCAGGAACATCAAGAGGTAAGGTGAAAATTGTGAATTTTATATCCAACCTGACAAAGATGCCTCACATTAAAGTACTTCTGATTTAAAAAAAAACTGATAACAGTTCTTGAAAAATTAAATTTTTATTAACAGAGTATATCAGTCATCAGGCGGATATATTTGACAAAGTGTTTTTTTTAACTTAACAGTAAGAGTAAGATATGGAAATGATGAACTTTGCATGTAAATGAAATCATAATCATTATTAATGCTTTAGGAATCTACAATAATACTAATATCTGAGAAAAGTGCTTTATGAGTTGTATCAGTTTTGTTAAAATCAGCCGCACATGACATTAAATTTTGTAAGCAATTTTGAAATACATATAGCTTTTGCTGTGATTTTTGTTTGGGCAAAAATTAAAAAATCCTGTCATCAATTGTTTGCGACATTACATCATAATTGCAAGTTGTAACATTGTGCAAACATTTTTCTGTATACCGTGTCCCAGGACGAATCCCGAAAACTTTAAGGATGATTTCTGGCACCGGCTTATGTATTAATATGTTTGAGCATTGATTAAAGTATTGGTTTGAGTTATATGTTTATTCTTAAAACCTAAAAAGTTCAGTTGCCCTTAATTAGATCGCGAAATGATTAGTATGTGGCTGCTCGTATCACATTTGTACGCAGGCGCACGTATGTAGGGGGGTCCAGGGGGTCCGGACCCCCCCCCCGAAACGTTATAAAAATGGAATCCACAAATTCCCCCCCCCCCCCCACCGCAAATTTAAGGATTTAAGGTGGCAACTCTAATCTGGACCCCCCCCCCGTAAGGTCAACTAAGTGACACCCTTAATCTGGACCCCCCAAACCAAATCCTGGATATGTGCCTGTTTGTACGGTACGAAAGCTACAAAAATCTGATCATTGAGGTGATCAATCGACAAGAACATTAAAGTGTAATCCTTCTAAATGATCTCCGATTTTTGCTGTAAAATAAATAAGAAAATCTCGAAAGTGGAAGTGAGATAAGGTGGGCCAGACACGTTTCAGTTATCTTTAAAACCAAACTTCAAACGTTGATTTCTCTGTAACAAATGCGAATTTCAGAATAATTCCTTTGATATCGTCTTCACCTTCCGAAACCTAAGTACGATTTCTTTTTTGGTTTTCGTCCTGACATACGGTGTATATTAGAGTCATAAAAAATTAACTATATTTACTTATCTTTCAGGTGATAATTCTGTACTCCAGCCTATGTCTAGTGAAGACGCTACACCCAAGCGACACCACACACTGTACCTACAGTTGCAAGACTTAATAGAGGTAAATATTGTTGCATGTATGGTGTGGATACCAGTGGCGTAACTAAGGGCCCGCCTTTGTGCAACAAGAAAGTAGATACTAAGTTAAAAGGTCTGTTTCCTAGTTATTAATATTCTTTACAAAAAATACCTATTAACCCCATGATTCATACCTATCATTGAAAAAGTGGGACAGTAGCGAGTAAACCTCAATGTTAAAGCCCCGAAGATGGCAATAAACATGCCGAAAGCTTGGCAGTTTCCTTTATGCAGTGACGTGTGTTTCTAATCAAAATTTTGGCCACAACAGTCGTTGAATAAAGCTAGCTCTTCATGTAATTTTATTTAGAAAAACTGAAAAATATGCGAGCTCCAAAATAAAAAATGTAAATCTCGGCTTGTGTATCAAGACGGACCTACCCTAATCTGTTCAGTTTTTTGTTCGGATTTTTGTCTTATCTATTAGGCACTGCACCTGCCAGCTAGTGCAATAGTCACTTTCTGTTTAAATTTGTTAATTTTAAATTGGTAATTCCTAAAAGTGACGCATTATTATAAACGCAAAATTAAGATTTTCCAATTTAAAACTAACTACGATAAACTGAAAGTGACTAGTTATTATTGACAGATACAATGCCTGGCGATAAGACAGAAAAAGACTAAACATATAGAGACTAGCTGCGTCTTAATACATAAGTCCAGATCAGGGTTTAGACTTACTTTTTTTCTGTATCTCGCTTATTTGGCAGCTTTTAGATAAAAGTTTTTTGAAAACGTAGTTTATTTTAATGAATTCTATAAACAGTTTAAAGAAAAATCAAATTAGGATTCACCCTGTATATATATATACGTAAAATATTATTAAAAAAAAGAGGCCACGCAAAATTTCTTGCCACTGCCACTGATGGATACATTATGTTTCAAATTTTCTTTTGTGCTAACATATCAGTCAGAATATTTAGATTAATTATAATGATTTTTACTGGGAAAATGCTGTTATCCTCAAAAATTTATATTTTTGGTGGCAACCCATGTCTTTTTCTAATTAGTTTATATTTTTTTGTAGGTGTCTCTAGGCCGAATTCTGTTTTGGGGTTGGCCAATGTCAATCGAAGTAGTCAACTCAGTCCACAAGCTAAACAGTTTTAAACAACTATTAGAAAATGGAGCGTAAAGATGGGAAAGATGCAGAAAAACATGATCAAGTATAAAGAGCGCTTCAAAGTTGCTGAAAAAATATTATCACTCTTTGCCCAACAGTTTTTTTGTAGCGTAAAAGTAAATATTTGAAATTTATTTGTTTCTTAGTATTTGTAAAATCTTCTTGTTACAACATTATGCATTAACTTAATCTTAAAAGTAAATAGTGGGCCATTTATATCTTTTGATTTATATTATAAATCTACATAAATATATGGATACAAGTAATTATTTGGTTTTTATCTCCTAGAATTTGTCTCAGAAAGTAGATACTTATATCTTTTTGGTTTTTTTCACTAATTTGAGAGAAGTATCATAGTATTTATTTTATTGTACAATAGCACATATATTGTTTATACGTGAGGAATATTGAATGACGGCTTATGAATTGAATAGAAATAAAAAGTCATAAATATACTGTTAGACTCAAAAAGATCAACTTTTGCACATTATTTCCACCAAGGACGTTAAAACAATAATTTCTATATACAGCTCACGTTTATTTTGTTTGTGCATTATGCATTTTTTTATATTTGCTCAAATTGGTAAACAAATTAATATTAAATTGGTTGCAAAAGTAAATCAAGGATCAATTTTACAATGTTGTACATAGTTTTGTTTTTAAGTTAGGATAAGTAATTGTTTATAATTTTTCATTGTATTAATATTGGCAAGGGCTGAGTGGAAGAACACCATCAAGGTGAACTCGTCCTTGAGGTTGTTCTGATTGCATATTCATTTTTTTATGTTATCATTAAAGTTTACTATTATGTTGCTTTTGGAAGAATAAAGACACTATTACTAATTATTATTATTACAGGTTTTCACGGATCACGTGCCAAACTGATTCGGGTGAAATGTGAAAAGCGCATGAGCAGTATGACTACGGGCTTTCGCGGTATGTAAATTCATGTAAACTGATTCTGTGATGTAAATCGAGTCAGCTTACGTGCAATATTTATATACTACGAACGTCCTTAATCATAATGCGGATGCGCTTTTCATTCGAATCAGTCCCGAACCAGTCCGAGGCGTGATCCGCGTAAACATCTATTATTATTCATTCATACAAGTATAAACAAATGCCACCTTTGAAGGTAACACCCTGTAGAAGCTTTAGTTACAATCGCAAACGCCAGGGGGTGTGATACGAACAGTTTTTGACAATTGGCTATATCAGTTTCATATCTATTAAGTGTTTCTGTGATCTGTGATTTTGTTATTTCATTTTGGTTTGGGGTCGCGGCGTGGGCGTGGGGGCTGATTTATTCTTTTTCCTGATATTTCTCATTTGAAGGTAAGTTATCGTATTTTCGTGTCTTTCTGAGGCCTGAAACACTCATAGCATAGAATGTTTTTAAGTGTACATGTAACTATTTCTGATACAATAATCAAAACAAATTATCCCGCCATATTAAACCATGTGGTATTTTAATTTTCAGATATTCCGAAGACGTGGAAGCATGGTAAAAGGGTGAGTTTATTGATCACGAATATCAAGATACATAAATAGACCCTTTTTTATTATCATACTCTTTCTGAGGTGTTGTTGATAACTTTCGATACATAGTATTTACCATGGCTAGCTCTTCTGTTACTTCGATTTCTCAGTACAGATACGGCACACGGAAATGCCAATTTCCCTTGTGCGAAAACAAGTACTACTGGGGCGGGAGCCATTCTGAACCTCAACATAAAAAATTCCATTACTTCCCCAAAAACCCCGAAGTGAGGCAGCTATGGCTTCGTGCTTGTGGAATTAGTTCAGATTCAAATAGTACATATTTATTTGTTTGTGAAGACCATTTCCTTCAGTCAGATTATATGTGTCCACAAGACCCCAATTCACAATTGAACTGCGGAGCAGTTCCAAAAGTCATTGTTTCTACTCCACATGATATAACAAATAATTTGAATCTTGCATCCTCCTTGAAGGAATGCTCTGCTGGTTCCTCAGCTAGTATCTGAGATTCACCTTCAACATCTTCAGCAAGTAGTCGGGTTTTTGAGTCCACAGAAGTATTAGACCAGTTACCAGGTATTACTGCTGCTGTTTTACATGATCACTCATACTTCTCCTAATTGGGTTCTGCTGTGCAAACACATTCTAATGATAGATTTTCATTTTTATCAGAACAATCCAGCTCTTGCCTAAATAGATTAGGGATTTCAAAAAGTGAGTTGTTAGAAAGAGAGTCCAAAATGTTGATGATATCCATGTGAAACTTTATAGTTTCTTGGATAAGTTTGGTCACTTGCCTTATGTTGAAACTAACTTTAAGACCAGCTTGAACAGACATAAAATTGTCTCAGCCTTGCAAGGACCATGATATTCTTCAGGATATCATTGGTAAGTGTATAAGACTGACAATTTTTAAATATGTCTGTGACAAGAATTCACTGAAAAGACCTTCTGATGGTCACCAGAGGAAAATAAAAAAGTTCAAGGCATTATAATTTGTTTTTAATGGAATAATGACTGCCCTTTATTTTCTTTTTTTTTCCATATGGACCTCCATGGATGGATCATCAGTAACCCGGCTGTGACTTAAGTAAGTACCTGATATGACAAATTTTTTTCCTGATTGTGATAGAATTGTGTTTTAGTTCGTATTTAAGGACATTTAAGTTATTTTTATTTGTTATAATTGTTATTCAGTATTTTGTAATATGATGTCATTTTTTGTTTTTTTCAGAAATCTGTACCCTATACATACAGATTTCTCATATATATGCACATATCATGTTTTAGTTATCGTTTTTTGAATAATTTTGTTTGAGGTAGTATCACAAGTTTTTCCTAGTTTCCTTGGTCTGTTCACTGTTTGTTTTCGATTTTTATTCAATATATAGCAAATGCACCATCTTTATTATCTAGTTTTAACAATAAAAGGTATTAAACATCTCCACTTGTTTGATTTCCCACTGTTAAACATTTTCAGCTCGATAGTCACGTTTATTGTACAGTTGAAATTGGTTCTCCCAATCGCAAAAACAATTTGGATTTTTGCTATTGGGAGAAACATTTCGACTACAATAAACTTGAATCTATTTCAAATATTATAAATTATAACCAAACAAATGTCAAAACATCAGCTGATTTCTGGCAGTATTTTGACGCTTGACAGAAAGAAATGACATTCGCATTCTGACAGGGTATGTCTTTGATCATCGCGTATTCTTTGAGATAAAATCCGAAATAGCTACGAAGTACGTTTCCAACAAAATAAAATGGCCGCTGACATGTGGCACTGTCATTCGTGTTGCTGTCGGAATTGCAAGGAATTTGCCTTCTTTCAGTGTATATGTTTTGTGGGTATCAGTGTGTTTTGTGCTGGACGCTGGACGTATCGTTCTGTGGTTCAAATGTCAGGTTAAATCATTAAATAATGTTCAATAATCATAAGTTTTAACTAATTTTTAACAATAGAATAAAATTCTCTAAATATCCTTGATCGATCCAGTCATGGCGGCAGCAGTAGAAACCCCTGTTTCTTCACAAATCGAAGGCCCGGTACGAGAAGAAATGGTAAATGTTGCATCCTGAAAGAAGCCCCTTTTTAACGCTTAAGTTTCAGGTTCAAACAGCAATAAATTTCCTAGAAAATCCTAATGTTATCAATACGCCTTTAGCCCAAAAACAAAACTTTTTGAGGCGCAAAGGTCTGTCTGATAAGGAAATACAAATAGCCTGTGATAAGTCAGGAGCATATACTAGGCATGAAGAACAGCAACGGAGACTTCCACCACCTTTATCAACATCTATGAGTACAGTCTGCAACCACCCAATGTATGGTCAAATGCAACTTAGTTGGTTTGACAGAATAAGGGAGATACTGCATAATTTAGCTATTCTTAGTATTGTAGCATATGTAGTCCAGAAATTTTATCAGGTATATACATATCATATCTTTTGAAAATCACAAAACCTATAACCTCACAATGCCACATTTCACAAAACATTGCATCAGTAAGTTGAACTTGTAACTTATATTGTATTTTGTCGACTATCCTGGTTATTCACAATATAAAGTCCCTTGTTAGTATGTTAATCTTGTTACCAAGATTGCCTACAAACAATGGATATAATAGAAAAACACTCAGATATAGTAACTACCATTACCAGACATCTTATATATCACATGATATCTTGTTGTGGAGGCACATCTTTAAAGTGTTGTTCACAGTTCAGTCGCCATCATGCCTTGGAATAGTGAGCAGCGTGAGGACTACTTTTCTAGCAGATGTTTTGTGATCATGATGCAGCACACCTTTGGAGACCATTTTAATTTAGTCTTGTTAGCAGGACGGGAATTCAATTGTTATGTGGGCTACTACATTTAGGAAAACTGCAAGTGTGACAGGGCGAAGACTAGGCCTATTAGATCACCTGCAAACATTGTGGCAGTGAGGACTTTAATGTTGCAATCACCACTGTGTTGTGTATGCAAACATGCTTTCTGAACATCACTTCAATTCTCTGAGGAATATGTGTGAGGTTCTCCTCAAAGTGACTTGTGACTTTTCCCTATAAAATTTTTTGAAATCCCGCATTTATACAAAACGTCCAATGGCTCTACAAGATCCAATCAGCCTATCTGTGATTGAACTTTCATTAATTAATCAATGGAAGTAAAAAAACCTGTACAACCCAAGATGCAGTGTTTCATGCTTAATAACATGGCTAAGTCACAGCTTTCTAAGTTTTATAATTGCTGCGATGTTCAATTTTTTTTCTGATATCTACTAATACCAAAAATGATGATTTGCATCTAAACCATTTGTTCTAAGTTCCATAAAGTCACACTAGAATTGACCCAGGACACTTAATATGCAATAACATGCAGGGTGTTCAATTAAAAAAAATATAACTTTGATATCTCAGGATCTTATCAGACCTCCTATATATAAGTGATTATTTTAAAAATGTAGTTCAATTCGACCTACATACACCCACAAAGTTAATTTCCTGAGACAAGGTATGGTTTGGTCCCAAGAGTCTGAGGTGCTGAGGGTGGAGCATAATAAACAATGAATAAAAAGGTTTGATTTGGGGAATGACTGGGCATATCAAATAAGCCAAAAAAAATAATATCCGACAATTTCTAAGGCTAAAAAAATCCACCAAACTCAAAAAAAATTTTGTAATGCACTTTTTTCAATTACTTGCAAATAATTTGGAAAAAGCCATATTAGTGCCTATTTATAAACACAGTTTAATGTTTATCAGGATATTTCTTGTCTAACGACACGCAATTTTGTTTATTTAGCACTAAAATCATCGACGAATTAGGCTTTTTTATTACGACTAATTTTGAAATAAACGAGAATTTGGTATGCACATTGTCTTTATTGGATTTCGGAAACATCCTGCTAAACATTAAACTGTCTCAATAAATAGGCACTAATACGGCTTTTTTCAAATTATTTGCAAGTAACCAAAACAAGTGCATTACAAAAAAAATTGTTCAGTTTGGTGAATTTTTTAGGCTTAGAAATTGTCAGATATTGTATTTGGTTGCTTTAGTTGATATGCCCAGTCATTCCCCTATAAAATGAGTCCAAAAGGTCGTGAATCGCTTGATAGATAATCAAGATATGGCGTTACAACTGCGTGAACACATAGCGCTGTGATAAAGAAGTCATATTACAAAATGGCCTATTCTGTCGAAAATTTTAGTGCTATATACACGAACTGCATGTGGTAAGACAGGAAACATCCTGCTAAACATTAAAATAAATAGGCACTAATACGGCTTTTTTTTTCAAATTACTTGTAAGTAGCCCAAATAAGTGCATTTCAAAAATTTTTTTTCAGTTTGGTGAATTTTTTTAGCCTTAGAAATTATCAGGTATTATCTTTTTTTGCTTTACTTGATATGCCCTGTCATTCTCTTATAAAATGAGTCCAAAATGTCGTGAATCGGTCGGAAAATAATCAAGCTATGGCGCTACAACTGCGCGAACCCATGGAGTCGTGATACAGAAATTGAAAATGTAATAAAAAATTAATTAAAAGGTTGACCCCCTTTTTTCGCATTTTTTCTCGATAACTTTATTATATTTTCATACCTCAAAGTTTGTCGACATGATGGTGGAACACATTGTATATCCAGAGGTAGAGCAATAGGGTCAGATTCATCTTTTTAATGTCATTATGGTCCATAAAACTAGGTGTTGCTAGCTAAGATTTTTATTCTAATTCTATCTTGCATGAATATTCTTACTGATAGGAACTGTTTAATATTGGAAACCTATTTGCTCAAGGCAATCTATGCAGTCATTATTTGTATATTAGTATTTCCCAAAAATAAGTTGTCCTTAACCATTTTACGTATATTACTGATATTATATTACATTTTGTGTTCTTAAGTAATATTTTTGCTTTTCTTTTCAATGTTTATAGAAATATATAGCTCCATTCCTATTTGGCAAAAAGAAAAAATCGGTTGAAGAAACTATTGAAGAACTAGATAGAAATGTCAAGTCTTCTGTGGGTGAGATCAAAGATGATCTACAAAGCGTCAAAGTAGAGGTAGATAGACTAAATGGAGATAACACATCTAGACAGTTGGCTGAATTGAAGTCTGACATAGCCACTGTCAAAGGCTTGTTGTTGGGAAGGTGAGCTATTATGGAATTCATATTGCATGTACATTTGGTTTAAATTGTTGATATGATCTAAATAGTAAGAATTTGGTAATATTAACAATGTAATTAATTAACTGGTACTAAATTGTGAAAGATAGTGGCACCACTATCTTTTATATACAGGGTGTCCCTGAATTTCCTTGACACATGATATTCTCGTAACAAAAGAAAGTTCAAACGCAAACTGAGTGGAATTTTTGTAAGTACTATAGGGTCTATCGTACCATGCTTTTAAAACATCTTCTTTGTACTTCAACCCTTAAAACTTACCCTCAACTTTTGTTTTTCAAATAGCATCAAATAGTTTTTACTATACAAATTAAGTCCTTATATTATTTAAAATCTTGTGGCACCTATGATTTTGTACAAAAACCTTTTTTTTCGTAAAGTAATAGGCATAAAATAAATAAAATAATAATAATAAAATGAAAATTAAGTGAGCCTTTCGAGGGTACCGAAAGACCTATAATACCATGGTTTCGAAAGATTATTTTTTACTTCAAGCCCTAAAACTCAACCCCTTCTTTTTTTCCAAGTAGGATCCCACAGCTTTTCCTACATTAGTGAGGTCATTATTGTTTATAAAAGTAATAGGCATAAAATAAATAAAATAAGGATTCGTTTGAGGCGTAATATTTTCATACAAAAAATAAATAAAAATGAAAATCAAGTGAGCCTTTCGAGGGTACCGAAAGACCTATCATACCATGGTTTCGAAAGATTATTTTTTACTTCAAGCCCTAAAACTCAACCCCTTCTTTTTTTTTCAAGTAGGACCCCACAGCTTTTCCTACATTAGTGAGGTCATTATTGTTTATAAAATCTTGACTTCATACACAACTAATCTTTTTTGTAAGGTCATTAACATAAGATAAATAAAATGAGGATTTGTTTGAGGCGTAAAATTTTTGTAATAAAAAAAGGATAAAAAGAAATTTGTTTTTGAAAGCATTTAGTACCCTTAAAAACCAACATAGTTTCATTTTTATCAGTTTTTTTGCCTCAAGTAAATTCTTATTTTATTTTTGTCATTCTTATGATCTTACGAAAAAAATTTATTTGCGTATAAAGTCAAAGGTACTACAAGATTTTAAATAAAATAAGGACTTAATTTGTGTAGCGAAAACTACTTGGTGCTATTTGAAAAACAAAAGTTGAGAGTGAGTTCTAAGGGTTGAGGTAGAAAAAAATATTTCAAAAGCATGGTATGATAAACCCTATAGTTCTGACAAAAATTCCACTCAGTATTCGTTTAAACTTTTTTTCGTTACAAGAATATCACTTGTCAAGGAAATTCAGGGACACCCTGTATATTATATTGAAAACTGGATCAAATGTTCATTTTAATATAACTGGATTATACTAAAAGTTCTTTGCCTGTAGTCGCTATCTGTTAGCCACTTATCTAAAGTGATAAGAAATACAGAAGTAATTTGCCTTTGGGATAATTTTTAATGCGGTTAAATTGCTTTCAGCATAAATGAGCTGAGGGAGGAAATCTTGTTTACATCTATGTTATCACTAATGCTGGACAAGTTGTTATTGGTTAAAAAAATATAGAAACATGATCTAAAGTACATTTTCAACTTGCTTTCCTATTCAATATTTAATTTCTGGTAATTTAAATGTTAATTATGTGCATGCACAAAAACAATTTATATAAATTTTAATATTGCAAGGATAACACATAAACGATTCAAGAATTTTGAATGTAGCTAGCTCAAAATGAATGTTTTTTTAACTGGTGAAATGTGACTATGTGCAGTTTCACTGTGAAAGTAACATATCCTGGAGTTATTAAATCCAGCTTCAAAAAATGGTTCTGGCCCTTTTTCAAGGTGAAAAAAATTATGTTCATTAACTTTGGCCATAATTTTTGTGTAAGAAGAGGTTTCCAAATGGGTTGTAATAGATGTTTACATTTCGAAATCAAATCAACATTTATGAAGGCAAATTAAATTTTATAAGTGATTCTGTTTTGAAAATAACTTCCTAGCATGATTATGAATTGTAAAAACTGACCCTAATCCATTTTATGGACACCAATAGGATGCTTCCTTATACTAATTGTATCAAATTGGCCCAGTCCCTAGGAATATCAATGTTGGCAATAGCCCCTCTCTGTCTTCTCAATAGCTGCATGAATTTGATCAGTTTCCATGTGGGTTCGCTCTGGTAAGAAAAAAGTGTGTCTTATAGTCACATTTCGTCCATCTTCTTGGAACTGTTCAATGACAAGTAGGAACTTATCAGGAATACATATGTTTCTGTTTTGGCTTGCATAACAATCACTATGAAATCTAGTTTTCTCAATACATGATGCAGTTTCTTGACCTTGATAAGGCTTTCATCCCATTGGTTGTTGTGACTTGCTTATGCCCTTTGATTGAAGATTTAAATCAATGTATGTATATAATTTTCTCCTCAGAAAAGGTATAGGAATAGGCACTTTTGAAGGTCAAAGCTAACTACAACTAAACCACCATTATCTACTATCTACATTAGTTTCTGTAGCGCTACTTTTTTTCATATGCCATACTTGCTGATTTTGAATCTTGTTTTTGTTCCTCTTCTACTTTACATCTTGCAGTGTCACTAGCAGTCTTTATAGGATAGGATGGTTATATTTATCACGCGTACCGGATGTGTCGTTGCTTGGTTTGTCAGATTGAACTCTTCCAAAAAAAAAAAAAAATTGCCTGTGATGTGATGGACTTTTGGGCTTGATTATATTGTCAATGAATACATATACAATATTGGACACAGAGGCGATACATCTGTGAAATTGAAAGCTTAGAAGGTAAATAAAGCTTTTTGGTATCAGAGCTTGTATAATGACTTTGGTATGTTGGAAACATATTGTTCGGAGCCTTTATTCGTTCTTTATCTTCTAATGAAACTTTTGGGGTTATGTGTTCCTTAAGGTCAACAGTACATATACTCAGAATTTTTTTTTCTCAGCAATTATCCGCATCTTCTTCGCAGTCAAATGAAACGTTCTGTAACAAACCTTCAAAATTGGTCAAACAGTGGCTCTGCATCGACTCCGGCAGGTCTGGTCATCAGAACTTTCCGGTAAAAACAAAGTCGCAGCCATAAACATGCTTGCGGTTGTTATTATATAATACTTCTTAGGTGCCATCCACTGGACAATGGAAGAGCTATATCCTAGGTCATCTGTCCCGCGAATATACCTTCCACGACACCTGGGAGGGAATGGATATTGAGTTTGGAGCGTCTGCGTAGTACTGCTGTTAACGAAGTGCACCGACTTCCTAATCCGCTTTGTGCGAGAGCACAAGAATGCCTTCCTTTTCAGTGCAGCAACACGGGCAGATGAGGAACTCAGCCTCATGCTCGACTTCACGCGGAGGTGTCAGCAGTCCGTTACGGAACTTGCACCAACACAATTACGTTCATTCAGCAAACGGCTTGTCAAATGTATTGAAGCAAGCGGAAGTTACTAACTTTTTTTGATAAAAGTTTGTGTGCCTTTGTCTTCCTTGTTATTATTGTTGTAACCATGTACTGCAATACAGTTATCATTGGGAATCTGAAAAGAAGTACCGACTATTTGATAAGCAGGTATCTGAAAAACTGTTTTTCGGAACGACATTTACAAAGTGAAGGTTTTACGTAGGGGAGTTTGAGAAAACATAATTTTCAATATTTAGAAATACACGTCGCATATAAAATTAGATCATTTTAAAGAGATTGATGTGTAGCTAGCAGTGACGCCCTTTACAAATGGCATTGGAGCCTTAGCTTGGATTTGAATTTCTTCAAAAAGTCCCAGGGTTTCTAATTTTGGTCCCAATACATGATCCTGTTGATGAATTATTATTAAGCAAAAACAAAAAAAGATAATAACAACTTTTACACCCTGTACTTCGGTTACTATCACCTTTGCACTGAGGCAACTGATTGGGAGTTGGTATTTTTGTGGAATTTATTCGAAAGTCGACAGTTTTAATTATCGTTTATGCAGTAATGGTAATGATTATGCTATGAATATTGATCATCTCAATTACACAAATACAGTTTAAAAAATGGGCTTTAATGATAAAGTTAACTAAAAAATTAAAAATATAGTTGAAAAAAGAAAAAACCCGCTTTAGAAGGACGCCGGACTAAAAAGTCAAAAATGATTTTTAAAATAAGCTCAAAACAATAATGAACGAAAAATACTAGTATTATTGTGAAAAAAGCTTGGGGCGCTCGATTTACGAATATGGCACAAAGCGCCCACGCTTTTTTCACATTTATTGATTCAATATTTTATAGGAAACAGTTCCCGTCAGTAGCGAGTTGCCCTGTAGTACCACCTTCCATACCTGCTTGGCAGATGTCAAGTGTCACTCAGGATGAACATGACGGTGAAGAGAGGAAGGAAGATTTGGAAGAACTAGGTTCTGGATCAGGATCTTCAGAACATGAGCATGGCATGAAAACTAGTGAATCAAGTTTGGAAATAATGTAAGTTTTTCAATTTTTAAATGACAAAATCATTAATGCATTTTTCAAGTTAGATAATAGCATTCCCAAAATGTTTGAGGTAGTAATAGTGTAATATAATTCAATTGAAGGTGTTGCAATAAATATTGAAATCTATCTTTTATGTGTTAGATGATCAAAAGTAAGAAATCCATAATGTGTAATGTTTGTTTTATTTTACTTACAGATCTTCCAAGGATTGTGATTCAGAGTCTTGTCATAGTCGAAAAAGCCACAAAGACGATAATGAAAAAGAATAGTTTTTTAATAGAATTCTTTTGAGGGGGGAGTATATTTATATTAATCCATTTCAACAGTTAAGTTACCAACATTTAGTGAAGTATATATTTTTATATTTGTATATTTTATATAGATGCAACATATTTTCATTTGAAAACTAGACCTTTTCAGTGATTGTGCTGTATATTCCGGGTTGTAAAAATAAAAAGGTTTGTAATGAATTATTGTTTTGTCACCCTTATAGGAGAGGATTACGGTCTTAAGAACGTGGGATTGGTGAACAGATCCTTTATTCTGATTCGCAGGCGACGGTCGCCTCTTGGGGCCGTCCATTAATCACATGTGACTTGAATGGAGGGGGCAGGGATTGATAAAAATCACGAAATATCACAGGAAGGGAGGTGTCTAGTAAGATATCACGCGTATTTATTTTTTCTTCATACGCGAGATTTCTAAACCGAACCTAATGTATTTAAAGATAATATTCGAAAAATTTTAAGATTCTTATTAGGTGCTAAAAATACACGTGATGTTGGATGGGTGAGGGGGGCTGTCATGAATCTCACCACATCACCAAAGGGGAGGGGGGTTAAAAATGTTAGGATCGTATTCGTAGTCGATGCTTAAGGGTCCCTTAATACTTGAGGGTACCTTAAGTAAGGTTTTGTGTTTCGAAACCTTACTTCCGGGTCCCTTACGTAAGGGGCCCTTGAGTAATACTCAAGTAGCGAAATTTCAACGTGACATTTCGTTGCAGTCAGGGCGATTTTGTAGGTTAATTGACTTATATTTGAACTATGACAACGTCGCTGATAGAACCCCGCCGTCTGTTAGATGTTGTCTAGCAAACATATATACAAGAAAAGCCACACTTGAGTAATACTTAAGGGATACTTGAGAAACGACTATGAATACGGACCTTAGATAAAAGATCACGTGAATAATGGACGGCCCCTTGGCGACCCTCGCTTCGATACTAGGGGATATTTATAGGGCTTCGTTAGCTGTTAGCCTTAGATTGGTAGCATACATTTTCGGGATTGGCATTACTGAAAAGCCTATCGTCACCATGTTAGCATTTTGACAATATGACAGAGTAGGTGCTCTTTCACTTTGAGTGCCCACGTATTTTTCGAAAATTTCACTTGTAACGGAAAGGGGATGGTCTATTATGTTACTTTCAATCAAAAAATTTGCGGTCGAGCTTTTAATGAGGTAAAAATTGTTAAAACTGTATTTTCACCACATTTTCATCACAAACCCGCACAGAACAAGACGATTTTAGATTCGAGAACTTGCGTGACAGACACAAAAGGTGTCACCAAAATGCGGTGTTGCCAACATGTGGTCGATATCTAACATCTAGGGAAATACACGGTTAATAGCCTAGATTTATAATCTGTGGTTAAGACTCTACCATATCAAGCACGTAATCTAACCACCTCCGATCCTAACATGTAAACTACCTAACCCAGTCACCACCTAACCTAGCCACAACCTAACCTACCCACCACCTAACCTCATCATCATAGTCACAATGTCTTAACAGACGTGTTGTGAACTCGTAAAATGCATTAAGTCGGAGCTAGAGTATTACCGACACGAATATTATCAATAGGTTTGAGAACTGTAGCTCGCCATCTTTCGCGATTTACTGTCAGTTCAGTGGCGCTCTTGATACTCATATCCAGCAACTGTTTCGTCGCATCCATCCAGCGTGTAGGGGAACGGCCACGGCGCCGCCCACTCGGGGCGTGACCCTGAACTACAAGTTTCTCCATATTATCGCTTTTGTGTATATGTCCGAGGAATGTAAGCATTCTCGTCGACACAATGGAGGATAGTCTCTTTGGATTACCGAGCTCATCCAGTATGGAAACGTTGGTTCGATGGGCGGTATAAGGAACTCTCAGCATTCTCCTCCACGTCCACATTTCAAAAGCATCTGTACGAGCTTGATCTGCCTTTTTAACAGTCCAAGTTTCCGAGGCATACAAAAACATGAAGAACACAAGAGACTGAACCAGCGACATTTTGGTAGCTTTAGTGATGTTATGGTCACGCCATATTTTAGTAAGCTTTGTCATGGCCACACGTGCTTGTTGAATGCGCCGTCGAATCTCATTTTCACAGCTACCTGAATTGTCGATCAAAGAACCGCGGTACACAAAACTTTGAACTACTTCACAACGGCCTACTGACTATATTGCTTGATGATTATCGTGCTCTCTATCTACGATCATAACCTTGGTCTTGTTGTAGTTAATACCAAGACTATATGTTGCACTGTGTTGTTCTAAGATGTTTAATAATAATAACCGGAGGCACAAGGTCACCCATCTGTTTTATATGGATGACCTAAAACTTTATGCCTCCGGCCAGCGCGAACTACAACAATCGCTGAGGGTGGTGCAGGAGTAGCAGCATGCTATCGGAATGGAGTTCGGGACAGACAAATGTGCATTGGTTCATCTCAAGAAAGGACGAAGCGGAGATGGAGATGAGGAACAGCTCGTTGATGGGAGCATCTTGCGACAACTGCATGCCGGAGATACTTATACCTACCTTGGAGTGGCGCAGTGTCATGTCCAAGAGGCAGAATTGGTTAAAGAGTGTCTCCGCCGCAAGTATTTGCACCGACTCCAGCAGATCTGGTCGTCAGAACTGTCCGGCAAGAAAAAAGTTGCTGCTACAAACATGCTTGCGGTCCCATTGTTATTATACACCTTTGGTGCTATACACTGGAAAGTGAACGAGCTGAAGGAAATCGACACGAAAACCCGCAAAAGGATGAATATGGAGAGAAGCCTGCATCCTAAGTCCTCTGTCCCGCGAATATACCTCCCACGACACCTGGGAGGGCGTGGACTATTGAGTTTGGAGCGTCTGCACAACAGAGTAGTACTGGCCACTGCCTGCTATGTAACGAACAGCACCGACCCCCTGATCCGCTTTGTGCGAGAGCACGAGAATGCGGGAAAAGGAGCCTTTCTTTTTAGCGCAGCGAAACGAGCAGCCGAGGAGCTCAGCCTCACACTCGACTTCAAGCGGGGGTGTCAGCAGTCCATTACGGAACTTGCTCCCGCAGAATTAAAATCCCACATTAAAACTGCCGAAGTCGACTTCCTCTTAAGACTTCATAAAGATAAGCCAATGCATGGAATCTTCTACAAACATCTAGAAGAGCATGGCTTGTCTGAGCAGTTGACCTTCTCTTTCCTAAGGTCTAGTGGGTTGAGGTCGGAGACTGAGGACTTTATAATGGCTTGCCAAGACGGTGTCTTCAACACCTTGGTGTACCGTAAAAGGGTTATGGGTGTAGATGTACCCGACACCCATTGTAGAGCTTGCCGACAGGCGCCAGAGACGCTTATGCATCTCTTGTCGGCGTGTAAGACGTACGCTGGAACGGCTTACGTCCATCGGCACAACGCGGCTCTAAGAGTGCTCTACTATCATTTAAGGCACTCATACGGTATCGATGAGACACCGGTGCTGCCATACGCTCCAGGGGATATAGAGTCCGTTGTGGAGAACGAGAGATGCCTGATTTACTGGAATTACTCGTTCCCCACGCTCGAGCTTGTACAGGCAAACAAGCCCGACATAGTCCTTCTCGACCACTAACAGAAGACGATCGTTATTGAGTTTTCGGCGCCTGCCGAGGTGAACATCGTCTCTAAGGAGGAGGAAAAGCGGACCAAATATCAGGAGTTGCTCGGACAACTTCGCAGGCTCTGGCCAGACTACACTGTAAGTCTGCTGGTTATGGTCATTGGATCCCTAGGTGGAATGAGGAATACGCTGCTCTCTGCACTGCGCAAAATGCCGGCGTGCCGTGCGGCGGCGCACATCTTAGCCGCCAGAATGCAGAAGGCAGTCATCCTTGGGTCCCTTCGTCTACTTAGGGCGCACGATTCGCGGACCCAGTGATTGCTCACCTCACCGTGTGAGGAGCAGTCATTGGGTAATGGAACAGCAGCTCGGTGTGTCGGAGCCCGGGCTGCCCTTTTTTGTTTTTTGCATATATAATAATAATAATAATAATAACACGGCTTAATTTTAATATCCTCGGCGAAGTCCAGCTATTGCTGCTCTACTTAATAGAGCTACTAGTTCTTCCTGAGAAGCATCATTAAGGGTTGTATCGTGAGCAAATCTTAAGTTGGATATTTTGCTTCCGCCAATCGTTATACCGCCATTCCAGTTGTCTAATACCTGTCTCACAAATTCAGAGTAAATGCTAAATAACATCGGAGATTACACATCCCTGACGAACTCCTTCTCTGGTTGCTGTTTGACCAGACAGGTTACCATCAATTCTTACACGAGCCGAGCCAGACTCATAGAGTTGCTGTATGAGAAATACCAAGTGAGATAAGGATTTCCCACAGTTTAGGCCACTTTACGTTATGAAACGCCTTTAGAATAGTTCACAAAGCAGATAAAACCGGAAAATAATGCTCTCTGGCTTTTTCAAAAATTTGTCTTAAGTTCAAGATCTGTTCACGCGTACCGCGTCCTTTTACGAAACCTGCCTGCGCCTGAGAAATTTGCCATCCAATAAAACCCTCCAAACGAGATTGTAAAATGTATAGTAGAATCTTATTTGCATGAGAGATTAACGAAAGTAGGCGATAATCGTCTGGATTTGTTGGAGATCCCTTTTTATGAAGTGGAACAAAAATTGAAGTGCACCATTCATCTGGCCAAACACCGGAGGACCAGACACAAATATAATGTAAAAGAGAGATGCCGACATCACCCAAGCATTTTAACGTTTCGGCAGAAATAGCATCAATGCCTGTTGCTTTATTAGTTTTTAACTTATTGAGGCATGTTCCACTTCAGACAAAAAAAATATCCGGTTCATGTTTAAAATCCAATGAGAGGGCCTGAAGGCCATCCTCATGGTACGCAATAATTTCGCCATACCTCAATAACCTCATGCAACTTGGTAATTAGTTGTCCCTCAGGATTTTTAACAGCCCAAGATTTGGGTTTAAAAGCCCGACTGAGGCATTTGACCTTAAAAAACATCTCTTTCGGATGGTTACTATTGGCATGCATCTTTATTTCCCTGCACAATTGCTGTAGAAGAGTTCTTATCTTTTCGGCATAATTTTAGAATCTCGCGTGAGAGCTGTCTATATGCGTTTTGCTCTGTATATGAATCCAGACATTAAATCTTAAGGCTTCTACGTGCCTCAATAACGGACAGTGTGTGGCTACTAATCCGTTGTTGTTTTGGTTGAGTGCTACTCTTTGGTTGGCTTATGTGGGCAGCATGCAAAAGCACATTTTTGAATGATAGCCACATATCATTTGAACTTGACATATCTGTTATAGAGGCATCCCGAAAAGGCTCTGAACATTTTGACCGAAAAGAAGCAGAGTCACCGATCTCCATCGTATTATCCGCTTAGAACGTAGACATACCTTCAGTTTTAACTGAAGTTCACACAAGTAATTGATAGTCTGAGCCGCAGTCAGTACCTGGTAGAGTCTTCCAAAGGCTAATAGATGGCTTCCACCGTGTACGAACTAAAATGTAACCAATTTGATTACGAAATCGTCCATCGGGAGAGGTCCAAGTATACAAGCGCCGTGGATGTTGTGAAAAAATAGTGTTGGCAATTGAGAAATTATGGTCAATACAGGACGTCGTTGACCCCTTTCGTTTCTGACACCAAGACCGAGTTTACCAATATGTGCCCTAAGATGTTCATCATCTATGGTTTGACCATCCTTTGAGCTAAAATCGCTCAAAATAAGGATCATTTCCCGATTCGAAAGGGATTTGAATCCCTTTTTATAACGATCGACGATTTTATAACGATCTGCACTTGAGTGCAGACTCAAGATCGTTATAAAAAGATTCGATCGTTTCCTCATCCGAATTTGACATAGGTGCATAGATTTGCACAATGTTGATCTGTGTAGGGTTCGCATTGATACATATTGTTATAATTCTGTCACTAATACACTTGTAACCAAGAACGGTCTTTGCGTGCGCTTTCGTTAACACTTTCATCTGATTTACCTGAAAAGGAAATAAAATTTCCCTTGCTAGAAGTAAAATTCCCTGTATCTCTATAATGAGTCTCAAATAATCCAGCAATGGCTATTTTATTTGCTGTAAGCTCTTGTACGACGATGCTGAGCTTTCCTATAGCTTGAAGACATCTAACGTTCCAAGTTGCCAGGCGATGTTTTCGGCGCGTTTTAGAAATGTCATCAGTAGTTAATTTCGCAGAAGCCTGATGGTCGCACTGCTTGTGCCCGGTCACCAATTTCACACTGACCTCCCCGGACGAGGAACAGCGCCGATTGCCAGTCGGACTGCGAGGCATCACATCCGAGACCTCGCTGATTCTCACGTTACTCATTTTACGAGTTTCTGTTGGGATATCTTAGACATCTTTAATGCAGTAGTTTCCCATTTGCTTTCTGCATCCTCATGCCGTTGACCAGATGTGTCTAGTGGTTCATCCGCCTTGAGGGACAATTTCTCACCCAAAGGACAAGAAGGTGTCCTGACTCTTGTCAACTCGTCCACCCAAAGCTGTTGGTAGTGTTGGTTGAGAAGAGGTTACTGCTTATACCGACAGTAGTTCGGTTCCTTTTAGTCGCCTTTTACGACACATAGGGTATACGATGGGGGATATTCTAATCCGCCCCCACACGGGTACCAGTCTAAAGTATCAGGTAACACCTAACCTAGCCATCTCGTAAACTAACACCTAACCTTACCTAGCTAGGTCGTAGGTGTAGGTTACTGTATACTCTGTTACCTGATACCTGATACTTCAGACTGGCTTGACGTCTATACAAAGAAGTGCATCTCAGATTTAATTTTTTAGTAGTGATCTGAATTGGCAATCGTGGAAGTCAGGACCGTCTTAGTAATATTTTTACTGAATATCTCATTTCCAAAAAATAATGACTATTTTTGTGAACAAAAAATTGTTTCAATATCTAAAATACATTTTTTCGTTTATATATTGTTAAGCGTCAATAACTCGTCAGCAGCGGTATGAGCACCGAGTGCAGCCCGGTACGTATGCCGTCAAAGCATGTGTCAAGATTCATTCTGGGGGATTTTTAGTTATGACTAGCCGAATATGTTTTCGCTGTTGACACGGCTGACTGTCTAAGGTATCGGGTAACAGAGTATAGGTGTTAGGTTAGGTGTTGGATAGGGTAGGGCAAGTTAGGGTATTATAGTTAGCGTTAGAGCGGTTATACAGGGTGAGTTTTTAGTACCGGCTCGGTCGATAACTCCACTACTATAGAAGATATCGAAAAAAGTTGTATACAAAAGTTGTAGCCACGGATATGTTCCTTGCTCAGAAAATATTTTGATTTATACAGGGTGATCCATAACTACGTGGTGATGCAAACATGCATTTTTTTAAATGAGACACCCTATATATTATTCTATATTCAAATTCTAATAGTGATTTCCGTTTTTCCAATATAGGGTCCTGTTACATTATACAGGGTATTTCAGAAGTTATGGCCATTTTTATATCCAAATCGCTGTCAATTGAACGTACTGTATATCAAAAAATGATTAATCAATAATCATTTTTTTCACACGGATGGATAAAAAATATTATCTAGTTTTAAGACCGGCTATAAAAAAGGCCCGCGACGCATATTGGTATACAGGGTGATATAGAATGCAAAATCTCGATTTTCTCTCTTTTTTTAAATGTAACCCCCAATATTTTATTATACCAAAGAATTGCCTTTAATGTGCTCTTGCATCTTTGTATAGCACTTTCTATAGCTGAATTCATTAGTTTTTGAGATATTTCGATTTTTCTACAAATTTTAAATATACCTTCTATTTGTTTACTAAAATTTATTTATTTTGAGAAAATACTATCAAATTTTATTTTTGCTTAACAAACAACTAAAATATAAGGCTATAATAGTAATTGATTAAGTCAAAACACTGGATTAACGAGATAATGTAGGTCAAGTGTGCTGAGGAAACAATTTTATAGACGTCATGCATAATTATCAAGCAGATCTATCAGGTAGGCTATGAAATATTAAACGACACGGTCCAAATAAAACGATTCTTCAGTCTTTCAAACTCATTACTTTTAGAGAGGCTCCGTTCTGGATATTGCTGTTCATAGTTGATATATTCTAGAGGCAACTAGGCAATTTCTCAAAGATTGTCCTAAATACCCTCAATGGAAGAATTATTTTTAAAGCTCGTTTTTCACACAGTACGGAATTATTGAGCAGGTTATGAAGACCGTCAAATTTTCAAAGCATACCTGATAAATCTGCTTGATAATTATGCGCCACGCCTAGAAAATTGTTTCCTCGGCATACTTGACTTTATTATCTCGATGATTCAGGGTTTTGAGTTGATCAAATACTATTATGACCTTATAATTTAGTTGTTCATTAAATAAAAAACAAATTCGATAGAACTTCCTCAAAATAAATAAATTTCAGTACAAATTTATTATTTAAATATTTTAAATTTGCCGAAAAATCGAAATATCTCGGAAACTGATGGACGTAGGTACGACAAGTGCTATACAAAGATGAAAGAGCATATTATAGGCAATTCTTTGGTATAATAAAATATTGGGGTTAGATTTAAAAAAAGAGAGAAAATCGATATTTTGCATTCTATATCACCTTGTATACCAATATGCGTCGCGGGATTTTTTATAGCAGATCTTAAAACTAGATGATATTTTTTATACACCTGTGTAAAAAAAATGATTTTTGATTTATCATTTTTTGATATACAGTACGTTCAATTGACAGCGATTTGGATATAAAAATGGCCATAACTTTTGAAATACCCTGTATAATGTAACAGTACCCTATATTGGAGGAATGGAAATTATTATTAGAATTTGAATATGGAATAATATATAGGGTGTATCATTTAAAAAGATGCATGTTTGCATCACCACGTAGTTATGGATCACCCTGTATAAATCAAAATATTTTCTGAGCAAGGAGCATATCCGTGGCTACAACTTTTATATACAACTTTTTTCGCTATCTTCTACAGTAGTGGAGTTATCGACCGAGCCGCTACTAAATACTCACCCTGTATATCGAACGCCGCCTCGCAGCGACAACAATTTTTTTCTGTAAAAGAGTCTGCCGACCGCAAATCTTTGGTGGAAAATGACATAATAGACCATTAGGGAGTTATTGAAAACGCGATGCAACAAGGCACTAATAATTCCTGGCCGTATTTGACATCTAAGCATGCGCACTAAGACAAAAATACTGCCTGGCAGTAATAGTTAGTGATTGCCACTATTAATGGACGCCTTGTGTCACGGCACTGCCAACGCACATTTTGACATATCATTCTTTTCGTTGTTTTGAGACACGGGATCTAATATTTTAAAGATGTGACTGATGAACATAACCATAAATAGGATAAGCTTTTTTGGGAACTAGGACTAATATTTTTTGTATGCTTGACAAACAAGTATATTTACGATTGATGATGATAGGATTAAAAATAATCATCTAAATAGGTGAAAGTAGGTCAATAATAGTTTTAAAAAGTTTTTTGTTGCTGTGTGATTGTAACGCAGGTGAAAATCATGGACTTCTGTGTACCAAACACAGTAAAAAAATGAAAACGAAGTTCCGTCTCCTTTTAGGTTGGAATCAAATCCGCGCTCAGCAGAACGCATCGTAATAATTTTAAGTTCAGGCAGTACCTGTGTAAGGACGGCACTATTAGTGGATAGCATTATTTCAGTAACTCCCTTTTCCCTTTCCTTTACAAGTGAAATTTTAGAAAAATACGTTTTTTTATTATACCGGGTTATTCGACACGGAGCATTATGGCTAAAGTATCTAATGAAAACAAAATAATAATTTCGGATGGATAGGGATCCATTAAGGTTACATTTCAAAAATATTTTCATATTATACCCCAAAACACGAAACGTATCAAAGTTGTTTTTTTTTTAATGGAATACCCCATATATTATTGCGTATTCAGATTGCTTAGTGAATTGTAGTTCGACTTTATGTATCACATATGGGATCTAAAACGAACCGTTTAGGTGTAAATCACCATTTTCGTTATACTTATACCTCATCTACTCAGATGTCAGAAAAAAATTTGAATATCGCAGAGATTAAAACGGCAAAGTCACAACCGGAAGGTTGTTTTACTAAGCATAAAATGCGCCCGCCTAGGTTAGACGGTCAAATTTGAACTACGTTTATGCTTGGAGAAATCGGTCGATTAAGGAAACTTTGATTAGAGATAACTTGATTTTTTCAATTTTTTCAAATGCCTAATTTTTTTATATGGTTAAATGTAGAATTTGATAACCTTTCTAATGATGTAAGGTTGTGATGATCAATCTCTGGTAGTTTTTATTTAATTTCAAATTTTCAAACAAATCTATCTATTACTGTCATACTCCAGCTGCTCTTTGACCTTAGAGATGTTATCGCCGTTGTTTCTGGGAGAGTTGATTTGTTGTAAGGAATTTTTATAATCTTCTTGTCTCTTTATTCTAATTCGTCTGTATCTTTTTTCTAAGTTACTTGTTTTCTTCTATCTGAACATGTTTTTGTTTATATTTCATGGCCTGCTATGGGTAGGAAAATTGAAAAATACCGATTTGTTTGAAAATTTAAAATTAAATGAAAACTACCAGAGATTGATATTCACAACCTTATATCATTAGAAAGGTTATCAAATCCTACATTTAACCGTATTTTTTATGCATTCCCATTTGAAAAAGTCAAGTTATCTCTAATCGAAGTTACCTTAATTAGTCGACCGATTTCTCAAAGCATAAATGTAATTTAAATGTGACAGTCTCATCAAAGCTGACGCATTTTATGCATAGTAATACAGCAAAGTCACAGCCTTCCACATTTTATAATTTCTGCGATATTCAATTTTTTGCTGATATCTACTTATACCGAGAATGGTGATTTACGGTTCGCTTTAAGTATGTGATACATAAAGTCACACTAGAATTCACTAATGAATCTGAATATGCAATAATATACGGGGTGTTCCATTTAAAGAAATACAACTTTGATACGTTTCGTGTCTTGGGGATACCCTGTATAACATGAAAATATTTTTAAAATGTAGCCTTAATGGGTCCCTATCCATACGAAATTATTATTTTCTTTTTCATCAAATACTTTAGCCATAATGCTCCGTGTCGAATAACGTGAATAACCCGGTGGAAGGTTTAGGAAATCGGCTTGATCGCAAGGACAGAAGCACTCGCACACCTGGAGGGGTGAGAGAGGGTCTGCCCGGCCGACGTTGAACCACGTTGAGTCCTCTGATGTCATGTCCAACGGACGCAAACGCGTCCATCCGACATGTAACCACGGCCCGACCGGCTAAAGCCCACTGCCTCTTACCTCTGCTCGATCTCTATCTGCCCCAGTGCAAGATGAGTTAAGTATGTTTTTTCTTCTCCTCCTGCTTCTTCTTGGTACATCTCCCTGCGTTCCTCTGTGTCTTTCAATTTTAAGATGCCTTGAACCATCTTGTGTACTATCTTCCAGTGTTTTCTCGCTCGATATTATGATAGGCACCATGTTCTCTGGGGTCAGGTCCTCAGGCAGGTTTGCTCCTGCATCCTGCGTATAATACGACCATCTGTCGCACTCAAATAGGGCGTGCTCGACTGTGTCGCTCTAGCCGCAATGTCGACAACGATCGTCCGTCGCTCGTTCTATTTTGTTTCTATATACCCGACGTCCTATTTTGTTTCTATATACCCGAAGAGGGACCGTGGCCCGACAACGCCTGTTAGGTAAAAGCAGGTTGTCCTGTGTTTACACTCTGCCCACTCTTGTATATTTGGAATCAGTCGCTTAGTCCACTGCGCCACCTCCGTTGTACTGGACCAGATCCCCTGCCACTCGTCCATGGTTTTCTGCCAGGCGGTCCTCCGCCAATCTGGCAGAGCACCTTCCGCGATATACATATATCTCCTCTCCTTGGCCAACACATGCAGTGGCTTTATCGCTGTTATAACCTGCAGCGCTTTGGTAGAGACAGCACGATACGCACTGGCCACTCTCAGCAGCGACTTCTTTTGCACCCTGTCTACGCTTTGATGGTGCTTTTTCCTCTCCATCGCTTTATTACCATACTGGAGCTCCGTGTAGCATAACTGAGTGGATAACTCCGTTCAAGATCTGTCTTTTTCGCATACTTGGGCCGCCTACGTTTGGTATGTGACAGTGACGTGAGTAAAGCCACCTTTCTTTCTGCTTTCACCGCAGTTCTCTTTATATGTTCGTTGAAACATCGCTCGTTGTCTACGGTAATCCCCAAGTGCACTATTGATTTGTTGGGTACTATTTGCACCCCTCTAAGACGGAAGCTCACTTGGTTCCTGGTGATCCTAGAACCCCGGAGAATGACCGCCTCAGTTTTGGCTTGGTGCCAGCTGAAGTTTGTGCCTGGACATCCACTCATCTATCCTTCTCAGCGCCTCGTTTGTCGTTTGCACCAAAGTTTATCTCTTCTTTGGTGGAGGCTACCAGAGCAACGTCATCCGCGAACGCCACAGTCTTTGTCTTTCGAGGAAGAACTATCCATAAACCGCCATCGTACAGGGCATCCAGAGAAGAGGACCCAAAGCTGATCCCTGTGGAACTCTACGTTTGCTATTTTTATAGCTCTGTCACTAAAATAGTTGCCAATCAGATTCCGTAAATACCTCGGTATGCTACGCTTATTCAACTCCTCCATTATAATGCCCCACGATGCCGTGTTAAAGGCATTTTGCACGTCAAGTGTCACCAGTGCTCCCCATTTATTGGAGGTTCCTTCTACGGAGTATAGAACTGCCTCCAATGCGTTGTTCGTTGACTTGCCACTGCGGAAGCCAAAGTGGTTTGGCGACAAGAATCCCGCTTCTTCGAGTGCCGCTTCTAACCTCTGCCGGATTAGTACTTCCTACAACTTTCCTACTGTGTCCAAAAGACAAATGTGCCGGTAAGATGAAGCAAGCTCTGGGGGTTACCCCCCTTAGCGATCAACACTACTCTAGCCTTTTTCCAGATGGTCGGGAAAGTTTGTGTTTTTAAAAGACGGTTCAGTAGTTCTAGCAGTAGGCTCGGTGCAGAGGCAATCAATTCTTTGATGACCTCCGGGGGAACCCTATCTGGACCCGGTGCTTTCCTGGTCTTAATCTTTTCTCCCGCTATGCGTAGTTCGTCCGTTGTAAACGGTTCCACATCCTCGTCCAAGCGGTCATGTTGCCAGACATCTTGCCGGACTGGGAAGAGTTGCCGTACTACCTCAACCTTCCTTTCGACGCAGTTGTACATGGGCGCCATGCCTGTTATTTTCTATGTTGCGATTCGGTAGCCTCCAGCCCAAATGTCCTCTTCAAGAGAAGAACATAGCTCCTTCCATTTTTCCCTCTTGGATGCAAGGATGAGGTTTTGCAACCTGCTCCTTTTTTCCTTATACCGGTCGTGGAGGAATTTGACGTTCGGCTCTACGTCGTTTGTTCTGCGCCGGGCGCATGTTAGGTCGCGTCTTACTGCGTTGCAGATTATTCGTGCCAATTCAATTCCGAATTCCACCAATAGGGAATCATGGCGGTCCTTGTTCCTCTTTTAATCGTACATCTTTCGGTCATTTCTTTTATTAGTGATGTATACTGTTCTACTGTCGAGTATACTCGACCGATCCTGGGATATCTTCCAAG
This sequence comes from Callosobruchus maculatus, assembly GCA_951848785.1. Taxonomy (NCBI): domain Eukaryota; kingdom Metazoa; phylum Arthropoda; class Insecta; order Coleoptera; family Chrysomelidae; genus Callosobruchus; species Callosobruchus maculatus. The sequence goes on along the minus strand of CATOUR010000038.1, from coordinate 2,393,763 downwards.
CGAGATTTCAAAACTTCTCGAAACTTGACCATGTCGGCAAAAGGTGGGTGGTACTCACAAGTGGCCTTGCGTACCTTATCTGCAGTCCGAATCTCAAAGTATATGAATCTATGATCGCTCATTGATTCTGTATCTAAAACTTTCCAACCTCCTATATTCCTGGCTATGTTCTCCGAAGCTATGGTAACGTCGAGGAGTGATTGGTAGTCTCTTCTGAAGAAGGTAGGTGTTCCATCATTCAGTTCTACCATATTTAAAGCTTCAAGCCATTCGCACAATAGCCGACCTCTTTTATCCGTGGTTGGGGGAACCCCAATCTGTCGCTTTTGCGTTTAGATCTCCAAGGACTATGGCTTTGCCTTCTGACGCCTCCACGTCTTTCCAAAGTGCTTCCATGTACTCGTATTCATCGTACGGAATATTTGGAGAACACTAACAACAGTACACTGTTAGTTTGTTGAGATGGATACAGACATATCCCTTTCTCCTTGTAATGAATTTGACCACGATGTTCTGGTTACGGAAGTAGACCGCAACGTCGTGATACCATTTGGGATGCGTGGACGCCTTTCTATTCGGCTTAGATTTTATGATCATGTCGATATACTTTTCTAAGGCTACCGCATGAGCCATCTCATGCGCCGTGCGGGATCTATTCAAGTAGATTTGTAAGACCTTAATCTTGATAGAGGAGTTCCCACATGTCTGAAACTTCCTGGGTCACTGCTACCTGCTAGCGCCTGTAGTTCTTCTGCAGGTGTCTCAGCATACGACCATAAGCAGGGCAGGAATATGATCCTGCTCTATGACCCGCCTTTTCACAGATAGGACAGTACTCTTTTTGTTTACATTCGGCTTTTTATGGCCCTCTTTTCTGCAATTTAAACAGAGCTTTGTCCTATCTAATCCCTGGCAGTTTTTGGCCTGATGGCCAATCTCCCAACACCTCCTGCACCGTCACACACTCTTGTATCGTGCACATCACGATACCAATAGCCTGCTGGCAACTTCCCTGGACTTTAAAACCGTCGCCACTTGGTTGCCGTTTCTTGTGGGTCTCAGGGATCTTACAACAGTATTGTTTTTGTCGTCCCCTACCGCTTCACGAAGTGCTGACTCCACTTCCTTGTCGGTAGTGACCCCGTCTACACTACGTACGCGCAACATGACGCGGCTGATATTTCTAGTGGAAATTCCCCCAACATTCAGTTTGTCAATTGCCTCCCTTAGTGTTTTTATAACTGAGCAGACCCCGTAGGCAGATCCTAAATACCAGAGTACCGCGGCTGCTGTAAAAAGGTTATGTTAGGGGAAGTTTGTTAACGCGGGACTTGGATGGGCCAATACCCGCAGGCCCAATAAATACATCTCCTGGCAGTCCATTCCATTCCAAGCCTTGGACACCCTGGGAATAAATGTGCGGTTGTACCGCTCGGTTCTTGATGTATGAAGAACCACCGCCTTAGGATGAGATGCCGCGGTCGCGCGGGTGCATCTGATAGGAGCGGTGAGCGGCGGAACGATAGAGGGTAGCTCAGAGGAGCAGATTCCGTTTGAATATCGGTAGAAGAGTGAGAGGTTACCAACAACACGCCGGTAAGAAAGTGGCTGGAGGTGGCGCGTTAAGGCCGGGTCGCCAATTAGTCGAATTTCTCTTCTCTGGACGGCATCTAGTATAGATATAGTAGGGGCAACAGCTCCCCAGACATGAGGGCAATACTCCAGGCCAGGTCTTATCTGGGCTTTATATAGCGTGAGGAGGTTACATGGTGAAAAGTGCTTTCTGGCTCTAAATAGGTACCCAAGCTTTTTACCAGTAGCTGTTGCAATTGACGCAACGTGTTCGTGCCAGATCAGATTTTCTGTAATGTTGACTCCTAACAGGTTGAATGAGTGACTCCTTGGCAGAGCCCGGTTGTTTATTAGAATCTGCTGTTGGTTGGGCACTTCTTGTTAGATAGCGTACAATACTGGGTCTTGGAAACATCAAATTTTACTATATTCTTGAACCCCCAAGCGGTAATGGTATCAAGATCCTTTATAAGTGAAGCTGCAACTGCCAGTCTTCTGCATTCCAGCTCGACCACAGAGATCGGTCATGATGCCTGCATGCAGGCGTACTGTCATCCGCAAAACTGGATTGGGTTTGTAGTGCTAGAGAGTAGATCATTAATGTGAAGCAGAAACAATATAGGAGCCAATACCGATCCCTGCGGAACCCCAGCATTGACGCTATGGAAAGAAGAGGAAAAGCCGACAGACGACAGAGATTTTCCGACCTGAGAGGAAGTCTGCGAGCCACCCGCTAAGCTTAACTAGAAGCCCATAAGACGGCACTTCCCCTTGTTTTGGGTACTGTTATGCAGCTCACCTTTCTTAGTCTGCCGCACGTTGTTTACCACGATTCCTAGGTCGTTAATCCTAGCTTCCTGCTTAACTTTCTTTAGCAGTTGTGCATATGAGCTCTTCGGCGGCAACAATTATGGCGTCTGTATTTCTTGGCCGCCGAGCTGTATCAGTATCTGGCTTTCCCGGAGCACTACCTTGTGCAGCTTCTCCTACCTGACCGGACTCCTTTTTAGGTAGAATATAATATTTTATCAAAATGTCGGTGCCCGTGAAGACAAACTCAAACATTTTTATTATTTGGTCCTTTCGTGCCAGATCTGGCGAAGGGACGGCAATGCTCGAACGGCCCTCCTTGGGCCTAGATCTTTGTGGTTTGTCCTGGTCCTTTACTCGTAGCTATACGAGTCTCGTATTTTTGGTACGGGCATCCTTCTACTTCTCCCCCTTCGCTACCTAGATTTTCTACCACAGGGTATCTCAGCAGGAACGACTTATTTATCCCTTTGTCGTAGTTTTGATGTTTGTCCGTACATAGTACGAGGTCACTCTCACCCTGTTTCCCCAATACCGAGTTTCCTCCGCATTTCTGCGTTCTGGCATACATTGATGTAGGCCACTGCTTTTTCAACACTTCTTTAAAAGCCTCATAGTCCTCCGGGTTTTTCTTGAGGACCTTGGTGATCTGAAGTGCCAAGGCCACTCAGTCTGGACACTATTACTCGTCGTTTGAATGGCTTTCGGTCTGAGATCCTTGGTCTCTAGACTGTGCCGGTGTCCTTTTGTCTTCGCCATGTAGATCCAGGTCTTTGAGCTTATTCACAAGCCTCGCCCTATCTCCTCTACGCCCCTTTTAATACTGTTCTTGATGTTTACATTGACCTTTAAGATTTCTTTGAGCTCATTGACCTTCTCGACAAGCTTCTTGACAATAGGTGAAACCTTCTGTTCACCTTTTGTTAGCGCTATCTCTACTCTCTTCCGCTTCGCTGGATTTTCCTCTGTCACTTTTGAACGATCGAAGTCCGTTTCTGATATGGACCACGATCTTTCCCTTGGTGGGCTCTTTGGGACTAGATCCCTTCTTTTGAAGGGATTTTCTTCTAAGTCGCCTCGCGGGTCTTTTCTTCCAGTAGCGTTTGCGGCCTGGCCGCCTACCGCATATCTTCGAACAGCTTGTTCGTTGGTCAAAACGCCAGTAGCTATATCCTGGGCTAGACTTCGTTTTAGCGGAAACCGAAATGAGCTAGGGTTGAGAGTAGTGTCAATCTACGGCACTTTAGTTTCAGTACCTAACCTAACTTAACCCGACCGGTCAAGTTGTTGAGGTCAAAATCGGTTAAATAGGGTTTAAAGGAGTGTTAATTGACTCGATTTGACGCATTGAGCGGGATTAGACTATTCCCAGACTGAGAAAACGGCAAGATGAAAATCTACACCTGTTTGAAATTTCAAACCTAAAACCTAAACATGACTTCAAAATTTCGGTATTTTTTTTAGGAAATATATGTTCAGTTCGAAAGTACTTGACAAGTAGAGTACAACGACACCAGAAGCAGCACCAAAAAATGGAAAATAAAAAAGTTATTATACTTTGAATTTTTAATGTTCCTAGAAATTAGGTAAGTTTAAATTGAATTAGGTTTGATCATTTGCATAAAAAGGGGGGCCTGGGGGGGGGGGCGGAGGCTGCCCCCCTCCAGTCGTCACTATTCATGTAGATTTTGAATACTCTAGACAATATACCCCAGGTAGGTAGGGTTGTCACCTGTTTAGTTTTTTCGGTGTGCCGGAATAGGCCCCAGGCGCAGACCCTCGAAGGCCTTTTTTGGCTTAATTTCCTAAATTGAGAATCAAAATAAACGTTTTACTTCTATTAATTGATACAATTCCAGTCAGGACATTAAACCGAGTCGATTTTCACCCCTTTTTAGCCCGACCGATTTGGTTAGGTTATGTGTCCGGTAAGGTGTATTGATATTTCCAAATTTCAAAGTCGCATAGATTTTCACGGAATGTTTCCTCACCCTGGAAGTGGTCAAGTTGAGCCACGATGTTCAGTCACGTCGATTAACACCCATTTTGAGCTCAACAAGTCAACTTTTTTGGATAAGTTAGGTTAAACGGGAAACAGAACGTTAAACCGAGTCGTTTGACACCACTCTCGACCTCCATTTCGGTTTGCGCTAAAACGAAGTCTTACCATTACCTGCACCTCGGCCTGACTTCCCACCGAGAGGGCTGAGCGGTCGTTGGCTAACGGTCGGGCGGGGCCTGCTCGCTCACCCGCGACTCCGACCGGAACTGGGGATCCGCCCCCTACTCCGTAAGATTGTTCCCTGTACGTGACTTATCCATATCAAAAAAGTTTGTCCATATCTATCGCCGTGTCGTCTTCATCTGGTACCAGGTCGCTGTGCGTTCCTTTTCATAGTCATCTCCATTCCTCGCCAGGTCGTCTTCAACCTCGTAAAACTACCAAAGAGGCAAGCCCGGACTTACCTATCCCAGCCAGCAGAACACGAGAGCCCTCGGCACACCGACGCGCGACGCCAACCGAGCTCAGTATGCGCAGGCTCGGCGTCGGCATCAACGAGAGTCCCCCCAAAGGCCAGGGTCCTCTTCAGGTTCCACATGATCCGCGGGCAATATCTACTATTTCCTACCCAGAAGGGCGAGGTGAACTCCAAATCATTTCAAATCCAGTCACCTCACCTTTCTGAGGACACCCAATCAGCCATCGTGACGCGCCATCAGGTAGGTCGTGAACAAACCTCCGCCGAAGCCTTCGCCTCAGGATTTGGGCTGCGCCTGTCTCCTGTGGGGGAAACTTCGCCGCTGGTTAGAACTTTTAAAAATACGTGGGCACTTGAAAGAGCACCAAACGGTCTCATAGCAGATTGATTCTCACTGAATTTTGCGAACATTTCACTTTTAACGGAAAGGGGACGGCTTATTGTCATTTTCTACAAAAAAAATGCGAACGAGGCACGTTTTTTTGACAAATAAAAAAATTAAATTCGGTAATTTCAACACACCTTCCTAACAAACCCACACAGAACAAGACGATTTTAGGATTCGAGAATCGAGAGCCTCGCAGACAGACGCAAAAGTGCGATGAAGATGCGGTGTTGCCAACATATGCTCGATATCTAACATCTAGGGAACTACACAGAATACCCTAAGGCTCGATTCCAGCAGGCAGAACCTCATTGTTCCACTTTGATCGTGGTACTAGAATCAACAGTAGACTTCTCGAAACTTGATGAGGCTCCGATTATGACGGAGCCAACTTCTTTTCGGATGTCACCCATTCGGATATTGAAAAGGCCACTGGATCGGAGTCAAGCTTGTTACCTCTTCAGTAGATCATCAATGAAGGCATCTTCAGAGTCCTATGAAGGAATTTCAACCCCGGTGCGTATTGGTACACCATCTCCGACGCCAACCCATATGCTGAAGACTGAACCGTCCCAGGAGTTGTTGACATCTTCGGTTCCTTGTAAGGTCAGTCAGGAACAGTGGAACCGAGAGCAGTAGTGGCAGCAGTAGCAGGAGTGAAGATGAGACTGCAGCCATTCTGCTCGGCAAGCTTGAGGCCAAGTATGCAAACCAACTACGACAGCTTCTAACAACGCTGCAGAAGCAGAAGGTGGACCTATGTTTATTTAAAATTTTAGTCCTTAAAAACACTAAAGAATCTCCTTTCTTCGTTTGTACAAGATATTTAGGAACACCCTGTATACGTCTTAATAAAGGACAGATTGTCTCCATAAATGACAGGTAAAAAAAACATGTTCTAATGAAATTTTATTTAATGCTACGTAAAATTTACATTATTGTAAAAGGTCATTTAGGTACTTCTTGTTCCAAGTTGAACTACCAACTTATTGTTTTCATAAATTATCTCACAATGTACTCCTAAATATATACAAAAGTTTCTAGCAAAAGTACTGTCTTACTATCTACAAAACCAGATTTACATTTTAATTATTATCAGCGATATTTTGATACTAAAAGCCAGTATATAAAATTACACATGTATTCATAATACATCAACGAAAAAATTAAATGTCAAATCTACGCTGTCTTTCAGAACAAACTAAATATCAGATCATAAGCAGTAACATAAAGCTATTCTCAACCTTTGCTTAGCGTGTGACGATTATTTAAATTAGTTCAAAATAAACTTAACGTTGTCCATCCATAAAAACAATACCGTGAGAAAGTGACAGGTGATGAGCAAACGTGGTGGTATCAAACATGTCATAGGTATTTAGATCTACAGACAACAGCAGCAGCTCAAATTAAAAAACTCGAATATGAAGATATGACTATAAATCAACAAACAACAAAACTGAATATTTTATACTGGCAACATGATTGTCGAAACTGTACAGTGTTTTAGAACCCATCTAAATAACCAAAATCCTAAACAATGCGTCACAATGAATGAAGGAAACAAGTAAACAATGTCGGCAACGACTAAGCAATGTTGGAAAAGTAAAAATGAAAAAACCACATGACTCAAAAATGTTAGAATTGTTATGAAAGACACATATTGATATCAAGGTATTTACGATATTCTTCCTACGAAACGCATCAGCTAAATATACCCTAGAGATGTTGTATGAATACATTATTATATACACAGCAGATCTGCTATAAAATAAAAACTAAACAGTATCACATTTTTTACACTGGCTAGAACAGCACCAACTAAAAACTGTGCATGAAACAAAACATTGTATCAGTTTTAAGTACAGAGAGGAATTTTTCAAAAGTTACAGAGTATCACTACTTTGATGCAATTGTAAGAGTTATATATACAATTCTGCTGACAGAAAGTATCTAGATTTTTCCTACACAAAAAACACTTGTTAAATGAAAACCTCAACATCTCTCAATATATAGAAATTGTACAGAATACATTTTCTGATGCAGAAAACGTAGCTTAAAAATCCTTATACTAAAAACTCTTACACTAAAACATTTACCCTATCTTAAAAACAGTTCATTAGGAACAAAAACACATTTTTTGTTGCTTGCAGATAAACAAATTTTGATAAAAAAATAAAAAGCACAGTAAAATTGTCTTTGGTTCTAGAAAATACTACGACAACTAGATTAATATTTACATAATTTTATATGTAAGCATAATTTTTACAGTACGTTTAAATTAATAAATAAATAGGAAACAATATAAGAGATGCGCACGATAATATTCTAAAACTGGAGTCCCTACAACAAATATGTCATCTATCATTGTGCATACATTTTCCTCAAAAATATACTGCTTGAATGGTTTTTACTAAACGAACGTTTCAATGAATTTGACAAATCGCCGAAAAAAAAGTTGAGCATATTTCTGAACTAATATATTTCATGTTACAAGTTGTTTTTATATAGGTGTGAATATATGTTCTGTACGCTGAAAAAATACATACTTTTTTTATACGCGTAAATTAACTACAATAAATCAGTATCAACAGATGTTGGAGGCTTAACACCCTTGGGCTTTCTTGAGCGACCTGAAAACCCCATATTTAGAAAATGCTTACAAAACTCTATACAGGAATGAAAAAATGTATTTGACTTATCTCTTAGGCTCAATACGCAATTTTAAACAGCCTGTATATGTTTACAATCACAATGAGAAACATGACATACAGACAATCTACTAGAATCTAGAATACAGAGATGACATATTCTCTAATCCACTCTGAACACAGATATTCCAATTCAGGACTTAGGTTCGCCAAAATGTGAAGAAATATTAGATAATCAAAATAAAATTGAAGCAAAAGCGGGTACCACGCAACGTTAAAATGCTTGTTATTAATTTTTTTTTAGATAGCCCGTACCGAGACCTATCCAAAACACCCCCATTTATGTGTAGCGATTATTGATAGTGTTACCGAGTTATTATTTATTTTTGGAAAATTTAGAGATTTTCTAGTGTCTTCAAGAAATCGTCAAAAACAAAAACAAAAATGCTTCTTGGCTTTTATTTTTTCTGTAATTATACTCAGTATTAAGCTTATTTGGTACTCAATAATGAAAACCGGTACATTCTGCCAATGATTAAGTACATTTTGGGTCCAAAGTTTGAAATCACTGTTTTAAGTCAACTTTCAAAATAAAATTAAAAAATACGTATGCCTAGTTCTCGAGCTCCAAACTAATCTTAAAAACTTTGCATGACATTACACTTTCGGAACAATAATGAAAAAATAGCACTTATAGGGGCATTTTGCGCCGTGCGTGAATGTTAAAGGTAAAAAGGTGATAATTCACGAATTTCCAAAATGATTTAAAAAACTATTATTCTACTTTATTATGGCATATTAAAGAAAAACAACTCGTAACAACTAACAAACCCGATAATCGTTGATGTTTTAATGACATTTAGAAAAAAAAAATCTAATACCTAAATTGTGGTTTTTGACGTGTTCTTGCTATGTACTGTTGAACTTCTGCTAAATTAAGTTGTTTGGAAAGTTAACAAAGGAAAGGAACAATAACACAATAATCTGACTTTCAATTCCATGGCAGAGTTACCTGGGAAGCGGCGTCGTAGCATACGCCACCCCTTTCTTTCAGAATAGCTTTTTGCGAGCTCATGTCGGCGAAACGCAGTTGTGTTTTCATTAATTTTCCTTTTACATCCCTCTAATTTTTGCTAAGCTCTTCCACGGTGTTACTGTCACGAGCATAGACGATTTCCTTGTAATAGCCCCAGATGAAAAAATCAAGGGGATTTAAATCTGAACTACGAGGGGGGCCAACTGATCGGCCCAACACGACCAATCCCACCGGTTTGGGAAGGTTGTGCCCAAGTAGTTGCGCACTTCCCTAGCGTAGTGGCATGGAGCGCCATTTTGTTGGAATATTAGATTCCTTCGTATCTCAAGGTTTATGTCTTCTAGTGAGTTGGACGAGTTATTTTGCAGAAAATCTAAATAGGTCGCTCCATCCAGCCTAAATGGCAGTTCGACGGGGCTTATTAGAATTGTCAGTGCTATTAGTTATCCATTCACTACTCCCGTCCACAAATTGACACTAAATCTGTTCTGAAAGTTCGATTGTCGTGCAATGTGATGATATTCCGTTGCCCAATAATGGTAATTGTGAATATTAAACAGTCCTGTCCTCGCAAACCGGGATTCGTCAGTCCGCAAGATTTTGTTAAAGAAATCGGGATCTTCTCGAACCCTTCGTAACATGAGCTCGTAAAAAGTTACTCTGAAAGAAACGGACGGCGTATGCTACGACGCTGCTTCCCAGGTAATTCTGCCATGGAACTGAAAGTCAGGTTACTGTTTTATTATTCCTTTCTTTTGTAAACATTCCATATAACTTAATTTAGCAAAAGTTCAATAGTACATAGCAAAAACTTGAAAAATCACAATTTGGGTATTAGTTTTTTTTTATTAAAAGTCATTAAAACATCAATCATTATCGGGTTTGTTAGTTGTTACGAGTTTTTTTTTTAATATGTCATAATAAGGTAAAGTAATAGTTTTTATCACCTTTTTACCTTTAGCAGTCGTACGGCGCAAAATGACCCCATAAGTGCTACTTTTCCATTATTATTTGGAAAGTTGCAGATTTTAAGATTGGTTTGGAGCTCGAGAACCAGGCATACGTATTTTTAATTTTATTTTGAATGTTTTGGTCTCCTGACTAAAAACAGTGATTTCAAACTTTGGGCCCAAAATGTACTTAATTACTGGTCGGATGTACAGGTTTTCTTTATTTGATGTCAAAATAGGCTTAATACTGAGTATAATTACAGTAAAAATAAAAGCCAAAAAGCATTTTTGTTTTTGACGATTTCTCGAAAAAACTGGAAACCTCTAAAGTTTACAAAAATAAGCCACAACTCGAAAACTATCAATAATCGCTACACATACATGGGGGTGTTTTGGATAGGTCTCGGTACGGCCTATCTAAAAAAATTAATAACGTCACCCGATTGGATAATATTTGTAAGAGGGTCCGGTGTTTGGCCAGATGAATGGTGCACATCCATTTTTGTTCCACTGCATAAAAAGGGATCTCCGACAAATCCAGACAATTATCGCCTACTCTTATTATTCTCTCATGCAAGCAAGGTTCTACTATATATTTTACAATCTCGTTTGGAGGGTTTTATTGGATGGCAAATTTCTCAGGCGCAGGCAGGTTTCGTAAAAGGACGCGGTACGCGTGAACAGATCTTAAACTTAAGACAAATTTTTGAAAAAGCCAGAGAGCAGTATTTTCCGGTTTTTATCTGCTTTGTGAACTATTCCAAAGGCATTTAATAACGTAAAGTCGCCTAAACTGTGGGAAATCCTCGTCTCTATGGGAGCTCCTTATCACCTAGTGTTTCTCATACAGCAACTCTATGAGTCTAATTCGGCACGAGCCTTACACGAGTAAGAATTGATGGTAACCTGTCTGATCAAACAGCAACCAGAAAAGGAGTTCGTCAGGGATGTGTATTATCTCCGATGTTATTTAGCATTTACTCTGAATTTGTGATGAAGACAGGTATTGGACAACTGGAATGACGGTATAACTATTGGCGGAAGCAAAATATCCAACTTTCTGATGATACAACCCTTATTGCTGCTTCTCAGGAAGAACTAGTAGTTCTATTAAACATCTTAGAGCGACACAGTGCAGCATATGGTCTTGGTATTAACTACAACAAGACCAAGGTTATTATCGTGAGAAATAAAGTCAGTAGGTCGTTGTGAAGTAGTTCAAAGCTTTGTGTACCTCGGTTCCTTGATCGACAATTCGGGTAGCTATGAAAATGAGATTCGACGGCGCATTCAACAGACACGTGTGGCCATGACAAAGTTTACTAAAAATGGCGTGACCATAACATCACTAAAGCTACCAAAATGTCGCTGGTTCAGTCTCTTGTATTCTCCATATTTTTGTATGCCTCGGAAACTTGGACTGTTAAAAAGGCAGAGCAAGCTCGCATAGATGCTTTTGAAATGTGGACGTGGAGGAGAATGCTGAGAGTCTCTTATACCGCCCATCGAACTAACATTTCCATACTGGATGAGCTCGGCAATCCAAAAAGACTATCCTCCATTGTGTCGACAAGAATGCTAACATTCTTCGGACATATTCACAGAAGCGATAATATGGAGAAACTTGTAGTTGTGGGTCATGCTCCGAGTGGGCGGCGCCGTGGCCGTTCCCCTACACGCTGGGTGGATACGACGAAATAGTTGCTGGATATGAGTATCAAGAGCGCCACTGAACTGACAGTAAATCGCGAATGATGGCGAGCTACAGTTGTCAAAACTATTGATAATATTCGTGTCGGCAATACTCTAGCTCCAACTTAATGCATTTTACGAGTTCACAACATGTCTGTTAAGACATTGTGACTATGATGAGTACCACGAAGTCTGTATGTATCAGTGTTTCCTTACAATAGCCCAAAAGTGGAGCGTATGAGGGCAACGCCCGAAAATAACAAAACTGATATATAAGCTGCCTTACGGAGGTCGCCAAATAGGTATACGCTCCTGGGGATGCCATCCACTCATGGTGGTGAAACGTCAAGCAACAAAGCGTGTTAACTCAAGGCGGCGGAGCGTGTCGACGCCAGCCGAACAGCCCAAGAACCAGCAGTTTATTTGTATTCACGTCGGTCACTTATGATGCTTTTCTTATTTTAGCCATATCTGTGCATGAATATAGATTATAAATAACCCCCAACATACCTCCAAATAATAATTTCCTTAAAGAAAAAAATATGAGTTATATTACCGATACATAAAATAATTTATTTTCCCAAGGTTGAATTTCTTTTTAAACAGCATATGCTGTTTAAACGTTAAACGAGAGTCATTCAAGGTCACGAAAACGGTCCCATTGGAATAAAATGATCAAAGACACTGCTGCCAGCTGTCTTGTTAGTTTTATTTCGTGGGCAGAGATTAGATGATCACTGAAGCCGTGATTAGTTGTGGTACCAGCGTGCTCAAAAGTTGAACGTATATGAAATACGCCAGTGGCTCAACTGCCTCACTGCCGTAAGGTTTGACGCTCCTACCCTATCTGTGTATATCCACTTCGCACTAGCTTACCTATGGCCTGTTCTCCTCTACCTTGTTTTCAGACATGACGTAGTACAAGGAATTTGTGCTTGGAAGTCAAGCTAGTGGTAGATAACTACCAGTTTGCCAAACAGGTTGCCTGTACTGGCAAAATTCAACAAAGGTGAATGGGTGCCGCCACGTGGGCTACGACTGGTATTCGATGAAAATTCCAACTGTCTGCTTCAACACTGCTTTTAAATTGTTGTACCTGATTGTGGGCATATAGTATAGAATTCGGTAATGACTTTCTGATACAATTTGCCACTATCAATGTTGTATAAGGACATATAATTGTGAATAACATGTAATTTAAATCTCCTAATTTTATCAAACTAGTTGAATATGTCATCTAGGTATCTATTTAAAAACTAGCATCAAAAGATACTTTATCCTCACCGAAATACAGCATCTAAATATTGTTTGAACCAGCAGCTCAAAATAAATGGAAGAAAGTTTAACCAGTTTTTATTCAAATATACCTTAAGTAATCTTCCCAAAAACTTACAATGTTACATAACTTTTATAAACTGTACTACAATGCAATGTTATTTAGGAAATTTTCAATGCACGAAGGGTTGGACCCTGATAATTTCAACAAATATATACAGACAAGAAAGCATGGGAGTGCTTAGCTTATATACTTAAATAGTAACTCATCTTTCGCCCGTACTATGTAGGAAGGACTTTGTGCGCCACTTTCTTTTTTCGTCGAAATAATAACTAGTGCTGCGATGCCAAAGTCTGATACAAAGATATCAAACAACCATTGATAAACTCGATCTTTATATCTGAAGATGTTAGGATATTACTGCGAGGGCGCCACACGTACGATACTGTCTATAGTCGGATAGAATTAAAAAAAAAAGCAATCTGTTTTCGCCTGAGCTTCAATACATTTTTTCATCACTTTTCTGCTATTTAGATTCCTTTTGGAGTCGCTGACTGATGTGACATGTTAACAAAAACAATGGATAATTAAAAAATGTCTACCAAACAGCCTCCCAAGGGGTATCGACCTCTCCTGAAGGAATGCATTAGATTATACTAAGCACCGCAATAAAAATTTGGCTTAAGCTTCAGATTATCCAATCGGTCAACGGAGCATGGGAGCAAATGACGTCCAACCTAATTGTCACAGAGTTTTCCAGTGTTTTGGACGTTTTTGCCATTTGTTCATTAATTTGAGAAGAGAGAGGACGAGCTTTTTATTGATGATGACCTAGAGATCCTCGATATCATCGACTTTGATTTTAATGGCAGAGAATACGAAAAAAGTTATTTCGACATTATGGACAGTTTTTTATTTTTTCGGATAGTTCGTCTTACAAAACCTACAGTTCCCAGCTTACTGGAAAATAAAATGATAAATCGAAGTCAGTATAGTTTGGGGAAAATGTGAAGAAACTGCTCTCTCCAAGGGAGACATATATTGAATGTCTTTGTGAAAAATTGGCTAGACTTTAGATTACCTTATTCAGGTTCATTAACACAGCTCATGTTATGGGATAGGTACTGAGTTGCATATATAAGTACTATTTGGTGACATGCGGTGTAGTACTATAATGACAGAACAATAGAGACAAAAGCGAACAAACATTTAACCTCAACTTCACTGGAAAACAAATGTTGCGAATCCAACGATGTCGGATTTCCAATCAGGACTAGGTAATCTGTTGACGGTGCTTGGCCAGATGTAAAACATTATCAAAACTTGATTAGGGAACCATGATTAGAATCGGCAAACGGATATATGACATTGATATCACCACAGAAAAATTAAGTCTTTTCGACACTTGCAATATTAGCTCAAAATTTGAAGCGTGAGAAATTCTAGTTTTCTGTTGAACACCAAATAGGCTTGCTGTGTAAAAATTTTGATCTACGTAGACAAATTCCAGGAGAGTGATCATACTATGGCAAGAGACAATAATGCGGTAAAGAAATAATGAAGCGCAACTCCCCAAATTGAATCACAAATGATACATACTGAAATTTCGCGGTTAGGAGGTGGCGCCAAATTCATTTCATAGAAATAAGTTACATCAATTTTCTTGATGGCATACAAACTGTCAAAAAACTTATTTGAAAACAAAATTTCATGTTTCATTATTTTATTTTCTCAACTACACATTTACCTATCTACTTACGCATGTCCAAAAGATATCTGCAGATGCAATACTTTACTTTTTTTCAATTATAAAATGTCGAAATGACAGAAGCCTTAATTCTATCCCACTACAAGAGCGTAACCCAAATTTTTGAGAAGTTCATAGAAAGGAGACGTAAGTGCCGACGTATGAATCATCTATGCCGTATAAATTAATAAATCTAATGACGTATAGTACGTAAAAACATCAGACGGGAAATGGAGACACCAATTACGTACGGTTTTTATTCCTGCAGCAAGTCGTATATGGCAACCGCTTCATCTATGTTAGCAAATAAAGTACAGTTTAACGTATATAAAACTAAAACAACACTGACAAAGAAGTCTCACGTTGGCTTACCAACTGTGGAAATGGAGGGTCGAGTTACCTTCCGTCAAGCTTTTGGGAATCAACATAAACAATAACATGACCTGGCATGACCACGTCGTCAGTATAGCTAAAACGGCATCCCAGAAGCTTGGAGTTTTGTTCCACTGTAGGAAGCTGTATACACCGTTTTTGATAAGTTTAATCACATAGGTATCTACCCTAAAAAAATCAACACCGACTAAAAATCAGAATTTTAATATAGGCTCTTATGAGGGAGAGGCGAATTTTTGTATTTAAAGGTAGAATAAATATATTTTAAGATCAGACAAAAAAAATTTTAGAAATATTATTTGGAATATGTAGTTAATATTATTGCATTAAAAAAATAGGGTTGACGACCTTTTGAATTGGTAGTTAAAACTGTATCTTACATTATTACAATCTGGCAACAGCGCTTCCCTCTCTTTAAATTAACCATAGTGACAATGTCATACAACGTCTGTTAGGTTAGGTTACTTTGTTGATTATTATAGGTTGATTATCGTTTGTGTGTTATAGTCTGGGAGATGACGTCAAATTTCTCCGAACCATTATACTGAGGCTGGTTTTTTTAGTATACTGTTTCGTGATGTTGATGATAAAAAAGGTCTATGTTAGCTGGTCAGTTATATGAGAATTAATAGTATGAAAACTATAAAAATAATTGTTAGCTAATACGCGGGTGTGATTAAATCTGTTAACTGTGCGTTAAATAAAAAACGGATGCTGTTACATTGCGAAAAACAGATAAAGCATAGATAAAACTCGACAAATATTAAGGCTCATCTCTAATGTTAAAACGGCTATGAGATAAATCTAGAGAGAAGATAGCAAACATATTTAATTCTATGACGCCTGAGAGTTGTCCAAGAACGAAAGAACGGATATTGAAAATTTTTTCTATTTGATGCAAATTTCAGGTGCGTCAACTAACATGTTTTTTTCGTTTTCTACCAAAAACTAATTTACAAGCTCGACTATTTTTTGACTTATCTGAGAACTACGGACGTCTACGTCGTCAATGCTGAGAAACCCGCTGTTGACACATTGATTGAGTAATTACAATGGAGTCAAAATAATAACTAATTTACATTAACCGATATTTTAAAACTGAGAGCTTATAAATACATAGTACATATAAAAATAATTTATAAATAATTACAAAATTATTCATATACTTTGCAACTTTGCTTAAATCCCGAATAAATTTCATAAATGAATAGCACTCATTTGACTATATGCGTAACGAACGAACGTCCTTAAACACAAGGACAATAATTGTTAACATATTATTACCCACCAAGAACGAATTCGTGCTCAAAATAAACCAAAAATATATTTCGTCGTCCGATTGGTTAGATTAAAATATGTTGTACGTGTATAATTCAGGGTTTTTTCGCCAGTATAGCTTGCAGGTTTTTTCATTTTATAGCCTTGAAAAAGGTGTAATACAACGCCGAAACGTCGGCACTTGAATGGAAGGTGGTCTCTCTTTTGTTTAAGGTCGTACTTGAGCTGCGGACTTTACATAGTTACAATCGTCATTTAAAAAACGTATTTATTGTATTATCAGACTAAGGACCATATGACACGATACGAAATTTGGTCTGAAATTTCACATAGAATTTGTGAACAAATCTGTTATAAAATTTATTAACAAAAATGGCATCAAAAAATTGCACAGTATGTGAATCAGAGTGACAGTTGACAATTGCACAATTATGTTAGCATTGAATCATTAACGGTTTGTCTTGTGACTCTTAGGTCTTGTATATAAACTATAAAAAAATTAAGAAGAATTATGCAATTATGCCAAGTACAGATATCCTTCTGTATGGAGCTGCTGCAGCTATATGCATGATCAAGTCTGATAGGCGTCAATTCTGATAGATGTTAGTTCCATTATTCTTCATTAGCGCTCTTTCACACGCAGTTTTGATATCGAATTTGCCAGCATTTAGAACACTTTCTAAATAATTTGGTATCAAATTTCATTCGAAATATTGGCGAAAGTCCTGTGGCATGTTAAGAAATTTCATGACAAATTTGTTCACAAATTTTATATGAAATTTCAGCGCAAATTTCGTTTCGCGTCATACGACACTCGATCTAGAATTCATTAATTCTCGAGTTTTCTGAGACAGCAGTGTGTGCACTCTCGTCTCTCGAAAGAAAACTTGGTTGCAGAGAAGAAACATGTTTGATATACCACGCTATAACGGGCCATCAATAAAACCACCCATGTGTTACCTCTGTGGGCTTTATCAAGTACAAGATATTTGACAAATACTTAATTTGGAATAAGGAATAGCTGTGCAAGGAAACAGGTTTTGGTTTTCGCGATCGAACTTCCAAGTCAGTGATTCTAAACTGTCGAATTTCTTGATAGATCCAAAAAGACAGCCAGTAATATATCAGCGTCTTAGGACCTTATGAGTGAATTACATTAACAACTCCAACTGCGCAACAAGTACAACCTTAATCTGCATCTTCCTATGAACTTCTCCAATAGGGGTTCTAAAAAATGTGATACGATGATAAATCCTACACAGATTTTACCTGCGTCCCTCTGTCTAAGCAGCTGCAGTTCGTTTTCCGCCGCCTCCAGTAAGGGGCGGCTGCCTCCTGCCTCAGTCGTTGCAGGTGCGCTGCGGTATCCTGGAGCGCGGTCGACGCGCAGGCTCCTTGGGACTCTCGGAAGGCGAAGGAGCCGGGCAAGGTGGCGCCACCTGCGTCACCACCGATGCGGGATCCAGCTCGGCTGCGGGTGTTGCAGCTGGGGGACCTGCCATGGGGGCCCCAGCGGGCAGCGGGGCGCTGAAACAAGCCCGCGTCAGAGCCGTCACCAGCACTTACCTGAGCGCGGTGTTGCGTTCGTCAGGCACAGGACGGCTCGTCGTCAAACGGGGCACATATGTGTCTGATGCTACCGAACGGCTTTCCCGCTCTCTAATTGGCTGAAACTGTCATACAACATCTCGTCAACAATAGCTTCCAACGTGATACCGTCGATACATTGTGTATACATGATCCTTCACAAGGGTTGGATGAAATTAAAAAAAAAAACAATATGACTGTTGATTTCATATACAGTGATGTGTGGGTGGACAATAGCTGCTCCCCTATTTGAGATAGGAAAAAATGTCTCAAATAAAAAATGTAGAGGGCAATAAAGTCTACGTTCAAAAAATATTTATCATTATTTCCAATAAATGTGTGACTTATTAAAGTTACACTTTTTTGATTGAAGCCCCTGTATATTATTGCATATTTAGATTCCCTGGTAGATTCTAGTGTGACTTTATGTATCTATCCCACATAATACTTACAACTTACAACAGCCGCGGCTCTGCCTACGCGGTCTGCTCAGTTATAAAAAAAAGAAACCGAAAAATTGAATATTGCAGACTCTATAAAACTTAGAAGGCAGTCACTCTGCGGTGTGACTGAGCATGAAATGTGTCAGCTTAGGTAGTACTGTCAAATTTGAATTCTTTTTGTACTTGGCGGAATCGGTAGATTAATAATTAAGGAAACTTTAATCACAGGAAACTTAATTTTTTTAAATGGGAATACCTAATTTTTCATACG
The DNA here is from genome assembly GCA_951848785.1 of Callosobruchus maculatus. NCBI lineage: Eukaryota > Metazoa > Arthropoda > Insecta > Coleoptera > Chrysomelidae > Callosobruchus > Callosobruchus maculatus. Next base: position 2,375,195 of record CATOUR010000038.1, on the reverse strand, counting down.
ATTTGATAGCCTTTCGATATAAGATTGTCGATATTAATCTCTTGTAGTTTCGATTTAATTCAAAATTTCAGTCGAATCGATGTTTTCCTACCTGTCAACAACCCAGCAGTCAACGAAAAGCTGGACTATGACAGAGATCATTATCTTTCACAGCCTAATAACTATTGAAATGTAATAGAGATTAATGAATTTCTAAAATGATTCACAATTTTGAAATGAAACGTTACTGGCAGTCTACAGAATAAAATTTCACATTTAATGGTATAATACTTTACTCATTTCCGCCAAGTCTAAATCACTGATACCTCTTAGTGGAGCATTTTGAACATCTATTGGAATAGTTGTTCGAATTTTTTATAAGTACCCTTTTTAATTATGCTATTTCATATGTTTTTTGAAAAGTAAATTTTGTTTTATAGTTTAAACAGACTTTAATTCAGTTTTCATTTTCTGCGATCGTGCTAATAATGAATACTGAAGAATTTGAAGTCCGGTTCACAGGTATCCTTAGTTTTGACTTGAAAGAAATTACTTCTTTTTAATACCATTTAACGTGAAATTTCATCCTGAAGATACTGACTGCCAGCAACAATCGCTGGTATTTTTCCTTTCATTTCAAAATTTTAATAATTTTGGAAACTTCTAAATCTCTAGTACAATCCAAAAGCTAGGATGTGAAAGATAGTCATTTCTATCATACTCCAGCTTCTCAATGACATTAGATATGCTGCCACTGTTGTTTCTTGTTAGAGCTGATATGTTGAGAAGATTTTTAAAATCTCATCTCATACACTCTATGTCGTTCGCATATTTCTGCTAAGTCAGTTGTTTTCTTCCATCTGAACAAGCTTTTCTTTAGTTTTCATGACCTGCTGGGTTCCTTACAGGTAGAAAAAAGTGAAAAGCACCGACTTGACTAAAATTTTGAAATAAAACGGAAACTACAAGAGATTAATATCGACAGTCCTATATCGTTAGGAAGTTACCAAATTTTAAATTTAATCGTATAAAAAAATTAGACATTCTAATTTAAAAAATCAGATTACCTGTGATTTAAGTTTCCTTAATTAATCTATCGATTTCACCAAGTACAAAAAGAATTCAAATTTGACAGTACTATCAAAGCTGACACATTTCATGTTTAGTCACAACGCAAAGTCACAGCCTCCACAGTTTTATAGATTTTCATTTTTTTTCTAACATCTACCTGTATCAAAAATGGTGACTTGCGCCTGAACTGTTCATTTTGATAATACATAAAGTCACACTAGAATCTACCAAGGAATCCAAATATGCAATAATATATAGGGGCTTCTATTCTCTTCGGCTCACCAAGACTGGATCTTGTTGTCGTTGGCGATTGGGGATAAACTGATCGCACAAAGTTATGACGGAGCATCAGTCATGAGCGGAGGTTTAGGTGGGGTCCAGAAAATGATAAATGACAAATATCCATTGGCAAACTATGTGCATTGTTATGGTCATCAAGTTAATCTTATAATGAGCAGTGCAGCTTCAACAAATCCATCTGTTCGGATTTTTTTTGCGTAGTTATCTTGATTTTGTTCCTTTTTTCCACATCTCCCCAAAGTACGAAAGTATTAGATTATATTTTCAGTCACGGGGTCACAGTTCATGAATATAGAAATAAGCTCATAAATGTCATGGAAGTATTAGAGAACGACGAGACTATTAAATTAAATTCTACGATTGAACAAACTTTTTCACAAAATTTATGCAATGCAAAAGGTTACTAAGGGTGTGTTTTTGAAGAAACGCTTGAACTATTGGAAGTTTTAGTTACAACACCAATGTCCACATCGGAAGCATAACGGTCCTTTTTCCATGCTAAAAAGGATTAAGGCATTTCTAAGAAATTCTATGAAAGAAAATCTTGGAATGTTATCGACCGAAAAAAAGTATTTAAATAACATTGACAATTTTAACAAACAAGTTATTGACACTTTTGCAAAAAATAAAGAAAGACGATTAGACTTTACACACCGGGCAATTTAAAAGTGTATTTTTTTTTTGTTTTTGTGCATAGGTTATATTCAACTAAAATTTTGGGTAAGTGTACTGTTGTTTTAATATATTTTTTGAGGTGCCGATAAATTTAGGTTATTTTTTATATTTTTGCTCCACTGATCAAAAGGTCAAATTAAACGTAAAGTTTTCTGTTTGTTTCGTTTCTGCTATCAATAGTATGGTTTTTTGGCTGAAAAAAAAAAACTTGACCACAAAGATCTAGATCAAACCTAAGATTCCAGGTAAATTGCCAACTTCGTAATTTTCTCTGGGATGCATGCTTTTCAAGTTATTCAGCCATCCTGTTACTTAATGGCACCATGAATATAGTCTATCACCAGTTGATTACATATCCACCAAACAACATTATATAATACCTTTTTTAAACTGATATTTACCATATATTATTGATATTTAGGAATATAATAAATCAATTTTTAAAAAACGTTCTAATGAGTCGGCAATAGTAAAGAATATGAGTACTGAACTATCGCTAGATAACATGTTGAGGGTAAGATATTTTAGCAATACTGCGACTTTTTATAACCGTTATGAGTCGTCTTTAAGAACGGCTTGGATAGTTGGACACGTCCAGATAGCAGTGGCGGGGTATACAAAATTTAATTTCAGGTATTCTTGATTTTTCCGATATATTTAACAAAGCAAACAAAATTAAACTATGAACCAGCAATGCTAACCATTTATAATGAAGAGTAACTTATTCATTGATAAATAATTCTTGTTTGAAAACAAATGACTGAACATTATTTTCACACGTATAATACACTCCTATACAGTTTGTTGCGTTCCTCCCGATTTTACATGTATACAGGGTGTCCCAGAAGTCAACGTCAAGCCGCAACGGGGTGACAGGGTTGGTTGTAACTATCATGAGAAAAATCAGAAAAAAAATCTATCCCATGCAGTTTGAAAATTATGGGCATTTTATAAAAATCTATAAATTTGGTCAAATTATAACAATTTTTCAGTTATTGTGGTTAACTTTTATTACTTTTGTTCATTTAAACTTTGAAACCGTAACCCTAAATAATATTTCTAGAAGCACAGTAAAAAATAATGACACAATTGCCCCAAGTTTTCGAGAATGAAGACTATTTATTAAACTATGAATTTAAAATTTTCAATGTTTGTCGACTTTGAAAGGCCCTCCTTTAAAAAAAAATGTACTAAAGTGCCTTGGCAAGTGCCATTAAAAGTTGGCGCATTTAACCAGGATTGTAAAATGATACAATACTTGTTAGTTTCATACTGAAAAAAGACGAGTAAAAAAAGGAAAACCTCAAGTAACCCGATTTTTGCTAACCCATTTCACTCAGGTCAGATGTCCTTTATTCGCACAAGCTTCTGGTAGGTTCTTAATTTACGGCAAAATGATGAGAGTGGTGGATAGTGGACATGTTTGTCATGAGTGAGCAAGACAGATAGTGACGCTACTTTTAGCAAAGTCAACATAAACAAGTAAAACTAATAAAATAATGAAAAATGTTGACCTCGCTTAGTTTAGGTTTATTGTATTAGAAGTCAGATAAGGAAATAACATTTTTTATTACAGTAAAAGTTCAAATTGTGTACCATCAGCCTCAATACACGCCCTACATTTTTTTAAAAACGATCTACTTATTACCTAGGCACATTTAATGCGAGAAGGCGGATCCCAGTATCGCTTTAAAGTAAGCCTGTGGACCGGAATTTTAAACGGTTAAATTGTTGGGCCTTTTGAGCTGACTGAGAATTTGAGTGGCACGAATTACCTACATTTTTTACGATAATATTTACTAACTTTGCTAGAGGATGTACCACTAAAGCGGCATACAGACGCTGATGTAAGCTGCGATTCCTCAATCGACTCAAGGTTCCATGAAACTTGCATCAGTTGCATAAGTTCCTACTCAAATCGAAACCTGTTGCGATGCCTGAATCGACTTGATATTTCATGCACGTTTCATGCAGCACAAGAATAGTAGGGTGGGCTTATTTCTTTGCATCGACGTAATACTATACACGTTGAAACCTGCATCACTGCAACAGTGTCACCGGCTCGGCTACATGGCTCACCGTCCATAATAGGATTCCAGAATCTGCATCGCTGCAAGTCGCAACTGATGCCAAATTCGTGATTCAGTACCACACACGCTGCTACATGCGTTATGGTAAACGTAGAAGTCGATACCTGAATCGCAGCATGCATCAACGTCTGTAGACCGCTTAACATATCGTCGCCACATGAGGTATCAACAAGATGGCTGGCCAGCGCATTACGCAGTGCAAATAATAGGTTTTCTTGACCAAAAATATCTTGAAGGTGGAGGTGGACGTTCAGGCACTATCTCCTGGCCAGCCCGTTCCCCAGATTTAAATCCCCTGGAATTTTGTTATCGGGGTGTTCTCAAAGAAAAAGTTTATTCATAGCCCATTGAGAGCGTAGCCGAGTTGCGTAAACGAATCTCTCAAGCTGCTGAGCACATCAACTCTCGAGGATATGCCTGGCTAATAAGTAGATCTTTTTTAAGAAGATGTACACGTAGGGCGTGTATTGAGGCTGATGGTAAACAATTTAAGTATTTATTGCCTGGCCTTTATTCCAATAAACCTAAACTAAGCTAGGTCAAAATTTTTTACTATTTTATAAATTTTTGTTGACTTTGCTAAAAGTGGCGTTACTATCTGTCTTCCTCACTCATGGCAAACATGTCCATTATCCACCTCTCTCATCATTTTGCCGTAAAATTAAGAACCCACCAGAAGCTTGTGCGATTAAAGGACATCTGACCTGAGTGAAATGGGTTAGCAAAAATCGGGTTACTTGAGGTTTTCCTTTTTTTATTCGTTTTTTTTTAGCATGAAACTAACAAGTGTTGTACCATTGTTTAATTCTAGCAAAATGCGCCAACTTTTAATGGCATTTGCCAAGGCACTTTGATACATTTTTATAAAGGAGGGCCTTTCAAAGTCAGCAAACTTTGAAAATTTTAAATTCATAGTCTAATAAATAGTCTTCATTCTAGAAAACTTGGGGCAATTGTGTCATTATTTTTGACTGTGCTTCTAGAAATGTTACTTAGGGTTACGGTTCCAAAATTTAAATGAACAAAAATAATAAAAGTCAACCACAATAACAAAAAAATTGTTATAATTTGACCAAATTTCTAGGTTTTCTCTAAATGCCCATAATTTTCAAACTACATGGGATAGATTTTTTTTCTGATTTTTCTCATGATAGTTACAACCAATACTGTCACCCCGTTGCGGCTTGACGTTGACTTCTGGGACACCCTGTATATATATATATATAGAGAGGAACAAAAAACACATAAATCTGACGATCACGCACGTCACAAGTCAGAAATGACGATGATAACAGTGCATAAGTGTTGAAAAACTATTTTAAATACTGCTGATTTCTCTGAAAAATAACGTTGTGATTGTGAACACAGTAAATAATAACAACGGGGTCTTGCCAACACACACAGAGATGCCATTAGAACATGAGCGCTCCTTTTTCTAACCTATTCGAAGGTGTTGTGTCCAAATGACCGAACCGTTCTTAAGGATGACTCAATTAAAGTTTGCAGTATAGCTGTACTCTACTGAAGTGTGAGCATGATTATTAGCTTATATTCATACAGGCTCATGTACATGTTTGAACACATCTTTTAGGAGATTGAGAGCTACTAAAAAAGATTCTTAGTGTTTACACTTCCACAACATCATTCCAGCAAATTAAACGTGTATTGCAGCAACGTATCGGCATTGTTTTTATTGTTGGAGAGATGTTACTTAAAAAAATAATAACCACCAACAGAAATCCCAATACCGTAATTAAAAATATGAATGTTCATTAATAAATCTTAGAAAAAATTATGCAATAATATGAAATTTCCACCTCTCAAATAAATATATTTATGGTGTATAACATGCATGACGACGTTCATGAAGTTCCAGCCAATTTTGATTGAAAAATAGTGGGTTTCAGAAAAAAATAGCATCTTACTAATCTGTCTTAGTCAAACAATCCAAACACCAACTCTCAAGTGAAAACTTGTGAAAGAGCAATGTATACTCTAATGCTGTATTTAAATATTATTTCACTACTGCCTGCAAGATGCGGTATAGCTAAAGAAAAATAAGAATAAGAAGTTCGCCCACAAAGTTAATATTATAAAATGTAACTGTAAGAGCCGGTTGTACAAATGCCGGTTTAGCTCAAGCTTGCAATGCGTACTGTCATAATTATCAAATAAATAACCTCTTCTGGTTTGCCAAATTCGGGCAACGGCCGTTTCTGTCTCTATTCTTTTATTTGGTCTCTCTATTAAATTAGACACAAATCTTTTCAAGAATATAATTCAATAAAGTGACAAGCTATTTGAAGGTTCCTGCTTGACATATCAGGCATTTGTATCAGGTTAGGTTTAAACCTCAGCTAATCTCGGGTTAAGCTTCCGTTTACGTAAGCTCGTGTTAAACTTGAAGTGGGGGTTCAGCCAGCATTGTACAACGGTCATTTTGCAACTGACGTGGTTTAACGTGGGCTTACCTTAAACCGAAGCTTAAGCTTGCATTGTACAACTGGCCCTAAATCGTTCATTAACCGTCGCCAATGATCTCGTCCGATACGTAAGCCTGTACTTTTACCCTGCATAGGAACGGAAGTTTGCCAAGATTTGCTGAGCAAGAGTACCATCTATGAGCTAGCGAAATGGGCAGCATTAAGCGTGAAGCTTAGAGTGATCCATTTTGTTATGTCTATGTTCGGTGATATCGGCTGGATGGTAACTTAGCGAAGCAGATGTTGGGTTTAGCAAGTGGTTAGAATGTGTAACGTTCGATACCTAGTATTATAGAAATGATATTAAATAAAAATCGAATCATTCATTGGTACACATTGCTCTTTGCCGTTCCCTTGTGAAACCCACAACCACCAAAAAATGCGTCGACGGGCCGGGCCGCCTCTGTACCTGATCGTAAGTGTACGCGCGAATGGTGAATGTTGAGATCGGATGATTAGCGAGGCGAGGGGGCCCTACCACAGCCGGTGCTGGTGCAGGTTCCTGGAAAGCACGGAGCGCACGTCTGCGGTGAAGCGCAATGCGTCCAGCACGGGCAGCAGGTTCAGTAGGGCCGTGTCTGTCGGGTCGCTGAACCAGGACTTTATCGGGATGGCGTTATCTGTACATATGAAATTAAACAACATTAGTCACCGTTTCATAGCTAGTTTAAAAACGGCTGCACAACTGACCGCGAACGAGAACGGAAACGAGAAGTTCCTCACACACGTAAGTACACTTGAATTACCGGTTGGTAATCCCAGAAATATAATTTTTGAACTGATTGGAGATTTATTATACAATAGAAATATCATTAAACAAAAGCGACTTTCTCTAAATTTTCATTCTTCAATTAAACTTATCAGCACTTGTACGTTATGTTAATGTAAGGTAGGCCATATGTTGGTTTCCTTTTTAAGTACATGTAAGACCACGTCGCTCTTGAGACATTGACATATGTGTAGTGTCAAAACGCTGGCGCTGCAACAAACGGAATGGTGTATTGTAGACTATATTCTGAGGAATTTTTGGCAAGAATAAAGCATCGGCAGCGCAGGCGGTACGCAAATTCATAAAGAAAGTGCGCGAAGCTGGCCTGCCTGTGGATAATAACAGGTATCCTAAGGATTTTCCAGCACTTTTGCGTTGGAACGAATTAAATTTTGGTGATAAGATGAATCAAGTTGCGTAAGAATATCTTATCAAGAAGAGCAAGCGCGGAGCCTGCATTTATGTGATCTTTTGATCCCTTATCTTTTCAGGCAGATGAAGCAAATCATTTATTTCAGTCCGGGCCCAGGACTTAGTTCCTACTGCTGCAGATGCAGGGTAATAATGATAATATTTATGTCTCTCGAAAAATGTCGAACAAAACTATTTTGTGCTTTTCTTTTGCTCACCTGAGCTAAATGCAAATCATGCAAGGGCCGCATCATTTCCTTAATTTTTATTTAGTTCTCTAAGTTGGCTAAAGTTCACCTTAGGATCTGAGCCCAATTCACTACTAATTTCTTTCGTTTTCTCGCGCCAAGTGCAAAATGCCTACAAATCAAGCTACCAGTTGCTTGGACACCAAAACTTCTGATTTGCTAGAAATAGGTATTTGCACTGCATACAGACCTACTAAAGATACTTTTTAGTCTTTTGCTGAGGATCGGCGCGCGGCATTGCGCCTTAAGGACAAAATCACACATGGACTATCCTCGCACTCGTCCAGTGCATACAGACGAAAAAATTGGTGCGTGAAACACCCAAAAATCTCAACTCGTCGTAGAGCAACAATGGCTCATCTGTTTCAGGCTCAGGAGAATATTGCATGAAGGCTTGGGATTGTTTTCTTACAAGATGCAACGCACTCGGGAGTTAAACCTCAATAATGATATACTCTATTCTCGCTTCTCTGAATGGGCTTTGGATGGGTTCTACAATAAGTTCAATTTTGTCTGAAAAAACATATTTTCAGAGGAGGCTCATTTTCATCTTGGTTGATCTGTCAAAAATCTGGGGTTCCGGTACGGTTGTAGAGGCCAATGCATCATCAAAGAGAGACTATTTGGTATGGATTTTGGATTGTGCCATCATTGATTCCTGCTTTTTTGGAACGACGAGAGTAACAGCGTCAGGGTAAACGGGGTGCGCTACATAGACATGTTAACTGTTTTTTTGTGGTCACTATTAAAGGATATGGACTTATGAAGTCTGGTTCCAACAGGATGGCGCAATCTGCCATATCAGCAGTTGTACGTCTAGTGTTTCTCCAATACACAATCCACAGCCACTTGACGGACTCAAGGAAAACATCTATCAAAATAAATGTGCAACAGCGTCCCAAACCAATGATGTACTGCAAAATTGGGTGAAAAGGATGGGCTACTGCAAACTCACTCATCTACGTGAAATTATTTTCCATACACAATCGAAAGCTGCAGTCTTTTAAATAAAGTAACAATAATTTAAAAATATTTCAAGTCTTAATCGCGATTTCAAATAAACAAAACTTAGCCTGCCCATTAATTTATTACAAATGCTCACAACACACCGGGAATCAGAGTTGAATCTTGGCCTTCCCTTCCGTTCTCGTTCCCGGAGTTTCATTGTACAAGCATCTATAAATATGCAGTTTTTCTCGTTACCATTCTTATCCCTGGATGACTGTGTACTGGATTTAAGATTTGTTTACGCCAGAGCAACATCTTGCGATATTGTGGTATGCTGTAAACCAAGACATAGGTCTCATTGTGATATGTTATTAATGCCAACATTGTGGAGTCGATGTACCATGTGGCCTTTGATGTTGTACTTTTTGAAAATGAGAGATCAAGTGATCTCAGCAGTAGAGTATTTGTTTGTGAATGCAAATAAAAAAAACAGAAAAAGGAATATTAGTTAATTGAAACATTATTTGCAGAGTGTCCCACGACGATTAAGACAAGCAATATATTGGAACTGGGCAGTAGTAGAGAATTATAATTTTGGGGATGTAAATTAGAGCAAATCATATATTGTTTTTGGTCGCGTGACGTCCGATTCAAAATTATTAATGGGATACCCTGTATATTTATGCCTTTCTGTGTTCCTCCCGATAAAACAATTCCAACAAACTAGCACACTGGGGTCTGAAGTGATTCATTCAAGAGCTACAGGTACTTAAAGGATTGTACCACTACGACTGATTATAACATGTACAACCTGACAAGTGTGACAAGAGCCGTGAGAAATATGAAATAGACAAGAGACGAGTGGATATGAAATAACGTGTGCGTGTGAGACAGCGGCGAAATTCCCAAGTCTCTTGCTACACCTGTCAGGCTGTACAATTAGTTTGCTAGTGCTTCATAAAGGTAGAGGTACAATCCCTTAAGTACCTGTAACAATTAATCACTTTAGATCCTAAGTGTGCTAGTTTGTTGGAATTGTTTTGTCGGGAGGAACACAGAAAGGCACAGGTTTACAGGGTGCCCCTTTAATAATTTTGAATCGGTCGTCACGTGACCAAAAAGAAATACCTCATTGGGTAACACAATAATAAGAAAAGATACAACATTCGCTCTAATTTACACCCGAAAATTATAAATCTCTACTACTGCCCAGTTCCGATATATTGCTTGTCTTAATCGTCGTGGGACACCCTGTATATGGTACACGGCTTAGTCTAATAACAAAAAAAAGGAACAGCCTTCACAAGAATGGCTCGTACTGCAGCTCGATACACCACATTCAAAGATAGGGCAAAAACTGTCATCGCAGTAGTTCACCGATAATGGTACCGGCCACATTCAGATGACTGGCTACGGCTGACATATAAATCTCTAACGTGCTTATATACAACCCACAATGTATTACCAAGCCATACAAATCTTGTTACAACTTTCACTGATCGTAGTAATATGTTGCTCTGGTGTAAATTAGGCTTTAGGCTTACACAAGCACACAGTGTTAAAAATGTTTTCGCACACATCGTTGCTTGTACAAGCCTTAAATTTCGAATTAATTTGAAAAAATATATAAATATTTCTAGAGATGAACCATGTCAATAAACGTACCTAGTTAGTTATACCCAAACGATATTTTACAAAATACATAACTTAGGCCAAATGATTAAATAAAAAATTAAGACTGTCACAACAGAGTTAAAAAAGAAAAGTAAAAGGTTGAAGGGTCTAATATATTATGTGCCTACATTATAGTATTTTAATGTAAATTTCTGAATGATGCTTTTGAATAAATAACATAAGTATCCTTAAATAATAATCTTCGTTCGTGCCGAACGTAAAACTTATGCATGACCCGGAGTTTATTCAAATACAAATGCATAAATTATTGAATTTAGGTATTCATACAGTTTTTAATGACTATGAATACTGAATAAAGTGCTAATGAAAATCACGCTAGATTTGCATGTTTTTTTAGACAGTTCAGTATTAGTTAAATTTTGACTCATTTGATTAAGTTGGTTCATAATTTCAACTGAGGTATCAAGTGTGTGTTACCGTTTATAGGCATTTCGGATGTAATAATGAATGTCTAGAACACTTTTATACAAAATGTGAGTATTGACACAACCGATACCCGACTCACGCACCAATCTTGGTCTAAGGCCTGACAGAGGCACCAACAAATTCAACTATTAGTTAATGCAATGACGCGTCCTTTTGGTGGCGAGAAAGAAATCGGATGACGCTTGGTACTTAGGTTCTAGACGCAGTTTGGAAGCTTTTTTGTCATTGCACCATAACCCCAAAATGGGAGGGATCGGAGATAGAGAGGGGGGTGTTGAAACGTGAAAAAAAATCATTAAGTAACCGAATAAAAATGCGGTAGAATTCTAGTACACCTACCAACTAATGTTCCAAAAAACCGTCATCTGGAATCTACGGTTTGCGCGTACTCATTAAAAAAAGAATCGCGACAAAACCGGTCGGAACTTGATAGAAAGTTCTTTGTTTTTTGTGGATGACACAAAAAATACTGTCATACGTTTCTGCTGGACAGTTTATGAGAAATTTGAGCTTAATGTTCGATTTTTCACGTCATTTTCGTTAATAATCGTTAAAAAATTGTTAATATTATTTAAAACGGATGACGTTTTTTATACATGTCCTTTGGAGGTCCAACTATGACATGTATCAATGTTAACCGTTTTTATTATGTTTAACGCCATTTTTCAACCCCTATATGGTGCGACATTTTGAATGCCTTCCGTATTCTTTCAGAACCGCTTCTAACCTCGCTTTTACGCTTAATATCACACGAAAATAGGTAAGTTGGAGTAGAATTGTCAGTGCAAAACAGGAATGATATCAATAGAGTGAAGTATTCCGAAACATTCTCAATATCAACCCCATAAATAAAGAACTGTACATAAAACTTAATGTTGCAATTGACCGATATGCTGTGAGGTCCTAGTAGGTAATGCTGCTATAATTTTGAAAATCGGTGTAGGGGCGGCGAAGTAATTAGCAAAAAACGAAAAAATCAAACATCCCTCAAACTTCGTTTTAGGCGTTTTAGGGGTTCCTTTTACTTTTTTGGGTGGCGGTGAAATTGGGGTGGTTAGGGGGTGCGGGGTTGTAAATCTCAAAAATTTGTTCTACTCATAATAGGCTGTCCATTGACCTGTGAAAGAAAGGCCTAGCGGCATAATGCCCCTTTTTAGGTCCATCCGAACATCGCCTTGGCTATTACATAAATTAAGGGACTTGGAATTTTCTGCTGTATACATACGAGTATTGCTTTAGATCGTTCTGAATTTAGTAACATGAAAACTATTAAACTGATTTTAATAAAATTTAGACACAGTATTATTACCGTGGCGAGGATGAAAAATGCGTATGGTATGGTTTTCAAAAATCGTGTCAGTGGCGGCGCAGCAATAATAAAAAAAACATAAACATAAAAATAGCTCAAACTCCGTTTTTAAGCATTTTGAGGGTTCCTGATTGTTTCGTTTCGTCCAGCTGAAGCTCGCAGAATAAAAATTGTGTCGTTTGAGTCTCTAGGGAGATATTTAGGGAACTATTTACTAGTTTTTGTGGCGGATGTTTTTTGAGGACAGGCGGGCGATGATTTGGTTGCAAGGGATCTCAGACTATAGCTTCATACAAAGGGAAAATAATAAAATGATATCACTGTTATGTGTGGGAAGTACTAAGTCAATCAACTTGACTCCATTTTTCGTGTGATACAAATTTTTGCAATTAGTATTTTATTTTTCCAACATTACAACAATAGTCAAAACATAAGTAACTAAAAGTTACGTAGTACACCAATTATTTTTTAATACCAAGTGGTACGCTGTCGCTGAAAGGCCGAGGAAATTTACGATCATATTCATAGTTGCTACTTGAGTGTCCTCAATACTTGAGTATCTCTCAAGTATTGTTTTGTGTTCCGGCAAAAAACACGAAACACTGACACGCAACAAAAACAGATAACAAAAAACATCAAAATGCGTAGGCATAGGCACATTTTTTCCCTCCGTCTTGTAGGTGTTGTCTAGGAAACAGATGCTCAAGGATACTCTTGAGTATGACTCAAGTGGACACTTGATTATTACTCAGAAGAACAGTTGAGAGACGACTATGAATACGGCCCCTAGTCTACCGAAAAAAAATTAAAGGCAAATATGGAAAGAGGCAACCGCTGCTTTACGCTGATATAGATATGAGGCTGCTTGGGCTGTCTTACGCAAAGTGGTGTGAAGGTCGAAGTACACTACGTGTAGGTATTGAGGCAAGAGGTAGGGCTTCATAAAGAACGTGCACTATTGCTCGACCATATGGATTTAGCTCGGGAGGTAACCCTGTCAAACAATAATATGGATTATGCCGACGTCATATCAATGAAGCTTACCTGGATAAGCACTATATGCTCCCGGACTGTTATCCAGAATGAAGACGCTACTGAGATCATCGCATATGGCGGAGAGGTCCTTTGTGTAGGAGACAAAGGTCGGTGTACAGTGCTGCCGATAAAATCGACGCCTCAATATCCCCCTTCCTGCATCCAGCTTGTCTGCTACCGCAGCACCATAAATCTCCATACTAGCTGTGAATACGACTAACTCGTACCATTGGGATACCTTTATTGAAAAAATAATCATCAGCCATAGGAGATGCACGATAATGAATTGCTATTTTAACTCGCGTACGAGATGCTATCTAATCTACCTCCTGGAACCCAGAGAAATATAATGTGGTATAACAAACGTTTAGTAAATTGAGGATTTCAATGCAAAAAATTGTTTTGTGATAAATGGAAAGATCATAATACAAGTTTTATAACAAAACTATGTTTTTTATTTTTTTCGCAATAATCCAAAAGTTATATAAAATAACACACTCCGACAGCTCCTGAACAAAACCAAGCGCGTGTGACATCAAAATGTTAGAATTCACCAACGACGTACTACTTCGATACCTATTACCATTATTTTTTCTAGATTCCCAGCTAATCGTGAAAATAATTACTTGTGGAACTAGTGTATATTTGTTGCAAGATAGACGATGGATGAAGTTCGCAGCTCTATACGAAGTCTACGATCGAAATAAATATGTTTTTGAATGTTTTTTCCATTGATATGCTTTTGACACATGGTACACACATTTTTTTCTACGATTGAAATAAATGTTTTTTAAAATAAATTGTGTCAGACATCTGACTTGCACTAGTGCATAAAGTAAGTACCGGAGACACAGTACACATGCACTAGAATTCAAAAAATCGGTGGAAATGAAGTTTTTCCGCCAATATCAATCGCTAATAACTGCTCTGATTGCAACATCAAATTGAACTTAATCCAAAAAAGTAAAATTAATAGCACTTTTTGTTTTACTTGTGAAATGACTAATAAAATTTGATTCAAAAACATATATGTAATATGTGCAAAAAAGCATCTCTAAATTTTCGGAAAAAATTAAAAAAAGAAGTGTCCAAGCCCTAGGATCGAACCCGGACATTGTAGGATACAAGGCAGACCGCAGAGCCGTTGAGCTACAATGGCGCCGAAAAAATGTTCCAACAAAACATATTTCATTAGCCTCTTTATTACTAGAAATTGTGATCCAAGTTCAAACGTTCAAAAACATGTTTATTACGATCGTAGACTTCGTCTCGAGCTGCAAGCTTCATTCATCGTCTATCGTTAAACAAATATACACTAGTTACACAACTAACTATTTTCACGTTTAGCTCGAAATCTAGAAAAAATAATGGTAGTAGGTATCGGAGTTGGACGTCTTCGTGAATTCTAAAATTTTGAAGTCACATGCGCTTTGTTTTGTTCGGGAGCTGTCGGCGTGTCTTCGGTACTGGATTCAAAAATAAAGTTTTATTCTGATATAACTTTTGAAGTATTGAAAAACAAAAAAAAAATAGTTTTGTTATAAAACTTTTACATATATTATGATCTTTCCACTTATCCCAAAAAAAACAAAATTTTTCTTTAATAAAAAACCCCAATTCTAATCGCATAAATGAATAAAATAAACAAAAATAATATATGAATTTTTAAAATCTGTTGGTAATTTTATTCCAGAATAAACCACAAGCAAAAACACATTTACTCAATAAGTCGGATAAGAGTTTTAAAGGCGTATATTGCAGAAAACATTTTCCTCCATCATCTATGGATGTATTCCGAATAATGTTTAATAACAGAAAGTAAACTTTTCTTATACTTGTGCAAGAACGATTAGTCTCTCACACTTCCGACGCTACTGACGACAATATGGCTGCGGCTGACCCGCTGATTAAAACACACTGCTCACCTTTGTAACTATGACGTCACTTGCCTGTTTTCTGAAGGAATTACGGATACATTGTAACGCGTTCAGTTTCACTGGAAATTTGAACTAGTCGTAGATCCTTCATGGTGGGTTTATAAAATCAACTAAACTAAGAATGAAATTAACAACTAAGAATTAAGAAAAATAAATAGACGGAATCATCATCAACCGTTTATATAATTCTAATAAAATCAAATTGGTATTAATCTTAATCTCTAGCTGAAGTTTATAAACACATTCATATTTTTTAATTGTTAGTTGTTAATTGCAAATTTTTAATCCTTAGTTTAGTTGAGTTTATAAACCCACCTTTATGGTCGCTAACGCTCTCGTGTCGCCCACTCATACCGGATTTTCATTCCAACCTGGTTACATAATCTACCATTATCAGAGCAGCAAAAACTTTGTCGGCTGATAAATAGTAACTTCCTGAAGACGGATTCACGTGATGCCAACAGCTTGTATAAGTCAATAAAATCCATTACTAAAAACAAATAACATTTTTCTTGGACTATCTAGTTCTTCGCTAACAAACGCATAGCGATTCATTCGAAACAAAAACGTGTTTTGATTAATACATAATATTAGAAGTATTCATAGAAGAGTTAATTTAAATTTTGCAGTTAGTTATCAATGAATCTCAAGAGAATTTGTATGAAAAAATGCAAGAAGCATGCTTGGTGCATACAATGCCTTTGAAAGAACCCTTCATTGAAGGCGTTCACGATTTCAGAAATTGTATAAGAATGTCTACCATTTCCTTTGACCTACTTTCGTCAACTGACACCACAATAGAACTGCCAGAACAAATAGAAACGATATGCTCAGCAATAAACTTTATTGAGGTGTTTTTGATCCATTTGGTGCACATTTTGATTAATAATAACTTAATAAGGACATATCAATTCAAACCACCTAGTGGTATCTTTTACTAAAACCAACCGATGGAATCGCAGTTGTAATCGTGAACCCACTGCTTACTTAAGAGAATAGTGCGAGTGGGGTATTCATTTGCACCGGTAAATAGAAGTAATCCCCCCACAAGGAAGAGAGGGTTTGTATCTTGAGGTCAGATAGTCAGCTGATCGCTAAAAATATTCAGTCCTGTTGAGTGGCATAGATCCCTAAGACTTTTTCGATTATGCTATTTTTTCTTTAATGAACTGCCACATCACGGTGATTCATATTATCGCTCAACAATGTCAGTCAGAGCAAGACGTCGTTGTTATCGCTAAGCATACAAAGAATTTAGAAAACATACAAAAACAAATATAATATGATGCAACGAGATAACATTTACTACAAATGAGATATGCATTTAAGGGAAATATATTAATCTGCGGAATATGACTTATCATTTGCAAATGTTAAGCAAAATTATGCTGACTCTGGTGATATTTACAGTGCAGTGATAATGTCATTATCTTCATGTCACCTGCCAACGTAGTTGGCATTGAACCACGGGGTTTTGAAACATATGTTGATTATAGTTATATTTATATATAATGAGATCTATACATTTGATACTAATATTCAATGATAATTAATTTTATACGCATACGTCGGGATTTTTATTGTCCATGCCTTTTGGAAAATAACATGCATATGATCTATTCAATCATAAAGTTATCACAAAGAGCATAGAATATTTTGAAAAATTATTGATCTAGAAAGGCATTAGCTAGTTTGCCAGTTGTAGATTTCTATACAGGGTGGGCCAATAGTGCGTGGACGGAGGATTGTGGGCTTACTGAAAAATATTTCAAAAATCTGTCACCTGACCATGGTAGGCACCCTTAAGGGCTATAACGTAAAAATATTTTCACTTAAATTCTGACGTTTATACAGGGTGATTCATATCAAACCTACATTTTTTTAATTGAACCCCCTATATATTATTGAATATTTGGATTCCATGGGCAATTCTAGTGTGACTTTATGTATCACACATGGAACTTTAAACGAACCGTTTAGGCGCAAATCACCATTTTTGGTATAAGTAGGTATCAGAAAAAAATTGAATATCGCAGCGATTATAAAACTTAGAAGGCCGTGACTTTGCGGTACGACTAAGCATGTAATGCGTCACCTAAGGTCGTACGGCTAAATTTGAATTCTTTTTGTACTTTGAGAAATCGATTAATTAAGGAAACTTCAATCACAGATAACTTGATTTTTTCAAATGGGAATGCCTATTTTGGTTTACAGAATCAAACGTAAAATTTGATTACCTTTCTAACGATATAGCGTTCTTGATATCAATCTTTCTTGGTTTTCATTTTATTTCAAATTTTTAGTCAAATCGGTGTTTTTCAATTTTCCTGCGTGCAAGCAACCTAGCAGGCCATGAAAAATAAACAAAAGCTCGTTAATATGGAAGAAACCAACTAACTTAGTAATAAGATGCAAACTAACCTGAGCAACAAGGCAAGATTATCAAAATTTCTTATAACATATTAGCTCTAACCGGATACAGCAGCGGCAAGATATCTAATGTCAATGAGTAGCTGGGGTATGACAGAAGTGTTTTATTTTTCACAGCCTACTAGCTATTGAGATCTACTAGAGCTTGACAACTTTCCAAAACGATTAAAAATTTTGAAACAAAAGGGAAACTACCAGCGTTTTTTGCTTACAATCGGATAAAAAAATTAGTCATTTCCGTTTAGTTAAGTCAAAAGTGAAGATATCTCTAAGTGGAGCATTCTGAACATCTATTGAAATAATAACATCATAAATGATCGCCAGTATGGCTTCCGTAAGCACAGGTCTACGGGTGACCTTCTGGCCTATGTCACTCACTTGTGGAATAGAGCCATTGAAAACCATGGCGAATCCCGTGTTGTTGCGCTTGACATATCGAAAGCCTTCGACAGAGTGTGGCATGAGGGACTTCTAGTCAAGCTTGCTGCTTATGGACTACCACCTGGTCTGCGCCAGTGGCTGAACAGCTTTCTGAACGACCGATCTCTGTTCGTTGTAGTCGAAGGCTGTTCATCAGACGTATTTTCAATAAACGCCGGTGTTCCTCAGGGATCTGTTTTATCCCCTACACTGTTCCTGCTGTATATCAACGAGCTGCTGGAAATAACATCCAATCCAATCTACAGCTTCGCAGACGACAGTACATTGATATCGTGCATGGAACCAGGCAAGCCACTATCATCCCAGGAGACGGTACGTCGACGACAGCAGCATGCCTCACAGATCAACGCAGATATCAAAAAAATTGTCGAGTGGGGATTAGTAAATAAAGTACAGTTCAACGTACAGAAAACCCAGGCAACAACACTTACAAAGAAGTCTCACACTGGCTTACCAACATTGGAAATGGAGGGTCACCCCATAGACGAGTCACCTTCCGTCAAGCTTTTGGGGGTCAACATCAACAACAACATGTCTTGGCACGACCAAGTCGTCAGTATTGCTAAAGCGGCATCCCAGAAGCTTGGAGTTTTGTTCCGCTGTAGGAAGCGGTACACACCAGAGCAGCTGCTGCTGCTCTACAAGGCACAGATCCGACCACCGCTGGAGTATTGCTCCCATGTGTGGGGATGCGCTCCCAAGCACTCTCTAAAGCTTCTGGATACCATCCAGAAGAGAGCAATTAGACTAATCGATACGCCCAACCTCACAAAAGACCTCCATAGCCTGGAACATCGAAGAAGGGTGGCTGACCTATCCCTGTTCTACAGATTCTATCACGGAAGATGTTCGAGTGAGCTCTCCCAGGTAATAACAGCAAAGGCCGCCCGAACGAGGAACACTAGAGAGGCTCTGCGAGCTCACCCTTACCAGGTCGAGGTCCCTACTCCACGAACCAGTCTCCTCCAGCATTCCTTCTTTTGGAGAACTTCGACGCTGTGGAACGAGCTGCCAGGAAATTTGTTTCCCGCCGGCTACAACCTGCAGCGCTTCAAATCTAACGTGCACCGACACTTATCCTCTCGCAGCGCTTCTACAGCGACATAGGCTTTTAGCCTTTGCGGGAGGCTGTCCATAAAAAAAAAAATTGCTACACTTTTTTAATTACGCTATGTTGTAATTGCGATTATTTCATGTAGTTTTCTACAAACTAAATTATGTTTTACAATTCAAACAGACTGCAAATCAAGTTTCATTTTCCACGATTTTTCTAATAAGTAGAAGAAGAATTTGAAGGGTTCCAGTCAGAGGTATCATTACTTTTGACTTAGAAATGGCTACTTTTTCATAGCATTAAATGTGAAAATTTATTCAGAAGACATAGATATTCTACTGCCAGCAACAATCACTAGTAGCTTTCCTTTGATTAAATATTTTTTTACTGACTTTGGAAATTGGCTAATAGCTAGTAGGCTGTGAAAAATGAGCGTTCTTGTTACCACTATTGTTTCTGGTTAGAGCTAATATGTTGTAAGGAATTTTGATAATCTTGCCTTGTTGCTCAGGTTAGTTTGCATCTTTCTACTAAGTTAGTTGGTTTCTTCCATATTAACGAGCTTTTGTTTATTTTTCATGGCCTGCTAGGTTGCTTGCACGCAGGAAAATTGAAAAACACCGATTTGACTAAAAATTTGAAATAAAATGAAAACCAAGAAAGATTGATATCAAGAACGCTATATCGTTAGAAAGGTAATCAAATTTTACGTTTGATTCTTTGAACCAAAATAGGCATTCCCATTTGAAAAAATCAAGTTATCTGTGATTGAAGTTTCCTTAATTAATCTATCGATTTCTCCAAGTACAAAAAGAATTCAATTAGCCGTATGACCTTAGGTGACGCATTCCATGCTTAGTCGTACCGCAAAGTCACGGCCTTCTAAGTTTTATAATCGCTGCGATATTCAATTTTTTTCTGATACCTACTTATACCAAAAATGGTGATTTGCGCCTAAACGGTTCGTTTAAAGTTCCATGTGTGATACATAAAGTCACACTAGAATTGACCAAGGAATCCAAATAATCAATAATATATAGGGGGTTCCATTCAAAAAAATGTAAGTTTGATATGAATCACCCTGTATAAACGTCAGAATTTAAGTGAAAATATTTTTACGTAATAGCCCTCAAGGGTCCCTACCATGATCAAGTGACAGATTTTTGGAATATTTTTCAGTAAGCCCACAATCCTCCGTCCACGCACTATTGGCCCACCCTGTATAGTGTGGTTAAATATTATCCGCACAAAAATAAACAGCACAAAGACGTCTCAAAAGGAAAAAAGTTGAATCTTACTTATAATACTAAACTAAGAGCACTACGACGCTTCCAAAGGGGTATTTTAATAATTGTGTGTTTACAACTAACACTGAATCTGCCAAATGTTATTATTCTACGTTCAACAGCTCAGAGGATGTTGAATAGAAACTTTGGTGGTGGCCTTTCGGCGGACATAGCATCAGTGGGGTACATTTAAAATACGATTATATTATCTTTTTACCATATCCATTAAGATCGTTACCATGTTATAGTTTTGTAGATACGATTGAAACGCTATGTATAAAAGATACTTATGACTGAATGTTGAAGTTTGGTAATCTAATTTCTAAAACTTATCCCGTTGTTATCTCTTTGTATGTACCATATTTTTTTATTGGACTTCTAATAAAACGACACATGCCTGAGATAAACTTTACTTATTTACCTTTTTTCAGTGTTCAAATCAGTGTTATATTTTCGACTTATTAATTAGAGTATTGTAGAGATAGAGATATGAGTGATAATCCAGGTAATTAGGTAATAATCAGTAGAAATTAAGCAAATAGATTTGCGCGTTTTCATAATATGTATATTGAATCATTGATTCTAATTTCAAAATCCGCTGTACGCAGTTCGCAAATAAAACAATGAACCTACAGAAAGCAAAATCGGAAATAGCTGCTTTCCACTTAAAATTATACTTGTGAATAGTCAACGTAATACATTCTAATAGTATTGATCAATTCCTCTCATTGGTAACCTACACAGAAGCGGTGTATCAAAAACAACACAAAACCTTTAATGTTTTGTTGATCGGTCAGCCGCATATGACACAGTATGGAGACAAGAAATCATATACAAACTGGATGAAACCAAAGACCCAAAGATACAACTCGCCTAGCCGACAACATGATGGTCAATGAAACCTTCCAAGTTTTAATGGGAAACCAGCTAGAAGCTAAATAAGTGTGTGCCCTAGGGTTGGCACTAACTTATTTGCTATTTAGTTTGTATATCTTCAACATGCCAGCACTGAATTCCACAAAATTTGAATTGAGTATGGTGCTGGTCATAAATCGCAAGATGTTACCTAACCAGCCTAAACATAAGGCTTAAATCAGGGACCATCCAGTCCACTCTTACCTGGCTACTAAGCTAGATTCCTCCCTCCCACAACTGTGTTCCATTGACTTCAATGCCATCACAGTCTATAATCAAAATCCATCGACGTCTTGGACGTCAATGTCAAAATCCATGTTTTTATAACCTCCAAACCACCAAACTTTATCCTTGGATTAACTTAATTACCGGTTAGCCAAAGCTTTTGACGTAAACCGCCGATTATGAAATGAATTGTTTTCGCTAACTACTAGTCTTCTTAAACCACTAATTAAGTAACAATTGTGAAACCGGGTCACAGAAGTTTGACATCTAACTTGTTTTGACCTAGTAAACGCCTGATAACGGAATGGACATAAAGGGCGCAAGAACAGTACCCAATTCCTTGTATACTAGAGTAACCACCCGGTTCTGATGTACTCCAGAAAACATGAGTTAACCTCGACAGAATTAGAACCATTGACATTCTAATCTAATATGGGCTTACCCCAGAGAGAGATAGCGCAACCAGTATCAGTGCGAGAGATAGAGTGGCGAAAAGGGCAAAAAGCGCGCGACATCCATGAGTTTACATTAGTTTTCAGTCATTTATTTTCATCAAGCATGGAACATTCTTGTTCAGCCTTCAATGGACTAATATCATGGGTTTGAAAACAATTATTAAATCATTATAACCTCTTAGTGTATACAAAAATAGGTGTACTGATACATTTCTTTACTCCCTGCATCATTATGTTTATTAGTAATTCGGAATTCTATTTTACAGTTCAACCCTTTTGACTCCAGTGGTTTAACTTTGAAGCCACCATTCAAAAAAAATATTTTTCGCATTCCAGTGGTCATGGTATGAAACCACAGATGTTATAATGTAGGTAGAAGCGCCACCTCTTAGTGGGAACAAGTTATTTCTTAAAATTTACCGACAACCTGCAGTTAGATTTATATTTCTGCTTTGCATAGTCTGACACATGAAACGTTTGCAAACTGTTGTAAATCTTTGTTTTTGAAATAATTAGTGTATTGCAATGGTTGGTAATGGTTGGTGAAAGCATAGTTGATTTCTACAATTTTTGAAAATGTGGTTTCGCCGTAAAACCACTAGAACTTACAAGGCAGTAAAATGTTCAGGAAAGAAATCATGCAGCTTTCCCAAATTGGAAAACATGAGGCCGGATGAATTTGAAACTTTATTTGGAGACATTTCTTCTGACATGGAATCAAATGTAGATCATGGTGATGATTTAGAAGATGCGTCGTTTTTAGAACACTGACACAAAAAGCTATCTTCAGTGTTTTGTATCCTAGTGATTACGTGTAGTAAACACCACTATTTTTAAAAAAATGTCTATGACCATGTAACGTTATCCAATAACGTATGTTAATTTTATGCTAAGTATTGTTAAAAAAAGGAACAAAGTTTTATTTAAAAACAAAAATGTTAATTTGGGTCTGAAAGGGTTGAAAAAAGGGATTCAAATTTAGCCAATAAGTGCGAAGCGCACCATACATCAGCAGGGCATTGTTGCCTCGTCAACTTTCAAATCGCCGTATTGACACAATTTTCACGAGACAAACTACCTTTTGTGATTTGTCTTCCGTCAAGGGGATGTCCCTGTGGGTTTCATCTCTTGGCTGTGTCAGATGAAGAAAGGTTCTGTGAGAGAAAGCTTTATTTTCTGAATTGTGCTGTTGGTTGAAGTGACGTTAAACCCAACCTTATAATTTTATAAATTCCCTGTCTCAAATCGAGGCTTTTTCTGCCTTTCGTTTTTGTGGGGCGAATGATTAATTCCGAGAATCTGAAAAGTACACATCATGCATTTGTATTAGTGGATAGGCATCACACGCTGCCCACACTGTATTATCTGTACCTGCTAAACACCAATATTTTAACCAAGTATCAACTAGGTGAGTAAAGTCTGCTTCACTGGCCGCATATATAAAATTAAAATTATGTGTTTTTCAAATGTGAAGAGGATAACACGAAGGTATGCATTGAATATTGGGTATCCAAGTGAGAACGGCAACACGGCACACATACCAGTCTTCCAATTGGTTGTTCCTCTATAGGATCGTGACGTCACGGTCCTAGAGGAATTCAAATATTTTCCTCATTTTGTCATTTGAAGAAAACCAGGCCTTTTAGTACACATGCTTATAAGAACTTTGCCACTCGAATTTAATTCAGTAATGTGCCTTTGCAATTACATCTTATAATTAACTAACGCCCTATATATTTTTTCTCCATCATTTATGCCGCTTTTTATATTTCACAATAAAAAATTAATAAACCATTTGCTTGTAGTTACAATATCATATTGATACAATAAAATTATGTATTTACAAAATTGCCTTTATACCCTCATTTCTTCAATAGAGCTAAATGACATTATTTATTACCTGATTTACTAAATCATTCTGTATTCAAAAAATTATCATAATATTTTTCAAACCGCTCACGTGTCTAAAAACTAGATATTTCCATATAACATATATCATTTAATAAGCATGCCTCTTGCCCTCTCTCTACAGGCGAAAAGAGACAACGCCGATCCATATTATTGATTAAAAATAAATAGAACCCAATATGTATGGACTCCCTCTGTAGGCGGAGTAAATTACTGTCTCCTCAGAGAGTTTGATGGATACTAGAACAATTTCCAATATGCTATTAAATATGTATAGAGCTTGAAGATTCGTTTCTTATAGTCTGTTTATTATTATAAAATTTAGAATAAAACGATAAAATAAATGTGTTTTGTGGAATTTTAGCCTTACAATAAATAAATCTACCTTAAATTTGGTTTGCTAATGATTCTCAAAATAATCGATAAGGTGAATAATAACAATTTAATTTGTATCCACGAAACCTCAAAATAACATATTTCAATATCCAATAATCCAAACTCAGTCAAATTTTACAAAATCTTTGACAACTAAATGTACATAACAAAAAAGAAAATACTCACTATATCTAGGAAGAAATCGACGTGAGGCCTTTTATGCACAAAAAATCTCACTGGATGTCTGTCAATAACGACCTTGAGGACGAAATCTGGTGGCGTTCCAGGTCTCACAGTCTGTCTCACCACACCATCATGGTGTGAGTGTATCAGCGTCTCATCCAAATCCAACACCAGCACTTTGCGCTTTACTATACCTACACCAATGCACAACACGTTGTTATACAATGTAAAACAAGTTCAACTCTGCATACACACCATAAATTTGAGATTAGAAAAAGCAGTTTAAAGTAATTTCAAATAAAGAAATATAGGTATTTGCCACTGTTCTCCAAATGGTCAATATTTTTGAAAATGTCTGCTTTTCCCTGCAGCATTAGTCCGCTTAACAGCTTATATTTATACTGAAAACTGTTTTGCTTAATTCCGTGTAAACCAACTGGGAATCATCCAATTTACGGTCCTTGTTTTAGAAATTGCAAACCATTGTTGAAGTTGATAAGTTATATGTATTACTATTATTTATTTATTAACGGGTCAAGCCCACTTGTCTAATGCAATGGAGTAAAAGTTCTAAAAATTTAAAAAATTCACAATATAAAACAAAATATTAAAATTAAATAGCAAAAACTACAACCTACAATGTCTTACTATATCTTAGATGATACTATACAAAGATAATACAATCATTAACAGAACATAAAAGAAATAAATAGAAATCAGGGCCAATACTTTTTGGCTTTTTATAAAGTTAGGCCTTTAACAGTTCTCATAAATGTTTTGCAAGGACCAAAGAAATCTAAATCAGATAACTCATTGCACAGACGGAGGGTTCGAGAAATAAGAGTGATAAGCTTAGTTAGTTCTATGAAACACTTGATGGAAAATTTGTGTAGTACGAGTGGTTCAGTATGGAACATGTAATCCAATTCTGGAAGTTGAATAAATAAATGTTCTACAAATGTCTGTACTAGCGATTTAGCGATGCTGTTAATTCCAACAATTTTTTATTTTTATTGTAAAGTAAGGAATTTTCTACTATTGGGCATAATTACACTTTCAACAAAGCTGCTAAATGCAACATGTACACTGTGGACAGGGGTATTGATAATCTGTTATACAGGGTGAGTCAAGCTCAACGCCTCGGATTCTTGTGACCAAACGATACCACTTTTCGAAAAATCGACTTTGCAAGTGTATGTAGGTCGAGTTGGGCTACATTCTAAAAATAATGACTTTTATACAGGGTGTCTAATAAAAGCGTGACATATCAAAGTTATGTTTTTTTAAATGGAACACCCTGTATGTTATTACATATTTAGATTCCTGGGTGCATTTTAGTGTGACTTTATGTATCACACATGGGACTTTAAGCGAACCGTTGAGGTGCAAATCACAATTTTGGGTATAGGTAGATGTCCTAAAAAAATTGAATATCGCAGCTATTATAAATCCTAGACGGCTGTAACTTTGCCGTGCTACCAAGCATAAAATGTGTCAGCTTACGTTAGACGGTCGAGTTCAAGTTACATTTGTACTTGGAGAAATCGGTAGATCAATTAAGGAAACATCAATCAAAGGTAACTTGATTTCTTCAAATGAGAATGCATAATTTTTTTTATACGATCAAATGTGCAATTTGATAGGCTTTCTAATTATATCAGGTTGTGAATATCAATCTGTGGTAGTTTTTATTAAATTTTGAGATTTCAATCAAATCAGTGTTTTTCAATTTCACTACCTATAAACAAACTAGCAGGCCATGAAATATAAACAAAATCGTATTCAGATGGAAGAAAACAACTAACTTAGCAAAAATATCCAGCAGAACTAGACTAAAAGAACAAGATTATAAAAATTCCCTACAACAAATCAACTCTAACCAGAAACAACGGCGATAACATGTCTAAGATTAAAGAGAAGCTGGAGTACGACAGAAATGGATAATTTTTACAGCCTACTAGCGACTGCAATGTACTAGAGATTAGAAATTTCCAAAATCACTAAACACTTTGAAATGAAAGCAAAACTTTCAGCGATCGTTGCCGTCAGTTTAATATCTTCAGAACGCAATTTCAAATTTAATGGTATAAAATATTAGCCATTTCCGTCAAAGTCAAAAGTAATGATACCTCTCACTGTGGTCCTTTAAATTTTTCAGTATCTATTAGCAAGATCGCAAAAAAAAGGAATACTGACAAATCATATTTTAATTATCTGCCAGGTAAATTATGCTTAATAATTTGACAGATTTTTAATTTATTCTTCATTTTCGGCGATCTTGCTTATGAGCATTGAAGAATTTGCAGAACTCCAGTCAGAGGTATCGGTTACTATTTTTTTAAATCATGAAATGTGAAATTTTATTCTGAAGCTATTAAACTGCCAGCAACATTACGTGGTATATTTCCTTACATTTCAAAATTCACAATGGTTTTGTGAATAGTCAATCTTTAGAATATTGTAGTAGCCGGTATGCTGTGAAAAATACCCATTTCTGTCGTACTCCAGCTGCTTTTTGACCTCAGATGTGTTATGTCTGCTATTTCTGGTTAGAATTGATTTATTGTAAGTCATTTTTGTAACTTTGTCCCTTTACTCTAGTTCGTCCGTAACTATCTGTTAAGTTAGTTGTTTTGTTCCATCTGAATATTTTTTTGTTTATATTTCATGACCTGCTAAGTTGCTCATAGGTAGGAAAGTTGAAAGACACCAGTTTTACTGAAAATTTGAAATTAAATCAAAACTACCAGAGATTGATATTTAAAACCCCATATCATTAGAAAGCCTTTCAAATTGCACATTTTATCGTATAAAAAAAATATTGCATTCCCATTTGAAAAAATCAAGTTACCTTTGATTAAAGTTTCCTTAATTGATCTACCGATTTCTCCAAGTACAAATGTAATGCGAACTCGACCGTCTAACGTAAGCTGACACATTTCATGCTTAGTAACACGGTAAAGTCACAGCCCTCTAAGATTTATAATAACTGCGATATTCAATTTTTTTCTGACGTCTACCTATACCCAAAATTGTGGTTTGCACCTAAACGGTTCGCTTAAAGTCCCATGTGTGATACATAAAGTCACACTAAAACGCACCCAAAAATCTAAATATGCAATAATATACAGGGTATTCCATTTAAAAAAACATAACTTTGATATGTCACGCTTTTATTAGACACCCTGTATAAAAGTCATTATTTTTAAAATGTAGTCCAACTCGATCTACATACACTCGCAAAGTCGATTTTTCGAAAAGTGGTATCGTTTGATCACAAGAGTCCGAGGCGTTGAGCTTGACTCACCCTGTATATAGCAAGATTTTTACTAATCAGTAATCATCAGTAGTCACCCAAATGCCTTCATAAACTTGGTCAACACCTCATTATATGTAGATACAGATATAAAAACAATATTTGTTAAAATATTTACTTGTATACAAAGCACAGTATTTGCTGACAGTAAGTGCTAAGTGAGTTTGCTCAAGTGACATAGATAAACTTTCATTATTTTCATATTATCCGGTAGGGGGGAGTGCTATAGACAAATAGTATGACACATGATATAGGTTATTTTTATTTAGTTCAAAGGAGGCACACTTAACAAGGGTAGTGTGACCAGCCTAATATGTGTTCTGAATTTGTTTGTTCACATTCGATCGTGTGCTATTAATCTGTAAGACCACAGCCTTACTCCCTTACTCGTTATAAGCGGATCCAACTGTGATCATCATAGTCACAATGTCTTAACAAACATGTTGTGAACTCGTAAAATGCATTAAGTCGGAGCTAGAGTATTGCCGACACGAATATTATCAATAGTTTTGAAAACTGTAGCTCGCTATCGTTCGCGATTTACTGTTAGTTCAGTTACGCTCTTGATACTCATTTCCATTCCATTTCCATTTCCTCATTCGTATCCACCCAGGGTGTAGAAGAACGGCCACAGCGCCGCCCACTCGGGGCATGACCCTGAACAAAAGTTTCTCCATATTATCGCTTCTGTAAATATGTCCGAAGAATGTAAGAATTCTCGTCGACACAATGGAGGATAGTCTCTTCGGATTACCGAACTCATCCAGTTTGGACAGGTTAGTTCGATGAATACAGTATTTAATGAACTGAGGGGCCCCTAGCCGCTTCATTGTTGTGAGTTTAAAATTTTGCATGAATCAAACATTTTATATATTATTTCAGTACTTTTGAATGTTAAGATGCTATAATAACATCTTCAGGCTAGTTCTGAAGTCAGCAAAGTGTGGAAATCTAGACTGCGTCCAGTATGTATTGTTGATAAAAAGCTATAAGCAATTTACTCACTTAATCTATGCCTAGACAATGGAGATAATGGGAACAGGTCATACTTCACAGATTGGTGCTGTATTATCTGTAAAAAGAATGAGGTTTATTAATGTTTTGAACAAATGCATATTCAGTTACTGTGAAAGTTTATTTATTTAAATACAGATGATATTTTTGGCTTGCACTGTCTCACCGGGTAGCTCACTTAGTAATATTGGAAAGCAAATATTTATACAAGATGTTTCACAATTATTCAATCGTTCAGCTACAGCATATTGATGATGCTGAGGTTTTAAGAAAATATATTGTAACATCCTGTATATAGCATTGCTTATTTGTATTGTTGTTGATGAAAGTGTTAGGTTAGATTTTTGATGTGTAAACGTCATCGAATCATCTGGAATTTTCGGGACTGACGGATGGGCGTTCTAGAATGTCATCTGAATGTCTCGAATCTTCTAGATGGTTCGATGAAGTATATAAGGCGCCACGAGTAGCGTGGCAGTAGTTCAGTTGAGTTGAGTTGTAGCTGAGATAAGGTTAAGAGATATTGTATTGAGTTGTGAAGTAAAACGGTGAAAGTGACGTCCAGTTTGATTCCCTGGGTGAAGAAAAAGACGCCGTCGTGACAATTGGTGTCGGAAGTGTGGGATTATCCATCGAATCAAGCCAGAAAAAGAAAAAAGAAGTGAGTACAGCGTCAGTTAATGCCAGTTACAAGAGCTATGGCGTCCGAAATGAGTGCATTGATGGCTATGATCCAAGAAATGAAGGCAGATATGAGAAACGGCTTAGACAATCAGGCAACCGTTACGCAAGCAACCGTTGTGAACCTTGAAGAAAAATTGAAGCACCACCAAGACGAGCAGGCAGCTATTATGTAAGCGACCGCCGTGGACCTTGAAGAAAAGCTAAAGCACCACCAGGACGAGGCAGTTGTGAACCTTGAAGAAAAGCTAAAGCACCACCAAGACGAGGCAGTCGCAGGTTTGAAGAGTGGACAGGAACTGGTAATGGCTCGACTGGAGGAGCAGAGCCAAGACGTGAGAAATGGTCAGAGAGGAGCTGCGAGAGTTTAGTGCAGGTGAGCGTAGTTTAACAGCTCCAGTAGCCGCTTTTACTGATCTACACAGTCGCGTAGTAGCAAAGCCCTATCCATACAATGGAAAAACGTCATGGGACATTTATCATATGCAATTTGAAAACACCGCACGTATGAATAACTGGTCGAATGAGGAAAAGGCTTGTGTGCTGACATCAATGCTCATAGATTCTGCAGCAGCTATTTTGGAAAATTTCTGCTCGTCAGATTTGCGTGACTATGATAAGATAACATCTGCAAGTTACGTTTTGGAGATGCACACTTAACAGAGCTGTTGCATGGCCAGTTGCATAACTGAACACAACAAGCCAAGGAAGATTTAACCACATTTGCATACGAAGTCCAAAGCTTAACTAAACGAGCATTCGTCAGCAGTCCCATCGAGACACAAGAATACGTCGCTGCTCGTCAGTTTGTCGAAGGCATTGCGGACCTGAACGCTCAGCGAATCGTAAGACTATCCAGTCCCAGAACAGAATGCGTTGATCAAGGCTCTAGAAATTGAAGCTGCCACGACAGCCACGCGAATGACACGGAGGGTGCGCTCTGTAGAACAAGATGATGAAGCAGAAGTCAGGGCGACAGCGTCCGTTCCAAGAAGAAGAGGTGGTACCTTCCAAAGAAACCCAGCTCGCACACATCTAGAAGGACTTGAGAACTTTAAGTGCTGGAGATGTGGGCAGAAGGGGCACCTTAGAGTAGGCTGTCGCATGCAGGTGACAGGGAAGTCAAGAGACGCTAGTACTAATACTGGTGAGGCCAGTTTTAGGGGGCAGAAACTGGCTGGCCATCATGACGAAAGCCCCATGGTCATCGAAATTGAGGTTAACAAAATTGAGAAGAGTCAAGTAGTTGAAGGTTACAAAGAAAATATACCATGCAAGATGTTAGTCGATACCGGAGCAAATGTGAGTATAATAAGCCCTAACATATATCAAGAAATTGGAAGGAAGTCGCCAAGCAGAACCAAACAAACAGATAGAATGTTGCTGAAGACCGCTAATGGAGACCGTATACCACTACTGGGTGTTGAAGAATTAGAGTTTCGCATTGGCAGCTTCGGTAAGAAGCATCCCACTTTAGTCGATTCAGTCACAAATGATTGCATCCTTGGTGCTGAGTTTCTGCAGAGTTCTGGCTGCGTAATAAACTTGACCGGTAGTATCTTAAGAATTGGGGATTCAGAAGAGATTTCATTTAGCTGCCGAACTGTCCAGCTTAGAGGAAATGAACGTTGTGTCCAGTGTTGCCAGGCAGATCAGATTGAAATTCGCTACTGAGCCGCCTTGAATATCGCTACGTTGTCGCTCCACAAAAATAACGTATAAATCAGCCTGTGTATAACTTTATTCGTGGGGGGGGGGGAGGGGGGGAGGGTGGAATTGCTGTTAGGTATAATATGTATAATATAATATAACCTTTCATTAAAAAATAGTGGATTACCCGATACATATAAAGACACAGCATAGTAAACAACCAGCAGAATATCTCTGAGGATTTCCTATATAAAAATGGTTCCCACAGAATTTGACCTACGGATAATTTCACGGGTGTGAAATCTGGGTAGAGATGCGAAAACAAAAATATCGATACCGGTACCAAGTACATGCCAATGGAGGCGCGTTTGGTTCGTAATTCGGTTCGTAATTATTTTCGATACCGATACCGCTACAAAAAGTAGCGATACCAGCTTGGAATCGCTCAAAAAGTATCTAAGACAAAAATATTCGATATTAGTGCAGAAGTACAGATACATTTCAAGTATCGAAGTATTGTTAGTATCCCTACAAATAATCAACCAAAAGGGGGGATGCGCGTATAATTGCCGCCAACCTGAGATGTTTTGCTGATTGTTTACTATGCTGTGGTCTCGACACCAATACAGACAGTCTGGGCAAAACCGAAAACAAGAATAGACAAACAGTAATCAGTGGCGAAAAAAGATAGTAACAGAATTTTTCAAAAAGTCGCTACAAATCGGTTTATTTTATTAAATCGCCGCTACGTCTCAACGTAATCAAAATGTCGCTATTTTCGCGACACGTTGCTATGAATGGCAACACTGGTTGTGTCACCAAGGAATTTTACAATACCACCGCAAAAAGAGATTGTTATACCTATATATGCACATAAGGCCCTTGAATATAATCTTACCCCATTAATTTTTGAACCAGAGCCTACGCTAGGTTGGAATCAACCTATTTTATTAGCCAGAGCAATAACGGATTCTTCAAATATGTTAATAAGGGCCGTGAATGTATCTAGGAATTCTATACAAATCAAGAAAGGTACGCCACTGGGTAGACTGGAACCAGTAGTATGGATCCGAAGGTTAGATGACGCGGACGAAGAAGATGATGATGACTTCATCGAAATCTCAGATAGTCTTCGAGATTTGTATGATAGAAACTGTGAGAATTTGCGAGCAGCAACTGAAGGGTCCTGAAGCTGCTAAGAGAATTTCATCCAATTTTTGCTAGAAATAATGATGACCTAGGGCGAACCCATCTGGTACGTCATAAAATTAACGTAGGAGATGCCCAGCCAGTCAAGCAGCCCCAAGAAGAATTCCATTATCTAGGATTGATGAAGTACAAAATATGGTGAAAGATATGCAGAAACGAGAAATCGTCTAGCCCTCGGTCTAGCCCTTGGGCCTCCCCGATAGTTCTTGTTAGAAAGAAGGACGGATCAACGAGGTTTTGTGTGGATAACAGGCGGCTCAACGATTTGACTAAAAAGGATTCATACCCTTTACCAAGAATTGACGACAATTTGGATGCAGTTGGAAGATCTTCATGGTTCTCCACCTTAGACCTGCAAAGTGGATACTGGCAGGTTGAAATTTACATTTACATCGTGTGCTGGGCTATGGCAGTTTACAGTAATGCCTTTCGGTCTATGCAATGCACCCAGTATCTTCGAAAGACTAATGGATGTTGTACTACAAGGTTATCTTGGAAGACAGCACTGATATATCTCGATGAGGTCATTGTGTTTGGAAAGGATATTGAGGAAGAGCTATTCCGACTGAGACAAGTTTTCCAGCGGCTTAAGGAAGCAAAATTGAAGCTAAATCCTAAGAAATGCCACCTTTTCAAAAGGAAGGTCAAATACTTGGACATCTGTTGACCAAAGACGGAATCCGGACGGATCCAGAAAAGGTGCAGGCTGTGAAGGAATGGAAAGTACCGTCCAACACTCATGAGGTACGAAGCTTTTTGGGACTGTGCAGTTATTATCGCAGATTTGTAAAAGATTTCTCGAGCATCGCCAACCACTATTTGCCTTAACTGAAAATGGTAATAAGTTTTATTGGGACTCCATTTGCCAAGAAGCCTTCGACGCATTGAACAGCTTTGACCTCCTCACCGATACTAGCTCATCCTACTGGGGCTGGAACTTTCTACTTGGACACAGATGCCAGCCATTATGCTATTGGAGCTGTCTTATCTCAAGAACAAGATGACATCGAAAAACTGGTGTGTGACACGAAAAGGGTTGTACAGTGTGATAAAAAGGATCGGAAATTTCCACAACTTATTGTACGGAAGAAGATTTGTCGTGAGAACCGATCATTCAGCTTTGCAGTGGTTAATGAAGTTCAAGAATCCACAAGGCCAGCTTGCTCGATGGATTGAATACCTCCAAAGCTATGACTAAAATTCGTCATCGTTCAGAAAAGCAACGCCGATTCTATGTCACGCAGGCCCTGTGATGTAAACTGTAAACACTGCTCGAAAGAAGAACAACAACGAGAATTCGACATAAACACGTTAAGAATAGAAGAATTTGAATTGGAAGAAACCAAGATTTCACTAGAAACCTTCAAGCAAGCTCAGTCACAAGACGCTGAGTTAGGGTTAGTTATTCATTCGGTATTAAATGGAAACAAGCCGAATCAACAGGAAATAAGTGCTACTAGTCCCATCACTAAAGCCTACCTAGCACAATGGGACTCACTAATGGTGAGGGGTAACCTCTTGTATCGAATCTGGGAGGACACTGATGGCAGACATGCTAAAGAAAAACTTGTAGTACCAAGGAAATTATGGAAAGCAATTATGGAACAACTACATGATAGCAGCACTTTGGAATCAGGTAGAGATAATCAAGGAGAGATTTTACTGGGTTGGTTGTCGAGAAGACGTGGAAAATTACTGTTCCACATGCGATGTCTGCAATTCAAGAAAAGGTCCAAGTACTCGTCAACGATCACATATGCAGCAGTACAATGTCGGATCGCCGTTTGAGAGGATTGCCATAGACATTTTGGGTCCTTTGCCGGAAACCAGCGTTGGAAACAGGTATCTGCTTGTTGTAATGAATTATTTCTCTAAATCGCCAGACACAATTCCTGTGCCCAGTCAAGAAGCAGGCACAGTAGCACAGGCTCTTTTAGAACACGTTGTGTCCAGATTCGGAGTTCGTAATGAACTACATTCCGACCTGGGACGCAGCTTTGAATCAGAAGTCTTCATGCAGCTGATGAGAACACTCTGAATTCGGAAGACTAGACCAACTGCTCTTCATCCTCAGTCCGACAGTATGGTGGAACGCTTCAACAAGACAATCCTAGATTACCTGTCAAAATTCGTTAACGAACATCAGTCTGATTGGAATACGAAGATTCCTCTGGGAATGTTGGCCTACAGATCAGCGGTGAACGAGTCAACTCGGTTGAGCCCAGCGAAGATAATTTTTGGTCGAGAATTGCGGCTGCCTCTGGACTTAGCTCTTGGTCCGCCCCCAGAAACGCAACGTCGCCTTCCATGCGAATGGGTGAGCGAGCTACAGGAAACGCTCTGGGGTATCCATGAGTCTACTAGAGGGAACATCCAAACTGCCAGCGACAGAATGAAAGCCAGATACGATCTGAAAGCAAATAGCCCAAAGTTCATCGAAGGTCTGGTGTGGCTCTACAATCCACAATGGAGAAGGCGTAGATGTCCGAAGCTACAACGCCATTGGAAGGGACCCTACGTGGTGATGAAGCGCCCCAACGACGTAATCTACAGGATACGTATGGGTATAGTGGAAAACCGGAGGTCATCCATAGCGATCGTCTGTGGCCATACAAGGATCTCAAAGCGAACTGTTCGTCGAGGACGCCGTACGCTAAAGGGGGAAGAGTGAACATCCTGTATATAGCCTTGCTTATTTATATTGTTGTTGATGAAAGTGTTAGGTTAGATTTTTGATGTGTAAACGTCATCGAATCATCTGGAATTTTCGGGACTGACGGATGGGCGTTCTAGAATGTCATCTGAATGTCTCGAATCTTCTAGATGGTTCGATGAAGTATATAAGGCGCCACAAGTAGCGTGGCAGTAGTTCAGTTGAGTTGAGTTGTAGCTGAGATAAGGTTAAGAGATATTGTATTGAGTTGTGAAGTAAAACGGTGAAAGTTAAGTCCAGTTTGATTCCCTGGTGACGAAAAAGAGGCTGTCGTGACAATATTATAATTGCCAAAAATTTTGGAGATGCTTTTTGGATGTTGCACTAATCAACAGATTCTGAAATAATAATATGCTAACTATACTCTTTTTCATTTATTTGCAAGATACAAATAATCCCACCCCATCCCATCCCATATTGGATAATAATTATAATACCTCACAAACTTTTTTATAGTTTCATATTCTTGTAAAGCCAGCGATAATCCTGATCAGCACTCTTTCATATCATAACTGGATAGTACCTGCTGACAGCTTTCTTTGGTCCATGTTTGTTATTTTTCCATATTATGTGTTATTGGACATTCTTCCAAGAGGGGTACCAGAAACCAGATAATACTATACTTGCTTTTATGACTACTGGTGCTACCAGCTTATCACTGAACTCTCAGAGTAATGCAAACATGGCAAATTTCCGCTTATTTTTTTCCAGCTTGTATTTAATGAATAATATCCGCTTTATCCTTGAGTGTAAAGGATTGTTGTTTTAATTTGTCACCCATTTTACTGGCGAGAACTACTACCTTACCACCTCACTGCACAGCATGCATACACGTAAGTTGTATTATGTCAGAATTAGGTATTATGTCAGAATTAGGGGAACCTCCTTGCTATATGGTGCATCTGTGCAACTATCCATGTGTGATTTTGCAGTTAAGGTTGACTATTAACATAGTCAACATTCGTTATAACCGGAGACCAAGTAAAAAAATAACGCGAAATTTGTTTGTTACATCCAAAAGTTCGTTATATCCTCGTGCGATAAAACTGAGTTATTTTTGTATTGGGCTTATGGGATGATTGAACGGGGCTTTTCATTTGGTTTTGTTATAGTCGTTTGCTATAACCCAGGTTGTTATAACCGAGGTTGACTGTATATTAATAATCTTGCACTATTTCAATTTTTTCTCATATACACCTTGCCCCAGGACACTTCCTGAAAAATGAAGTCACACTTGAGTTTTGGAATAGGAAGCCTATTTCAAAAGGAATTATTATGAAATTCATATTTCTTTCAGAGCAATCAATGTATGAAGTTTGGTTGTATAGATACAGCTGAAACGTGTGGCCCACATTCACTTTTGGGAATTCCTTGCAAAAACGGAGAAGGTCAGATTATGCTGATGGGTATTTTACATGATTTTGTGGATTGTTTACAACAAATATCATATGAGGTATTGCTTGTACAGTATGAAGATAATAAAGAGGCCTATACATGAACCAATTCATGATCTATTTAAGGGAATTTCAATTTTTTTGCTATTAAGAATAAACATATAATTTAATCATATTATATCATAAGTTGGTGCCAGAAATCAACCTTTTAAGTTTTCGGGATTTGTCCTGGAACACAGTGTTTAGTAGTTACTCAAGAGGACTCTATTTAAAAAAAATCGGTTATTCTAAATTAGTAATTATTTTGACTCCATCATAATTATGTAATTAACTTGTAAACAAACAATTAATGATAATCCACAAAGCAACCTAACCTAACCATCAAAACACTGCATACCTACATCATTGTCACTGTTGATTTCTGTGAAGAGAGAGAAGGCTGTGGGATTTTTTAAAGTTATAGAAGAATATGGTATCTTATTTACCAAAACAGTTTTAACTACAATGACTAAAATATTAATAACAAAAATAGGGTTGGCCCTTTTTTTGTTAATGCAATAATTTAAACTATATTATGACAAAGAATATGTTTTTTTACTTCTGTGTCATCAGCATTGACTGCTTTGTTCATTACCACTCTAGGAACAGCATTGTTAATTAGAAGCCAGCAGCAAAGGCTCAGGTGGGGATTCTTGCTGAGCTTTCAAAGAATATGTTTATTTAATGTTTTATTTATTTTTGTATATATGTACTCTTAAAGTATGTTAAATCTAGCTTTGAATATCAAAAACCACGAATCTGTTATAAAGGCCCATGTTAAAATTCTGATTTTTAACCATTAATAACTTTATGAAAAGACTGATAACAAAGGTCAAAATTTTTAGGGTAGCTATGTGATCAAATTTATATCAAAAATGAAAAAAATGTCATCTACATCTACTAACCACACTCATGAACAAACATCCTTAAGACATATCCAAAAGCTTTGCTTTAATTCTATATACCCAGGACTTTGCTTTAACTCTATACTATCCAAGACTGAACAAAAATGATTTGGTGGTAGTTAAATAATGAATTCAGAAGCTAACAATGTTAGAGATCTAACATGAACCATAATATGTCTAGTATAAGAGATTGGCAAAGAGCACCGACTATGCAAAAACAGACTATGAATCTTCCCCTCTTTGCTTATATCACATTCCAAAATATATCCAATAACTCAAATGATAATTTTGGCTACTTTCATATACATTTATTATTTTTGTTTTTAATGTCTCATATACATAGATGTGAAAAACGTGTGTAAGCAATGCACAAAATGATGAAAACATACCATACATATGTTAAAATGCCTTGCCTATAACAAGCCATGTGAAGGGACTCGTGTTTCTGTTTATAAAATGAGAAAAAATTGAGAAGTGTATAAACACTGGATTTTTGCCAAAATTCATTGCCAAATTTTACGTAGCATCGAGAAATCCATATCGTTAAAATTAGGAAAACAGATCAGAGATTACCACATATCTACATATCGTCAAAGCAAATTATCATAAGCTTTCGGCGTATTTTTTGTGATGTCAGCCCAATCCAATGGAGCTAAAGGATTAACTGATAGTATGCAAAGTAGATTAGAGGACTGCAACACAAGAAATACTTACAGCTCGAGTTTGTTTTTTTAGCGTGTAGCAAAGGCATGTCCAAACTCGCGATGCTATAAGCAGAAATGCCCGAAGTCCCATCTGTAACTGCTTCCACATCGGAAACAGCGTTTCGTTCACCACCCGACGTACAAGTTCAGAAAATCGCATATGATATTAATAATTTTGGATTATGAGGATGTTGTTTTATTCACTATCACATTTTAGTTTGTTGACCATATTCAGGCAAATACTAAACCGCCATTGCGATTTGCGATCGACCCATCGTCCGTCCATGACAGATGTGGCAGGTGACAGTGACAGGTGGATTACCAATCCCGTCACGGAAAAACCAGACTCGGAATGATCAGTTTTCAGTTTGAATTCAAATACCATTTTTATCCAAGAACCAGCTTTACACTGGCGGCTTGTGCTTACGACTACTAACCAACGAATTCGATTCGTTGCTACAAACTACTACACTTTACACTACTATTAGACTACTGACTGATGTTTACAAGAAATACAATTTTTTGGGTATCAACTGAAACGTCTTCAAACAAAACCACAGAATATGATTTTTAGCTATTAGCAATGATAAAATTAGACAAAACACATCGTTTTTGCAATTATCTGAAAAAACTATTTATGGTTAAGGCATAAAAAACAAATTAATCGCCTTTACAAAAGTATTTTACAATTTCACTCCAAATAAACCACAAGCAAAAGATTGATTTTTATAATTTAAACCCTGATTTATAAAAGGTGTTCCTAAATATCATGTATAAACGAAGGGAGAAGATTCTTTGGTGTATTGTGTAGTCAATTTTAAACCAAACATTAAATTTCTCACCTTATTAATTTATTCTTATGCTCATAGGTAGGTAGAAAGGATATTTCAAATAATTTTACACAACATTAAAAAATGAACTTTTATTCATCACCTTAATTTTAAACAAATAAATTAGTGTAACAAACAAAACATCTCATCACTTATATTTACTTAACAATTTCTGTATATTTATCCCATAATCATATTTGTGTACATTTTGCTTTACTGAATTCAGTACGACTTTCACTTTGTCTCTTGGCAAAAACATAAAATCCTTCAAAATTATATCAGGGAGTTCCCTGGACAACAAATAGCATTCTATTTCCAGAACAGAATCAAACAATTCTGGGACTTCATCTTCAACATTAAGTACATGGCAAAATATTTTGGATACATTTAGAAGCAATGTGGAAGTATACCCAACATTTAAAGTAGTTAAAGTGTATCTTATTACATCTATATAAAATATTAAATCATCTGACAATGGAAACAAATTTTCTTCATGAGAGTAAAAGTCTAGCATCTTCACTACTTCTTTAACATAATCATTTGCATTCTTCTGGATCTCTACCAAAAGCTCTGGGTTTTCAAAACTCTCAATATAACTACATATGTTCTTGATGATTTCTAGCATACACTTACAGCACTGCTGTTTTTCTTTTGTATCAAAGCTAATAATACCATCCTCCTCTTCCATAATGGTCCTATATGAGGTCAAAGTTGCCATAAATAATTCTACATCAATTAAATCCTCTGATAGCTTCAAATCTGTCAGTTTAGCACATGCATCCAAGGTATTTATCAATAGCTCAACATTCATTGAATTATTCAAAATAAATTTAATTTTCTGCACAATTTCTTCATTGATATATGGCAGCTTATTGAAATTATGTGCCACAGCACTGAGGAACCTCATCACCTGGATCAGAATCAGATGATCGTCATTATCTAATTCTAGAAGTATAGTATTAATTTCATCATCTGTAATGACCTTCTCACAATCAGCACACATTATGTTGGCAAGAATACCAATGACTATCTCTCTAAATCTACTTTCTTTATATTTTATTATTGCACTACAAGCCAATGAAGGATATGACATGTTGAACAAGTATTTGCAGACATCTTTCTCTATTGTCATGTCCCATAGGAAACATAGATCCTCTTCAACTTGCTGGCTCCATTTCAGATCTGAGAATTGTATAAGGGTTTTAAGCACAAAGGATTCACTGTACAAGGTATCTCCAATAGCATCTCCCTTGAGTTTACCACGTGTTTCATTATCTATATCACTTGCATTAATATTATTTGGTATGCCAACAGAGGTATTATCTTCCTGGTCTTCAAGACTAATAGAATGCTCGGAAATGTTTGTATTATTGGAATTGCTTTTTGTCTCCATTTGATAGCCTAATAAATCAAAATATTTGATTCAGAATATGTTATACTTTTAGTTATAGAATAATTGTGCGCATTTTTATAAAAATATACGTACGTTCTACTGATTTCTAGAATGGATTTTGACTGACGCGGTGTCTCGTCAGACCAATTTCTGCCAAAATAACGTTTTGATTTTAGATAGGCTAGTTAAATCCAAACGTCGTTGAGTGGTAGGTAAAATCCAACGATCAACGATGTCGTTGGTTAAAGAAAATCACTGGTTGAAAAATTGTTTGGAAAAATGCTCGGTAAGTAAAAGTTAAAAGCCCATATCCACAAAATACAAAATAACAAAAGGTGATGACCAATGATAGTTGACACCTGACAGTACACAGATGGTACACAGCATGCCATCACCATAGACATGGCCAACTCTACCACTAGGCCGGAGCCTTAGATGTGGCAACGTGGCTTAGCTGTGAAATAGTGGGCCTATAGCAGGCCTATAGTTTCAGAATAATTATTACATTTTATATGTATTAGAGTTCATCTCGGTTAATAAGTTAAGAAAAATACTTTTTATAACTACTACTACTAATACCACTTACATCTGATGTCTGGTTCATCGTAGTCAAACACTACAAAATAAAAATAAACGCAACCTGTTTCCTGCTGCCACTTCCACTTAAATGAACACTCAATTTACTTTGTAAATTGTCACTTGAGCTGGAAAAATTCACTATTAGATCACTGTGAAGCCATTCTTGCTGGTCCTGATTCCCTTTCACTATCAAATCTTTTCGTAAGTATGCCCAGATGCATGCCCTCGTTGGCATGCCCAGATGAGTTCTATTAACCGTCTTTTTCTGTGATATTTGGGAGGTCCAGAAAACATTGTAGGTACCACAACTACTACTACTACTACTAATACCACTTACATCTGATGTCTGTTTCATCACAGTCAGACACTACAAAATAAAAATAAACGCAACCTGTTTCCTGCTGCCACTTCCACTTCCACTTAAATGAACACTAAATTTACTTTGTAAATTGTCACTTGAGCTAGAAAAATTCACTATTAGGTCACTGTGAAGCCATTCTTGCTGGTCTTGATTTCCCTTTCACTATCAAATCCTTTCGTAGGTATGCCCCAGGCCATGCCCAGATGAGTTCTATTAACTGTATCTTTCTGTGATATTTGGGAAGTCCAGAAAACATTATAGGTACCACATTGTGCTTTAAAATAGGTCTTATCCTTTGAAATGTTTGTAAATTATTGTCTTTATCCTTATAAATATAACCAGCCCTTCCGAGGAATACCTTTCATCCACTTCTGTTTATGTCCCTTATTGGACGCACAATTGCTAGTGCAACCTCTGGTACTACACACTTTGCAGGCATCTTTTTATCTTCATAGTTTCATTTGTGCAGGTCAATAAGTAGAAACCCATTAAAAATCACCATGCAACGTTCTTTTTAATCTGGAATAACGTTATGTTGGGCCATGGTTTGGTAGTCCTCTACCCATGCCTCTACTGGGCTGCAACCTGGTACTACACGCTTTGCAGGCATTTTTTTATCTTTATAGTTTCATTTGTACGGTAAATAAGTAAAAACCGATTACAAATCACCTTGCAAAGTTCTTTTTAATCTGGAATAAGGTTATGTTGGGCCATGGTTTGGTAGTCCTCTACTGGACTGCAACCTGGTACTACACGCTTTGCAGGCATCTTATTATCTTTATAGTTTCGTTTGTGCATGTAAATAATTAGAAACACATTAATAATCACCTTCCAACCATATTTTCTGCACCTGGAAGAATACACATGACAACAACAAATGCAAACTCGGCCCCCAGATTCAGTGTTGCTATATTTCATGCTCCGGCCTAGTGAGTAAAGTCTGCCATGATTTATAAGAATAAAGACAATACTTTACAAACATTTCAAAGGATAACACCTATTTTAGAGCACAATGTGGTACCTACAATGTTTTCTAGACCTCCAAAATATCACAGAAAAAGACAGTTAAAAGAACTCATCTGGGCATGCATCTGGGCATACCTACGAAAATATTTGATATTGAAAGGGAATCAAGACCAGCAAGAATGGCTTCAAAGTGACCTACACTAGGCCGGAGCCTTAGATGTGGCAACGTGGCTTAGCTGTCAAATAGTGGGCCTATAGTTTCAGAATAATTATTACATTTTATATGTATTAGAGTTCATC
Organism: Callosobruchus maculatus; assembly: GCA_951848785.1. Lineage (NCBI taxonomy): Eukaryota > Metazoa > Arthropoda > Insecta > Coleoptera > Chrysomelidae > Callosobruchus > Callosobruchus maculatus. Next base: position 2,332,493 of record CATOUR010000038.1, on the reverse strand, counting down.
TGGGTTAATAAATTAAGAAAAAAATGCTTTTTAGAACTACTACTTTTTTTTTTGACAGGTGGAAATGCTACCGAAATGAAATGGTACCGGTTCCTCCCTTCCCTGGTACTGTGGGACTCTTTGGCTCTATATGTGCAAGTCCGACATACCCACTAAAACCACCTCAATGCGCGCACAATCTCGGAATAGCCAATTTGACTTCTCGTCAGGATTGTGGCTGTCTGTTCTACTTTTGTCTCCTCTTGTCTGTTTCTTTCATTGACATTATCATTTTTGCCATATCCCTGATACATGTCCAGTTTCGCGGGTTCTGGGTCATCAGGTCGGTTATGTTATCCAAAGTAATGGGTATACCTATGGTCTCTGCTGTCTCTTTGCGGACTTCTCTCCACCGAGCACAGTGAAACAGTGTGTGTTCGGGGGTATCGACCTGCGGGCAGTAAAGGCAGGTATCTTCCGAGGCTTTGCCAAACCTCTTGGCATATTGTTCGAAACACCCATGTCCCGAAAGTAGCTGGGTTAAGTGATAATCTAGCACACGGTGTTGGCATTTTGGCCACTTGCTTATGCTGGGAATCAAGCGTTTGGTCCACTGGGCTTTTATAGTGGTGTTTTCCCATCTTCGTTGCCAGTTTCTGATGGTCTCTTCTCTTGCTGCCTTACGCACTGATGGTGTCTTGCCGTCGGTCAGGTTGAACAAGCGCCATCTCTCTTCGGCTAGCAGGTCTATCGGTACAGTACCGGATATCACTTGCAATGCTTCTGCTGATGTAGTACGGTATGCACTTGTTACCCGTAGTAGCATCTTTCGCTGGACTCTAAGCATTTTTGATGAGTGCAGTTTAGTGTCCATTGCCTTCTTCCACACTGGAGCTCCATACAGTAGGGTTGACTGGACCACTGTGTAAAGAAGCTGCCTCTTGTGGCTTCCAGGCCCTCCGACGTTAGGCATAATGCGCGATAGAGCCGTGACACATCTCTCTGCCTTGGATATCGTTGCCTTGATATGTTCCCCATAAGTAAGCCTTTCATCAAGTGTAATGCCTAGATACTTCATTGTTTTTGATGGGACTATTGGTATTGACCGTAAGTTGAAAGTTATGGCTTCTCTTCCTTTCCTCGGGCCTTTCAGAATGATAGCCTCGGTTTTCTGCGGGGCTAGTTCAAGGTCGTGGGAGCTGAGCCAGGTGTCTATTCTTCTTAGGGATTCATTTGTTGTTGCCATCAGGTTTTGTTCGCTTTCTGCCGTTGCTATGATGACCAGATCATCTGCAAATGCCACAGATATCACATTCTTTACTAGTTCTAGACGTAAGAGACCATCATACAGAATGTTCCACAGTGTTGGGCCCATCACTGAACCCTGTGGAACTCCCGTTGTGACAGTCATGCTGGTTCTGTTCGAAATTTTGATCACTCTGTCTTCAAAGTAACTGCTGATGAGATTTATCAAATACTGCGGTATGCTTCTTCTCTTTAACTCGGAGATAATCTGGCCCCACGATGCTGTGTTAAATGCATTTTTGATGTCTAATGCGACCAGCGCGCACCATCTTTGGCTGGTACCTCGTGCCATCCGAATGACATATTGCACTGCTTGGACAGTAGATCTACCTTTCCTAAATCCGTATTGTCTTTCGGACAGTCCTTCGCCTTTGTCGATTTCTGTGTTCAGTCTGTCAAGAACCATGCCTTCGTAGAGCTTTGCTAGAGTGTTTAGGAGACAAATGGGTCGATATGTCGTAGGGTCATCTGTGCGTTTCTTTGGCTTAGGCAACAGTACTAGGCGGGCCTCTTTCCATTGCTTGGGGAATTTTTGCTGGGCTAGTAGATTGTTCATAATTCCTAGCGTCGCTTCGGTAGCGGAAACGGTCAATTCTTTTGTTACTTCGGGTAGCACTCCATCAGGCCCTGGTGCCTTTTTTGATTTGAGCCTACATCCAGCAGCGATAAGTTCATCTTTGGCAAATGGGTTTACACTTTGTATACTAGTGATAATCTCCCGCGTCTCGTTCCTGCTAGGAAACAGATCATGTGCTATGAGCACCTTTTGTTCATCCGTGAGCTGGTATGGAGTGCTAAATGCCCCCAAACTCTTCATGGCGATTTTATATCCGTCCCCCCATATATCCGCTTCGAGTTCGTCACACAAATCCTTCCAGGCCTTTATTTTAGCTCGCCTAATAAGGTTCCTCAGCTGTTGTTTCAATTCACGATACGTCTTGTTTATTCCTTCCCTGTCTTGGTCGCTTAACCGTCTCCTCTTTGCCTCCCTTGTTATTTGTTTTCTCATTTTTAAGCATTCCTTCCTCTTTTGTTCGATATCACTGTTCCACCAATAAAGTCTAAGTCTCTGGTCGGCATCCCTTCGTACTTGGCATTTTTTGTTGATCTTCCGTACGGTTTCGATATATTCATCAAATAGCATACTTGGGGTGTACTCTGTTGCAAATGAGGTACGTATTTCCTCTTTCAGTATGCTTTGGTATATAATACTCTTTTGACCATACTTTGGCTTACATCTTGTTTTCCATGTTGTTTCAATCAATATATGTCTATGATCGCTCAATGTTTCAGTATTCAACACCTTCCAGTCTGTTACCTCGCTAGCTGTACTTTGAGTTGCTATCGTGATATCGATGTGAGATTGATACTCACCTCTCACAAATGTTGGCGTATCCCCTTGGTTGATAATAACGAGGTTTGAAGCTGCTATATGTTTTGTTAGGTAGATACCTCTGCGATCAGTATAAGATGAGCCCCATTCGACAGATTTAGAGTTCAGGTCTCCCATTAGTATGGCTTTGCTGCTGTTCCTAGCTTGATCGAATACCGCATCTATGTACTCCATATATCGACTCATTGGTATGTTGGGTGATATATAGCAACAGTATAGACTGCATTGTTTTAGCTCGATATTTATACAGCCTGCAATTCTCCGAATAGACTTCACCTCAACGGAACGATTTCTGAAGTAAACTGCCACGTCTGTGTTGCCGTCTATAATCCAGCCACTTTTAGATACCGCCTTTCTGTTTGGTTCTCTAACAACTATGAGATCGGCATCTGTCTCTTCAGCTGCAGCAAATGCCACATCGTGTGCTGCCATCGACCTATTTAAATTGGTTTGGAGGATCTTTATTGTGTAAATGATTTGCTTTTTTGTCTTATTAGTTCGCGAAAACGAGGGCATCTGACAGAGTCGGGTCTGTGGTTTGCGTTGCAGTGGAAACAGTAGGCATTTCCCTTGCAATCTGCAGCTTTATGTCCTTCCTGCCCGCAGTTGAAACAACAGTTGTTTCTGCCTGGGCCTGTACAGGTTCTTGTATTGTGACCGACTTCTAGGCACTTCGAGCATCTTGGTATTGGTACTCGCTCACTTATACGGCATCTCACCCAACCGATTTTTATGGTTTGCCTGATGAGTAGAGTCTCAGCTACTCTCTGGGGGACTATTACAGTCACTACTCGGTTGCTGTTCCGAGTTGGTCTCAAGGCTCCAACTATGATATCCTGGTGCGAAGCTTCTGGTGTGACTTTTTTTATTGCCTGTTCGACATCCTCTTTAGTAGTGTCTGCGTCGATATCGGAAACGTGTAAGGTTATCTGATCCCTCCTAACTATAACCTTGGTGTCTTCTACTTGCTCCTTTATTTTGTTCTTAAGGAGAGTAGCTGAGTCCTTTCCACCCTGTAAGGTAACCATGAGGTCTCCGGCTGCCGTTTTCCTAAGGCTGCGTACCTCTATGCCGAGCTGATCCACATTTACCTTTTGCTTGACCGTATGGAGTAGCTCCGCGTAGCTCCTGCTGCCTGCCTTTATAATAACCTCCTCGTTACGTGTTCGTGGCGTATTGGCCTTCCCCTTTATGTGCACTTTATTGGTCGGGTAATCGATCGTTATTTCCGATCCGTACATCACAAATTCTGTTATTTTTCTAACATAGCTTCGTTCGAGGCCTTCAGGCGTCACCAGAGTAAGGGATTTGTGGTCACTTGTCATGGTTTCTTTCAGTTTTTTCATTAAATTGTACAAGTTTTCCATGTCGTTAACCCCCTCAGGATGTACATTGTACGGCAGCAGATAAGGAGTCCTCGTGGTCTTGCCTTGTTCGGCCCTTCGGCTGGTTTTTGTCTCACTTATTATGTACTCAATTTCATTTTCTTCGATACCCTCCTGTATGAGATCTCGTGCTTCGGGAAAACGGTCTAAGATATCCTTCATAAGTCCTGTCTGACTGTTCTTTTCGGAGTCTATGATAAGCACAATGTCATTTCGAGGTACGTCAGTGGACGAGTTCCTCGTCGTTTCTTTTGTGCAGCGGTAGGCTGCTTCTGGCCAATCTTTGTCTAACAGCCCAGCTAGCCTATTAAAGTCTCTCCCGCTTTCAATTTCTCTTTGAATCTCCTGAACGGCCTCTTGTTCCTTTCGCGTCATGTCCAACACCTCTTCATCTAGAGACGCCTGTACTGCGATGCTCCTCGTACTAGTGCTCCGCCTGTCTGTTTGTGTCTCCATGTTTACCGCTGCCGAAGTGCCGGCTTGCTCCGTCTGGGAAGCGTTTTCCTTCGTCGCTGCCACACTTCGTTTTGGCAATTTTGCTTCCCTTGAACTTTTTTCAAGTCCCTGACACATGTGATGCACCAAGTCTATCTGATGAGCAAGCTCAAAAGCAGATTTCTTAATGTCCGCCTTTGTGTTTGGTACTGCCTTTATCATGTCTTTCAAACCTGCCGCCATGTTGTAGAGCTTGCCGATCATTTCCTGTAGATCACTTATTTCGATGCCATCTGAATCTCTCGGTCTTTTTGAACTTACGAATATGTCTGTCAATTCTCTGTTTGATGTTCGATGTTCTTCTTGTAAAGGGGTTATCTACGTCTTCCCACTTGTAAGCAGTTGGAGTCAACTGCTCATTCCCTCCTGTGTTGTCCAGTGCGCCTATTCGGTCTTCCCGTGGACGCACAGAGTAGTCACTTGCTGACGGTCGGGGGGAGCCTACTCGCTCACTCGCCTCACCGACCGGTACTGGGGATCCGACCCCCTGCACCGTAACGTTTTTTCTCCTCTCTTGTTCCATATCATAATGCTTTCTATTTGTTCGGGTATCCCCTAGGCTAGCTGCTTCCGCCTCAGCTATGGAGTCCAGCCCACCCCTGCGTCGTTGTTCGGGTCAGCATCCCTAGACCGATTGCTTTCTCTGCAGCTTAGGAGCCCGGTCCGCCCCTTGACAGCCGCCCGCTCCGGGTCAGACGCTGCCTGTGCGCTTCTCCGTGGTGATTTCCGCCACCAGGGTTGGTTACCTGATCTTGGTCATTCATCACGGTGCGCGCTAGTTTTTGGTCCGCCCCGGATATTTCATTTCCCCGGTACCACCCATATCTGGGAGGCGTTCCCCTATCCGCCACCTGGGGAGGCGCACACTGAGGGGGTCTAGCAACCCCTCGCGGTTTAGAACTACTACTACTAATACCACTTACATCTGATGTCTGGTTCATCATAGACATTACAAAATAAAAATAAAGCAACCTGTTTCCTGCTGCCACTTCCACTTCCACTTAAATGAACACAGAAGTCCTTTACGGAAACTGTGATCGGGTTAACCCGATCAGTTGGATCACTGATCCTGACGTTCGGAAAGTGATCTGGGATCGGTCAGAAATAGAGAAGTTCACTCTTGTACAGTAAGTGATTGCGGTCGGATGATTCAGATCAGTAGCTGCTTTACTTTACCATCTGTTTTTTATTGTTAAACCAACTTTTTCGTTGTTCGATGTCCGTTAAATTCATGGAATCATAATTGCCACTTGACAGCTGTTCGACATATAACTGATCTATCCGGATCCAGATCAGTGTTTCCGTAAAGACCTTCAATTTACTTTGTAAATTGTCACTTGAGCTAGAAAAATTCACTATTAGGTCATTCAAGCCATTCTTGCTGGTCTTGATTCCGTTTCACTATCAAATCTTTTCATAGGTATGCCCAGATGCATGCCCTCGTTGGCTTGCCCAGATGAGTTCTATTAACTGTATCTTTCTGTGATATTTGGGAGGTCCAGAAAACATTGTAGGTACCACATTGTGCTCTAAAAATAGGTCTTATCCTTTGAAATGTTTGTAAAGTATTGTCTTTATTCTTATAAATATAACCAGCCCATACGAGGAATACCGTTCACCCACTTCTGTTTATGTCCCTTATTGGAAGCACAATTGCTAATGAACACTCAATTTACTTTATAAATCTTAACTTGAGCTAGAAAAATTCACTATTAGGTCACTTTGAAGCCATTCTTGCTGGTCTTGATTCCCTTTTCAATATCAAATCTTTTCGTAGGTAGGCCCAGATGCATGCCCAGATGAGTTCTATTAACTGTATTTTTATGTGATATTTGGGAGGTCCAGAAAACATTGTAGGTACCACATTGTGCTTTAAAATAGGTCTTATCCTTTGAAATGTTTGTATGTTTATCCTTATAAATATAACCAGCCCTTCCGAGGAATACCTTTCACCCACTTCTGTTTATGTCCCTTATTGGACGCACAATTGCTAGTACAACCTGGTACTACACACTTTGCAGGAATCTGTTTATCTTTATAGTTTCGTTTGTGCAGGTAAATGATTAGAAACACATTAAAAATCAACCTTCCAATCTTATTTTTCACTCTGGAAGATTACACTAATGCCATGACTAATGACTTAACAACAAACAAAATGACGGCCCGCAGATTCAGTGTTGCCATATTTCATGCTCCGGCTTAGTGAGTACAGTCGGCCATGATAAAGGTTATCAAAATTAACCGTACCTGTTTTGTGATCAAGTGATCAAAATGTAAACTGACGTAAACAAGAAAATAAAGAAGGAAGGAATTCCTTTTCCAGCCGAATTTCGAAATCTTTAGGTTTGCCTCTGATTCTTTTTTTTTTTTGATTGGGGTACCTTTCAAAATAACTAAAATGCTGAGAAACTTGCCTTTTCGATTAAAAAGACTACAGGCCTCGACATCAAACGAAATTTTTCCCTGGAGAAACAGTATCAACAGTATGATGTGATGTGATAGTTGTTGGCGGAGGACATGCAGGAAGTGAAGCTTGTGCTGCAGCAGCAAGAATGGGGTCGCAAACGTTGCTGGTTACTCACAAGAAAGAAGCTGTTGATGAAATGTCTTGCAACCCTTCGTTTGGTGGTATTGGAAAGGGGCATTTAATGAGAGAAACTGATGCTCTTGATGGAGTTTGTGGAAGAATATGCGATCTTTCTGGGATACTGTACAAGGTGATATTCTGAGTAATACTACATCCAACCCAATTTTAATTATCTGTATATGGTTTCTGTTTCCTTAACTAAAGTGTAACATATATTTCATTATTATAAATTAAGAATAAGTTGAGGCATCAAAGGACTTTGCACTAGTTTAGTTAAGACTGATTATAAAATAGGCAGTGACAGTGGAAAATGGTCTTATAAAAAGTTTGTTGAATAAAACTTATTTGCCTATTTGCTCTTTTATATCTGTCTTACTATTCTAATGTTTTTTGAGTTATGTGACTGAATCTTAAGTTGATACTTCTTTTTTAACTGTGTATAGAAGTCGTTAAAATAAACAACCGTTAAAATAAACAACTTTTTCAATCAATTTTTTTCCAAAATCTGAAAAATAAGTGAGACACAGAACCAAAAGTCGAAGTCTGGACTTTATATATTCAGTTTTTTGCTCAGATTTTTGTGATAGTGATAGGGCATTGTAACTGCGCCATAGTGTGGTAGTCACTTTCTGTTTATCATTCTTAATTTTAAATTGGTAGATCCTTAAAGAAAACAACTTTTAAGATTTACCAAGTTTACCATGATAAAATTTAATATGATAAACCGAGTGATAAACTAAAAGTAACTAGTTCACTAATTGACAGGTACAATGCCTGATTGATAAGACAAAAATCTGAGGAAAAAACTAAACAAAAACAAACTAGGTATGCCTTGTAACACAAGCCCAGATTTACCTTTTTGATCTTGCTTATTTTTCAGTTTTGGAAAAGAGTTATCTGAAAAAATTGTTTATTTTAACATCTTCGATAAACAGTTATCAAAGAAGTCTCAACTTAGGACTCACCTTACACAGGGTGTCCCATGACACCTAAGACAAGCAATATATCGGAACTGGGCAGCAGTAGAGAATTAGAATTTTGGGGGTTCAAATAAGAGCAAATATAGTATCTTTTCTTGTCATTGTGTCACCCAGTGAGGTATTTGTTTTTGATCATGTGACGTCTGATTCAAAATTTTTAATGGGACATCCTGTATATTTGTGACTTTTTGCGTTCCCCTGATAAAACAATTCCAACAAACTAGCACACTTGGGGTCTAAAGTGATTAATTCAAGAGCTACAGGTACTTAAAGGATGGTACCACTAGCGTTGATTGAACATGTACCCCTACAGTTAAATTACTTTGGTAGTGTTTTATAATGGTAGTGGTACAGTCCTTTAAGCACCTATAGCTCTTGAACTAATCACTAGTGTGCTAGTTTGTTGGAATTGTTTTATCAGGACACTACAATAGCGAAAATGCCGAAAATCTGGTACATTTCAAAAAATTCACAAATTTTAAAACATATTTCAAAAATATCAAAATGACGGCTACAGTCCTAAGTTATATTTGTATGCGACTCTATCCGAGAAGTGCACAGGACGATAATTACTGATCATTTACACCCGATCTCGCGTACTGTTTATTTTACAGCAATTTTAAATTTCTAACTTTCTTGAACTCCACTATACAGGGTGTCCCTTAATTACCTTAACACGATATGATATTCTCGGTACAAAAAATAGTTCAAACAAAAACTGAGTGCAATTTTTGAAAGTACATACTATCGAGTGTACAATCCCATGCATACAAAATATTCTTCAACAACATACATGAGGTCATTGTTTCATTTAAAATCTTGTAGTGCCTTTATTTCATACACAAACCATAGTTTTCCCAATTTTATAAGCATACTGAGTGAACAAAAGGTTAGAGTTTGGCGCCCACACAAAAATGCTTCTCACGGCCAGAGGGCGCACAACTTCGAATCCATTACAATTTGATGCAATCTATTAGATTTTCTAGTACAATTTTCTTACACCAAAAGGGATCGCCTCAACGGTATATATTTGATTTGGGATTCGGTACTTTTTTACCGGGATTTGTGATCTAATTTCAACCATTCAAAAAGATATTTATTTCGATCATTGACTTCGTCTCAAGCTCCAAACTTCATTCATCGCCTATGTTGCAACAAATATACATTTTAGTTACAACTGTTACAAGTATTTCCATGAAGTACGTCACACGGGTTCGGGAGCCGTCGGCGTATTTTATTCGGTTCTGGATTCAAAAACTCATTTTTATTTTGATATAACTTTTGGATTATAGCGAAAAAAACAAAACAAAAACAGCTTTGTTGTAAAACTTATATTTTATTTCTCCATTTATCACAAAAAAAATTATTCAAAACCCTAATTTTTTGTCATCATTGGATATCATTTAGCAGAAGAAAAAACCAGCGATCAAATGTACAGTTTTCGCGGAATCTGATTGGTTGAAATTAACAATTGTTAAACTTTTTGTTAAACAAGAAAATGCAATTTTTCACCCATTTAGGATGGAAAATCAGACTGGAAAAGATACTAGATGGTTCATAATGGTCGATTGTATATAAAGCATGTCATTTTTAACCTTTTTGAGGTAAACGTCAAGAGAAATCAATAGTTTGCAGAGTACTTTGACAGATGCATGTTCTTGAACGGGCTGCTCTGATTGGTCAAAGCCTTTGTTAAAATGCGCCTGTTGATAAAATCGGCCCTTAGACTTTTAAATTTGATTTCTTTTGGTATTTGGATACATCTATAGATTATTTAAGGAAACCTCAATCACAAGGTGACTTGATTTTTTCAAATGAGAATGCCTAATTTCTTTATACGATTAAATGCAAAATTTAATAGCTTTTCTAACAGTTTTAAAGTGCCAATATCAATTTTTTGTGGTTTTTATTTTATTTCAAATTTTCAGTTATAAATCAGTGTTTTTCAGTTTTCCTACCTATAAGAAACCTAGGAAGCCATGAAAAATAAAGAAATACCTGCTCAGATGGAAGAAAACAACTAACTTAGCAGAAAGATGCAAATGAACCAGAGTAACCAGACAATATTATAAAAATTCCTTACATATCGCTTTCACAGCCTACTAGCCTTTGCGGTATAGTAGAGATTGACAAGTTTCCAGAATTATTAAAAATTATGAAATGAAAGGAAATCTACCAGCAATTGTTACTGATAGTCTAGTATCGTCAGAATGAAATATCGCATTTAATGGTATGAAAAAGTAGTCATGTTCATCAAGTCAAAAGTAACAAGACCTATGACTGGAGCCTTTCAGTGTGCAAAAAGAATTTAAAATTGGCAGTCTAAATTACGCTGACGCATTTCATGGTTGGACGCACCACAAAGTCACGGGCTTCTAATTTCATAATTGTTGCGATATTAATTTTTTTTATGATCTCTTGATATCTACTTATACCAAAAAAGTGATTAGCACCTAAACGGTTTATTTTAAGCCTCGTGTATGTTACATGAAGTCACATTAACAGTAACCAAGGAATCTAAATATGCAATAATACAGAGGGAGTTCAAATGTAACTTCGATATCAACCACCCTGTATGAACGCTAAAATTTAAATGAATATATTTGAAGGCTGGTAGCATTCAAGGCTTCCTTATCATAGCCTGGTGATAGATTTCTGAAACATGTTTTAATAACTTCACTACATCCGCCGCTCACGCACTGTTGGTCCACCCTGTATATATTATATATGCAGATGTCGCCGTTTGGCAGGAAAACACAAGTTCTTGCACCCGTGAGAACAACATAATATTTTTCTCTGAAGTATCTAATCATACTGGGTTACAGTACACTGATGAATTAGAAATGAAATCGTAGTTGAGCTTTATAATATATTATACCCCTTATGTAGTACAGAAATGATCCGATTTTACTCTATCGTAACCCTCAAAAACGTCTTCACCAAGTGCTGATTTTGACTTTTCCTCTTTAGTTATGTAATTTTTATGTTCATTTTCAATTGTCCAATACCTACCTATAACATTTTACACATCAAATACAATCTGGACATTTGTTTCATTCAAAGCCCTGAATATAAATAGTACAAAGAATGCAGCTTTTGTGACAATGAGAGAAGATGCGGCTCCGCACCACCACGATCACAAACCGCATATATATACAACACCAGATTTACGGAGAACATCATTCCGCAGTATACTAGACTCCATAAGACCAGATGCGGTAGTAATTACTTTGGTGTGAAATTTTTTAATGTTTTGCCGCAACTTGTACAAAGACTGGATACAAACGTTTTTAAACAGACTGTTAGAAGGTACCTTCTACTCAAGGCTTTTTATAGTATAGAGGAATATTTAAGCAACGATTTTAATGACATGGTTCCATGACTGCTGTTACTTTTTAACGCTTGATGTAAATACTAATACTATATGTGTAACTTTTAATCTGTCGTGCATGTGTATTTTTATTTATTTTAAATGTGTATGTATTGTCTACCTATAAATTTTGCAGTACCTGACATATGTAAACACATTATTTGTGTACTAACATGAATAAATTATTATTATTATTATTATACAGGGTGTCCCACGACGATTAAGACAAGCAATATATCAGAACTGGGCAGTAGTAGAGGATTATAATTTTGGGGGTATAAATTAGAGCAAATGTTATATCTTTTCTTATTATTGTGTTACCTAATAAAGGTATTCGTTTTTGGTCACGTGACGCCCGATTCAAAATTATTAATGGGTATATTAATGCCTTTCTGTGTTCCTCCCAACGCCGGATTAAGCTTTTATGGGGCCTGGGGCTATTTTTGGTTTAAGGGGCCTATTGCTCTCTTACATTTCACAAAAGTAGGGCCTCTGCGGGGGCCCACTAAACCGCGGGGCCCGGGGCTCCAGCCCCTTTACCCCATGGTTAATCCAGTCATGGTTCCTCCCGATAAAACAATTCCCACAAACTAGCACACTTGGGGTCTAAAGTGATTAATTCAAGAGCTACATCAGGTACTTAAAGGATTGCACTACTACCGTTGATTATAACATGTATCCCTATGCTAGTGTTCGTTTCATTTTTTGTCTTAATGGTAATGGTACAATCCTTTAAGTACATGTAGCTCTTGAATTAATCACTTTAGACCCCAAGTGTGCTAGTTTGTTGCAATTTTTTTGTCGAGAGACCACAGAAAGTCGCTAATATGATTAAAAATTTTGAATCGGACGTCACGTGACCAAAAACAAATACCTCATTGGGTAACGCAATAATAGGAAAAGATGCAACATTTGCTCTAATGTACACCCTCGAAATTATAAATCTCTACCACTGCCCAGCTCCGATATATTGCTTGTCTTAATCGTCATGACACCCTGTACATACAGAGTGTTTGGCAGAGGGTTAGCCAAACTTCGTGATCGTATAGATAAGCGCATTTCGAAGATATAGTAATAGATTATATATGCCCTAAATATCCATGATTTTTTATATGTAATTGTAATTATGTTTTCAATAATTTATTTTTAAATGCTTTAAACTTAGTTTTCGTGTTTTTGATATGCAGGGGACATCCTCTTTCAACGGAAGTAATAATTAGTCACAATACTACCGAAATGATTAGTGGTAGCTAAGCTGACATTTCTATCAAATGGAATCAAAAAAATTAGGGAAGTTAATTACAACTGTAACATAAAAATAAATCCGATAAAATTGTTTAGGGGCTTTTAAAAACTTCTATACTTGATACTGTTTACTACAATGATACGCGACTTGTTTCACCAAGCCCAAAACTAACTTGTAAAAATTAGCGACATTAAGTATAAATGCAGTTAAGGCAAGAATTGATTTTCTCAATTTTGTAATTACAAAGTTATATTTTTTTTCCACGTGAGCCCCTCGGCCTCTAATATATGACCTATATCGTATACCCCCACGACGATTAAGACAAGCAATATATCGGAGCTAGGCAGCAGTAGCGAATTCTAATTTTGGGTGTGTAAATTAGAGCAAATATAGCATCTTTTCTTATTATTGTGTCACCCAACGAGGTACTTGTTTTTGGTCACGTGACGTCCGATTCAAAATTTTTAATGGGACCCCCTGTATATTTGTGACTTTTTGTGTTCCTCCCGATAAAACAATTTCAACAAACTGCACACTTGGGGTCAAAAGTGATTAATTCAAGAGCTACAAGTACTTAAAGGACTACCACTACCATTATGAAACATTACCAAAGTAATTTAACACTGTAGTAGGCTACTGGCCCCTGTCAAAAAAATGATAGGTCATTTGAACCACCAAGTGACCTATCTAGAACGATGTAAGAGCATACAATAATAAGATTCAGCACACATTCAGCACTATGCCGTCACTTGCAAGCTGTCCAACTGAGTGCTGGTGGGAATTCAAAAGTACAGGTAGAGTGAGTACATTTTGGTCATATATTTTTGTACGGCATTCTTACCATCGATAGATCCATGAAAAATAAGAAAACGCGCAGTGCCGTACAAAAATGGTGCGCCACAAAGTCGGAATTTTTTTTTATTTTCCGACAATTTGCCGTCGAGAAGACGCACTTCGTGGCTGAAAAACTTGCGAGAATGGTATCACAGTACAGGGTGTTCCATTTTGGGCACTTTTACGGGGTATCTCGGTTATTTTTGAAGATAGACAGTTGCGGTTTTCGCGACAGTCTGCTACTTTTTTGTCAAAAGTATCAAGCAAACATATATTTGTTTAAACGGAACACCCTGTATATTATTTTTGAAGTCAATCGGATAATAATTTAAGCTTTTCAAAAATATATATATCAGTATGAACTTTTTTCTGAAAACTAAGCTCAAAATTTCATTTTTTACTTTATTTGTTGCAGTAGGCCATGACTAATCTATTAAAAACAATATCCAAGTAAACAATTATTAAGATAAAAGATACTCAATATTTTTGAACTCAATTATTTAATTGTATTTTATACGCTATTAACTACTATTTGTGATAATGTTCAGTAAATATTACTTATTGTATTACATTACTTAAAACCAAACATTATATCTGAAGAATATCAACACACTATTAAATTTGAATTTGAATCAAAATAAAAACTACAAACATCGAAGAGCTTTTAGAGATGTTGGTTCAAGTTGGAGACTGTTTTCTTGAATGCAAATCTGGCACAATTTCTTATCCTTTTAATGGCTTTTAAAAGAATTATTGGTCTCCTTCGTGTTATGGCGATTAAAAATTCCCAAACTTGGATCCTGTGCAAATGTTGAAGTATCTTAAACTTGTATGGATGGTAATTGTATTTTTTTTAGAATTATTTCTGCAGTTAATCTTTGTACCCCTACAGCTTCTTCTTTGTGCTTACAAGATGATGAATGTGTTGCTTCTATGTAACCTAGTACGTTTGTTTCCCTTTGCTCCCTATTCTCCTTGAAATAAGTTTTAGGGCGTGGTTGAATAAAGGATCCGTACCTAACTGTATTTATTTTTAGACGAGCAAATATATGTGAAAACGGTTGCTGTCTCTCCGGGTATCTAAGCTGCCATTATTATAGAAAATTGACAATAATTAAAATGAAAACACAGAAAGAACAAAGCTATATTTAATAAAAATATAATTAAAAACCGACAGTCTCGCAAGTTTTTTACAGATTTGCTTTTTACTTCCCACACCGATAGGTGAGGGGAGTATTGTAATCGCGAAAATTTTCGATTTTGAAATAACATGCTTTTTGGGCGTTTTGTGATGTCTACATAACGAAAATCCACGTCACTCATTTCCGTCGGTCTGTCTGTCTGTCGGTCTGCCTGTGCGCGTTTTTCTAGCCTCGTAATCTCAGTAACCGCTGCATGGATTTTGATGAAATTTGGGCAGCAATATGCTGTGAGGTCGTAGTAGGTAATGCTGCTACAATTTTGAAAATCGGTGCATTGGCGGCGGAGCAATTAGCAAACAAACGAAAAGTTTCAAATATTCCCCAAACTTCGTTTTTAGGCGTTTTAGGTGTTCCTAATCATTTTCTACTTTTTTGTGTGGGGGTGAAAATTGGGGTGGTTGGGGGTTGGGGGGTTGTAAAATTGAAAAATTTGTTGTATTCATAATAGACTGCCCACTGACCTGTGAAGGAAGATCTAGCGACATAAATAACTTTTTTAGGTCTATCTGCCTTATGCCCATTACAGAAAACAAAGGACTTAGAATTTTTTCCGATGTATGACATACGAGTATTTCTTTAGATCGTTCTGTATTTTATAATGTGGAAACTACTGAATTGGTGTTAATGAAATTTCGGCACAGTATTACTACTTTGGCAAGGATGGAAAACGCGAATGATTTTTAGAAATCGTCTCAGTGGCGGCGCAACAATATTAAAAAAACTAAAAATATGAGCTCAAACTTCGTTTTTAGACGTTTTAGGGGTTCCTGATCATTTTGTACTTTTTTGGGTGGGGGTGAATTTAGGGTGGTTGGCGGGTGGGGGGTTGTAAAACTGGAAAATTTGTTGTATCGGTAATTGATATGTGAATGGAAAACCTAGCGGCATGATACACTTTTTAGGTCCATCCGAACGTTGCATGCTTATTATAGAAACCACGGAACTTAGTATTTGTGATGTATACATACGAGTATTGCTTTAGATCGTTCTGTATTTTATAATGGGGAAACCACTGAATTGATGTTAATGAAATTTCGGCACAGTATTACTACTTTGGCAAGGATGGAAAACGCGAATGATTTTTAGAAATCGTCTCAGTGGCGGCGCAACAATATTAAAAAAACTAAAAATATGAGCTCAAACTTCGTTTTTAGACGTTTTAGGGGTCACTTTATACTTTTTTTTGGGTGGGTGTGAATATAGGGTGGTTGGGGAGTGTGGGGTTGTAAAACTGGAGAATTTGTTGTATTCGTAATGGGCTGTCCATTGATATGCGAATGAAAAACCTAGCGGCATGATACACTTTTTAGGTCCATTGCATGCTTATTATAGATCCCACGGGACTTAGAATTTGTGATGTATACATACAAGTAATGTTTTAGATCGTTCTAGATTGCGTAACGTGAAAATTGTTCAATTGATTTTTAATGCATATTTCCTGATGAGGGAGACGCAGGGAACTATTTACGAGGGTTGTTGTGTTGGATGTTTTTTTGCGGGCGGGTGGGCGATGATTTAGTTGCAAGGGGATTTCAGACTTAGCTTCATACAATGGGAAATAATAAAATGGTATCGTTATGTGTGGGAAGTACTGAGTCAATCAACTTGACTCCATTGTTTGTTTTTAATAGATGAGTGATAACCCACTATCTACTCAAAATATTATAATAACACAATATTCATCATTTTAATGAGACATTAAAAAAAGTGTATTTTGATTGTTTTTTCGAATTTGAGTAGGAAGTCTCTTGTAGAGTAATAACTGCTTAGATGCTTATTACTTATAGTTGATTAACCATGGCCTACTGCTCCAAATAAAGTAAAAATTGGAAAAATTAAATTTTGAGCGTAATTTTCAAAATAACTTAATACTAATATATATTTGAAAAGCTTGAATTATTTCCGTTTGACTTCAAAAATAATATACAGGGTGTTCCATTAAAAAAAATATATTTTTGCTTCATAACTGAAAAATGGTTAGAGCAAAAAAAATCAAACTACACCACTGGATTCTACAGAAAAAAATTTCTATAAGAACATTTTTTAAACTTTTCAATAAAATAAAAGACAACCGAGATACGAGGGTGGTCCCAAAATCGATAGTTTTCGATTTCACCCTGTATCGGCTGTATCTCAAAAACCAGGAGAGCCATGATAATCTTGTTGACGACATCTTTAGTTTCACAAAAAAGTAGCACACTGTCGCGAAAACCGCAACTCTCTATCTTCTAAATTAACCGAGATACCCCGTAAAAGTGCCCAAAATGGGACACCCTGTACATCGATAGAATTATTCCGAGCAGCCCCATTAGCAAGAAACACCATGATGATAGCAAACCTTCTTAGAGTATACGGCACTAAAATAAGAAGAAGATATACGCACAGGGAGTTTGGCTATCCCTCTGCCGAAGTTGTCTCGGAGCACAGTTTATAGTTAAGTATGTGAAGTGACCGTCATGGTCAAAGCCACCATTAGATATCCGAGGGAATTCCTACAAATTTTGTCGGTCATTTTTTTCTCCAGTCAGTATTTTATGAGATAGGGATGAGGGGGTCTGAAACTTTCTGAGCACCCTGTCCACCATACAGGATTAATAGGACCCACTATCACACCTTTTAGATGTTTTAGCCGGGCTCACACATTCATAATCTCAACTTTCTGACTATTGAACAACTATCGAATTTTAGCTCTCACTGACTTACTGAAGTCACTGAAGAGAGCCTATGCAGAGTCTCTGTCTGTCCGTCCGTCCGTCCGTCTGTCCGTATATAAAAGATAGCCAAAACTACAGGTACTAGAGAAAAAATAAATACAGATTCGGAATCAGAATGAAAAAACTAGTCCGAGAAAAATGCGGTTTTGTCAATATCGCTTCCGGTTTTAAAAAAAATTGAATTAAATTATGATAGGTAACTGACGACGTATTGAGTATAAACAAATGCTCAAAAATGGGAATTGAAATTGGAGAAGAGTGCCTGTATACTTTACTATTCGCAGACGACCAGGTACTTATAGCGAACGACGAACAAGATATCGCATACATGACAAGGAAATTAATTGAAGAATACTCAAAATGGGGTTTAAAAATAAATGTTAATAAGACAGAGTATCTGGTAGTTGGAGGAGAACCAGGAAGCGTACAAACTGACATAGGCACCATAAATACTTGTAAAGAATACAAATACCTGGGAAGTTATATTACGCATGATGGAAGCAGTGAAAGAGATATACAGGCAAGAATCTCTCAAGGGAAAGTGGCCATTCAGAAACTAAATTCTATCTTGTGGTCAAAAACCATCAGGATGAAAACAAAAACCAACATCTATTACGCTTTAGTAGAACCAATAACAACGTATGGATCAGAAATCTGGCAGCTAACAAACAGGAATAAAGAAAAATTAAGAGCTGTAGAGATGGACTATTTTAGAAGAGCATGTAGAATATCCCGATTAGAGCACATTAGAAATGAAACCATACGACAGAGAGCGAATATAAAGATTAATATAACGGATAGAATTCAAACCCGACAGCTGATCTGGTAGGGTCATGTAAGACGTATGAAGAACGAACGGTGGCCTAGAATGATTATAGATTATGTACCAGTAAATAGAAGAAGAAGAGGTAGACCCCGAAGATCCTGGACAAAGGGCATAGAAGATGCCATGAGGCTAAATGAAATGGAAGACGATGATTGGTGGAATAGAGACGAGTGGAGACTAAAGTGCGGGAAGCGGTTAAGACCGTAGGATCCCCGCTATATATACAGGGTGAGTTTTTAGTACCGGCTCGGTCGATAACTCCACTACTGTAGAAGATAGCGAAAAAAGTTGTATATAAAAGTTGTAGCCACGGATATGCTCCTTGCTCAGAAAATATTTAGATTTATAAAGGGTGATCCATAACTACGTGGTGATGCAAACATGCATTTTTTTAAATGAGACACCCTATATATTATTCCATATTCAGATTCTACTAATGATTTCCGTTCTTCCGATATAGCCTCTATTTGTGTACTGAAATTTATTTATTTTGAGAAAGTACTATCTGATTTGTTTTTTATCTAACGAACAACTAAATTATAACATCTTGATAGTATTTGATGAAGTCAAAACACTAAATCATAGAGATAATAAAGTCAAGTATGCTGAGGAAACAATTTTGTAGGCGTCATGCATAATTATCAAGTAGTTTTATCAGGTAGGCTTTGAAAAATTGAGCGTTTTCATAACCTGCTCAATAATTCCGTACTGTGTGAAAAACTAGCTTTGAAAATTAATTTTTCCATTGAGGGTATTTAGGAGAATCTTTGAGAAATTTTCTACTTGCCTCTAGAATATATCAACTATGAATAGCAATATCCAGAACGGAGGCACTCTAAAACTAATTCGTTTGAAAGATTGAAGAATCGTTTTATTTGGACTGTGTCGTTTCATATTTCATAGCCTACCTGATACATCTGCTTGATAATTATGCATGACGTCTATAAAATTGTTTCCTCAGCACACTTGACCTATATGATCTCGTTAGTTCAGTGTTTTGATTTGATCAAGTATTATTATCGCCTTATATTTTAGTTGTTTGTTAAGCATAAAACAAAATTTGGTAGCATTTTCTCAAAATAAATAAATTTTATTAAACAAATAGAAGGTATATTTAAAATTTGTAGAAAAATCTAAATATCTCAGAAACTAATGAATGCAGCCATAATAAGTGTTATACAAAGATGAAAGAGCATATTAAAAGCAATTCTTTGGTATTATAAAATATTGGGGGTTACATTTAAAAAAAGAGAAAAAATCTAGATTTTGCATTCTACATCACCCTGTATACGAAAATGCGTCGCGGGATTTTTTTATAACGTATTTTAAAACTAGATGGTATTTCTAATCTTTTCATGTAAAAAAAATATTTTTTGATTTATTACTTTTTGATAGACATTTCATTTGACCGTGATTTGGATACAAAAATGGTCATAACTTTTGAAACACCCTGTATAATGTAACAACGCCCTATATTGGAAGAACGGAAATCATTAGTAGAACTTGAATATGGAATAATATATAGGGTGTCTCATTTAAAAAAATGCATGTTTGCATCACCACGTAGTTATGGATCACCCTGTATAAATCAAAATATTTTCTGAGCAAGGAGCATATCCGTGGCTACAATTTTTATATACAATTTTTTTCGCTATCTTCTACAGTAGTGGAGTTATCGACCGCGCCGGTACTAAAAACTCACCCTGTATATATATATATAACTGACGACGTGTTATGTACGGTGTATTGGTATTCATGAAGTATAGGCAGCGTGGCCGAGCGGTTAAGACGATAGGCACCAGTCCGAAAGGGCGTGGACTCGAATCTCACCGCGGTCAACAACTTTTTATTTTTTTTAAGATTGAATATTAAATTTGTTGATTACTAGTCCGGGAAAATCCGGTTTTGTGAATATAATACAAAATTATATTTTTATACCAACAAAAATTCCACAGTGAGAACGCCACCGCCGTTTGAATTTACTCAAGTAAATTCTTTCCTTCTTTTTTTTACCCTGAAAAGCAGCACATTATTCATATTAGACTTCTAAACACCCCGTATCTCACTATCGATCTAACTGGGTACCACAGTATCTATGGCGACGAAGCTTTCGGAGTTAACGATGGTCGATGGAATACATTGTTACCACCCTTCACCACCATGTGACAAATACGTCAAAAATGAAAAAAGAAGGCGTTGTTTTATATTTTATTTTCAAAAATTGTTTTATAAACAGTTTTTAGAGAGATGTCTTCTCCTTCCCCAGCGTCCGCCTACGGGAGGGAAAGAGAAGACAAAGATTCTCTCTTTTCTTCAGAGGCTTCTGAAGGTAAGTCTCCACATCCTTTCATATATTCCGTTTGAAACCTGTAAAACATAAATATGCTAAAATTAGATATTTATTTAGGTTTTAAGTTTGCTTGTCTATAATGTCAAAGAACCGGTATATTCAAATGCTTTATTTTAGGGCTGTACCAGAGAATATACTATCTATGATTTGAGACATTTTTGATGTAGCTATATACATATTTAACCCTCCGCGGAACGGGTGAGTCGGAGTACCAGCTAAGCACGGGTGTGGCCTCTGAGGACATTAAGTCAAATGTATAACAATTGACGAAAAACATTTATATTTGAAAAATCAAAGAAACTATTTTGTGTTTCGATGTTTATTACATAAAGAAATTAATAGAAAACATGTTTTCAATACTTAAAATGCATGCTTAGTTTAAACTTTATAATATCAATACATTTCTGTAATGTACAGCTAGCGAATCTCAACAATTTCATTATTTATTTATTTGACAGACACAGTTAGCACAAAGTGGTTGTACATGCTCCAAACAAAGCCATTTCGCGCATTTTTGGCAAAAATATCGCGTATTGAGATTTCTACAGTAAAAGCATTTCCAACTTTTCTGGTCTGCACTGGGTGCCTCATTCCACCTAATGTGGTCTCAGCATCTGTACTGGAACTCTCTGGCAAAGTAGCAGATTCATTGCTCTGTTTCTTTATCATGTTGCAGTTCTTCACACCCACCAATTTCAGAATCATCACTTTCCACAATTTCGTTTTCATCAACTTCGTCGTCAGATTTAAGTTCCTCTCACAGAGCCAAATGTCTTGCTTGTTCCTTTTCATAGGGATGATTTGAAATCATATTACACTAAAATAAATAAAAATAGCTGTTTGGGTCATAAAAGTCACACGAAATTTCAACGCACCTCACCTGATATTTATGTAACGTTAATGCACGGGTATGTCCTCACAGGCCAAATTGCACGATATTACCAGGACGAACATATACGCCGCATTGATTACGTTACCGATTCGTACTAGTATAACATAGAAGAAGGTAGGTGGAGCTACACGCTCCGCTGAAATAAAATAAGAGTAACTTCGCATGAATTAAGTAGGTGCTGTCCTCACAGGACATACCCGTTCCACGGAAGGTTAATATTGGAATACTTTTGAGATAGGTATACGATGTACAGAAATGCACAGCTTCCATTCGATTTGTATTACAGTAGAGAAAACATTTTGCCATTCACTTCAGTACAAAATAATTTTCTTAGACATACATAATTATGTGCTCATTGCTCACCTAAAATTATTACTGCTATGTACAATCAAAACTTAACATCTCCCAATCGATTCCATGCCTTGTTTAAAAGCGATTTCTTCCAAATTGTATTCAGGATAGCCTTTCATAACATTCTAGTCAATAAACACTTTAAAACTTAGAAGTTAAGAGCTCAAAGAGAAATTCCAACAATTTTTAGAAAATAAAATACAAAACTGAGTTGATTAATTGCTGTGGCAACCGTAGTAAAAAGTAAAAGGGGTGATACACGTACGAACTTTAAGTACGCGGTTTTTAAGTTCGCGAACTCACTCGGCTCGATGCGGTGACACACGTGAAGCTGAAATCACTTATTTTGATAATTTTCCTAAATAAACAAAACTTTTAACAAATGCGAAACACAACAAGCGTTGCGCATCGATGGCCTCCCAAAACAAAGTGGTGGCTCGCGGCTCGCAGTACGAGCTGAGACCAGCTACGAGCAACATTTCAAACTAGTTGGCTCGCCGGCGGTTTGCGCGACGGTTTTAAAGTACGCGTACTTACGGTGACACACAGGCGAAAAAGGTCGTCGAGCCATAAGTACGCGTACTTGCTCGTACGTGTATCAGCCATTTAAGGGTTGTGGTTTCTGAGGTAATGGCTATAGCTTGGTGAAATTAGTTTGTAATCTAAGAATATTCCGAAAAGAAAAAAAATCGCTTCTGTTTTGTAAAAGGTCTGTAAAAGAAATCGTAAATCTTTGCGACGATATAAGGGATGTCGACAGCAACCATTTTCAGGGCTTTAAAGGAAAACGGTATATATTTATGTATTAATTTGTTCTTTTATTTATAATTTTTTAGAAAATTATTGATAATCTAATTATTTTTTTATAATTATTTGTCAGGTTCTTATAGCAGAATATGTTTTTAAATTATCAAATTTTCTGAGTTTATTTTTATAATTACTGGATTTAATTTGTTGTATTCCGAGCTTTCCTTAGGAGTTCCCGAGGATTGTTTTTTATGTTTTAATTAAATAATCATGAATCTTATGACTTTTGAAATTTATTTTGTTGAACGTTGAAGAAAGGCGGAAGGAAGGGGTGGGCTTCGATATACAGCCATCTCCAACCTCTTAATTCGTAGTGGGTTAGCTGAGGACTGCACTTCCCTAGCTTAATAATAATAATATATAATGTTTATATCCTTATTGACATATGCAACATATCAAAAGGCGGAGATCAATAAAGGTCATAGCAATGAGCATCCTCATTTTACACATGACCTGCTTAGTTCAACTGAATTCAACCTCCGGCTTGACCAAAACAGCTTTGTTATTTTTACTTCCCACACCGATAGGTGAGGGGAGTATTGTGATCGCGAAAATTTTCGATTTTGAGATAACACGCTTTTTGGGCGTTTTATGATGCCTACATAACGAAAATCTACGTCACTCATTTCCGTCGGTCTGTCTGTCGGTCTGTCTGTCTGTCTGTCGGTCTGTCTGTCTGTTGGCGTTTTTCTAGCCTCCTAATCTCAGTAACCGCTGCATAGATTTGGATGAAATTTAGGTAGTGATATGGTGTAGGGTCGTAGTAGGTAATGTTGCTACAATTTTGAAAATCGGTGCATAGGCGGCGGAGTAATTAGCAAAAAACGAAAAATTTCAAATATGCCTCAAACTTCGTTTTTAGGTGTTTTAGGGGTTCCTGATCATTTTCTACTTTTTTTTGGGTGGGGGTGAAATTGGCGTGGTTGGGGGGGTGGGGGGTTGTAAATCTAAAAAAATTGTTGTACTTATAATGGGCTGTCTACTGACCTGAGAGAGAAAGACCTAGCCGTATAATACACTTTTTTAGGTCCATCCGAACATTGCCTTTTGTATTACAGGAACCAAGGGACTTAGAGAATTTTCCGATGTATACATACGAGTATTGCTTTAGATCGTTCTGTATTTTATAATGTTGAAATAACTGAATTGATTTTAATGAAATTTCGGCACAGTTTTACTAGTTTGGCAAGGATGGAAAACGCGTCTGATTTTTGGAAATCGTCTCAGTGGCGGCGCAGCAATATTAAAAAAACTAAAAATATAAAAATATAATATAAAACTTCGTTTTTAGACGTTTTAGGGGTTCCTGATCATTTTATACCTTTTTTTGGGTGAGGGTGAAAATTGGGGTGGTTGGGGGTTGGGGGGTTGTAAAATTGAAAAATTTGTTGTATTCACAATAGACTGCCCACTGACCTATGAAGGAAGACCTAGCGACATAAATAACTTTTTTAGGTCTATCTGAACATTGCCTTATGCCTATTACAGAAAACAAAGAACTTAGAATTTTTTCCGATGTATGACATACGAGTATTGCTTTAGATCGTTCTGTATTTTATAATATAGAAACTACTGAATTGGTGTTAAAGAAATTTCGGTACAGTATTACTACTTTGGCAAGGATGGAAAACGCGTATGATTTTTAGAAATCGTCTCAGTGGCGGCGCAGCAATATTAAAAAAACTAAAAATATGAAAACAACTCAAACTTCGTTTTTAGACGTTTTAGGGGTTCCTGATCATTTTATACTGCTTTTTGGGTGGGGGTGAATTTAGGGTGGTTGGGGGGTGGGGGGTTGTAAAACTGGAAAATTTGTTGTATTCGTAATGCGGTGTCCATTGATATGCAATTAGAAAACCTAGCGGCATGATACACTTTTTAGGTCCATCCGAACGCTGCATGCTTATTATAGAAACCACGGGACTTAGTATTTGTGATGTATACATACGAGTATTGCTGTAGACCGTTCTGTATTTTATAATGTGGAAACCACTGAATTGATGTTAATGAAATTTCGTCACAGTATTACTACTTTGGCAAGGATGGAAAACGCGTATGATTTTTAGAA
Source organism: Callosobruchus maculatus (assembly GCA_951848785.1). Classification (NCBI taxonomy): domain Eukaryota; kingdom Metazoa; phylum Arthropoda; class Insecta; order Coleoptera; family Chrysomelidae; genus Callosobruchus; species Callosobruchus maculatus. The sequence goes on along the minus strand of CATOUR010000038.1, from coordinate 2,307,709 downwards.
ATCGTCTCAGTGGCGGCGCAACAATATTAAAAAAACTAAAAATATGAAAACAGCTCAAACTTCGTTTACAGACGTTTTAGGGGTCCTGATCACTTTATACTTTTTTGGGTGGGGGTGAATTTAGGGTGGTTGGGGGGTTGTAAAACTGGAAATTTTGTTGTATTCGTAATGGGCTGTTCATTGATATGTGAATGAAAAACCTAGCGGCGTGATACACTTTTTAGGTCCATCCGAACGTTGCGTTGCATGCTTATTATAGAACCCACGGGACCACGAGTATTTGTGATGTATACATACAAGTATTGTTTTAGATCGTTCTATATTGCGTAACGTGAAAATTGTTCAATTGATTTTTAATGCATATTTCCTGAAGAGGGAGACGTAAGAAACTATTTACGAGGGTTGTTGTGTTGGATGTTTTTTTTGCGGGCGGGTGGGCGATGATTTAGTTGCAAGGAGATTTCAGACTATAGCTTCATGGCCCTCATGCAATGGGAAATAATAAAATGGTATCATCGTTATGTGTGGGAAGTACTGAGTCAATCAACTTGACTCCATTTTTTTAATCAAACGCCGATTATTTTCTCAATAAAATCGTATTTTTACTTCCCACACCGATAGGTGAGGGGAGTATTGTGATCGCGAAAATTTTCGATTTTGAGATAACACACTTTTTGGGCGCTTTATGATACCTACATATCGAAAATCCACGTCACTCATTTCCGTCGGTCTGTCTGTTTGTCTGTCGGTCTGTTGGCGTTCTTCTAGCCTCATAGTCTCAGCAACCGCTGCATGGATTTTGAACAAATTTGGGCAGCAATATACTGTGGGGTCGTACTAGGTAATGCTGCTATAATTTTGAGAATCTGTGCATGGGCGGCGGAGTAATTAGCAAAAAACGAAAAAATTCAAATATTCCTCAAACTTCGTTTTTAGGCGTTTTAGGTTTCCTAATCATGTTCTACTTTTTTTTGGTGGGGTGGAATTTGGGGGGTGGGGGTTACAAAATTGAAAAATTTGTTGTATTCGTAATAGACTGTCCACTGACCTGCGAAGGAAGACCTAGCGGCATAAATAGCTTTTTTAGGTCCATTCGAACATTGCCTTGCCTATTACAGAAACCTAAGGACTAGAATTTTTTCGAGTATGAGTAAACATACGAGTATTGCTTTGATCGTTGTATAATGTGTAACGAGGAAACTGTTGAGTTGATTTTAATGAAATTTTGACACAGTATTACTACCGTGGCGAGGATGTAAGATGCGTATGTTTTTTTATACATCGTGCCAGTGGTGGCGCAGAAATAATAAAAAAACTGAAGATATAAAAACAGTTCAAACTTCGTTTTTAAGCGCCTTTGAGGTTCCTGATCAAAGACCTAGCGGCATAAGACAATTTTTGGGGGGGAGGACTGGCGATGTTTTGGTTGCAAGGGGATCTCAGACTAAAGCTTCATGATATGGGAAAATAATAAACTGGTATCACCGTAATGTGTGGGAAGTATACTGAGTCAATCAACTTGTGTTTATTAAAGTAAGTTAAACAACCAATAATGCTGTCGTCTAATGTTACAATCATAGTGTTCGGAACTTATCCTGTGGTTATATTAATCCATTTTGAAATAAATATTTACTGTCGCGTATGGTATATAATATTAACAAGGTTATATTCATTACTTTGAAAAGAATCGAAACATCTACAAAGATTCACGGTCATAAATCATGCAATTGCACTATAGTAAACCTCTAGTAGTATATAGACAAAAAATTATATTCCATCAAAGTCACTCAAAACATCTTTTTAAGGTGTTTTAGGGGTTCCTGATGCTTTTCCATTTTGCCTTGAAGACGTTTGTGTGGACTTTTGATTTGATCATCCATCACAGATAGTGCCCGCGTCTATGGGTGTGAAATTGGGTTTGCGGAGAGGGTGAAAGATTTAATAACCCCAAAATGTTTATTACCAGGAATGTGAGGGTCAGTCCGCTTGGTGCGATTATAATTCCTTTTCAGTATCTGCAACATACTTTCTCCATCTGAATCCAAATATGCCTTCACAGTTTTTGTGTGGAAGAACGTCGTTATTTTACTAATCATTGTTATCAACATATTTAATTTCTTACAGAGAAGCAAGTGCAGATCGTAGAAGAAGTTCATGAAGAAGAAGTCGAGGAAATCGTCTACACTGATGAAGATTTAGCCCAGTTAGTGCAATACGTGAAAGATATAACGACTTTGGGTGAATTGAAAGAGAGTGATTGGACCGGCAAGCAAGAAAGGGCTATCGAACGATGGTTTTACGAAACTCACATGCCTCTGTTGACTGTTTACTACTACAAGGGGGAACTCGTAAGTATACATTTCGGGAGTTGATAATGATAGTAACTGTATGATGGTAGAACATAACTGTTATGTTCTATCATAAATTTTCCGATAGTTTGAAACTGGATTGGAGATTGCATGACAGCGCATGTCTAGTCAGATACCTGGTTTTAAATGGTTTGGAATGATCCGTTGTTAGAAAACCCCGTTCGCATGTGAAACCATATTTGATGTTTACAGCATGTTTTGCCATTGTTATTTTTTGTTTGCCCCGAATCTCCGTTTTCTGTTGTTACTGTTACCTATCCCAACCTCTATTTTTTTATTTTTATAACAGGATAAGAAATTGGTAGGAAGATAAATAAAAATATGAGCGTTCATGACAATGACGCAGTAATATCTATAATCCCTTCATCGTCTGTGGAATCCAAGTAATTTATCCAATCTGAATCTGAGCTAGAACTGGAGATTTCTAATTTTTGTAACAAGAATTAGAAATATTCAATCGGATGATGAGATAGAATATTAAATAATTATTTCTATTTCTACTTCCGCGATGTTGTAAACATGAAAAGTTAGTTTCATAACCTTAACTTTGAAACACAGAAGAAAAATCTACAATCTCCGCATGTCCCCAACTTCCAGTCCCACCGAGATCCTATGTAATATTTTGATCGTCCAAAAACCAGTCACCAAACTACAAATAATTGTTGTTGCTTGAACGCACAATAGTTCCAAATTGGAATGTATCTTGTTTGAAATGGAATGATTTCATCATTGCGCACACTCGAACGATTTAAAACTATTGGAAATCTGATGCTAGAACACAAGTAATGTATATAGGTATACTTACAATAGGTTTACACCGACGATAAATAATTTATATCCGTATTTATTGTCGCTGAAATCCACCGTTTGAACCAAAGAATATAACACGAACAAACACGTGTTCTGCTGCTCTTCAAGATTTTCCATAACACAATTCTTACAGTCCTTATACATAGTACAATAGTAATAGTTAGTACATGATTTACTCAGTTCCGAGCATTTAATTTGGTTGCTCATCCACCTAAACGTTAAGATGAAACATCTGTATTAGGTACAATCTTATTATTTAATTTGTATGCATATACAGGGTGAGTTTTTAGTACCGATAACTCCACTACTGTAGAAGATAGCGAAAAGTTGTATATAAAAGTTGTAGCCACGAATATGCTCCTTGATCAGAAAATATTTTGATTTATACAGGGTGGTCCATAACTATGTGGTGATGGTGAGGGTATTGTTACATTATACAGGGTATTTCAAAAGTTATGACCATTTTACTTCCCACACCGATAGGTGAGGGGAGTATTGTGATCGCGAAAATTTTCGATTTCGAGATAATACGTTTTTTGGGCGTTTTATGATGTCCACATAACGAAAATCCACGTCACTCATTTCCGTCGGTCGGTCTGTCTGTCTGTCGATCTGTCGGTCTGCCTGTTTGTCGCTTTTTTTCTAGCCTCGTAATCTCAGCAACCGCTGCATGGATTGTGATGAAATTTGGGCAGCGATATGCTGTGGGGTCGTAGTAGGTAATGTTCCTATAATTTTGAAAATCGGTGCATGGGTAATTAGCAAAAAACAAAAAAAATATTGCTCAAACTTCGTTTTAGGCGTTTTAAGGGTTTTTGATCATTTTCTACTTTTTTTTGGGTGGGGGTGAATTTGGGGTGGTTGGGGGGTGGGGGGTTGTAAAATTGAAAAATTTGTTGCTTTCATAATAAACTGTCCACTGACCTGTGAAGGAGGATCTAGCAACATAAATAACTTTTTTAGGCCCATCCGAACATTGCCTTGCCTATTACAGAAACCAGAGGACTTAGAATTTTGTCTGGTGTAAACATACGAGAGTATAGCTTTAGATCGTTCTATACTGAGTAACGAGGAAACTGTTGAATTGATTTTAATGAAATTCTGACTCAGTACTACTACGGTGGCGAGGATGGAAAACGCTTATGGTTTTTATAAACCGTGCCAGTGGCGGCGCAGAAATAATAAAAAAACTAAAAATATAAAAACAGCTCATACTTCGTTTTTAAGCCTTTTAGAGGTTCCTGATCATTTTTGGCGTTTTTTTGGCTGGGGTGAAGTTGGGATGGTTGGGGGGTGGGGGGTTGGAAACCTGAAAAATGTGTTGTATTCATAATAGGCTGTCCACTAACATGTGAAGGAAGACCTCGCGACATAAATCAGCTTTTTAGGTCCATCCGAACATTGCCTAGCCTATATTACGGAAACTAAGGGACTTAGAATTTTCTGTATACATATGAGTATTTATTGCTTTAAATCGTTTTGTATTTTGTAACGTGGACACTATTAAATTGATTCTAATGAAAATTTGACACAGTATTATTACCGTGGTGAGGATGGATAGCGCGTATGTTTGTTAAAAATCGTGTCAGTGGCAGCGTAGCGATAATAAAAAAACTAAAAGTATGAAAACAACTCAAACTTCGTTTTTAGATGTTTTAGGGGTTCCAGATCATTTCCTACCTTTTTTTGGGTAGGTGTGAAATTGGGGTGGTTGGGAGGTGAGGGGTTAAAACTGAAAAGTTTGTAGTATTGATAATAGGCTGTCCATTGACCTGTGAAGGAAAGACCTAGAGCATAAGACAATTTTAGGGGGGGGGGGGGCTGGCGATTAGTTGGTTGCAAGGGATCTCAGACTAAAGCTTCATGCTTTGGGAAAATAATAAACTGGTATCACCGTAATGTGTGGGAAGTACTGAGTCAATCAACTTGACTTCATTTTTTATAATCAAATCGCTGTCAAATGGACGTACTGTATATCAAAAAGTGATGAATCAAATATCATTTTTTTACACGGAAGAATAAAAAATGTCATCTAGTTTTAAAATCGGCTATAAAAAAAGCCCGCGACGTATATTCGTATACAAGGTGATGTAGAATGCAAAATCCAGATTTTCTCTTTTTTTTAAATGTAACCCCCAATATTTTATTATACCAAAGGATTGCTTTTAATATGCTCTTTCATCTTTATATAGCATTTTTTGCACCTACGTCTATCAGTTTCTGAGATATTTCGATTTTTCTTCAAATTTTAAATATACCTTCTAGTAATTTATTTATTTTGAGAAAATACTATCGAAATTTTATTATTGCTTAACAAACAACCAAAATATAAGGCCATAATAGTAATTGATCAAATCAAAACACTGGATTAACGAGATAATATAGGTCAAGTGTGCTGAGGAAACAATTTTATAGACGCCATGCATAATTATTATCAAGCAGATCTATCAGGTAGGCTATGAAATATTAAACGACACGGTCAAAATTAAAACGATTCTTCAGTCTTTCAAACGCATTGGTTTTAGAGGGCCTCCGTTCTGGATATTGCTGTTCGTAGTTGATATATTCTAGAGGCAAGTAGCCAATTTCTCAAAGATTCTCCTAAATACCCTCAATGGAAAAATTAATTTTTAAAGCTCGTTTTTTCACACAGTACGGAATTATTGAGCAGGTTATGAAAACTGTCAATTTTTAAAAGCATACTGCATAAATTTGCTTGATAATTATGCATCACACCTCTACAAAATTGTTTCCTCAGCATACTTGACTTATTATCTCGATGATTCAGGGTTTTGACTTCATCAAATACTATCGTGGCCTTATAATTTAGTTGTTTGTTAAATAAAAAACTAATTCGATAGTACTTTCTCAAAATAAATAAGTTTCAGTACACAAATAGAAGCTATATTTTAAATTTACCGAAAAATCGGAAATTCTCGAAAACTGATGGACGTAGGTACATCAAGTGCTATACAAAGATGAAAGAGCATACTAAAAGCAATTCTTTGGTATAATTATTGGGGGTTACATTTAAAAAAAAAGAAAATGTGGATTTGCATTCTACTTCACCCTGTATACGAATATGCGTCGCGGGTTATTTTATAGCCAGTTTTAAAGCTAGATGATATTTTTAATCTTTTCATGTAAAAAAATAATTTTTGAATCATTACTTCGTTTGACGGCGATTTGGATATAAAAATGGTCATAACTTTTCAAATACCTTGTATAATGTTATAGTATAGTAAATAATATCTAGGGTGTCTCATTTAAAAAATACTTGTTTGCATCACCACGTAGTTATGGATCACCCTGTATAAATCAAAATATTTTCTGAGCAAGGAGCACAAGTGCTACAACTTTTATGTACAACTATCCGCTATCTTCTACTGTAGTGGAGTTATTGACCGAGCCGGTACTAAAAACTCACCCTGTGGTTTGGTACTCTGATTGGTGATCATATATTTTTTCAAATTGCAGATAGTCCTTTTTGTGGCAGCTTTTTATGGGTGTATTATTGTTCATGCGTGATCTTGGTAATCGCTGTGTCGGCTTTGGGCAGCGGAGTGATTAACATGCCATTATATCGTATCTGACTGATATACGCGGAACATGTAGTAAACCGTAGTATGAAATATGCGGAGCGATCTCTACGGTCACGAAAATCAGCTTCATTTAGGCCCAGTTTCACAATCATTGGTAACCTCCAAAAACTGAACACCAATAAAGCTACTGGTCCTGACCCAATTCCAGCCATTGTCCTTAAACGCTGTGCCGCTGAGCTTGCACCTATTCTTTGCAAGCTCTTCAAACTTTCGTATCAACGAGGCGTGTTTCCCGCTTCGTGGAAGATTGGCTGCGTACAACCCATCCCTAAGAAAGGCAAAAAAAAACTGATCCCACCAATTATAGACCTGTGGCTCTTCTCAGCATCATGTCTAAGGTTATGGAGACTATCATTAAGGCACAGCTCCTGAAATACCTGGACAACAATAACATCATAAATGATCGCCAGTATGGCTTTCGTAAGCACAGGTCTACAGGTGACCTCCTTGCCTACGTCACTCATTGTGGAACAGAGCAATAGACAATCATGGCGAATCCCGTGTTGTTGCACTTGATATATCGAAAACTTTCGACAGAGTATGGCATGACGGACTTCTGGTCAAGCTTGCTGCTTATGGACTACCACCTGGCCTGCGCCAGTGGCTGAATAGCTTTTTGAACGACCGATCTCTGTTTGTTGTAGTCGAGGGCTGTTCATAAGACGTATTTTCAATAAACGCCGGTGTTCCTCAGGGATCTGTCCTATCCCCTACACTGTTTCTGCTGTACATCAACGAGCTACTGGAAATAACATCCAATCCAATCTACAGCTTCGCAGATGACAGTACATTAGTGTCGTGCATGGAACCAGGCAAGCCACTATCATCCCAGGAGACGGTACGTCGGCGACAGCAGCATGCCTCACAGATCAACGCAGATATCAGAACAATTGTCGAGTGGGGATTAGCAAATAAAGTACAGTTCAATGTACAAAAAACTCAGGCAACAACACAAAGAAGTCTCACGATGGCTTACCAACCGTGGAAATGGAGGGTCGCCCCATAGTCAAGCTTTTGGGAATCAACATCAACAATAACATGTCCTGGCACGACCACGTCGTCAGTATTGCTAAAACGGCATCCCAGACGCTTGGAGTTTTGTTCCGCTGTAGGAAGTTGTATACACCAGAGCAACTGCTACTGCTCTACAAGGCACAGATCCGACCATCGCTGGAGTATTGCTCCCATGTGTGGGGATGCGCTTCGAAGCACTCTCTAAAGCTTCTGGACACTATCCAGAAAAGAGCGATTAGACTAATCGATACGCCTAACCTCACAAAGGACCTCCACAGCCTGGAACATCGAAGGGGGGTGGCTGACCTATCCCTGTTTTACAGATTCTATCACGGAAGATGTTCGAATGAGCTGTCTCAGATAATAACACCATAGGCCGTCGGAACCAGGAAAACTAGAGAAGCTCTGCGAGCTCATCCTTACCAGGTCGAGGTCCTTACTCCCCGAACTAGTCTGCTCCAGCATTCCTTCTTTTGGAGAACTTCGACGCTGTGGAATCAGCTGCCGGGGAATTCGTTTCCCGACGGCTACAACCTACAGCGTCATAGGCTTTTAGCCTTTGCGGGAGGCCGACCATGAAAAAAAACCTCTGGTAGTCGCTTAACCAACACATGGAAGTTAACCTGTAGTTATCGGAGAGCTCTGTTTCACAAAGAAAACCAATGGTTGAACTTATTCATTTTTAAGTTGGTACCACGGATTGATCTCAGAGCATTGCCATAATGGTGTTCCGTGAACAAAAGCTAACCCTTTGACAAATAAACCTAACCTTCCTTTCATATTTTTGATTTATGTCATTACAGAGTATAATCAAAATCCATCGACGTCTTAGGCCAGTTTCACAATCATTGGTAACCCCTAGTAGTCACTTGACCGACAGATGGAAGTCAACCACTAATTATCGGAGAGCTCTGTTTCACAAAGAAAACCAATGGTTGAACTTATTTATTTTTAAGTTGGCACCACGGATTGATCTCAGAGCACTGCCATAATGGTGTTCCGTGAATAATAGCTAACCCTTTGACAAAGAAACCTAACCTTTCTTTTCATATTTTTGATTTATGTCATTACAGAGTATAATCAAAATCCATCGACGTCTTGGACGTCAGTATCAAAATCCATGTTGTCTATAACCTCCAAAGCTGTCATCGATTTACCACAATATACGCTGAGATAACCCATACCGCATCTTTGGGTTAACATAACTACTGGTTGACCAGAGCTTTTGACCTATACCGTCGATTATGAAATGGACTATTTTCGCTAACCACTAGTTTTCTTTTGACCACTAGTTAACTAATGATTGTGAAACTGGGCCTTAGTCGTCAGAATCAAAATCCATGTTTTTATAACCTCCAAAGCTGTCATCGATTGACCACAATAAAAGTCAAGATAACCCATACCGCATCCTTGGGTTAACATAACTACTGGTTGACCGGTTTGGCGTATACCGTCGATTATGAAATGGATTATTTTCGCTAACCACTAGTTTTCTTTTGACCACTAGTTAACTAACGATTGTGAAACTGGGCCTTAGATATTCTTTTTGACGAGACTATGATCTCAACTGTGTCATAAAATAAATCCTGAGCCATAATACACACATGGTCAATTAAACTACGGAAGATGCGGATACGCTAGTAAGCAATACCGCAATAAAATGTATATCTTACTATTTCAACGACTCTATCTGTATCAAACATACATTATAACTCCATCGCAGATGAGATGAGGAAGAACTTTCGGTCTATGACTTTTTGATAGGTACCATTTTTGAACCCGCAATAGGAGAATCGCTAAATTTTGGCATAGTGGAATAATGAATTGCTTAGGGATGCTACGATCTCACAAAAAAGGTTGTTAAATGAATTATGTGGATATATGAGGGTTGCTCTATACCTCGGTCAATCCACCAGTACGCAGACAGCTGTTTTACGCTTATTTGCGATCATCAGTGCGCCATAGGTCGATTGACGGTAATAGAGAGCATCAGGTCTTTCATGTTAACAAAACATGTGAAACGTGTGTTAGCAAATGACCGGCAGAACTTTCTGTCATTTGCTAACTGAATTATGTGGAGTCTTCTATATCTTAATTTTGCATGCTTTTATCTTGAAATTGTCGGCAAGGAAACTGTCAAAATACTGCTTTTAGCCGCTATTTTTCCGATATGTCATAGCGAGCGGTAAACATAAGTTAAATTTGTGAAAGATCACGTCGAAATGTATAATTTTGACCATATTAAAAGCTCTCGAAAAACCTCCCAAGTAAAACTATCAAATGATACTGGTTATATCAGTTAAATGCTCTGCTGGAACTGCGGCTCACAAGACAGGCCTCGTGGCCTTGCGTCAGCTGCTGATGGGTAGGGTATTTTTTCTTTAACTTATATGTAGCCTGTATATTATTTATGTATCTTTATCAATAAACAATAAAAACAAAAAAAAACAATAAATATAAACAATCTAAAATGTATTCAATTCTTTATTGTATATACTCAGAATTATGTTTTTGTAGTTTTAAAGCGGGTTTATTATAAATACTTATAAATACTCGTATAAATGTGTTATAATCAGATCGACAGCCTTATTATGTGAAAATTGGCGACAGCAGTTATGGAGCAGAGACCGAGCACCAGCGACCCGACAGCAACTCGACTATAAAAAAATTCCGTATTACCCAACGCTGTCGCTTGCTGGTCGTCTGCTGTCACAAAAATGCACTTATCGCAATGAGATTAGCGCCATTCACGATTGGGTAGCAGATGACAGAACTAAGGCTTTGTTCCATTCGCTGACATTTCTGGCACATTAGGGAGTTACTGAAGACGCGATGCAACAAGGCACTAATAATTCCTGGCCGTATTTGACATCTAAGCATGCGGACTGCGACAAAAATACTGCCAGGCAGTAATAAAGTTAGTGCCTACCACTATTTATGGACGCCTTGTGTCGCGGCGCTGCCAAGGCACTATTTTGACATATGCTTCTTTTCGTTGATTTGAGACAAGGGATTTAATATTTTATAGATGTGACTGGTGAACATAACCATAAATAGGATAAGCTTTTTGACAACTAGGACTAACATTTATTTGTATACTTGACAAATAAGTATATTGATGATTGTTGATGATGATAGGAATAAAATATACCATCTAAATAGGTGAAAGTAGGTCAGTAATAATTTTAAAAAGTTTTTATTGTTGCTGTGTAATTGTAACGCAGGTAAAAATCATGGACTTCTTTGTACACAACACAGTACAAAAAATAAAACCGAGGTTCCGTCTCTTTTTAGGTTGGAATTAAATCAGCTCTTAACAGAACGCATCAATAACTCTGATTTAGAGACAATTATAAGGTCAGGCAGTGCCAGTTACTATTAGTGTAAAGACGGCACTATTAGTGATTGGCACTATTTCAATAACTCTCTATTGTAGGTTACGGTGTTGTCAGTTATTCTCAGTCGTGATTTTGACCGCGATTTCCGCCCTGTCGCTTGCCGTCCGCAAGATACGTAATAAGGCTGCGGATCACATAGAATGTTCCGGCTTCCTCTCCATCCTCAGTGTCAATTTCTTGCAGATTTGTGACATGGGCGTCCCTCATACTATAGTGGCGGAGCTGACATATTTTCTGAGAGAACCAGGACTGAAATTTGATGTCGAAAACTTCCATGACGAAATTATATTCGGGACCATAGATCACAACGTAGAAGGTATGATATTGAACCTTATGAGGGATGTTTACGGACCTTTATTGCTGACTCAAGACGACTGGCCTGACAGTATCCTTTGAAATGTACATATTATAATGTTAGAATTAGTTTATTTTGTTAAGCTATCTATAGAATTGTCAATTCAGTGCAGGAAGCTCTAAGGTTTATACGAGTTAGAGGTGCAGAATCCAAATCCAGATTTTAGGACTTTAGGGCTTTCAGGTAATTCGTAAATTTCCCAAGATAGTAGTAATTAAAATTGCATTTATAAACAGCAACAGTTTATTGAAATTTTGACTATCTTCGGATAACAGTGATCTGTTTTGAAAATAGCGAGCCTGTTCAGTGGCTGTGTCTTTAAACCCAAGGTCAGGTATGTGGTTTGTTGATGAATTCAATGTCAGCCACGATACTTGACAACCTGCGGTACGACGTAGTTGAGATGCCACCCGACAGAATGCCAAGAGATCCCATATAAGGTCAACCTAAGTGACAGATCGGAATGGGCTCTAGGAGAACCTCGACATTATGTCGAATGGTACCCACCTGGTACACTAATGGCTCATAAAATTCGTCAGGTACAGGAGCAGGCATATACGCAATTTTGGAATGAGGCAGAATATGCATAGATAAAGCAGGATACAGCAAAAAGACTATCTGTGTAACCACAGTCAGCTGTGTGGCTCTCATCTAGCTCTGAGGGCCTTGGCAAGTAACCACTATAGTTCTAAAGTAGTGTGGGGCTGCCATAATACCTTAAAGACACTGGCGAAGACCAATAAGATAACATTATCTTGGGTGCCTAGTCACATAGGAGTGGGTCGTAATGAGAGGGCCGACAGGTTTGCAGTAATGCGCAGAACTCCTCTCCAATCAGTGGCGTAACTAAGGGCCCGGAGGGCCGCAGCTGCGGGGCCCTGTCGTTTTGGGGGCCTCGTAGTCTTGGAGGCCCAGGGTCCTTAAGCGCCATCCTTTGTGCAACAAGAGAATTAAATTAAAAGGTCGCTTTCCTTGTTAGTATTTTTTGCAAAAAATACCTACGAACCCCTTGATACATACCTATCATTAAAAAAAGTGGGACAGTATTGCATTTTAAACTAATCCATAAAAGAGCAGACGACAGAAATAGCATACGTCAAAATTTTTTTGTCTAATTTAACGCGGTGTCTTCCACAACACAGGTCACAAACAACCAACACATAGGTGTAAATTACAAACTAAATAACGACCTTCTAAACAAAATAAATAAATCGAAAGGTGTGTTTTCAAACCACGAATTTTGTAATTTTTCGGGTGATTTAAATATGTAAAGATCGTTGTTTAGTTTGTATTTTACATCAGTGTTGGTTGTTTCTGTGACCTGTGTTTTGGAAGCCACCGAGTTAAATTATCAAAAAATTGTTTAACGTTTTTTTTGTTTGCGAATTGCATTTGTAAATCTGTGAATCAACGCACATTTATGTTTTTGCGAGCAAACGTCAACGTTAAAGCCCCGAAGATGGCAATAAACATTGCCGAAAGCTCAGCAGTCTCCTTTATGCACTGAACCATGCTTCTTTTCGAAATTTTGGCCACAATTATAAATAATATATAATATTATACAGGGTGAGTCCTAAGATGATACTTTTCTTAACTGTGTATAGAAGTCGTTGAAATAAACTAGTTTTTCATATATTTGTTTCAGAAAATTGAAAAATCAGCGAGATCCAAAATAAAAAATGTAAATCTAGGCTTCTGAATCAAGACGTACCTACCCTAGTCTGTTTATGTTTAGATTTTGTTCGGATTTTTGTCCTACATTAGGCATTGCACCTGTCAGATAGTGCAATAGCCGCTTTCTGTTTAAATTTGTTAATTTTAAATTGGTAAAATATTATGAAAAAAGAGGCCACGGAAAATTTCTTGCAGGGGGGCCCCGGGAAGTATCTTGCGGGGGGGGGGGCGAATTTGAAGTTATGCCACTGCCTTTCATCAAACCGGAACCAGCATGTGGTATATCATTTAACATGGCATGAACAGCTGTCACCAGATCGGTGTCAAATGAGCACCAAAAGCGCTGGGTCAGAGTGGTGGGGAACGTTCGGTCTAAGAGGATGCTGAGGGGATCCTCGTGTCCTAATACCGCAGACGCTCTAAGGTTGAGCAGGAAGGGACTACGAAAGGTGGCTAAATTTATAACTGGCCATTGGGCGTTCAGTACAAACTTGAAAATGCTAGGGATTGATGTGGCAAACCCATTATGCTTATGCGCAGGAAGTGTGGTAAAGCAGATAAAACAGCTAAACATGTTATCTTCGACTACCCTGCCTTGAGTGAAAGCAGGAACTCCTATCTTAATGTAGGACAGAAGAGAAGACGAAGACAGAAGAGCATAGTGCGATGCATTTCAAGGTTCGCATCGCAGTGGCAGCTCGTGGCAACTTAGAGAGGTAGTGCCAGAATGACAGCCAAAATTTCAAACCGATATAAAATTGAAAAAAAAAATATTTATAACTATAGCCGATAAGTCGAATTTAACTGAGTCTTTATGTTCGACTTACCAAGCATCGATAAATGAAAGCATTATTCATATGCATTTTAGATTTTTCATGGGTCTTCATTTTTTCCTATATATGAATAAGATCATTCTTGCCTTTTTTTCGTCCCAAGTGTCATCGCCTCCAAATAGAACACGCACAAAACAAAAAGGTTGTTAACTTCTTCACCGTAACTTATCCAATTGTTTTTATCATAAATAGTTTTATTAAATTTACGACAACGCGATTTCTGTCTACTACCAATAAGTTTTTCAATTTTTAAATCAGGTGTTGGACGTCCTAATTCCTTAATCTGCAGTTTTTCTTCCAGCGGAAGATTACTAAATGGGTGTATTAATGCGCCAATTTTCGCTTCAATGATATATTTTATTTTAATGCAAAAGAGATACCGACCCGAAAACAGCGCACAACTCACTCAAACTAATATCTAAATTTCAAAGTCGACATCAGCGTCAAACATAAACAAATCGAAACTGCTGAAACAAAACAAAAATAGTGAACCACGAATGGAAATATGGGTAATGTGCCTGGCACGATCTACTTCCGATTTTCGTATTTAAAATCTATCCAAACGTCCAGCATAGCGTTATTTCTGCCACTCATAAGTGTTTGTGATAAAATTTCTCTCACTCTGTTGGTGCCTTATAAGAAACGGCACAACGCCACGATGCCACGTGTTGCCTGGCGCAAGCATTTATGCGCTGAGGCGCTATTGCCATTTCATATAAAACAGAAAAAGTCGTTGGAAACTAACATAGAATAAGAAAAGCTGAAGAGATAGATAAATGTTTTTGTCAAAAATTAAGGTAGTGCCATGGAATTGTGGCACTACCTCAGCAGCCGCCACTGTCGCAACGAACTTAGGATAAGACTCTGTTTGATCGCTTTGACCGCACAACAAGCATTGAGGCTGAGCGGCAACCATTAGGGAAACTGAACCCTAACCCCTCACTACCAAAAGAAATCGAGGATGAATAACGGCTAACATCAAACGTGCTTTCGTTCCCTTTCAGGACTCATCCTCAGGAAAATCTGCAGGGCAGACTGAGACTGAAGTCTTGGACGAAACCGTGGCGTTTAACGCAAAATTGACACTAGGTTCCACCAGAAGATAGAGAATTTTCTAGTCATAAAGTCTTTGGAAGTATCGTGCCGATACATACAAATAATATATCATATATATAAAATATTTTACCCTTAACCTTCGCTACTCTCAGGTGTGAAAAACGAATTTACCAACAATTTGCAGATGTTTCTAGCTCGCGTAACTGATCTGCACTATAAACTCTATGGATTGACGGTACTATATATACCAAAGGAAGTACTTAAAATCCCTTTAGAAGAAGCGACCACAGACAAAGAGTTGATCAAGCGATTGGAAGGAATAATGGTCTATTGGACCAAACAAGTTAGAGTCGGTTTGCAAGACCAGGATCAAAACACTGCCGAAGATCAGCTATGTCTGGAGGATGAAATTGAATTCTGGAAAAATAGACGTATGTCGTCCAATTTGCATTAGCAGATGGATAAATACTACTAATTAATATATACGACGATTAAGACAAGCAATATATCGGAACTGGGCAGCAGTAGCGAATTATATTTTTGGGGGTGTAAATTAGACCAAATATAGTATCTTTTTCTTATTATTGTGTCACCTAATGAGGTTTTTGTTTTTGGTCACGTGACGTCCGTTTCAAAAATGTTAATGGGATACCCTGTATATTCGTGACTTTTTGTGTTCCACCCGATAAAACAATTCCAACAAACTAGCACACTTGGGATCTAAAGTGATTAATTCAAGAGCTACAGGTACTTAAAGGACTGTACCAATACCATTATGAAACACTACCAAAATAATTTAACTGTAGGGTTATGTACATGTATCAGTGGTAGTGGTACCATCCCATTAAAATTAAAAATTTTGAATCTGACGTCACGTGATCAAAAACAAGTACCTCATTGGGCGACACAATAATAGGAACAGATACTACATTTGCACTAATTTACACCCCCAAAATTATAATTCGCTACTACTGCCCAGTTCCGATATATTGCTTGTCTTAATCGTCGTGGGACACTCGGTATTTATATATCTCCTTATATGTATATTTTTGCTTTACAGATAAGAACTTATTGGGCTTACATTATCAATTGGAAAATGAAGGAATAAAGTATATCAGTAATATTCTCACAGCTGTTCAGTCAACATACGTGAGACAGTTTCGTTCACTGAACGATGAAATCGTTAGAAATATAGCCGAGTCACATTCCAACATCGAGTATTTAAACGTCTTGCTCAAGCCCAGCCAGGTATGGAAGCTGTATATATTTTTACGAATGGATATTTAATGTATTGTTAGTTGAACTTGAACGTAAGAGAGCCCTATAACTAGTTAGAGAAATCAAAAGCTAATGGAATCGTCTTTTTACTATCAATCAACTTGGAGGAGTCAACACTACAAAAAACCCGATCAAGCACCACCAACACGTTTCGTCAATGGTAACACAGCCAGAAAGTAATTCCCACCAATCAACCTTTATCTCACACTCTATTAAAGCCTGGAGCTGACATATGTAGGGAACTGCTGCCTCTACTACCCTGACCATACTTGAAGCAGTCCAGAGTAGAACAATTTGAATACGCGTCAGCTCCAGTCGATTAGGACCAAGTGATCTATCTGGAATGTCGAAAACTCCAATTTCGGAAATAGCCAAAACACACTTCCATGCCCAAATGGTAAAACGACGGGAAGAACTATAATGATGCCGATTTGCCAAGGAAACCCTTGCAGGTTTTGGCATGGCAATTTCCAAGAAGTATGTACTTGGCGGTGACCAGATCAAACCTACGTCTCATAGTAGGACACCTGACTGGCCATTGTCAACTCAGGAAACACCGCCTCATTAAAGGGTTAAGTGACACACCGATATGTAGAATGTGTGAGAGGCGAAACTACGGTAGACGCCATATGTAAGAGCCCAGAGGTATTTTCTATTAGAGAGTGTGCGTTTGGTGAGTCTTTGCCTACATCTGCCCTTATAAGGGAGGTGTTCCCTAGCGACTTGTCACTTATCCACCTTCCTAAAATTAGCAGGATGGACGATGACCTGAGGAAACAACTCCCTGGAAGGATCCACAATAGGGCAGTTGTGACCTAAGTGCAGTATGAATACTCACCCTCCCCACTCTACTGATACAGAGAGATATCTGGGGAACTGCTGCCTCTACTACCCCGTCCATACTTAACGCAGTCCTGGAAGCCTATCTGCTATCTCTCGTTCCGCGCGGATCGACACGGAAAGTCACCTACTGCCCGGGAGTGACGTCATTTTCCGGACGGACTACCGCCAAGTGCATTCGCTACTTTCGTGCACTTTCCGTTGACCTCATAGCCGCGGAAACCCTCGCAGAGTGCGGATAGACGACAATGTCATTGTTGACAACGTGTCATATTTGTATCGTTTTCACCTTTAAGTGAGTTTTTGAAAGCAAGGGAAGTCTATTTTGCTGTATTTTGGTCTCTGTATTCCTCAAGTATTCGTATTTTTACAACCAAGCCGTACACATGTGCGTGTGAGGTTCATGTAACTTGTGTACCGGGCGTTTCCTTATAATTCGCCACCCCTCTTATCTTTTTTATTTAAAAAAGTTCTTATATGAAGATTTTATAGCATTTTCATGGCAAACAAAATGCTCAAATTCTGCCCCCTCCTCCATCAGATCCAAGGCTTCAGCATCAGCAAGTACAAATTCCATCTAAAACAAGAAGCACATGTTAAAATATAACACAATACGAATTTTTCTTCCATTGCCATTCAAACAATAATTTATCCAAACACAGCGTACATGTGCCGGGTGTTTCCTCATAATTCGCCACCACTCTTATCTTTTTTATTTGTAGAGATAGAAAAAAGGTTTTATATGAAAGTTTTATAATTTTCTCTTGTCATTTCGAATTAGACACGAGCAAAAAGAAAAAATAATAGAAAATCCTGTTTTTCGTTTAAAGTTATATTTTTATGGGACGGAAACAAATATTTGTTTCTCTTATTGTCAAAAATATTGTGTTCAATCATCTTATTTTGAAAGGTTCTGAAATATTTAGCTTCAAAGTTTCCAAAATGTGGGAGTTAACCTCAATCCACTATAGCCATGGTGGCTGCAAAACAATTAAATACGGTAATGTTTTGTATCGTTCTTACATTTTGCTAAGAGAAGGCTTTAAAATCTTCATATAAGAACTTTTTTTCTATCTCTTCAAATAAAAAAAGATAAGGGGGGTGGCGAATTATAAGGAAACACCCGGTACACAAGTTGTGTGAACCTGACACACAAATGTGTACGGCTTGGTTGTGAAAATACGAATACCTGAGGAATACAGAGACCAAAATACAGCAAAATAGACTTACCTTGCTTTCAAAAACTCACTTAAAGGTGAAAACGATACAAATATGACACGTTGTCAACAATGACACTACGTCTATCCGCACTCGACGCGGCTTTCCGCGGCTATGAATGCAACGGAACGCGGAAAGCGGCGGATCGACAGCGGAAAGTGCACGGAAGCCTAGCAAATGCACGGCGGTAGCCCGTCCGGAAAGTGACGTCACTCCCGGGCAGAAGGGGACTTTCCGTGTCGATCCGCGCGGGACGAGATATAGCACTCACTTGTGCACTTGTGCTTAAAAAATGTGCCATAGACAGAAGCGCAAAGAGAAACGGCCATCCAAGGTCCACCTAAGACTCAGGTTGACCCATCCTCTCACAAATAAAATGTGCAATCACAATAAATTCAGAACGTAACAATTTCACTTCCCGCCTTCACTTCTTCTGAACACTACAACAAGGTGACCGACTATTGTGGTAGTAACCATGGAAACGAAAACGGAAACGGATCGGCGGCGGGTGGCGGACGGCGGAACGGGAGCGGGAGAAGCAAGATCGACAGAGTTACCGAATAGGGTCCCAGGAACCCTGCTTCTCCCGCTCCCGTTCCGCCAACCACCACCCGCCGGCGATCCACACGGATCGACTCGGCTGAGTGCATTCGCTAAGCGTCTCGGCTTTCCGTTTCCGTTTCCGTGGTTACTACCACAATAGTCGGTCACCTTGTAGTGAGTATGCTTGTAGAATTCGGAAGAGGTGAAGGCGGGAAGTGAAATTGTTGTTATTTATTATGATTGCACATTTTATTTGCGAAAGGATGGATTCAAACGAGGTATGTAATTAAAAAGAATGGATGAGGACTTTGTATTAGTTAAAGGGGTGACACACGTACGAACTTTAAGTACGCGGTTTTTAAGTTCGCGAACTTACTCGGCTCGACGCAGTGACACACGTGAAGCTGAAATCACTCATTTTGATAATTTTCGTAAATAAACAAAACTTTTAACAAACGCCGAACACAACAAGCGTTGCGCATCGATGGCCTGCTGAAACAAAGTGGTGGCTCGCGGCTCGCAGTACGAGCCGAGACAAGCTACGAGCAAAATTTCAAACCAGTTGGATCGCCGACGGTTTGCTCGACGGTTTTAAAGTACGCGTACTTACGGTGACACACAGGCGAAAAAGGTCGTCGAGCCATAAGTACGCGAACTTGCTCGTACGTGTATCACCCCTTTTAGGTTATGTGTTGGGCTATATTATTTACAGCTATCTGGACTGGTGATGGACCTTAGATGGCAGTTTCTCTTTGCACTGCTGTATATGGCGCATTTTGAAGCACAAGTGCACAAGTGAGTGCTATCTCTCGT
This sequence comes from Callosobruchus maculatus, assembly GCA_951848785.1. Classification (NCBI taxonomy): domain Eukaryota; kingdom Metazoa; phylum Arthropoda; class Insecta; order Coleoptera; family Chrysomelidae; genus Callosobruchus; species Callosobruchus maculatus. The sequence continues at coordinate 2,287,906 of CATOUR010000038.1, read as the reverse complement.
CCCGTGCGGATTGACACGGAAAGTCACCTACTGCCCGGGAGTGACGTCACTTTCCGGACGGGCTACCGCCGAGTGCATTCGCTAAGCTTCCGTGGACTTTCCGTTGTCGATCCGCCGCTTTCCACGTTCCGTTGCCATCTAAAAGGGGTGATACACGTACGAGCAAGTACGCGTACTTATGGCTCGATGACCTTTTTCGCCTGTGTGTCACCGTAAGTACGCGTACTTTAAAACCGTCGCGCAAACCGCTGGCGACCCAACTGGTTTGAAATCTTGCTCGTAGCTTGTCTCGGCTCGAACTGCGAGCCGAGAAGTTTTTGAAAGCAAGGTAAGTCTATTTTGCTGTATTTTGGTCTCTGTATTCCTCAAGTATTCGTATCTTTACAACCAAGCCGTACACATTTGCGTGTGAGGTTCACACAACTTATGTACCGGGTGTTTCCTTATAATTCGCCACCCCTCTTACCTTTTTCATTTGAAGAGATAGAAAAAAGTTCTTATATGAAGGTTTTATAACCTTTTCTTAGCAAAATGTAAGAATGACACAATACATTACCGTATTTAATTGTTTTTCAGCCACCATGGCTATAGTGGATTGGGGTTAACTCCTACATTTTAGAAACTTAGAAGCTAAATATTTTCAGAACTAAGGTGATCGAACACTATATTCTTGACAAGAGCAACATATATTTCTTTCCGTCCCATAAAAATATAACTTTATACGAAAAACAGGATTTTCTATTATTTTTTCTTTTTGTTCGTATCTGATTCGGAATGATAAGAGAAAACTATAAAACTTTCATATAATAACTTTTTTCTATCTCTACAAATAAAAAAGGTAAGTGTGGTGGCGAATCATGAGGAAACATCCGGCACATGTACGCTGTGTTTGAATAAATTATTGTTTGAATGGAAATGGAAGAAAAATTCGTATTGTGTTGTATTTTAATATGCGCTTCCTGTTTTAGATGGAATTTGTACTTGCTGATGCTGAAGCCTTGGAGCTGATGGAGGAGGAGGAAGAATTTGAGCATCACAGGGCAGATCGCATAAGACTGAGGATCCAAATAGTTAATAAATTAAATGTTTTAATAAAAAACTTATAAACCTATACAAAACTAAATTACTGCAAAATAAAAATAATAAAGAATGAATGAGTTTTCATTATTTTATTGTTAAATTAGGTTAACTAGACTGAAAAGAGTGGATTCGTCAAACTTATCAAAATAATCCACCCTAGCAAACACTTGCCTAGGTACACCAAACAACATTAAATTTAATTTGTCCACTTCATCACCATCGTTAAGCATGTTATTTTCAATTATACAGGGTTACTGGTAACTCGACCACTTTTCTGTAGGAAGTGATAGAGGGACTCAAATGCAATAGATTTAACCCCCAATATGTAATTCCGAAAACTGATAGTTTTCGAGATAATTAACATTTAATGTTTTTCAACCAAATGTCCAAATTTCCACACTAGATCCTAAACTGAGAAAAACAGCTGTTGCTGATTCTGGTAATTTTTATTTTAGTATTTAACTAAAACATACACAAAGCTAACTTAGTATTATTTAATGTTTTTCAACGATATGATCCAATTTCCACACTACATCCCAAATTTAGAAAAAACCCTGCTGTCGATTCTAGTAACTTCCAATTTAGTTTTTTCCTGACACATACGCAAATTTAATTTAGTATTTAAATGTGTAAAAATACTAAACAGTTTCAAACTACATATAATTATTTAAAAAATAAAGAGCAAAATTTTTACATTCATTTCAAATTATTTTAAAAACTTCCTTATCTGATGGCCTATTCCAAGGACAAGAATGACAGTACAACCACAAGTAACTATTAAACAAAATTTATCAACATAATACAGAATCATCAACAACATGATATTCCAGCATGATGGTTGTCCAGCACATTACAGTATCGCAATTTAGCAGTTGTTGGACAACACATACTCGAAAAAATGTATAGGGAGGGGTGGACCCATCCCATGGCCTGCGCGGAGCCCAGATCTGACACCTCTTGATTTTTACGTCTGGGGTCACATGAAGGCATTGGTTTACGAGACTTCAGTTAATACTGCTGACGAACTAAGGCAAAAAATTATCAACACGAGTTACAAAAACCGAAGTGAGGAAGCGGATCCGTGCTTGTATCCGAAATCAAGGGCAACATATTGAACAAGATCTGTAGAAACTTTGGGTGGATTTAATTTGTTTTGCTTGGATAAAATCATCGACCGCATTAGCAAACATTCTAGTATGTAACTGAGTTATCAATAGTGATTGTATTGACATTCGTTCTTTTTGAATAGGTGATATTTATTTATAATCTTTTTGAAAAGGTTATTAGGTAGGAAAGTTTTTTTTAGCGATTTGTTCAACCGTTTGTATATTTTTTTTGAGCTAGATAATTTTCTTTCACGGTGAATGTAAAAATTTTGTTGATTATTTTTTAAATATTCGTATTTAGTTTGGAACTGTTTAGTATTTTGAAACATTTTAATACTAAGTTAGCTTTGTGTATGTTTTAGTTAAATACTAAAATAAGAATTACCAGAATCAGCAACAGCTGTTTTTCTCAGTTTAGGATCTAGTGTAGAAATTTGGAGATTTGGTTGAAAAACATTAAATGTTAATTATCTCGAAAACTATCGGTTTTCGGAATTTTATATGAGGGCTAAATCTATTACATTTGACTCCCCTATCACCTCTTGCAGGAAAGTGGTCGAGTTACCAGTAACCCTGTATAATCCGTTTTACTAGCTTCTTTTGAGATTTTTTCGCACCTAACTTAAATACTTGTTATGATTGACAACACAAGTTAAGCTTTACATTTTTCAGGCTTAAGGTACACTAGTCTCACTTTTTTTACTTTCGTGTCATTTAGTTCTGTAGTTTGTTGTCAATCATAACAAGTATTTAAGTTAGGTGCGAAAAAATCTCAATAAAAGCTAGTAAAACGGACTATATGATTGAAAATAACATGCTTAACGATGATGGATGAAGTGGACAAATTAAATATAATGTTGTTTGGTGTACTAGGCAAGTGTTTGATAGGGTGGATTGTTTTGATAAGTTTGACGAATTCACTCTTTTCATTCTAGTTAACCTAATTTAACAATAAAATAATGAAAATTCATTCATTCTTTATTATTTTTATTTTGCAGTAATTTAGTTTTGCATACACTATTTGGATTCTCAATTTTATGCTCAAATTTACCCTTCTCCTCCATCAGCCTATTCAGCATCAGCAAGTACAAATTCCATCTAAAACAAGAAGCACATGTTAAAATACAACACAATACGAATTTTTAAGAACTTTTTTCTAACTCTTCAAATAAAAAAGATAAGAGGGGTGGCAATTATAAGGAAACACCCCGTACACAAGTTGTGTAAACCTCACACGCAAATGTGTACGGCTTGGTTGTAAAAATACGAATACTTGAGGAATGCAGAGACCAAAATACAGCAAAATAGACTTACCTTGCTTTCAAAAACTCACGTAAAGGTGAAAACGATACAAATATGACACGTTGTCAACAATGACACTACGTCTATCCGCGGTCGGCGAGGGTTTCCGCGGCTATGAGGGCAACGGAAAGTGCACGGAAGTAGCGAATGCACTCGGCCGTAGCCCGTCCGGAAAGTGACGTCACTCCCGTGTAGTAGGTGACTTTCCGTGTCGATCCGTGCGGGACGAGAGATAGCAAATACGCTCCCAGAGTAGAACAGTTTGACTATTCGGCAACCCGCTTAACGCGCCATCTCCAACCGATTCCTCATGGTGAGCTGTTTGTAACCTTGAACTTTTTTACCGGTATTCGAAAGGAGCCTGCTCCTATTAGCTATCCTCCATAATTCAACCACCCGCAGAGGCCTACTGCATTTCATACCTAGACGGTCAGTCTTCATACATCAAGATTCTAGTGGTACGACCGTTAGTACGACCGTACCTTTGTTCCCAGGTTCTCCACGGCCTGGAATAGATTGTCAGAAGATGTCTATTTAAGCCCGTTATGAAAGTTCACCCGTTTTCAAAATTTATTCTCAACATCGTCTAGCATATTCGCGTAATCAGGGTGTTCATTTGAAAACTCCCCACCGCGGATTTATCGAAAACCACTGATTAAAAGAAAAAATGAAGTCGATTGACTCAGTACTTCTCACACATTACGGTGATACTAGTTTATTATTTTCCCATAGCATGAAGCTTTAGTCTGAGATCCCTTGCAACCAAATAATCGCCAGTCCCTCTCCTATAATTGTCTTATGCCGCTAGGTCTTTCCTTCACAGGTCAATGGACAGCCTATTACCATTACTACAAACTTTTTAGTTTTACAACGCCCCAACCCTCAACCACCCCAATTTCACCCCCACCCAAAAAAATGTAGAAAATGATGAACCCCTAAAACATCTTAAAATGAAGTTTTTGTTTTCATACTTTTAGTTTTTTGATTATTGCTACGCTGCCACTGACACGATTTTTAACAAACCGTGCTTTTCATCCTCACCGCGGTGAAAATATTGTCAAAATTGCATTAGAATCAATCTAATAGTGTCCCTTAGTTTCCGTAATAGGCTAGGCAATGTTCGGATGGACCTAAAAAGGTGATTTATGTCGCTAGGTCTTCCTTTACAGATTTGTGGACAACCTATTATGAATACAAGAAATATTTCAGTTTTTCAACCCCCCACCTCCTAACCACCCCAATTTCACCCCACAAAAAAAAAAACGCAGAAAATGATCAGGAACCTCTAAAACGCTTAAAAACGAAGGTTAAGCTGTTTTTATACTTTAGTTTTTATTATTATTTCTGCGCCGCCACTGGCACGATTTATAAAAAGCATACGCGTTTTCCATCTCCGCTACAGTAGTAATACTGTTGTCAAAACTTCATTAAAATCAATTCAACAGTTTCCTCGTTACACAATATAGAACGATCTAAAGCAATACTCGCGTATGTTTACACCAGAAAAAATTGTAAGTCCTTTGGTTTCTGTAATAGGCAAGGCAATATTCGGATCGACATCATAGGTCAGTGGACAGTCTATTATAAAAGCAACAAAATTTTCAATTTTACACCCTCCACCCCCGACCCCCCCAATTTCACCCCCACCCAAAAAGGTAGAAAATGATCATGAACCCCTAAAACGCCTAAAAACGAAGTTTGAGCGATATATTTTTTTGTGTTTTGTTAATTACTCCGCCGCCCATGAACAGATGTTTATCTACTACGACCCCACAGCATATCGCTGCCCAAATTTCATCACAATCCATGCAGCGGTTGCTGAGATTACGAGGCTAGAAAAAAGCGACAGACAGACAGACAGACAGACCGACAGACAGACAGGCCGTGGAAATGAGTGACGTGGATTTTCGTTATGTAGACATCATAACCCGCCCAAAAAGCGTATTATCTCAAAATCGAAAATTTTCGCGATCACAATACTCCCCTCACCTATCGGTGTGGGAAGTAAAAACGCCGAGACACGTCAAAAGATTTGTCAAGGTGGACATCTTTTTAATTAAAAACTACTTCCCTCTCTTGTACCCTCTGCCCACCAGGGTCATCTCCTTGAAAATTTTAAATGACAAGGGTCATAGTGTAATGGCGTGTTTCAAAGGTATGTCGAAGTCCTTTATTTTGACGCTTGGCTTTTTAAATCAGTCTTTATGTGCCGTCTCCTCTAAGAAGGTTGGTTATCGTTATGGCGATTCTTGCCTTAGATGCGGCTGCTCGGAATAATTCTAGTGATATACAGTGATACCATTCTCGCAAGTTTTTCAGCCACGAAGTGCGTCTTCTACCCGCACTTCTTTTTCTTGTATTTTCCCTTATATATTATCAGTTGCAGAATATGGTGTCTTACTCCACGCAGGTTTCCCCATTTTGACAGTTTCTACGATTTCTGTTTCTTCATTCATACACCTTAGAATTTCAATATTTGTGACCATTTCCGTCCAAGAGAATCTGAGTATGCGTCTATATACGAAAGCCTCAAGTCTTCTCAGATCAACTTTGTTCGTCGTCCACGACCTATTCTAGATCTTATTTCTCGAGTGTCCTGGTCAAAATGATACCTACCCAGGCATTTGTACTCTCTTAGAGCTCTTTCAGACGAGGATACCGTATCTCAGATACGCGTATTTGAGATACAGATAATCCACACATTCAAATGAAGCTGTTCAGACGGCTCCGGCGACGCATACAGTATCGCCAAAGTATCGCGATACTGATTCGAGTATGTCGTGCCATCCAGCCGCCGGCGACAGAATGCGTATCTCAGATACAGTATTACCATTATGTTATACCTTCGTGTTCAGACACGCATACTTTTGCAGCGGATTCCATAGGCGTTTTATTCTTTTGTTAGAAGTTGAATTAGCTACACGCATTAGTGCAAGTAACCAAATAATGGAGCATGCCATATATTTGATAATGAAAAATTTATTAGTTTGGTGGAGCCAAATCCATGTTTATGGGTTTATGCACTCCTTAATATCCATAACTTGAAATAATAAGTGCACTGCACTGCCACTGTTTTCGTACTGATGCAGAGTTACCTGTATGCGATACGGTATCCAGAAGTATCACTCACAAATTCTGTATCTCAAATACGCGTATCTGAGATACGGTATCCTCGTCTGAAAGAGCTCTTACTCTCCCCGCCGCCTCATTGCGAACATACAATCTTCCTTGAACATTTGTTTTGTTGATGGCTTCTTCACTGCGATTTCCGATTTTATCCATTATTCTTTGTAAATCCGAGCTGCTCTGAGCTATTACCAAGGTATCATTGGCAAAACGGATGTTGTTTATTGTTTCACCGTTAACCTTTTATTTTTATTACAATAAGTGATCAAAATAATGCTCGTTATCAGCCACACAATGATGTAGGCAATGTTAAAATTCCTGACGGCTGCAAAGTAATTGGGAGGATTTCAATTTATGATGCCCTAAATCAATGTACTCGGCAAACTGTCATTCTGTTTAACGCCTGACATAACTTCACACATGTACGTTTATGACCTTTTTACGAAATATACTGAACTGGACCTGTTGCAAATGCAAAAAAAGCAAAGTTTTAGATGAAGCCATCAATTTGAAGTTTTGAGTCATTTTGGCATAAATCCTAATACTTTGTTACGTAAAATTGTGGATGTGACTGATATTTCATTTGGCTTCGACTGGTGAGTTGAGTACTGTAAACAAATGACTACAGCAATTAATGATATTATCATTCATATTGGAGCAATGAAAATCATCAGGCTTTTGTAGAAGCGCATACCCAGTACCCCCAAAGAATTAATGTATGGACAGCAGGGGCGAATACAGACTTTATGTTGAGGGGGGGGGGGGGGGTGGAGATCAGGGCCGATTCCAGAATTATGGAACAAATTAAGACCTTATGAAATGATTCATTGAATCAGGGTTGTAGTATGTTCTAATAATAAGTGACTGATGAATTATTGTATTAATAGTGATAAGTTTTCGATAGATTTCTTTTAGTGTAGTAAATGAATCTAATCTCATCATGTTGCCCATTGATTCGATGCTCAGAAAATCAAGCCAGTCGCACTTTTAACGCGTTTTCGTACGAATTTCACTCGTGTGAATTCGTACGAACACGCACGAACGATCCCAGTACAATGGGAGCGCGCATACTGGACGCAAATTGGTCGTACTTAAACGCACGTGTAGTTCCGATGTCCGAAAATAATCCGAACTTGTTGGGATTTTTAAACGTTTTCGTGCGTTGAATCGTTAAACAATGAGTGCAAAAATATTAATTAACTTGGTTTAAGAAAACAAATGTTTATGGAAATCATTCCTTTTTAGATATATTTCACGAATACTTTTCTATGATAGTGACGACTGCGTACTAAATTCGTACGATCACTATTGATACGAATCGTATGATTCAAATTCGCATCCAAAGTTGGGCTGGCCTTAAGGTGATTTCTAACTGGCGTCAAGTTCACGTATTGTGAAAAATCGCTTGTAATCGTGTGCATGAGAATTAGGCCTATTTGCCCAAACGCTATTTCACGGTGCACAAGATTGAAAACTTGTTTATTAATGGGCATTTATTTGGATATGTTGGAAAATACTACCAATCCGCTTATCACTAAAACTATTGAAAACGAAATCGAAGATGAGGATGAGATGAGGCTGATATATATTTCCGTTCTTCCTGTTCGGCAATGGCGTTTGCAGAATAAATGCGGATAGGGCGAAGAGGGCCTATTATGGCTTGTTAAATCTGCTGATTAGACTTTTTTCTATTAGGCCGTTTAAAAACTACTTTCTTTACTCCCCAGCCTGGAGGTTTGTATGACCTTCATCAACGCAGCATTGAAAGCTGCCATGATATCCCACAACATGTTTTTGCAATTGTTCGGCAGGAATTTGAACATCGCCTATATCGCTGTTTAGCCAAAACTATGTTCTTTACTCCCCAGCGTGGAAGTTTGTATGACCTTCATCAACGCAGCATTGAAAGCTGCCATGATATCCCACAACATGTTTTTGCAATTGTCCGGCAGGAATTTGAACATCGCCTATATCGCTGTTTAGCTATTAACAGGGAACATTTTGACCACTTATTGCAATAAGAGGTGATATTTGTGTGTGTTTTTGCATTGGTTTTTGTTTTCTATTTGAACGAGTTAAGATACAGATTTTTCTAATTTTCTCGAAAACGAATCAACCCATTTTAAAAAATCAAACGTCAAAATAAACATACATTTGAAACAAGTTATTACTCGATATCCCTTGTCATTTAAAATTTTTAAGAGGATGACCCTGGAGCATAGAGGGTACACGAGGGTGAAGTAGTTTTTGGTCAAAAAGTTGTCCCCCTTGACAAATCTTTGGGCGTGTCTTGACGTTTTTTTAATCAGTGGTTTTCGATAAATCCGTGGTGGGAAGTGTTCAAATCAACACTCTGTATAACGAGCTGGTATACGATACTCTCAGGAGTAGTGGTCGAATCGTTTATAATCAATCACCTTGCGATGTCATAACGTACGTGATTTTACTAAATTCAACACCTTTCCGAGTTTTCGCGCATAAATACTGTTACGCTCCCCCGTGGTGCGCCCCCACTTATTTGCCTCAGATGAGGGAGTCATGAGCATTCATTGCTAAGTATAATAATTTCTGGCATTCTACACTTTTTGCCATACTTCGTAGTATGATGTAGGACATCTAAAGGACTATTTCCAACATCCTTCTTGCAGGACTTAATTCCAACACCCTTCTCGATAAAGCTCTTCGTTTTTTTTTTTGTTTATGTCGTTCGTAGACTTCCTCATGGAAACATCGAGGATGGATCCCTCCTGACTCTCGGTGGAGTCATAACGTCTAGTCTCAGAAGATAAGTTTGCCGAACATACCCATTCTTAGAAAAAAAACATTGCATAAAACTTTGTCCAACTTCTGCATTTCATTTCTCAACCACAACTGACCTTGGCACCCCACTATTCACCACCTGAGTTGGTTTCAAGCGAACCCGTTGAGCTCCCGATCGCTTCTATGGGGCTGGATTGCAACGGCAATGTTTCAGCTTCGTAGAAGGTTTACCGCGAGCATTGAGATATTTCAACCCTCATCAACAGACTTCCCCTAATCTAACCTCTTCATAATAGCCATGGCACTATGGTATTTAGGTTTTGCCTTCGCGGTAGCTTATCTATAAAAGAATGTCGTTTTGTGTACATTCTGGCGTAATAACTTCTGTTCAATATTTTTGCATTCTTTTATTTGATGAATTATGATTTCAATGAAACAAGCTCATTTTCAGTTTAGGCTAAGATCAAATAATTTAATAAATGAACATGATATCTGTTACTTATAGTTATGTCTACAGTCTCTCATTTTTTCCGACTACTTCTGATTATACTTACTCATACTGATCCTCAAACTGGACTAGATTATCCACATATACAGGGTGGTACACTTTATAACGGCATAACTTCAGGACATCATAGATAACGTTAATATAATGATAATTTCTATATCTACTCATAGTCGAGAAAGCTTCGCTTTCGAGATAGAGGGTGTCCAAGTTTTAATAAAAATCTAGATTATTTTGATTATTTCGTAAAATGCTGCTTAGAAAAATTTTAAAACTGGAACACAGGATAAACTAACTCCATGATTTAGAGAATGTAGCGATAAATTACAAAAACCAGTGGGTATACAATTACCCTTTTTCTTAAACTTATTTCATCACTGACTGACTTTGCTATAAATGACAATAATATTATTCAATGCGTGATGCTTTTTAAAACAAAATTTTTCTCCCGTTATGTAGGACTACTGACAGCAAATAGTCTGAAGTAGGCTGATTTATTTTTGAGGTTTTCATCAATGTTATATTTTTGAAGTATCACTAGATTAAAGCAAGTCTGTATATTACCTTTTAGAAGGAGTTCGAGAATACCACAGACGACAGCCACATCGTAATGGTTTCTCAAATGTCCACAATTAGTTCGTTTATCAGGGTTTGAGCGCCATTCCCATAAATCCGAATCATTGCTATATTAAACCGTAAGAAACAATCGAATAGTGAGTAAATTTAATGAGGATCCAAGGACAAGTCGGAGAAGCGGAACTACTACCACTATTCTAAGAGTTTTAAAACGGGATCATCGATATCCTTTTCATTTACGAGTACAAAGCTTCCACGGTTTACAACCGAAGACGAAGAACAGGAGATAGTCCTTTTTAGGTGGCTACTGGGCAACGAAAAAATGTTCTGCGGACCGACGAATCATGTTTGACTTGACTCGACGTGATATTGTAAATTTCTGTAATCAACGTGTGTGGGCCCATGAAAGTTCTCCTTCTTATTAGTGACAGGATTGGTTGTAACTATCATGAGAAAAATCAGAAAAAAATGTATCCCATGCAGTTTGAAAATTATGGGCATTTAAAAAAAACTAGAAATTTTCTCAAATTATAACAACTTTTCGGTTATTGTGGTTAACTTTTATTTTTGTTCATTTAAACTTTGAAACCGTAACCCTAAATAATTTTTCTAGAAGCACAGTCAAAAATAATGACACAATTGCCCCAAGTTTTCTAGAATGAAGACTATTTATTAAACTATAAATTTAAGATTTTCAAAGTTTGCCAACTTTGAAAGACCCTCCTTTAAAAAAATGTACTAAAGTACCATGGCAAGTACCATTAAAAGTTGGCGCATTTAACCAGGATTTTAAAATGGTACAATACTTGTTAGTTTCATACTAAAAAAACGAGTAAGAAAATAAAAACCTCAAGTAACCCGATGTTTGCTAACCCATTTCACTCTGATCAGATGTCCTTTATTCGCACAAGCTTTTGGTAGATTCTTAATTTTACGGCAAAATGATGAGAGATATGCATAATGTACATATTTGCTATGAATGAGTGAGACAGATAGTGACGCAAAGTCAACAAAAATAAGTAAAATTAATAAAATAATGGAAAATTTTGACCTAGTTGAGTGTAGGTTTTTATACAAGTCAGGCAATGAATGTTCAAATTGTTTACCATCAGCCTTAATACACGCCCTGCATCTTCTTAAAAAAGATCTACTTATTAGCCAGGCATACCCTCGAGAGTTCATGTCCTCAGCAGCTTGAGAAATTCGTTTATGCAGCTCGCTCTCAATGGGCTTTTGAATAAACTTTTTCTTTGAGAACACCCCGATAACAAAATTCCAGGGAATTTAAATCTGGGGAACGGACTGGCCACTAGATAGTGCCTGAACGTCCACATCCACCTCCTGGATATTTTTTGTCAAGGAAACCTCTTATTTGCACTGCGTAATGCGCTGGGCAGCCATCTTGTTGATACCTCATGTGGCGACGATATGTTAAGCGGTCTACAGACGTTGATGCATGCTGCGACTCAGGTATCGACTTCTACGTTTCATAACGCAAGTAGCAGCGTGTGTGGTACATAATCACGAATTTGGTATCAGTTGCGGCTTGCAGCGATGCAGATTTTGGAATCCTATTATGGACGGTGAGCCATGTCACCGAGCCGGTGACGCTGATGCAGTGATGCAGGTTCCAAAGTGTATAGTATTGCGTCGGTGCAAAGAAATAAGCCCACCCTACTATTCTTGTGTTGCATAAAACGTGCATGAAATATCAAGTCGATTCGGGCATCGCAACAGGTTTCGATTTGAGTAGGAACTTATGCAACTGATGCAAGTTTCATGAAACCTTGAGTCGATTGAGGAATCGCAGCTTACATCAACGTCTGTAGGCCGCTTTAGTGGTACGTCCTCTAACAAAGTTGGTAAATTTTATCGTAAAAAATGTTGGTAACTCGTGCCATTCAAATTCTTAGGCAGCTCAAAAGGCCCAACAACTTTGCCGTTTAAAATTCCGGTCCCCAGGCTTACTTTAAAGCGATACTGGGATCCGTCTTCTCGCATTGAATGTGCCTGGCTAATAAGTAGATCTTTTTTAAGAAAATGTAGGACGTATATTGAGGCTGATGGTACACAATTTGAACTTTGATTGTAATAAAAACCTCAACTTAAACTAAGCTAGATTTTTCATTATTTTATTAATTTTACTTATTTTTGTTGACTTTGCTAAAAGTGGCGTCACTATCTGTCTTGCCCACTCATGGCAAACATGTCCACTATCCACCTCTCCCATCATTTTGCCGTAAAATTAAGAACCTACCAGAAGCTTGTGCGAATAAAGAACATCTGACCTGAGTGAAATGGGTTAGCAAAAATCGGGTTACTTGAGGTTTTCCTTTTTTTACTCGTTTTTTTTTTATATAAAACTAACAAGTATTGTACCATTTTACAATCCTGGTTCAATGCGCCAACTTTTAATGGCACTTGCCAAGGTGCTTTAGTACATTTTTTTTAAAGGAGGGTCTTTCAAAGTCGGCAAACTTTGAAAATTTTAAATTCATAGTTTAATAAATAGAAAACTTGGGGTTATTGTGTCATTATTTTTGACTCTGCTTCTAGAAATGTTATTTAGGGTTACGGTTCCAACGTTTAAATGAACAAAAATAATAAAAGTTAACCACAATAACCGAAAAATTGTTATAATTTTAGAAAATTTCTAGTTTTTTTTAAATGCCCATAATTTTCAAATTGTATGGGATAGATTTTTTTTCTGATATTTCTCATGATATTTACAACCAATCCTGTCACCCCGTAGCGGCTTGACGTTGACTTCTGGGACACCCTGTATATGTGGCTAGGACTATACAATTTTAACCTATTTGGCCTTTATATACTTCCACAGCGATTGAATTCTATAAAAACTTATTTGATTAGAAGTTGTATACCGAATTCTTAACAATTAATAATAGTATCTAAGAAAATTGACAAATATTTCGTAAACGGCCCATGGTAAGAAAACATCGCAAGAATACTTTTTTTATTTTAAAAGGCATTGATCATCGAACAATATTATTGTTATTTGCAACAAGGTCACTGTCGTAAGAGTTTTTATAAAATTAATTGTTTAGCTATATCTCCACCACTTGTTTTTGTAATCTGTCATCATAAAGGTACAGATCCACATGCTCAAATCGAGCACATAAGCATGCTATCAATGAGCAACTGCTACATCGTAGCATGTGTGTACGTACCTTGCTCGAAATAAGTATGCTAATTTCGAGCATGCTCAAGAACCGACGGTCGTGCGATTAAATGCAAATGTGTCAGGTTCATGAGCTTGCTAATTTTAAGCATGCTTAATAAGCATGCTTAACGCCTAAATCATGCAAGATCTTTAGCTTATCCTGTGTGCCAAATTTCGATTTTTCTAAGCAACGGTTTGGGAAATATTCCAAATAATATAGATTTTTTTTTTTAAATTTGAACACTCTGAATTTCGAAAATAAAGCTGTCACAAATATAAGTAGGTAGGTATATATTGAGAAATTGTCATTATTTCAACATTATCAATAACTACAAATGCTAAAAACGCCTTTATTATCTACTATTACTCTTATTTTCCGGATACTTTCCTGTAGTGACCTGGGTTGGCAATCCGGCAAGTTAGGACCGTCTTAGTAATATTTTTACTAAATATGTCATATACATGAGACTATTTTTGTGAATTAAAAATTTCTCGAATACCTAGAAATCCGCAGCAAAAATGGTTGGCCGAATACATTTATTGGTTTGTATGTTCCTAGAAACTGTCACCAAGCGTCAATAACTACTCATCATTAGCAGTAGTAGCTCAGAGTACAGCCCTGAATTCCGTCAAAGCATGTGACAGGACTCATTCTGGGGTATTTTTTTAGTTATCCGAACAACTGTTGGCTGTTAGCACGGCTGACAGTACAGACTTACCGGAAAAATGGTATAGAAACTCGTCAACATACCTATTTTTGTTATTAGTAGGCGTCGTTTTTTATTCTGATTCTAATTGATTTTCTGGACTAGCATTTAAGTATTTTCACAATTGGGCCATATTTCATAGTGACGAAATATGTTTTTTATAGGACCTAAGAGAAGAAGCGGATCCAAAGAAAATGCCTGATTTGGTTCCAAATATTCTGCACCTTATTAGGTTCATTTGGCTTAATAGCCCTCACTATAAAACCAAAGAAAAAATTACTCTACTATGTAGAGCTTTGAGTAACCAGATAATTATACAGTGCAATGATTATATCGACTTGGATGTCGTATTTGTAGAAAAGAAGACAAGGAAAGCAATTGCTATGTTTGAAACATGCATTGAGTGCATGACCAAATACATAAGACATTACGTTTTGGTAAGATAATGTCATATATTTAATTTTTAGTCAGTAATTGGGATTTTAATAATCAACATATTAATAAAATGCTAGCACCAATTAACATTATTAATTGACCTTTAAATTATTCTTTTTACAGGAACATTATTCTGTCGACCGAATATTGGACGTATTTATGAAACTTTCACCGTTTTGACAATAATTTTTTATCAGTCATAACGCGTTGTTCTATAGTTTATGTAGGTACTAAGTTCCATAATTATGAACCTCAAATGTGTCACGTTATAATATAATCACTTCATCATTTCTGTAAAAGATTGCCGATAATTTAAATATTACGCTCTTTTTGGAAAAATCATTTAAGAATATAATCAGACACTTACTGATTGTATCAAATTTTATTATTCCACCTTCAACAATGGTGAAGATAGTAAATGAATGGAAGATCGTAGATTCGTATAGATTTGATTCCTCTTTTCATATTTGTTTCTCTTTTGACAAATATATTTAGTAATTAAGGCAGTGACGCGTAATTTTAGTGTCGAGAAAGAAACCGGATGACGCTTGATATTTCTAAAGGCAGTCTGGAAACTTTTTTGCCATTGCACCGTAACCGCAAAATGGGAGGGATCGGGAATAAAGGGGGGGATGTTAAAACGTGAAAAAAAAATCGCTAAGTAACCGAATGGAAATTTGGTAGCATTTTAGTACACCTACCAACTAATATTCCAAAAAATCGTCATCCGAAATCTCCGGGCGGTTTGCGCGTATCGATTTTCTTTAAATGAAAAAAAAAAGAATCGCGACGAAACCGGTCGGGACTTGATGGAAATTCTTTTTTTGTAGATAACGTGTGTACAAATAAATACAATACAATACTTTAATCCGTTTCTGCTGGGCAGTTTATATATGAGAAATTTCAGCTTAGAGTTCGATTTTTCACGTCATTTTCGTTAGAAATCGTTAAAAAATTGCTAATATTGTTTAAATCGGATGACTTTTTCCATACATGTTGTTGGGAGGTTTAGATATGATATGTATCATTGTCATTCGTTTTTATTATGTTTAACCCCATTTCTAAACCCCTACAGGGGGTGAAATTATTGAACGCCTTCCCTAGCTATCCTATCAGAACCGCTTCTAACCTCGCTTTTACGCCTAATATCGTACAAAGATAGGCAAGTTAGAGTAGAATTCTCAGTTTACTTGTATTAGTAGATATTTGAGGCCAATTGCAACATTCAGTTTTATGTGTAGTTCTTTATTTATGGGGTTAATATTCATATTGTTTCGAAATACTTCATACTCTACTGTAATTGGACTCAGATATCTACCAATACATGCAAACTAACAATTCTACTCTAACTTATCCATTTTTGTGTGATAATAAGCGTAGAAGCGAGGTTAGAAGCGGTTCTGAAGGGATACACGGAAGGCGTTCAATAATATCACCCTCTAAGGGTTGAGAAATGGGGTTAAACATAATAAAAGTGGATGACATTGATAGATGTCATAGTCGGACCTCCCAAGAATATATAAAAAACGTCTGCCCTTTTAAACAATATTAACAATTTTTTAACGATTTTTAACGAAACTGAAAATCGAAGTTCAAGCTAAAATTTCTCATAAACTGCCTGGCAGAAACATATGACAGTATTTTTTGTGTTATCTTCGAAAAAAGCAAAGAATTTTCCATCAAGTTCCGACCGGTTTCGTCGCGATTCTTTTTTCTTTCATTTATAAAAATCGGTACACGCGCAAACCGCCCGTAGATTTCGGATGACGAATTTTTGTAATATTAGTAGATCAGTTGAATGCTACCGCATTTTCATTCCATTACTTACCAGTTTTTTTCACGTTTTAACACCCCCCCCCTCTATCTCCCATCCCTCCCATTTTGGGGTTATGGTGAAATGACAAAAAAGTTTTCAAACTGCTTCTACAACTCAAATACCAGGTCATCCAGTTTCTTTTTCTTACCAACAAAATTACGCGACATTGCTCTGCATATAGTATGTTTAATTTTTTACAGATGAGTTTGAATCATCCTGTGTTTAGAAATAATAGCAGTAATGTTTAATTTCGATACATTTATCTTAGTAAATAGAAATAAATCATGTTAATAACATGAAATAAATGTACACTTAACTGCAGATTGCAGAAGGGCATAATAAGTATGGCGAAAAACCATGGGACCTGGACAAGGCTCCTGTCTTCAATAGCGTCGACGGTTTTATTCAGAGATGCAAGGATATGATTGAAGTATGCGAAGCTATGGTTGTCTTCGGGAGGCACGATGAGACTGAAAACATAGAAAAGCCTCTATTTGGTACTTCTAAAGGAATTCAATTCGAAAACTGGGTCGATAGAATCGAGAAAATGTTTAGTGATGCGCTAGAGGATATTCACAATGTAAGCCTTCATTTTATTCTTTTATCTAAACGTGTCGATAAAGTCGCGAAAATATGAAGCTTAATCACTTCTAAGGCAGAAAAGGGCACCTAACATCTAAAATAAATTATCATTTAGTGAGATGAGTAATGGCTAATTACTACAGCGAAAACAGCTTCTTAAACGGAAAGACCATTGCAAGGCAGATGGCTTTTTATCGTGCCATATACTTCTATGAGAAACGGGTGTTGGAGATTTGAAAGAAACATAGATAGCTCAATAAAACTAGATCCATAATAAATAATATACAATCTAATAGTGATATTAGCGCTGACTGCAAAGATAATTTTATCGTTCATCAAATGTAGCTTGTTCTATTTAAAGTTTCACGTAGTATATTATGTTCCTATGAGGTTTCTAGATGAGGATTATAAGCGGATCTGTGATTATTATAAATTTACGCTGCTCTCTCGTGATGACACTTATAAAGCTAAAGTTAGTGTATTACAGAAAAAAAAACGATTGCATCAAAAGGGAGAAACAGCTAACATCAACAATGTTCGAGTATCTTAGGATCATATTCATAGTCGATACTCAAGGGTCCCTTAATACTTGAGGGTCCCTTAAATAAGGTTTTATGTTTCGAAACTTACTTGAGGGCCGCTTACGAAATGCTCCCTTGAGTAATACTCAAGCAAGCAAAATGTCAAGATGAAATTTTGTTGCAGTTAAGGCGATTTTGTAGGTTAATTTTTGGAGTAAGGTGTTGTCAGTTTCTGTCACATCCGGAAAAATCTCCGACACAAAACACGATATACTGGCACAAAACAAAAAAAAATCAATAGAAAACATCAAAATGCGTTGGCATAAATATAACAAATTGAATTCTATTTGAGATATGACAACGTCGCGAAATGAATCCTGCCATATTGTAGATGTTGTCTAGGAAACAGATAAACAAGGAAAGCCACACTTGAGCGTCCCTCAAGTATCCCTTGAGTGTTACTTAAGGGAACCTCAAGTATTACTCAAGGGACGACTATGAATACGGCCTTCGAGCCATGAACTGCAAAAAGCTCTAAAGCTAGTTCGAAGGCCAAACCTGCTGTACCTTTTGCTAAACCTAGGTCTACGCCGTTTAGTTAAGGGGCTAGGGTATAGAGCGCGAACTTGGGAATCGAAGAAAATACGTATTCTGGTGTTACCACTTTCTCAAGTATGTGTGTCTAAAATAAAATGAGGGTAGGTCAGTCTGAAGGTTGCCTTGCGATATTGCTGACGGCCGATCGCCGCGAAGAGGATTTCAATCAATTCGGTGTCCTTGTTTTGATATCACGTTTGGTTTGTTAAATTACAGACATTTGAAAAGTGTATGACTGTGCATTGAGAGTTTATTTGCACACTTATTTTTTTTAAATCGCTCTAAGTTATCCTTTACTATAGTGTTAACTATCACCTTCTGAAATTTTATTTATGTAGTTTGAAAGAAAAGTGAGTTGTGCGAATGTGTGTGTACTTGCGAATCCGGGTTTTACATGGCAAATACATATGTATAAATATGTATCCAGGCCCCTTATGTATTATAAACGACAGTTCTTCTAACATAGTCGTCTTTCTAGGTCAATCAATCATTATATTTATTTCTTAAGTAGCAAATGAGTTGATTCAGCTCAAATAAATTTATAATACCCACATAAAAATGGCGTGAATAAGTGAATTGACTCCTCATTAAAAAAAGTAGACAATGATCGGTGGCCTTTGAAACACCTAAAAATTAAGTTTTTTTAAAGTGGTAGTGTCTTGTTGATTTCTCCTCCGCCACTGGCAAGAGTTCCAACAACGCATTTCCTCCACGGTATTAATACGGTGTTAAAATTCCATCACAATCATGTTCGTAGTTTCCAAGTTACACGTTATACAGGGTGGCCAATCGGGTGACGATAATAATTTTTTTTTAGATAGCCTGTACCGAGACCTATCCAAAACACCCCTATATATGTGTACCGATTATTGATGGTTTTCGAGTTATGATTTTTTTTTGAAAACTTAGAGATTTTCCAGTTTTTCCAAGAAATCGTCAAAAACAAAAACAAGAATGCTTTTTGGCTTTTATTTTTTTCTGCGATTATACTCAATATTAAGCCTATTTTAATATTCAATAAAGAGAACCTGTACATCCGAACAATAATTAAGTACATTTTGCGGCCAAAGTTTGAAATCTCTGTTTTTAGTCAGGAGATCAAAACCTTCAAAATAAGATTAAAAATACTTGTGTCTGGTTCTGGAGCTTCAAAATAATCTTGAAAACTTTGCAAGACATTGCACTTTCGAAATAGTAATGAAAAAGTAGCACTTATGGGGACTTTTTGCGCCGTACGTGAGTGTTAAAGGTAAAAAGGTGATAATTCGCGAATTTCCAAAATGATTTAAAAAACTATTATTTTGCTTTGTTATGACAAATTAAAGAAAAATAAACTCGTAACAACTAATAAACCCGATAATCATTGATGTTTTGATGAGTTTTAATAAAAAAACTAATACCCAAATTGTGATTTTTGAAGTGTTTTTACTATGTACTATTGAACTTCTGCTAAATTAAGTTGTATGGAAAGTTAACAAAGGAAAGGAATAATAAACGATAATCTGACTTCCAATTTCATGGTAGAATTACCTGGGAAGCGATGTCGTAGCATACGCCATCCCTTTCTTTCAGACTAGCTTTTTGCGAGCTCATGTCGGCGAAGCGCAGTTGTGTTAATTTTCGGTAATAGGCAAGGCAATGTTCGGATGGACCTAAAAAGGTGATTTATATCACTAGGTCTTCCTTGATAGGTCAGTAGACAGCCTATCATGAATACAACAAGTTTTTGACCCCCCCAAACACCCAAATTCCACCCCCACCCAAAAAAACGCAGAAAATGATCAAGAACCTGTAAAACGCCTAAAAACGAAGTTTGAGGAATATTTGAAATTATCTACTAAGACCCCACAGCACATTGCTGCCCAAATTTCATCACAGTCCATGCAGCGGTTACTGAGATTACGAGGCTAGAAAAACGCGTACAGACAGACAGACCGACAGACAGACCGACAGGCAGACCGACAGACAGAACAACGGAAATGAGTGACGTGGATTTTCGTTATGTAGACATAACGCCCAAAAAACCTATTATCTCAAAATCGAAAATTTTCACGATCACAATCCTCCCCTCACCTATCGGTGTGGGAAGTAACGATAACGCTTCCCAGGTAATTCCGCCATGGAATTAAAAGTCATATTGTTGTTTTATTATTCTTTTCCTTTGTTAACTTTCCATACAACTTCATTTACACAGCAAAAAGCACAGGTATTAATTTTTTTTATAAAACATCAATGATTATCATGTTTATTAGTTGTTATGAGTTTTTTTTCTTTAATTTGTCATAATAAAGTAAAATAATAGTTTTTTAAATCATTTTGGAAATTCGTGAATTATCACCTTTTTTACATAAATAGTAACGTACGGCGCAAAATGTCCCCATAGGTGCTATTTTTTCATTATTATTTCGAAAGTGCAATGTCTTGCAGAGTTTTTAAGATTAGATTGGAGCTCCAGAACCGGGCATAAGTATTTTTAATTTTATTTTGAAAGTTTTGCTCTCCTGACTAAAAACAGAGATTTCAAACTTTGGGCCCAAAATGTACTTAGCTATTGTTCGGATGTACAGGTTCTCTTTATTGGATATTAAAATAGGCTTAATACTGAGTATAATTGCTGAAAAAAATAAAAGCCAAAAAGCATTCTTGTTTTTGTTTTTGACAATTCCTTGGAAAAACTGGAAAATCTCTAAGTTTTCAAAAAAAAAATCATAACTCGAAAACTATCAATAATCGGTACACATACATGGGGCTGTTTTGGATAGGTCTCGGTACGAGCTATCTAAAAAAAAATTATTATCGTCACCCGATTGGCCACCCTGTATAGTTACACGTGTCACATCCAAATTCTAAGTTCAGAACGAAATCATCAATCTTTTTAAAGAGAAATGCATGCTGCAGCGGAGATAGATCTATTGAAGACCATGAAGAGTGATAGCAAGAACTGGATAAACGTAGCAGTTTAAAGAGGGCAGCAAGATAGGTTACCTAAATTCCATGTATATTTTCAAAGTGTCAATGCCAATACCACATACTTAGCTAAGGAAAGAGAGGGGATACCGCACGCCCGTTTGATGCTATATGAATTAGCTGTCATTAGCTGTTACCGAAAATGAATAGTCACCAAAATATTTTTTTATGATATTTAGCGTTTTTAAGACCAACCATTGTGAAATATTGTGGTGTGCATAATGGTAGGGTGTGCAGCTTACGGTTTTAAAAGCCATAGCAGCAAGAAGGAGCCAGCAATAACTTATCACAGGTAAATTTTGGTAGTTTTTTGGTGCCATTTGGTAATAGAAATGTCAGTCGCGCGTTCCGTCCTCTCTTTTTCCTTGTCTAAGATCACATATAAGGCATAGCCTTCTAGGTGGTAGCAGTTCTATTGTCTCATAATAGTACAAATAAATGAAATGAAATATGTATTGCCATAATATTCCATAGATATAAAATTCAAATGCAACACTCGGATGGGCCTAAAAAGCACACGATGCCATCAAAGTCAATTTTTCGACAGACACTATAGACAGGCCGACAGATCGACAGACAGACCGACGGAAATGAGTGACATGGATTTTAGTTATTTAGATATCACAATACGCCCCTCACCTATCAGTATAGTAGATTGGTGGTACGCTGAGAGGATGAAAAGTCTTCAAATACATTAAAAAATACCTTAAACCACAAGGTCCATATCGCATATTCGTAAAATAATTCTTTTCTGCGAACTGGTTTATTTTGGGAAAAAAATTCAAGAGATATTTTTTGTTTAGAATAAAACATGCTATCGGAAATAAATTTTTAAATGGTAAACAAGTAATAAGACAAAAAGTTGCATTGGAAATCAATTTTAGGGGTTGCGTTTTCCACCCCTTACAACCATGGGGTAAACCAAATAAATTACTGGCTGTCTTTTTGGTAGTAGAAAATGTCAGGTTAATTTCAATATTGTAACTTTAATAGTGCTTGTGGAAAAAATTGTTAAACATATTTAATGTACCCCTTTTAAGGGGCTGTATTTAAAAAGGGATGCTCCAATGAAGTTTCTTTATTTATGAAAGAACCTATCTTTTATTCGATGAGGAATCACCCCCTTAAAGGTTTTACACTTATTTAGTTACACCCTGTATTATGAATAATATTGTCGACAAGGCAGATATTTCTTAGAGAAATTACTATTGTCAACCTATAACTATTGAGGTCTAAAAGGGGTGATACACGTACGAGCAAGTAGCGTACTTATGGCTCGACGACCTTTTTGGCCTGTGTGTCACCGTAAGTACGCGTACTTTAAAACCGTCGCGCAAATCGCCGGCGAGCCAACTGGTTTGAAATGTTGCTCGTAGCTGGTTTCAGCTCGTACTGCGAGCCGCGAGCCACCACTTTGTTTTGGCAGGCCATCGATGCGCAACGCTTGTTGTGCTTGGCGTTTGTAAAAAGTTTTGTTTATTTAGGAAAATTATCAAAATGAGTGATTTCAGCTTCACGTGTGTCACCGCGTCGAGTCGAGTAAGTTCGCGAACTTAAAAACCGCGTACTTAAAGTTCGTACGTGTATCACCCCTTTTAGGCTAACAATGTTTCCTTGTCCATGACCAGCAACGTCAGTAAGCGATGTGCGATGGTCTGAAAAATACTAAGGTCAATTTAACTATACGCTAATATTTGCTTCGCATGGGATGCCATGTGTCGTCGTCGTTATGGCCGCGGGCTAGCTCAACAAAAAGATCTGGCGCTAGTTTTGATGGGCTTGGGACTGTGGATATTGGCTCCTGCGCTGACCGAAGAACGACTTTGTTTTAGGTCGAGTTCAGAATATTCGACGTACAATTGGCTGATTGGTACGACGATATCCTCAAGTTCAGGACCAGAATGAAGGACATCGAGACTGTGGTCGAAAATCTAACAAATGCGGTATTTGACATTGTAGCCAACGTTGAAGAGGGCATCGAAAGCTTAGCGGCGTTGCACAACTATACCAGAAGGAAAACTCTAGTGACCCTGTTCGACGGGAAGACGTTAGCAGTATGTGTACCTACACAATACAAATAGTCTAAGATCCGAATATAAGACCACCTTCACCGAACTGGTTAGTGGATGAAAAGCATTTTATATCAAATTTAATATGTTAAAAATTTCAGTCCAAGATGTGATTAATTAAATATTGAAAAATTAATTTTTTTAAACATTTTACTGGTTTGGTTAATAGACAAATCACATATCAATCGAAAGTATGAAGCCCATAGAATACGCAAACGTTAGGTTGGCTACGTTTTTCTCGTCCCAACTATAGGGTAGGCAGGTATAAACAGGTAAACCAATAATAGTAATTTGCACCGGTGTGGTTAATGCATGAAACTTATATCAAAATAAAGATAATTTTATTGCAAACACTTCGATATAGGGTTGTCTGCAAAAAATCAGTCTGGAATTCCGGTTGTCGAATTTTAAAGATCAAATTATTGCTGCCAGTGAATACGTGCGCCAGAGAGGTCCGAGCGATACATATACACGGAGAACTATCCCGTGTATTAACAAAGGACGCAGCATAGCAGCTGCGTGTAGCTTGGCCATTGAACGAATTCGACAACCGGAATTCCAGACTGATTTTTTGCAGACAACCCTACATCGTCGTGTTTGCAATAAAATTATCTTTATTTTGATATAAGTTTCATGCATTAACCACACCGGTGCAAATTACTATTATTGATTTACCTGTTTATACCTGCCTACCCTATAGTTGGGACGGGAAAAACGTAGCCTACCTAACGTTGCATATTCTATGAGCTTTATACTTTCTATTGGTATGTGATTTGTCTATTAATCAAACCAGTGAAATGTTTAAAAAAAAATAATTTTTCAATATTTAATTAATCATATCCTGGACTGAAATTTTTCAGCCAACCCACTCGCGATATGTTTCTTAACATATTAAATTTAATATAAAATGCTTTTCATCCATTAACCAGTTCGGTGAAGGTCGTCTTATATTCGGATCTTCTACTTAAATTATTACAATGTAGCTTAGGCAACTCGTTCAGCATTTGTCTATTTGATCGAACATAAAAAATGACTAACGTTGCGGCTATTCCATTAGTACAGCACAATCAATTTTCGCAAATAAAAAATGGCGTCAAGTAGTCTGACTCCCGCACTTACCCGGGAATAACATTTTGGGGTTACTGAACTTTCCACCTTCTACTTCATCAACATTTCACTCCCATAGATACCTGCGGGCACTTATTGTAATAAATGGTCAAATGTCATTGGACAAGTCTGAATACGATATCCCTATAACGCCTATACACAGAGTAAATCAAGCTGTAAACCTCGGATTTTTGTGACCAAACGATATATCCTTTCATTTTCAATAAAATAACTCTGTGAGTGTATGTAAAACGAACAACTAAAATATAACGCCACAATAGTATTTAAAGAAGTCTTATATCGAGATAATATGTCAAGTATGCTGATAAAATAATTTTATAGACGTGATGCATAATTATCATGCAGACCAGGTAGGCTTTAAAATATTAACTGACCCAGTATGAATAGAACGATTCTTCAATCTTTCAAATGCATCAGTTTTAGGGTACCTTCGTTCTGGAAATCGGTATACATATATTCTAGAAGCAAGTAGACAATTTCTCAAAAACGATCTTCCCGAATACCCTTCATTTTTATTCTTCCATGGAAAAATTCATTTTTGAAGCCCGGTATTCACATAGTACGAAATTATTGGGAAGGTTATGAAAACTCAATATTTCAAATCCTACCTGATAAATCTGCTTGATAATTATACATCACGTATATAAAATTATATCCTTAGCATACTTAACTTATATTATGATCTCGATAATTTAGGGTTTTGACTTGATCAAATACTTTTATGGGCTTATATTTTTGTTGTCCGTTAAATAAAACTAAAATTTCATAGTAACTTTCTAAAAACAAATAAATTTCAGTACATAAATTGAAGGTATATTTAAAATTTGCAAAAAATCGAAATATCAGAAAAACTGATGAATGTAGGTATATGAAATGCTATACAAATATGAAGCGCATATTAAATGAAATATTTTGGCAAAATAAAAGGGTTACATTTAAAAAACAAGAGAAAAATCTAGATCTTGCGGTCTACCTCACCCTTGTATATGAATATGTGTGGTAGAATTTTGTTAAAGCCGGCGTTAAAACTAGAGGATAGTTTTTATCTTGCCATGTAAAAAAATAATTTTTGATTAATAAATTTTCAATATATACAGTACGTTCATTTGACAGCGATTTGGATATAAAAATGGTCATAACTTTTGAAATATCCTGTGTATTGTTCCAATACCTCATATTGTAAGAATCATTAGTAAAATCTAAATATGGGGTAATATATACAGGGCGAGTTTTTAGTACCGGATCGGTCGAAAACTTCACTACTGTAGAAGATATCGAAAAAAGTTGTATATATATAAAAGTTGTAGCCAAGGATATTCCTCAGAAAATATTTTGATTTATACAGGGTGATCCGTAACTGCGTGGTGATGCAAACATGCATTTTTTTAAATGAGACACTATAGATTCTGCTAATAATGAAGGTTCTTAAAATATAAGGTATTGTAACATTATACCGGGTATTTCAAAAGTTATGGCCATTTTTATATCCAAATCGCCGCCAAATGAACGTACTGTATATTGAAAATCAACGAATCAAAAATTATTTTTTTCACATGAAAAAATAAAAAATATCTTCTAGTTTTAACACAGGCTGTAAAAAAAGTCGCCGGCGCATACTCATATACAGGGTGAGGTAGAATGCGAAAACTAGATTTTCTCTTTTTTTTTCAAATGTAACCCCTATATTTTATTATACCAAAAAATGGCTTCGATATGCTCTTTCATATTTCTATAGCATTTCATATACTTACATTCATCAGTTTCTGAGATATTTCGATTTTTCTGCAAATTTGAAATATACCTCCTATTCGTGTACTGAAACTTATTTATTTTGAGAAAGCGCTATCGTTTTTAATTTATATTCAACGAACATCTAAAACTTAAGGCCATAATAGTATTTGATGAAGTCAAAATCCTAAATTAACCGAGATAATATTAGTCAAGTATGGTGAGCAAACAATTTTACAGACGTGATCCATCATTTATCAGGTAGGCTTTGAAATACAGGCAGTTTTCATAACCTGCTCAATAATTTTGTACTATGTGAAAACCGAGCTTTAAAAATGAATTTTTCCATTGAAGAACAAATAGAATAGAGGGTATTTAGGGGGATCTTTGAAAAATTGCCTACTTGCCTCTAGAATATATCAACGATCAACAGCGATATCCAGAACGGTGGCACTCTAAAAACTGATGCATTTGAAACATTGAAGAATCATTTTATTCGGACTGGGTCAGTTAATATTTCATAGCCTACCTGATAGATCTGCTCGATAATTATGTAGGTATCACGTCTATGAAATTGTTTCCTCAGCATACTTGACTCATATTATCTCGATAATTCAGGATTTTGACTTCATCAAATACAATTGTGGCCTTGAATTTTAGTTGTTCGTTGAATATAAATAAAAATCGATAGCGATTTCTCGAAATAAATAAATTTCAGTCCACGAATAGAAGGTATATTTCAAATTTGCAGAAAAATCGAAATATTTCAGAAACTGATCAATGTAGGTATATGTAATGGTATAATAAAATATGGGGGGTTACATTTGAAAAAAAAGAGAAAATCTAGTTTTTGCATTCTACCTCACCCTATATATGAGTATGCACAGGCCCCTTTTTTTACAGCCTGTGTTAAAACTAGAACATAATTTTTATTTTTCCATGTAAAAAAAATAATGTTTTATTCGTTGATTTTCAATATTCAGTACGTTCATTTGGCAGCGAATTGGATATAGAAATGGTCATAGCATTTAGAATATCTGCTATAATGTTACAATACTTTATATTTCAAGAACGTGAATTATTAGTAGAACATAAATATGAAATAACATATAGGATGTCTCATTTAAAGAAATGTATGTTTGCATCACCACGTAGTTATGGATCACCCTAAATAAATCAAAATACTTTCCAAGCAAGGAGCACATCCTTGGATACAACTTTTATAATTATACAACTTTTTTCGCTATTTTCGACAGTAGTGGAGCTATTGACCGATCCGGTACTAAAAACTCACCCTGTATTTCATTTCAAACATGGCTTTGTTTTCAGGTCTATAGGATGTTTAGAGAAGAAATCTTGGACGCGAAGCAAGATATGCAAGTTGAAGCTGAGATGTACCCAACACTTATGCCCTATTTTGCTGGTAGGGCTCATATGGCCAATATGAAGAAAAATCGCTTGCAGCTTTTGAAACAGGTGAAAACAGAAGAATATTTTATACATAGAGTTACGGAATGATCGCTAAATTTTTAACATTAATTCTGATCGCAGATCAATATAGCAATACATTGAAACAAAAAACTTTGAGATAGAAATTACTATCTTCTCCATCGATATAATGTTACCATTCACTGAAAAAACTCTTGGCGATTATGAACCAATGACTAGTACAATGATTTTGATGACTGCGAAAATAATGAACGATCTACGTTGCAGTGGCGGCTCGTGGGTTCTGAATGAGGGTGGGCACAAAAAAAACATGTACATATACAGGGTGTTTCTGAATATCATGTACAAACGAAGGGAGAAGATTTTCTGGGGTTTTAAGGACCAAAATTTCAAATAGCATCAATATTTTTTCAGTTTTTTCTTAATAACGTTGCCCAAGGTAATGTCACATATTCTCAAAGGAGGAGATTCTTTGATGAGATTTGAAAATTGAAATTTCAAATAAACATACAAACTATACACTTCGTTACCGTTCTACAGTGAATTGAAGTTTCATATTTTGTCATTTTTTATGAATTTTTTTAATAACTCTCTTAGTTTTTGAGGTATTTATCTCAAATTTTGAATATAACATGCACAATATAAGATATATAGTTGCGCGTGTCAAACGGTTGCCAGAATCTACAGGATGTTAGTTTTTCTGTGGTCATCCCCCCTTTTCCTACCATGAACTTTTTTGCGGTGCGCCACAGGAGATTCAAAAAAGCAAAATAGTTTTTCCATCTTACTTAGAAACTTTCTGTCCTCTTATATTTTTTTTATATCCCCGACACTTATCGAGAAAGAAAAACAAAACAGGCTCTTTGTTACTACGTAGATGAAAATAATGTGTTTGTAATATGATCTAGTAGGCTATGGCTTCATTTGAATAACTGTATTGTTTTATTGAAAAAAGTTTCTGAACAAAATGGAAAAATGATTTTTTTAATCTACCAGCGGTGCATCGAAAAGAAGTTCAGGGTAACAAAACGGGGCATGACCCCTGAAAAAAAACTACCCGGTAGATTCTGCCAACCGTTTAACATGTGCAATTATTTAACTTGTATTGCGCTTCTTATATTCCAAATTTGAGCTAAATACCTCAAAAATTGAGAGTTATTAATAAAAATTAATTAAAAATGAAAAAATATTAAACTTCAATAACCCTATAGATCGGTAACGATGCGGACCTAAGTTTATTTTAAATTTCAGTTATAAAAAAAACCAAAGCATCTCCTTCTTTCGTTTGTACATGGTATTCAGGAATACCCTGTATAATAAGCACTGCCCAACTATTCA
Organism: Callosobruchus maculatus; assembly: GCA_951848785.1. Classification (NCBI taxonomy): domain Eukaryota; kingdom Metazoa; phylum Arthropoda; class Insecta; order Coleoptera; family Chrysomelidae; genus Callosobruchus; species Callosobruchus maculatus. The sequence goes on along the minus strand of CATOUR010000038.1, from coordinate 2,258,933 downwards.
CTTATTTTCATTTTCACAAAACATTAAAATCCATGCATGCATTCATCCGATAAACTGAATGTTCGTGTTTCTTTGTCCTCTCCGTAATGTGTTTTAAATCATCCAACCCTTATTTATTCCATGCAGTGACATCTTTCTTATAAATGGCACATGAAACAAAATAATGTATTTGTTTGTAAAGATCGGCACATCCACTCGTATTTTTCATTAATATTCCGGTTGAAAACTCTATTATAAGTCCGGGTTTTACTTGTGGAACTATATAATTTGAAAATCAGGAGTAGGCTTTCTTTTTTCTTAATTAAAAGTTTATCTTCAAAAGTTAGAGGATTTTTTAAAAGGTTTTGCACATAATTTGCTACTGCTGTCGCCGGCTCCATCATAGACAATACGCAAATGCAAATGAACCGCGATTATTACATAAAAATAAACAAAACGTCTCATTGTTGTAGACACGCTTAACTTCAGGAGGGACTCTGCTCGGCAGACAAGAAAACCATCTAACAAAGTCAGCTGACAACGGTAAAATTGATGATGTGCAAGAGAAAGCTGCAGTTGCTTTGTGTACTCTAACATATTTCAATTATGTGCCTCATTTTCACCAGAAAACATATTTGCAGAACATTTCCTTTCGTCGAGTAAGCTGGACGGTCACTTCGCCTCACTACATCAATACTTTGCCTCGGCGCAGAGACAGACAACGAACTAAAGTAGCTTGAAGCGGAGCGAAGTAGTCTAAAGCGGCCATCCATATGCTCGTACTTATTTAACTCTGGGTAACTTCGCGAATAGTATGGCTGTGGCTTAAGTTTATCTAAAACTCGTATTACAGTAGGATTTGGGTCTTGTGTTTGCGGTTGCTCCGGTAAAAAGCATCTAAAAACACGCTTGATGAAAAAATAGAACCTGTTACGAGTATATACTGACTTTACAGATGTTTGATAATGCTGGCTGGATGATGCCTTGCAGCATATCCAGAGAAGTCTTTGCACAGTATGAAAAACTTATAAAATCCATTAATGAAACCATATTGGGTTTGTACCGAAAATGGGTTGACAGTATTGGAGAAGACGTACCAGGCAGACTCAACCGTCCTCTAATGTGTAAGAGCATAACCAAACCTGGTCTTTTAGAGGCTAATATTGACAGGTAATGGATTCAGTCATAACTACGACAAATACGTACATGTTAATCATGATAAGCATTAAGCAGAATGTAAAAGTATGTTTTCCTGCTTACTAACATTTAAAATTCCTGAACTAACAGTAGTATCGAGGTGTCAAAATTTCATCACAAGTAGTTTCCAAGTGATGTTGCTATAGAGGTAGTACGAATTAAAAACTTGTTCCACATTAGTATTACCAGGGTCAAATTCTTATATTACAATAGCAACTGTTTTAAGTATGAATTTTTTGAAGCTCTGCAATTGCGTCCACTCCATTATTGACGGGAAAGGACTAGGAGTCTCACGGCCGTATTTACCAAACATAGTTAAATCTCTATCTGACTGTTAAACTAGATATCAGCTTGTTAACCATATTTTTGCTATTCATCAATTAAGGTCAACGCTAACCAGCTGATAACTGTTATGTTAATTTCAACAGCCCGATTTTCGCCAGTTATTCAAATTCAGGACTCATAAAACACAAAACGTAATGTCGAATATCTAGTAATTTGTCACTTAAAAAGGTTATATTTACATTGATGAAAATGGTGTGTTTCACGTTTCACTGACATTCTATTCATTCGCTCAGGTTTCGGTTTATTGAAAACCGTGCGTTAGTTTTCCAGTTTTCAATTATTCAACTAATTCAACTATATGCTTATATTATAGAAAAAGATTTTTAGGTTGGGTTATGCTTATATTTACCAGAGAGAGTAATTGGCGGATCTTTTGCGTTCTCCTTTTTTCATGCTAATAATTAGTACGTTTCTTATGCGAATGACCTGCGATGCTGGAAATCAGAGATAATACCCTCCTAGAAATGTTCATTAGTAATAATATGTATGAGTAATATTATTATAAAATAAAACATAATAAACCGAAAACAAACACAAATGATTAGGTTATGCAGAATCAAGAGATGGCAGCACAAAACGCTTTATACGGCACAGAACGTAAAACTACAATGTTTACAATATTAGAAAACTAAAAAATTTCTTTGTTAAGTAACTGGAAGCTGAAAATTCATGGTGAATACGATACTTAACTATCAGGCAGTTATATTTTAACTGACTGTTAGTAACCAGACGGTTATTCAAAAAATGGTGAATATGGGCCTCAAACATATAAAGTGACGTTTGAACAAAAACCTTTTTTTATTTTTAACCTTCTGATAATTTATTGAGCGTCACTACATCTTATACCGCTTAGTGAATTTTGATTAGTACTTTTCCAAGTTACAGGGAGATCATCGAGTTTGTTTTTTTGGGCTACTGTTTTCGCCTGTTTGTCACCGTAAGTACGCGTACTTTAAAATCGTCGCGCTAACCGCCGGCGATCCAACTGGTTTGAAAACTTTCTCGTAGCTTGTCTCGGCTCGTACTGCGAGCCGCGAGCCACCACTTTGTTTTGGCAGGCCATCGATGCGCAACGCTTGTTGTGTTTGGCGTTTGTTAAAAGTTTTGTTTATTTAGGAAAATTATCAAAATGAGTGATTTCAGCTTCACTTGTGTCACCAGCGTCAAGCGGAGTAAGTTCGCGTACTTAAAGTTCGTACGTGTATCACCCCTTTTAGAAAGAACAAACTTTTTGAGCCGCGACTTTTATAGAATTATAGCTCGTGCAATTTCCTACATTAAGAAAAAAACCCGATCAAAATCGACTCAGAGGGAAAAAGTTAGAGACGTTCGAAATAAGAAGTACGTGCGGTACCCCTAAAAAAACTTTGATTGCTCGCCCAAAATCACTCGTTTGTGCGAGTTAAACGTAGTTGGTGTCAAAATATGCGTGAAAAAATCTCAACAACTTTTATCTAAAACATTTTCTTGTAAAATATGTACTTTCGGCGTAAAAAAGCAAAAACGATAATTGGGGGTAGTTTCTGATGATTTTCAACCCCCCTGCAAAGAATATAGATTTGTGGCCTCAGGCATTTGTTAGTCATATCATGACATGACAAACAAAATATATAAAATTTAACCTCAGTAGCCACAATGCGAACTTCCAGAGATTTTACTGGACTATTAGTACAATAGGCAAAAACAGTCAACGAGAATTCGTCCAAACCTGCATCTATTCAAAAATTTTAAAAATGACATTTTCGACTTGTCATGAATTGGGATAAATTTTAAATTGGTATCATAAAGACAGCTTAATTTAATTCACATAATAAACCATTGACAACGATAGCAAGTTTTTCAAAAGGGATTGGGTGGAATTTGTTCTTTTTTTTGGTTCATGCAAAAAGAAATAATAAACGTTTACCACTGAACATCACGTATTTTTTTTTTATGATGCAATGGTTTGAAATTTGACGACAAATGTTTTTGCGTTTGCAAGGCATACTCTTCACCAAATTGGTCAAAAAAAAATCAAGTAGGTATTTCAATAATATCTACCTCTGTGACTCATAACTTCTTTAAGCCAACAATTGAGAAGAGAATACGAAAATAATTCATAACTCGAAAACTACATAAAATTGCTTAACATACATATATGGGGGTGATTCAGATACTTCTAAGTGGGCTCTATTTCTGAACTTCCGCTTGTCACAATTTTTTGCTCTTGTCTCCTTACAGTTGATATGAAGACTGGTATTTTTATGACAGCTGTCCTAAAATGCCAACGCAATTATTATACAGAGCATGTTGACATAGAAATCAAAAAGATGTTATAGTTTGTTATATCAGAAACATATTATGAAGTGAGCACAAATAACCCTTCCAGCAAAAAGTAGATAAATAAGTCATATTGTGATCCTTTGCAATATTTTCAGGTCGCTGCTAGAGATATTTCACGAGGCAAAATACTGGGAAGCTCTCAACTATGAAATTCCGACGTATGTGAAATCTGTCTATCAGAAAGCTGATTCCATAAAGTTTGTGTACGAATGCGTGTTGAACGTCGTGTTGGATTATAACAAGATCATATCATCATTCTCTGATGACGAGCGACTTCTGTTTAAACCTCTGATATCTTCTGTGGAAAAGAAAATAATGCCGGGTTTGAACAAGCTCACCTGGAATGCTGATGTTGGTGATGAGTACATTGCTGAATGCAGCAATAATACAGCCGAGGTATTAAAGATCATCTGCACTTAAAGACTTTTCCTGGATAATCCGAACATTTTCAGAGTTCTTTTTAGAGTAGTACTCTATCTTTTCGTTACAAATGAGGTGGCTGGTATATTATTGAATTGAGAAATAAGAAAAACTGACCTAGTGGACCATCTAGAAAATATATTGAAGTATTACGCTTAACGTCTGTACGATACATTTCAGAGGCTCTTTAAAAGTACTTAAGTAATCTAAATTAAAAAGGAAAAAGGGATCACCTCGAAAGTCTGATTATCTTAGTTAAAATACAAGTTAGAATAGATAAGAATTCCGGTTTGAAGTTAACCATAGCTGTCATCTTCTTCACGTGGCATCTCCGCTAGCAATCGTGCAATTCGTATCTTTGAGACCGCAGCACCAAACAAGTGGTTGGAGTTGCATTCAAACCATTCTCTAAGATTACGTACCTAACCGCCGCGTGTAATATGGCCTACACCATACAAGAGGACCGAAAAAACGTAGAATTCAAGCATCGTCACTCTCGAACTGAAGCCTATGTCTCTACTGCACAATAGTTCTCTCATTGTTGGAAGCACTTCCAAATTTATCTATTTTTGTCCTCATTTCTTTAGATTAGTTACTTGTTTCGTTTATGTTCGTCTTCAAATAATTATAATTTCTTACTTGTTCAATCTGTTTATTCTTCACATACAGATTTATATTGGCAATAGGTTTCTTCGCAATTATTACCATGAATTTCGTTTTGTGTTAGTCCAAATTATTTCCGCATTGGTACGACTAGTGTTATCTGGAGATAATCCATATTTTGTGGCAATAGCTATAGCTATAGGCCCGTCAATAAGTTATTGATAATTCGGTACATTCATGCATTCCTTTGAATACATTGTAGTAGAGGTGGTAGCAAATAAAATGGCCATATATTTCCATATCCAATTCTTGATAGTTTCCAATATAAATTGAATAATATTTATTTTTATTAAAATGCAGAACTGCAAACGAAAGCCCTAATGAAACAAAATACTGTAAGATTTTTTGGCAGAGTAATTAGGTCTGCCATAGTCCGTATGTACTGTCCTATGGTCCTATCATTCATTTAGTTTTCCTACTTCCTAGACACTATCAAGCGTTGTTCTGTCAATGTCTGACTCTAAGGACCTAAACGTTAGGAAAAACTAAAATAGTTTTTTTTTTCTAAAATCAGTACAATCCATACCTGTTTTGCATCACTAGATTATCCATAAGGGGTTATGAAAAACGAGAAACACAGCTCCCCTCGTTTGTCGGTACTTTTTTTAATTTCAACTAACTTTTGTTTGCGCCATTTCTATATAGTAAAAATTATATCACATTGATCACGTTTATTTTTGCGTGTGTAATACCTAGTTTGCACCAAATTCAGAGAAAAGACAAATATATTTGTACATATTTTATAAACTTTTTGCAGCTGCAAGCCTTTGTAGATGACTATAAAAGCTGTAACCTCAACATAGTTTCAATTTGTGAGAAAATATGTGACTCGCCCTTTTTCTATATAAGACCGAACTGTGCTTTCGACATCCATGATCTTGTTCATGAAATGGTTGTATACATGGACGATATACTCATGAAACTTACTAGCTACTATCACGAGATTATAAAGTATATAATCCTGGTGTTTGAGGGATTCGAACACGTAATGGGAACGGTAAGATATTTTAACAGTATAAATTTTTATTTCAAAACCTTTGATTATATATGAAGTCCCTCTCTATGCTTTATCAAAGTATGTAAAAATGACCAAAAGTTAATTTGAAATGATTGGCATTTATTGAGAGCTGCACCAGAAAGCAGCATATATTTGCATATCAACTTCCCAAGTCGACATCAGTGTTGCTTTTGTATCGTCGATACATCCAAAATGGGAGCTAGTAACATATCGGCGTCTTATTACGACGTTGCCTTCTGAGCAAATAATGTGACACGTAGCACTGTAGCCCTAAAGCGAGACAAACAATTATTTTATTTATCAAAATATGTATGTTGAAAGAATGCAACCAAAATGAGCAACGTCGAAAACTTTAAATACTGAACACTCAGCTCATGTATTTTCAACACCATAATGGCCTATGGCTGATTTCGCTATTATTACAGTGAAGTCGCTATTACCTCTGGTCGCTATATACATATATTAATATGGCATTGATATAGTTCCTGTTATTTGCAAATCTTTACCAGCACTTTTCTCAGCTTCTAATGAATTTTGGGGATAGGCTACTCTAGCTTTCAACATCTCATATCAACCCTGTACTTACGCGCCCCCCCCCCCGTAGGAAAGAATGTACACCATTTTTATGAACTTGAGTATAACTAGTCTTATTGCTAGAACTAATATTTTGATACCTCCTGGAAAAAAACTGAAAAAAATAACTGCTTCGGCACCCTCATAAATGGCACATTGTTAAGGATATGTTTATACATACACACTTTTTTCATATTTGCCATGTTTATGGCGCACCCTGTGAATACTGTAAACATTTAGTAATTCTTTTGGATGTATCTTTGTTCTTCCGGGACCTAATTAACCGCAAATATATTTTTAGATGGCAAATCAGTGGATAAAATACATAAACAACTTTGACACATTGATGGAGGAAGCGTTAAAGATTAATTGCAGGAATTCTTTGAAATTCGTCTATGAAACTGTGCATGGTGATGGAACGACGGAGCCAAATCCTTTGATTAAGCTGGAAATCTCCCTTATGGATAACAGAGTAAGTCAGGGGACTGAAAATGATCTCTATGGGGGCTGTGCCAAAAGGTATTCAGATGTAGTAGGGGTAGTTTATTGGGTGCGTTAGATCATGTATTATACCGCCTCACAATATAATAATCATTTTTGAATGGTGAATTTGAACCTGGAGTATATCATCAAAGTGTAATTTTTCAGCCAAAAAGCGCCTATCAAATTAGGTAAAAATTCAATCAAACTCTTAGAGTGAACTCGATCTCAATAACTACCACTATATGATGTTCGTAAACCATGCCTAATTTGAAGGAATTTAGCATTACTTCGGATAGGCGTGGTTCCGTGGTATCATGTAAGGGTACTTTTGGAGGTTCGTGTTCAACTTGTTATTGATCGCATAACAATTTTCTCAGTAGCCGTTGGTCGGAGGTTTTTACTTTTAGACTCCTCATAGTTTTATTTATATGATTCAATAAAAGCGATTCATTTTGGCTGGAGCTTTATCTCATTTTCGCTCAAGAAAATCGTTTGTGACAAGAGTTCTCTCATATAGAAGATACACTAATTTGGCAATTGCGACATCGTTATAACTGGAAACACCTATACACACATTCTAATGAGACCTACAGGATGGGCCAACTTTGTGTGGATGGATGATAGTTAGCTTACTAAAACATATTTCAGAAATATATCAGTTAATCATGATAGGATAGGAAGCCTTGATGGCTATGGCGTTAAAATAAGCCTACTTGGATTTTTTACGTTTATACAGGGTGATTCATATTAAACCTATTTTTTAAATAGAATCCGCTATAATATTGCATATTTAGATTCGTCGGTTATTCTAGTATGGCCTTATGAATCACACATGGGACTTTAAATGACCAAAACACTATTTTTGGTATTGGTATGAGTAGATATCAGAAAAAAATTGCAGCTATTATGAAACTTAGAAGGCTATGGCTTGCGGTATGACATCATGAAATGCGTCAGCCTAGATTAGATATCCAAATATGAATTCTTGTTGTATTTGGAGAAATCAGTAGATTAATTAATTAAGGAATCTTCAATCACAGGTAACTTATTGATTTGACTACTCAAATGGGAGTGCCTAATTTCTTTTATACGATCAAATTTAAATTTTGATAACCTTTCTAACGGTATCGGATTGTAAACATCAATCTTTTTTGATTTTCATTTCATTTCAAATGTTCGATCAAGTTGGTGTTCCTAACTGTAAACAATAAAACTAAATAAAAAATTAGGCATTCCCATTTGAAAAAATCTGTAATTGAGGTTTCCTTAACTTACTAATCTAATGATTTCTCCAAGAACAAAAGGAATTCAAATTTGACCGTCTAACCTAAGCCGGCGCATTTCATGCTTTAGTCACACTGCAACGACACAGCCTTTGAACTTCCTTCCTGATTTTTATAACCGCTGCTATATTAACTTTTTTTATATCTATACTATATCAAAAAATGGTAATTTGCGGCTAAATGGTTATTTCAGTAAAATTTAACTGCAGTGTTTATAGGACCAAAAAGGTTCACTGATTTTAAAATAATATTTAGGCGTCTTAGAGGCCTCTGGTAGTTTCCAAAAGTAGTTACATGGTTAGCGAATAAAAAAATGTATTCCTTTTGGCTGTAGACACAAATTACTTTTTTCTTACTTGATTAGTATTCAGTATTCAAATACATATTAGGGTTATGCTGTTCTCGTATTGTTTTCCAGCAACTTTTTTTTATTCTGTATCACAGAATATGTTTACAGAACACGTCCTGTTCTCTCTTTGCAGTTCTTGAAAAAGCTCGTATTACTAATAATTGAATTTTAGATATCTAATATACAGAGGCATAACATGCAAACTAATGTTATTTAATAGAGGGCCAATGGGTTTATTACTTGCCAAGCACACTACATGCTAAAGTATCTCATCACTTCGAAAAAAATATATTTATATAATTTAATATTTAGTCAAGTCTCCCCTTTGCAATATGATACTTCTGTAAGATTGATTCATAATATTTTATTTTCATTCAAGTTAAACGCGTTTGAGAAAGATGTTCAGGCTTATCTCCAGAATACGAGTTTTACATAATGGAAAAGGTATGACGAAGATTATTTACAGGTCAAATTCGTACCATCCTTAGTCGAAGTCGCCATAGCACTTAGCAATATGCACGTTGGTCTTATAGAAACTATAAAGGGTCTACCCAGGCTGAATGATAAATTTCATGTGGCTGAAACAAATTTCCAAACATATAGTCAAATTATAGCTGAAGATGTCCATTGCCAACAATTACAAAGTCTTTTAAATATAGGTATGTATTATATCCCGATGATGATTTGGGTCGGACATTATTTATTTTATTTTATCTACCTCCCTTTATTTTCTGGTGTTAATAAATGAAAGTGGTCCATTTGAAAGTAGGTATAGCATGAATGAAACTCTTGTATATAAAAGCAAATTGAACAATGGAAGTTAAGGTAAGAGATGACATCACATACGATAAGATAATGATGATGATGATAATTAAATTGGTAAAGCTAGTTTGACAACATTAAATAGGTATATTGTTACCTTCTAGATAAATTAAAAATATTTGAAATAAAGTGAAATTAGATTTCTGTAGAGTTGTTTGGCGAGAAAGGAACTTATAGCATTGATAACGATATCGTCGGTTTCCACACGGAGTGACGTAACCAGCATTTATTTAATTTCACAGGGGAGAGAAAAAACGAAAAATCATAATTCTTCTGGTGGTTACAAATGGATCAAATACTGGCGCTGGTTTTTTATATGATACGTATTGCTACTCAACCTATATTTAGCCATCTATTGAACCCTCCAAGATTTGAAAAAATGTACATATCACTTCTTGTCACACAAAAGTATATCACCTGTAACATAAGCCATTTAAATACACTATGTTCAACTGGCTATTACAAAAGACAATAACACAAGTATCTTTGAATAGCTTTCACTAGTATGCAAAGTAATAGTACTGAGTAGATTGTATTTATCAAGGAAGAGGTTTTTTTGGGACAATAAATCTTGTACAAAAGTTTTCTAGTATCAAAAATACCTAGTACTTAAACAATAAAAATTCATTGGGTACATAATACTTCCCTTCTTCCTCAAAGTGGCGTAAGAAATAGAATTGTTGATACTATTTTAAACGAACCACAAGATTTTCTCCTTGGTAAAGTGTCACGCAGTCAATCTACTTCTTACTACTTATTTCTAAAACGTCTCTGTTCAATTGGTATAGCTTAATTCTGACAAAACTAGCATTAGACGTTTTGAAAGTACCGAGCTGTACCTAGCATCTAAACGATTATTGCTATAAAAATTAGTGCGTGAGGTTTGCTTCACCATTCACTTCCAACTTATGTTGGTACCAAGGTGCTACCAGAAATTGCCGGAAAAAACCGACTGCCAGCGGGATTCGAACCCGCGCCTTCGGAATTCTAGTCCGGCGCCCTTACCGGCTGAGCCATGGCGATCCAGACGGCGCGTGGCGAAGCGAACCTAAGAAGAATCATCGAATTCTTTCATGCAGACTGACGGCTCCACCCCCGTCAGCTTCTGGTAGTACGGAGCAGCTCGTATCTGGGCATCGAGGAAATCTGTTGGGTCAACATTGATCTTTGACCACCAGATGTCACCAAGGTCGAGCCAGCACAGACAACTCTGTGTAAGGAATGAATGTTATATCATGTTTCATGCTATTGCCCGCATGTCGGGCTCTCAAATCAAGGTGCTACCAGAAAATGCCGGAAAAAAAAGCGACTGCCAGTGGGATCCGAACCTCCCCCCTCCCCGACGAGGAATATTTTGTTATGATCAACAAGTCCCAGTCAAGCCAAATCAGGTGCCGACCCTCTGGACCCCCCAAAATTAAATCCTGGATGCGTACCTAGCCAGGGCACATTTTGGACTCTAGAAATTCCCAAAGTGACGTCTGCACAAATCTAGGAATCTCCACACGAAGGGGGTAGACTGGCAGACTATAGCAAGGCAACACGAGTGGGTGCCAGGACACTATTATATCTACTCGTAGTTCCAAAGTTCAACTAAGGAATAGCGGAATAGCCTATGTACAGGTCTACTCAGGTCTGTGGTAGATACGTCAGCTTGTCTGATCGCCCATTCGCCTTTGTAACCATGCAAGTAGTTCACACGAACTGACGTAGAGCTACATACTTAACGCTATCTCGTGTAGCAAAGGTTTACAAAGATACTGCAGGGTTGACAGATGGGCCACTCCGTGAGGACAAGCGAGCATGCTGGACAAGTATTTTTAGCAGTGTAATTTGATTTTCATTTTATTATTTACATAAAGCTATTTTTCTACTGACCGCGATTAAAAATTATTTCTGTTTATTTTGGATGTCGTTCAATAATTGAATCTACATTCTTCTCCATGACGCAGGCTAATACTTCAAATATATTTACCGTTGCAAACTTCCAGCATTTAATGTCTGAATAGTCATGAAACATTAGTTAGAAAGGAGTGCATTTAATTCCAAATGAGCAGTTCACCAAATCCCCAACTTATTAGTGACTCATTGAACCTTAATGTTTGTCATATGTTATATTGTTATACCGTTCATTTGGTTCTTGATATTTTTGTCCCACATACTGCACTTTCAGTGGTGCATTCTTAATGGATTCTAATATTGAATACTAATCAACGTGAAACCCAACGAGAAAACCTTTATTGGGGCAACAAGGTAGGCTATCCGTCATAAACATAATAATTTAAGATCCAGTAAAGGTGATTATCCTATGTAAGTGTAAAAAAACTTGTAAGTGTGGCTTGACTATACGATTTAAAATGCGTCAACATGGAATTTATAATTCAGCCTCGAGAAATCTTCGAAGTTTCTATAAGACCCAAACGCTTATAGTATTAGTGAATGCTAATATGGATAGAGTATTCATACAGAATATTTTCGATTTATTTATATTAATAATTGATCGAACACTGGTTATTCTGATTTCGCATAAACAGTGCTCGGATACTCAAGTTAAACGCTCAGGTACCGGCTTTGGTAGATAGATGGCGAACCAATACTTTTTCAAAGTACTGCTTTCCCATATCTATATGTTGCTACTACTAGTACGAGCTTTGCCAGCTAAGCAGTAGCATGCAACTTCATTTATTCTTCTCAGAGCTAAATCACACTGACGAGCTTTAATAAAAGCGAAACGACGTCGTCTGTGATCTGTGATTGGTTTCGGATGAATGAATTAAATTGTTAATCTTTAATTCGAAAATATGATGACCCCATTCACACAGGGGGATAACTGAGTACTTGAATGCGCACGCCACGGCGTACTTATAATACTCATTGTGAATCTGGATGTGTGTGGGGTGCACAAGTTGTTAATCAAACGCTGCTTGATTTTTGACATGCACAGTCGCAGTACAGTGGGAAGGACTTTCGTGCGTGGCGAGCAAGGTATTCATATAAGTCCTATCTGTTGCCAAGGACCGTAAAGTAGCTGTTAACTTCAATGAGCTGTTATAGCTGGGTAACAGATTTCTTTATTATTATTCAATAGCTAACAAATCCAAAGTAGTGTTTTCATACATCCCAAAATAATTATGCTAGTCAGCAACGTGTAACCGTAATTCTAATAATAAATTCTCAGGGTAACATTACAGCCGTTCAACCATTCTTTCACCCATCCTGGATCTAGATGTGTTAAATTTGGAACAGGGCATTTTTTATCATCAAGCACGTTACTGTTGTGTGCGATAATTTTTAATTCAAGGAATACCGTTGCAATTTGTACTCCGACATTAGAAATTTTGTACGTTGGGGAGTGGTATCAGCCAATAAAGCATTACGCTGCTATGTAGAGTTAAACAAATGGTTCTGAAGATGTCTGTCAATAAAAAAATGTAGCAGCATTATACATACATGGATACAAAAATATTTCTAGTTCCCTCTTTCACACGCTCCAGCCCCTCCATCATCCCAATAGTACTCCTTCTCAAAAAAAGTAGAAAAAAGTCGACAGACCGAGCGACTGAAATGAGCGTCATAGATTTTTATGATGTAGACGTAAAACATCCAAAAAACATCTCGAAAAAAAAATTATCGATAAAAACTCAACTACCCGTATTCTTCTAAAGTATATTAAAAATTAAGCACCTAATTTAAAATTGCTGTGTATAAGGTCATTAAAATCTAAACTATAATGGAAGATTGCTAGACAAAATACAGGAAATTCGTCATTCTCAGGCGACTCTGATCTGCTCTCTATATCTGTACAACTTGGCTTGTTGATTTGTTCCAGCAACTTTATTTTTTTTTCACTTCTAAGGACGCAAATACATTTTTGTACCTCTTGCGTATATTACATTTTTTATATTTGTCTCATTGCCAGTGCAATAATTTTAACCGGGTACAGATGCATATCTTTTCTCAATTTGGGGTATCAATGGAAAACTAAGAAGCAGAAGGTTCACAAAAACGGAAACACTGGCGGTTGGTAGAGATATTAGAAACTACGGGTATTGTGTATTATTGCAATCTCCTAATCTGAGTAACTACCGAACCGATTTCCATCAAAACTGGAGTGTGAGACGATGTGGGATTATTATGTAGTAGGTACTTCTGCTACATTGTCAAAGTCATTGCATCGGCGGCGGACTGATTAACAAATTCCCATTTTTTCGAAAAGAGGTTTTGGGCAAATGGGGAGAGTGGGAAATGGGATTTTTTTTGTCTTAGTAGAGGAGTCTATTGCTTGAAAAGTACAGTATATTTTACCGACCTATCTGAACTTGAATTTAGAAGGCATATGCGTGCACTTAATAATCTTAATGATCTTCTTTTAGTATAGCGTGTTAGTTTAGAGTTCCTAAAATAATCTTTTTACTTCTAACCCTATAGGTTGGGGCAGAATTGTGATCGCGTAAACTTTAAAATCTACGACCCAACTTTTTTGGTTTGCCTGTGTGTCTGCCGGCTGCCATTTTGCTACTCGCGTAATCTCAGCAAGCGCTACACCGATTTTGATGACAGTTGTGGTGTGATTTTCTGTGGGGACATAGTAATAATGATTTCATATTTTTGAAATCGGTGCAGTGCGACGTCGGCGTCGGCGTGATTAGCAAAAGACGAATTTTTTTAGAACCACTGAATTACGATTTTAGGCTTATTAGGAGTTCCTGATCATTCTACGTTTCCCGATAGGGTGTGAAATTGGGGTGGTTAAGAGGGAATCTCTCTTAATTTCTTTTGTATAATCCTGTAACCTGTAACTTGGAAATTATCGCCGCACAACCTTCCCGGTTTTCGTTCCAAATAGTGATTGTCCATAAAAATTTATAATCGAGACCATCAAGCTCATCTACTTAGATTTCGTACGATTTAGCCAATTACTATTCGAGACCAATTCAAAGATATGAAATCTGGGATTGATGAGGAATCATCTTACGAATATTGTTTCCAGGTAAAATTCAAACCAACTTTGGTCGAAGTCTCAACAGCTCTTTCCAATATGCATGAAGGTCTTATAGAAGTTGTAAAGGGATTACCAAGGCTGAATGATAAATTTCATGTAGCTGAAACGAATTTTATATCGTACAGTCAAGTCATAGCTGATGATTTCCAGTGCCAACAACTCCAAGATCTTTTGAATCAAGGTATGCCTTACAGGCCAATAATTGAGGCGTTTATCGGAAAAAACGTCATTAGTCCAAAACTAACATATTTGGGAAAATAAAAAAACTTCCCAGCATGTAAAACTCTGATTAGACTGATTTATTGCCATATCTGGTAGAAGTAAAAGACATATGTTCCACAAGCAGTAATTATTTTATTGTGAAGCAGATATGAATAAAAAACACAAAAAATACATGAACATATGAGGTTTTTAAGAGAAAAGGTTAACAAATTAATACAAACAGCATGAAAACAAAATATATTCCGATACAAAAAACAAAGAAAGAGCGATAGTGAACAACTATACCTAATACAAAAACCGACTAACTGAAACAATCAACTCTGGCTAAACAAAAAGCCCGATATCTACCACTCAGTCTTCGCAACAACTACATAACTATATTATCATAGTTGTCGATGACAAAGTTAGCAGCAGTGTCAGGCAACCAATTATGCACACAATGCACAAGTGATTTTCTTAGGTGAAAGAATATGGACTTGTGATGTTTTTAGAAGAACGAGTCAATTTTCCTCTGTAAATAGTATGGAACCTATAACATTTTTTCGAGAGATAATTATTTCTATCCATGTATATGGGTGTTAGAAATGCGAAGATGCCATTATCTAAATTTTGGAAAAAATTGACTTATGAGGTTTTTCCAAGAAACGCCTCAATTGTTAAGGGCTCGCAATCTCGATATTTTTTTGCATGACATCATGATTCACCCGTCAACATTTGTTGCTTCCGCAGTCATGCGAGATGAACTTGGAAAATCAGGATAATAATAATAAATCGTCTTTATTTATTACATAAGTACAAAAAAGGCGAAGGGTCGCTAACATTAGCGTTTTTCAACTTGACCTGTGACATTAATAATCTTCATCAATACATACATACAAATTATTTCAGCACTTCACAAACACAAATTATCCCTACACCTGAATAATAATACAAAAGTTTATCTTATAGCAAAAAACATAGTTAATACAAGAATTATCCATCATTCATTTTTCCAGCATTTTGTTATTTTGACCTCAATCCTCGCTCCTTAATTTTGATTTTAATTTCTTTTTGAAGTTTAACAAGCTGCAATTCTGGAAATGAGCGAGTAAGCGAGGTTAGAGTCTATCTAGAGTCCCAGATTTTTACACTCTTGCTGTATAGGTAGGCGGTTTCCACAAATTTCAAGATTGAGGTTTAGTTTCATTGATGTTCTCCTATTTTTTGATCCAAAAAGTACAACTGAAGATTTTGATGGGTTAATTTTTAGATTATGGGCACTCGAGATGTTTACAAGCCTTTCCAGGTCCTCATTAATCAACGCCTCATCAAGCTTGAAATCCAAATTTTTGAAAGTGAAATACATCTGTATGTCATCGGCATAATAGTGGGCCGTGGAATCAATAATATACTCGTGAAAATCTGATATGTATAAATAGAAAAAAGTATAGGACATAACATTGAACCCTGTGGAATACTTTATATAACCATGGTGGGCTATGACATCTTTGATGCTAAATGGATTTGTTGAGACCAGGGACCCGTTTTTGGAGATCGAGAGAATTAGTTTCTCATAGGAACAGTTTCTCTCACACTGTTCTCCTGAGAAAGTTGATAGGTGTTTTTGACAGGCATCGGAATTGCAATTCTCAAGAGAATTATGAATACCTATGAAATACCGTGAGTCTGTGATTAATCGGCTGATACACCAATATAATAGGGTATTTAAGGTTGGCTAAGCTGTCGGCTGTTACGTTTAATTTAGCTGTCAATAATTGTGACGTTAATGTTTGAGGACCGGTTTCTCAATGTCCAATTAAATATTTATCTGCAAGATAACAGCAACTGTTAGATAAATTGTTTAAACAATGAAGGCTAAACTTACGAAGTCACGTAAATCTTATCTGACAGTTGTATCCATAGCAACGCTATCTGGCAGATACCTATCTGAAAAAAACTGCATATCAACTTGACTGCACTATCCGTGAAACCAAAATATAAAAGCTTAGTTTGCAGGATTTTCGGATCAATGCTATCAAAGGCTTTAGTATAGTCCACTAAAACCAGACCAGGAACATTTTCTTGGTCAATGCATCTTACTACATCATCCATATTTGCCAGTGCCGTCGTAGTACTGTAATTTTCGCTGAAATCTGATTGCATTGGTGGTATTATTTCATTATGCATTACATATTCTGTTATTTGTAACTTCATTGAGAAATTGATGCAGGGTAAGGTACTTTCGGAGTCGGTATAATTATAGCCTGTTACCAGGCCTCTGGGTAGCAGGATGTTGATAAGGCATGGTTAATAATAAAAGTGATGTGGACTATGAGCAGTTGAAATATATATTTGATCATAGTAGTAGTATCCAACCGCCTTCGTTTTAATGCAAGAAAAACTTTTAGCAACTACTTCTGTGGTAGTGGGCTTGAAATGAAATGATCTATCCGATGTTTTATACAATATTATATTTCCAGTAGTTGTAGTTGCTGTTGGGGCTTGTTTATGAGTGGTATGTTCGCAAAGTGAGCGCTTATCTCGTCAACGTCACTGATGAGAAGGTATAAAGTTAACGTCAGACACTTGATAATGTCAAGTTTTCCAAGTAAATTCCACGTAGCTTTACTCTCCTTCCTAGATAGCGTATATTCCATGTAAGCTCTTTTTTCTGTACGGAGGGCAGCTGCTGCGTAGTTGCGTAACTCCTTTTCTTGAATCGACGGAATGCTTTGTCCCGTTGCTTATTAATCATTTTAATATTATATTTTAGACAAGGTGCCGGTGGTTTAATCATTTTAACTGTTCTAATATGTGCGCAAACGTTGAAAATGTTTAAAATATTGTTGCTCAGGAAGCTCACCATATCATTTACAATATGAGTGAACTGATAAATGCGATCCTAATCAACTGCGCGTAAAAAAGCTATTACATTTGAACTGGTCACGCTAGTACTTTCTGAACAGATAATAGCATTTATGAGAGTCTGAGAACTATCCGCTACCCTTGTAGGCTAGTCTTATTATCTGTTTTAAAGCATAAGATTCAAGAAAATCGAGCATGATATCCCTTACTGGAGAGTTTGATAATACATTAATATTAAGATTACCGAGAATAACGATAACAGCTGTTGGCAATATGATAGAGAAGGTATTCTCTATACTCTCAACAGCTTGTATAAGACTTTGTTGAGGAGGCCTATATAGAACAATGCAGACGTGTATTTTCAAGTTTCATCAAGTTTGAAACTAATGCATTCCTCTTCCAATACTGGACTAATATTTGACTTGATTAAGTTAAATTTGATGTTTTCTTCAAGAAAGAAACCAACCTCTCCTCCCCTGCCGATTCTATCAGCTGCATGAATAAAATTGTGGTTGGGTATGTGGGCCGCTTCGGCTTCAGGATTATTATTTAGCCAAGATTCAGTTATAGCAAGTAATACCAAAATTTTCAAAATTTATCTTCAAGCTGGCAGCACGGATGGGTCTCATAGCACTGCCATAATTGTATTCTGTGAATACAACCTAACCCTTTGACAAATAACCCTAAACTGTGTATTCATATTTTTAACTTGTGTCACAACAGACCATAATTAAAATCCATCGACGTCTTAGACGTCAATGTCAAAATGCATGTTTTTATAACCTCCAATGTAAGCTTATGTGTCATCGGTTGACCACAACAAACGTCAGAGATATCCCATACTTTATCCTTGGGTTAACCTAACTGGATAACCAGCGGCTTTGACGTTAGTTTTCTTTTAGTCTCTAGTTAACTGCCGATTGTGAAACTGGGCCTAAATCAGTCATTGTTATACGTTTTATTTTCAAAGCGGGTCGATCAAACGAACCTACCTGAAGTTCGATAGCAATTATATGAGAGTCCAGTTCGAAGACATTTATAACTATGTAGTTCGACTCCGTCGTACACTTACCTAAGACCTACCCTCTAGCTACCTTAATACCTCCCCCACCTGACGTCTGTCATTCATTTAAATTAGCTAACAATGCGTGTGGATCAAGAGCGCCGCCAGAAAATTGTACAGGGAGGGGCGACTTACATAAATTGAGTGCTCAAATCAGGCAGGGACGATGAATTTGGTTTTTTGCTTATACAAGTTTTTTAACATCGCTGCTCCACGGCGCTCCCCTGCACCCCTCTGTTGGCGCCCATGGGGTGGATGAACATTAGAAGTAGTTGATAGGGGTATTGGGCTCCAGTTTATTCGTTTGATCGCTCACGTATATGTATTTCGAGTACAGTCCGAAGACATTTATAACTATGTAGTGATTTAAATATACGTTAGGTCACTCTCAGCATTGATGTCTTAGACGAACACTGCGTCCCTACGTCATTGTCACAGCGCGCTGTTGCCAGTTTTCAATATGGTCTCTTAATTTTCGAAATAGTGCGTTTACTACTCTGATTAAAATATTCAATTCAAACGGCCATCAACCCTATTTTTTAATAATTTTAAATAATATAAACTACATATTCCAATGAATATTTTTAAACATTATTTATTTTTGTATCTTCTCTTAAAATGCACCTTTCACTACCAAAAAACTTTAATCTGATTAAATTCTGATTTTTCATCGTTAATAATTTCCTCTAACGATCAATAAGAAGTTTTGCATTTTTGAGGGTAGACACCTATGTGATTCCACTTATCAAAACTGAAAAAAACTAATTAACGTGGATTATTCACTATATCAAATAGTCTAATGATACTGGTATATCATGTAGAAATACGTGTCAACGTGGAGAAGATAAAGGAGTATATGAAGATTTGGGAGCCATTCAGAGACCTGTGGGAAGTGGACAAAGATAAATTCATAGATAGATATGAAAAGGAAAATCCTAGCGCGGCATTGTTTGACTCAAACATTGCTAGGTATACCGAGCTGGCTAATAACGTCCAGATTCAAGAAACCGTTTCCACAGTGCACTTTACGCAGATACACTGTGCTGAGTTAAAGCAGGCGATTATCAACCACTGCATAGAGTGGCAGGAAAAGCTTTGTGCTCTTCTGTTCAAGATGACTGATGCTAAACTGAAAGAATTGTATGAATACATGCGATCCAACGGCAAACAGTGAGTTATTGTAATTTATGGAAATTATCCTCTGTTTGTCTCTGATCCAGATGCTGAAAGTTAAACTTTTTACTGATATTTCGGCCATCTTTATACTCTCTGAAGTACAACATATTTTGACATAAGGGACATTGCTGTGTCGAAAAACATGTGCTTTTTGCGCACTAGCTATCAAATTATAGACTAGACTTTAATTTGGAATACATTTTGCCGTTTGTCTGAAAATTTATAGTAAACAGTTTATCTTTGAACAATGTAGTTTTAAGTGTGTCAGTAAAGTGTCATGAATAGTGCCATGTAATGATCTTGCAAATAAATGAATGAGTGAATTAATGTTACAGAGTTCAGTAATTTCAAAGCTTTGAAAGGCAACTTCTTGGAAAGAGGCCTGTTCACAAAAAAAATCTTATATTAAATTTACTGTAAAATGCAGATTTCAATGTTAAATATTTGAGGTGTGCTTAAAAAACTCAACCATAAATACATCATCGGCTGCTAAATTCAATAATTACTTGCTTGTTTGGGGTGGAATAAACACGTGGTCATCTTTGTGATGTCACAAGCCAGCTGGTTTGGCACATTCGACTAGCGTCGTACTCAGTGAAATATCGTTCATACTTTCTGTTATGGTGGAAGAAAGTATAAATGTGCTTTGCACTTGCATTTAAACCTTATTAATATTAACACTTGGTGGACGGACCAATTTACATCTTTTTTCATTTACCAAGCTTTCAACTTTCAAGAAGAGATATCCAGAATCGAATACTTATTTATCGGTGTTACATTTTACAAGTTAATGACTGCTGAACAGGTTTCTGAATAAGACATCCTAAATTGTTTCAGGAGATTTATTTGTATATAGTGTTACTACTTGTATAATTTATGTGGCACACGTCTCAGGAACTGTAAATTTGCTTAACGTTTCTTTTGCTACCTCTATTATCGTATAATTTCCGATAAAAATACGACTTAGTTATATAAAAAGCATTTATATATTGAATATACAGTGTGTCACAGAAGTCAACGTCAAGCCGCAACGAATTGACAGGATTGGTTATAACTATCATGAGAAAAATCAGAAAAACATCTATCCCATGCAGTTTGAAAATTACGGGCATTTAAAAAACAAAGCTAGAAATTTGGTCAAATTATAACAATTTTTGGATATTGTGATTAACTTATATTATTTTTATTCATTTAAACTTTGGAACCGTAACCCTAAATCACATTCTAAAAGCACAGTCAAAAATAATGACATAATTTAATAATAAATATAATTTTTTTATAATATAATTTAATATATATAATAATTTGTCAACTTTGAAAGACCCTCCTTTAAAAAAAATATACTAACGTGTCTTGGCAACTTTCATTAAAATTTGGCACATTCAACCAGGTTTGTGAAATGGTACAATACTTGTTAGTTTCATACTAAAAAAAAACGAGTAAAAAATAAAAACCTCAAGTAACCCGATTTTTGCTAACCCATTTCACTCCGATCAGATGTTCTTTATTCGCACAAGCTTTCAGTAGACTCTTAATTTTACGGCAAAATGATGAAAGATGGATAATGAACATATTTGCTATGAGTGAGCGAGACAGATGGTAACGCCACCTTAGCAAAATCAACAAAAATAAGTAAAATTAGTAAAATAATGAAACATTTTGACCTAGTTTAGTTTAGGTTTATTGAAATAAAATTCAGGCAATAAATGTTCAAATTGTTTACCATCAGCCTCAATACACGCCCTACATCTTCTTAAAATAGATCTACTTATTAGCCATGCATATCCTCGAGAGTGGATGTCCTCAGCAGCTTGAGAAATTCGTTTACGCAGCTCGGCTACGCTCTCAATGGGCTTTGAATAAACTTTTTCTTTGAGAACACTCCAATAACAAAATTTCAGGGGAACGGGCTGGCCACGAGATAGTGCCTGAACGTCCACCTCTACCTCCCGGATATTTTTGGTCAAGAAACCTCTTACTTGCACTGCGTAATGTGTAATGCGTTGGGCAACCACCTTGTTGATACCTCATGTGGCGACGATCTGTTAAGCGGTCTACAGACGTTGATGCATGCTGAGATTCAGGTATCGACTTTTACGTTTCATAACGCAAGCAGCAGCGTGTGTAGTACTGAATCACGAATTTGGTATCAGTTGCTGCTTGCAGCGATGCAGATTCTGGAATCCTATTATGGTCGGTGAGCCTTGTCGCCGAGCCGGTGACGCTGATGCAGTGATGCTTTCAACGTGTATGGTATTGCGTCGATGCAAAGAAATAATCCCATCCTACTATTCTGGTGTTGCATGAAACGTGCATGAAATATCAAGTCGATTCAGGTATCGCAACAGGTTTCGATTTAAGTAGGAACTTATGCAACTGATGCAAGTTTCATGAAACCTTGAGTCGGTTGAGATCAAGATTTTTCATTATTTTATTAACTTTACTTATTTTTGTTGACCTTGTTAAAAGTGGCGTCACTATTTGTCTCGCTCACTCATGGCAAACATGTCCACTATCCACCTCTCTCATCATTTTGCCGTAAAATTACCTACCTACCAGAAGCTTGCGCGAATAAAGAACATCCGACCTGAGTGAAATGGGTTAGCAAAAATCGGGTTACTTGAGGTTTTTATTTTTTACTTGTTTTTTTAGCATGAAACTAACAAGTATTGTACCATTTTACAATCCTGGTTAAATACGCCAACTTTTAATGGCACTTGCCAAGGCACTTTAGTACATTTTTTTTAAAGGAGGGCCTTTCAAAGTCAGCAAACTCTGAAAATTTTAAATTCATAGTTTAATAAATATTCTTCATTCTAGAAAACTTGGGGTAATTGTGTCATTATTTTTGACTGTTATTTAGGGTTACGGTTCCAAAATTTAAATGAACAAAAATAATAAAAATTAACCACAATAACCGAAAAAATGTTATAATTTGACCAAATTTCTAGGTTTTTTTGTTTCCCATAATTTTCAAACTGCATGGGATAGATTTTTTTCTGATTTTTCTCAAGATAGTTACACCAATCCTGTCACCCCGTTGCGGCTTGACGTTGACTTTTGGGACACCCTGTATAATTTATAGTGGCGATGTTTCTGGTTTTTCGATGTTATTTGACCATTTTATTTAGGATTATGAAAGAACCACATGACCTGACTGAAATGCAGTTCTCTATCAACCTATTTGATCAGTTAAAAGAAGATATACCATTCAGAGAAGAACAATTTCCCCTGATCAAGGACATGATATTGACTCTGGACAAGTATGAAGTACCTGTGCCCGATAGCATGAGGAATATGGAGAAGAACATTCCGAAAGAATGGGCAGCTTACCTTGAAGTTCTCGAACAAGCTGATAAAATGTTAGAGTATGCCAAGGTACTTGTGGCTGACAGCAAGAATTCATCTTAATCCTCTTTAATCCCGCTTTCCAAACTGATCCGGCATTCTTACGTCCTCAATTCCCATACGATAGAGCATGCATGATACCTATAGCGGGTTATAAACGATAGAAACTCCAAGTCACATATTAATGAGCTATCTCTTTAATAATAAAAATAATAATACTTTTATCCATTCATTCAGACATGTAAAGGTATTGGATAAGTCATTAAAAGGTACAAAACACTATATACAACGTATAACAAAATGGAGGCAAAAACATATTGTAACATCCTGTCTATAGCATTGCTTATTTGTATTGTTGTTGATGTTTCTTTCAAAATGTTAGGTTAGATTTTTGATGTGTAAACGTCATCGAATCATCTGGAATTTTCGGGACTGACGGATGGGCGTTCTAGAACGTCATCTGAATGTCTCGAATGTTCTAGATGGTTCGATGAAGTATATAAAGCACCACGAGTAGCGTGGCAGTAGTTCAGTTGAGTTCCAGTTGTAGTTGAGATAAGGTTAAGAGATATTGTATTGAGTTGTGAAGTAAAACGTTCAGTTTGATTCCTTTGGTGAAGAAAAAGAGGCCGTCGTGACAATATAAATTTATACAACAGACGTGATAAAATTAAATAGCATTATGGGACTGGACAAAAAATTATAGCGAGTAAAAACATTTGTCTAAAAAGTGTTTAACTGATGATTGAAAAAGGAACATTTCCATATAAAGCTGCGTTACGGTTATTAGTTTCCATGAATATAATTTCTTTCAGCATGATCTTTTCATTCAATTTTTGTCACTACATCCAAATCCAAAATCACCTCTTCCAAATCCCTCTTCTCCATCCTATTTATTCCATTCCTATACCATTAGGATCGATTCAAAACCGGTTTGTTGGAGCAAGCGGATCAATCGCGAGCCGAAGCCAAAGAATTGCTGGACGATTTCTTGAAACATGGTCCATTCAGCTCCGACTGGTCACCCACAGAGGGCCTGGAATATCTTCAGATAATGAAGGCTAAGCTTGCAGCCATGAGAGCGAGAGAGGAAGAAATAAGGAACGACCTTGGTATATTCGGGCTTAGCTTCCCGGAATCACAGGATTTAAATAAACTAGAAGCTGTAAGTATCAAATCAAATCAGTTGCTACTTAGCTCTTTGATTCGGCATAGCTGTTTTTCTATAAAAATTTATATATTTTGGTATTTGGTTGGGTTCGGTTCGGTCGCCATACGCGATTATAATTCAGATCTTAGCCCAGCTTGAAAAGCAGATTTATAATAAAATAATTCAAAAAATTCAGTTCCTCGCCCTCCACGACCAAATTCTATTTATACAGGGCGAGTTTTTAGTACCGGCTCGGAAGATAGTGAAAAAAATTATGAACGAAAGTTGTAGCCACTGATATGCCCCTTGCTCAGAAAATATTCAGATTTATACAGGATGATCCATAAATACGTGGTGATGCAAACATGCATTTTTTCTAACGAGGCACCCTATATATTATTCCATATTCAAATTATACTAATTTCCGTTCTTCCAATATAGGGTGTTATATTATACAGGGTATTTCAAAAGCTATGACCATTTTTATATATTTAAATCTATGTCAAATGAGCGTAGTGTATATCAAAAAATGGAGTCAAGTTGATTGACTCAGTACTTCCCACACATAATGATTATTTCATTTTAATGATTGCATGAAGCTTAGTCTAAAATCCCCTTGCAACTAAATGATCGCCCATCCGCCCGCAAAAACAACATCCAACACAAAAACCCTCGTAAATAGTTTCTTGCGTCTCCCTCCTTAGGAACTAGGGTGCCTCAGTTTTTTTCTGCATGCTTGAACTGGACGATGCGAAACGATCAAGAGCCTCCAACCCGTCTAAAAACAAAGTTTGAGCTGATTTTATGTTTTTGGTTTTTTTATTATTGCTGCGCCGCCACTGACACGGTTTTTCAAAAACATAGTCGTTTTTTATCCTCGCAGCGGTAATAAATTCTGTGTCAACATTTTATTAAAATCAATTCAATAATTTTCGCTTTACGCAATATACATAGAACGAAATAAAGCAAAACTCGTATGTACAGATCACAAAATTGATTTCTGTAATAGGCAAGCCAATGTTCGGATCGACCTAAAAAAGTGTAATATGCCGCTAGGTATTTCTTCTACAGGTCAATAGACGGACAATTATGAATACAACAAATTTTTCAGTTTTACTACCCCCCCACACCCTAACCGCCCCGATTTCACCCCACCAAAAAAAGAAAATTGAAAAATGATCAGGAAACCGTAGAACGCCTAAAAACAAAGTTTGAGCTGTTTTCATATTTTTAGTTTTTTTTATTATTGCTGCGCCGCCGCTGACACTATTTTTCCAAAACAATACTGTGTCAAAATTTAATTAAAATCAATTCAATTATTTTCGCGTTACGCAATATAGAACGATATAGAACGATCCAAAACAATACTCGTATGTATACATCACAAATTCTAAGTCCCCTAGATTTTATAATAAGAAGGCAATGTTCGGATGTACGTAAAAAGTGTATTATGCTGCTAGGTTTTTTATTCAAAGATCAATGGACAACCCATTACGAATACAACAAATTTTTTAGTATTACAACCACCCACCCCCCAACCACCCCAAATTCACCCCCACCCAAGAAAAACTAGAAAATTATCAGGAACCCCTAAAACGCCTAAAAACGAAGTTTGAGGCATATTTGAAATTTTTTGTTTT
Organism: Callosobruchus maculatus; assembly: GCA_951848785.1. Taxonomy (NCBI): domain Eukaryota; kingdom Metazoa; phylum Arthropoda; class Insecta; order Coleoptera; family Chrysomelidae; genus Callosobruchus; species Callosobruchus maculatus. The sequence goes on along the minus strand of CATOUR010000038.1, from coordinate 2,233,034 downwards.
TTGCTAATTACGCCGCCCCCCGTATAACGGTTTTCAAAATTATAGGAACATTACCTACTACGACCCCACTGCATAACGCTGCCCAAATTTCATCATAATCCATGCAGCGGTTACTGAGATTACGAGGGTAGAATAACGCGACAGACAGGCAGACAGACAGACCGACAGACAGACCGATAGACAGACCGACAGACAGACCGACAGACAGACCGACAGACAGACCGACAGACAGACCGACAGACAGACCGACAGACAGACCGACAGACAGACCGACAGACAGACCGACAGACAGACCGACAGACAGACCGACAGACAGACCGACAGACAGACCGACAGACAGACCGACAGACAGACCGACAGACAGACCGACAGACAGACCGACAGACAGACCGACAGACAGACCGACAGACAGACCGACAGACAGACCGACAGACAGACCGACAGACAGACCGACAGACAGACCGACAGACAGACCGACAGACAGACCGACAGACAGACCGACAGACACACCGACAGGCAAACCGACAGACAGACAGGCAGACCGACGGAAATGAGTGACGTGGATTTTCATTATGTACACATTATAAAACGCCCAAAAAAGCGTATTATCTCAAAATCGAAAATTTTCGCGTTCACAATACTCCCCTCACCTATCGGTGTGGGAAGTAAAATAGTCATAACTTTTGTAATACCCTGTATAATGTTATAATAATTATATTGTGAGAAGAGAAATTATTAGTAAAATCTAAAAATGGGATAATCTAAAGGGTGTCTCATTTAAAAATATATACAGGGTGAGTTTTTAGTACCGGCTCGGTCGATAACTCCACTACTATAGAAGATAGCGAAACAAGTTTTATATAAAAGTTGTAGCCACAGATATGCTCCTTGCTCATAAAATATTTAGATTTATACAGGGTGATCCATAACTACGTGGTGATGCAAACATGCATTTTTTTGAATGGGACGCCCTATTTATTAATCCATATTCAAATTCTACTAATGATTTCCGTATTTCCAATATAAGGTATTGTTACATTATACAGGGTATTTCAAAAGTTATGACCATTTTTATATCCAAATCGCGGTCAAAAGAATGTACTGTATATCAAAAAGTAATGAATCAAAAATTATTTTTTTTACACGGAAAGATTAAAACTATCCTCTAATTTAAAAAACGGCCATAATAAACGCCCGTGACGTATATTCGTATACAGGGTGATGTAGAATGCAAAATCTAGATTTTCTCTCTTTTTTTTAAATGTAACCCCCAATATTTTATTACCCCAAAGAATTGCTTTTAATATGCTCTTTCATCTTTGTATAGCACTTGTTGTACCTACGTCCATCAGTTTCTGAGATATTTACATTTTTATGTAAATTTAAAATATAGCTTCTATTTGTGTACTGAAATTTATTTATTTTGAGAAAGTACTATCTAATTTGTTTTTATTTAACTAACAACTAAATTATAAGGTCAAAATACTATTTGATGAAGTCACAACCCTAAATCATCGAGATAATAAAGTCAAGTATGCTGAGGAAACAATTTTGAAGGCGTGATGCATAATTATCAAGCAGATTTATCAGGTAGGCTTTGAAAAATTGACGGTTTTCATAACCTGCTCGATAATTCCGTACCGTGTGAAAAACCAGCTTTAAAAATTAATTTTTCCATTGAGGGTATTTAGGAGAATCTTTGGGAAATTGTCTACTTGCCTCTACAATATACCAACTATGAATAGCAATATCCAGAACGGAGGCACTCTAAAACTAATGGGTTTGATAGATTGAAGAATCATCTTATTTGGACTGTGTCGTTTAATATTTCATAGCCTACCTGATACATCTGCTTGATAATTACGCATGACGTCTATAAAATTGTTTCCTCAGCACACTTGACCTATATCATCTCGTTAATTCAGTGTTTTGACCTGATCAAGTACTATTATGGCCTTATGTTTTAGTTGTTTGTTAAGCATAACATGAAATTTGATAGTATTTTCTCAGAATAAATAAATTATAGTAAACAAATAGAAGGTATATTTAAAATTTGTAGAAAAATCGAAATATCTCAGAAACTAATGAATGCAGCCATAACAAGTGCTATACAAAGATGAAAGAGCATATTAAAAGCAATTCTTAGGTATAATAAAATATTGGAGGTTACATTTAAAAAAAAGAGAGAAAATCTAGATTTTGCATTCTACATCACCCTGTATACGAATATGCGTTACGGGCTTTTTTTATAGCCGATATTAAAACTAGAGGACATTTTTAATCTTCCTGTGCAAAAAAACAAATTTTGATTCAACAATTTTTGATATACAGTACGTTCATTTGACTGAGATTTGGATATAAAAATGATCATAACTTTTGAAATACCCTGTATAATGTAACAATACCCTATATTGGAAGAACGGAAGTCATTAGTAGAATTTGAATATAGAACAATATATAGGGTGTCTCATTTAAAAAAATGCATGTTTGCATTACCACGTAGTTATGGATCACCCTGTATAAATCTAAATATTTTCTGAGCAAGGAGCATATCCGTTGCTACAACTTTTATATACAACTTTTTTCGCTGTCTTCTACAGAGTGGAGTTATCGACCGAGCCGGTACTAAAAACTCACCCTGTATGTCAGCTACTCAACTTACTTTACTCACTTACTTCATTTGGATAATTTTTCCTCATATTGTAATGCTTCACTCATGTTATAGTTCACACAATAGTGTAAACTGCATCGCGATTAGGTAAAATTTGTCGCTTCTACAGTAGCTAGTGTCAGAATTGAAGATGCAAGATTTTATAATGACTGAGTTATGATAGGCACTTACATAATTTTTTTATAACGCTAAGATGTTATGCAGTCTTCCACTCCACAACTATTCATAATATCGCAGCGCAGTAAGTCCGTCGGTGGGACTGTGTTTGTTGTCCGGATAATCTTAGTAACCGCTGCACCGATTGCAATAAAATTTGGGATGTTATATGCTATGGGGCGATAGTAGAGGTAATGGTGGTATATTTTCAAAAGTTGGTGCAACATCGATCAGCAAAAATTTTATTTATTCATTGGGGTAATAGGCAGGGCAGTTGGGGAGGTAAATCTATTTTTTTGTATTCTTAAAAGGACTAAAAATTACGTTGGTGATAATTATGCGATATGAAATAGACATCTCCAAACATTTCTTTTAAACATATGTGTTAGAACTTTTTGATACTTTATAATTCTCAAACCTGTAAGTTAGAAAGTCTGAACTGAAAAGCTCGGTTGTTCAGTATCCGAACCTACTTCCTGGACAATATCTTTGGTGATTCAACATAATTTGAATATCCAAGTATGTTTTACTGTATTTGAATACTTCATAATCTTTCCCCAGAAGAAATAGGTTCGCGACCACAATAAGATATAATCCTTACATCTTCCTGTTTTAAAAAATGTATCTCACTCGATATCTTCATTTTCATCCATAAGGGGGGATAAAAGTAAAATATTTATCGAATTCACGTAATGCGCTCGCTAATTATTTCCAACTACAAATTCATGAAAATAATTCTCAGCGTTCAAATTACTTACGATATCGGATAAAAAGCTAAATTATTTTCAACTCGTCCGATTGTCGTATAAAAGTTAAAAATTTCGGACATAGGTTTGGCGCCAATTCATTTTGAATATGTCAACCGATAGGAACAGCTTCGTACATTATGTCGCCGTTACTCGTGTGCATCAGAATTAAGCTATCGTGATGTGATCGTGGCATACCACTCTTCTTCCAATAGAGAATACAGAACAGCCAATGCAATATATTCATTCATTCGTCACTTATACACATCCAGTTCATTTTAGAAAGCATATTTTCTGTTTTTTACAGAACAAGAATGCACTCAACATAAATTTCGTAAGGGTTGCAAATGATTACAGCTTTGTGTCTTTTAATAAACGTATATGAAACAAGGCTGTCTCAACTCCCAGGTGTCCAATTTTTTCAACCATTAAACTACTCTATTCAAACTTATTTGTATTCATTGTCAATTTATATCAAAATATTTTTGTATGTTTAATTTTTAATAAGCATTCCTTCTGTTTTAGCATAGCGTTGGTAAAATATGTAGATTGGAAATAATATAAAATAAATACATAGCTTTAGCATGAAATATGTCGATAAATTATAAGATCTGTAAATTTTTTTAGAAAAATGTATACTATGATGAATTATGCGAATTATAGCAAATCTCGTGGTGAAAATGTCCAATTAGTATTTTATCAACATAATGTTTCACAAAAAATGTGTTGCATCTTATTACTTTTTTAGCTGGGTTAGGTATACATTTCAAAAGTACACATCTATTTGGCAAAAAGATCAAATTCAATTTCTAAAGCATCAACTGTAAATGTAAATTGACTACAACTGACAGTTTGAATTTGAAATTGACGCTTTAGAAATGTAATTTGATCCTTTTGAAATTCCTGCTGGAATTTAAAATGTGTTCGCAATCTTAAACAATGACTGTTACATTTATAAATCAAATATATACGGAATACTGAAATAATAGCTAGCTAGAAGAACTGAAGCACTAGATTAGAGCAGTATACACCAATACCTATAATTTTAGGCATACCTCTAATAACGAAATTTATGTTACAGGAACTTAGTTTATTAGAAATTGTGTGGAAACTGGCAGAAGACTGGGAGAACGCCTGGGAAAAGTATAAATCTGGAGAATTTTGGACAATTGAAACAGCTGAAATGGAAGAAACCGCACAAACTCTCTTCAGAAAGCTGACAAGACTAGCTAGAGAGCTTAAGGACAAAGGGTGAATATTCGTATTTTTTATACTTACTTGTGTCTAAGAAAGATTTGATGGATAATTTGACTAGACCATTTTCTAGACACTACAATAAAAACTCTCGTGAGAAGAAGATCTAGTCTAATAACGAGACACGTATTAGTATTTGCTCGATGACTGTTAATTTCGATAATTCGAACTGAGCGCGCTAACGAGTAGGTAATAGTATACATATATTTAGTATAGTAATTACGCCCATAAGTATACTAATCGAAGTGAATTCCAAATACCTAGAAAAAAGGGTATTTGCATTGAAACTTTGTACACAGCTTGGCAGTACCATCTCTACATTTTTTCCAGCTGTAACTTCTAAAACATCAAGTGATAATTCAAAACGGTCAAGTTAATTTTCCAACTCGTCAATTGTAAATTCAAACTGACAGGTGTACATTACACCTGACAGTTTGAAATTAGGAGAACCTCGACATATGTCGAATGATATCATGGCTCTAAAAACGCACCAGGTGCAGGAGGAGGCATATACGGTTTACGGTGGTAGGCCTAGCTGGATCCTCCTAAGAAAACTGACTAGAGTTTTCCAAGCAGAAATAGCCGTAATTATGAAATATGACAGTATATGAATATAAACGATGCAGAAAAAATACTAGCTATGTGAGCACAGACAGCTGAGCGGCTCTGATGGTCTTGGCAAGTATCACTATACTTCAAAAATAGTGTGGGACTAAAGACACTGGCGAAGATCAACAAGGTAACATTATCTTGGGTGATTACTCACACAGGAGTGGGTGGGAATGAAAGGACCGACAGGTGTGCCAAGGAAGGTGCAGAACTCCCTCTCATCGGACCAGAACCAGCATTTGGTATATCATGGTACGGACAGTTGTCACCAGTTGGGTGTCAAATGAGCACCAGACATATTAGGATCGAGTGGTGGAGAATGTTCTAATACCTTTGACACACTCAGAATGAGCAGAAGTAAACTACGATTCGTTTTTGCTTTGGTTGGATTCATAACTGGTCGTTGGATGTTCAGTACATACCTACAAAAGTTGGGGATCGATTTGGCGAATCGCTCATGCAGGAAGTGCAGTGTGGCAGAGCAAACAGCTAATCACGTTATCTTTGACTATTCTACCTTGAGTAAAAGCAGGAACTCATATCTGAGTGTAAGCCAGACCGGAAGATCATAGTCCAGTGCATCTCAGGGTTCGCAAAGAACTTAGGATGGGACTCTCTCTGATGCCTTTGACCGGGGTGTACAATAAGCCATAAGGGTGAGCGGCGACCATTAGGGTAACTGAAGCCTAACCTAACCCCCTCACTACTAGGAAAATGCGACCTCAAAACCACAGTTTAATTTAACTAGGCACTCACATTTAGTCTGGAGTAGAATCCATGATAATTTATGTTTATTTAATATAATGATGGAATATTAATTCTCAGTTCTAACGCGAGAATGTTGACATCTTGCTATATATATAGTTCGTGGTCGATTATTTTATTCTAAATTATTCGATTTATGCTTTTATGCTAGATGGACAATCGTAGAAGACACCAGACAGAAAGTTGACGCCTTTAGAAGGACCCTGCCATTGCTTGGTGACTTGAAAAATCCAGCTATGCGGCCTAGACACTGGACAAAGGTCAAGGCAGCTGTTGGTGTAGATTTTGATGAAAACTCTTCTGAATTTAACCTGGATGCCATATATTCGATGGAAATGCATAAATATGCTGAAGAAATCAATGAGATATCTAATGCAGCAACCATGGAATTACAAATTGAAAAAGGTGGGAATAGTAATGACACTATAAAAAAGTTCCTAGAATAGACAATAATTGTTTTCTAGAATTAGAATCTAATCTAATCTGCAAATCGGCCAACTTTCTTTAAATGAATTTATTAGTTTTGATTTATTACATACACACATTCTACCAGCCTTTAGTTTCTTGTACAAAAATACGTGGAGGAAGAATCTTAATCAGTTTGTTTCTAAATCTGGGGCTCACATAATATTACAAAATATTTGGTTCAAAATAAAATACACAGTATTTTAACTATTTGGAAAAAATTACCATCAATAGTTATTTTGGACTGAAAATGTGCAATATTACAAATTCATCCAGATAAACGTTTTAGGTATTTACATATTACTCATCATATATTTCAAAAATGTATATGATAACCCAATTTTTCAGGTTTGGCGGCCATTAAAGCAAACTGGGATAAGATGAAATTTGAGATGATTGCCTATAAGGAGAGAAACATGTTTAGAATTAAGAATGTGGATGACTGTTTCCAGTCTCTAGAGGAGAACATGATGCAGCTGTCTGTAATGAAGAGTACGAAGTTCGTTGAGCCTTTTGCAAAGGACGTGGATCGTTGGGAAAGAACGTTATCTTATATAATGGAAACGTTAGAGGCTGCTTTGATGGTACAGCGACAGTGGCTCTATTTAGAGGTTGGTACAGTATGAAATCGAAAAAAAGGGGCAACCTTAAACCAGTCGGTCTGGTTTGCATGATATAATATGTAGCAACAACAGACATGTAACAAGCCAGAATTGGGAATGATGCGCTCCTACTAATGAACCTTCTTTTATTTCAGAATATATTCTTCGGTGAAGATATAAGAAAACAGCTACCGAAAGAGACTGAAGATTTCGACGTTCTGACAGAAAATTGGCGTGACGTCACGACTAAACTTTACTTCGCTAAGACTGCTTTGAAAGCCACCCATTATAAACCACCACCTTTTCTTCTAAACAAACTGATCAAAATGAATGAGAAGTTGGAACTAATGCAACGAGCTTTAGAAAGGTATATTTCATATTACTATATCTATTGTGATTGGTATGAAAATATCAAGTTACGTGGTAGTACCCCGTTCTACGATTATTAAAAAGAACATATTAATAAGAAGTAGATTTTAGGTATCTAGTAGATCGCGTATTTGCTGTTGAATATTTTTTTAAAATTGTCTGAATGTATCCCTGTTAACGTTTCTTCTGTTTAGTTGCGCATACCGCTTACCGAGTTTAATTAGGCATGTGTCTGTAAAGCAGGCGCGTACACAGGATTTTCGTCCGGGGGGGGGTTAAAAAGAGATATGTTATAATTCCAAAATAAACAAAAAGCAACATAGTACATATATGGATGGATAGTTATCAGTGCTAAACTGGTCAGTCGATAGAGGTCCAGATCCAGTGAACAAAACACAAAAACTGCCAACAAAACAGGAACACAACAAAACTGAAAGTTTTCTAAAACAAAAACAAATTATTAACTGCTGCCCACATATAGACAAGAATTAGTCAACTTCGTAGCCCCCGATAAAAGATAGCTTGCTCAGAATTCCGAATCGGGTTTTCTATTATTAAACCAAAAAACGAAAAACTTTTTGGGTTAGACCCAGCCGAAGGAACCGATACAAAAGCTATATTGAGGAATTATTGGAAGGTTTACGAAAGTATTAGTAGAAAAATGCGATCTAGCTTTGAAAACTGTATAAGAACGAATAGTACTGATAATGAAATTATATGTAATACAAACCAACGGACCCTCGGTAGAAACATCACAAAATACCTGTATTCCTGTACCATCCATACGAAACTGACTTGTTGGGAAAGGAGGATAATTTGGTAGTTTCAAGAGTCAAGTCGCCTGAGGCCATTTATCTTTACCTTTCCTTTGGTGTTATTATTGATTCAATATTTGAAGTTTTGGCGTAGATTCTAGTTATTAGTTATGTTAATTACATTTTCAATAGGTATCTTGAGACTAAACGTCACGTCTTTCCACGATTCTACTTTGTATCCAACGATGATATGCTGGAGATTTTGGGTAACTCAAAAAAGCCCGAGTTAGTCCAGCCGCATCTGAAAAAACTATTCGACAATCTGAACAAGATGAAGATTCAGAAAAACATGGGGGCAAACAAACAGGAGTGCGCTGGCATGTTTTCCGACGACGGAGAATATATGGAATTTGAGAAGGCTTTCTTCCTTGAAGGCCCTTCCGAGGCGTGGCTGAAAAAATTGGAGGAACATATGAGAGCTGTGCTCATCGAAAAATTTAAACCGATCAGAATGGAACTGAAGAAGATGCTGAATAAGAGGGATAAGTGGCTACTGTCCAATTGCGGACAACTTTGTAACGCCTGCAGTCTTGTAAGCATGACTATATCATTGAATTATGTAGCATCGTTTATACCATTACTTTTTTAGTTTGAATCTGTAAGTAACAGAAAATTCCTCGCCTTTAAATATTTTTTTTATAAATCATTAGAGGATTTAGAAATGCCTAAAAAAATGGATTTGATTTCCCAGATTAACGTTTTTACGTTTTCCCTGCGGTATAATTAAAAAAAGTTTAATTTATTAACATCTTTTGATACGAACATTTCCATTGTGCCGTGTGAAAAAAAAAGTTCTTCGCGATCTTGGATTATTGCTTTGCGTCATGAGAAAAGATGTCCATTTTTGCAAATTTTCTCTACAATTGAGAGTTTCGACAAACATAATTAGCATGTATCCCTTCCCTTGAAATAAGGTATAGGCAAATTTAAAATTAAGCGTTCCTCTTATTGTTCCATTGTTCTAACGATGCAAAATTAAATTCTATACTTCGCACTAAAAGTACGAAAATATAAATTACCAATGACTATAGGTATAATACCTACTGTAGCGTTTCATTGTTTTTTAATAACCGAACACACGTGGGTGAAGTCACAGACCAGGCAAAGTCTAAATACCAGAGTTACCGCGGCTGCTATGAAAAGATTAACGATTTTGGAAATTTTTTGACATGGGATTTGAGTAGGTCAACACTTCCATTATACGCCTTAAAAGTCAGCTGTTACTATTGAATAATAAGAAGACATATATTATGTAAACTTTCAACATAATGTGGGCTCCTTTGTAATCAAAATTTAATTGTGCCACAGATTCAGTGGACGACTGATTGTACGAGGGCTCTTGTCCACGCGAAAATAATGGAGAGCAAGAAACCTCTGAAGAGATTACGGAAAAAACAGAATCAGGTGTTAAGTAAATTGTCTGAACTCAGCCGAAAGGACCTCACAAAGCTGCAACGATTGAAAGCGAACGCTCTGATCACAATAGAGATACATTCTCGAGATGTAATCGATAGATTGTACAAATCTAGTAAGTACAAGTATATTGCACGTGGAATCTATTTATCATTTATTGACTTGAGTCGCCGTATCCACTAGAACAAACTCGGGTGGAACAACCTCAACTTGAAACAAACAGCCTAGTTTGAGGCTACTCGCTCTGAGGCAAAGATAGAGGCACGTTTACGGATCAGTTCGAGCTGGGTCTGTTCAGTGTGATCCACAACGTGCCTAGTTTAAAGCCACAATGCAATGAACGTCGAGTAGCTGCTGCTTTAATAGCCATAACCGTCGTTAGAAAAGAGGAAGCAACAAAAAGCTATACATGTTTGTCCTATTATGTTTTATTTAACGGATCCTAGAGAATACAGTGACACTCATATCATTTTATTAGTTTTAATTAATAGAAGCTTCGTTGTGTATTGCGACCCTAAGCGACGTCCATCTCCATCAAATGCACGGCTCAGACTAAGGGTCGTATGCATAGTCGATACTTAAGTTTCTGCCACTATCCGGAAAAATGTCCGGCACAAAACACGAAATACTGGCATAAAACAAAAAGAGATAACAGAAAACATCAAAAAACAAATTGACTCATATTTGAAATATGACAACGTCGCCAAATGAATTTTGCCGTCTCGTAGATGTTGTCTAGGAAACAGATACACAAGGAAAACCACACTTGATAGTTCCTTTGAGTAACCCTAAAGTAACCCTCAAATATCCCTTGAGTAACACTCAATACTTGAGAAATGACTATTAATACGGTCTTTAGGTTCAGGCGCCTTTGAGGACGGCAAAAAGACCGACAACATATGGCCCCGCTCGCGGCGACGAATTTGCCTCGTGTTGCGGCGGCCTCCAGGTTGAGGCAGTCTCCATTTATGCGGCCTCTGGTCAAGAGGCTGCCTCGCCCCGAGTTTGTCTCTATGGGATATGCAGCCTTACAGATATTTTACTTCTCACATCGGTGTGATATATGTATATTTTATATACATGGTGAGTCAAGCTCAACGCCTTGGACTCTTGTGACCAAACTATACCATTTTTCAGAAAATGGTTGGACTATATTTTCAAAATAATGACTCTTATACAGGGTGTCCAATAAAAGCGTGCCATATCAAAGTTATGTTTTTTTAAATGGAACGCTCTGTGTATTATTGCATATTTAGATTCCCGGGTCAATTCTAGTGTGACTTTATGTATCATACATTTGACTTAAAGTGAACCGTTTAGCTGCAAATCACATCACACTGATATACGCAATAGTTTTGTAATTATTTAGGTAACTTATATGAACTACTTGTGATGTTAGCTTGATACTGTCTAGAATTAGAAAGATCAGTTGTAAGTTCAAGAGAGACCATCTCATTTTTGTAATACCCGGGGCTACAGTACTTGTGCCCCCAGAGTGGGTAAACATATGGTGCCATCGATGGAGACTTTTCTTCAAGCAAAATTTCCCGATCATCCCCGACCGAACCCTCTTGAACTGCAATACGATACTTTGCATATATTACAGCGGGTAGTATTCAAAAAATTTTTTGATATAATAAACGACATTTTCTACAACCAAACGTCAAGTGTTAAATCAAAAGCTACTTGAGCGAAAGTACTTTAAAGATAAGGCTTTCATGTGTCATTTTGTGTGTTACATAGTTTTACCAGCGGTTTACAAGTCTACAAGTATGTGTAAAGCAGCATTCGATTTGCATATTTTTTAGCCCAAATTATGGCTTCTTTTTGACCAATGCAACTTTTTGCTAAATTTTAGTATGATTCTTTTTAGACTGCAGAGATACCAATGCATTCGAGTGGTTCTCTCAACTGCGGTTTTATTGGGACAGAGATCTGGATGACTGTACCATCAAGCAAACAAACACAAGCTTCATGTACGGTTACGAATATAATGGAAATTCTGGAAGGTTGGTGATCACCCCTCTAACAGACAGGTATGTGGTATATGCGAAATTTCAATCTGTGAAGTTACACTCTCGCATCATTATTATGACTCTAGGCATCTTATCTGATGGCATGTCATTATCACGTCATGCCACTCAATTTTGATGACATAAGAAAGCTAATTGGCGTACTGAGGGCCGTATTCATAGTTGACACTTAAGAATACCTTAATACTTGAGTATTTCTCAAGTATGGTTTTGTTTCATAGTGAGTCAACAGCTACTTTAGTGTCAATCACGTAAGGCTCACTTGCGAAATACTCAAGTAACGAAATGTCAATATGACAGGAGATATTGTAGGTTAATCTTGAAATAAGGTGTTGTTCTATCTTCCTCCCGTAAGTGTTGTCTAGGAAACAGATGCACAACTGTACACTTGACTATTACTCAAGTGGATACTTGGGGGACGACTGTATGTAGTACGGCAGAGTGGGCATGTAGTACGGCTGAGGTGCCTTGGTGTATACGTCGTTACATGGGGGATAACCTCCTGAGTAGAGATAAAAACGACCTTTCGAACATCTTCTTTTAATTGTCCTCAAAACTGTACATCATCCCGAAAGTAATCTCTGTGATTCCTATGAAACAACCTATGTTAATAAAACAATATAAAAATAACAATAACAACACTAGCTAATTGTTCAAGGCAACTTTCGCAATATGATAACTTAAAACTAGAACGAATACTTTGGAATATATTATCACGCGTGTTACCGCAGATTAAGCCAAAACAATTACGAGCTAAAATTTTCCAATGTAAGATTTCTCTACATTCATAAAGAAGAGCATTCGCTTTTACTTATAGAAATCGAAACATTTATTTCACATTCTATTCAGAAGCAAAAGCAAAAGGTTTCACTTTTTTGGTATTTATAAACAGGGGCATTTACTTCAAAATTGAAGGATTTGCTTCAGAAAAGTTGTAATATTAGTCCATATGTATAAAAACGAAGTATTTTCTTCAAAGGTAGGAGGAAAAGATAGAGTTTACAAGAAAAAGGTTGAAGGAAAAGCTTTTGGTTTATTTCGTATTCATAACCTTTTCTTTTTCTTTGCAAGTAAATCTTCGCGGAAAAAATGTAGTCAGTACTTCCCACACATTCCGATGATACCAGTTTTATTATTTTTCCATAGCATGAAGCTATAGTCCAGATCCCCTGGCAACCAAATCATCGCTCGCCCGACCGCAAAAAAGTGTGTTATTCTGCTAGGTACTTCTTTCACAGGTCAACGGACAATCTATCATGAATACAACAAATTTTTTAGGTTTACAACCCCTCACCCGCGAACCACCCCAATTTCATCGCCATCAAAAAACATTTTAAAAACGATCAGGAACGCCTAAAATGTTTGAAAACGAAGTTTGACGTGTTTTTTTATATTTTTTGTTTTTTTGTTATTGCCGCGTCGCCACTGAAACGATTTCTAAAAAGCATACGCATTTTCCATCCTCGTCACGGTAATAAATCTGTGTCAAAATGTCATTAAAGTCAATTCAAAAGTGTCCACGTTACACGATACAGAGCAACCTAAAGTAATACTCGTATGTATTTTGTATACATCAGAAAATTCTGTTAGTCCCTTGGTTTCTGTAATTGGCAAGGCAATGTTCGGGTGGACCCAAAAAAGTGTATTATGCCGCCAGGTCTTTCTTTCACAGGTCAATGAGGAGCATATTATGGATACAAAACAAATTCAGTTTTACAACCCCCCACCCCTCAACCACCCCAATTTGACCCCCACCCCAAAAAAGTAGAAAATGGTCAGGAACCCCTAAAACGCCTAAAAACGATGTTTGAGCTGTATTCATATTTCTAGTTTTTTTAATATTGCTGCGCCACCACTGAGACCATTTCTAAAAATCATACGCGTTTTCCATCCTACCCAAAGTAGTAATACTGTGTTCATTAAGATCAATTCAGTAGTTTCCACATTATAAAATACAGAACGATCTAAAGCAATACTCGTATGTATACATCAGAAAATTCTCTGAGTCCCTTGGTTTCTGCGTTTCTGTAATAGACAAAGCAATGTTCGGATGGATCTAAAAAAGTGTATTTATTATACCGCTAGGTCTTTCTCTGTCAGGTCAATGCTTTGCATCCCTTCACCCCCCAACCACCCGAATTTCACCCCCACCCAAAAAAATAGAAAATGGTCAGGAACCCCTAAACCCCTAAAAACGAAGTTTGAGGAATGTTCGAAATTTTTCGTTTTTTGCTAATTACTCCGCAGCCCATTACCGATTTTCAAAATTGTAGCAACATTACCTACTACAACCCCACACCATATCGCTATCCAAATTTCATCAAAATCAGCGGTTACTGAGATTAGGAGGCTATAAAAACGCCACCAGACAGACAGACAGATAGACCGACAGATAGACTGACAGATGGACCGACAGATTGACAGAGCGACGGAAATGAGTGACGTGGATTTTAGGCATCATAAAACGCCCAAAAAGCGTATTATCTCAAAATCGAAAATTTTCGCAATCACAATTTACTCCCCTCACCTATCGGTGTGAGAAATAAAAGGAAAAGGTAGACAAGCGTTAACAAGGGTGCATTGCCGCCGACAGGTTTCAACTTGCAGTTACAGAGGCAAATGCGCATAGCATCATTAATGTTAGATACGTTAGGTACAGAGTGTCTGAGGGTACTGCTAATTTTGGAGGTTGTACTTGATTTAGCTGTGATAAAAATGGGAAGTGACGAGGAACTGTCTGACTAAGTGGAGGTACAAAACACACCCGAGGAGAAATCGGAGTGTAGGTTCATTGCCTAAGGGGTAAGAAAATACCCTGAAATATTAGAAAAATCGCAAATCCCAGCGAAAAAAGCAAGAAAACAGACGGCTACTGAAAAAGTTACGAACGAGAACAGAAATGCGAAAGATATGAGTTGGGCCACCGTGCATCGATTATCCATGAAGATGTAATTTTCATCACATTTGCCTTGACCATTAACACTAGCACAATTCTTCCTGTTTACATATTCATCGCGCCCAAATAGACGCGGCTTTTCAATTTAAATGCGTGCAGTCCCTAACTGCTATTGCAGTCGGAATTTTTTTTGCTGACCATTTCACTTTGCCACTTCATGTTCAGTCGATGGGAGCTTGATCAGTCAGCCGTCTTGTCCTCAATGCGACGAAGAGTAGTATTGACACTCCTGGAGGCCGGAAACCCGAATCAGCCATGTACCGTAAAAACACTTTCATTTTGTGTACTAACGAAAGCGCTCCTCCCTTGGTTCGCAGATTTTCGCCAATGAAGTGGTCAACTAACCACTGTACGTTTATTTCCTTAAACCGAAAGAGGGTTCGAAAATCGCACTACGTGGGTTTCGTCACTCTTTGTGCACTTTTCGTTCGCGTACGTGCACTACATCCACCATGGCAAATTTCAATTAAAAAAATCACGCGCCCACTCTACAACTACAAACAACCCTCCAAGTGCATATACATGAATGAAGTAAATGGTTAAAAGCTGCTTCGGACTAGATGTATATTTTCTAAAGCAAATCTTTCGATTTAGAAGCAAATGTTCTTCTCTATGAATACGGCCTAATCTCAAAACTCTATGTAAATCTTAACAGTACCAGTGTCTATCTTTTCCTTTTTTCTGCGAGGATTTGCTTGCAAAGAAAAGGAATAGCAGAAGCTTCCTTTTGAGCTGTACCTTTTCCTTTGAAGCAAATCCTTCATTTTTATAAATACGACCTATGGTACTTAGTCCGATAATGAATACCACGGCTCAACAAACATATTGTCCTTAATGTTTACCTCCCATAAAGTGCTACATTTGCGCTGTGATCTATTTTATCTATACTCATATTCTATGTATCTACATAGCCAAGGCCCTGCCGTGCCGCCGCTGTTGAAATCTATCTCTCTCTAACCCAAAATATCGATGGGCAAAGGGATCGGCGCAAAGCATCCCCAGACCTTGAGTAAGTTAAAGGAGTCCAGTACATTTCGCGTCATTTCTTCCAAATCAGAAGGTAAACTATGTTCGCGACTTGTACCATAAGAACCGTCTTTATGAGATCCTTATTACATAAATATTATAGAATCCATTACTGTAACTCAGTTGCTAATTTCGTACGTGATCATACTCGTAGGTGCTACATAACCTTGACAACAGCACTTCATCTATACCGAGGCGGCAGTCCCAAGGGCCCAGCTGGAACTGGAAAAACGGAGACTGTGAAAGACCTTGGCAAGGCAATGGGTATGTGGGTGATCGTTAACAACTGCTCAGAGGGCTTAGACTACAAAAGTATGGGCAAATGCTTCTCTGGATTGGCTCAGACTGGCGCTTGGGGATGTTTCGATGAATTCAACAGAATCAACATTGAAGTGTTGTCCGTAGTAGCTCAGCAGATTCTGTCCGTATTGTCGGCTGTGTCCCAGAAGCTAGAAACATTCCCGTTTGAAGGTAAGCGGGAGGGGGGGGGGTGGAGAAAATGATAGTCGACTGACCAAATAAAAAGCTAAACATGATTTAATAGTCCATCAAAATAATAATGTGAAAATAAATAATACACATCGTAGATTTAGGATTAATAAAACAGCGAAGTAGGTTGGGGTTGAGGATTCGTACTATTCCAAATACTTCACCGCGCATGCAAGGATTGACTAAAACTAAACAGTTGAAAATTTCTGATTGAGTTAAATGAGCATCCAAAAATATGTTTAATGTTGTAATTCAATCATACATAAATCTGTTCAGTTATATAGACTTTCCACCTCAGATTTCTCCGCTGATAAGAAGAAAAAACGCCGAGACACATCAAAACAATTGTCAAGGGGGACAACTTTTTAACTAAAAACTACTTCACCCTTTGTACCCTCTTCCCCCCAGAATGATCCCCTTAAAAGTTTTAAAGGACAAGGGGTATCGCGTAATATCTTGTTTCAAAGGTATGTCGATGTCCTTTATTTTGACGTTTGATTCTTTAAAATCGCTCGATTCGTTTTCAAGAAAATCAGAATCTTTATGTATCTTAACTTGTTCAAATAGGCTACAAAGCATTCGAAAATATCAGTTTTTATTGCACTAAGTATTCAAATGTTGTCCGTTGTTGACCAAACAATGATACAAGCAATTTTCAAATTCCTTAGGGACAATTTGCAGGACCCTCTTCAGCGCATCACCGGAAGCTGACATGACATTGCAACTACCGCAAGGGATTTGAAAGTCGCCTATATCATTGTTTGGCCAATAACAGCCAACATTTGAACACTTATTGCAATAAAAAGTGATATTTTCATGTTTTTGTATTCTATTTGAATAAGTTAAGATACACAAAGATTCTGATTTTCTTGAAAACGAATAGACCGATTTTAAGAAAACAAACGTCAAAATGAAGTACTTCGACGTTAGATAAGGAAAGAGAGGGGATACCGCATGCCCGTTTGATGCTATATGAATTAGCTGTCATTAGCTGTTACCGAAAATGAATAGTGACCAAAATATTTTTTTATGATATTTAGCATTTTTAAGACCAATCAATGTAAAATATTGTGGTGTGCATAATGATAGGGTGTGCAGCTTACGGTTGTAAATGCCACAGCAATTCTACTGTAGACTTTCAAGGAAGTACTCCGACCACCACCAAAAGCGCGAACTCGAGAATGACAAAGGTCAAATTTCAACATCGAGATGTAAAAAGCATCATCCAAAAACTGAACACCAATAAAGCTACTGGTCCTGACCAAATTCCAGGCATTGTCCTTAAACGCTGTGCCGCTGAGCTTGCACCTATTCTTTGCAAGCTCTCCAAACTTTCGTATCAACGAGACGTGTTTCCCGCTTCGTGGAAGATTGGCTGCGTACAACCCATCCCTAAGAAAGGCAAAAAAAACTGATCCCACCAATTATAGACCTGTGGCTCTTCTCAGCATCATGTCTAAGGTTATGGAGACTGTCATTAACACACAGCTCCTGAAATACCTGGACAACAATAACATCGTAAATGATCGCCAGTATGGCTTCCGTAAGCACAGATCTACAGGTGACCTCCTTGCCTACGTCACTCACTTGTGGAACAGAGCAATAGACAATCATGGCGAATCCCGTGTTGTTGCACTTGATATATCGAAAGCTTTCGACAGAGTATGGCATTACGGACTTCTGGTCAAGCTTGCTGCTTATGGACTACCACCTGGCCTGCGCCAGTGGCTGAATAGCTTTTTGAACGACCGATCTCTGTTTGTTGTAGTCGAGGGCTGTTCATCAGACGTATTTTCAATAAACGCCGGTGTTCTTCAGGGATCTGTCCTATCCCCTATACTGTTTCTGATGTACATCAACGAGCTGCTGGAAATAACATCCAATCCAATCTACAGCTTCGCAGATGACAGTACAATAGTGTCGTGCATGGAACCAGGCAAGCCACTACCATCCCAGGAGACGGTACGTCGGCGACAGCAGCATGCCTCACAGATCAACACTGATATCAAAACAATTGTCGAGTGGGGATTAGCAAATAAAGTACAGTTCAACGTACAAAAAGCTCAGGCAACAACACTTACAAAGAAGTCTCACGGTGGCTTACCAACCGTGGAAATGGAGGGTCACCCCATAGTCGAATCACCCTCCGTCAAGCTTTTGGGAATCAACATCAACAATAACATGTCCTGGCACGACCACGTCGTCAGTATTGCTAAAACGGCATCCCAGAAGCTTGTTTTGTTCCGCTGTAGGAAGTTGTATACTCCAGAGCAACTGCTGCTGCTCTACAAGGCACAGATCCGACCATCGCTGGAGTATTGCTCCCATGTGTGGGGATGCGCTCCGAAGCACTCTCTAAAGCTTCTGGACACTATCCAGAAAAGAGCGATTGGACTAATCGATACGCCTAACCTCACAAAGGACCTCCACAGCCTGGAACATCGAAGGAGGGTGGCTGACCTATCCCTGTTTTACAGATTCTATCACGGAATATGTTCGAGTGCTCTCTCAGATAATAATACCACAGGCCGTCCGAACCAGGAAAACTAGAGAAGCTCTGCGAGCTCATCCTTACCAGGTCGAGGTCCTTACTCCCCGAACTAGTCTCCTCCAGCATTCCTTCTTTTGGAGAACTTCGACGCTGTGGAATCAGCTGCCGGGGAATTTGTTTCCCGACGGCTACAACCTGCAGCGTTTCAAATCTAACGTGAACCGATACTTATCCTCTCGCAGCGCTTTTACAGCGCCATAGGATTTAAGCCTTTGCGGGAGGCCGACCATAAAAAAAAGGAGCCAGGAATTACTTATCACAGGTAAATTTTGGTACTTTTTTGGTACTTTTGGAAACAGAAATGGCAGTCGCGCGTTCCGTCCTCTCTCTTCCCTTGTCTAGGTCCTCGACATACATTTAAAACAGTTCCATTTATTCATTTAAAATTTTTAAGATGAGATCCTGGGGGGGGGAGGATACAAGCGAGTGAAGTTAAAAAGTTGTCCCCCTTGACAAATTTTTCAACGTGTCTCGGCGTGTTTTCTTTTAGTTGGCGGTTCTCGAGAAATCCGGGGTGAGAAGTATTCAAATGAACACCATGTATGCAGTTATTTCGTGATTAAAAGTGTATTGTTCAACGAGCGGCAATGACGGTATAATAACTCAGGCGGTTGAAGTTTGCAAATCAACAAGTGAGTTGTTACCGTTACCGCGAGTTGAATAACTAATACGACCTATAAACAAACAGCGTTACTAATTTTTCACGCTCCAGTCGTGGGTTATGAACAACGCCTACTAGATACCAGTACTTGGAAATAAATATGATTGAATACACGCTATAATAACTGCAATATGACGCCAAACGCTAATTCGAACCGTGTACAGTATTTACTTTGGTGCTAGATGTGAGGTTGTTAATATTTCGTAATTGTTATTTAAATTATTAGTTGCTTCGGTCGTAGATGAATATTATTATCAAAATTGTATTTAGCATTTATGTAATAAAAGTTAACATTATAAGGGGTTGTATTTTTAATGAGAGAATGGCATCTGGGATTATGTTAAAAAGGGTGCATAAGGCCAAAAAGGTTGAGAATCACTGTATTAGACGTAAGGCGGATATATTTTTAGTAAAAAATGGATTACAGTATCTGCCTCATTTAATTGACTTATAGCTTCAACATAATCAAAATAGTGTGACTGGTAATCATGACACCCTTTATGTCGTAAAAATATTGTAACATACTGTATATTATGGTATTCGTGTATTTGTTTTACTTGTCATTGGTTGTCAAACATGATGTAAAGTCAAAGTGCTAGGTTAGATCTTTTGAAGTGTAAACGTCATCGAATCGTCTAGAGTTTTCGAGAATGACGGATAGATTCTAGAAATGTCATCGAATCCTCTAGATGGTTCGATGAAGTATATATAAGGTGCTACGGGTAGCGTAGAGGGTCAGTTGAGTTGAGATCTAGTTGAGATAAGGTTAAGAGATTTTGTATTAAGTTCTGAAGTAAAACGGTGAAAGTTACGTCGAGTTTGATTCCCTGGGTGAAGAAAAAGAGGCCGTCGTGACAATTGGTGTCGGAAGTGTGGGATTGTCCATCGAACCAAACCAGGAAAAGGAATCAAGAAGTGAGTACAGCGTCAGCCAATGCCAGTAACCAGAGCTATGGCGTCCGACATGAGTGCATTGATGACTATGCTACAAGAAATGGGAGACAGGTTAGAAAAAAGTGCAGCCGAATCAAGGGCAGAAATGAGAACCAGCTTAGACGAGGCAGTCGTGAACCTAGAGGAGAAGCTAAAGCTCCACCAAGACGAGGCAGTCGCAGGTTTGAAGAGTGGGCAGGAGCTGGTAATGACTCGGTTGGACGAGCAGAAGCGCCATCAAGACGAGGCAGTCGCAGACTTGAAGAGTGGACAGGAACTGGTGACGACTCGGTTGGAGGAGCAGAGGCAAGCCGTAAGTCAGGCGTTAGAAAATCAAGATCAGCGTATTAGTGCTATAGAGACATCGCAAAAGATCGTTGAGGAACAGCTGCAGCAAGTGAAGGATCAAGTGAAGGAAATCGTGAGAGACGAAGTGCGAGAACTTAGTGGAGGTGAGCGTGAACAACTACAGCAGGTGAAAGATCAGGTCAAGGAAATGATCAGAGAGGAGCTGCGAGAACTTAGTGCAGGTGAGCGTAGTTTAACAGCTGCAGCACCCGCTTTTCCTGATAGACATAGTGGCGTAGTAGCAAAGCCCTATCCGTACAACGGCAAAACGTCCTGGGACATTTATTATATGCAATTTGAAAATATCGCTCGTATGAATAACTGGTCAAATGAAGAAAAAGCTTGTGTGCTTACATCCATGCTAAGAGACTCTGCCGCAGCTATTTTGGAAAATCTCTGCTCATCAGATCTACGTGACTATGATAAGATAACATCTGCACTAAAGTTACGCTTTGGAGATGCACACTTAACAGAGCTGTTGCATGGCCAGTTGCATAACCGGACACAGCAAGCCAAGGAGGATCTGACCACGTTTGCATATGAAGTCCAAAGCTTAGCGAAACGGGCATTCGTCAACAGCCCCGTCGAAACACAGGAATACGTCGCTGCTCGCCAGTTTGTCGAAGGCATTGCAGACGCGGAAGTTCAACGAATGGTAAAACTGTCCAGTCCCATAAATTTACAAGATGCTGTGATCAAGGCCTTGCAAATTGAAGCTGACATAAAAGCCAAGCGAATGGCAAGGAGGGTGCGCGCTGTCGAGCAAGATACAGAAGCAGAAGTCAGGGCCACACCGTTTATTTCAGGAAGAAGAGGTGCTAGCTTCCAAAGAAACCCAGTTCGCACAAGCCTAGAAGGAGCTGAAAAGTTTACATGCTGGAAATGTGGACAGAAGGGGCATCTTAGGGTAGGCTGCCGCACCCAGGCTGATAAGATACAAGCGGATGTAGTAAAAGCGGATGAATATGCGAACAAAATGAAATCTATGCAAGACACGATAAACTCAATGAAGGAGCAGTTTGACAGAGACATAAAGAATTTAGTAAAGAAGAATGAAGAAAGTATTGCCAAACTTCAACAACAACACGGGGTAGCCATGAGGGAACTTAGAGCAGACAGAGATAGGATGAAGCAGTTGCTTACCTCTCAGGAAAGGAGAAGTATGCATATTAAAGGCAAGTTTGAAACGAATAGAAAGAATCTGCTGAAGAAGGACGAACAACACGAAATAGCCTTGAGGAAGCTCAATAAAGAAGTCTCTGCGTTGAAGGGCGAAATCAAGAGATTGAAAGCTTTGAATCAGTTGAAGAAATCAGAGAGGGAATATGACCAAGTTAAAGATGAAAATGCAATGCTCAAACAGAAGATAAATCAGATGGAGGCTGAGTATGCATTCTGTAAAAAGAACTTGAACAAAGCGAATGACAAAGCCAAAAGGGTCGGTATAAAGAAGAATGAGTTGAGAGAAAGGTTGGCGCAGCTTGAAGAAGAAAACAAGAAGCTGAGAACAGATTTGAGCGCCGAGGTCGATGATGCGAACAAGCGAAAGGAAGATTTGTCTAAAGCAAGAGAAGTTGATAGTAAAACTAAACAGCGACTGATGAATTTGGAAAATGAGAATGCTCGACTAAAAAAAGAGCTGGAAAACGCATTAACTGAAGTAGAGTATGGTAACTCCGGGATGAAGCATATGAAGAATGAAAACAGTAACGTGGAGCAGAATACTACACAGCTGGAAATTGAGATCGATAAGAAGAAGAAAGAACTGAGTAAGGTTACTGAGGATACAAAGAAGGGTGTGTCCGCAATATTAGCGAAGCCATTTTACGATGTAAAGTTAGAACAGAGATTGGCACAACTGAGGAAAGAAAACCCGAGGATAGGAGCAGAGTTTGGCGCTGCACTCAAGGACGCATCATGGGGTTTGGACCAGACCACGCAACTCAAAAGCGAGAATGTTAAGCAAAAGAACAGGATTGTGCAGGTGGAAGACGAACTCAGCAGGCTCATAGAGGAAGTGGAGAATAGCCTGAGTGATGGGAAGAAGGAAGTGTCGAGAGGTGACAGTCGTCAAGGCGAAAAGGTGCAACTGAAGAAAATGATAACAGAGCTGCTGGAGCTGAAAATGAGAATCGCAAGTTGGGCAAAGAATATCGCAGTTACGAGATGATCTGGTATGGTCTTGCAACAGACGACGGAAGGAAGGGTAGATGTTCGAAGCTACAACGCCATGAGGAGGAACCCTACGTGGTGATGAAGCGCCTCAACGACTTAGTCTACAGGTTATGTACGGAAAGTGGAAAACCGAATGTCGACTATGCTGATGTCTGTGGTGATACAAGAATCGAAGTTGTTCGTCGAGGACGCCGAACGCTAAGGGGGGAAGAATGTAACATACTGTATATTATGGTATTCGTGTATTTGTTTTACTTGTCATTGGTTGTCAAACATGATGTAAAGTCAAAGTGCTAGGTTAGATCTTTTGAAGTGTAAACGTCATCGAATCGTCTAGAGTTTTCGAGAATGACGGATAGATTCTAGAAATGTCATCGAATCCTCTAGACTAGATGGTTCGATGAAGTATATATAAGGTGCTGCGGGTAGCGTAGAGGGTCAGTTGAGTTGAGATCTAGTTGAGATAAGGTTAAGAGATTTTGTATTAAGTTCTGAAGTAAAACGGTGAAAGTTACGTCGAGTTTGATTCCCTGGGTGAAGAAAAAGAGGCCGTCGTGACAATATAATGCATTATTTCAAATGCTTGATTGATGTCGCGCTCTTAAATAAGGAATCATTCATAAAGCTGTTATGTCTAAATATAAAACAGATCAAAGCATCCTATATACTCAGAACGGTGAGAGAGATTTTTTTTAAAAATATCTAACACTAAAAGTTACTGTTATGAATGGTACAAAAGTAGTTTGAGTTACGGTATTCTGTTCTGTAACATGTCTAAAAAGGATGTTCGTATTACAGAAACGAACAACAAAATAGTTGGTCAAGAATAGGTGTAGAACTTCATACAGGCCGCTATTTTTGGAAAAAAATATTACTGTAATATCACGGTTTATGTTGGAAACATCATCGCTGTCTGACTAGAATTAAGATATGCTCCATTCATCTATCCATCCATCTATCATAAATCATCGGTGAACATTGAAAGTTCTATCAAAAGCTATGATAAAAAAAGCAACCAACATTTATTCTGACATTTCATTCATTGAAGAACTGCTCGTTTTCGCAACATTATTCTTTCCTCAGAAATTCCTGAAAAAATAGAACATTGAACGATACAAAAGTCTTGGAGATCTCCTTAATAAAGTTTTCCTCCGAACCTAATTTAATGTGAAGCAGCATCATTGCCATGTCACTTATTATCTTTACCTTCTTGACCTATTTATCTGTCGTACTATAGTAGTTCTATATTTGCAGGCGTGACAATAAATCTCAAGCTAACAGTTGGAATATTCATCACAATGAATCCAGGATATGCTGGCCGTACTGAGCTTCCAGATAATTTGAAATCTATGTTTAGGCCTATTTCTATGATGGTGCCTGACAGTGGTATTATCGCTGAGAATGTTCTTTTTAGTGATGGATTTCAGAATACTAAATCTCTAGCTAAAAAGGTAAGCTGATTTGTTGATTATCATTCAATTGCCTAAAAAGTAAGTTCGAAACATTTGACGGAATTTTGGTTGCGTCCGAAGTCGGAAGTTATAGTGAATGTTCAAAAATTGGGTTGAAACATCGCACAAAACAGACCAAATTTATTATTTAGAGATTTTTACAAAAAAAATTCGTTTTGGCACATGTTAAGAACTTGATTAGCATCATCATAAAAAGTGTTAAGAAACAGTGGTTGTGTGGTATCGTGTATATACAAGAAAGTCAAAATTAGAAAATTGTATGTAATTTTTATGGAATCAGACTATACTGGATTTAATTATGGAGGGAAATAAGATTTAACTTTTTGAACCTATTGCGTGGTTTTCTAAAAAAAAGTTATACTGGGGTATCTAATCAATCAATAAATATGTCACTTATTCCAAAATGATTAAAGTATACTATACTTTGAGATAGGGTACGGAGAAAAGTTTAGTAAACTATTTTTTAATTTAACGGATTGGTTTCAGTCATGGGCTAATGAAGACCAATGAATGATAATAATGCATCTCAGACCTTGTCCTTGAAACATTATGTATTTCTTTCATTACTGAATGTTCCAGTCTTGGTTCCAGTATAACGCTAATAATGGTGGAATGTTTGAGAATTCTCAAAATTAAAACATGTATTGTATACTTTGGTTGGTGATGATCCTGATGACTCAGTCCACACCAAGGACATTAAAACAATAGGGGGACGCAGCATGTTACAGTCTATCCTGTATTAATGGTGAAGCCAAAATATTTACGTCCGCGCTTTCTTTTGTTTTCTGTGAAATTGCTGAAGTTGTCAAAATGCAGTGCAGAGCATTTTTCTGGGGTATCACAACAAAAAATAATAAATCACCATAAGTGGAATTGTAACTGTATACCGGGTGTCCCAGAATTTCCTTGACACGTGATATTTTGCTTAATCCATGAAATCGTAAACATAAATTAATTAAAACACGTGTGGAAAATATTTTTTTTATTTTCATGAATCAACTAATAAAAAAAATGTGACAACAAAACTAAGTGCAAAAACGTGAAAAAGTTTTATGGCTACATCGGGCCGCGCCAACCCCGTGTGCAGGGTGTGCCCCGCACACGGGCGCCAAAATTAACGATAAATTTCAGTAGGGGCATAAAAAGTAAAGCACTATGATATTTAAATTCAAGTAAAAAATTTATTTATCCAGGCAAAATTGTGGATTGAAATTTGAAAAAACAAGCTAAGGGTGGATTCCAGGGGTTTAAGTAAGAAAAAAATGGTTCATAAGCAAGGAATGATAGGTTATTCACTACCCTTGAAACACCCACTTACTTTTCTTTTTTCCGTTTTTGTTACAAAAATATCAGGCGTCAAACAAATCATCATTTCGTTTGTCTTATGCTTATGATTTTACGGAAAAAATAAGTTTGCATATAAAATTAAAGGTACCACAAGATTTTAAATAAAATGGGGATATCATTTATGTAGGAATAAAACCTATGGGGTGCTATTTGAAAAAAAATTTGGGGGTGAGTTTTAGGGGTTGATGTACAAAAAAAAATGTTTTCAATGCAAGGTATGATAGACCCTATAGTACCTTCAAAAGTACCACTCAGTACAGTTTTGTACTTATACCTTCGAATATTTACTTATGACATCAGGAGTATACTGTTTTGGTATTTTTTGAGGTTATAAAGACATCAGAAATCAAATTTATCATTGTAATTCGAAAAAGAATAATTTAATAAGTCATACAACCATTAGTAGCATCCGAAATATGTTAGCTAGTTACGCTTGAGTCGTACTTCCATTTAAAATAATAAAAAAATATATGGTACTAAATCACGTTTACAGATAAAAGTTTTATAAAGCCATACTCTGTCATGCTCAAAAGTAAAGACTATCATGAAGTAATTTTTTATTGTAACAAACTGTATTGATAGAAATACATAAGTACCTAAGCATTGCATGTGCTCCGTTTGCAGTGGTTTAACCATTAGTTTTGGCAAAGAAAATGATTACAACTTATTTCAAAGAAAAATATTAGTGGCTCGAAAATCAGTAGGTAAATTGGAAGTTACTACCTTATTAAATCACGTCAAATTAAGTGTATAAATTTTTAAAGTAGCAGACAGGCAGTGAACAATTATGTGTTTTTCCTATAAACTTTAAAATTTTCATTAAAATCAGACTTCCCAATTATCGAATTTGCAAGTATATCGACAGCCTTCACATAAAAAAATAGTAACTGTGGCAACAATTATTTTATTCATATTTGTACACAAATTAATATTCGTTTACACACATGTCATGTAACCAATAGTCATAAAAAATGTTTCTCTTATTTAAAAACAACTATTTAAGTATTTTTAATGTACATGTATATTTTAAATTTGATTTTAATTTTCGCAACATATAACGTATGTATATTAATTTAAATTACATAATTAGCTTGTGCCCCATTCTTTGTCATCCTACCATTATTTATTAAACAAAGCATATATTCTTCTAGTAGTCACAGTCACAGTAGGATTTATGTTGGGAAGCGTATAGCTTACATAGCTCTTACACTCGACTGCTTGGATCACTAAAAACAAAACAAAAAAGAAATATAAAAAATCAACATCAAATACATCATACGTCGATGTACTGCAAAAAGTGATAGGTCAAAAATCGACGATTTGACGTTTTTGGTGCTAAACGACGATGAATGATTTTGTCCAAGTCAATATACTCGATTTTTTTGCCAGTTTGGTTAACAGCTCGTTTTGACTAAGTCTAATATGTCCAATAAAGTAGCAGGTAAAATGATCAACTTCACTACATTGTGAGACATATCACGTAAAAGTGACCATCTTGACTATCACAGCTGGAATAAATCCCTCCCTGTAGATAAGAACAAGAAAAGCAATGCCCCGGAACCAAACTAGATCTGATTCAGTATTCTAGATTTAAATGTGATTGATTATGATTATGTTTCTTATTTCAAGAAAATTAAAGTTTATTTTGACCAAGTCAGTATTAATATATTTTCCCGAGTATTTTCCAACATCAAGTGTGACCAAGTCAGAAATATAGTCTAATTTCTTCAAGCTCTCTTTATAACTCGCAGTGAACATTTTTATGAGTTCTATGTTTTCTAAAAAACACGTTGAGTGATTTGTTACTTAAATTATGATTACTTTCAACAGCCATTTACGAGGAACTAGTTTTCGGACTTGGTCACCTTTTTGCAGTATACCAACATTATCAACGATTATTATAAACAATGGTACAGTATTATGGGAATAATTAGAAATATAAGTATGAATCATCGAATCTATTAAGTATTGTTGAACAGCGAAAAATTGCAAATGTGCCGGATATGATGATTTACTAAATAAAACTGCTTCTACTGGTAGTACTGGTACTACTTAGTTCACATAGCTTTTACACTCAACCCCTTGGATTCCTAGAAGCACAGCAAAAAATTAAATATCAAATACGGGACATAAATAATGGCACACTATAGTAATAATACAGGTAGGTCATCGGAATTTGAAATAAAATTTTAGATTATTAATATTTAAAAAAAAACACGAATTTGATATATTCTGGGATTTATCCCATAATGAATGAACGTATAATTTCATAAACTTTATATTTGTTAAAGAAGTTTTTTGACAGCTGCCACAGCAAGGCAGAAAACTGACTCAGTGGATGTAGAACTTTTATATTTCTTATCTAACTTATCTAACTCAATGTATATATAGCAAATAAGTGGTTGTAAAGTCAAATTGTATCTGTATATGACTATTATATTGAGCGTCTCTGTAAGGATTTTTGAAAAATTTCAAGTTGAGCATGGATGCCTTCAGTTGTGAAAGTCTTTCAACATTAATTTTTTTGTATGATCTTATGTTTTTACAAAAAAATACCCCAGCCCAATATTACATGTTCTGAAAGACTCTTTATGCTCAGTAGTATTTATTATCATATAATAATCATGGACTTCAGAGATAATGAACCGAGTTCTTTTTTTATCACATTATTAAGCCAAAAATCAGAATGAATAAAAGCACACAAAAAGACAAAGTAACGGAAAATGGACTTTCCTGTTGTATACAATGTAACACCAAAAAACCCCCAAAAAGCCATATTTTGTTGACAACTTATATGTTTAGTACAACTATAATTAAAAAAAATACCTCTTAGGAGCTGGTTCACCACAGATCGCTTCTTGAGAAGCACCAGTAGCAGATAAGAAAGCTTCCTTCAAGGGGTAGTGGCACCTAAAAATTTAATTAAATCATAATAAAATTATAATATTAACTACATAATTATAACTTGATAAAACAATTATAGATAAAACATTCTATTTATGATAGTAACTATTTTGACCATGGAGACGAGACAGAAGAATTTAAAAGTAAAAATATTTCCAAAAATAAAGATACTAGTGGTGAACAACAAAATACTGTTTAGCAATATGTTCAAAAAACAATTATAGATAAAATATTCTATTTGTGATAGTATCCATTTGACCATGGAGACAGAAGAATTTGAAAGTAAAAATATTTCCAAAAATAAAGATACCAGTGATGAACAACAAAACAATATGTTCAAAAAATACTACACAGTAAAATAATTTAGTGATAAAAATTAGAACATTATCATAAATACACAGCGTAAGGCGCTATTAATTGTATGTAACTGCCTTTGTACATTTTTTCACATTGTTTTCAAAATATAATTGCATACTTTATGCTCCGAAAAAATGTATCTCTGCAAGCTGTTTACTGAGCAAATCTATGAATTACATGCAAATATATATATCTCTAATAAAAACTATATTGTATGTATATTAAATATATAAATAACAGCCTATATAATTTATTCTTGGTATGATGCTAAATTCATCCTAAAGTTAAAAATCAGAGCAATTACAGGCACACAGCAAAGAATCCTTGAAAAAGTATATTTCATATATTACTAAATAAAAAAGGTACCTCTTTGCAGCTGGTTTATTACCACTACCTTCTTGAGAAGCACCAGTATTACATTCGTGGGCTATCTTCAAAGGATGGTCTCTATATAAGAATTGGAATTATGATTATCATTATAACTATATAATTATAACATTATAAAACAATAGATAAAACAGTCTGTTTGTGATATTGCCCATTTAGACAGTTGTCAGAATAATTTACGAGCAACAAAGTTTCAAAAAATTGAGATAGGTACAAGTGATGAAACACAAAATACTGTTCTGGGAAATGATTAAAAAACTATACACATTAAAATAATTTTGTGATGAAAATTTAGAACAAAATAAGTGATATTACTGTTAAACAGTAAAAAATTATTAATTGTATGTAATTATTTTTGTACATTTTTTTATTTATTTATTTTATTATATTCAAAATATAAATTGCTCACTTTATGCTCTGAAAAAAATTATCCGAAAGCTGTTTCCTGAGCAAAAACTGTTGAGGATTGAGAACATTGAAGTATTTATATGTAACACAAAATATATTGCATATATATTTCCCTTGAAAATAAAACAGCCTATAATTTATACTTAGTATATGATGCTAAAAACTAAAGATCACCTTAAAATAACTAGAGTAACAGTTAAGGTCTTTCAACAGTTTATCAATTTAGGGTTACTATTACTTTTTACTAAACACTTGTACCTATTTTATCTTTTGCTCTAAAATAATTACACCTCATTATTCAATTCACCAGCTAGATTTTTTACTCGCTATTCCTTCGAACCTCAAAGAAAAATTACATTACAAGTTTTACAACTTGTCTCAGCAAAAGTATACCCTTGACACTAAAAAAAGTTTCATTTCATAACTCCAATTAATTTTCCTGCATTAAAGCCATAAAGTCTACAGTTCAGCAGCCTATCCACTTTGACACCATTATTTAGAATGATCAGACTAAAGACTGTGCTCACAGATATAATGGATTTTCTTGGATTATTTCCAACATAACAAAGATGTAAGAAAAACATGCTTCTTAGAATGTAACTAAGTTGATTAAATTATATTTTTTGTTACTATATCATATTCTAAATCCTACCTAATGTTAAAGTCTAATTATTTATATATAGCTACTTACACTTTAAGCTGTTTTCTATCGTCTTCCTTGGTATACAAAGTAGGCACCACATTCTTTTTCAAACGCTTCTTCCCGGATAGTGTGGTTTCAAAGTCATCGTTAGTAAAATGTTCTGAGCAGACTTGTTTTAATTCTGGTAGGTCTGTTTCAGTCACCCCCATTACACCTCCTCAGAACAATATCTTTGGTAATACTGAAAAATGTGATTAATTATAGAAAAGCTCAAAAAAATGATACTTTAATTTATTTTGTTTTGTTAAATATGAAAGTAACACTCAAGCTAGGTTTGTTTATATGTAAGTATATATACAGCTGTGTAGGTAAAATAATATGACATAAATATATATAAAGCAGTACCAGTCCAATAAATTTAAACATGCATAGATTAAAAATATTCTATACCTATGACAACAGTAGCAAACTGGATGAGGTGTTTAAGAATATGAAAGTAACACTCATCAGGCTAGGTGTGTTTATATGTAGGTACAGTTGTGTATAATATGTGATATCGATATCACTTTCCAATTATCTAGGTAAAATAATATGACATTATAATTATATAATGCAGTACCAGCCCAATAAATGTAAACATACCTTAAAGTATTCCTACATGACAATAGGAGCAAACTGGTGGTGTTTAAAATAATTTCTAAAAATATGAAGCCCAACTTTACTGTTTATAGACACCTTATTTGAAAGATCCCATATATACTGTATACTGTTATTTTCAAATGTACCCCAGCAGGTAGCACATATGAATGAAATTAGAGGTTTTACAATACCATCAATTTTACTGCAGAGGAATGCACGAATACACTTACCTGTAAAAGATCAAGTTTTTTGCATATGTAGCAGCGTCTACCCATGACTATTTTCGGATCGTCAGCCTGTTTTTGTGGCCTATCAGGTAATTAAGCACTGAAACACACTCAACACACCAAAAAAATTTATACTCGAACACAAAACAGATACCTACGAATGTACGGTCTGTGTTACGATTATCTAGAATTTGGAATTCACAACAGAACAATTTATACTCGAACACAAAATAGATTCGAATAAGGTACGGTCTGTTTAACGGTTCTCAGGAATTTCAAATATAATTGAAATTCACACCCGTTGACGTTCCCTGGTGCGCCGCCCCGCCGGTACAGGGTTGCCGGTGGAATAGCAAGAATTTCTCGCACCTTTGTCGAGTGGGTGGATCAACATAACCTCTTCGTTTAATGACGCGATGTTGGGGGCGAATTTGACCGTAAATCTCCTTAGAAATTTGCCCAGTTTGGCAACCGTAGAAATCCCATGGCAACTAGCAATGAGAGCCAAGCGGCGTTGCCGGGTTGACATATGAAAATTTCTTCATACTATCAAATATTGCAAAAGAGCGAAATTAGAGTCTAATCCTAACGTTTTGCATATATAAAAATCATTACATCAATTCACTGTTCATAAATATATTATATTATTATATTAAATATGATATTTTGTGTTCATAAACTTGCTTGTTTCGCTGATGTTTTGTGTTCATAAGCTTGCTTGTTTTCTTAGTTTTACTCAGAAAAATGCCTAGTTTGGCAACTTTGCAATGCGCTTAGAATGTGACTATGCGGCTTAAACGCGAAAAGTAAATAGCTGCGTTCCCCTATTGTTTTAACGTCTTTGGTCCACACCGATGAAGTGCGTATTCTGTCCATTTGATCTAAAGGCAGGAACGGATTCTAAATATATAGGTTTCATATCGACATTCAGTTTACTGCATGTGTTATCATTGCTGGTCTACTCGTCCAATTTACATAATATCATATTAGCACCTTAAGGACCAGTTTCCTGATAAGTATCAGATAGCTTATCTACTCACTCTTTTGTCACTTGATATAATACAAGTGAGAAAGTGACAAAAACTTACGGTTAGGCTTTTTGACACTTATCAGGAGGTGATGAAACTAGCCCTAAGTCTGCCTTCCTACGAGATTGAGAACTCCCTTGTATGAGATGTTTTTCTAAAAAAATGCTCTTTGCTCTTGCGATGTTTTGTTATACTGGGTGTCATCGATAAGGAATCTTTCGAGAACGTTACTTTACCGACCCTTAGCTGGGTTTAGCCAACCCTTTCACTGTGTGTTCTGGGTGTGGTAGTACAAAGACCATACTGAGCGATATTTTTTCCAGGTGTTCACGTTGTATAGGCTAGCAATCCAGCAACTAAGTAAACAGGATCATTACGACTTCGGCTTACGGTCCATGGTCGCTCTTCTCAGATACGCTGGACGGAAGAGAAGACAGATGCCTAACTTACCAGAGGAGCAGGTGGTATATTTGGCCATGAGGGACATGAATGTCGCTAGGTTAACTTCGGATGATCTGCCATTATTCAACGGGATCATGTCTGATATCTTCCCAGGCGTCATAATACCTATTGTGGATTATATCGACATGAATACGGCTATCACGGAATATATGGAAGAATCAAATCTCCAAGTAAGGATACATTAATAATGAGAGGGTATTATGCTTTCTTATGAGTTAACCGAAACCGAATAACTAATGTCAACAACCCGTTTTACTTATTTTGCTGCGAAAAAATGCAAAGGATGATTATTCAGCGAAATTTTAGGGGGATATTTCATATATTTTATTGAAAACCACGTCCTTCCCGCAGCCTTATTACGTATCTTGCGGACGGCAATTGACAGGCGGAAATCGCTGTCAAAATTACGACGGACAATAGATAATTTCCAAATTACATGACAAGTGGGCGTGCCTGGTGTACAAGCTCGTTCAGTGTTGACAGATTACACAGTTAGTCGTGTAATTACACGACTTTGGTCCCTATTACAGGAATAGAGGGCAAATTCTCACGATTTTTAATACTTTAGGTGCGACGTACTTTCATGACTACACGACTTTTGGGAGTCGAGTTGCACGAATTTCTCTCCACCTCATCTGGCAACACTGGTTATACGAGCTCGTACACTAGTCACGCCCATTTGTAACGTAATACGAAAATGATCTGTAACTGACAACAACAATGTGCCAGAACTGACAGCGAATGAAACAAACCGTTAGTTCTGTCATCTGCTACCCAATCGCTAGTGGCGTTAATCTCATTGCGAAATGTGCACTTTTGTGACAGCAGACGACAAGCGACAGCGTTGGGTAATACGGAATTTTTCGACAGTCGGGTTGCTGTCGCGTTTTTAAGTGTTCATTTTCTACTTTTTTTTATGGTTGAGGTTGATACTGGGGTGGTAGGGGGAGGGTGTGGGGTGGCGGGGGGTGATCGTAAAACTCAAAAAGTTGTATTCATAATAGGCTATCCATTGATCTGTGAAAGAAAGACCTGGCGGTATAACGCACTTTTTTTCGTCGGAGGGGCGATAATTTGATTGCAAGGTGATCTCAGACTATAGCTTCATGCTATGAGAAAAGAATAAACTGGTATCACCGTAATGTGTGGGAAGTACTGAGAATCAACTGTATTTTCTGATGTAGTGCATGTACAACTTCGGGAAACATCAGTGACGTTTCTTCATTGAAAAGCCTGTTCGTGCATCAATGCAGATCCGCCCAATGAAAATATCTTTATTACTACAGCTAATCTCCGGTGATATTGGGGGATGAAATGAGGTAGTGCGTATAGTGGGGGGTTCAACATTCGAGAGAGTCGATAATGATAAAGTATTGAGTTAAGCTACTTGACGCTTTTTTCAACCTTCATACCTAGCTCAAACTCGTCTTTTTCAGCCCATACCAATAGCTGTCACCAAAGTGATTCAGCTATACGAGACGAAGAGTTCCAGGCACTCCGTGATGATAATAGGCAAGACATGCACTGCCAAGAGCGTCACGTGGAAAGCGTTGCAAGGAGCTTGCGGAAAACTAAAAGTTGCGAAGAAAGCGGGTTTCAACAAAGTTGAAGTATTTCCAATGAATCCAAAAGCGCTAAACTTAGCCGAGTTGTATGGCGAGTACAATCTAAGCACCAACGAGTGGCTGGATGGGGTCATCAGTGCGATCATGAGACAAACCTGTTCAGGTAAGAAGCAAATTCAATTTTATTGGTTTTTTATATCAAATCATTTGTATTTATCGCATATGACTGGCAGACTATGCTATCAGCATTGTTGATAAATCCAAACTGAGAGCACGTTATATATCGGTGTCCTAGGATCATGACGATATTCTAATAATGTGGGGAAAAATATGTTCTACTCCAACACGTGCCTGCCTTTTCCTTGAAGAATGGATCAAGCTATCCCGTATGCTTGGAATATAGTTTTAAGGGTACACTTTGCTATTTCATCATCGCTTCCCAACGATAGCTGTAGTAGCCTAGTTGATATATTTTTCTAAAAACTTCCTCAAAATCGCAATGTATAAATTATCTACTCCTTCATATTCGACATTGTTCGCGATTATACCAAAAAGCTGCTAGCTCCCATAAAAAATCAAAATTACGCGAAACATGGAGTGAAGTTAGCGCAGCCTGTGGAACTTTCACTGTTGAGCAGATTCGATTTGTAAGTCATGTTTGGAAACCCAGCATCCAGGGAATGCCAAAGAAAGAAGAGGAAAGTAAAGAAGAGAGCAAAGATAAGGACGAACATATTTTGGAACGGAAGACATGCATTTTTGAAATGTTTTGGAAAGTCTTTTATGTATTTTCGATAGTTGAATTTTGATTTAGTGTTTCTGAGAAATATTTTCGATAGTTGGATTTTGACTTAGTATTTCTGAGAAATATTTTGATATGCAATGTATTTTTTGGTGCGATCTATGTGTGTGCTTGCCACACGCGCAACAAAGGCTGTTTGATTCTGGCTGACTATAGTCAGCCGGTATACCGTGCTGCATCTGTTGCTATTAAAAATCCCTTATACAGAGTATTCTATGACGAGTGAAAAATACTATAGAAGACTGTACTCCCACTTCCAACAAAAAAGATCGTATAAAGTACGGCCCAATTTTCAACTGTTTCAAAGACAAATTTATTTTTAGGGATTTTCATTAAAATGCAGACCTCCAAACGAAAACCCTAATAAAACAAAATGTTATTGTCGAATTTTGAAGTTTTTGGTATTACTTCTTAGAAGATATGCTATCACATTATTATAGACTAAAAGAAAGTGCTCATGTACTTCGCGAGAGTGTCAAAAACAGCATGTGTTGAAAAGTGACTTCAAGAAACGCTACAAAAAAATTAAATTATATTAAAAAATCACCAAACAATTAACCATGCACTTTACGGTAAAAATATGCCCATATTTCTAGTTATCCATTGGTAAATACGATAAACACAGGCAATAAGATTCCATTTCTCTAAAGGCATAATGGATCTCCGAGAGTACAAAGCTTCAACAGAGCGTTTTTCAAAAGCTTGGATTTCTAATGTTTTGTTATGGGTACTTGAATAATGTACTATTATATCATCATTAGTCATAAAAACTGATCGGTTAACTAAATCTTCAGTTTAGGGTCTTAAAATTGAATGATATTAAATGAAATTTCAAGTTGTAATTCAAGATTGATTCGTCTTTGAAAAGTCGCTAGGTAATCTCTTAAAATTTGCTAGGTAATCAAGCAGAACATGCAAGCCACGTTATAAAGTATCGTGTATTCGTAGATTTTCACTCATGCATAGCTGAGAGGACGTAAATCATCCAGGACGAAGTAGGTCTAAAATTAAGCATATCTGTAGTGAACACCCTACGGATCAATCATGAGCGTACGTACGATAAAGCTGCGCAAATTAATATCCAGTGGGTTGTGACAGCTGCGTGTCTACCATTGTACGGGCAACGGCGTCCGTGTTCACGCGGAAATCATTTACAGTTTCAGCTTTAGCGTATGTACGTTCATGATCGTAGAGTATGTTCACTAGTGTTCATTATGTTCACAAATGAAGAATATGCAGACATTGTGTTCGTATACGGTTTGTGCAATGGAAGCGCGGCGGCAGCTCGCGCAGAACACAGACGACGGCACGGCGATGCCCTAATCGTAGTCGTAGAAAGATTTACAGCAAGTTTGTGGTACCAATGGATAACTAAAAGAGGGGCAGTTTTTACCGTGAAGTGCACGGTTAATTATTTGGTTATTTATTAAGATAAATTCATTTTTTTTGTAACGTCTCTTGAAGTCACTTTTCAACGCATGACCATTTTGACACTATTTCGCGAAGTGCTTGATACATGATCACTTTTTTTTAGTCGATAATGGCGTGATAACATATTTTCTAAAGAATAGTACCAAAAATTACAAAATCCGACAGTAAAGTTTTGTTTTATTAGGGTTTTTGTTTGGAGGCCTGCATTTTAATTAAAATCTCTGAATATCCATTTATCTCTGAAACAGTCAAAAATTGGATCCTACTCTATATGACTTTTGTTGGAAATGAGCTGTACAGTCTTCTCCTGTCTTCCTTCTCTTCTCCTCCATTCGTTATAGAACACCCGTTTATACGTCATAATGACTAATGACGACGTGACATTGTTTTCTTCCTTCGAAAAACGATTTTTAAAGCGCAAAGGGTTTGAACAAGCCCTTTTGAATGAATTTATAGAGGAGGCCCTTAACTCACATCTTATCAAAAGCCTTTAAAATATCTAGAAGCTGTATTGGTTCTAGGATCGAACACTGAGGATCCAGCTCTTATCAAGCATGTTGTAGATTGTTAATTTTGATCCGAATGTTTGTGACCAAAATGGAAAGGTTTTTCGAATTATATTATAGAGTGCACACCTAGTCAAATGCTTTTGATGCATCCAAAAGATTAATCCCAGTACTTTCTATACTGTAATCCAGTGGCGGCTTGTGGCGTCTGTATGAGGGTGGGTACAAGAAAAAACATATACTGGGTGGTCCAATAAGGGCGCGAGGCTCTCTAGCGGCCATACCGTTTATATTAGACCAAAATGTTTTAAATAAAAAACGTTTCTTTTCAAATGCTCTATATCTAGAGAATAATTTCAAAGATGGCGGACTTCCGGGTATACCGGAAGTAGGCAACAACTTGCTTATTTTAAAGAGAACACCCTGTATATTATCATTTTGAATTCAGCATCAACTTTTAGGTCCAGTTTGTTAACCATAGTTTATGTGTACGAAGCCTATTTTCGGAGTTATTCAGCAATTTTTACAAAATTTGACGTTTGTAGTACTTTACAAAAAAAGTTGATATCTCAGAAACTAAACGCGATAGAAAGATGCGGTCTTCGGTTTTGAAACAAGCAAGAAACGTATTTGTCTTTCGGTAAGATCATTGTTTCAAAAAAACATTAAATCAAAAGACTAGCAAGTTGTTTCAAATTTCAAAAGTTAAAAACGTTAAAAACTTTTTTTTTAAATGGGATGGTATGGTGAGTTTCACATCAGTAGATGCAAAATTAAATTCTCTTTCACTTTTATTTAGGCACAGTGGTTCTATCTTTGACGGTTTTCAAGATATTTACGGTTGTGTAATTATGGCGTATGAATTGGAAAAATCGTAGGTGGCGTGGCTCACAGTCGAAACAATTGGCAGGAAACCTTTCATCTAAAGTGTTTCGATCCCTAGTACTAAAATGTGCTTTTGCTCCATCTATCTGTTACCACATTATTCTTAAAAAGTCCAGCAATAAATTTTCTAACAGATTTTCTAAATGAAAACAGATTTTCTAAATTTTCATTTAGAAAATTTTGGAAAACATTAGTTTATTATGCGATTTCCAATAATATCACCCCAAAAGCTTAGACTCCATGCTGGTTGTCAAAAAACCACTCAAAATTTGGATTTACGTCGGTATAAAAACGTTAATTACATTACATGGCCGTTAATGATAACGCTGAAGCTACATTTCATAAGAAAGAAAATGAAAGAATTATATAAGCAATGTAGCTTCATTCGTAAACGACACACTGTTAAAATGGAGTGCATCTTCTTGGACTCGAGCACGACCCCAGTTACAGAAATTCATTCAGTTCTCAAAGTCTTGTCTTTCAACAGCTTGATTTAGCTTCACGTGATAAGGATGCTATTTGTAGGTACTCCGTTAAGATCATGTTCACAGATGTTTGATCAATGCCCAAATAGCGACTAATTTCTGCTGTAATACTGCTATACGGACCTTCAACTACAATTGCGAGAATGTCAAACTCACTATTTTCATTAACTACACGTTTCCTTCTCTCATATTTTACGCCAACGTAAATCCAAATGTTGACAGGTTTGTTGACAACCAGCATGGAGTCTAAGCATTTGGGGCGATATTATTGGAAACCACATAATAAACTAATGTATTCCAAAATTTTCTAAATGAAAATTTGGAAAACCTGTTGGAAAATTTACCACTGGAGCTTTTAAGAATAATGCGGTTACACTTGTTTCGTCTGCGAGGAACGCCACCTACAATTTTTCCAATTCCTACGCCATAATTATAAAACCGTAAATATCTTGGAAACCATCAAAGATAGAACCACATGTGCATCTATAGATGTGAAACTCACCATACCATCCCGTTTGAAAAAAAAATTTTTAACGTTTCTAACTTTTCAAATTTGGAAATTGTTAGTCTATCGATTTTATGTTCTTATGAAACCATGAACACTGGAACACAAGAACGTTTCTTGCTTGTTTCAAAACCGAAAACCGCATCTTTTTTTTATGGTCGGCCTCCCGCAAAGGCTTAAAGCCTATGGCGCTATAGAAGCGCTGCGAGAGGATAAATATCGGTTCACGTTAGATTTGAAACGCTGCAGGTTGTAGCCGTCGGGAAACAAATTCCCCGGCAGCTGATTCTCCACAGCGTCGAAGTTCTCCAAAAGAAGGAATGCTGGAGGAGACTAGTTCGGGGAGTAAGGACCTCGACCTGGTAAGGATGAGCTCGCAGAGCTTCTCTAGTTTTCCTGGTTCGGACGGCCTGTGGTGTTATTATCTGAGAGAGCTCAATCGAACATCTTCCGTGATAGAATCTGTAAAACAGGGATAGGTCAGCCACCCTCCTTCGATGTTCCAGGCTGTGGAGGTCCTTTGTGAGGTTTGGCGTATCGATTAGTCTAATCGCTCTTTTCTGGATAGTGTCCAGAAGCTTTAGAGAGTGCTTCGCAGCGCATCCCCACACATGGGAGCAATACTCCAGCCATGGTCGGATCTGTGCCTTGTACAGCAGCAGCAGTTGCTCTGGTGTATACAACTTCCTACAGCGGAACAAAACTCCAAGCTTCTGGGATGCCGTTTTAGCAATACTGACGACGTGGTCGTGCCAGGACATGTTATTGTTGATGTTGATTCCCAAGAGCTTGACAGAAGGTGATTCGACTATGGGGTGACCCTCCATTTCCACGGTTGGTAAGCCATCGTGAAACTTCTTTGTAAGTGTTGTTGCCTGAGTTTTTTGTACGTTGAACTGTACTTTATTTGCTAATCCCCACTCGACAATTGTTTTGATATCTGCTTTGATCTGTGAGGCATGCTGCTGTCGCTGACGTACGTACCGTCTCCTGGGATGATAGTGGCTTGCCTGGTTCCATGCACGACACTAATGTACTGTCATCTGCGAAGATTTAGATTGGATTGGATGTTATTTCCAGCAGCTTGTTGATGTACAGCAGAAACAGTGTAGGGGTTAGGACAGACCCCTGAGGAACACCGGCGTTTATTGAAAATACGTCTGATGAACAGCCCTCGACTACAACAAACAGACATCGGTCGTTCAAAAAGCTATTCGGCCACTGGCGCAGGCCAGGTGGTAGTCCATAAGCAGCAAGCTTCGCCAGAAGTCCATCATGCCATACTCTGTCGAAAGCTTTCGATATATCAAGTGCAACAACTCGGGATTCGCCATGATTGTCTATTGCTCTGTTCCACAAGTGAGTGACGTAGGCAAGGAGGTCACCTGTAGATCTGTGCTTACGGAAGCCATACTGGCGATCATTTATGATGTTATTGTTGTCCAGGTATTTCAGGAGCTGTGTGTTAATGACAGTCTCCATAACCTTAGACATGATGCTGAGAAGAGCCACAGGTCTATAATTGGTGGGATCAGTTTTTTTTGCCTTTCTTAGGGATGGGTTGTATGCAGCCAATCTTCCACGAAGCGGG
This sequence comes from Callosobruchus maculatus, assembly GCA_951848785.1. NCBI lineage: Eukaryota > Metazoa > Arthropoda > Insecta > Coleoptera > Chrysomelidae > Callosobruchus > Callosobruchus maculatus. The sequence goes on along the minus strand of CATOUR010000038.1, from coordinate 2,192,353 downwards.
AAACACGTCTCGTTGATACGAAAGTTTGGAGAGCTTGCAAAGAATAGGTGCAAGCTCAGCGGCACAGCGTTTAAGGACAATGGCTGGAATTTTAATAATAATAATAACAGTCTTTATTGACATGTAAATACATATCAAAAGGCGGAGTTCAGTAGAGATCATACAATGATCAACTGATCTTCCACTCAACCTTTCTTAGAACTAATTACACTAAATTAATCTAAGCTAATCAAAGTAAACCAACGGAAAAAGAACAGAAAGAGCTATAAATAATTAATGTTTACAATACAGAATTATGAATTTGCGCGATTCGTTATTAATATTCTACATTTGTATTTGAAGGTATGCAGAGACAAATATTTCATTTCGCAAGGTAAGTTGTTATAAAGCTTCCAAATAACATATGTGAAGCACCTTGTAAAAATGGCTGTCTTAAATTGAGGAAGAGATATCTGATTTCTATACCGGACATTTACACTGTGAATGTCAGAGCGATATCTTATTTTATTATGTAGGTAGCAAGGAACTTTATTTTTTACAATTTTATGAAATAAAGCTAAAGAGTGCAATGTTCTACGTTCGGACATAGTCAACCAATTTATTTCTTTATATTTACTTGAGATTGGTTGCCTTCTCTTAATACCGCAGATCAGTCTAAGACAAGAATTCTGAATTCTTTGAATTCTGCCAGCATCTCTCTTGGTAATACATGAATTATATAGCACGTCACAGTGATTGAAATTAGAAAGTACGAGAGAATCGCATAAAAGCTTTTTAGTGCTCTGGTCTAATATTTTTCGTTGAGCATAAATTACCTTCAACTTCGCAAACGCTCTGCCAACGCACGTACTGACATGGCTAGAAAATCGTAATTCCGTGTCCAATGTTACCCCAAGGTTTTTAGCTGAATCCACAATTGGCAAACGCTCCCCGTGGATGCTAACCATAAACTTGTTATCTAAGACCCTTTTTTTAGAATTTGGTCAGGACCAGTAGCTTTATTGGTGTTCAGTTTTTGGAGAATGCTTTTTACATCTCGATGTTCAAATTTGACCTCTGCCATTCTCGAGTTGACGCTTATGGTGGTGGTCGGAGTACTTCCTTGAAAGTCTACAGTAGAGTTGGCTGCGAAGAGCTTCCCCAAGATGTCTGCTTTTTCTTTAGGAGCAGAAGCGATGGATTTGTCCTCTCTGGTCAAGGGTGGTATTGACGAATAGGAAAAGTTCTGACTAACAGCCTTAGCTACAAACCAGAATGTTCTGGACGAACTAGGACATGAGAGGAGCTTGTTCTTAATTTTTTGGTTTTGTTCCTCCTTGCTGCTGTCAATCACGCGCTTACAGTGATTTCTGGCGTCGATAAAACTGCGGTGGCTCTCAGCATTTGGATTTTTCCTCCATTCTCTGTAATGTTGGTTTTTAAGGTAACTGCATCTCTGCAACGTTGATTGAACCATGGCTTGTTTTTGGAGGGATGCTTGACGTCATGAGGAATATAGGCTTCCATGCCGGATATTAATACCTCTGTTATTTCTTGGGCGCAGGCTGATGGATCTCGTGACTTGAAGCAGACGTCGTTCCAGGGAAAGGACTGGTAGAATTCCCTTAGGTCGTCCCACTTTGCTGATCCGTAATGCCAGATCCGACGAAGCTTTGCATGGTAGAGATCTGGAGAATGCATTCTGCGTAGCGTCGAGACGGTATTGTGGTCAGACGATCCCAGTGGAGTGGTTACCTTCACTGTGTAGACCGTTGAAGTAGTTGTGAGATATAGGTCCAACAGACTAGCAAAATCTCCGTGGCGGCTGGGAATCCTTGTTGGTTCTTTGACTATCTGCTCCAAGCCACAGCTGATAGCGAAGGCTTCAGCTTCACATTCCTCGTCGTCCGTTTTGTTTGAGTGTTTCAGCCAGTATGAGTTGTGAACGTTGAAGTCACCCAGAAAGACTATCTCTGAATGAGGGTGATCTGATTGCAGCGCGTCCACAGTGGTTGAAAGTTTCTCGAAGAGCGCTCTTTGCAGTTGTTACTGCTTGGTGGCCTATAAATGCAGCATATAAATTTGGAATGATTATGGAAGGATATTTTGAGCCATATGATGTCAAATCCTTCCAGTTCGAGCTCTTCTTCTCGATGACAGGAAAGCCCAGATTTAACGTACACGCATACGCCAAACCTACGTCTAAATCGGGTGTATAAGTCATATCCGGGCTATCTAAAGCAGTTATCCATTGTTGAAGAGCCGACTTGAGTTTCCGTAAGAGCTTCTCTGCCTGAAGGTGTTGATGGACAGAGTTTATGTTGGAGGCAAGACCTCGTATATTTGTAAAGTCGGCTCTGAAAAAGGACGGCTTCTGTTGTTAGCCTGACGAGGAGTGGCAGCACAGTTTTTTAAACAAACTTCGCTTAATGTTCCCTCCGGACCACCTGGCACCCGGAGATCCGAACGGCCAGGTATTTTAACTCCGGCATCTTTTGATCCTGGAAGAGCCATTGAGCATTTTTTTACTTTTAATTAATTAAATTTGTCACTTATGAGAAACCGAGAACATCAGCCCAGCGACGGAACATGAACCGTGAGGCCATTTGGCGCCGCCTATTTCCGGGAACCTATTTCTAGTTTCCCGGAAATATTCCGATGTGGGGGTGATTGCACCGCGGGCGAAGCTAAGTGACTGCATTTCTCCCCCCTGTGGCTGATTGCAGAGATAATAGTACATGATGCACCGTCGTCGGTGCAAGGTGTACCATCATCTCTGGGCGATGGGGTCGCCACATCCCTACGCCCATATCTTTCTATATTCTGTATATCTATATTCTATATACTTCTGTCGCGTTTAGTTTTCGAGATATTAACTTTTTTGTAAAGTACTACAAACGTCAAATTTTCTAAAGATTGCTGAATAACTTCGAAAATAGGCTTCGTAGACATAAACTATGGTTAACAAACTGGACCAAAAATCGATGCTGAATTCAAAAACGTAATAAGATACATAGTCTTCTATTTAAAATAAGCAAGGTGATGCCTACTTCCGGTATATCCGGAAGTCCGCCATCTTTGAGATTATTTTCTAAATGTAGAGCATTTGAAAAGAATCGTTTTTTATTTAAAACATTTTCGTCTAATTCAAACGGTATGGCCGCTAGAGAGCACCGCACGCTTATTGGACCACACTGTATATATAACATAATTCATGCCCCCTTATTTATTCCATGCACTGACATCTTTATTAAAAATTAGGCACATAAAACAAAATAGTTTATTTGTTTGTGAACATCCGCACATCCATTCGTATTTTTCATTAATATTCCGGTTGAATACTCTATTACAAGTTCGGGTTTTACTTGTGAAACTATAATAAATCTGAAGATCAGGAGTAGGCCTACCTTTTTTCTTAATAAAAAATTTATATTCAAAAGTTAGAGGATTTTTATAAGGTTTTCACGCTGTCGCGGGCTCCATCATAGAGAATGTGCAGATACAAATGAACCGCGATTATCACATAAACATAAACAAGTCATTGCATTGCGTCTGACTCGTTGATGCAGACACGCTGCTCGGTGCCTCAAATTGACAATATAATAATTGCTTGGTCCCTTGGAAAGAAGGTTTGACAGGACGGAGCAATAAAGTTTGATGTAGCATATTAGGTATATGTGCATAGTTCTATAAGGATGTAACACATAAATATTAAACAATTAAAAAATAAAGTATGAATAATAACTATATCTCTTGTCAATTTTCTGGCTGTTGGGTGGGCACGTGCCGTTGTACCAGCGGCCACTGGTGTAATCACATATTTACTTACAGATGAGTCTCCGGATGAAAAGTGGATTTTATTCGACGGTCCAGTGGACGCGGTATGGATCGAAAACATGAACAGTGTGATGGATGACAACAAAGTACTCACTCTGATCAACTCTGACCGAATTACGATGCCGGAACAAGTATCGCTGCTATTCGAAGTTGGTGATCTGGCAGTAGCATCACCAGCTACTGTCAGCAGATGCGGAATGGTATACAATGACTACAAAGACTGGGGCTGGAATCCTTACGTTACGTCATGGATAAATAGGCATAGGAAAGGCAGAGGCGAGAAGTTCTGTAACAAGGTGAAGAAATCCAAATATATCTCCTATTAGTAAACTATATATAATAAACTTTAAAATGTCTACATTTTCTACTTCCAACTTATACTGCTCCTTTCTCCTTCCTGTTATTCTATAAAAGGCAAACTATTCGCATGTCGATAGAATCTGGATGCCTCTATGTTGAGGAATTCTTTCATTGAGAGATACATTTTATAACAGTAACGTGCATGCTTGACGTAACACATACTGCCGTATTTGAAACCGCTAGTTCATATAGTTATAAATTATTTATACTTCTTTGAACAAGTTTGTGTGTTCAGTTAACGGTTTCAATATAACATTCCCATTCACGTATTTGCAAATATTTCAGTAAAAAGGTTCATAGCAATCCGACAAGGGGCAAAGGCCTGATTCACCCGCTTATACTTATCGAGGAACTTAAGTTGTATTCTGTAAATTCCGATTGGCCAATGCTTCCTGCTATAGCTTTAAGAACAAAGTTTCCGGGCGCGTCATGACCGTTGTTAGCGTTATGAAGAGGTGCACAGTGAGGCTTGCTCCCATACTTACTCGCCTCTTTCGGGTATTGTTGGTATCCAGCTTGGGTACTTTTACATATTTATGGATACTTTGATATTACTAAGGCATTAGAGTAGTTGCATCTTTCCTAAACAGACCTCCTTTCTGTGATCTTGCATTGAAATTTTGCACATGGGTAGCAGACTTTCTCTCCGGACATAAAGTATCTGTTGGTTGTGGATCTTCTTGTCATGCCCTATCAACGCGGATGATTTACACTATTTCACAGAGTTCTTTCTTAATGTAAACTATAAATTCGATCTAGTTCTCTTGAGCTTCAGAGCAGTAAATCTGTATCTGCAATAAAGTTGGGGAGAAGAAGGGTAGCAGCGACTAATAGTCTAGGATCTTTTTATTTGTCTTGGGCAGAGGAAATACATAACGGTTGTTCTGTATATTCTTATAACCTCGTCGCACGCACCACTCTTTGCGGCGACTGGAGGTCCTAACCAGTAAAAAACCTCTGCTCCTCTCATCTGCTCTATCTTCAACCCTGCACCAGTGTAGACATTTGGCATCCTCTATCTTGCCTATTCTAGTCCTGTACGCTCGAAACGGCCCGTGATCTGATAGTGCCTGCGTTAAAAAATAACAGGTACTTCTATGACTTCAGTCGACCCATTCCCTAATAGATTGTATGAGTCGTTTGGTCCACTGTGCACTCTCTGTGGTGTGATCCCATAATTGCTGCCACTTTCCTAGTGACAGCACGCCTTTCTGATAAGCTTCAGTCTATAGTATGCAACTCTCTCCGCTCTTCTGCCAGCAAGTGGTGTTCCTGTAATGACCTATAGGACCGATGACTGCACTACGTTGTTTAGCAGCATTCGCTTCCTGCTACTTGTTCCGCCCACGTCGACATTAGCCGAGACAATATGACTTGATTTCTTAATTGTCTTCTCTGTGACCCTTTTGATATATTATCCAAAACACATTACCTATTATAATTCTAAGATATCTCAGTGGTTGACTTGGATCTACCTAGACTCCTCTGATGTTAAAGGTCACTAGCCTCCTTTTCTTGTGCGTCCCTCACAGGATGACTCTTTCATTTTTCTAAAAAGGAGAATTAGTTGCGTGAAGGTAATCAAACAGAAAAAAAAATAGCTGGCTAAGCACGCAAAAAAGAAACAACGATAGTTGCCGACCTCCTGGTGTATTTAATTATCCAAGACATCTCAACTTTGTCTTAGATTACACTGCCCTGATGAAATCCAATTAGTCTGAAACACGTCGGCAGCTATCGTTGTTTCTCTTTTGATTGCTTAGCCAGCTATTTGTTTTTTCTGTCTCATTTTTCTCCGGCACTGTTTCAAGGTGGTGGTGGGGCGGCATTGGTTGCCCTCGTCAAATCACTCTTCTGCTTGACAGTGATGAAGAGAGCCAAGTCAATCTTAGCGCGCCGTTGTATATGTATTACGATTCGAGCTAAGCAATCCTTCATAGATAGCGAATTGGACAACATGCTGGAGCATGCTTAAGCATTCAAAGCTTGGAACATTCCACTAAGAAATGTCTTCTCGACTACTTCCTGTATAGTATGCATGCCTAGGAGATTAGTACCTATTTCGGCGTTCAAAAATGAGACAAACTGATCGTTTTTTGCATTTTATGCATTCTCTCACCTCTTACAGTTTTCATATCGGTTTCTTTCGTTCATAGCTTATTAGGTAGGTAGCTAAAAAGAATATTTAGCAAACTAGCTATATCAAGCAAATATTACTTATGTTCAAAAAATATGCAACAGACACCACTTTCAGCGCTATTCTGTTCAAAATTAAAGATAGATACGTCATTTTTAAGTGGTCCGGAAATGTTACAGACCCTAGATAATTGTATTTCGATTTTGTAGATGGTTGAGTTGTTCTCATATTACCTAACACCTATCCTTGAGTACAAACGTCTGAACTGTGAAGAGAATGTTGTGACAGCGGAGTTGAATTTAGTCCAGTCCTTATGCAAACTTCTGGACATTTATGCGACCAAAGAATTCGGTTTGAACCCGAACGACGACGAACATTTTGATGATGCTGCCAAAAACTGGTTCCTGTTCTGGTAAACCGTATTTTTGATCAATTGTAGTTTCAGATAAGTCATCAATATAATGTGTGTCATATGGAATATTTTCAAAAATATACGGTGCTCGCTCGAAAAGTTCCATCTTATATCGGTGTGCGTACTTTGGGCGCAACGCGAACGACTTTTGAAAACAAAACGTCTGATTAGTCGAGGGCTACACGAAGCTTAGTATGGCGATATATGGATGATAAGCGGCTGCAGAATGACAGTGCCCAATAGATTTACTTTGATTACTCTATCTTGCGTGCAGTCAGGTATTGTTTTTTGATTTAATTTGTTGTGGTATAGTTTGAAACCAATATGATCCTTTACAAACTCATAGATCTAGGTCTTTGGCGTATGAATATAAATCGTAATTCTAAAACTCGATTCAAAGGTCCTGGGTTCGGTTTCCGTCAAAAGCAGAAATTCATTTCTGTTTTTTCAATGAGAAGTAGGTTTCCATAAAAAAAAGCTCAGAGAGAATTTCCACGTGAGAATTCACTGTTGACCTGTAATTAACAGTGCTGTTCCTAGAGTGGCGCCAGGAAACCGTAACAAAGCCTACACAGAACACGAGGCTAATGACTACAGCAGTCAATGACACGGAAACCAAAGTGAAAAAAACCCGATCCACCTAAAACGAATTCATCTGTTAAAAAATACTCTTCATGCGGCAACAATACATGGTTTTTGATACAATAATGTATATTCTTCACATAGATCATTGAGCACTCGAATCAATATTTTCATGAGATAATCGTTTCATGAACCAATCTTAACTTGTATACATGATATGGGTCGCGTTAAGTGTCAGATAGCCTAACCGTAAGTGTTTGTCACTTTCTGACTTATGTCAAGTGAGAAAGACAAAATATGTATATAAGCTGGTGGAATTGGACCTTAGGCCCGTAAAAATCTGACTCGGCCACTTGGTTGTACAGTGAAATTCCCAAACTTTATGACGAAGGTTTCGGAAGCACTGTCCGGAACTAATAGAGCTTTTCTAGTTTCGGTGAAACAAGGCTCTTTATCTCTCATTTCTCTCATTTAAGATTTCAGACTTTTTATTTCATTTATTTTAATTCATTTGACAGGTTACATTTATTTCGGATTTTGCAAAAATGCATTCGTTTATAGCAATGATACGTTCGTGATTCAAAATTAAAAAGTTGTATATCTAGCGAGAAATGGTATATTCTAAACGAATGTTTATGTATTTAAAGTTTAAATTGTTACAGTATGTACCATCAGAAGCTGTAATGCCATATCTGATAATCTGTGTAATATTATGACCCTTCTCGTTACCTTTACTATACTTTTTTGTTTTATAAAAAGCAAATTCTAGATATTTAGTTTTTAAAATGTATGAATCACATGTTTGTTCCATTTCATGTTGCAATACAATTCGCAAATATTCAGAATTTTCATTCTTTTCAAGTCAGTACCCCATAGGCTCTCAGCCTTTGCGAGAGGCTGACCATTAAAACCCCAGTAAAAGGATTTATTGATATTTAAATATCAGGGTCGCCATAAAAATGTTGACCATAAGTCTTGATTCTACACCAGGCAAAGTTTTATGAGTAGATATAACAGCATTATTTGGCATAAAAACAAACTAACAATTAACTAAAAGGATTAAATCATAAATTGTCCCAAAATTATTCCTTATAGCACTCCACTATTAGCATAACCGCATTTACTTATCTAGTCATTATTTTTAAGTCTTTATTGGTTATAGGGGTAACTAATTAAAAGTTTATAGTATTACCTTGCTAAATCCAAAAAAAAATAATATCAATAGGTTGGTTAATATCTAATTTGTTATGTTAGATTTGTTGTATAATTTCATCGTATTTGGTCACTATCTTTTTACCTCCAAGATTTGAAAAATAAAATCTCTATTCAGAATCACTACACCAGTAGAACTAACCTAGACTATACCTTTTCCAGCTGTAGCTTAAAAAGGATCAAATTACAATTTCTAAAGCGTCAATTGTAAATTCAAACTGTCAGATATAAACTATAGCTGACAGTTTGTATTACAATTCACGCTTGGGAAATGTAATTGGATTCTTTTGAAACTACTATTGAAAAAATATATAGACCATGAATTAAATATAGTAACTCGGAATTAATTAATAATTTTTCCTCAACAGTATAATCTGGTCGGTTTGCTGTACGACGAATGAAGATGGTCGGAAAAAGTTGGATGTATACATAAGAGAAAAGGAAGGCGTATTCCCCATCAAAGATACAATCTATGAGTACTACGTGGATTATCAGAATTATGTATTTTCTAGCTGGGAGGAAAAACTGCCTTACGGATGGAAATATGAAACGGGGTACGAAAATTATATTCAATTTTTTTACATATTTATTACTCAATCACATAAATTGCACTGGTCTGCAAAAAATGAGTCATGCCCCGACACCATTCTTGGTGATTCTTATATAGAATGACGTCCCGAATACAAACAAAACTGTCGTTTTCTTCCAGCACGCACTATTTTCTTACGAGCGACACACTTCTATTTTTACCACTTTTCTATTATAATAATAATAATAAACTTATGGATATTGATTTAGTTTGAGGGGGTAAAACTATTAGCTGGAAACAATTATAAATGATAAATATATATTAACCATTATTTGGTTGCTTGCTTTCCTTTTATACCCTGAGGTACAGCTGTCTCGTCCCAGAAACCAGCAGTACTCCACCAACATGCTTGCATTCCGCTTCTCTGAAAATCTCTTCTCTATCTCAGCAATGTCTTGTCGGAACCATTCGCTGTGTTCATTTAAGTCCAGGTGCGAGTGAAGGAAGTATACTTTAGGAGACATGTTATATCCCGTGACCTTGTAACGCTAACAGCAATCCCTCGACGTGAGCGACATAATCATCACTTTTGTGGTTACCCGAAAAGTTTTTACAGACGTTTTTGAATCGAAGGCAAGCACGTTTTTGATTTAGGTGTTCAATAAACGTTGAATCTTGGAAAAATTGTCTAATTTAGGGACGCACAAAAAATCGTTGCTTGATTTTAATTTCGCTAGGACGAGGAAATTTAGTTTTCAACAATTGAAATTCGTCACCTATCTTGTCCATTGCTTTCACAAATGGCTTGATTAATTTCTTCGGAACCATAGGATCGTGGGCGACCTTTTTCTGACCAGGGTAAAATTTTCTTGTAAAAGCCATATTCGTACGGAGTAATGTTTGTCTCGGGCTCTACTGTCCCATTCGCGGAAGCCGCAATATTCCATAAATCCCGATTGCAGGTCCGTGACTAGAGCAACAACTTTTGAGTCAGCGCAAAGCTCCATTTATAATCATGATAATAACCAATTTTATCAAGGATTCGGCTGATGTTTCGAATATGCCTGTATGCCTACCTGTTTCTTTATATTTTTGTTAATGTTCTTATGTATTTGTTTTAGTTTTCAACAATTGAAATTCGTCACCTATCTTGTCCATTGCTTTCACAAATGGCTTGATTAATTTCTTCGGAACCATAGGATCGTGGGCGACCTTTTTCTGACCAGGGTAAAATTTTCTTGTAAAAGCCATATTCGTACGGAGTAATGTTTGTCTCGGGCTCTACTGTCCCATTCGCGGAAGCCGCAATATTCCATAAATCCCGATTGCAGGTCCGTGACTAGAGCAACAACTTTTGAGTCAGCGCAAAGCTCCATTTATAATCATGATAATAACCAATTTTATCAAGGATTCGGCTGATGTTTCGAATATGCCTGTATGCCTACCTGTTTCTTTATATTTTTGTTAATGTTCTTATGTATTTGTTTTTTATCGTACTTTCTATATACTTTTACATAGTAACAATGTTGACATACACTTTGCTATAAATTTTATCATATGCTTTCGGATGTTTAACGGCTAGAAGTTGAAATATGTAAAGCATAAGTGAAAAGTAAAAGTAAAGATAAGTGAAAAACATGCAAAAAAATGATCAGGGGATCTCCCCCACAAACAGAGCTAGGGTGATGGGGGCAAACTGAGGTTACATTTGGATTCAGGAGGTCATTTTACATAGTAATCGTCAAGAATGGGCCGATTTTCATGCGGATTTATTACTCTACGATTGACTATTACTACTCTGCTCTACTGTGCACACCAGAACAACATTTGATTAGCATCATTATTTGCATGTATTAGCAGCAATAGTGGTAGTAGTTTTTTTATTATAGAGTCTTTAGGGAATCGGCATTATCGCACTCCTCCCATATCTGAAATTGTGGGAATCTGCCCTCCCGACATTGTACCAGCTTATACTTTGATGTCATGAATAAATGACGAAAATTGCGTCCACCCGACATGCTACCATGCCCGATCGCTTAAAATCCGTTCCCCCTATTTTCCCTCTGCTCTATCTCTTTCTGCGCCACGTATCAACATGAAGGATGTTGTTGATTGCTTAAAAATGCCTTGTACCATCTTATTACTGTTTCTATAGCATCTCGCTAGATATCGTAATTTGTACCATATTTTCAGGGGTAAGATCCTCTAGCAACTTTACTTTCGCTTCCTGCTTGTAATAGGACCATTTGTTGTATTCAAAAATCGTGCGCTCGACTGTCCCCGTTTGGTTTTAATGTCACAAGATCGTCCGTCACTTGCTTCATTTTGTTCCTATATACCCGAAAGGGGCTGTGCCCAGACAATGACTATGTTAAATAGTAGCAGGTTTACTTGTGTTTACACTTAACCCATTCTCTTATGTTTGGAATCTGCCGCTTAGGCCCAGTTCCACAATCTTTAGTTAACTACTGGTCAACGAAAATAATCCATTTCATAATCGACAGTTTACGTCAAAAGCTCTGGTCAACCAGTAGTGATAATAATCCAAGGATAAGGTATGAGTTATCTTGACGTTTTTTGTGGCCAACCGATGACAGATAAGCCTGATTTGGGGGTTATAAAAACATGTTTGACATTAACGTCTCAAACGTCGATGGATTTTGATTATACTCTGCAATGACATAAATCAAAAATATGAAAAGAAAAGTTAAGATTCACAAAACACAATTATGGCAGTACTCTGAGACCTATCCGTGGTGCCAAATTAAAGATAAATGAGCCTAGCGATTGATTGATCTGTGAAGCAGAGCTTCCTGATAACTACTGGTTTACTTCCATCTTTACCAATGATTGTGAAACCGGGCCTTGGTCCGCCTCAGTTGAGCTGGACCAGATACTCTGGCATATTGTTCTCTACCTGACGATCCTCCGCCGTTGTGGCAGTCCACCTTTCGCGGTATACAACACGTATTTTCTTGCCTTGACCAATCCGTGTAGTGGTGGTGTCGCTGTTATAATCTGGAACGCTTTCGTAGAGGTATGGATTTACGCACTGGTTACTCACAGCGACTTCCTTTGCACCTCGTTTAAGGTGCCTTTTCGTCTTGAGCATTTCATGCCATACTGGACATCCATGTAGCAGAACTAAGTGGATAACTACGTTCAGGACCTGCCTTCTGTTCATACTTAGGCCGCCTACGTTCAGCATAATACGTGTCGGTAATGCCACCTTTCATTCTACCTTCACTGCAGTTCTCTTCATATGTTCGCCTAAATATAGTTGAATGTCGACTATAATCTTTAAGTACAATATTATGTTATCTACAGGCCATGGAGACCTAGTACTTATAATATATTTTGTGAACATTGTATCATTGTTCCGCTGATGCTCATGTTAGATATATACCTTTAAATGTTTACTCTTTCATCTTACCCGAGTATGTTTTGTATTGTTTTATTCCTATCCGCTTCATTCCCTGCCAGTTTCTAATATATATTTTTTAAACTTCTACCACTTCCAGTCATGTATTACTTGATCCACCATCGCTCTTCCTTCCCATTGACCGTTTGTCTATGAGTAGTTTCGGCATTCTTCCGTCCAGCCTGAAATATCCAACCACCTTATTTGCGCTTTTACATAGGAGATCCAAATAATGGACCAATATACTCTGACACAGACTCACTCATATATTGTTTATCCTATTACAGATGTGCCTTCTATAAAATAATAGTTCCTACGGTTGATACCGTCAGGTACGAGTTCTTAGTGCAAGCTTTACTGGATCATGGCAATCCAGTGCTTCTAACTGGTCCTGTAGGAACAGGAAAGACATCTACTGCCCAATCTGTATTGGCAACATTGGATACTAGCAGATATACCATTCTCAATATAAACATGTCAGCACAAACTTCTTCCCAGAACATTCAGGTTTGTTCGAAATTATGCTTTTATCGGTATATAAATATTTATTGTATCTTCTAGATACTAGTATATTCATTCAATCGTATTATTTCTGGGTTATTTAAAAAAGCATATTCTTTAAGGAACATTCAGCCCTTCATCCTATCATCTGCAACTTGTGCTTAAGTTTCACCCGTCCTCAAAAAGCTAAATTTCACAAATACTGCATGGTATAAATACTCACCGTTTCGTTAAGTATGTTCACACCTTCAGTATAATATTCAACGTGAATTTTACGCTGAAGACGAACATGTTCATGTGTCGTGCTTAAAGACATGATTTGGAAGGTATAGAGCTTGCCCTTGTTGCAAAGTTGATTAATTTTCAGATTACTGATCGATTTTAATGAAAAATTAAAAAATCTTCCAACTTTTACGGTATTATTTATGGCTTAATATTTATAGCTATTAAGCCATAAATAAAATCGCAATCTGCATACAAAACCCATTTATACCGCTGTCACTATTTTCACTACTATCATTAAAACGTTTTATTGTAGGTGTATGCAAAAAAAAATGTTTGACCACTTGATAACATTTGTATCATTATATATAGGATGCCATAGAAGGTAGAGTGGAAAAACGAACCAAAGGGCATTATGCTCCTGCTGGAGGAAAGAAAATGATTACATTTTTGGATGATCTCAATATGCCAGCAAAAGAAACTTACGGTTCTCAGCCTCCTTTGGAATTACTTAGACAGTGGATCGATTACCAGTTTTGGTATGACAGGCTGAAGCAAACTAGGACATATATTGAGGTTTGTACTATGCGTCTACTTTTGTCAAGTTAAGATTTTCTATCGCATTTTTAGTTTTTTCACGATCGATGCTGTACCTATGAGCTTTCACCAGAGAATTTTCCGTAGGAGCTTTTTTCCACGTTCAATGTTAAGGTTCCCGGTTAAACACCGATAGTACATACAGGGTATTAATTGTTGGCATTACCGACTCAACGCTGCTACAATTACTGGTGAAATAATATCAAACTGGATGAGAGGGTATTTGAATAATGGAAGAGAGAAACTTACATGTGATAGCTACATATCTGGAGAAGGAAGCTTAGAATTCACCAAGCAGTATTTTTCGGTCCAATACTGTTTAACTCCTACATTAATATAGATTTTGATCTTGACATTGATATTGAATTCTTCAATATGAACGAGTTAGTAATTTAATTGGACATAGGAGTTGCGAATTTTTTAGATACTCAACTCTATACTATACTACTATTATACCACAAAAGCTTGTCCAAATTGGCATGGGATCCAGGCGGGATGCTTTATTCTCTATGTTTAGTACAGTAAGAGATGATTTAATCGATTGCTTGCGCCCGAATGTACCGTTTGCTGATTCTTATGCTGATTCCCTAATCACATTTTGGTAATGTTTGGCATCTAGCCAAGCACCGTCAACAGATAAGCAAAATTTTTTATCAGTAGAGCTGAGTTGAGATTAAATGTCAAAATTATCACTTTCAATATGTGAGAAACATTGTCTCTTTATTATTCGGCATTTGGGTTTTTGTATTCGTCTTAAAAATGTCAAAATAATACGAAAAAGATGCCCATTTTCCTCCAGCAGAACGCAGAAAAGTACAGTTTCATGAGAATATCCTTAAAACACGCTAATATTATTGAAGGAAAAAATGAACAGAAGAACAGAAGTTTCCATTGACGATGCACTTATGCAGCTAAGGAGCATTCCTCAGGACGCGCTCCTTGGCATTTCCCATAATTTCTAGTTATATCCATAATAAATAGCAAAAATTCCCCAAACCATGAACCTGAATAGTGTAGGGTATTCTAAAAGTCAGCCAATTCACAAACATATTCAATTTATTTCTCCCTCAGGGAGGTTCTGTTCACATGGTTCTTAGACTACACTGCCTTCTATTTATCAACTTACTAAGCAATTTGGAATTCAATTGTTCCCCTATGTTTTCTAGGAAGCTACGAACTCTAGTCTTTTTAAGTCAAAATCTTCGAAAAGATGAACAATAATAGTTCCATAGCGTCGAAATAACCGTCGAGAAAAACCAAAATTGATGCCATCGAGGATATCTGGTTCATCGTCAATAAATATGTCGTCCCTAACTCCATTTTATTCCCGAATTAATAACAAAGTGTGTAAAGATCAGAACACTGAAAAACTGACAACTAGGTTAGACGCTATTTGCTAATCCACGCTCCGTTGACCGATAAGATAATCTGAAGCTGAACTTTTCTTGTGGTGCATAGTAAGCAATATTTTAATCCAGGTTTGTGAAGTAATCCGCGAAGCTAACTCACGGCACATACGGGCATTAGACATTTTATAAATTGCAAATTGGAGAAGATAATATATTTAATTTCCAGAACATGCATCTTCTGTGCTCCATGGGTCCACCTGGAGGCGGAAGAAACGTAATAACAGACCGCTTGCTCAGCCGCTTCAACCTCATCAACATGACCTTTCCTGAGGACGCCACGATAAGCAGGATATTTGGCAATATGTTAGCCCAACATCTGTCAGATTTTGATGAAACGGTGAAACTGGTGGGTAGAGAAGTGACAGAAACGACCATCGATCTCTACAAGAACGTTTGCGGCAAGATGTTGCCTACACCGAAAAAGATACATTATTTGTTCAATCTGAGAGACATTTCGAAAGTTTTCCAGGGATTGTTGAGGAGTAATAAAGATTACCATAACGACAAGTCTTCAATGCTAAAGCTTTGGATCCATGAGTGTTTCAGAGTGTTCTTTGATAGGCTGATCGAAGATAGGTATGTCCAAGACAGATCCATTCAGTTACTTCAATAAGGTCATTTACCCAATGATACCCCAATGTGTTCTAGACAATTTGAAGCTTCATTGAGCATACAGTTTAGCTTTTTGTTATTTTAAAACAAGATAGGTTATTTTGTTTGCTTCAAAAATGATCACAGAGCTTGAATAACGCCGATTCATCACTTAATATCAATTTATCCATATAAAAAAATATAATACGACATAAAATAACATTTCAAAATAAGTGAATGGTTCCAAATCTGGCAACCTCTTATTTTGAACCCACATCTCTGCGTTCACCTCGTGAATGCCAGATTTTCTTTAGCTTTTCCACTACAATTTCGTTTGTTAAAACTTTATATTTCTCCAGTGATCGTGAATGGTTCTTTCTCCAAATGAACGAACAACTTGGCAGACACTTTGAACTAACTCTCCATTCGCTGTGCCCTAAGAATAACATCCCCATCTACGCTGACTTTGTGAACCCCTGGAATGTTTACGAGGAACACGTGGACACTGTAGCGTTGAGAAAGTACCTAGAACAACAAATGGAAGAGTATAACGTTTCACCAGGGGTAGTCAGGATGAATCTGGTACTTTTCAAGGACGCCATATCGCACATATGCAGGATTGTCAGGGTCATCTCGCAGGTAAAGATAAGAAGTTTATAAACAATTAACAGAAAGGTTTTGAAAAAATGAAATTATCTACTAGTTTCGATACTTGATCGTAATCGCGAGCAGCTTCATGGTTCAGATACACCTTAAAAACCGTGTTACAGATAGGCAACGGATTAACCATCAAACATCCATTAGTGCTTTACCCTTTGACATTGAACTGCCTTAAATTAAAAAAAACACGATATTCATGATGATGGTAGAGCGAACTTTAGGTGTTCAACATAATATTTGATAGTATTGAATACTTACTCGTAAAACGGCGCCGGCGAGCCCAAAGTATCATGAGGTACAAACTACACCTTAAGAACAGTTTGTTTGGAGTTTTTAATTTCTAGTGGTTTCTCCTGATGCTGGTACAAATGCGATAATCATCATCATAGTCACAATGTCTTAACAGACATGTTGTGAACTCGTAAAATGCATTAAGTCGGAGCTAGAGTATTGCCGACATGAATATTATCAATAGTTTTGAGCACTGTAGCTCGCCATCGTTCGCGATTTGTTGTCAGTTTAGTGGCGCTCTTGACACTCATATCCAGCAACTGTTTCGTCGTATCCACCCGGCGTGTAGGGGGACGGCCACGGCGCCGCCCACTCGGGGCGTGACACTGAACTACAAGTTTCTCCATGCGATAAATAAAACTCCAAATCACCGAAAATACATAATATATCAAATAGTACTCAAGGGATACTTGAAGGACCCTGAAGTGTGGCTTTCCTTGTGTATCTGTTTCCTAGATAACATATACAGGATGGCGAGATTCATATTTCAAATACAGGGTGTCCCACGACGTTTAAGACAAGCAATACAGGGTGTCCCAGAAAGACGGTCCCATAGATGAACCCCCATCTCACTGAGTCAAAATATTGCGAATAAACACAACATACCTATATACCAAGTTGCACCGCTTGAGCGTGAGAGGGCTTCAAAGTCAAGAATAATTTTTCAATTTTTGTTGATAACTTCACAACGACATTTGCGATTTGAATGAAATTTGATAAACGTGTAACACCATAAAAATGCCACATTTTAATACTTTCAACTCTAACACTATGATGTTTCAGCATGGTGAACCGATGTCTTCGCCACTTACATTGACCACTATTTTTCTTATTTTTAGTGCTTTCGGTTTGAAATTTTTCCACAACAAAGATACATCATTGACAAATATTTTTTGACTCTTAGTAAATTTTCGTATCTGTCACGGTTTAACAGTTAAAAATAATTCTGTGATACTTCAGTAATAGCGCACTGGTCCATTTTATCCGGAATTTAATTGATTGCATTTTGTTAGTCTTTCACTTGTAAAATTATCGTTATCAGGGTAAATCAGTTATGCTTCTAAATGTGTCGGTTCGGTACTTTTTCGCACAAATTGACAGTAAATAAATTGAAAAAATGTTATTAATATTTCGCAATTTCAACAAACATTAGATATCAAAAATTGAACGGATAGTAAATTCATTAATGTCAAACTGTACCAAATCAATCTACAAGCAAATCGCAGATGAAGAGTAACAATTTTTGTGATCAGGTTATGAGATCGTGTAAAACCGTTAAATGTATTGACCAAACAAATGTAGGACTAGAGCAGATTCATATTATTCATTTATGTCATCAGTTGTTCAAAATGATCACCATTCACTTCTCTGCATAAATTTATTCTCCTTAAAAAATTGAACTGCGTTCTTCTTAGAGAATCGACATTTTGAAGTTGGCGCACGGCGGTTACAATTCTGTTCCATAGCTGTTCTTCTGTGTCTATTCGCTCCTTATAAACCTTGTCAGCTATGGCCCCCCAAAGGAAAAAGTCGCATGGAGTAAGATCTGGCGAGCGCGGTGGCCACTGAATTGGAGCATCTGCACCTCTTCCAATCCATTTTCCAGGATAATGCTCGTGCAAGTGATTTCGTACTGCACGTGTGAAATGTGCAGGTGCACCATCTTGCATGAACCACATATTCCTTCGTAACTCCAGTGGGACATTTTCTAACAGTTGTGGTAAATTGTTTTGGAGAAAATAGTTTTCACCATTGAGGCGTATGGGAAGTCGGAAGGGTCCTATCAACATATTTTCAACAACTCCCATCCACACATTAATGCGAAACTCGTGCTGGAAATGTCTTTCAACAATAGCGTGTGGATTCACGTCTGCATATACGTGTCTATTATGAAGATTTCGACACATTTAGAAGCATAACTGATTTACCCTGATAACGATAATTTTACAAGCGAAAGACTAACAAAATGCAATCAATTAAATTCCGGATAAAATAGACCAGTGCGCTACTACTGCAGTATCACAGAATTATTTTTAACTGTTAAACCGTGACAGAAAATTTACTAAGAGTCAAAAAATATTTGTCAATGATGTATCTTTGTTGTGGAAAAATTTCAAACCGAAAGCACGGAAGTACTCCGACCACCACCATAAGCGTGAACTCGAGAATGGCAGAGGTCAAATTTCAACATCGAGATGTAAAAAGCATCCTCCAAAAACTGAACACCAATAAAGCTACTGGTCCTGACCAAATTCCAGCCATTGTCCTTAAACGCTGTGCCGCTGAGCTTGCACCTATTCTTTGCAAGCTCTTCAAACTTTCGTATCAACGAGGCGTGTTTCCCGATTCGTGGAAGATTGGCTGCGTGCAACCTATCCCTAAGAAAGGCAAAAAAACTGATCCCACCAACTATAGACCTGTGGCTCTTCTCAGCATCATGTCTAAGGTTATGGAGACTGTCGTTAACACACAGCTCCTGAAATACCTGGACAACAACGACATCATAAATGATCGCCAGTATGGCTTCCGCAAGCACAGGTCTACAGGTGACCTCCTTGCCTACGTCACTCACTTGTGGAACAGAGCAATAGACAAACATGGCGAATCCCGTGTTGTTGCACTTGACATATCGAAAGCCTTCGACAGAGTGTGGCATGACGGACTTCTGGCCAAGCTTGCTGCTTATGGACTACCACCTGTCCTGCGGCAGTGGCTGAATAGCTTTTTGAACGATCGATCCCTGTTTGTTGTAGTCGAGGGCTGTTCGTCAGACGTATTTTCAATAAACGCCGGTGTTCCTCAGGGATCTGTTCTATCCCCTACACTGTTTCTGCTGTACATCAACGAGCTGCTGGAAATAACATCCAATCCAATCTACAGCTTCGCAGATGACAGTACATTAGTGTCGTGCATGGAACCAGGCAAGCCACTATCATCCCAGGAGACGGTACGTCGGCGACAGCAGCATGCCTCACAGATCAACGCAGACATCAAAACAATTGTCGAGTGGGGATTAGCAAATAAAGTACAGTTCAACGTACAAAAAACTCAGGCAACAACACTGACAAAGAAGTCTCACGATGGCTTACCAACCGTGGAAATGGAGGGTCACCCCATAGTCGAATCACCTTCCGTCAAGCTCTTGGGAATCAACATCAACAATAACATGTCCTGGCACGACCACGTCGTCAGCATTGCTAAAACGGCATCCCAGAAGCTTGGAGTTTTGTTTCGATGTAGGAAGTTGTATACACCAGAGCAACTGCTGCTGCTCTACAAGGCACAGATCCGACCATCGCTGGAGTATTGCTCCCATGTATGGGGATGTGCTCCGAAGCACTCTCTAAAGCTTCTGGACACTATCCAGAAAAGAGCAATTAGATTAATCGATACGCCTAACCTCACAAAGGACCTCCACAGCCTGAAACATCGAAGGAGGGTGGCTGACCTATGTCTGTTTTACAGATTCTATCACGGAAGATGTTCGAGTGAGCTCTCCCAGATAATAACACCAAAGGCCGTCCGGACCAGGAATACTAGAGAAGCTCTGCGAGCTCATCCTTACCAGGTCGAGGTCCTTACTCCCCGAACCAGTCTCCTCCAGCATTCCTTCTTTTGGAGAACTTCGACGCTGTGGAATCAGCTGCCGGGGAATTTGTTTCCCGACGGCTACAACCTGCAGCGTTTCAAATCTAACGTGAACAGACATTTGTCCTCTCGCAGCGCTTCTACAGCGCCATAGGCTTTCAGCCTTTGCGGGAGGCCGACCATAAAAAAAAAAAAAACTAAAAATAAGAAAAATAGTGGTCAATGTAAGTGGCGAAGACATCGGTTCACCATGCTAAAACATCATAGTGTTAGAGTTAAAAGTATTAAAATGTGGCATTTTTATGGTGTTACACGTTTACCAAATTTCATTCAAATCGCAAATGTCGTTGTGAAGTTATCAACAAAAATTGAAAAATTATTCTTGACTTTGAAGCCCTCTCACGGTCAAACGGTGCAACTTGGTATATAGGTATGTTGTGTTTATTCGCAATATTTTGACTCAGTGAGATGGGGGTTCTTCTATGGGACCGTCTTTCTGGGACACCCTGTATATCGGACCTGGGCAGTAGTAGCGAATTATAATTTTGGGGGTGTAAATTAGAGCAAATATAGTATCTTCTCTTATTCTTGTGTCACCCAATGAGGTATTTGTTTTCGGTCACGTTTCGTTCGATTCAAAATTTTTAATGGTACACCGTGTATATTTGTGACTTTTTGTATTCCTCCTGATAAAACAATTCCAACAAACTAGCACACTTGGGCTCTAAAGTGATTAATTCAAGAGCCACAGAACGTAAAGGACTGTACCATTACATGTTAACATTTCGGTACTTGAGTATTACTCAAAGGGAGCCTCACTTAGGAGACTCTCAAGTAGTTGTCGACATACAAAACCTTACTTAAGGGACACTCAATATTTGAGGGAGGTTAAGTATCTAGTATGGATATGACCCTTAAAGATGATTTCGAAGATCAAAGCTAAATATGGTATAGCATATATCAAAATAAATTCGACTCACTACATTGCGGATCCCTCAGCTGAGGGCATTCGGTTTACTAGACCAATATCTGTAGCCAGGCTGGAGATTCAAATGCTGCTCATCTGACGATGTATCTACAGGGTGTCTTGAAAGTCGCGCACATAATTGCTGGGACCAAAAGAGAAAAATATTCTGAACCCAAAAATTCATATTTGGAATTGTGTGATCAAGTAGTTAATTAGTAATTAACAAATAAATTTTTTGAAATTGAAACTTCAAAGTGCCGTAGTTTTTCACCGGAGCGTTTCCTCGGTCTGGGAGTGGTCTCGTTTGACTCAGGATTTCAAACTGAGTCGATTGACCTACTTTCAACCCTCATTTCGGTTTCCGGTAAAACGAAGTCTAGCCCTATTATTAATTAACTACTTAATTCCAAACATATTTATGGGCTCAGAATATTTTTCGCTTTTAATCCCAGCAATTATGTGCGCGACTTTCAAGACACCTTGTATAAAAGATTGTCTTACCTAGTAGCATATGGTATATG
Source organism: Callosobruchus maculatus (assembly GCA_951848785.1). Taxonomy (NCBI): domain Eukaryota; kingdom Metazoa; phylum Arthropoda; class Insecta; order Coleoptera; family Chrysomelidae; genus Callosobruchus; species Callosobruchus maculatus. The sequence continues at coordinate 2,170,537 of CATOUR010000038.1, read as the reverse complement.
GTCAAATTCAATGCTTTTAACCCACTTGTACTCTGTCAGATAAGGGACGTCATATCTTCTTGCTTCTTGCTTTGTCCTTTTTATACAAGCTTGTGAACTCAAAATTAGATTGTCCTGTATTACTCGGCCAAATAAATTTTAATGTACCTAGACTATAGGGAATCGACATCACCTCACCTTTTATTGTAAATCAGGCCGAACCAACTTATCACAAAATTCGCCTGTTAACAGAATGTATAGAATATTTAATATAATTTGTGATAAATGTGATATATTCAGTGACTCCATTAACATAGTGTTAGATTTTTATAAAGCAGAATCTCATTAAGCAAACACGTTCGATGTTTTATAAATTTCCTGTAATTGGGTTATGCCTGTTGGGAATAATTGAATAAATAAATATAAAATAATTCAAAGGTGCCTTAAAGGCCGGTGGCCCTTGGAAAGTATCATAGAAATACCTTTGGCAAAGGTGTTATTTGGTAGAAACACACCGAAGCGTTAAAAACAAAATTAGAAATTACGTTTTAACAAAACTACCCTGTTGCTTAGAACATCAAACTTAAGTTCGTTGAATAAAATTGAACAATACAAACTCAATATACCAGACATTGCCTCCGTATATGCGGTTTGGTGTTTCCTCGCTGGAACGCACATGGGCATTTGCTGTTCTCCTCCTTTCCTTTCTTATTCTTCCCTCATTTCTACCTTTGTCTGGTATCTTTGTAGCCTGACAGATTGAGCGACCGACAAGTCTGCAAGTAAAGGTCCGAATTTTGACGAAGATACACACTTATTTTCTGGTTTTTCAATTAAAGATAAGTTTTCAGAATCCCCAGCAAGATTCTCCGCCTTGACCATTCACTGTTGGGTTCATCAGAAGCTAAACATTGGGTGTTATCCCTGATGCGAGCTTACAATGGGGAAGCCATATAAATAAACTGGCAGTAAACTCAACAAAGCTTCTCAATTTAGAGTAAAAAATTATCTGTTATTATAAGACTTTTACTCCTTTACTGAATATTTTAATTCTGATTTTTATAGTTATTTTTAAATGTTCAAAATGACTGATGACTTTCAATATGCATTAGGGCCGAATGTACAATGCTTCGTTTCAAGGTAAGCCGAAGTCAAACCACTGAAGTTGCACAACATCGTTGTACAATGCTGGCTTAGGCATCCTCTCTAAGCTTAACACGAGCTCACTGTAAACCGAAGCTTAACTGGAGCTTAGCTGTGGTTTAAATACAAATGACATGATGTGTCAAACAGGTACCTCCAAGTTGCTTGTCACTTTATTAGCTTATATTTTTGGATAGATTTGTGTTTAATTTACAAAGAATTCAAATAGGACAAAGACAGAATCGGCCGTTGCCTAAATTTGAAACTAACGGTCACAGTGATAAACCAGAAGTGGTTATTTTTTAGATAATTATGACAGTACGAATTACTTCACTATTACCAATCGTAGTGAATTTTACTATCAACCAGGTTTTACTAAACCGACGATTGTACAACGGATGTCAACGTTAGCTAAGCTTCTGACTAAATTCTGGCTAAAATATTGTTGCCTGGCAAGCTTTTCTGGTGACTGCTTTTTTTGAATCCATCATAAATGATAATATTCTGATTTGAATGAAGTGCAGAAGATTAAGTATATCCGCTTTCTAAATTATTTGAAGAAATACAAAAATAGTGCGTAATTAACGAGTTTCATACTATTTACTACGTTTCCACGGGCTTTGAAAACGTGTTCAAAACGTTTTGGGTTTTTAAATATATCGTGGAAACGTCAATTGGATACGTTTTCAAAATGTTTCCTGTTCAAGGTCGATTCGCTAATTTTTGGGATCGTATCGAGATCCAAATGACGTGGAAACACCAGCTGTCACTTTCAAAAGGTTTTGAAATGAACTGTGCACAGTGCGTTGAATTTCAAACTAAAGGTTTATGATAAACAAGAAAATATGTTATAAAACTAGGAAATGACGTTTGCGAAGAGTGTCAGTTGAAAACTTTTTGAATCCGTTTCGAAAATCGTTTCGAAACCTATCGTGGAAACACTGGCAATTCAAAATCACAAAACGTTTTGAATACAGTTTTGAAAGCCTGTGGAAACGTGGTAATTGGTACGCATAATTGCCATTACAATTGCTTCTACTAAGCTTTAAAAAATATACCACAGTGCAAATGAAACTGATCTAAGTCTAACTGTAAACTTACCCCCCCCCTTATCTAAGTATCAGATCTTCGTGATTTGCTGCAAACTCTTGGAATTAGCTGCTCTTTGAGCCTTCTACTTGCACCTTTGTATCATGGGAAAGTTCCCAGACCAAATGGTCTGACCTCTGCAGGAGTTACATCAGATTTACAAAGGCAACTGATTATATAGTTGGTATTTTTCTTACAGGCCAGAGGAAACATGCTATTGGTTGGCATAGGAGGAAGTGGCAGGCAATCCCTGGCACGAGTAGGAGCATATATCTGCGAATACAATACATTCCAAATATCCATAACCAAGAACTACAGAGTACCGGAATTTAAAGAAGATCTCAAAATACTGTACAACTTAACCGGCTGCGAAGCAAAACCAACATCTTTTCTTTTCAACGATACTCAGATTACAGATGAGAGCTTCTTGGAGATCATCAACAACATGCTCAGTAGCGGAGAAGTGGCTAACCTTTACAAGCCGGACGAATTTGAGGATGTAAATATTAGTAGACTCCTTTTTTGCTACTATCACCTTTTTGGTTTCATATTTTCAAAAAGACATTTACAGTTCGATGGAAATACCATAATTTTCCATAATTATTATGACTTTGACTCGTTTATAATGAAGACTAATAATCGCGGAAAAACAGCTTACTTTTATAATGCAAAGTAGATCTTACGTACGGAATATCCCACTTGTATTGAATTTTCATTCTAGCCTTGTTACAACTGCAGCAAGGACGTTGAAGCATCGCTGTTTTTGAAAATTTGTCCATCGGCAGTCCAAAATTGGGTATAGAGGGGATTGTGATCGGTTTCTCCAAAAATTATTGTATTATCGTTGTATGAAAAATATTCCAATTATAGTAATATCTTGTACTGTATAACCTGTAAACCTATTGACGTGATTCTGATGGGGTTAAGTGGAAGAACGGCTTTAGCCGAACTTTGTCCCTCCCACTGTATATTGTGGTAAATAAATACATTACTATAAAACAAAAAAGTGCAGCCCGGACTACGACACATCGAGTTGCTGTTCCATTACCCAGTGACTACTCCTCACATCGTGAGGTGAGCAATCACTAGGTCCACGAATCGTGCGTCCTAAGTAGACGGCTAAGATGTGCGCCTCATACGGCACACCGGTATTTAGCGCATTGCAGAGAGCAGCGTATTTCTCATTCCACCTTGATATCCAATGACCATAACCAGCAGACTTACAGTGTATTCTGGCCAGAGCCTGCGAAGTTGTCAGAGTAGTTTCAGTAAACCCGGCATCTCTCGTTCTCTATAACGGACTCTATATCCCCTGGAGCATATGGCAGCACCGGTGCGGTGTCTCATTCATACCGTATGAGTGCCTCAAATAATAGTAGAGCACTGCTAGAGCCGCGTTGTGCCGATGGACGTAAGCCGTCCCAGCACGTCTTACACGCCGACAAGATATGCATAAGCGTATCTGGCGCCTGTCGGCAAGCTCAACAACGGGTGTCAGGTACATCTGCACCCATATATAACCCTTTTACGGTACACCAAGGTGTTGAAGACACTGTCTTGACAAGCCATTATAAAGCCCTCAGTCTCCGACTTCCGCCCACTAGACCTTAGGAAAGAGAAGGTCAACTGCTCAGACAAACCATGCTCTTCTCGGTGTTTATAGAAGATTCCATTAAAAGGAAGTCGACTCTACTAGAATTGGGGTTTTGATTTAAAAAAGATAATAATTTTTTTGTATAAATGGAAAGATCATTCAAAAAAGATACTTATTTCGATCGTAGACTTTGTCTCGAGCTGCATACTTCGTACATCGACTATGTTGGAACAAATATACATTAGTTATAGTTACAAGTAACTATGTTCACGATTGGCTAGGAATCTAGAATCTACTAACGGAGTAGGACGTCGTTGGTGAAGGGAATGCTTTGTGAGCCCAATCGTGACGTCACACGGGTCCGGGAACTGTCGGCGTGTTTTCGGTACTGAATTAAAAAAACCAGTTTTATTTTGATATAACTTTCAAATTATTGCAAAAAAAGAAAACAAGAATAGTTTTGTTGATCATGATCTTTACATTTATCACAAAAAAATTTATCCAAAACCACAATTGTGATAAAACATTAATGAAATGTTTGAATCTAACATTGAACATTTTATCACATGAATTTTTATTTAACTATCTCCAAATTTTTCGATTGATTGTTGATACTAGAAATGCTCTAATAACAAAATTATAATTTAAGGTGAAAAACAAATTGGATTCAGCAGCTACGAAGGCCGGCGTCATACGTACCAATGAGGCAATGTACGAATTTCTGATATCTAGGGCCCGAGCGAATATGCACATCGTTTTGTGCATGAGCCCCATAGGCGATGCTTTCAGAAATCGACTTAGACAGTATCCAGCTTTGGTTAACTGCACAACTATTGATTGGTTTACTGATTGGCCTAAGGAAGCTCTGCTAGAGGTTGCGAATAAGTTCATCAGTGACGTTAATTTTGTGCAAACCATAACTGGCGCAGAGCTGGTAAGTGCGTTTGTTCTATTTTCATCGTGATATTCACAATGTGAGGGCGAGATTGAACTTTTATTAAGCATCTATCTATCGGGAAAAAAGGTCGATACAATTCCATTGCGCTTCAGTTAAAGCCAAATATGCTGAGAGATCAAGTTTACTGACGTTTCTGCTACCTCTGCGCTCTTTATCAAACTACAAGCTTGACAAAATATTTCAATAAGTGACATTCTTTGTCAGCTGTGCCAGCGAACTGCTTTTATTTTTTGTGAAATATCTTCCTGAATCGGTGACTTAAATGACTGTACTACATCTCATTAGGAATCCTAAAACAAGTCATAATATGCATACGCATAATGCACGAGCACTTCAGGACTTCTTAAGAACAACTTTTGAATGGCTCATTTGTGCTGGAGGTAAGGCCGGCAAGGTCACCGGATTTAATCCCGCTCGATTCTTTTTTTGTGGGGCCACTTAACTCAAATAATTTACAGATATCCATATGAGAGACCTGCTAACTTAGATGAGTTAAGGGCAAATATATTCGGCGTCACTAACTCCATAACTCCGGAAGTGTTGTCGAGCGTTAGGCCGGAGTTTTATGACCGGCTGGGAAATTGTGCGGCCCAGCAGGACAATCTTTTTGAACACTTATTAAAATGAGAGTTATTTATTTTAATATTTTTTGGGAAATATTATGTTTTAGAATACCGGTTTTTATTTCACTTTTAGGATGAGGCTGATAAATGACATCAACTTTTAAACCGCTGTTGTATTGTCAAAATGAATGCAACAGTAATAAACATGATAATAGAATGAAGAGATCGTAAAAATCTCGCAGGACAAAAGCATGATATAGGTAGCCATTCTCCTGCACGAACTTTCTTACTGCTGGACGGCGCCCCGGCGAAAATTTCGGACTCCAGCCCCAAGCTTGCCAATAGTATATATCCATAGATAGCGATTATTTTGTCTATAGAACTCAGTTTACTGTAACTTCCAAATCAAATAGGCAGGTCAGGTTTCCTTATGGTTGAAATGAGTTGCGGTACTATCTTATCTTGTGTTGTAGTCTATGTCATATTCACTCATAGGCTGGCATAAATGCTTGCACCAGGCAACACGTGGCATCGTGGCAACTCACACGATGAGAGCTGACGCTGACGACGCGACACAACGACGAGATCACAGCATAAAGAGTAACTTTACTGTGACGAGATGACAACAGCCTACCGTGCCGTTTCTTATAAGGCACAGAGTGAGAGAAATCTAATCACAAACGCTTATGAGTGACAGACATAACGCTATGCTGGACGTTTGGATAGATTTTAAATACGAAAATCCGAAGTAGATAGTGCCAGGCACATTACCCATATTTCCATTCATGGTTCACTATTTTGTTTTATTTCAGCAGTTTCGATTTGTGTATGTTTGATGCTGATGTCGGCCTTTCTCGTTAAAGGTTTGAAACTTAGATCTTATTAGTTTGAGTCAGTTGTGCGCTGTTTTCGGATCAGTATCTCTTTTGTGTTTAATTAAAATATATCATTGGAGCGAAAATGAATAAAATTGGTGCATTAATAAACTCATTTGGTAATCCTCCTGTAGAAGAAAAACTGCAGATTGAGAGAAATTAGGTCCAACACCTGATTTAAAAATTGAAAGACTTATTGTAATGGACAGAAATCGCGTTGTCGTAAATTTAATAAAACTATTTATGATAAAAACAATTGGATAAGTGGCTGTGAAAAAGTTAATAAACCGTTTTGTTTTGTGTATGTTCTATTTGAAGGCGATGACACTTGGGCGAAAAAAGGCACGGATGATCTTATTCATATATAAGAAAAAATTAAGACCCATGAAAAATCTAAAGTGCATATGATAGATGTTTTCAGTTTATCGATGCTTGGTAAGTCGAACATAAAGACTCAGTTAAATTCGGCTTATCGGCTAGTTATAAGTATTTTTTTCAATTTCATATCGGTTTGAAGTTTTGGCTGTCATTCTGGCACTACCTCTCTAAGTTGGCACGAGCCGCCAGTGGCCCAGAGTCCCAAAAATCCTGTTACAAAGCTCTAGTTTCAAGATTTTCATGAAGTTTATTGTTTGGCGCCGTTTTTTGAAATTTAATTTTGTTCACATATGAATATCTGATTGTAGAAAAAAAGGAGAGAATCTGCTATACTTTCCACCCAAGACAAGATGAGGGAGAGTGTATCTTTGGTTTTCGCAACGATACATGATTCTGTAGCCCAGTGTTCTAAAAAGATGTTGTTGGAGATGAAAAGGCATAATTACGTTACACCAACAAATTATTTGGAACTTGTGGCCGGATATAAAGTGTAAGTAGTTCTCTTAGATGGTTTTATCGATCATTACCTGAGCCTGATTTTGTTGAATGTGATACTGAATTACAGTGATTTCACTACGTCTTTGACTAACATTATCTACTGGCTTTCAACATACTGTATATTTTTCGGGCTTGTCTGAGAACTCAAAATCATCCCTTAGGTATTTGCAAATATGCAAAACAGCGCAGCAAACAATAATATTTGGAACTGTTGCCAATTTTACTTCCCACACCGATAGGTGAGGGGAGTATTGTGATCGCGAAAATTTTAGATTTTGAGATAATATACTTTTTGGGCGTTTTATGATGCCTACATAATGAAAATCCACGTCACTCATTTCCCTCGGTCTGTCTGTCGGTCTGTCTGTCTGTCTGTTGGTGTTTTTCTAGCCTCCTAATCTCAGTAACCGCTGCATAGATTTTGATGAAATTTGGGTAGTGATATGGTGTAGGGTCGTAGTAGGTAATACTGCTACAATTTTCAAAATCTATGCATGGGCGGCGGAGTAATTAGCAAATAACGAAAAATTTCAAATATGCCTCAAACGTTTTTAGGCGTTTTAGGGGTTCCTGATCATTTTTTACTTTTTTTTGTCTGTCTACTGACCTGAGAGAGAAAGACCTAGCGGTACAACACATTTTTTTAGGTCCATCCGAACATTGCCTTGTATACAGGGTGGCGATAATAATTTTTTCTTAGATAGCCTGTACCGAGACCTATCCAAAACACTCCCATGTATGTGTACCGATTATTGATAGTTTTCGAGTTATGATTTTTTTTGAAAACCTAGAGATTTTCCGGTTTTTCTAAGTAATCGTCAAAAACAAAAACAAGAATGCTTTTTGGCTTTCATTTTTTTCTGCAGTTATACTCAGTATTAAGCCTATTTTAATATCCAATAAAGAGAACCTGTACATACGAACAATAATTAAGTACATTTTGGGCCCAAAGTTTGAAATTACTGTTTTTAGTCAGGAGACCAAAACCTTCAAAATAAAATTAAAAATACTAATGCCTGGTTCTGGAGCTTCAAACTAATCCTAAAAACTTTGCACTTTTGAAATAATAATGAAAAAATAGCACTTATGGGGGCATTTTGCGCCGTACGTGGCTGTTAAATGTAAAAAGGTGATAATTCACTAATTTCCAAAATTATTTAAAAAACTATTATTTTACTTTATTATGACAAATTAAAGAAAAAAAACTCCTAACAACTAATAAACACGATAGTCATTGATGTTTTAATTACTTTTAATAGAAAAAGCTAATACCCAAATTGTGATTTTTGACGTGTTTTTGCTATGTACTAATTAGCTAAATTAAGATGTATGCAAAGTAAACAAAGGAAAGGAATAATAAAACAATAATCTGACTTTCTGACTATGGGTCCGTTGATAGTTTATGACAAGAGGTTTTCAAAATGACCTCCGTTCACTTCAATGCGTAAACGACATCGTCTCATGAAATTATCTTTAAGCCGGCGAATCGCAGTTGTGTTTTCATTAATTTTCGTTTTACATTCGTCTAATTTTTGTCTGAGCTCTTCCACGGTGTTATTGTCACGAGGGTAGACGATTTCCTTGTAATAGCCCCAAATGGTTTGGGAAGGTTCCGTCCAAGTAGTTGCGCACTTCCCAAGCGTAGTGGTATGGAGCGCCATCTTGTTGGAATATTAGACTCCTTCGTATCTCCAGGTTTACGTCTTCCAATTTGTCGGACAAGTTATTTTAGAGAAACTCTAAATAGATCGCTCCATCCAACCTAGATGGCAGTTCGACGGGGCCTATTAGTTGTCAATTTACTACTCCCGTCCACGGTATCGATTTAATAGTTTCCACATTACACAATACACAACGATCTAAAGCAATAAATACTCGCATGTATGTAGACAGAAGTCCCTTAGTTTCGGTAATAGGCAAGGCAATGTTCGGATGGACCTAAAAAGGTGATTTATATCGCTAGGTCTTTCTTAACAGGCCAGTAGACAGCCTATCATGAATACAACAAGTTTTTCAGTTTTTCAACCCCCCACCCTCCAAACACCCAAATTCCACCCCCACCCAAAGAAAAAACGCAGAAAATGATCAAGAACCTCTAAAATGCCTAAAAACGAAGTTTGAGGAATATTTGAAATTTTTGTTTCAATTACTCCGTCACCCATGTACCGATTCCCAAAAATATAGCAGCATTACCTACTAAGACACCATAGCATATTGCTGCTCAAATTTCATCACAGTCCAGGCAGCGGTTACTGAGATTTCGAGTCTAGAAAAATGCGTACAGACAGACAGACCGACAGGCAGACTGACAGACAGAACGACGGAAATGAGTGACGCGGATTTTCGTTAGGTAGACATTATAAAACGCCCAAAAAATCTATTATCTCAAAATCGAAAATTTTCACGATCACCTATCGGTGTGGGAAGTATGCTACGATAACGCTTCCCAAGTAATTGCGCCATGAAATTATAAGTCAGATTCTTGTTTTATTATTCCTTTCCTTTGTTACCTTTCCATACAACTTAATTTAGCAGAAGTTCAATAGTACGTAGCAAAAAGCACAGGTATTAATTTTTTTATTAAAAGTAATTAAAACATCAATGATTATCGTGTTTATTAGTTATTAGTAAAATAATAGTTTTTTAAGATTAGATTAGAGCTCCATGACCAGGCATAAGTATTTTTAATTTCATTTTGAAGGTTTTGGTCTCCTGACTAAAAACAGAGATTTCAAACTTTGGGCACAAAGTGTACTTATTGTTCGGATGTACAGGTTCTCTTTATTGGTTATTAAAATAGGCTTAATACTGAGTATAATTGCAGAAAAAAATAAAAGCCAAAATGCATTCTTGTTTTTGTTTTTGACGATTTCTTGGAAAAACTGGGAAATCTCTTAAGTTTTCAAAAAAAAAAAAAATCATAACTCGAAAACTATCAATAATTGGTACACATACATGGGGGTGTTTTGTATAGGTCTCGGTACGGGCTATCTAAAAAAAACATTATTATCGTCACCCGATTGGCCACCCTGTATTACAGGAACCAAGAGACGCGTCTGATTTTTAGGAATCGTCTCAGGCGCAGCTATATTAAAAAGCTAAAAATATGAAAACAGCTCAAACTTCGTTTTTAGGCATTTTAGGGGTTCCTGATCATTTTCTACTTTTTTTTGGGGTGGGGATGAAATTAGGGTGATTGAGGGGTGGGGGGGTTGTAAATCTGAAAAATTTGTTGTACTCATAATAGGCTATCTACTGACCTGAGAGAGAAAGATCTAGCGGCATAATACACTTTTTAGGTCTATCCGGACATTGCCTTGCCGATTACAGAATACATACGAGTATTACTTTGGATCGTTCTGTATTGTGTACGTGGAAACTTCTGAATTGACCTAATTGACATTTTGACACAGATTTATTACCGCGACGAGTATGGAAAGCGAGTATGGTTTTTAGAAGTCATTTCAGTGGCGGCGCGACAAATATAAAAAATATCTCAAACTTCGTTTTAGACGTTTTAGGTGTTCCTGATCATTTTAAAATTTTTTTTGGTTGGGGGTGAAATTGGGGTGGTTCGGGGGTGGGGGGTTTGTAAAACTCAAAAATTAGTTGTATTCATGACAGATTGTCTATTGACCTGTGAAAGAAGCACCTAGTAGAATAAAACATTTTTTTGCGGTCGGGCGAGCGATGATTTGGTTGCAGGGGCCTCTAGCTAGACTATAGTTTCATGCTGTGGGAAAATAATAAAACTAGTATCATCGGAATGTGTGTGAAGTACTGAGTCAATCAATTTGACTACATTTTTTTTCTGAAATACCTAACGTTAAAATCATGACTGTTGTTTTGGTGCCCATATAACAGAGCACAGATTCTGTATAATAATATGAACTATGAGAAAATCATCACGAAACTTTTCAAAAATTTCTACAGGCTTCAAAGCAGCAAGATTATCATATGACTGTTGGGCATGTGTTTATAACGTAGTTGGAATCCCATTTCTTATAAACTGGGTCAGATTTTTCCCTCTTACAACCAAGTTTCGTTTTCTTTTTAGCAGACATTGGTCTCATCTGTTTTTGTAAATTGCGTAGTGACTTATTATCAGTTATATTCCGTTGTTCATCTAATTTGAAATTTCGGAACTATTCAACTTATCCCGCAACAATAGATAGCAGGACCACTAAGAAACAGTGAGTACCTGCTCGAGTGCCGTAGTCAAAGATGAGTTAACCTGTCCAAGTGTATCCAAGATGTTTTTCGTTAAATGAAATGCCAGCTCGTCGGCGATGTCTATCTATACATACCAAAACAAAGCAGGACTGCGGGATACACAACGGTATTCCAAGCAAAAATATATGCGATTTTAGCTTGTGCTTCTCGTATTCACGAAATTCAGTGGCCTAGGAGGCGGATTACTATCTGCTATGACAGGGAAGCATTAAAAGCATTGAGTGCTTACATCAAGGCTCATTCTTCAATGTAGAAAGGCCGTGGATGACATTCAGATCATCAGACGTCACTTATTCGAACATCCGAAGATACAATTATACTTTATTTTTTTTGGCTAAATACATAGTATACTATGCGTCAAATGTATAATGGACATAACACATAAAAAATACACAAACATGTCATTTTTATAGATTGAAACAATTAAAAAAAACGTTCAAGGTATAGAAACACCTGTCATAGAGAAACAATCACTATGATAACTATTCGACTTTACATACAAGAAGGCGCATTTCCTTCGTAGTGACTGTATCTGTATATGAAGTATGTACAAATAAACATAAACATACCGCCTAGGGATCCAATGACCATAACTAGTGGACTAACTGTATAGCCTAGCCAATTTGGAACCTCCTTCCCTCATAACAAAAAATCGATAGTTCTACAATAAAGCTACTTCTATCACCTAGTATGCTAGCAGCAAAGAGGGAGGGAATAGCAAGTCAAGCCAACAAACTGCGGAACGGTCTTTGGAAGATCGACGACTGCAAGGAGAAGGTAACCGTGATGTCCATCGAACTGGAAGATGCTCAGGTGAAGGTAGCGGAATTCCAACAGCAGTGTGATGAATACCTGGTGATCATAGTCGCCCAGAAAAAGGAAGCCGACGAGCAACAGAAAGAAGTGACGATCAAGAGCATCAAGATCGGCGAAGAAGAGGTCCAGTGCAAACGGATGGCGGATCTAGCCCAGGCTGATTTGGACGAGGCCATGCCCGCATTGGAAGAAGCTATTAGAGCGTTGGATTCATTGAGCAAAAAGGATATCAGTGAGATGAAGTCGTATACTACGCCGCCGCAGAAGGTCAAGATGGTGATGGAAGCTGTTAATATCCTCAAAGGGGTAAGATGCCATTAGCGGTATTTGGAAACTGCAATAAACAGTGCTAAAATATAGTCATAGACACATTAGGGGTCATTCTCACTCTCACCAAAAACGGTTATACCGGGTTATTCACGTTATTCGACACGGAGCGTTATGGCTGAAGTATTTGATGAAAAAGAAAACAATAATAATGTCGGATGGATAGGGGACCCATCACGGCTACATTTTAACAATATTTTCATATCATACAGGGTGTCCCCAAAACACGAAACGTGTGTAAATCATTTTTGGTATAAGCAGATATCAGAAAAAAAATGAATATCGCAGAGATTATAAAATTTAGAAGGCTGTGAGACTTTCCGCGGTATATTTCACGCGGCGGTTTGCATGTCGTAATAAGAACCGTGTCATCAAAGGAGCGTAACTACATCACGAACGGAAAATCCGTCACGTTGTGTTTCTTTCCGTCGGCGGTGAGCGTGTACAACGTTCTCGACCGCGTGAAGATCGTCGCCGCCACAACGCAACAGCTTTATTCGGGTTAGAACGCGCTGACGATTTGCAAACTGTCCATGGACTGCGCAAAACTAGATGCCGAAGCAAACGATTGGAAACGGTTTACAAACTGTTCAAAACCGATCCGAGTTGAAAATAACCCGAACACAAATTAAAACCACCGATCAGCTGTCACGTTACGATCGGAAACAACAGCGTGTATATAGTGAACTGAGCATGCGCAAGCAGCAGTCCGAGAACGATTTTGCCCATATTCTCTGACTAGTTTGACCGTTTTCAAACCGTCCGCAATTTGAACTCGAACATACAACTGCAGCCGTCTGACCGGTTTCAAAGTAGTTTGAGCAAACTCGAACATGGCCATTTCTACGGCGCACACTCTTAACAGTTTGCAAACGGTTTTCGTTGAAACCTGAATAGACCTATTGTGTTGTTCAATTAGTTCAGTAGTTCAGTACTTGTGTTCAGTACGGAGTAAACTATACTGTATTCACAGCCAAGCTCGACCAAATGAAAACAAGCCCGCGTGCATGATCGTCTCATGTCGGTAGGATCCCTTATAGTCCAGTACACCATGTCTAAATTGTATGTTATAATCCGGCAAGTAAAAACCCCCAAGACTGACTGGAAATCAGATCCAAATATGCGATGTCAATTGTTCATTGACTGAATGATCATTTCAAACTGGCAACTGGTTACTTTTAAGTTGCAATTGGTTAATAAGGCAACTCTTTTAAATAGTAATATAAAATTCCATAATTGCACTGGACTATAGCTGTCGCGTTCGCAGATGGCAGCGGACAGTAACCACGCTAATGCTAACGGAGGGGGAGACTGCTTAAACTAGTGGATGCTTAGTACAAAAGTTTTTATTAATGCATTTATAAAAAAAATATTTCCGATGGCCAAGTCACAGATTAAAGCAGACAATGATAGACAAAGCCAAAAAAATGTCTTACATGGACAATCTATGAGAAGGGTCCGTCAAAAATGTTTTCTAAAAATGTCAGTATTTTCAAAAAAAAAAATGGGGCTTAACGACTTCTGAAATTCTGTTAATTGCATCAAGTCAAATCAGCTGACCAGACCTTTCGAGACTGAGATTATAACATATTTTTTCAGATTGATCCCAGCTGGGACTCTGCCAAAAAACTTCTGGGAGAAATGAACTTTTTGAAAGATCTCAAAGACTTTGACAAGAATCACATATCTGAGAAAACGTTGAAAAAGATTGCTGGATACACTACTAGTGAGGAATTTGTTCCTGATAAGGTGGGGATGGTATCATTAGCCGCAAAATCCCTGTGTCTGTGGGTTATTGCGATAGAGAAATACGCCAAAGTATGGAAGTAAGTAGTGTCGTATTCAATAAAGTCATAGCTGATTACACATAACTCAGTGATGACTGTTTTTTTTTTAATGTATTTAAAGGGTGGTAGGACCAAAACAAGCAAAGCTAGATGAAGCACTAGAAAGTTTGCGAGAAAAACAATTACTGTTGGCTGAAGCTAAGGCCAAGTTGGAAGAATTGAATATGCAATTGCAAAAGTTACAGAAAGAATACGAAGAAAAACTGGCTCAAAAGGAAGAGCTAAATAGGAAGGTAATTGAAACCTCGGGAAACTCGGTGCTAGTACTTTCACTTAAACATAATGTTTTACTGGGCCTTAGGCTGAACTCTTGAAACTGAAGCTGGAAAGAGCAGCAACATTGGTAGAATGTTTATCAGGTGAAAGAGATCGCTGGGAAGAAACTGTCGCCAGTCTAGACAAGCAATTTGAATACCTTCCGGGAGATTGTCTACTCGCCACTGCATTTGTCTCTTACATGGGTCCGTTTGTGTCTAGCTATAGAGAAGAATTGATGAAGATGTGGCAGATGGAGGTAAGAATCTTATTCATCCTTATTTTATTAATAAATTGAAGATCACTGTAGAAAACCAATGAAATTGGCATACTCAGAAAAAAGACGGAACCAATAAATCCGACCTGCAAGGAAACAAGAGATTATCAGAGACCAGATTATTTTTAAAAGGTTTGAAATGTGCATGAAAATATGCATGAAAATAACTATTACATATGGATTATTATTTTCCAGGTTTTCTTGTGGTTTGTTCTTGGATCCCGAATGAGATGTGGTTCTGTCACGTCTTGGGGTTGCACTACAGTGTGTCACGTTTGTCACTCATAAGACAAACAATGTCCTGTCCCTAAGACGCCGATGCATCACTAGTTTTCATGATGAATCACAGAATTAGTCCGGAACTCAGTTATCAAAAATGAAATGCTGCTTCCTAACGCAGCTGTCAGTCACTTATTCTAAATTAACTTTTTAACAATAATTCGATATTCTAAAGGGTACCTACAGCACACTTTTTAGGCAGGTTTGAGAATATACATACAAAAGGGATTATCGTATATCAATTCTCTAACAAATCAGTAGATAGAACACTCTGCCTATTTAAAAAGTTGATCAATCAAACAACAAAGAATAGGATGGTTTAGTGGCGATCTTTTTAAGAGAGTATACGGTCGCGTTTATCAGAAAGTAGCGCTACAAGATCGCTATTGTAGCAGTCACACATCAAATCATGTTCTGATGGACAACGTTTTAGATAAACAAAAGGTAGCAATAATGATATTTGATGGAACGTTGAGCGGTTCCCGATCAAAATAAAATTGTGTTATGATGGCAAAAATGGCGTCTGCTCTGGGTTCTGGTAGTCCGCCATATTGACCAAGGAGTTTATCAGAAAATGAGCGATCGCAGCAGTACCTTCTGATAAACACAACCAATCTGATTATTCTGCGCAAATAAAATACCTTCGCTAGTTTATTAATTCATTGATCAAAATAATAACGTATCGCTATCTATGTTTACATTATCTACTAATTCTGCTAGGGCGAGAATAACAAAACTAACGCGGCATGCGCGAAATATGTCAGTCATTTCCTCGTAGTCCGGTATCAGCCCAGAATATTTGTTAGTCCCGCGCACTGTATTCATGTCAAGCTCCCGTACTACAATTGTCAGCAGCAAATATGCTGTTTCAACGTCAAACGACAGCATTCAAGTTCATCGAAGATGGGCCTGCGACAACAAAGGAAGAACAAATACGCCGCCGCTAGCTGTCGTTCTCGTTAGTTTTGCTATTCTCGGGCTGGGGTAAGAATGAAATTAAAGAAACCCTGACTTGAATAACATTTTTATTTTTAATCCAGATTCCGCATTTTACAATACCCTGAGGTTTTGCAAACAAATGGAACAGAAGCTGATTTCAAAGTTTGATTGATCTCATCAAAATATGTCCGCTCCTCAGACTCGTCATACTTCTAACTGATAGTGGCAGTTTTTCACATTTCTTACACCTGTCAAACGTGAATAATACAGCTAAATGAATTCAAAATGTTTATTGAACAACTAGCAACAGTATTGGCGTTCGAAAAATAAATGTTTTTGGTAAAGATATTCAGTAAATGTAAATTTCATCATTAGCTCCACGGCAATACGGATTACTAGCAGATTTTACAGAAGAAACATGTCTAACGAGAGGTCAGTGAGGGATTTTGTTAGTAAAATATGATAGAAAATGGTCTTAGACTTGTGTCTAATGAAGTGTTGGTTCTTGGGCTGTTCGGTCGGCGTCGAACCGCTCCGCCGCCTTGCCAGCTTGAAGTTTTGATGATCTTCCTATAGTCTGATCTACGTTTGAAAATCAATCTTTTTCGATTAACTGCTATATACCTATCCATTACATTATAGTGTCTAGAGTTGGAAATACTGGTGTCCGGCGATTTCAACGTAATAAATTTTCTCTCCGATCCGACAACAATAAGAGAATGGAACATTCAGGGATTGCCAGCAGATGGCTTCAGCACCGAAAATGGTATAATCGTCACCCAAGGTAGTCGCTGGCCGTTGGTAATCGACCCACAATGCCAAGCTATGAAGTGGATTAAAGCTATGGAAGCCAACAATCACTTGTTTGTATGTAGAATTAGCTATTTTTATGTTGCAAAAAGTAACTTGTCGACCTGAACATAAAACGACGTACTTAAACAGAATATTTTAGTCGCACAACAGTGTCAGACTGCATATCTAAGAAGTTACAAATTTGCCAAATATGGCCGTACACATGTGCCCTGCTCCAAAATCTTAGAGATTTCCTTTTATGATAGAATTACAAGTCACATACTGGCTCTTAATAATATTTATTCCAGGATTGCGAATTTTTGCCTTTTTATTTTTACTTTTGATTACCTAAACTACCTCAATATTGTGAGCACCGCCAGACACAAAAATGTTTCACATTGAACGAAACTTTTGCACCAACAACGCGAGTTGTTGATACAGTGGAAGTCCTACATCAATTTTCGTACTCTTCGTGCTCATCAAATCAATGTGTCAATAACTGCCCTGCATGGATACAGGATAAAGTGAAATAGGACCGCTTTATATAGATACACAGTGATCACGAATATACAGCATGGTTCACTTTATAATGGCATAACTTGAAGACATCATAGATAACGTTAAAATAATGATAATTTCTATATATTCTTATATCTGGGCAAACTTCGCTTTCGAGGTAGAGGGTGTTCAGGTTCTGATAAAAAACTGTATTATTTTGAATATTTCCTAAACGGCTACTTAGAAAAATTTTAAATTTGACACACAGTATAAGCTAAGGGTTTTCCATAATTTAGAGAATAAATCCTCCGTATAAATTACAAAAACCAATGGTGCAGATATGAGTATACCGTCATCATTTCAAAAAAATTCCTATGCCATTGACTTTGTTACAAATAACAATAATACTGTTCGATTATATGACTTTTAAAATGAAAGTGTTCTTGCGTTTTTTTTTGTTAAGATGGACCATTTTAGAGATATTTGCCGATTTCCTTAGATACTGTTAGTAATTGTTAAGAGTAACAAGGCATACCTCATACAAGGGTCTCCTTCGAGGTGGCACTATTTGCGTTCTCCACAACTAACAGTGGCAAACGCATAAAGTGCTACATCATTTGAAAGAAATTCAATTTTACATTAAATGGTGTTGAGAAAAGGAGGTAGTGCTATTTAAAAAAACTAGTTATGCGTGTTTCAATATCTGAAAAGTTGGCACCTAGTATAGCTATGCTTTAGGGGGAAGAAACAAAATTTGTTTTAAATAGCGCTTTCTTAGCTGAGAACAAAGTCCATACCAGAATTGTTAAAGATTTTCTATTCTCGGAAATATATTGAATTTTTCGAAAGCGCCAAAAATGAGAGAAATAAGTATATAAAACAAGTTAAAAATTCGTAAAGATTCAAGTACCGTTAATTTTAGAACCCACGTATATTTGATAAACCTTAAATGAAGCGTAGAATTCAAAAATGCAATAATATAGAGTGCGGCTTTTGAAATAACAGCGTTATGTTACGCCTCGTCTTAATGAACCACCCTGTATAAGCGAACATAATATTACGTGATAGGGCATCTGATTTTGAACAATTCTTCTTCAAACTTTTTTGTAACTTTAACTGTTTAGCCGCTATTCTCCGCATACGCTTAAGTGGCCCACCGTGTATGTACTTTCAATCAATTCAAATATTTCCGTTGATGTTTTACCCAACCGAACAGAAAAATGTACTTGCTCCACTTTCATTTTTCTAACAAATCTTGAAATAAAGCCTACCAAACGAACGTACATTAAAGATAAGACTTTCGTATGTCATTTTGTGGGTTTTAGGCCCGGTTGTACAACGCGAGCTTAAGCTTCGGCTTAAGGTAAGCCGATGTTAAACCACGTCAGTTGCAAAACGACCGTTGTACAATGCTGGCTCCAAGCTTAACGCGAGCTTAGCTAAGGTTTAAACCTAAACTCATACAAGTAACATGATACGTCAAGGAGGAACCTTCAAATTGTTTGTCATTTTATTAGGACATATTTTTTGAAATATTTGTGTCTAATTTAACAAAGAGAGCAAATGAAAGAACAAAGACAGAAACGGTCGATGCCAAAATTTGACACAAACTGTCATAAGTGCCTAACCAAAAAAGGTAATTTTTCAGATGATTATGTCAGTACGTGTTGCTTCGTTGATGCCAACTGTAGTGAATTTCATTATCAACCAGGTTTAAGTCGACGATTGTACAACGGGTGTTGACTTTAAGCCTAAGCTTAGCAAAGCTTAGGCTTAACAAAGCTCGTGTTAAACCCGCATTTGTACAACTGGCCCATAAAAGTCTAACTTTGAAAGAAGTAGTTGTATTATATGGATTTTGAATCACTGGAATACTTCTATTAAAATTACCGTCATTTAAATAAATGCAAACTACAAACTGGCTCCATTAATGTTTCAAAAATGAATTGTTTGAGGATAATATATACGGTCTTTTGGTCGATTTTTCAGGAACCTTTGAACATGTCGAACACAAAAATTTATAAATTCGGCTTGACTTCGACGGCTTGAATTTCCGTCATATTTGTATGTCTCCCTAAATGGCAAGAATAACCATACATCAAGAGAAAAAGACGCTTTCAGGGATCAAACTCAGGCAGTATCTTATTCTCATTGTAGACAGATGATCTGTCTCACTGCATTATGCAATGGGGTATTTTCCGAACAAAATTTTATGACGGAATATTGATGTTACGTCCCCAAAAACCATGTAACGAACATTTTTACGTTTTATTGTGAACGCGAAGTGGGTTAAAATCCCCTCCAAAGTTCAAACATAAAATTTCGCGCCAAAGCTGTGACGTAATAAATCTTAGCGTGACGTAATAAGTCTTTCGTGGTGCTATCCTTAGAATGTGACTCTACTTTGTCGTCTGACCTCCTTTTCTCCATCTACAAACATAACCTCCGCTGCGTATTGACATTGACATCATTTCATCAGATACCGTGACAGTCGTGAGACCAGGGGAGGTTATGTATGGCATGACACTAGTGACAGGCTGTTAAAAGAATGACGAGTAAAATTGTGAAAAGTATAGTATAGGAAGCATTCTCAGAGTAATCTGCTAATGACATAATTATGCAAAAAATGGAATTGCAGTGTAATATAATATTTATAGTCTACAAACATGAACTTTTATTCAATTAAAAAGAGAGAAATTAAATAAACATAATACATAAAATTAAGTTTTCATCCTCTATATGTAGAAAATCTAGGCAAAATGTTAACAACGTGACAACCTTGAATCTACCCATAATTCAAATTAATATAGTCACATCCTATCTACATCCGGCATAAAAATGACTTTTGATTGGTTGATTTCTTAGGCGGGAGGTTTAAGAGATTTAAATGAGCTCTTTTCAAAGGGATGATTTTCAAACTCTATCTTTACTCCACGTGGGCAGAAAAAAATTGAGCAAACAGTGCCATCATTACAAATTAGATACAAGCAATCCATTTCAGCCATTAAACAGGCAATATTAGCCAGTTGGAAAATACCCCATTCTTCCCCAGAGTTATGCAGATGATACAAATATTCAAATAATAAATCGAAGTTGTCCTAGACTATCTGCTATGAACTCGCATACACTATGAAGAAGAAAAAACGAAGAAAGTTTTTTATATAAGATATATTGGAACAATGTTTTTCATTCCTTTTACTCTTTTCAACTGGTTGTGATGTGCTTACGTGATTAATTGTTGTTATTTCATCAACACGTATTTCAGGTAGTTGATTTGAGGACACCAGGCTACATGGGAGTAGTAGAACGAGCAGTTCAATTTGGCAACCCGGTCCTGCTGCAAAACATCCTAGAAGAAATGGATCCATCCTTGGACCCAATACTAGCTAAAGCTGTGGTGAAGCAGGGCGGAGAAAATATGCTCATGCTAGGGGACAAAATGGTGTCGTACAATGACAATTTCCGGTTCTTTATTACAACCAAGCTAACCAATCCACATTATCCTCCTGAGATATCGACTAGGACCACCATGGTAAATATGGCGGTGAAAGAGCAAGGTCTCGAGGCTCAGTTGCTAGGAATAGTCGTTAGATTGGAAAAACCTCAATTGGAAGAGCAGAAAGATTTGCTGGTCACTACGATTGCTAAAGGTAGGTAATTAAAAATGCAATCTGAATATATGAATTTTGAATATTTCATATTATCCACTTGTTCGAAGAATCCTTCTACACGATCTTATATTTTCTCAGTATTCTAAGCGAAAGCTGCTACAGGGCGTCCATTTAGTAATTCTTCGACATCTCGGAAGATATACCTGATAGAAGACAATGTGAAATACAAAAGTTATTTGGTTGTTTAAAACGCATATCTTATTATTTTGAAATATACAGGACGTGGAAGTATTACTTGTACTTGCGACCTTGAAAATCCAAAAATTTACTGAAAATAAATTATAACTTGGCAACGTCGCAACCGATCCCAGAAATATGTTAGGGTTAAATAGAGAATAATAATAGAAACTAAATGAAGTTAAAAAAAGATAATGGTTCCATTTAAAAAATTCAAGTTTATCAATTTCCTGCTTTTCCGCAACACTCTGAATATATAACAATATTTATAAAGATATTCGCCTTAAACAACTAAATAAATTCTGTATTTGACACTTTCTTCTACCAGGTATACCTTGCGAGATATTGCACACTAAATGTGGCTGTATTTATATCATCATCATAGTCACAATGTCTTAACAGACATGTTGTGAACTCGTAAAATGTACTCATTTTACGAGTTTCTCTTGGGATATCTTTAGGATCTTTAATGCAGTAGTTTCCCATTTGCTTTCTGCGTCCTCATGCCGTTGACCCGATGTGTCTACTAGTTCATACGCCTTTAGGGGCAATTTCTCACCCCAAGGACAAGAAGATGTCCTGACTCTTCTCAACTCGTCCACCCAAAGCTGTTGGTTGAGAAGAGGTTACTGCGTATACCGACAGTAGTTCGGTTCCTTTTAGTCGCCTTTTACGACACGCAGGATATACGATGGGAGATATTCTAACCCGCCCCCACACGGGGGGCTGTATACAGGGTGTCCCAAAAAATAGTGTCAAGCGGAAGTCCAGAGATAGAGCACACCTAGAAGTATCTGAATCACCCCCATATATGTTATGCAATTGTTTGTAGTTTCCGAGTTATGAATTTTTTCTAAATTTTAGAGAATTCTCTACCTTGACAACTTAAAACTGTTCCAATATCAAAATTAAAAGACTTTTCCAAATTCTCTTTTTTGCTAATTAATCTCTAGGAGTTTACTGTTCATACATAAAGGAATTGGCTTAGTAAACCTGATGAAAGTCATGAAAATTATAGTGTAAAGTGAAAAATTTACGTTCTGTTAATTATGACTTAGATTTTCGACTCGGAATTAAAAATCTAAAGAGGTGATTTCATGATTTCTATGTAGGTCTAAAAACTTCTTCAGACTCTCAGCTATCATAATCATTAAAAAAAAGAGCACTTAATAGGGCTACTTTGTCTCCAATCGACCTTCAACGACAGGAGGTGGAGATTTCTTGTTGTTAGCGATGGGATTTTAAATGAAACAACAACTAAGTTTAGGGCGCAATAGCCGAATGATTGTCAGTGCCGCAATAAAAAACATTCAGTGCGACCAGAATATCGATAGATAACCACCTGTGTCACTTTGCTAAGATTTTTTTTACATGTACGACTTCTTTTTTGTAATTGGGAAATTGTAAAATGAAACGAAATTATCAAATTTCTCCACAAAGTTTATTAAATTTCACAAGAGATTTTCGAAATGTCTACCTTCTTGTTTGGTGCATAATCTACATCTTCTGAAAAAATTGCTTTTAAAATTAACAAAACCTCTTCGATTGATTTTTATGGTTTCTTCAACCTGTGTTAATTTGTTGCGTAATTCGCTGATGTTTCGACACTCTTTAGCATAAACTAGTTTTTTGTAGTAGTCTCAAACAAAAAACTCTATCGGATTTAAGTCAGGTAACCGTGGTGGCCATTCAGTGGGTCCACCACGACCTATCCATTTGTTGCATAGTCTCTTGCAGAAAACAGCATCGTTAAATTCAGTTGTCGTGCACTCAAGGTTCGTAGGAATAGCCAAGTAGTCAGACAACAGAAACAACACCAATCCAAACAAAAGCGTATCGTTTTAAAGCCGCAAAGACAGACAGACGACTGAATAAAGAGAACGAAAACAACCTATGCAATGACACATTTTGAAAAGATATCACAACAATATCATAGCTATCTCTTTCTAACATCGCCATCGTTTACTGCGTTAGCGTTAGCTCTCTTTGTTGGCGCTCAGGTAAAAACCGGTTTTGAAGAATGCGCTTCTTGATGTTTTTTTAGCAAGAAATAGGATCTTTTTTAATAAATGTTTAATTTATGCAACGTTTTTAACGTTTATTATTGCGGTACTGACAATTAATCTGCTATTAACGCGTTAACATAAGTTATTGATGAATTGAAAAGCACATCGCTAATTTCAAGAAATCTTCGCCTCTTGTCTTTGAAGGTCAATTGGAGCGAAAGTAGCCCCATTTGGTACTATTTTTTTTCAATGATTGTGATAGCTGAGAGTCTGAAGAAGTTTTTAGACCCCTTAGAAATCATGAAATCATCTGTTTGGATTTTTAATTGCGAGTCGAATATTTAAGTCATAATTATCAGATCGTAAATTTTTCACTTTGCACTAAAATTTTTATGACTTTCTCCAAAGTTACGAAGCCGATTATTTTACGTATGAACAGTAAACTCTTGGAAATTAATTACCAAAAAAGAGAATTTGGAAAAGTCTTTTAATTTTCCTTTTGGAACAGTTTTAAGTTGTCGAGGTAGAGAATTCTCTGAAATTCAGAAAAAAATTCATAACTCGGAAACTACAAACAATTGCATAACATATATGGGGGTGATTCAGATACTTCTAGGTGTGCTCTATCTCTGGACTTCCGCTTGACACTATTTTTTGGGACACCCTGTATATAAGCTTGCAAATAATCACAAACTTTCTATTTCAGTGAGTGCATTTCAGTTAAAACTGTCCACCTTGAATATCTTCAAACAAAATATACGCGTTGTAGCATTCACTTCCTTGCTCTCACGATCATCCCCCGATTTTTTTTCAAGGAATATTATCTATATTTTTCAAAATTGGATGCTCCTTTGATACGAGTTTTCTAAGGTCTCATTTTGGCGTTACGATTTGTATTCCATTAAACAAAATTGTCTAGTTCTATAGTGTATAGTATCCCAATCGCGATACCGATGTATAGAAGATAAGAATAACAATGTTTTAGGTTTATAATCGTACTATGAAAATACTACATTTGCAAGAGTTTGCTGGTGCAGCACGTAACTGAATTGGTGCAAGCATTTTCGAAACAGGATCAGTTACAAATACAAAAAACTCAAAAATAGGACGGCAGTCACAAGTATCTAGCGCAAGTTCCAGATCTTCGTTGTTCTTCATTGGTATCTAATCCCGCTTCTAACATTTGTTGCATCAATTCAGTTGCGTACTTATGTGTAGCAGTTCATTCTAGATGAGTACTATTCAATTATATAGAAGCAGGTCTTATAAATTCATTCTTGTTATGGTATAAACTTTCCATTACAACCCGTTTTTGTATATTTATATAATTTTCATGTTTGAGATGCTATTTTTTGCACGTTGAGTACATTTATTTGAGATCTTATTTAAAAGATTGGACTAGTTTTAGTTGAGTCTGTTTAGTATTTTATTTAAAATAATTGAGGTATTGACCCTAGAGACGAAGGAGTGAATGATACAAGTATAGATAGATAGTAAGACAGTAAGTATACTTTGACCTATTTGGACATTTTTTTCATAAAAGTATATTGTTTAAAATTATTGAGGATGAATCATTTTAATTGAAATGCACTGGTTAATTAAGGTTGGGCTAGTTGTATATCAGACAAAGATTTGGAGTTGAATAATAATTAGGATTATAGCTAAACGTATGGACTCCATCTCAACAATTCTTCAGTTTTGTTTTCTTTTGTTATGTTTTTTTTATGTTTTAAACACGAAAACATTGCCATTCTTAGTGTTTGTAACATAGCTAGAAAAAGAATATATGAACTATTATGGCTTTTGCTCTTTCTACAGCCTCCCTCAAATCACAAGAAATGACAATTAATAAACGAAAATAACTTCAAATATGTTTTGTCAACTGTGTATTTTGATAAATGTTGGTATGGAGTATTCATTCCAATTAATAGTATCGAATACAACGTACCCAATGACCGCTGAGGTACAACGAAGCACAACCATAAACTAACTACTAGTCGGTTTCAGGAAAGAGAACATTACTTGATCTTGAAAGTGAACTCTTGAGGCTATTGAACGAAACAAGAGGGTCCCTTTTGGAAGATGCAGAGCTATTCAATACCTTGCAAGTTTCCAAAGCCACATCCGAGGCAGTTAAAAAGAGCTTAGAGGTATCCGAGACTACTGAGGTAGAAATTGATCGTGCTAGGGAGGTATGAAAATATTTTTATTCCTTAATCTAAACAAACCTGTTCAAGTTCCTGTAACTGTTATATACATATACATCAAATATCAGAATACCTCATATGTTCATACTTATAATAAATAAATAAACGGAGTTCAAATTATAGGGCAGGGTAATACGTAATTTTTGACTCCGAAACATTCGTTCCGGAAGAAACAACAAAAAGCCAAATTAAAATGAGATAAAAATGATGCGCATTGAGTATGATACAATCTAGTGAGCAATATGGTAGTCAGTAGTAAATATTGTGACCTGGAGAGGATTATTTAGTTGTGAATTCTCTAGTGTTCGATGTTCTGACTGCTCTTGGTGATTTTTTTTAATTTAACGTTTAAAACTGCTTCAACCACGTAGCATTGGGTGACATAATATAAAATATAAAATAATAGATATTGATTACAATTTAAATTATAAATTAATATCTTTAATGAATGCTAACACTGTTTAGCATTAGTTTGGTGTAGAAGTGCTTGTTTTATGACTCTGGAGAGGTTATTGAATCTTCTCGCATTTAGGTAAAATGTTCATACTTTGAAGATCTGTGCTACTGTAATGCGTGCATAACATTCTGGAATATAGGAGCTTCGTTGTTTTCGAAGATGTACATCCGGGACAATTTTATGTAATTTGCTAGTGCTGTTCCATTCTTCTTGTCATAGACTAGTGAGGTGGTCTTTTATCATTTGTTTAATATCTCGTGGTCGTATTGAACAACATCCACAGAAAAATCTGTAGGATATAAGCAGAATAACAACTTTTCTGAGATGTTTCACGTTGTGTAAGAATAGCCCTTTTGATATCATTTTTTTGACCTTGTATAAGATATTGGCATCAAACTGAAAAAGTCTAAAAAACCTATCCAGCTGCTTCAACTGATCTTGCAATCCTTGACGTTTTTTTGTCTCCTGTTTTTTTTTTACTTATTGGTTACAACAACAAATGAAAGTCCTGCTGCAGATGATAAGTCATGTTTTCTAATATTCTTCCATTGTTTAAAAATGTTATGCTCGAAATTCTGACACATAGCCGTAACGTACTGCGAACCACATTCAAAATCTCGACTGGAAACGTTTTGTCACTTACATTTTCCATTCTGTTGAGGACTATTATTTTGTTAATAGATTCGCCATACTTATCTCAAGCATATACACCGATTGGTCTTAACTACATAGTATTTTAAACTCGCTCTTTCAAATATCTGGTTTACCCAAAAACTATTATATTATTGTGGGCTACTTAGTTTATCTTCAAATTTTGATGTATATGTTTGACACAGTTTTTAAATTATTAATTCAAAATAAATTCATGGAGAACACCGGTCAATATTTTATGAGCTTTGTGTGCTTCCCAAATTTCTGAAGGCGTCCAGCTTTTGAGTACAGATAACCTGGTTTATATTAATTCAAGAGGTTTGCCGAGAACAGTCAATTGAGTGTCCTTAATTGTAATTTTTCATCGTTTTAGGGCTACCGACCATGCGCGAAGCGAGCATCAATACTGTTCTTCGTACTGAACGATATGGGAAGAATTGATCCCATGTACCAATTTTCTCTGGACGCATATTTCTTGCTATTTACGAATTCTATAAAGAAAAGCCCTAAATCTGCTATACTGCCCGAGAGAATAAGTGCATTGAACGATTATCATACTTATGCTGTTTATCAGTAAGTTGAAATTTATTCCTCTATACATTAGTGTCAGCCACAGTGTAAAAATATATATTTTGTTCTCACTATGATTCAGTCGCTCTGCCAAGGGGGATAATGAACTTTTTTTCTGACTGCATATGACATAGTATGGCATAAGAACCTTCTCATATTTTTACGCGATTTTTTTGGCCACTGAAAAGCCGATAAAATGAGGAAAGTACTTGAATCCCTCTAGGATCGTGAACCGTGCCGTCACGGTCCTATAGGGAACAGCCAATCGGAAGACGGGTATGTTTGCCCTGCTGCCGTTCTAACTTGAATACCCAATATTTAATGCATACCTACCTTTATGTGATCCTCTACACATACGAAAAAATTCATAATTTTATATACCGATACCGATAATACGGCAGTAAGGGCAACGTGTGATGAGTATTCACTAACGCTAAAATGATGTGTACTTTTAAAATTCTCGGAATTAATCATTCACCGTACAATAACTTGCTAAAGTCACAAAAAGCTTCAATTCGAGACAGGAAGCATAAAATTATGAGGTTATGTTTAACTTCACTTTATAACTAGCAGCACAATTTACAAAGCAAAGCTTTCTCTCGCAGAACCTTTCTTCATGTGACACAGTGAAGATAGATGAAACCACAGGCATCCCCTTGATGGAATCACACAAAGTAGTTTGTTTCGTGAAAATAGCGTCAATACCGCGATTTGAAAGTTGACGAGGTAACAATGCACTACTGATGTATAGCGCGTTTCGCACTGATTGTCTAAATTTGAATTCCTTTATTTAACTTCCCCGACAGGAATCGGACCGCTTTCACAAATTTCACCGAAATTGACCTGCGAGTTATCATTTCCAAAATAAAATCACCTTCTGACTCATTTTCTGAAAAGAACCGAGTAACCCTGACCACCCCCCACCATTAAATCATATATTTGCTCCAAAAGTAGACCAAAAGATAGGGAACAAAAACCTCTTTATGACATTAAAGTTTAACATTATTTGGATCATTTTACTGCCATTTTAAACGTCGAAAATTTATTACATTTTATAAATTTTTATTCCGCCATTTTTAAAATTTTTCGGCATACATGGCAACGTTTTGGACATAAGAAAATATGCTGTTTATTATGGTGGCATTGGAATTTCACGTTATGACATTATTTTTTGAGTTACCCCATCCCCACCCTTTTTATATCATCGCAGCGGGAACAAAAACTAGATTTTTGTTTCTAATGACAATCTTTTTATAGCGACCAAGTTTGAAGAAAATCGGAAAAATTGTGTTTGTTGATGTCCTTCTGTGTATGTCTGTACGTCCACGATTTCATTCTCCAACGGTTACTCAAAATTCCTCAAGCGATTGTTCCTAAATTTGACTAATTTGAGTTAATAAAGGTTCTATCGAGATGAAAAGGTTTTGGTGCAGATCGGACAATGGGGACTGGAAAAGGGTGGGGGATCCTCAAAAAAATGTAATACAACATATAAATTTCTAACACCAGTTGAAAGAGAATGTACCTTTATGTCTAAAACGATATATCACATGTCAATTTTTCTTGAAATGGAGGCTAAAAAAATTAAATAAATCGAAATAATCAAATGTTATTAACTGCTGTATTGATATACTGAATGAAAAAAAGGACAGGGGATCAACAACCACCTGAGTCGGGGAAGTTCCTAGAACGAGGTCTCGCTCGTTCAACGTCCATATTTTTAAACTTTAAAATAGAATTACTTGTAGTAGCGCAGAGACTAACAAAATACATCAGTACACAACGATTTAATTAAATGCAAATACAACCACAGGATAAATTCCAGTAATTACTTTAAAAACTTCAGATTTACGTTTGCATGTAAGGGATCTGGGTATACACATTTATACGTACATGTATTTGCCATGTAAAACACCGATTCGCAAGTATAAACACATCTCACTTGTTTTTCAAACTATATACATACAGTTTCAGAAGGTGGTAGTTAAGTCGTTTGTGAATAACATTTCAAAGCGATTTTTCCAAAAAAGTTTGGAGTGTACAAAAAAACTCGCAATACAAAATCATACATGTAATGTAATGTAACAACCAAACACGATATCAAAACAAGGCCACCGAATTGACATAACGCAAGCTTTCTTCTTCAGTTTGCTTTCAATTTCAACTTGAATCAACACTGTAAGTTTAAAGGTCTGTCACATTATCAATAGACCACCGGTCGGTCGCTCTCGGCTCTCCTCGATGCGAAATCGTCTTCGCAGCGCGGCCGTCGGCCACCAGCGGTATTGCAAGGCGACCTTCGGACTTCCCTCATTTTATTTCAGGCACACATACTTGAGAAACGACTGACACGAGATACGGATTCTCAAGTGCACGCGCTATACCCTAGCCCCTTAAGTCAAATAAAAACCAACCATGTACATTCACTCTTGAAGAAATAGTGACTTCGTAGCTTGTAAATTCTGAAGCGCGGACTGCTGTGGGTAGCGCCGCGCCGGTAGTTTTCTCTATATCACAACAAATACTTTGGTTTCAGGAATACATGCAGAGCTCTCTTCGAGCAGCACAAATTACTGTTTTCATTCCATATGTGCATAAAGATATTGACGGCTCAAGGAAAGATCGTAGGGCCGGAATACAACTTTCTGTTGAAAGGAGGAGTTGTTTTAGACAGAGATAACCAAATAGATAATCCATGTGCAGGTAAGTTAACGTCATCATAAGACACGACGCTTCATTTATAGTAGGTCAAGGTAAATTTAATAAATAATACACAAACATAAATCCAAACCCACAAATTTATCTGAAATTGAAAAGACATGAAATAGCTAATCTGAATTTTTTAAGTTTCGTTTCATAGTTTCGTTATTCTATTTTCTATGGTCAGCCTCCGGCAAAGGCTGAAAGCCTATGACGCTGAAGAAGTGCTGCGAGAGGATAAGTGTCGGTGCACGTTAGATTTGAAACGCTGCAGGTTGTAGATGTCGGGAAACAAATTCCACAGCAACTCATTCCACAGCGTCGAAGTTCTCAAAGAGAAGGAATGCTGGAGGAGACTCGTTTGAGGAGTAGAGACTTCAACCTGGTAGGGATGACCTCGCAGATCATCTGTAGCATTCCTCGTTCGGACGGCCTTTGGTGTTATTATCTAAGAGAGCTTACTCGAACATCTTCCGTGGTAGAATCAGTAAAACAGGGACAGGTCAGCCACCCTTCTTCGATGTTCCAGACCAGGTCCTTTTTACTTCGATACACACACCGATAGGTGAGGGTAGTATATTGTGATCGCGAAAATTTTCGATTTTGAGATAATACGCTTTTTGGGTGTTTTACGATGTCTACATAACGAAAATTCACGTCACTCATTTCCGTCGGTCTGTCTGTCTGTCTGTCCGTCTGTCCGTCTGTCCGTCTGTCCGTCTGTCCGTCTGTCCGTCTGTCCGTCTGTCCGTCTGTCCGTCTTCTGTCCGTCTGTCCGTCTGTCCGTCTGTCCGTCTGTCCGTCTGTCCGTCTGTCCGTCTGTCCGTCTGTCCGTCTGTCCGTCTGTCCGTCTGTCCGTCTGTCCGTCTGTCCGTCTGTCCGTCTGTCCGTCTGTCCGTCTGTCCGTCTGTCCGTCTGTCCGTCTGTCCGTCTGTCCGTCTGTCCGTCTGTCCGTCTGTCCGTCTGTCCGTCTGTCCGTCTGTCCGTCTGTCCGTCTGTCCGTCTGTCCGTCTGTCCGTCTGTCCGTCTGTCCGTCTGTCCGTCTGTCCGTCTGTCCGTCTGTCCGTCTGTCCGTCTGTCCGTCTGTCCGTCTGTCCGTCTGTCCGTCTGTCCGTCTGTCCGTCTGTCCGTCTGTCCGTCTGTCCGTCTGTCCGTCTGTCCGTCTGTCCGTCTGTCCGTCTGTCCGTCTGTCCGTCTGTCCGTCTGCCCGTCTGCCCGTCTGCCCGTCTGTCCGTCTGTCCGTCTGTCCGTCTGTCCGTCTGCCCGTCTGCCCGTCTGTCCGTCTGTCCGTCTGTCCGTCTGTCCGTCTGTCCGTCTGTCCGTCTGTCCGTCTGTCCGTCTGTCCGTCTGTCCGTCTGTCCGTCTGTCCGTCTGTCCGTCTGTCCGTCTGTCCGTCTGTCCGTCTGTCCGTCTGTCCGTCTGTCCGTCTGTCCGTCTGTCCGTCTGTCCGTCTGTCCGTCTGTCCGTCTGTCCGTCTGCCCGTCTGTCCGTCTGTCCGTCTGCCCGTCTGCCCGTCTGTCCGTCTGTCCGTCTGTCCGTCTGTCCGTCTGTCGGTCCGTCGGTCCGTCTGTCCGTCTGTCCGTCTGTCGGTCCGTCGGTCCGTCGGTCCGTCGGTCCGTCGGTCGGTCCGTCGGTCGGTCTGTCGGTCTGTCGGTCTGTCGGTCTGTCGGTCTGTCGGTCTGTCGGTCTGTCGGTCTGTCGGTCTGTCGGTCTGTCGGTCTGTCTGTCTGTCTGTCTGTCTGTCTGTCGGTCTGTCTGTCTGTCTGTCTGTCTGTCTGTCTGTCTGTCTGTCTGTCTGTCTGTCTGTCTGTCTGTCTGTCTGTCTGTCTGTCTGTCTGTCTGTCTGTCTGTCTGTCTGTCTGTCTGTCTGTCTGTCTGTCTGTCTGTCTGTCTGTCTGTCTGTCTGTCTGTCTGTCTGTCTGTCTGTCTGTCTGTCTGTCTGTCTGTCTGTCTGTCTGTCTGTCGGTCTGTCGGTCTGTCTGTCTGTCAGGCGGCATAATACATTTTTTTAGGTCCATCTGAACATTGCCTATATAGATACCAAGCAACATACGAGTTCTTTTAGATTGTTATACTATTATATTGCGTAACGCGAAAATTATTGAATTGATTTTCTTGAAATGTTGACACAGTATTACTACCGTGGCTAGGATGGAAAGCGCGTATGTTTTGGAAAAATAATGTCAGTGGCGGCGCAGCAATAATAAAAAAAAACTAAAAATATAAAAACACCTAAAATTTTGTTTCTAGGCGTTTTGGGTTCTAAAACTGAAAAAATTTGTTGTATTCATAATAGTTTGTCCGTTGACATCAGTTTTGTTTGTTTTATTGTCCTTGTTTTCGAAAAAATGTCTTCAAACATACTGTTTTTTTAATAAAATATCCATCTTTGTATTATAAATACCTACTAAATATACTTGCCGATCTCAATATTCTACAAAATAACTAAACTGAGTCAAAAGTAGCGTGGTCAACCGTTTAAAGTAAACTCTTGAACATACGTATCAAAAAGTAAGTAAAGTAACGAGTAACGATATTCCGAGTAACGAGTCCTGAAGTGGAAAGTAACGAGTCGTTACAAGTACTTCAAAGTAACTAAAGTGTACATCACTATCGCTGATACGATAGTTAGATTTGAAGAGCCTGCAAAGAATAGGTGCAAGCTCAGCGGCACAACGTTTAGGGACAATGGCTGAAATTTGCTCAGGACCAGTCGCTTTCTTCGTGTTTAGTTTTTGGAGGATGCTTTTTACATCTCGATGTGAAATTTGACCTGCCATTCTCGAGTTCACGTTTATGGTGGTGGTCGGAGTACTACCTTGGAAGTCTACAGTAGAATTAGCTGCGAAGAGCCTCCCTAAGATGTCTGCTTTTTCTCTAGAAGTACAAGCGTTGGACCTATCCTCTGGTCAAAGGTGGTGTTGGTGAATAGGAAAAGTTCTGACTATCGGTGCCTTAGCTACAGACCAGAATTTTCTGAACGAACTAGGACATGGGAGGAGCTTATTCTTAATTTTTTGGTTGTGTTCCTTCTTGCTATTCAGGGCATTGTCTAGGAGTATACATGGGAGGAGCTTATTCTTAATTTTTTGGTTGTGTTCCTTCTTGCTATTCAGGGCATTGTCTAGGAGTATTACGTATATATTGCACTAGTAATCTACAGATTTTTATTATATCGTTGCTGTACAACTACAAACAAGGCAATATTTAGATAGTCGAGTACTGTAGAATGATATAGGAGTCAGTTTTTTCTGGGTTTTCTTATAGTTTTGTTTTTAGGCGCATTTAGACTATGTAACAAGTTTCATAAACTTTTGTTTCAAAACAAGTTCATTAAAACATAGTGTTTCAAAACATGTTGCAAAACAATAATTATTTTAAACATTAGAGCCACCTATGTAACAAGTTGTAAAATAAGGGGTTTCAGAGCAGTGTTGTGAAAAAAATTGTAAATCCAGTGATAAATGTTTTAGAACGTGTTTTAAGACATTTTCGTATTTTACAAGTTGACATGTTCCGTCCTGAGTCGGTAAATATCAAAGAAAATGTTCAACATGTTTTAAAACCTGTAAAACATGTTGATATTTTATTTTCTGAAACTACAGCTTGTTGCAAAACCACAGGGCGGCGTCAATCATGGTAAAGGAGCATCTTCTCTAGTGCCTTTAGTGAGGTTATGGTCGTCATGAAGTAAACGTCGGCGTATTTAATTGATATCATAGCCTAGAGCTTGTTTGCATCCAGTTCTTTTCATGAACGACTGATGTTTTCAAATTAAATTATTCTTACCGCGAAAGATAACGTATATGGAACCCTGTCACAGCAAGTCTTTCTCTGGCTGCACTGGCATCTCGAATTGATGTATTTTTTTTCGATACGCCTACCAATCAAAGCAATTAAGCAAGTTCTGACTGTTCATTCTCAAAAAGTTTTTGAAACTACCGTCCCTCCGTAGTTATCCTGTAACCTGTAAATAAATCATGATGTCTCGAAAAAACGTTATTTGCCGATATGATTATGCCTTCACTGACGCATGACATATTGAAAGATTGATGCCTTTCTTTGTGTTTGTCATCAAATGTTTTATAACCATGCTTCATTATCACCTTAATGTTCTGAAACAATTATTGTTTTGCAACATATGTTTTGTAACAATATGTTTCAGTAAAGTTGTTTTGAAACAAAAGCTTATGAAACTTGTTACAGTGTCTAAATGCGCAATAAGGTAGTGGCGGATACAAAGCGAGTCCCGCTCTTTTAGTTTATAAAATATTTCTATTTAGTTTTGGGCTTGACAACACTAATCTACCCACTTACTTGTGTTCGCAGTTCGCTGGCGACGTAGTTCGTCCCGGGACTTCAGTTGCGGCGACACCCCAGAGGCCAGAGAGATCTTGGGTTATAGGTTATCTCGTCTCGTCTCGCACACCTGTTGTTCTCAGTGATTGCGCCGACTCTCTGGTCACCACATACCTATTTATCCACAATGGCGTGCTAGTGGGGTGCATTTTCGCGATACGTGAAGTGGGTATGACAATTATCAAGCCCAAAAACGGCAAAAACCCAACATAAACCCCCCACCGGGAATCGTCTTCGATTTCCAAATTAAAGAGCCAGGTATGGCTTAAAGTATCATAGTAATAGTAGTGGACTGTATCAAGATAAAGAAATTTTGAAAATAAAGGAAATTTTAAATGAAGATTTAGGAAGTGTCTGTGTTGCTTACTTAACACGATAGATAGAAGATTGCAACTAGAAACTAACTAAGAACTAAAGATTTAACTAAATTTAAAATACTTGCATCTGTTGACTTTGCTTTTGCTGTCAACAAACACAAGGAGCCCCTATTTTGTTTTTACTGCGTGTCTGAGTCCACAGGAAGAGGACTCAGCTTAACTACGGGCCGAGTATATTCGCCTGTGCGTGTCCGAACTTTGACAACTCTTACAGAACCATCGGTTCCAGGATACACCTTTGTCACACGCCCAAGTTGCCACTGCAAGGGTGGAGCATTTGAATGAATTAAGACTAGCTCGCCTTCCTTCAGGTCTCGACACTTGCTCAACCACCTTTGCTTCTGCTGAAGCGTGTGGAGATAATCCTGTCTCCATAAGTTCCAAAACCGCTGAGAAGCCTGCTGTACAAGCTGCCAGCGCGACAGTCGGTTTGTGGGTTCATCGGTGAACTCATATTCAGGGACACTCAGTAGCTCGCGACCTACTAAAAAATGGCCCGGCGTTAAAGCTTCGAATTCACTTGGGTCCGTTGACATACTACATAGAGGACGCGAGTTTAACACGGCTTCAACACGTGCAAAAAGAGTGGTTAGCTCTTCGAAGGAAAGAACTGTATTGCCTACTACACGCTTTAGGTGCAATTTTGCAGATTTAATGGCACTTTCGTACATCCCACCAAAGTGACTTCCTGTTGGTGGATTGTACTTCCAAGTTATTTCTCTAGAGACAAGTTGATTTCCGATTTTGTCCGAATTTTCTCTAAAGAATTTTAAGACATCGGCCAACTGCCGACCAGCTGCCACGAAGTTTTTGCCATTATCTGATACTATGGTGTGACACAGGCCTCGTCTGGCTGTAAAACGATCTAGGGTTGCCATGAAACAATCAGTAGTTAGTGCTGTTAGTGATTCGATATGTACCGCTCGAGTAGCGAAGCATACAAACATGCACAGATACGCCTTTGAAATTTTGGCATTACGACGATTGTTCTCTTTAGTATAGAATGGCCCTCCTATGTCAACACCTACTGTGTGAAAGGGATGAATTCCTTGGCTGCGGAATTTTGGCAAATTACCCATGATAGGTTGCAGGGATGGAGGATTGACTTTAAAACAAGAGATACATTTTGAAAATTGCGACCTGATTACACTGCGAGCCGATATAATCCAGTACTTTTGACTTATGATACTTTGAAGAGTACGTGGACCGGCGTGTAAGTAAGATTTATGAAAGTGGTCAATTAAAATTCTGGTAAAGTTGCATCTCTTAGGAAGAAGTAGTGGATGTCTCTTTTGATATGGAAGGTTAGACTGTGCCAGTCTACCCCCCACCCTGAGGAAACCAAGTTCATCCAGAAATGGGCTAAGTTTTCTAAGGGACTGACTACAATTGTAACCCTTTTGTAGGGCTTCAATGTCGCTCGAAAAATGCTCATTTTGAACGGCTTTAACCAGAGCAATTTGAGCCTTTTTCATTGCAGATAAGGAAGGAGAGCCGTAGACACGACTCGATTTGGTGGACTTGCAATTATGGAAAAATTGAATACATTTTGCAAGCACCCTCTGAAGCTTAGTAAAGCTAGAGTATTTTTCACTGAGCTCATAAATGTAACTTCTCGAATCAGCCTTGGAGTCTGTTTGGCATGACTGAATGAGCACTACATTTGAATGTTTAAGTTCAGGGAGGTCCCTTGATGTGAAATCACTATGAGATTTAATGGGCCACTCAGTTTGAGGAGAATACATCCAGCTGGCACCTGTCAACCACTCTGGCATTGAAAGAAGCGTGGAAGGCAGGGCACCACGTGAGCATATATCAGCTGGATTGCACACGCCGTTGACGTGAAACCAACAGTCCGGATCTACACTATCCAATATCTTGGAAACTCGTGTTGCTACGAAGGTTTTGAGGTGGTAACAAGGTGTATTTAACCATGCTAGCACGACTGATGAATCCGAGAACAAATAGGTATCATGGATAGTAAGCCCATCACTTAATAGTGACTTCGTGTATTTAACAAGCTTGGCTAACAAGTGTGCAGCCAATAGCTCGAGCCGTGGGATTGATATAGTCTTCAAGGGCGCGACCTTGGATTTTGCTATTAAGAGACTGACCTTGACATCGCCACGACCATTTGACGAACGTAAGTATATCACTGCCGCGTACCCTAGTGTGGACGCATCGCAAAATCCTAGAATCTGGTGATAGGAATATTGCCTGGCTGTGACCTTCCGCTCGTGCTTAAAGTTTGATAAAAGATGAAGTTCAGATGTGTAAGCATGCCATTCTTTGCTCAAATGTGGAGGAAGCTGATCATCCCAACCAAGCTTGAGCATCCAAAGTTTTTGCATGAAACACTTCGCATAGAATATGCAAGGAGCTACGAATCCTAAAGGGTCAAATTGGCGTCCTATTTGAGACAAAACACCTCTTTTGGTATTTGTTGAAGAGGCTGAAAGAGTTGCGAAGGTGAAAACATCTTCAAGTGGTAACCACTGTAGTCCCAGAACCTTGATAGATAGGTCCTTGTCGTCTTCAAAGGCAACTGGCATTTCTCGAAGCTTACCAGGCACCCGCTCTAAAAGTGGCAAGCAGTTACTAGCCCACTTATGGAGTTCGAAACCTCCACTGCGAAGCAAGGCAATCAACTCATCTTGTAGTTGAAAAGCCTCTTCATTGGTCTCTACAGACCAAAGCAGATTGTCCACGAAAAATCCCCTTTTGAGTACTGTGGCGGCTATAGGGAAATTTTTCATGGAATCGTCGGCTAGCTGGTGCAGGACTCTTATTGAAAGGTATGGACTACTAGCAATTCCATAAGTTAGAGTGTTTAATTCGTAGACCTTTAAAGGTTCATTTTGAGAAAATCTCCATAGAATATGTTGATATGGACGTTGAGATGTGTTGACTAGAATCATTCGAAACATTTTACAAATATCGCTAGACAAACCAATCTTATGCAATCGAAAGTTAATTAGAATTTCGTTTATGTCTGTTTGAAGCTTGGGCCCTGCATAGAGCACATGATTAAGGGAGTTATGATTTGTCGTTTTGCTAGACGCGTCGAATACCACTCGAAGTTTGGTAGACGTACTCGACGGCCTTAGAATACAGAAGTGTGGTATGGTGTACTTCGATTCGACCGTATCTAACTCTCCGAGACATGTCATGTGACCCAAACTCTCGTACTCAGTCATAAATTCGTGGTAATCTTGCTTTAGCTGGCAGTGTCTATTTAATTTTGATTCTAAGTTAAGAAATCTACGAATAGCTTGCTCGCGAGAATCACCGAGTTCGAAATTTGGTTTAAAGGGATAAGTTACAATATATCGACCGGTACTATCACGGCTGTGTTCTTTTGAGAATTTTTGCTCTACGTAAATGTCTTCAGGGTTTTGAGATAAATCACAGGAAATGTTTTCGGTTTCCCAAAACGACTTGATCACTTTATCAATGCTACTGTCGTAAGCTAGTAAATTGCACGAAGTAGTTTGACGTTGATCATTTGTATTTAGTACTGTTTGACCGGTAATTACATAACCAAAAATCGAATGCATCGCGACGGGAAGGCCAGGTGTACGGGGTAGTATATTCTTACCATCGTAGATATAAGGAAATAGATCACCAGCTAATAATAATTCAACCGGTGCGGCGGTATGATAGGATGGATCGGCCAAATCAAGATTACGAAATTCGGTAACAATTTCACTAGATAAGGTTATAGTGGGTAGATTACCCGTAATGTGAGAAACCACAACAGCTTCGGTCTTAAGGATAGGTCCTGAAGAGTTTCGAGGTTTGACAGAACAAGTGACCAAACCGAAATCTTGAACAGGATTACCTCCTAAACCGAGCGGCTCAAAACTACATTTTTTACGCGCCAGTCTAAGACGTTGAGCGCAAGCATTTGTAATGTAGCTAGACATGGCACCACTATCAATGATTGCTCTTACAGCATGATAAGTACCCCAGGCATCAGAGACATGAACAACTGCCGTACCTAGTAAAACTGTCGAGTTTGAAGAACAAGTTAGTGTTACGGCTTGATCCTTGCTAGATCCTGCTGCTTGTATTTGAGAACTTTCAGAAATTGCATTACCATCAATATGCAGTGTATGATGGTGCATCTGCCTGCATACAGAGCATCGAATTTTGGACAAACATTGCGCGACTGAGTGATTTCGCAGACAATTTTCACATAATTTCAGCTCTTTAACCTTTTCTAACCTTTCACGCGGTGTCAGTTCATTATACTTAAAACATTTGTAAATCGAATGCGGTTTTTGACAAAATAGACAATTTTTGAAATTTGATTTATTTAGACTGACGGCAGATAAACAGGCTTTGGATGATTTAGAAGTACCTGGCTTGCTATCAGAAAATGAATTTAATGATTTGTAGTTTGAGTGCTTTGTATGAGAGGCTTTGGATTCTGACATCTCTATAACTCGCAAATGTTTTTCTACGAAAGTAATCAACCGTTGAAAGGTAGGAATTTCGTCCTGTTCTATCGTTTGCTCGAATTCCCGTCGTGTAACAGGATCTAGGTTGCGTAAAGCTATATAGAACAGAAGAAAGCTAGACAAATCATCAATTTTCAGAATTTTGAGCGCCTTTACAGATTCTTGAAATGTTTGTAAAAATGAATTCAAACCAGCTGCTGATTCAGTTACTAATGGCTTGAACTGAAAGAGTTTGTCCAAATGACTTGTAGCCAAGGCCCGTTTATTTTCATATTTTTTGACCAACAGATTCCATATAATCAAA
Organism: Callosobruchus maculatus; assembly: GCA_951848785.1. Taxonomy (NCBI): domain Eukaryota; kingdom Metazoa; phylum Arthropoda; class Insecta; order Coleoptera; family Chrysomelidae; genus Callosobruchus; species Callosobruchus maculatus. The sequence continues at coordinate 2,131,255 of CATOUR010000038.1, read as the reverse complement.
TAATTATCTTCAGTTACTGGCAAACTTTTTACTAAAGACAGAGCTGGACCGCTCACTGCAGTCAATAAGTAGTAAAATTTTTCAGTGTTACTGATATCAGTATTATTATGAATGAGACTACTGAAAGTATCAAAAAATATTTGCCAATTCTCCAATTTACTATCAAAATGGAACAGTTCAAGTTTCGGTAATCGCGGCTTAACACTACGTGGTTGGTTTGAATTTGTGTTTGATTCATTACGCAGCCCTGCGCCGCCACTGTTATTTGCAACGGTTGCAGCAACACTCAAAATTTTATAGTACAATTGATCAAAACTTTGAATTTCTTGATAATTGGGTTTGAATTTAGGCTTATATGCAGAATTCAATCTGTTTATTTCAGCAATACACTGCTCAAATAACTCACGATATTTGTGTATATCATTTAAACGAGCATTAAATTCAGCTAGTACAGCAGGATCCCCAGAAATATTCCGTGAAAATTCGTACAGAGATTGTAAACGCAAGAAATACATTTCTTTTTTTGCAATAAGTGGTTGTAGCAAATTATCGAGATCCTCTTCCTCCGCCATGATAATAGAAAAAACGGTGTCGACGCAAATAAAAACCAATAGCCAATATTAGGAATTTAGAATAAGCAACACAGACCTTAGATTCGAAATAAAGTCTTGAATTGATATATCGAATTGTAATTCAGCTAATTAGACTATTAGATATATAAGAATTCGCTTGGTGATCCTGGCTCAGAAGTGACCAAGTTTTATGGCGGATACAAAGCGAGTCCCGCTCTTTTAGTTTATAAAATATTTCTATTTAGTTTTGGGCTTGACAACACTAATCTACCCACTTACTTGTGTTCGCAGTTCGCTGGCGACGTAGTTCGTCCCGGGACTTCAGTTGCGGCGACACCCCAACCAGCGACCTACTACTAGCTTACGACAGTAGCATTGATAAAGTGATCAAGTCGTTTTGGGAAACCGAAAACATTTCCTGTGATTTATCTCAAAACCCTGAAGACATTTACGTAGAGCAAAAATTCTCAAAAGAACACAGCCGTGATAGTACCGGTCGATATATTGTAACTTATCCCTTTAAACCAAATTTCGAACTCGGTGATTCTCGCGAGCAAGCTATTCGTAGATTTCTTAACTTAGAATCAAAATTAAATAGACACTGCCAGCTAAAGCAAGATTACCACGAATTTATGACTGAGTACGAGAGTTTGGGTCACATGACATGTCTCGGAGAGTTAGATACGGTCGAATCGAAGTACACCATACCACACTTCTGTATTCTAAGGCCGTCGAGTACGTCTACCAAACTTCGAGTGGTATTCGACGCGTCTAGCAAAACGACAAATCATAACTCCCTTAATCATGTGCTCTATGCAGGGCCCAAGCTTCAAACAGACATAAACGAAATTCTAATTAACTTTCGATTGCATAAGATTGGTTTGTCTAGCGATATTTGTAAAATGTTTCGAATGATTCTAGTCAACACATCTCAACGTCCATATCAACATATTCTATGGAGATTTTCTCAAAATGAACCTTTAAAGGTCTACGAATTAAACACTCTAACTTATGGAATTGCTAGTAGTCCATACCTTTCAATAAGAGTCCTGCACCAGCTAGCCGACGATTCCATGAAAAATTTCCCTATAGCCGCCACAGTACTCAAAAGGGGATTTTTCGTGGACAATCTGCTTTGGTCTGTAGAGACCAATGAAGAGGCTTTTCAACTACAAGATGAGTTGATTGCCTTGCTTCGCAGTGGAGGTTTCGAACTCCATAAGTGGGCTAGTAACTGCTTGCCACTTTTAGAGCGGGTGCCTGGTAAGCTTCGAGAAATGCCAGTTGCCTTTGAAGACGACAAGGACCTATCTATCAAGGTTCTGGGACTACAGTGGTTACCACTTGAAGATGTTTTCACCTTCGCAACTCTTTCAGCCTCTTCAACAAATACCAAAAGAGGTGTTTTGTCTCAAATAGGACGCCAATTTGACCCTTTAGGATTCGTAGCTCCTTGCATATTCTATGCGAAGTGTTTCATGCAAAAACTTTGGATGCTCAAGCTTGGTTGGGATGATCAGCTTCCTCCACATTTGAGCAAAGAATGGCATGCTTACACATCTGAACTTCATCTTTTATCAAACTTTAAGCACGAGCGGAAGGTCACAGCCAGGCAATATTCCTATCACCAGATTCTAGGATTTTGCGATGCGTCCACACTAGGGTACGCGGCAGTGATATACTTACGTTCGTCAAATGGTCGTGGCGATGTCAAGGTCAGTCTCTTAATAGCAAAATCCAAGGTCGCGCCCTTGAAGACTATATCAATCCCACGGCTCGAGCTATTGGCTGCACACTTGTTAGCCAAGCTTGTTAAATACACGAAGTCACTATTAAGTGATGGGCTTACTATCCATGATACCTATTTGTTCTCGGATTCATCAGTCGTGCTAGCATGGTTAAATACACCTTGTTACCACCTCAAAACCTTCGTAGCAACACGAGTTTCCAAGATATTGGATAGTGTAGATCCGGACTGTTGGTTTCACGTCAACGGCGTGTGCAATCCAGCTGATATATGCTCACGTGGTGCCCTGCCTTCCACGCTTCTTTCAATGCCAGAGTGGTTGACAGGTGCCAGCTGGATGTATTCTCCTCAAACCGAGTGGCCCATTAAATCTCATAGTGATTTCACATCAAGGGACCTCCCTGAACTTAAACATTCAAATGTAGTGCTCATTCAGTCATGCCAAACAGACTCCAAGGCTGATTCGAGAAGTTACATTTATGAGCTCAGTGAAAAATACTCTAGCTTTACTAAGCTTCAGAGGGTGCTTGCAAAATGTATTCAATTTTTCCATAATTGCAAGTCCACCAAATCGAGTCATGTTGAAACCTAAAGATGTGAAACTTCGATCCAAAGTCAGGGCAAGTAACGGAATTATATTTGACAGACATGCTAATGCTTCAGTCAAGTACTGGTCAGAACCATATGTTTAACATTTATAGCTGCTTTGTACTTTATGCAATTCAGGAACACATCACCTTCAGCTTTATATATTATGCTTTACGATTTTGTAACTAAACTATATATCTCTTGGACGTTGGACTGTAGATCCATAGGTCGCTGGTTCAAATCCGGCTCGAAGGACCAAGTTTTATGGCGGATACAAAGCGAGTCCCGCTCTTTTAGTTTATAAAATATTTCTATTTAGTTTTGGGCTTGACAACACTAATCTACCCACTTACTTGTGTTCGCAGTTCGCTGGCGACGTAGTTCGTCCCGGGACTTCAGTTGCGGCGACACCCCAGAGGCCAGAGAGATCTTGGGTTATAGGTTATCTCGTCTCGTCTCGCACACCTGTTGTTCTCAGTGATTGCGCCGACTCTCTGGTCACCACATACCTATTTATCCACAATGGCGTGCTAGTGGGGTGCATTTTCGCGATACGCGAAGTGGGTATGACAATTATCAAGCCCAAAAACGGCAAAAACCCAACAGGTAGCAACATGTTTTACAAGTTTTAAAACATCTTTGAAATTTTCTTTACCGACTCAAAAGGGAACACCACATCTTGTAAAACACGAAAATTGTTTCAAAACACGTCAGTATTAAACAGTTTTGATTAGGATTTACAATTTGCTGCACAACACTGTTCAAAACACGTTGTTTTACTTAACTTATTTTATTGCATTATTTGCTCAGGAGATAAACAACATGGTGATCATAAAACGCCGATGAATTATCTAATAAATAACTTAAAAATAATTTAATGTTTGAGTACATAAATTTATGATTTCTGAAAAATTCAGATGCAACACGATATTATTCAAGATCTAGTAACGATCAACCTATTTAAGAAGTTAGTTCCAAGTAAAACCTAGCTGGGTCAGCTGATCAATACAGAACATTTATTTATTTCAACACATCTGGTTTTAATTATGAGCCAGTGAAGCGCGATAAATCGAAGAAAAAATTACAGGATACGAAATAAAAATTACATTAACTTCTTTTCAGCATGGCTAAATGAAATTGCTTGGGACAACATCACGGAGTTGGATAAACTCGGAGGTTTTCATGGAGTCATTGACACTTTTGAACAATATCCAAGGGATTGGTATAACTGGTATATCCATACAGAACCAGAAACCTTACCACTCATAGGTAATATATCTATGCCCTAGCAAATACTCAACTCAACTAGAAATAGGAAATTGATAGAAGGCTGAACTTTATTGCAGATATGTTGGTGTCTCATCCAGATCAACATGGCATAGGTTCAATAAGTAGAAAATTTTGCTGTTATTGTTGACGTTGCCGGAATCCAATAACAGGTTCATAAAGCTCTAACAATTTTAAAATACGTGCTCATGAGTATATTGAAACAAACATGATTCGGTGAAAAATCTACCAATAATTGCAAACATTTTCATACTCCAGTAAAATGGACAATCATTTCTGATTTTGCAATTTTGAATTTTTTCTACGCGGAAGTTGTGGTAAATCATAAATTAAGTAACGTTTTCATTATCCATAGAAAAGTTATGTGCCAGAGAATGTGTTTTGGACTAAACTAGTTTTTCTTCTTAAAATAAATAACTTGCATAGCTTTGGTGGGTGATTATCCAAAAATACTGCAGTAGAATAGTAGAAGTAGCAGTAGTAATGGAAAGGCGAAGCCAGGCAAGTTTTTTTATTATAGAGGGTTTAGGAAATCGGCTTGCTCGCAAGGACAGAAGCACTCGCACACCCGAAGGTGTGAGAGGGAGTCTGCCTGCCTGACGTTGAACCAGCTTGATTTCTCTGATCACATGTCCCACGGACGCAACCGCGTCCATCTGACATCCCACCATGGCCCCACGGCTGAAACCCTCTTTCTTACCTCTGCTCTATATCCATTTGCACAGAGCATCATCGTGAACGATATTCTTCGCAGTGCGAGATGAGGTAATAATTATACCATTGAGGGATATGTTATTATTTTCGTCTAATCCTGTGATCGTTCCCCCTTCTCCTTTGCAGAGAGTATTTTGTTTACCATCTCATGTATAATGTTCCATGCCTCTACGCTGGTAACCTCAGCAGGACCATAGTCTCTGGGGTTAGCTCACCCTCCAGTTTTTGACTTGCCTCTTGTCTGTATGGCCCCCATCTGTCGCACATAAGCATGGCATACTCGACCGTGTCTTCCGCCTCGCAGTGCAGGCATTTCTCGTCCATCACCCGTCCTATCCTTTTTCTATACACTATAAAAGGCCCATGCCCAGACAGTGCCTGCGGTAGGAAATAGGACGTCTGTCGATGACTGCATTCCACCCATTCTTTTATCGACGGTATTAGTCGTTTCGTCCAGTGTGTGACATCAGTGGTCTCGTTCCATAGACTTTGACCCTTATTTGCTCTCTGTCTTTTAGCTTCATGGCGGCATATCGTATTGCCTACTTGACCATGGCGGATCTTCGGCCAGCAAATATAATGTGGAGACTGTCTCTGCAAGCTGTCTAAGACCGTGTATGATATCTTTCCTTTTCGTGGTTTTACTCCACAAAGGAACTCCGTACAGGACGACCGACTGTCAACCTTGCACAGTAGTTCCCTTTTGTTGCTACTCGGCCCTCCTTCATTTGACATCAATCGTGACAGTATTGCCGCCTTCTTCTCAGCCTAGTGTGACTCCGAGGTACACTATGGACTTGCTTGTTGAGACGCACTCCTTTTAGTTGGAACACCACGTTAGCATTATAACTGCCTCCATTTTCTTGGCCTTTTTGCCAACCCCACCGAACCAACAGTGAAAACACTAAATTTCTACGTCCCAGAAAGCTCCTTGTCGAGTCTACCAGACCTCCTGACGAAAATCAGTACGTCTGACCATCTAGCTGAATATAGTGACTCCTCTCCGAACTCCGTCGTGCCGAATATCTGAACCCTAAGGTTGCGATACTCTACACTTTGTCCAGGAACTGGAACGGTTCGTCCTCCCATAATCTGGAGCTGATGGGGTCCCCTACCAATATCATGAGTGACAAATGTCTATTCAGCCGGCAATGACTAAAGAGAACCCCCACCATAAGGTTGAGCGTCTCTCTACATTTATTCAGAAGCCATAGCCATCGGCCCTTATCAGGGCCCACTATGAATCTTTTGGTTTGCCTGCAGTCATCTCTCTCCAACCAGGCTTTCGCCATCCAAAGGTACTGTAATCTAATCTATCTCAAAATAAAAACAACTAAAAGTAACATATTTTGTAATAGGGAGGTAAATTGGAATTTAAGAAATAGGCTTGGGCTGCGTAAGCAGTCGCAAAATGTCAAACATATGCAGATCTACGCTACTACCTAAGCAACAAAGATTAAAATTGTTTATAATTATTTTACTACTTATCTGCAGTCAAAATGGCAGCTGTGAAAATGTTTGTCCAGTTAAAAATAAAACTTCAAAATTTGAAAGAATCACTTTTGCAAAATCAATGCAGCAACAGTTTTTTAGAACTTTTTCATGGGTTTGCGTACGAGTGCATTCAGACAAATCAAAACTAATAACGTCCTGTTGTAATATTCAGTGAAACGTAGCCTTAAAACTTTTTTCTAATTTGAACATCTTTCAACTGCAGAATTTTGTTTTTTTTTCAATCATGCACTAACATAGGTTTAACTTTAGAAACTTTTATTAGCGATGTGAATTGTTCCGTGCTAGAATGATACTTACGTGATAGTTTGAAAATTATGGGCATTTAAAAAAACCTAGAAATTTTCTCAAATTATAACAATTTTTCGCTTATTGTGGTTAACTTTTATTATTTTTGTTCATTTAAACTTTGGAACCGTAACCTTAAATAACATTTCTAGAAGCACAGTCAAAAATAATGATACAATTGCCCCAAGTTTTCTAGAATGAAGACTATTTATTAAACTGTGAATTTAAAATCCGACTTTGAAAGACCCTCCTTTAAAAAAAATGTACTAAAGTACCTTGGCAAGTGCCATTAAAAGTTGGCGCATTGAACCAGGATTGTAAAATGGTACAATACTTGTTAGTTTCGTACTAAAAAAAACGAGTAAAAAAAAGGAAAACCTCAAGTAACCCGATTTTTGCTAACCTATTTCACTCAGGTCAGATGTTCTTTATTCGCACAAGCTTCTGGTAGGTTCTTAATTTTACGGCAAAATGATGAGAGAGGTGGATAGTGGACATGTTTGCCATGAGTGAGCAAGACAGTAGTGACGCCACTTTCAGCAAATTTAACAAAAATAAGTAAAATTAATAAAGTAATGAAAAATATTGACCTAGCTTAGTTTAGGTTTAGGTTTTTATTACAATAAAAGTTCAAATTGTGTACCGTCAGCCTCAATACACGTCCTACATTTTCTTAAAAAAGATCTACTTATTAGCCAGGCACATTCAATGCGAGAAGACGGATCCCAGTATCGCTTTAAAGTAAGCCTGTGGACCGGAATTTTAAACGGCAAAATTGTTGGGTCTTTTGAGCTGCCTGAGAATTTGAATGGCACGAATTACCTACATTTTTTACCACCACCACCAAAGCGGCCTACAGACGTTGATGTAAGCTGCGATTCCTCAATCGACTCAAGGTTTCATGAAACTTGCATCAGTTGCATAAGTTCCTGCTCAAATCGAAACCTGTTGCGATGCCCGAGTCGACTAATTATTTCATGTACGTTCCACGCAATACAAGAATAGTAAAGTGGGCTTATTTCTTTGCATCGACGCAATACTATACACGTTGAAACCTGCATCACTGCATCAGCGTCACCGGCTCTACGACATGGCTCACCGTCCATAATAGGAATCCAGAATCTGCATCGCTGCAAGCCGCAACTGATACCAAATTCGTGATTCAGTACCACACACGCTGCTACTTGCGTTATTAAACGTAAAAGTCGCAGCATGCATCAACTTCTGTAGACCGCTTAACATATCGTCGCCACATGAGGTATCAACAAGATGCCCAGCGCATTACGCAGTGCAAGTAAGAGGTTTCCTTGACAAAAAATATCCAGGAGGTGGATGTGGACGTTCAGGCACTATCTAGTGGCCAGTCCGTTCCCCAGAATTTATTGCCTGACTTTTATTCCAATAAACCTAAACTAAACTAGGTCAAAATTTTTCATTATTTTATTAATTTTACTTATTTTTGTTGACTTTGCTAAAAGTGGCGTCACTATCTGTCTCGCTCACTCATAGCAAATATGTTCATTATCCATATCTCTCATCATTTTGCCGTAAAATTAAGAATCTACCAAAAGCTTGTGCGAATAAAGGACATCTCATCAGAGTGGAATGGGTTAGCAAAAATCGGGTTACTTGAGGTTTTTATTTTCTTACTCGTTTTTTTTTAGTACGAAACTAATAAGTATTGTACCATTTTACAATCCTGGTTGAATGCGCCAACTTTTAATAGTACTTGCCAAGGTACTTTAGTACATTTTTTTTAAAGGAGGGTCTTTCAGAGTTAGCAAACTTTCAAAATCTTAAATTCATAGTTTAATAAATAGTGTTCATTCTAGAAAACTTGGGGCAATTGTGTCATTATTTTTGACTGAGCTTCTAGAAATGTTATTTAGGGTTACGCTTCTAAAGCTTAAATGAACAAAAATAATAAAAGTTAACCACAATAACCGAAAAATTGTTATAATTTGAGAAAATTTATAGTTTTTTTTAAATGCCCATAATTTTCAAACTGCATGGGATAGATTTTTTGCTGATTTTTCTCATGATAGTTACAACCAATCCTGTCATCCCGTAGCGGCTTGACGTTGACTTCTGGTACACCCTGTACTTTCAACAATTCTATTAAAATCTGGTGCGGGTTACAGAGGATTTACTAATTAACGAACAAATTCTAAATTTTTCACCATTATGATTTTTGCTCCTCTTTCGCTTTATACAAGTATTTATGCAACGCATACGATATAAAGATATGTCAGCTTGGTCTTGATTTACGGTATTCACACGATTAACTAGTTTCTATTATTTTAATAACACTAATATTTACAATAATTGTAAGCTGATGAAGAATTCGATTTATCGCATAGTATATTTCAATTTTGAAAAATAGCTTTAGTAACTACTACTACTATTTTTGATATTTTGAAGAACATCTTTGTTGATCAAACTGAATTTGATGATTTTTTTGCGGCTCAGACCATCAATTACTTCTGTGCGAACTTCAGTTAAAACTGAAAGGTATGTCCACGTTCTAAGCGGATAGTACGGATGGAGATCGCTGACCCTGCTTCTTTTCGGTCAAAATATTCAGAGCTTTTTCGGGATGCCTATGTAACAAATATGTCAAGTTCAAATGATATGTGGTTGCCATTCAAAAATGTGCTTTTACATGCTGCCCAGATAAGCCAACCAAAGAGTAGCACTCAACCAAAACAACAATGGATTAGTAGCCACACACTGTCCGTTATTGAGGCACGTAGAAGCCTTAATATTTCAGGTTTGGATTCATATATAGAGCAAAATGCATATAGACATCTCTCACGCGAGATTCAAAGATTATGCCGAAAAGATAAGAACTCTTATCTATAGCAATTGTGCAGGGAAATAGAGATGCTTGCCAATACCAATCATCCGAAAGAGATGTTTTTTAAGGTCAAATGCCTCAGTCGGGATTTTTAAACCCACATCTTGGGCTGTTAAAAATCCTGAGGGACAGCTAACTACCAACTTGCATGAGGTTATTAAGGTATGGCGAAATTATTGCGAAAATCTGTACCATGAGGATTGCATTTTGAACATGAACCGGATATTCTTTTGTCTGAAGTGGAAGACGGCCTCAACAAGTTAAATACTAATAAAGCTACAGACATTGATGCTATTTCTGCGGAAACGTCAAAATGCTTGGGTGATGACGACATCTCTATTTTACATAATATTTGTAAGTGTCTGGTCCTCCGGTGTTTGGTCAGATGAATGGTGCACATCAATGTTTGTTCCACTTCATAAAAAGGGATCTCCAACCAATCCAGACAATTATCGCCTACTTTCGTTAATCTCTCATGCAACTAAGGTTCTACTATATATTTTACAGTCTCGTTTGGAGAGTTTTATTGGCTGGCAGGCAGGTTTCGTGAAAGGACGCGGTACGCGTGAACAAATCTTAAACTTAAGACAAATTATTGAAAAAGCTAGAAAGCATTATTTTCCAGTTTTCATCTGCTTTGTGGACTATTCTAAGGTGTTTGATAACGTAAAGTGGCCCAAATTGTGGAAAACTCTCATCTCTATGGGAGTTCCTTATCACCAAGTGTTTTTCATACAGCAACTCTACGAGTCTAATTCGGCTCGTGTAAGAATTGATGGTAACCTGTCTGGTCAAACTGTAACCAAAAAAGCAGTTCGTCAGGGATGTCAATTATCTCCGATGTTATTTAACATTTACTCAGAATTTGTGATGAGACTGGTATTGGGCAACTGGAATGGCGGTATAACTATTGGCGGGAGCATAATATCCAACTTAAGATTTGCTGACGATGCAACCCTTATTGCTGCTTCTCAGGAAGAACTAGTAGCTCTATTAAACATCTTAGAACAACACAGTGCAGCGTATAGTCTTAGTATTAACTACAACAAGACTAAGGTTATGATCGTAGATAGAGAGCATAATAATTATCGAGCAATAAAGTCAGTAGGCCGTTGTGAAGTAGGTCAAAGTTTTGTGTACCTCGGTTCTTTGATCGACAATTCGGGTAGCTGTGAAAATGAGATTCGACGGCGCATTCAACAGGCACGTGAGGCCATGACAAAGCTTACTAAAATATGGCGTGACCATAATATCACTAAAGCTACCAAAATGTCGCTGGTTCAGTCTCTTGTGTTCTCCATATTTTTGTATGCTTCGGAAACTTGGACTGTTAAAAAGGCAGATCGAGCTCGCATAGATGCTTTTTAAATGTCGACGTGGAGGAGAATGCTGAGAGTTCCTTATACCGCCCATCGAACTAACGTTTCCATACTGGATGAGCTCGGTTATCCAAAGAGACTATCCTCCATTGTGTCGACGAGAATGCTTACTTTCTTCGGACATATACACAGAAGCGGTAATTTGGAGAAACTTATAGTTCAGGGTCATGCCGCGAGTGGGCGGCGCAGTGGCCGTTCCCCTACACGCTGGGTGGATACGACGAAACAGTGGCTGGATATGAGTATCAAGAGCGCCACTGAACTGACAGTAAATCGCAAACGATGGCGATCCACAGTTCTCAAAACTATTGATAATATTCGTGTCGGCAATACTCTAGCTCCGACTTAATGATGATTGCGCTACTTATAGAATTATTTACTAGGTGAATGGGAGGGCATATGCAACGAGTTCCAGAAAATGCTGTTCGTCCGATCACTGCGCCAAGACAGAGTTCAATTCTCCATCAGCAACTTCATCATCAACCAACTAGGGCCTCAGTTTGTGGAGCCTCCAGTGTTGGATATCAAGGCCGTCGTGGAGGAATCCGTCCCACAAACACCCCTGATTTTTGTTCTATCGCCCGGTGTGGATCCTACTGGAGCACTCATACAGCTGGCTGAAACTTACAAAATGGGAAGCAGGTTTCAGTCTATCAGTTTGGGACAAGGACAGGCACCAATTGCTACAAAGTTAGTACATCAAGTGTTTCAACTATACGCTTATTATAATAGCTTTTTGGATATCAGGAACCTTTTAATAGTCATTAATCAGTTGAAACGTTTTGATATAATTGCCTCACTTGCTTTTTGCTCCCAAAGTTTGAAATTCTGCAAATTTGACTCACTAAAGTGTCTTAGGTCCGTATTCATAGTCGTTTCTCAGGTATCTCTTAAGTATTACTCAAGGGATACTTGAGGGTTGCTTGAGGGTTCATTGCGCGACGTTGTCATATTTCAAATATAAGTCATATTGTTATATGTCGATGCATACGCATTTTGATGTTTTCTGTTATCTCTTTTTGTTTTGTGCCAGTATCTCGTGGTGTGTGCAGGATATTTTTCCGGATGTGACAGAAACTGACAACAACTTATTCCAAAATTAACCTACAAAATCGCCTTGACTGCAACGAAATGTCATGTTGACATTTCGTTACATGAGTATTACTTAAGGGACCCTTAGGCATTAAGTGACCCTTAAGTATCGACTATGAATACGCCCTCAGCTAACCATGCTATGCTATTTCGTAGGAGTGGCGTAGTATTACAGTTAAGATATTTGTTTTAGGCCACTACATTCCCTCACATCAGTCTTGTTTATTTATGTACAAATTCTTTATATATGATCTGTTGTTCGCCTGTTTGTCATACATAAACTACATATTTCGTCTTTACATTCACTTACATTGTCAACGAAATTAAAATAAGCCGTTATCCGACTGTCGATTCTAGTTTTCTTCGGTGGTCCATGCATATATACTGAACAAAAAAAGTACTTAACAAACAAAATAAAAAAGTACATCAATTTAACGAACGTCGACAGCAATTTTGCGCCGACGACATGAGTTCTTAATATAACGTTACGATTGCTGCACATAGAGTAGGCAGGTATGTTTCCGTGTTTGCCGATGTATTAATATACATTTTGTTGTTGTATTCTCGCTTTGTTGGCTTAGCAGACCCTGGTGGTTAAGTAGAATAGCTTTCAGCTAGACTTCGGCCGTATTGAAAAAGCCAGAGCAGTATTTATTAAGATGGCCCCACTCTTCAAGGATCGGTCCCTTACACTAAATACAAAAATAAGACTCCTTCGCTGCTATGTCTTTTCTGTTCTACTTTATGGTATGGAATCTTGGACCTTGACAGAAGCAACCACCAAAAAATTAAACGCGTTCGAGATGTGGCTCTACCGCAGGATACTGAGAATCTCTTGGGTAGACCATGTGACAAATGAAGAAGTGCTTCGTAAAATGCAAAAAGAGACTGAAATAATTAATATTATTAAAATAAGAAAGCTCGAATACCTAGGTCACATAATGCGGAACGAGAAAAGATATAGATTACTACAGGAAATACTACAAGGAAAAATTCCGGGAAAACGGGGACCTGGCAGAAGAAGAATTTCTTGGTTAAAGAACCTTAGAACTTGGTTTTCTTCAACAACAACAGGACTTTTTCGAGCTGCGACGAACAAAATTGTTATAGCCAGAATGATTGCCAACATCCGGACCGGATAGGCACTGGAAGAAGAAGAAGAAGAAGACTTCTGCTCCAGTTTAAGCTACATTCTAGTTATTTTTGTATTGTCGAGGAAATAAGTTTATTATAAGTATTATTATACAGGGTGTCTCAAAAGTTAACGTCAAGCCGCAACGGGGTGACAGGATTGATTGTAACTATAATGAGAAAAATCAGGAAAAAATCTATCCCATGCAGTTTGAAAATTATGGGCATTTAAAAAAAAACCTAGAATTTTGGTCAAATTATAACAATTTTTCGGTTATGTGGTTAACTTTTATTATTTTTGTTCATCTAAACTTTAGAAGCGTAACCCTAAATAACATTTCTAGAAGCACAGTCAAAAATAATGACACAATTGCCCCAAGTTTTCTAGAATGAAGACTATTTATTAAACTATGAATTTAAAATTTTCAAAGTTTGCCTTTAAAAAAAATGTACTAAAGTGCCTTGGCAAGTGCCATTAAAAGTTTGCGCATTTAGTCAGGATTGTAAAATGGTACAATACTTGTTAGTTTCATACTAAGATTTTTGCTAACCCATTTCACTCAGATGTTCTTTATTCGCACAAGCTTCCGGTAGGTTCATAATTTTACGGCAAAATGATGAAAGTGGTGGGTAGTGGACATGTTTGCCATGAGTGAGCCAGGCAGATAGTGACGCAACTTTCAGCAAAGTCAACAAAAATAAGTAAAATTAATAAAATAATGAAAAATCTTGACCTAGCTTAGTTTAAGCTTATTGGATTAGAAGTCAGATAGAGAAACAACATTTTTTATTACAATAAAAGTTCAAATTGTGTACCATCAGCCTCAATACGCGCCCTATATTTTCTTAAAAAATATCTACTTATTAGCCGGACACATTTAATGCGAGAAGACGGATCCCAGTATTGCTTTAAAGTAAGCCTGTGGACCAGAATTTTGAACGCCAAAATTGTTGGGCCTTTTGAGCTGCCTGACAATTTGAATGGCACGAATTACCTACATTTTTTACGATAAAATTTACCAATTTTGTTAGAGGACGTACCACTAAAGCGGCCTACAGACGTTGATGTAAGCTGCGATTCCTCAATCGACTCAGGGTTTCATGAAACCTGCATCAGTTGCATAAGTTCCTACTGAAATCGAAACCTGTTGCGATGTCTGAATCGACTTGATATTTCATGCACGTTTCATGCAACACAAAAATAGTGGGGTGGGCTTATTATATATATAATCTGCATCGCTGCAAGCCGCAACTGATGCCAAATTCGTGATTCAGTACCACACACGCTGCTACTTGCGTTATGAAACGTAGAAGTCGATACCTGAATTCGCAGCACGCATCAAAACGTCTGTAGACCGCTTAACAGATCGTTACCACATGAGGCTGCCCAGCGCATTACGCAGTGCAAGTTTTTTTTTTGTTTTTAGGACCGTCGCTGGGCCGCAGCCCAGAGCGAGTGGGTCATGTGAACCGCCCCTTCCTCGGAACCGTCATACAGACATATCTTCGCGTTAGGGGCTGTCTTCTATCTTCTTCCATTCTGCTATTCGCCCTACGTCTCCCCTCCCCCAGATATGTGGGGATTAGGAGTTCGGGATTGAGTTTCTTCTGTCCCCTCTGCACTGTTCGGCATCTCTTCCCTTTCCTTCGCGGTCAGGATCTTTTTTATCATGGTGTGAATTACTCTCCACTTTATCTTATTTTCGACCATTTCTCGTATCAAGCTGTCAGGCTCCAGTATACCGCATCTTACGCGTGCATCCTGCCTCCATACCTCCCACCTAGAGCACTCGAAGATTACGTGCTCAGCAGTTTCCTGATGTCCACAATAGGTACACGAATCATCCTGTATATGGCCTACCCGCTTCCTGTATACCCTGAAAGGTCCATGCCCGGTCAGGGCCTGCGTGACGTAATAATCCGTGATCCGATGTTCACATTTTAGCCAAATTTCTAGGTTGGGAATGAGTCTTTTCGTCCATTGCGCAGTATCCGTATGATCATCCCACATACGCTGCCACCTTTGTAGAGTTTCTTCCCTCAATCTATCCTTAGTAGTCTTCAGATGGCTGTTTTCAGCTTCATCCAGAAGTTTTCTCTCCACCACCAACAGCTCGATAGGTGGGACCCCTGTTACTACCTGCAATGACCTAGCTGAGACAGTTCTATAGGCTGAGGCAACCCGTAACAGCATCTTCCTTTGCGTGCTCACCAGAAGATCCCGATATTTCTTAATGTGTATGGCATTGTGCCAAATAGAAGCTCCGAAAAGTATGGTAGAGTTAACTACTTCATTCAACATCTTCCTTTTTACGCTTGTGGGACCTCCTATATTAGGCATCAGTTTTGATAATCCAGTTATCCGGTTTTCCACCTTTGCCACTGTATCTACCACATGCGGTCCATACGATCCTCGGCTGTCGATGGTAATACCAAGGTACTTAATAGCGTTCCGCGGTATAATCGATACTCCTTGCAACGCGAAGCTAAGTTTTCTTCTCCTTATTCCCTTCATTATAACAGCTTCTGTTTTCTGAGGCGCCAACTTAAGCCCATGCCTCGCCATCCACAGGTCAATCCTTCTTAGAGATTCATCTACTCTAAAGGCCAGTTCCTCTTCGTCTCCTGCTGTTACCACCACTGCCAGGTCATCGGCAAAAGCTATAGATACTGCTCCGTCAGTCAGTTCTACCGCCAGGACCCCATCGTATAGAATGTTCCAGAGAATTGGGCCTAGAACAGACCCCTGTGGGACGCCCATGGTTAGTTCGATCTCCTCGTCATCAATTTTTAGCTTCCTCCGACTGAAGTACGAGCAGATTACGTTTTTAAGGTATTGCGGTACTTTCCTCCTTTCCAGCTCTTTAACAATCAAATTCCAGCTTGCAGTATTAAACGCATTTTGGACATCGAGTGTTACTAGAGTGCACCATCTATCAGATGTCTCTGCGCTAATCTTGACGACTGCCTTAACCGCTTGAATGGTAGATCTACCCCTCCTAAAGCCGTACTGATGATCATTCAGGCCTTCCCTGCCCTCTATGTCGTCTTCTAACCTGCTCCTAATCAGCTCCTCATATAGCTTGCTCAGGGTGTTAAGGAGGCAGATTGGTCGAAACGCCGAAGCATCTTCCAGCAGCTTTCCCTTTTTATTTATCAAAATCAGCTTAGCTATTTTCCACTGATCTGGAAACTCCTGGGCACGCAACAGCTTATTCATTATAGCTAAGAGCCAATCCGGAACTACTTTAACCGCTTCCTTTAGTGCTTCTGGTGTTATGCCATCGATTCCAGGAGCTTTTCGCGATTTCATTTTATGCACAGCCGTTAAGAGTTCGTCTTGCGTAAATGGCGGTACATTACTATCTGGATGAAACACCACATTCTCCTTACTTCCCTCTGGAAACAAGATTGTCGCGATACTTTTCTTCTTCTCCGTTGACAGAGGTATCGGTCTCATATTTGTGAGTCGGCCTAGGGTAATTCTATATCCGCTCCCCCAAATGTCGTTATTTAGGTCTTCGCATAGCTCCATCCACGACTGTCTTTTGGACTGTATTATCCTTTTCACAAGATCCTTTTTGCTCTGCCTATATTCCTTCTCCAGCTCTTCTACGTTTACATGATGGTTTCCTTTATGTTTTTTCGTCCGGGATCTTAGCAGCAGTCTCCTGTTCTTCAGACATTTAGCTCGGAGCTCCCTGATATCCTCATTCCACCAGTATGGCACTTTACTATCATTCCTTAATGGGCATTTACTGAGGTCGTAGGCTTCCTTTATCAGTCGAGTGATGGTGTCTACATTGTCGTTCCTTGCGTGTGGCAGGTTTGCTCTCCAGCTCAGCGCTGCTCGAAATGTGCTCCAGTTATTGGCAAAAATCGTTCTTTCCCGTATGCCTCTAGTGCTAACGTGCGAATTGATCTCGAAGGCAATAAATTTATGATCACTCAGCGTTTCTTCTTCAAGGACTTCCCAGTTCTTAATGTATGGTGCTATCTTCTGCGTCGCGAGTGTGACATCTATAAAGGATGACTGGTCTCTTCTTACGAACGTTGCCTTTTCTCCAGTGTTTATTGCAACCATATAATAATAATAATCTTTATTCGTCATGAAAAAAAGAGTAAAGTATGTACAACAAAAACACATACTAAATTCATAATCAAAAAAATCAAAAAATGACGAAAGGCGGAGTGTCAACCACAAGGTTGTTTTTCAACTCAACCCAAAGGCTAAATAAAATACTAAATAAAATAAAATAAAACAAAGAACAAACTAAAACTATACACACTCACACACATACACCCTGTATAGAGTATACATTGGTATATTATAATTGCATTATAATTATATGGCGATTTGTATACACACGTGTATTGCTGATAGTGCAATTCCGCTGAACTACTTTCACGTTTTTACAAACAGCTGATGTGTTATTTATAATATTAGGTACAGGTGCTAGTCACCTAGATGATTAAGTAGGATAACGAGTTAGCCAATGTATGTAAACTTAAATCATTTCCCTAACACATAGCGAAGTCCGTCCTATAAACATTCATCTGATTTTATTAAAATTTTTAACCTTTTCTTAAAATTGAATAATGAAAAATGTCTAAAATCGTTAGGTAGGCTGTTGTACAATTTCACTGCATTGTAAGTAAAGCTGCGTTTAAACAAGGCAGTCGAGTGTTTTGGTATGACGAATAGCAGCCTATTTCTTGTATCTCTATTGCTATGAGTGCTGAATGTTACAAATTTGTCAAATAAATACGTTGGCGCTTTGTTAAGTATGATTTTATGGATCAAAACTAGCTGATGGTACTTCCTAATCTTGTCTAGCCGAAGCCAACCAGCATCGCGGTATGAATCGCTTACATGATCAAACTTCCGTATGCCATACGCAAATCTGATGCAAGAATTTTGTATTTTTTGAAGTCTTAGAATATCGGCTTGTAAAAGTGCTGGAAAATATACACTGTCACAATAGGCAATCTTTGATAGTATAAGGGATTCGCAGATATGCAGTTTTAACCTTGTACTCATTATGTGCCTGCTTGGATACAATTGTCTCAGAGTATTATATGAGGCTTGGCACAGCTGATTGACGTGTTTGGTGAATCTTAGGTCAGATTCAATCCACACGCCTAAGTTTTTTACACAATCTGATATTGGGAGTATCTGGTTATTAATTTTAATAGACAGACCTGTAGTAATCTGTACTCTTTTTGATTTAGGACCAAATAAAATGACCTGTGATTTTTGTGAGTTTAAGTTTAAATTGTGAGCACTAGATACATTATACAAAGCTTCCAAATCATCATTAATTCTATCAAAAGCTTCTGCTCTTTTATCAGTACTGAAGCTTAAGTACACTTGGGTGTCGTCTGCGTAATGATGTATAAAAGAGTGACTTATAAATTCATGAAAGTCAGCTATATATAATTGAAAAAGTAATGGGCCTAACACTGAGCCTTGAGGTACACCATTCGTTTTTGTGAGTGCTTCTGATAGTTTACCTCCAACCAGTACTCTTTGTACACGATCTGCAAGGTAGTTCCTGATAAGCGTTAGTGAGCTATCGGATAATCCAAAATATTTCAATTTATTGCACAATATTATGTGATCTAAAGTATCGAATGCTTTACTATAGTCTAGTAGGACCAAGCAGACACATAACTGCTTATCCACAGATTTATAAATATCATCCGTAATGTGCGCTAGTGCGGTCACAGTACTGTGGTGCGTACGAAACCCAGATTGAACAGATGTTATAATGTTGTTTTCGTTCACGTATACCTTGATCTGGTCTTGAAGTAGCATTTCAAAGGCTTTAGACAATGAGGGTAATATACTTATTGGTCTTAAGTCAGAGTATTCAGAGGGATTATTATTTTTTGGTATTGGAATGACCTTAGTTTGTTTCCAGGCATCTGGAAAACAAGAAGTAGAAATGCAAACATTAAAAATGAAAGTGATGTACTTGAGCAGATGAGATTCAACGATACGAATCATCTGAAGGGAAATGCAATCTAATCCCAGGGCATGGCTTTTTATGCGGTTAAGATATTTTTGGACAACATCCGGTGTGACAGTTGAGAAAGCGAATTTCGAGATGTTTCGTCTTTCATATTTTTCCAGAATTGCAAGCTGTGATGAAGATTTTTTTATTTGAGGTACATTACAAAAAGACTGATTAATTAAATTTACATCTTTAAGATTCAAAGGTAATTCAGTAAGCTGCTTTTCTCTCAATATTTCCATAGATCTAAGAGTACTCCAAGTTTGTTTAGAGTCTCTTTGTCTGAGGATGAAAGACATATACGCTGTTTTCTCGCGTTTAATGGCCCCATTTACATAGTCACGCAGCTCTTTGTAGTAGTTCCACGAGGCTGGTGTTTTTAAATGTTTGTATTTTTTATATGCTTTATTCCTAATAGCAATCATGAGTCGTATAGTTGGTGTAAGCCAAGGTGCAGGCGGTTTAGTCGCTCGGATTGTATGCAAAGGAGCATGCTTATCAAATATTGAAACTAGATTCTGATTAAAAAAAGATAACATATCATTAGCGTTATCAAGGTAGATTAAACAATCCCAGCTCACTCTGTGTAAATCCTGCA
The DNA here is from genome assembly GCA_951848785.1 of Callosobruchus maculatus. NCBI lineage: Eukaryota > Metazoa > Arthropoda > Insecta > Coleoptera > Chrysomelidae > Callosobruchus > Callosobruchus maculatus. The sequence goes on along the minus strand of CATOUR010000038.1, from coordinate 2,111,473 downwards.
GGAATAATACATTGTCAAAATTCCGGTAGTCCCTATATGTCCTATAACGTATAGTGGTTTTATATTTTGGAGCATGAATTCTGCCAAGTATTGCCAAGTGGTCAGAGATACCGTTTATATCAACTGTGCCAGCTACTGATATACCTTCACAGGTTGTTGCCATAACTAAATCTATTAAAGTCTGACTTGTGTCGGTAATTCTAGTTGGAGTGTCCACAAGTTGAACAAGATTGAAGGATTCCATGAAATTAAAAAGTAATTGCGTTTTCCTGTCAGGCACAAGAACATTTATGTTCAAGTCCCCGGTAATAATCGACATGTCACTCATGGGCAACAACTTAATTACTGAGTCTTCTAATTCCATTAAGCTATTAGATACATTAGCCAAGGGAGGCCGGTATACTGTACCTATAATATACGATTTATTGTGTATTTTTACTTTAACCCATAATTGTTCTAAGCATTCACTGGCACTAGAAAGCACCATTCTACAGTTTATCACTTTTTTAATATAAACTGCTACCCCTCCTCCCCGACTATCCCTGTCTTTACGCCACAAATTATACATGCTCATAGCAATAATATCGGACTTTGACTGTTTAGCCATGTTTCTGTTAGGGTAATGATGTCTGCATCAGAACTGTCTACATATCTTTTAAAGTCATTAAAGCCTGTAAAAATTGATCTTATATTTAAAGTAAGAAAATTTATTTCGTTTCTACGCATAGTTATGTATAACCTGAAAGTTCTAGCATTATTTTCTAATTACTAATTAACTACTATATCGAGCGCTGCCATCCACTCTACTAGATATTCCCCCCGAGCGTCTGACTTTGGGGATCCCCAGTGAGCAGACTTAGCATTAAGATCCCCTAAGACTATTCCTTCTACGCCACCATGGATGTTATCCATCCGCCTATCCATATCCGCCTTAAATTGCTCCAGCGGAATATTAGGTGAGCTGTAGCAGCCATATATCTTGAAGCCTGTCAGATCAATGCAGATGTATCCGTTATCCGACCACACTTGTTTCACCTGTAATGATCGATTCAAAAATAATAATGCGACGTCATTTTTTCTATCCGTTATCCAGCTACCGCTGTTAACTACAATTTTGTTAGGTTCGCTGGCAATTATTATATCGACTTGTCGTCTGAGCGCAGTCTCGAGAGCTAGGTCATGGCAGGCTCTCGATCGCATCAAATTGGTTTGTAGTATCTTCAGGGCTGGCATCTACTGATTTTCTCGGGCTCCCTCTCTAACCCCTGAAATTGGCTTCTTCGTATGTTGTGGACAGTATTGCGACCCTGTTCGGTGCCCTGGGGCCTGACAGCTGAAGCAAAAGGGAGTGTTTTTGCAATCTTTTACAGCATGTCCTTTTTTACCACATTTCAGGCAGTGATCCTTCCTATCAGGGCCTGAGCAGTTTCTGCTTAAGTGCCCGATTTCCAAACATCTGAAGCATCTGTCTGTCGGCCTCCTTTCACTGACTGTGCAGGAGATCCAACCGATCTTTACATGGCCCCTAGCTATTAGCCTCCTTGAGAATGCCTTATGGAGGGTCATCATCGCTGTTTGGTTTCCACTTTTGGTGGTTCTCATAGATCTCACAGCAATATCTAGCTCTGTATCTCCTTCACCTCCTATTTCTTTCTTAACTGCCGCCTGAATTTTTTGCTCGGTTGCCGCTCCATCTATATCTGATATATAGATGGTAGCCTCCGGCCTCTTTTCTATCACCTTGCTTCCTACAATTTTTTCTTCTATTTCCTTCCCAAGAGTATTAACTTTTCCCTTATCTCCATCCACGGTGAGCAGAAGGTCACCAGATATGGTCTTCCTGAGGCGTTTGACATGGACTCCTGTTTCCTCGACATTTATTTTGCTCTTCATGTCTTTGAGTAGATCTACATAATCTCTACCTCCGGCCTTCACGAGTATTTTGCCAGCTGAAGACCTCGGTCCAGCGATTGTAGGGTTTAGGGCCCTTCTTCCTTTGCTTCTGCGCCAACCTTAACTCCGCTGTTGTAAAAGACAAACTCTGCAATCTTCCTCACATAGAGTTTGTCTAGGCCCTCGGGCACTACAAGTAGAAGGCCCCTGCCTGTTGCTTCCTCATTTATAATTCTCTTCAGAGAGGAAAACAGCTGGTATATTCCGCTGAGCTCATTTACTCCATTCGGGTCGACTGTGTATGGAAGAGGTAAATCATCTTCTGCTTTCTTTCCTTTTTACCCACCCTGGTTTCGCTGGTCAGAAATTCTATTTGGTCCTCTAATCCTCCCTCATTTAGGAGTATTTTGATCTCAGGGTATCTGTTGGCAGCATCCATTGTTATTCCGCTTTCACATTTATCATGTGGGTCAATGATCAGCGCCACGTCGCAGTCATTTGCTATCTTAAAGGGGTTATCTGCCTCCGGCTTCACAGACCGGAACACCTCTTCAGGCCATGCTTTGTCGAGTAGTATCGCCAAATCGGCGAACTCCTTTCCTTCCTCGATATCCTTCTGCAATTCCAGGATTTCCTGCCGTATTTGTCTATCCTGTTCGAATTTTATTCTTTCCCACTTATCAGTCTGGGTTCCGGCTTCTGCAGTACCTGGAGCTCTTGTTTTTGCCACTTTTGCTTCTTCCTGAGGAAATTTCAGCTCTTCGCACCTCCTTCTAGCTACCTCTGCCTGTCGCGATATATTGGTAATCGACTTCTTGATTTCCGTCTTGGTATTGGGTATTGTCTTAACAATATCCTGGAGGTCTTTAGCTGACCTCTCTAGCTTCTTTAGCAACGTACGGAGCTCTTCTATATCCTTGTAGGGATCATTTGAATCTCTCCTCCGCTTTTTTGTACCTTCCATTTCTTCCCTGTCAGACGCTCGGCTACATACTGAGCTGACTGAGCTCCGTCCTGAGTTAGTAGGTGATCTACCGATCGAAGCACGTCTTGCGAACGGATCGGCTACACCCTCCCAGTTATAGCTTCCTCCAATGCTGCTGTGAGCTATACCGGCTTCGTTTTCTTCCTTCCTTAGTTTACCAGTAGTGACATTTTGCACCTCGGCCTGGCTTCCCACCGAGAGTGCCGAGCAGTCGCTGGCTGACGGTCGGGCGGGGCCTGCTCGCTCACCCACGATCCCGACCGGAACTGGGGATCCGACCCCCTGCTCCGTAACTTTATTTCCTCGTAGTGTGTCTTCCATATTTCAGTTTTAAATGTCCATGGTTATAGCAGTCGTCATCAAAAGCCAAGCCAGGTCGCAGCATGTTCCTTGTCCAGTCAATTCCTTTTCCATCGCCAGGTCGTCGTCTTCGTTCTCCGTGCTCCCCCCTCCTAGACACAGTAGTCACTTAGGTGACTGTCTGGTTCATTGTAGAATGGTGTACGATACCATAAAACAACGACCCAGTAAAGACATAGCCGCATCCCTTCTATGTCTTGCCTACTTGGTCCACGAGTGCCGAAGCACAACTATGCGCGCGCATGCGCACATAGCCCCCCATCAGCCATAGGGACGCACCGGGTTGGAGTTAGGCTCTCCTAGGTTTGTCTATCTTGCCCAGGGTGTGATAGGCCTCCTAATAACACAGGGGGTTCAGAGGCCATCCCGGGGAAGCTGAGACTCCCCTCCCGGACGCAGTGCAAGTAAGAGGTTTCCTTGACCTTGACCCAAAAATATCCGGGAGGTGGAGGTGGACGTTCAGGCACTATCTCGTGGCCAGCCCGTTCCCCAAGAAAAAGTTTATTCAACCCCATTGATAGCGTAGCCGAGCTACGAATTTCTCAAGCTGCTGAGGATATCAACTCTGGAGGATATGCCTGATGGCTAATAAGTAGATATTTTTTTAAGATGATGTAGTGCGTGTATTGAGGCTGATATGGTAAACAATTTGAACATTTATTGCCGGAATTTTATTCCAATAAACCTAAACTAATCCAGGTCAAAATTTTTCATTATTTTATTAATTTTACTTATTTTTGTTGACTTTCCTAAAACTGGCGCCGCTATCTGTCTCGCTCACTCACAACAAATATGTTCATTATCCGTCTCTCTCATCATTTTGCCGTAAAATTAAGAATCTACCAAAAGCTTGTGCGAATAAAGAACATCTGATCTGAGTGAAATGGGTTAGCAAAAATGGGGTTACTTTATTTTTTTACTCGTTTTTTTTTAGTATGAAACTAACAAGTATTGTACCATTTTACAATCATAGTTACCTAGTTAAATGTTCCAACTTTTAATGGAATTTGCCAAGACGCTTCAGTGCATTTTTTAAAAGGAGGGTCTTTCAAAGTTGACAAACTTTAAGAATTATAAATTCATAGTTTAATTAATAGTCTTCATTCTAGAAAACTTGAGGCAATTGTGTCATTATTTTTGACTGTGCTTCTAGAAATGTTATTTAGGGTTACGGTTCCAAAGTTTAATGAATAAAAATAATAAAAGTTAACCACAGTAACCGCAAAATTGTTATAATTTGACCAAATTTCTAGGTGTTTTAAATGCCCACAATTTTCGAACTACATGGGATAGATTTTTTTTCTGATTTTTCTCATGATAGTCAAGTCCAAATCATAAACTCGACGTTGGCGTTGCCGTTGCCGTCGGCGTTGACGATCGTAGCACAAGGCTGCTATTCATAAACTCGACGTTCACGCCGTTAACCTAGCTTTCCCATCGTGTTTGTAAACAGGTTCTATTGCGATTTATCATCAGTGTTTTTGGCTTTGTGACAGATCTTTGAATTTTCCTGGTGAAAATGGACATAGTCAAAACCAATAATTGATACAAAAAACTTGAGAAAATCCAGAAACCTTTTGACAGCTAGACGTCAACAATAATAACAATATCACATTACCGGTACCGACGACTATGATTGGCTTATACGCCGCGCCGGCTACGACGGTGGCTGCGAACGGCAGACGGCAAAAGTTGAAAGATAGTTATGTCGAACGGCGCGCCCAACGGCATCGCCAACGGCGGACGTCAAATATGAATGGTCTTAGGCCTTTTCATGTATTTATGTTGCAACGGCCAACGGCAACGGCAGCGCCAACGTCGAGTTTGTGAATTGGCCTTTACAACTAATCCTGTCACCCCGTTGCGGATTGACGTTGACTTTTGGGGCACCCTGTATAATTCACCGGAATACATCTGATTTTGACTGCTATGCAGTATATTAATACACAGTGGCCATGGAATTATAATAGCCAGGCATTAATATCATTACCAGCGACAACATGCATTCATGACATTAATATCGGTTGTGATTAATCTAGGCCCTGCCACCATCAACTCTATATGGTATTGTCTGGAAGCTGATAAAAGTGTTCATTAACTCGATACCCGATTATAGGTTAATTTGCTGACCACGAATCATAACAAAATTATTGTTATAGATGATCATGTGTTCATAGCTCAATGGTGTTTCTTTTAAATGTTCCATTATATTGCATAATAAAAATAATTGTAAAAAAACACAAATTCAGAATCAATGGTCGTAAAACTGAACACTGTGGTTCATTGGCTGTAGGTACAAATAATTTTAATTTTGAGTTCACTCTGCTGGCGAACTAATATTTTGCAGCCCAAAACAGAAATGAACTTCCGCACTATTTAATTTTTCTATAAAGTCAAAATTGTGAAATCAAGAATGCAATGCAAGGAATACAATTTAAGTAGCTATATAATAATATTTAGTTTTTTCCGGGCTACTTTTTCCATCGGCTGACGCCTGGATGTGAGTTGCCTTTCTATATGATAGCTGCTCCAAAAAGCTTAGGTTGAGCTAGCAAGACTTGTCAAACCTTTACAGATCTTGCTAATTCGCCTTCCGTTAGATGACGTCGACATTGTCGAAGATGGGACGTTTTTTTAAATACCCTTGAATTTAGATAAATCAATATCCTAATGAATAACTACTAATATCTGATAATTAGGTTGATTGCAACTGGTGCGAAAGAAGGTCACTGGGTGTTTTTAGCGAACTGTCACTTATCGCTTAGTTGGATGCCAAAATTAGACAAGATCATCGAACTGCTACAAACTGGAAAAATCCATCCTAAATGCAGGATTTGGTTGAGTTCTAGTCCGCATCCTGACTTCCCAATCTCTATCCTCCAAGCTGGAATCAAAATGACCACCGAGCCTCCAAAGGTATAGCATTTCATATATTTTAATGGTTTTTCAGATAAGGGCAAAAGCCTATTTTAGCTCGGAAGGTATGCATATAAGGTTGACCTGGTGGCCGGCAAAAATTTAAGGGAACATTTTTTGAATATCCTAATCATGCCGTGTTTTGAAACTTGCTTTGCCTATAACTACAACATTTCCTAAAATAAAATTTTATTATCAAATACTGGTTGTCAAGTATCTAAGGGCCGGTTTCACCCGTCCCTGATAACTGTCAGATAACCTATCTATCAGGTAGTGCCATATAGATAGGCTATTTGACACTTTATCAGGGGCCGGTTAAACCGGTCCTTAGTCTATAAAAACTGTTTGACAACCTTAAAATGTAGCCAAAATTAGACAAGATCATCGAACTGCTACAAACTGGAAAAATCCATCCTAAATGCAGGATTTGGTTGAGTTCTAGTCCGCATCCTGACTTCCCAATCTCTATCCTCCAAGCTGGAATCAAAATGACCACCGAGCCTCCAAAGGTATAGCATTTCATATATTTTAATGGTTTTTCAGATAAGGGCAAAAGCCTATTTTAGCTCGGAAGGTATGCATATAAGGTTGACCTGGTGGCCGGCAAAAATTTAAGGGAACATTTTTTGAATATCCTAAGATCCAATTTTCTTATTGACTATCGAATGTTTCAAAAAACATCAAGGTTATTCTGGAGTAGTGTAAACTAATTGCTTTAGATGAACCATGCACAAGAGTTCAGAGGTCCAATAATCAAGTTAGGTTAGGTTAAATTTGGAGCGAGTGGATCCTTATATTGACCGCCCACTGCAATCTGTGATATTATGACTCTCACCTATTCACATTTCCACAACCCCGCCTACCTAAGAAACTCGATAACCTTGTTGGGAGAGGTATTTTCAGATCCAGTGGTTCCATGGATCCAATTCCAAGTTCCGACATCGAAACAGTTGTTAGACCCATGATCGACCGTCAAGAGATCGAGCCGGACATAGCAAGGATCGATCCCGCTGCCTGCCGTTGATCTCGACGGCAATACGAGGGCTAGTGCGACGGCCGTAGCGAGCTACGACCTCCTAGTAAAGCCACATTGTTTTGAACCTTTCGACTCTCGGAACTCCAAGAGATATCGTTGCCACCTTTGACTAGAAAGGATACGGCCTTAGAGGCGTTCAGGCATAATCCCACGGATGGTAGCTTCGCACCACCGCCCGCTCGAGCGAGTGCGTGAACCAAATGTCCGAACCTGCGGTTCCTCTCGTACTGAGCAGGGTTACTATCGCAACGACGAGTCATCAGTGGGGTAAAACTAACCTGTCTCACGACGGTCTACTATTTTAAGGCAGTTGCATAAAATGTACTTCATCATTTCGTCCACCTCCGGGCAAAAGCAAATTCTTATTTATACCCTGTTTTGAATATTCTGTCCACAGCACGTGTTTCTGTTTATAATTGCTGTGTTTGGTGTATGGATATATTTTGAACACAGTTAGTCAAGAGATGTATGTAGTTATAAATTATTTTTCACATTCTGGTAATCAAATATAGGGGTTTGTTTGACCCAGATTAGAGTATAAATGTTGAGGCTACTCTGGTTACCAATTGTATTATATATGATTTATAAAAATAACTGAATGACTGATCTGCAGGGACTGAAGGCGAATTTGAAAAGATTATACCAATTGATTACGGAAGAACAATTCACTGCCTGTCAGTACCCCGAGAAGTACAAAAAGTTACTATTTGGCCTCTGCTTCTTTCATGCTATACTGTTGGAGAGAAAAAAATTCCAACAATTGGGTTGGAATGTGATTTACAGCTTCAACGATTCTGACTTCCAGGTAAGTTATGTATTTTTGATTGTAGCTGTAATTAAAAATAGCTCAAATCACCACTAAGGCTCGGTTTTACAATCACTGGTAAAATCTGTTAGTCACTTAACCGACAGATGGAAGTAGTTATCGTGAGGCTCTGTTTCAACAAGAAAACCAATGGTTGAGCCTATTTATTTACGTGTTTATAACATCCAAAGCTATCTCATCGGTTGATCACAACAAACGTTGAGATAACCCATACTGCAGTACTAAAGGTCCTGCTCGGGCAGCGATGGCAGCGCATCTGAGAACGCGCAATATCTGCTCTCAAACGTAAATTTCGTATTATGCATCGACGGATAACATATAAGCAAACATTTTCACCGTTCTGTTGCTGTCGTGTAGCTATTGCTCGGTATCTGCTGAGCGACCGCTGTGGCAAATTTTGACATAATGAGGCTGGACTCTGATATCTGGCAGATAAGGGGAGAGGCGGTTGGCCACGCAAGATAGCCAAGCTGGTGGAGGAAGCATTGCCTATCTCTACATACAGGCTTGTCGAGGCAAACCGTCTATTAAGGTTGGTTTTATATTTCACTCTGATCTGTCCCAATTTCAAGGGACATTGGTATGCTACACGGACGGCTCTCGTCTAGTTTGTGGGCACGCCTCAGGAGCAGGGTTGTATGCGGAAAATCGAGAAGTACGAGACAGTTACGCTCTAGGCACGAACACCACTATGTTAGAAGCAGAAGTATATGCAATGTCATCTACTGTATGCAGTGGGGAGGTGATAAAAGGTACAGAACAGTATGTTTACATCTACTCTGATAGTTAGGGAGAAGTCAACGAAGCTACCTTGATTTGGGTCCCGGGTCATACGAGCGTTCTTGGTAATGAGGAAGCTGATAGGCTGGCTAGACTCAGCATTACCGGGGGTCCGTTTGTTGGCCTGGAGTCTGCTATAGGATTAAGAAGGCGGCAGGTAACGTCAGCACTCAAAAAGTGGGTAAACGATACCATAGATGAACAGCGGAGGCAAAGTGTGGGATGCAAACAAGCCAAGGATTTTATAGCTGAGTGGAACACATCTAGATGCCGATGGGCAAACAGAAACCTCGTGGGTGTTCTGACGGGGCACCGTAGGCTCAGGCGGCGTCTATTACTATAAGGAATTGAAGATAAATCCCTATGTGTGGGCTGTAGAGAGGCCGATGGACAGGCCTGCTACTTCCTTGCGGAATGTGAGTTACTAGACGGGCTGAGGTACAAGATCTTTGAAACCGATATATTCCATCCAGAGGAAATACCCAACTTAAGCTGGCCGGCATACTGGCTTACTGGCTTTTGTTAAAAGGTTGGGAAGATTTGGCAGGAAGGGGGGCAGGCAGTGGTGGCTGAGGGGTTATGTTCGGGGAAGGCCAAAAGGACCTACTGGGGCCTACTTGCCAACCGCGGCCGCTCCACAGCTAGTATTACTACCCACACTTTATCCTTGGCTTAACCTAACTACTATGGTTAACCAGCGTTTTGATAAATCGCCGATTATGAAATGGATTATTTCCGCTAACGGCTATTTTTCTTTTAACCACTGGTTAACTAACGATTGTGAAACTGAATCTGTCATTGATATACTCGTACTCCTTGGTGACAGCAATATATTGCTTTCCTCCAAAGTTATTATAGCGTGTATTTGATCATATTATGTATTTCCAAACAACGTCACGTCGTGCATTTCTAAAAAATCAGTAGCTATTGGAATCTAGTAAGCGTTGTTCATAACTAAGGGGCTGGAGCGTGAGTTATGAAAGATAATAATTCACGTTGTCTGTTTATAGGTAGCAGACGTCATTTTATCTATTCCCAGTATAAGTTATACAGCGATTGCCCAATTACCTTTGAACAGTTAATACAACCTGTAAACAAAATTATTTTCCATAACTCTGCTCCAGACGTAGGTTATAAACAACTTCTAATAGATACCAGTACAGGCTGATCTCCTGGAAATACATAGTATTAGTATAGAAATGTATATTAGCTGCAAATGTGGCTATGAGACGACAAACGGTAATTTGAACGGTGTACAGTATTTATTTTAGTAATAGGAGTGAGGTCAAGTTGCCCGTGGTTCGTAATTATTATGTATTCACATCGAACGATTGACTCGGTCGTAGATAAAGTATACTATTCAAGTCTTTGTAATGGTAATAAACCACTTGTCGATTTTATCATTACCGCTCGCTCAACAATATACAATAGCTAAATTGTACCACATAAATATTTCGTTCATCGTTTTCCTCCAGGTATCAGAAAATCTGTTGACGATTTATCTCAACGAGTATACAACTACACCTTGGGACGCTTTGAAATACCTAATTGCAGGAGTAAGTTATGGTGGTCATGTTACAGACGACTGGGACAGAAGACTACTATCTACCTACATAAACCAGTACTTCTGCGATGACGCTTTGCTAATTCCTTATTTTAGGTGAGATATACAAGTTGCTTGAGCTTATAGCTATGACAGTTTGTGATCTATAAAGTGACAAGTGACAAAAAGTGCGTTATTAAAAAATTGTTCGATATTTTTCTAAACACAGATATTCAAAGCAGATTGACTTCTTCCAATTACCTTGGCTACTTTTTGTTATTGAATTGTTTTCGATTTTAGCAATTTTCTAGATTACAGTATAGTATATATGGGAACATGTAACTAGTTCAAAACTTTTTATCGTTACTAATTGTTAAACTTTCTCTTGTTCTGATTGTTATGGATATTATGAACTTTTGGTTCATTTGCTACGCCTCGAGTCAAATGAGTGCTATCCTTTTATGAAATTTATTCGGGACTTTAGAAAAGTTGCAAAGTATACTAATAATCTTCTAATTATTTATTAATTATTTTTATATGTATTAGGTATTTATAAGATCTCTATTTTGAAATGTCACTTAATCTAAATTAGTTATTATTTTGACTCCATTGTAATTACTTAATCAATGTACCAACAGCGCGTTTCTCAGCATTGACATCCTATGTAGACGTCAGTGGTTCTCAGATAAGTCAAAAGATAATAGCCGGAGAGCTAGAAACAAATTTTCATGGGTAATTATACTGAGAATTTTAGACCGAGGGCCAGTCAGTGATCGGCAGACTTGCGGTATCTTAGCAAACTTCATATTGATGCTAGGTATACTATTTGGGTGTGTGAGTCCAAAGGCGCAAAAAAGTGGGTTCTATTAAGTCTGCCACTTTAATATAATACCTTTTCTTATACAAAAACCCAATGACAGTTCAAAGGTTGACATTTTTTGAAAATTTAAATTATTTTAGCAAGGATGAAAATTATATATTGTAGGATTTTTATCGATGTCTAGGGATATAGGGCTTCGAATAGGTAAGTAGACAACTAGTGGTTGAAGCACAATCTATTGTTAACGGGTAAATAAAAAATAAAAATAGATACAAAAGAAAAGTTCAGCTGGCCCCAAAATACAGATAGGCACACGCCCTTGTGCGAAAACAGTTAAGATGCTCGTCGTTTGGTCTTTATACAGGCGATATAGCTACATACAGTCCGTCTAACTGTAACCTCACTTGGATACACTTCTTATAGACCGCGTCTCGATCATAAGGGATAGAACCGTAACACCCCGTCTAGGTGCACCACGACCACGACTTTATTACACTACAATCTACAATAGGCAAATCGTCTTATTGCCCACACCCGAGCGCGTCTCGCTCTCAGCAGCCGTCTGCCACCGTGTCGCGTCGTCTCCCTTCTGATCCCCGTACCCACAACTTTAACCTTGACGACACTCCCTGCCCAATTCGCGCGTCCCCTCCGCGTGACTCAGGTACCGCTGTCCCCCTGGCCTCGCCTAGCCGGTTTTTGTACTGTCTGGATTTCTTTGGATTTTATTTAGCATGTTTGTCTAGTAAATTTATTAGTCCAGGTAATATAAACTACAATAGATATAAAAAAAAAAAAAACTATCCTACATTCGGCCATGCCTGACTAGGAATCCGACTCGGATTCACTATAGTTTTCTATCCACGGCTTCATATATTCAGCACACGTCGAAGTCTTAATTGGCCCTTCATGATACCCAACTTTGGCAACATCATACCTTTCATTAGCTTTAGTTTTCGTAATTTCATACGGTCCTAGATATTTTTTGGCCAACTTCAAACCAGGTCCGAACTGCGTCCTTTTTATGGCAACCAGATCACCTTCTTTATACTTCTTTGCTGGTCTTCGCCTTAAATTATATAGTTTTCGATTTTCTTCTTGAACTTTTTGAATCTGAAACTTACTATGCTTTCTTAGTTCTTCTCTTTTTTCATTATAGCTATCTACTACTTCCTTATCTAATAGTTCTTTTATAAGTACATCTTCCTTAATTCTCATTTTCACTCCTATTAGCACCTCGAATGGAGTAGCGTCCATGCTCCTTTGTATCGTACAATTTAACGCTCTTTGTACAGCATCAAGGTGTTTGTACCATTTTTGTTCATCATCCAAGCTTAACTTGGTCAAGACTGGGATTATTATTCTATTGATCCTTTCTACCTGGCCGTTACCTCGTGGAACGCCAGTGGTGATCGTCACATGTTGGATTCCTTCTTCTTGGCAGTAATCCAAAAATTCCTGAGCTGTAAAAGCTGTTCCTTTATCTGTTACTATTCTTGCCGGAGATCCAAACGTTTTTTGCTGTATTTTCAACTTATCTACGGTTTCCTTAGCCGTAGTTGACTTAGTTGCATATAACCATACAAATTTGGAAAAATCATCTATGACCACTAAAATGTGTTTATAATTTTTATTTGTAGATGGTAATGGACCTAAATGATCAGCATGATAAGTGTGTAGTGGAACGTCACTCTTATTTATCGAATGTAACATACCCTCTTTCTTGCCTTCTTTCCTGTTACCTAAGATACAGGCTACACAGTTCGTAATACAACTAATAACCCTATCTTTTAGCTTTGGTATGTAAAATTCTCGTTTTACCATCTCTTCAGTTTTTGTGACTCCAAAGTGTCCTATTTCATGTGCCTTTTTTATGATCTCGTATTGCATGGATTTTGGAACAACTATAAGTTCTGATCCGCTGTCATATTTATATAGCACATCGTTTCTCAAAAAGAAGTCTTGATATTCTTCTGTGATCAATATCTTTTTGATTGCTCTAACATAGTCGTCTTCGTTTTGAGCTTTCTTAAGCCTTTCTGTAATTCCATCTTCCTTGCATATGTCTTGCATAATCATTACTACTGGATAGCGACTCAGCGCATCCACATGAGCCATTCGACTACCACTTCGATGCTCAATTTCATAAGTGTACTCTTCTAGTAGTAATGCCCATCTGGCAACTCGTGTCGTTAAATCCTTCTTGCTCATTGTTTTTTGAAAAGCAGAGCAATCTGTTATGATTTTAAAACTGATTCCCAAGAGATATACCCTGAATTTCTTTACTGCCTGTATGACTGCTAAAACCTCCAACTCATAACTACTGTATCTTTCTTCTGCAGGAGTGGTCTTCTTGCTCATATAGTACACAGGGTGGAACTTGTTATCGTCTCTCCCTTTCTGCATTAAACAGGCACCATATCCGTATTTACTCGCGTCAGTGTGTAGCTCGGTTACACAATTTTGTTGGTAAATATGGATTACTGGAGCAGAGCTAAGTAGTTCCTTTAGTTTTTCAAACGCTTTTTTCTGTTCATCCTTAAACACAAATGCGGCATCCTTTTTCAACAGGTCACTTAACGGCTTCGCTATGAGCGCGTAAGAAGGAATGAATTTTCGGAAATATCCCGTCAATCCCAGAAAAGATTGAATTTGTTTTTGGGTCGTTGGTTTAGGAAATCTTCTTATAGCCATCGACTTTTCTTCAGATGGTTGAATTTTTCCGTCTTTTATTATGAAACCAAGGAATTCCACTCTTTTCTGTAAAAACTGGCACTTAGTTTTTTTAATCTCTAACCCATATTCGCTTGCCACTTTTAGTACTTGCCTAAGGCGTTCTATTCCTTCCTCCATACTTGAACTCAGGATAATTACATCGTCCATATAGTACAGTGCTATATTTTTACTTGTTAATTCTCGAAAAATGTGACTGATGTATCGCTGGAAAACGGCTGGACTATTACATAATCCAAAAGGACACCTTAAAAATTCAAATTGCCCGTTATGGGTTACAAACGAAGTGTACTTTCTACTAGCTTCGTCTACCTCTACATGAAAAAATCCATTACGCAAATCAATGGTGCTAAAATATTTAGCATCTTGTAACATATCCAGGACATCTTCTATAAGAGGTAAGGGGAATCGGTCCTTTATTATTTTTTTATTAATGTTACGATAATCACAACATATTCTTGTTCGTCCATCTTTCTTTTTTACCAGCACAATAGCGCTAGCAAAGTCTGAAGAACTAGGTCTTATAATTCCCTCCCTCAGCCATTGTTCCAACTGAGATTCAACTTCCTTCTTTTCGCTAATAGATAATCTTCTGGGATGTTCGTACACAGGTTGTTCGTCCTTTAAAGCTATCTTCATTGTTATGTCACAGCTCTTTGTCTTGTATGGTTTGTAGTTTTCCACTATTTCTTTTACTTCTTCTTGGATTCGACGGTCGTTCAAATGGTCTACGTTTATTTTATCATGTTCTTTTTCGTCTACGACATTTATCTGCATAAGAAAATTTTCTTGTCTCTCATCTTTTTTGCATACTACAATATTACCGTCTGTGATACTTATATCAGCTGTCTCAAACAGATCGTTTCCGACTATTGCTTTAAAAACTGCTGCTTCTTGAGGTACAACATGTAAAGTTAATGGTATTTCTTCATCATTTACCATTACCTCCTTTTTAAAATAACCCATTGTTTTCACTTTATCTAATCCAAGACCCCTTAATATAATCTTGTCACCTAATAATGGTATATGTTGAAAACTATGCTCATAAACATCACTTCTTATGACACTTACGTCACTTCCTGTATCTAACAAGGCTGTCACTGATACACTATCGATGGTCAGTTTTACAGAATTTCTCGGTATAGCTTCAATTGTGTGAACATTTGACGATGAGCGTCCGCTGTTATCTAAACTCCTGTTTTCATTTGTTTTCTTCGGACATTTTGTTGCTACGTGCCCAAAATTCTCACAGTGAAAACATTTTGGACCCTTAGATTTAGTTGGACAATCATTGGATTTATGCCCTTGCTGTCCACAGCTAAAGCATTTACCCATTTTTTCCTTCTTGCTATGGTCCACCTTTCGTACAAATCCTCTCTTATCAGAAAAATTTTCATTACTCCTTTTCTCCGATGCTGGTCCTCTTGTGCTCCTTCTTGCTTTAATCTGATTGTACAGCTTTATTTTTTCTTTAAATTCATTGAAGTTCTTAGCACCATATAGCGCTATCTTATCCGAGGTATCGTCCTGAATGCCATCTATGATGTACTGAATTACAACTTCTGGTTCTAGGGAAGCTCGGCTTCCAATTTCGCGCATTATCAACGCATATTCTTGTACAGTTTCTGAAAAGTTTTTCTTTCTCGTCATCAGCTGCCTATGTATTTGGGCGCTGCTCACCTTTATTTCAAATTCTGCCATCAGTTTCTTTTTTAACACTTTCCACGATTTGATACCTTTTTCAGACTGAATAAATAATTTTGCCAAGCCCGTCAGAGATTTTTTGGCAAAAATAAGTTTCTGCAACTCATTCCATCCGGTCACTTCAGCAAGCTCTTCGAAATCTGATATCCACTTATTTATTGGGTATTCATCTTTGCCACTAAACGATCTAATACTGTCTTCCACATCCCTGAATGTTAAAGAGAAAGAATGATCCTTGTTCCTTGCACCTCCCGAGGCAACTCCTCTAACACGGTTTCTCTGGTCTGTCAAAAATTCTTTATCTTCATCGTCCTCAGACTCTACATCCTGAAACTCTTCCTCTGTATTCTCGTCTTCTTCTCTACTTGCTTCCTCTTCGCTCTTTTCACTATTTATAGTTAAATCATTAAGGAAATCACACACTCGATCGGCCATTTCACTTTTTTCGCCACCATAGTCTAAATCTAACACATTACACACCGCTATCATGTCATTTAAACTTAATTTTTCTTTAATTGTATTTACTTTTAACTGATACTCTTCTGACGATTTATCTAAATCAAAACCCTGAAATTTACGTACATTTTTTCTAGCAGAACGCGGCTGACCTTGTTCACCGTATGCAGCGACATGCAACGCTTGAATAGTTTTAAGTTTGGCCCCTTTAATATTGTGCACTATTCCTTCCAAATCTCCCAGCGTAGCCATATTTACTTAGAATATATGAACTTTCTCAAATAAACGAAATATTCGAAAATGTCACGCCCAATCAAAGGAAAAATCAGTAGGTATTCGCGATCCTAGACCCTCATGTCAAGACGCGGTGTACAAATTTGACTAATGCACATAACCTATATCAACAATAATAAAAAACGTATACAAAATTTGTTCTCAGCAATCAGAAAAATATATACCTAATCAAAATACCTAAACCGCCTTAACTATGGATTTGTTTTTATAAACCTAGATTTTCGACAACGCAAAATTTTGATTCTAGATCTAGACCAAATATTAGAGTAAATTTTGAGGTTGGTCTACCTTAAACATCTAAAAAAATATATTCACAATGCAAATGAAAGTAAATAGTCACTTAACCCTCTATCATATCGGATAAACACCAACCCTGAAAATACAATTCCTAGATAACCTCTAGATTTAATTATTACAATATTCACCAAAATATTACCATTGATTTTTTTTTTTCAATATTAATCTATAAGCAAGAAAAATATTTAAACATCTGCAACAAGCTTATTGATGCTATTGAGCATCTAATACTTGACACAATTAAATATTAACTATTGTCTACTACAGCATCAAAACTTAGTCAAACTAGTATTAAACACTTTTTAACACTGTTCAAACAAAAACAAGAAAGTTTTTAAGTCTTCAGTTCAAAAGTGTACAGAAACTAGACTGTCTTTCCTAAATATGACCGCAAGCAACTGCTTCAGATGTACAATAATAATAAATAGGTTTGATCCTACCTTATGTCCACTTTAAGCTAACACAATTGCACAAAACAGCTATCTTCCTTCTTTAGCCTATTTTGTTGTTGTTGACTGTACTGTACAACCCATGGCACCACAGCAACATCAGCTACGTGCTCCGTGAAGGCGGATCACGATGCCAGACAGATGACACCCGTATTATTAACAAATAGAAATTTGCAGTAATCAAAAGTTCTTCACTCGTATCACTTTCGTGCTTTGTTTGTCATACCATAAGTAGTCTTCACCTATATCCATCTATATCCATCCCTATCTTCACCTATATCCCGGTTGAGCCCCCAAAATGTAGGATTTTTATCGATGTCTAGGGATATAGGGCTTCGAATAGGTAAGGAGACAACTAGTGGTTGAAGCACAATCTATTGTTAACGGGTAAATAAAAAATAAAAATAGATACAAAAGAAAAGTTCAGCTGGCCCCAAAATACAGATAGGCACACGCCCTTGTGCGAAAACAGTTAAGATGCTCGTCGTTTGGTCTTTATACAGGCGATATAGCTACATACAGTCCGTCTAACTGTAACCTCACTTGGATACACTTCTTATAGACCGCGTCTCGATCATAAGGGATAGAACCGTAACACCCCGTCTAGGTGCACCACGACCACGACTTTATTACACTACAATCTACAATAGGCAAATCGTCTTATTGCCCACACCCGAGCGCGTCTCGCTCTCAGCAGCCGTCTGCCACCGTGTCGCGTCGTCTCCCTTCTGATCCCCGTACCCACAACTTTAACCTTGACGACACTCCCTGCCCAATTCGCGCGTCCCCTCCGCGTGACTCAGGTACCGCTGTCCCCCTGGCCTCGCCTAGCCGGTTTTTGTACTGTCTGGATTTCTTTGGATTTTATTTAGCATGTTTGTCTAGTAAATTTATTAGTCCAGGTAATATAAACTACAATACATATATAAAAAAAAAAAAAACTATCCTACAATATGTTATTCAAATTATTATTATAAATGTAGTTTTTGAATAGCAGACTCCTAGGCGAATTCCAACATACTGGCAGACGCTATAATGTCTCTCTGTCGTGCTAATTAAACAGCGTCAAAACAGGAAACGTGATCTTAATAAGTCTGCCGTTTTAATATACTGAAGTTGTACCTTTTTTTTATAAAAATACTCAATGGCAGACCCTTACTCCGGTTCCGAATGTGTTTTATGAAATTTCAAAAGTTGAAAATTTTATGCAAATTTACGTTATTTTAGCAACAATGGAAATGATGAACAGTAGAACGCCGATTAACCGAATCGAAACCAAGTATTTATGTATATAATGCTTGTTTTGTTTTGTTCTAACAAGTTGGAACTCGCTGGAGACCAGATATATTTCATCTGTTGAAAGCTAGAGGTACTAGGTTACTAGGTATGTATGTAAATACATGTTTTGTCCAAAGTATACCTTCTCACAGCGTGGCGTTTATGTGCTTCGATAACGCCCTCAAGTGGATGAAGCGTCCGACACCTGTGTGAACTGCGTTTGTAAAACTTAATAAAGTTTATTCTTTGTGTGATCGTTTTTCTACTGGTCTATGTCCAATTATCCTAATCGACCCCAGTCCAATTAATTCGCATAATCGGCGCACGTACGTATGTTATTCACATTATTATTATAAATGTAGTTTTTGAATGGCAGATACCTAGGCGGGTTCCAACATAATGGCAGACGCTATAATGTCTCTCTGTCGTGCTAATTAAACAGCGTCAAAAGGGGCTTCTAAAACGTGATATTAGTAAGTCTGTCGTTTTAGTACCCTGAATTTATACTTTTTTTTATAAAAAAACTCAATGGCAGACACTTACCCTGGTCCCGAATGTGTTTTATAAAATTTCAGAAGTTGAAAATTTTATGAAAATTTACGTTATTCATTTTATTTCCTAATGTTTTAGAAGCCCCCTTTGACGCTATTCAATTAGCACGACAGAGAGACATTATAGTGTCTGCCAGTATATTGGAACCTGCCTAGGTGTCTGCCATTCAAAAACTACATTTATGATATAAAGTGAATAACATATATATCATTTTCACCCTTGCTAAGATCACGTAAGTTTTCATGAAATTTTCGACTCTAGAATTCTTATACAACACATTAGGAACCGGACTAGGTGTCTGCCACTGGGTTTTTGTATAAGAAAAGGTATACAGGGTGGCCAATCGGGTGACGATAATAATTTTTTTTAGAAGCCCCTTTTGACGCTATTCAATTAGCACGACAGAGAGACATTATAATGTCTGCCAGTATATTGGAACCTGCCTAGGTGTCTGCCATTCAAAAACTACATTTATGATATAATGTGAATAACATATATATCATTTTCACCCTTGCTAAGATCACGTAAGTTTTCATGAAATTTTCGACTCTAGAATTCTTATACAACACATTAGGAACCGGACTAGGTGTCTGCCACTGGGTTTTTGTATAAGAAAAGGTATGCAGGGTGGCCAATCGGGTGACGATAATAATTTTTTTTTAGATAGCGCGTACCGAAACCTATCCCATGTATGTATGTGTACCGATTATTGATAGTTTTCGAGTTATGATTTTTTTTGAAAACTTGGAGATTTTCCAGTTTTTCCAAGAATTCGTCAAAAACAAGAATGCTTTTTGACTTTTATTTTTTTCAGCAGTTATACTCAGTATTAAGCCTATTTTAATATCCAATAAAGAGAACCTGTACATCCGAACAATAATTAAGTACATTTTGGGCCCAAAGTTTGAAATCTCTGTTTTTAGTCAGGAGACCAAAACTTTCAAAATAAAATTAAAAATACTTATGCCTGGTTCTGGAGCTCCAATCTAATCTTAAAAACTCTGCGTAAGACATTGCACTTTCGAAATAATAATGAAAAAATAGCACTTATGGGGGCATTTTGTGCCGTACGTGACTGTTAAAGGTAAAAAGGTGATAATTCACGACTTTCCAAAATGATTTAAAATATTATTTTACTTTATTATGACAAATTAAAGAAAAAATCTCATAACAACTAATAAACATGATAATAATTGATGTTTTATCACTTTTAATAAAAAAATTAATACCTGTGCTTTTTGCTGTGTACTATTGAACTTCTGCTAAATTAAGTTGTATGGAAAGTTAACAAAGGAAAAGAATAATAAAACAACAATCTGACTTTTAATTCCATGGCGGAATTACCTGGGAAGCGTTATCGTAGCATACGCCATCCCTTTTACTTCTCACACCGATAGGTGAGGGGAGGATTGCGATCGTGAAAATTTTCGATTTTGAGATAATAGGTTTTTTGGGCGTTTTATAATGTCTACATAACGAAAATCCGCGTCACTCATTTCCGTCGTTCTGTCTGTCGGTTTGCCTGTCTGTCTGTCTGTCGGTCTGCCAGTACGCGTTTTTCTAGCCCCGTAATCTCAGTAACCGCTGCATTGACTGTGATGAAATTTGGGCGGCAATATGCTGCAGGGTCTTAGTAGGTAATGCTGCTATAATTTTGGAAATCGGTGCATGGGCGGCGGAGTAATTGAAACAAAAATTTCAAATATTCCTCAAACTTCGTTTTTAGGCGTTTTAGAGGTTCTTGATCATTTTCTGCATTTTTTTGGGTGGGGGTGGAATTTGGGTGTTTGGGGGGTGGGGGGTTGAAAAACTGAAAAACTTGTTGTATTCATGATAGGCTGTCTACTGACCTGTCAAGGAAGACCTAGCGGTATAAATCACCTTTTTAGGTCCATCCGAACATTGCTCTGCCTATTACCGAAAATTAATTAACACAACTGCGCTTCGCCGACATGAGCTCGCAAAAAGCTACTTCTGAAAGAAAGGGATGGCGTATGCTACGACATCGCTTCCTAGGTAATTCTGCCATGAAATTGGAAGTCAGATTATTGTTTATTATTCCTTTCCTTTGTTAACTTTCCATACAACTTAATTTAGCAGAATTTCAATAGTACATAGCAAAAACACTTCAAAAATCACAATTTGGATATTAGTTTTTTTATTAAAAGTCATCAAAACATCAATGATCATCGGGTTTATTAGCTATTACGTGTTTTGTTTTTCTTTAATTTGTCATAATAAAGTAAAACAATAGTTTTTTTAAATCATTTTGGAAATTCGTGAATTATCACCTTTTTACCTTCAACACTCACGTACGATGCAAAATGTCCCCATAAGTGCTAGTTTTTCATTATTATTTCGAAAGTGCAATGTCTTGCAAAGTTTTTAAGATTAGTTAGAAGCTCCAGAACTAGGCATAAGTATTTTTAATATTATTTTGAAGGTTTTGGTCTCCTGACTAAAAATAGAAATTTCAAATTTTGGCCCCAAAATGTACTTAATTATTGTTCGGATGTACAGGTTCTCTTTATTGGATATTAAATAGGCTTAATACTGAGTATAACTGCTGAAAAAATAAAAGTCAAAAAGCGTTCTTGTTTTTGACGAATTCTTGGAAAAACTGGAAAATCTCTAAGTTTTCAAAAAAAATCATAACTCGAAAACTATCAATAATCGGTACACATACATGGGGGTGTTTTGGATAGGTCTCGGTATTGGCTATCTAAAAAAAAATTATTATCGTCACCCGATTGGCCACCTTGTATACTACAATAATTATGTTAAAACGGCAGACTTGCTAAAATGACGTAATATAACCCACATTTTTGCGCTTTTGGACTCCCGCCCACGCCCAGAGCAACCGTCGCCGGGGATAGTGAATCCCCATTTCACCTACGGCATGTGTATACCAGCATCATATGAAGTTTGCTAAAATACCGTAAGTCTGCCGATCACTGACTTACAGTTTTTCGTAGATTCGTTTTTTATAGAAAAACAAAAAAAAGTATGTTAGCTGACGCGACTCCGTGACCTAAAATATTTAGAGAAGGTATGCGTATCTCAAAAAGAATTAGGGGTATTTTACTGAAGTTAAAAAATTGTAGAATGTATATGAAAGTTCTTCACGAAAAAATATGTGAGCTGCAAAATCTGTGTGACCTAACATGTTAGCTGCACGCACCCATTGTACAATCGTCAGCTTAGCTAAACCTGGTTGAGAATGAAATTCACCACGGTTGGTACCAATAAAGCAATACGTACTACTGTCATAATCATCTGGAAAATTAACGTCGGCTTACCTTAAACCGAAGCTCAAGCTGGCAATTTACAACCGGCCCTTAATAGTATAAAAACTATAAAAATAATTGATCGGTTGATATGGATGCAGACTAGCTGTACTTTGGCGGTAGAGGACAAAATCTTTGGTTAGAATTTCGGTGGAACATCGGATTCGTTTCCATTGTTTTTGACAACAATGTATTATTGAGTGCCAGATAATTTGTTTTTTGTATCGCCAATACTCTTTTGTACTTTCCCAAAGTTAATTCATTGAATAAGACTAATGGTTTACATTTTTTGGAACAGAATGAACAAGATGACATTCTGAATCACATACGAGTACGACCGAACATTAGGAAACTATTAGGAGACACTGCAAACGTTTGTATAAAAAGCCGTCGAAAACCTTATCAAAAAAAAATCATTGTGCCGCTGTTATTCATATATTTAACTTGAACTTAAATGCCAAAAGCTAAGCCGAATATTTCTTTGCCTCAAGTAACACTTAAACCGTAATAATTTTATTCACATGTCGGTATGAGACCTTTGTGTTTGAAGGGGAAAATATTGATAAGCTGATTTTTGAATGTTATTAGGTCTGAAATCTCATACAATATGGGATACCGGGAATAATGCACCAAACAAGTATGAACTATTTTTATAGCTTTGAAGACTGCATAATTTTTTCATGGTTCCGGGTGACTGCAGAAACAAACTTAATTATATTGCATTAACTAGAAAAAAATCTTGAATATCCGCTCTTTCGTCCTTGGACAACTCTCAGGCGTCCTAGAATTAAATATGTTTGCTATCTTCTCCCAAGATTTATCTCACAGCCGTTTCATTTTAACATTAGGGATGGGCCTTAATATTTTTCGAGAAGGCCTAACTACGAGTTTTATCTATGCTTCATATTTTTTTTCGCCATGTAACAGCATCCGTCTTTATTTAACGCGCAGCTAGTAGTTTTAATCATACCCGCGTATCAGCTAACAATTATTTTTACAGTTTTCATTCATAAAATGAGTTTCAGCTTCAGTAAAATAGTCCGATTTTATTAAGTCACACAGTTTTGCAGCTAACATATTTTTTTGTGATGCAAAATCTTAAGTCAGGAATCAGGACTAGCTAACAGACATTTTTTATCATCAACATCACGAAACCCTATACTTGAAAGACTAGCCTCAGTATAATAGTCCGGCCAAATTTGACGTCATCTCCCAGACTATAACACGCAAACAATAATCAACAAAGTAAGCTAACCTAACCGACGTTGTATGACACTGTCACTATGGCTTTTGTGAAAACAGGGAAGACGCTGTTGCCAGATTGCAATATGGTGAGAAACTGTTTTAACTACCATGATTAAAATAACTAATTCAAACGGTCGTCAACCCTATTTTTTAATGCAATAATATAAATTACATATTCCAAAAAGAGTATTTATAAACCTTATTTATTTTTTTGTCTACTGTTAAAATATGCTTATTCTATCTTTAAATACAAAAAGACGCAGCTCTCTCATAAGAGCCCACGTTAAAATTCTGATTTTTAGGCGTTAATAACTTTCAGGTTTTGATTTTTTTAGGGTAGATACCTAGGTGATTAAACTTATCAAAAGTAAAAAAAAATATTTCCATCAACTAAACACTTTCGTGAAGAAACGTCCGTAGAACAAGATCTTATTCCCTAAAACAACAGCTCCATCCTAACCTTGACATGATATTTTTATTTTCAGACTGTCAAGCTTGTCGACGTATTACATACCAAGGGATGGCTCTATTCAGTCGTACTTAGACTATATAACGTTATTACCTAACGTTGATAGACCCGAGGCGTTCGGACAGCATCCAAATGCTGACATCACGTCTCTGATATCTGAATCTAGAAACCTATTCGAAACGTTGATGTCATTGCAGATACAGAGTCCTGCTGGAGAAGGGGATTCTAAAGAGGCCAAGGTCTGGTTTATCATTATGTCATAAATTTTATTATCAAATTTAGCAACGATTACATTAGTCATTACTCATCAACGTTATATAACTACTATTTCTTTCGTAAAAATATGATTCGGTTGAAACACGGCGCCCTTTGTGTGGTTACTAGTGGCGGCTCGCCTTAAGGAGCCAAGAAGCCATGGCACCACCACAATAAATCGAGTACCTAACTTTTTTTGTGCTACTTTTAAATATTATATTGCATCCTATTTTTTTAAATTACCTAGCAAAAATTAAACATTGACAAACATCCTATAATACAACCAGCCGAAAGGTTAATATGAAGTCATATTAACGCTTTGTGCAGAGCGCGATTTTAATAGGGAAAGGAGCCAGGTAACTGCTGGCTCACCATGACTAGATCTTGTTGTCGTTGTCGATTGGGAATATTCGGATTAATTTCTGCTGTTTGTTTCGTGCCCCGACTTGAAAATTATTTTAGTAATATTTAGCGGTGACTCGTAATAAGTGAGGGACTATTGCCAAAATGAATTGTATTAGCAATCTTTTTTTAAAGCCGTTTTCCACATACTCGATTGAGGAAACAATTTAAATCAAGGAATTTAGAAGACCGTTTTCCGATTTAGATATTCAAAAAACGCAAAATGTGTCTAGTTCGTCGAATGTTAAAAGCCGAGTACGGAAGTTCAATCGAAATATGTACAATAAAAACAATTTGATTTCTTTCACAAGTTCTGTCCTAAAGTTCACGAGTAAATATAAATTCTCTGTATATTATGCCGCATAACTTTTGTTAAGGTTCTAATTATTCTTTTCGATTAGGCACATACAGGATTAGTGTCAGGAATAAAAAAACTATACCTGAATGCATTTTATAAACTGTTCTAGGTAATCGAATTAGCTAGCGATGTTCTTTCAAAGTTGCCAGAATGTATCGACTATGAACAAACCGACAAACTCATAGGGCCCCATAAAATGCCGTTAGATGTTGTACTGCTCCAGGAAATTCAGAGGTACATTAGAGACAAATGAACGTCTATTCATTTTCAACCACTACAAAGTATAAACAAATCATATCATTTATATTTATGTTTTTAGATACAATACCCTCTTGGTATCCATAAGGCAGTCTTTAGAAGATCTTCAGAAAGGCATCCAAGGTTTAGTCGTGATGTCAAACGAACTGGAGGAAATATTCACTTGTATCTATGAAGGAAGGGTACCATCAGCATGGTTGAATGGTAATTGAAATATCCTCTTCGATTGTCAACAACAAGTTCCTTCAACTGTTTCCTCGGACCCTTGAAAATTGAGTAGATTAATTATTGTGCTAGCTCAGTACTAACGGATTATGATCGTGTAGGGGTCAAACAAAATAATGATGATTCTGGGCGTGTCTTATAAACATTTAATAACATATTTATTCAATCAATAAACAAATGATCGAAATAAATTAAGTAAGAACACAACGAAATACTTAAACAATAACTTACTAGTACCTACCACCTAATTTAACATCAATAAAAGGTTGGGCTTGTATCCGGAAAAGCGCATGAGATGTCACATCTGCAAATTATATAAAAAGATACCTGAGTAACCAATTCATTGAATAAAGTTAAATTTGAAAAATAAACACAACTGGAGCAGCTCTTGGTCTTTGGTATTAAGGGTCAACTCGCGACGTACTTGGAGAATATACCTATTTCCATATCGCAGACATTCAAAAACTGTGTCATTATACAAAAAGCAAACAGATAACAATACTCGACCAACCCTTGGGTCCATGGTATTAAGTCGAGAAATACCTCTCCAATAGCTCAAATCACTAGGGTGGAGAATTATTATGATAACTGTGAGGCCTTCTCCCTAAGATACGAGGGGTTAACTCGCAAAGCATCTACTCCTTTGAACTAGTCAAGTACGAGCGTTCAACTCTCACGACGTACTTAGCATATGTTATATGTTTTCATATCGCACACATTCAAGAATTGAATTGTCAAACCATTAATGTTATCATTGCGTGTATGAAAGTTTCTTAATTGTCCAGTAGTCCCCAAATAAATTAATAAAATAAATCGCTATATCGATAAATAACGATACAATTAGCAGAATTGGTACTCTGTTAGATAAACTCACCTAGGTTATTGCAAAAATTACAACATTTCTTCACTGTACGTGATACAGATTATAACATAACTCTATCTCAAGGGTCATCGGTATTGAGGGTCAACTCTCAAATACCTCTCCAGGAGATCAAAACAACGAATTAGGACGGAAAATTATCATGATAACTGCAAGGCCTACTCACTAAGATACTAGGGGTCAACTCGCAAAGTCACTACTCGTTTGTACTAGTTCAGCACGAAGAGTCAACTCGAGGCGTACTTTGAGATTGTTATCTGTTTTATATCAGACATCCAAAAACTAATTTATCGGACTATTAATTGGAGATTGAAAGAACGCCCATACAACCATGACGGAAACTAAAAAAGTGTTCTCTAAATCGAAAGCACCTAATAATCTTGTATCTTCATTTGATCCTATTTTTTGCATAATATTAATACGGCATTATCACACAGCATCGAAAAAATAATGTCTAGATTACGGCATACGTGTAATGGGAAAACATGCATGATATCAATTCGGTGTTTTTAAGGCAACTAAAGGGAAAACATACTTCATTCGCCCTGTTTTGTGTTTAGTGCGATATACTGAGCCATGTCCAAATGACATGAATGCTGAATGTATGGTGTTTTATATAGATTAAAAGACGTTTGGAAAATTGGTTCCTTTCACAAAAATGAGTATACGTCCATTAATGCAAATAATGCTGTTCTATACAAATTCATAGAATCAGGGCCGCAAAAAACCTATTATTATACGCTTGTTTACTTTTCTCAGTGTTCTCTTTTTTGTTTCCTAATTCCATCCTAAACGTATCTACAACTTCAGAAAACAATTTTCATTCTTGTTCCTTGAATTATTAAGCATCGTATGCAGCTCCAACTTCAAATTTGGCAACTCCAAATCTTTTGTTATGGAGAATTTGTGGAAAGCACTGACTTTTTTTAATAGGACTGCTGATCAGTGAAAAATGTTTATGAAGTTATGTTTACGGAAAGTATAATGATACCATCCAAATGGAACCAAAAAGATTTCTATCACAAGCAGTGTAATAATAATTTTCCATTTCCAGCGTATCCTTCGTTGAAGCTTTTGGGTTCATGGGCAAGAGACCTGTTAGCTAGAGTAGAGCATTTCAGTGTTTGGGCCACTACGGTTCGAGCACCTATGTTCTTTTGGCTGGCTGCTTTTACTTTTCCTACAGGATATCTTACAGCTGTCTTGCAGGTAAAAATACAATATTACATTATAACAAAAAACGTTTTACGTTACTCGAAATTCTAATCCAAAAATGGTGAACATGTTTGTCTTCACTGACTACTGTTTTTAAGTATGATCAGTACCTGTAAATGTACGAAACACCTTAACTACTGTTGATTTTTGTTACGATAGCTTCACATTATTTTCTTTTGTGGGATTCAAAATTCTTTGGTAGCTATGGTTCATGGATTAGGAGTTATACCTCTATTCTAATTTGTTTCGATTATTGAAATGATGGCGATCCTGCCCCAATGGCCAGAGTCAAAAAGTGTATCTTAATCATTTATGGACTGCTATTGGGCACATATTGCAGGTATATTTGTCACTTAATAGATCAATTATCATCATTTATATATCTAAATGTTTCTCAGGAGTTACCCTCTTTGTTGGTAGAAGCCATATCAGTTTGCCTGTCATCAGAAAATCTGGTCTTTAACTTTGTACCAATTTTCTGGCATGTTTTGGTATTGCTCATTAAATATTTGTGATTCGCAGACATCTGCTCGAGCAAATGAAATTCCAATAGATGCTTTGGGTTGGGAGTTTACTGTTCTAACAGTAGAAGAGCACACTATTCAGGTAGCACCTGAGAATGGGGTTTACATAAAACACACATACCTAGAAGGTGCTGGTTGGGACAAGAAAAATGCCATGTTGATTGAACCTCAACCAATGCAACTAGTATGCGCGATGCCCATTATACATTTTAAACCGGTTGAACAGCTTAAGAAGAAGACACGAGGTAAGATACCGATAGATATTTTTTACTTACTACATACAGGGTGAGTCAAGCTCAACGCCTCGGACTCTTGTGACCAAACGATAACACTTTTCGAAAAATAGACTTTGCGGGTGTATGTAGATCGAGTTTCACTACATTTTAAAAATAATGACTTTTATACAGGGTGTCTAATAAAAGTGTGACATATCAAAGTTATGTTTTTTTAAATGGAATACCCTGTATATTATTACATATTTAGATTCCCGGGTGCATTTTAGTGTGACTTTATGTATCACACATGGGACTTTAAGCGAACCGTTTAGGTGGAAATCACAATTTTGGGTATAGGTAGATGTCAGAAAAAAATTGAATATCGCAGCTATTATAAATCTTAGAGTGCTGTGACTTTTCCGTGTTACTAAGCATGAAATGTGTCAGCTTACGTTAGACGGTCGGGTTCGAATTACATATGTACTTGGAGAAATCGGTAGATCAATTAAGGAAACTTCAATCAAAGGTATCTTGATTTTTTCAAATGGGAATGCATAATTTTTTTTATACGATCGAATGTGCAATTTGATAAGCTTTCTAACGATATGCGGTTATAAATATCAATCTCTGGTAGTTTTGATTTAATTTCAAATTTTCAGTAAAATCGGTGTTTTTCACTTTTCCTACCTATAAGCAACTTAGCAGGCCATGAAATATAAACAAAGAACTGTTCAGATGGAACAAAACAACTAACTTAGCAGATAGTTACGGACGAACTAGAGTAAAGGGACAAAATTGTAAAAGTGACTTACAACAAATCAATTCTAACCAGAAATAGCAGACATAACACATCTAACGTCAAAAAGCAGCTGCTACGACAGAAATGGGTATTTTTCACAGCATACCGGCTACTACAATATTCTAAAGATTGACGATTCACAAAACCATTGTGAATTTTGAAATGAAAGGAAATCTACCACGTAATGTTGCTGGCAGTTTAATAGCTTCAGAATGAAATTTAACATTTCATGATTTAAAAAAATAGTAACCGATACCTCTGACTGGAGTTCTGCAAATTCCTCAATACTTACCTACCTATAAGCAAAATCGCCGAAAATGAAGAATAAATTAAAAATCTGCTCAAATTATTAAACATAATTTACCTGGCAGAAAATTAAAATATGATTTGTCAGTATTCCTTTTTTGCGATCTTACTAATAGATGCTGAAAAATTTAAAGGACGACAGTGAGAGGTATCATTACTTTTGACTTTGACGGAAATGACTACTGTTTTATACCATTAAATGTGAAATTGCATTCTGAAGATATTAGACTGACGGCAACGATCGCTGAAAGTTTTGCTTTCATTTCAAAGTGTTTAGTGATTTTGGAAATTTTTAATCTCTAGTACATTGCAGTCGCTAGTAGGCTGTAAAAATTATCCATTTCTGTCGTACTCCAGCTTCTCTTTAACCTTAGACATGTTACCGCCGTTGTTTCTGGTTAGAGTTGATTTGTTGTGGGGAATTTTTATAAACTTGTTCTTTTACTCTAGTTCTGCTGGATCTTTTTGCTAAGTTAGTTATTTTCAATATTTTCTTCCATCTGAATACGATTTTGTTTATATTTCATGGCCTGCTAGTTTGTTTATAGGTAGGGAAATTTAAAAACACTGATTTCATTGAAATCTCGAAATTTAATAAAAAATACCATAGATTGATATTCAAAACCTGATACAATTAGAAAGCCTATCAAATTGCACATTTGATCGTATAAAAAAAATTATACATTCCCATTTGAAAAAATCAAGTTACCTTTGATTGAAGTTTCCTTAATTGATCTACCGATTTCTCCAAGTACAAATGTAATTCGAACTCGACCGTCTAACGTAAGCTGACACATTTCATGGTTAGTAACACGGAAAAGTCACAGCACTCTATGATTTATAATAGCTGCGATATTCAATTTTTTTCTGACATCTACCTATACCCAAAATTGTGAGTTGCACCTAAACGGTTCGCTTAAAGTCCCATGTGTGATACATGAAGTCACACTAAAATGCACCCAGGAATCTAAATATGCAATAATATGCAGGGTGTTCCATTTAAAAAAACATAACTTTGATATGTCACGCTTTTATTAGACACCCTATATAAAAGTCATTATTTTTAAAATGTAGCCCAACTCGACCTACATACACTTGCAAAGTCGATTTTTTGAAAAATGGTATCGTTTGGTCACAAGAGTCCGAGGCGTTGAGCTTGACTCACCCTGTATAATAAAAAAGAAATGTATTCATCAATATACAAGGCACCATTATTGAAAAATCGATTTCTAAATACATATCGGCCATACAGGTATTGACCCTATTTTGTTGTGAGCTCCCTATATTTACCACACTATAATATGTAAATTATGTAAAAGATTTTATACCAAAGGAGGCTTATGGCCAAGAAAATAGTTAAGATGAGAAAATTTTGGGATTGTCAAAATATTGGCCACAACCCCAAGATTTTCTCATCTTAAGATTTTATAACTATACCCTTTTATAGCTAATGTGAAAAAGTGTCGGAATATGGCCGCGAGATATTTCTAGAATTAATTCAATTAAAAGCCGCATTTAATACGGAGTTGGAGATTGGAGATCACCTGGTGACCCCCAGAGTGGCAACGTGTATTTCAATGCCTTACGCAAAAAAAACAATACAGAGGAGCATCGGGAAACGATGTCACTGACGGCAATGGAGAAAGGGCGATAAAAAGATAACCTGCACTCTTGCAAGCACATATATAAGGCCGCACTGTGATCAAAATCAAATCGTGCAGTTTTCGTAACGACTACATTTGTTGATATCGAACCTCAAAATTAACCGTTATGTGGATAAACCCAAAATCACCGAACGCTGACTCCACCCTATTATTATTGTGTTGCATGAAACCTGCATAAAATATCAAGTCAAACTATACCTTCAAACTGATGCACTTCCACCTCTTTGCTCTTATTCTTCCTTATTTTCCTATAACTTCCTTACTCATCTCTGACCTTGTCAAAAAAAGCCCTTCGGATCTTGCAAGCAATGACGAATTGTACCTAACGTAAATTGGTAGGATTACTAGCAACAGACTAGAAATAAATTCTTATGTGCGATGTGACAAGATGAGTTTCAGGTTTAATTATAATAAAAGAAAATGTTTCTGCTTGCATTACAATAAATTATGATAGGTCATAAAGAAGAATTTCATTATAGTAGTAGTAGTAGCTGTGGGGCGGCCGCGCCTGGCAAGTCGGCCCCAGTAGGCTCTTTTTTCCATCCCCGAATATAACCTCTGAGCCACCACCACCCATGATACTACGATTTTAGAAGGTATGCTCACGCGCATGATATCTTCCGTCTCGCTTCCACCTGTGACGTCAGCGTGTGACAAACGGGGTTTGTTTACTTGCTTAGTTACAGGTTATAGCCGAATATTTTCTAGGATGAATATATTCTTATACTTATATTTCATCTAAATTTCTAGGTTCTTTTTGGAGAAATAGTGCTAAATTTGCCCATTGAGAATGAGGACGAGGAAGAAATGTCCGAAAAACTGGACATTATAGATACTGATTTGGATAAATTACGATGGGATGGTTTGAAAGGTTTGGCAGGTTTCATTGCATTTAAGTTGAAAAATAAGGAGAATCCGGGTTATATCCCAGATTGCACAGATACTTCTTTCACTTGGGTCAACCATTTAACAGAAGATGGACTACTAAAACCTACATATGCGTTCTTGGCAAAATGTAATGAGCTCGACCATATATTTTCCAACTATAATGGAAACGCTTTGAAAATTTGAAACAACTATCTTGCGAATTTAAGCAAATTAGCAGAGAATGTAGATGTGACTTATGATGCAAAGAGCTTGGTTTTTAGATGTAAAATGTATTTCAGAATAAAACTTCTTAATGGGGAAATTAGAGAGACCTCAAATATTAGAAAACGGAAATTCACTAAAATTGTAAAATAGTATAAAATAATAAGTATACAGGGTCCTGCGACGGTGCATCCAGCTTTCCTAGCACCTTTCCTATTTGGAATAAAAAATGTTTCATAAAATGAAAATGCGCTAACAGATGGTTAGAAATTCACAGTATGCAGAACTTATTTTTTAGTATATTTCATTTTCCGTTCATAATAGAGAAAGGCTAGTTCTATGCCCTTATGCACCCCTTTTTCTATTGTTATTGTCTGTCCAACATATATTTCCCTATTAGACTCATATTTACAGAATCAATAACTACAACACAAGAGTGCAATATCCTATACCCAGAGTATCAGAAACCCTCACTACAAGTGCGTCAATCTTTTTAATTCAAGCATATCATTATTATTAAACAGATACGTGGCATGAAAGCATTTTGAAAAAAATTGAGGAAAAACCTGTTATTACTAGGAATTTTTACTAAACGAGAATTCACCTATACTAGTTAAATACAATACCCAGAAATATATTGTTCTATTGTATTGTGGTATGTTTTTCATTTTAATATGTTTGACATAAAATATATGTATAGTGCTTGTGACATATATGTGAATAAATAAAAAATAAAAAAGTTGAGAATGTATTTTTCTTATCCCCTAATTTCAAAAATTACAATTTTACCAATCATTAGCATAAAACAGTCAATATTTGTCGCTATAAACATAATTATTGCCATTATGCTTGTTCATGATTTTTTTAAAACCTCTAATGACAAAATCATGTTATTTATTTCTTGTCTACCTTTTATTAAGAGAATTATATAGTGAATACATATTATGCAAATTAGCTTGAAGAGCTGGTGACGCATCATCATAATCTATATAAAAAATAAGAACGGTAATCAAAGGCTCCTGGATGGAGTATATAAAAATTCCACCCCCCCTTCGAGAAATTTTTTTCCGACAAAAAGATGGTTTCACCGTGGTGCGAGTATACATGGTGTGCTCGCCAGCCGTACGAATTGCGATCGCTCTGCGCATTGCGTCAGCAACGGAGATTTTTCACGCAGAGGATTATTAGACGTTGTAATACCACGGCCTGTTGAATCGCGTTTTAGATAGAATCGCTAACGATTTTTGTTTAATTTACTTTGTATTCTTTATTTTGAGTTATAGAAGACTGAAATTTGTATAAATAATGCCAAATTGTGCAGTTGTCGGTTGTAGAAACCATAGTAAGATGAAAGAGCTAAATGAAAAATTCTATAAGTTCCCGAAAAATTAAAATCTCGCAATGCAATGGAGTAATGCTTGCCGCCGAAAGGACAAAATTAATATGAAAAATGGTAATGAGTTCACAAATTAGCATTAAACGTTTATTAAAACTGAAATTTTATGGTACACCCTCGGAAAATATTCACCTGTCGTATTTTCAATGAATAAATATGCAGAAGAAAGCAATGAATCATGCCTACTTGAACCATTACAAGTCAAAACTTAGTTTCGAGTAATTCTAACATCGAAGCTGATGACGTGTGCTTTACTCAGGAGTTTTTCAAGAACGTTCTTGTTGATATTCATTTTTCCAACTTTACCTTTCAGAGTCCAGATTATGACCTAGATAACTTTATTTCTGAAGACCATGACCTTTTGTGTCAATTGGGAAAAAAATAAAATGCCAGACACGATTTCCAACGAGGGAATGAAATTTGTTGCCGGATATGTGGCCTACAGATTCAAAAACGATTATCCTAATCTACAGGGTGAGTTTTTAGTACCGGCTCGGTCGATAACTCCACTACTGTAGAAGATAGCGAAAAAAGTTGTATATAAAAGTTGTAGCCACGGATATGCTACTTGCTTGGAAAATATTTAGATGTATACAGGGTGGTCCATAACTACGTGGTGATGCAAACATGCATTTTTTTAAATGAGATACCCTATATATTATTCCAATTTCAGATTGTACTAGTAATTTCCGTTATTTCAATATAGGGTGTTCTTACATTATACAGGGTATTTCAAAAGTTATGGCCATTTTTATATCCAAATCACGGTCAAATCAACGTACTGTATATCAAAAAGTAATGAATCGAACATTATTTTTTTTACATGAGAAGATTAGAAATATCCTCCAGTTTTAAAATCCGCTATAAAAGAAACCCGTGACGCATATTTGTATACAGGGTGATGTAGAATGCAAAATCTAGATTTTCTCTCTTTTTTTAAATGTAACCCCCAATATTTTATTATACCAAAGAATTGCTTTTAATATGCTCTTTCATCTTTGTATAGCACTTGTTATGGCTGCATTTATCAGTTTCTGAGATATTTCGATTTTTCTACAAATTTTAAATATACTTTCTATTTGTTTACTAAGATTTAGTTATTTTGAGAAAATACTATCAAATTTTGTTTTTAATTAACAAACAACTAAAACATAAGGACATAATAATACTTAATCCAGTCAAAATACTGAATTAACGATATAATATAAGTGAAGTGTGCTGAGGAAACAATTTTATAGACGTCATGCATAATTATCAAGCAGATGTATCAGGTAGGCTATGAAATATCAAACGACACAGTCCAAATAAAACGATCCTTCAATCTTTCAAACGCATTAGTTTTAGTCTGCCTCCATTGTGGATATTGCTGTTCATAGTTGATATATTCTAGAGGCAAGTAGACAATTTCTCAAAGATTCTCCTGAACACCCTCAAAAGAAAAAATAATTTTTAAAGCTGGTTTTTCACACAGTACGGAATTATCGAGCAGGTTATGAAAACTGTCAATTTTTCAAAGCACACCTGATAAATCTGCTTGATAAGTATGCATGATGCCTACAAAATTGTTTCCTCAGCATACTTGACTTTATTATTTCGATGATTTAGGTTTATGACTTCATCAAATAGTATCATGACCTCATAATTTAGTTGTTCGTTGAATAAAAAACTAATTAGACAGTATTTTCTCAAAATAAATAAATTTCAGTACACAAATAGGAGCTACATTTTAAATTTACCGAAAAATCGAAATATCTCGGAAACTGATGGACGTAGGTACAACAAGTGCTATACAAAGATGAAAGAGCATATTAAAAGAAATTCTTTGAGATAATAAAATATTGGGGGTTACATTTAAAAAAAAGAGAAAATTCGGATTTTGCATTCTACATCACCCTGTATACAAATATACGTCACGGACTTTTTTTATAGCCGATTTTAAAGCTAGAGGATATTTTTAATCTTTTCATGTAAAAAAAATAATTTTTGAATTATTACTTTTTGATATACAGTACGTTCATTTGACCGCGATTTGGATATAAAAATGGTCATAACTTTTGAAATACCCTGTATAATGTAACAAAACCCTATATTGGAAGAACGGAAATCATTAGTAGAATTTGAATGTGGAATAATATATAGGGTATCTCATTTAAAAAATGCATGTTTGCATCACCACGTAGTTATGGATCACCCTGTATAAATCCAAATATTTTCTGAGCAAGGAGCATATCCGTGGCTACAACTCTTATATACAACTTTTTTCGCTATCTTCTACAGTAGTGGAGTTATCGACCG
The DNA here is from genome assembly GCA_951848785.1 of Callosobruchus maculatus. NCBI lineage: Eukaryota > Metazoa > Arthropoda > Insecta > Coleoptera > Chrysomelidae > Callosobruchus > Callosobruchus maculatus. The sequence goes on along the minus strand of CATOUR010000038.1, from coordinate 2,075,669 downwards.
AGCCGGTACTAAAAACTCACCCTGTAGATTTGGGGGCGCAAACCAAATTTCGTTCTTCTAATCGGGCCCCAGACTGGATTGAGCTTCTATCTAGAAGCAGTCTTGTATATCCAAGTGAGGAGATGATTAAAGTAGCCCGTTTGGTAGAGATAGAGTTCGATTAATTCCATGGACATTCGTTTTCTAAACAATGAAACATATTCAAAAAATTATTAGAGATAGAGCTACCCCAGTGGAAACCATCAAACAATTTTCTGACAAAACAATATTATATCTAATACGAACGAGAATATACGTCAGACTCAGATATTTAAACAGTATTAGTTTCGAAAATTGTAGGCGTAAACCTAGGAAAAAGGTCCCAATTTACCAATAAATAATACATTTTTGTAGAAAAAGTCGTTATACCCACATAACAAAAGTATATACAATGTACATACAGTGGATTTCAAATCACTGGATATGTATATCCACAAATGGAGCAAGAATGTCCAATGGATGTCAAATGGACATCAAAAAAATATACATTGCATGTACGTTTGTCGCGAACTTTCACATCCATGGCATATCCATAGAATGTACATATGGACGTCTAATGTACATGCATATTATATACATGGTACATACAATGGATATATACACATCCATGGTATATCCATTAAATGTACATTAATGTACTTTTAATGCACATACATAGTGTATGAAAGTTCAATGTAGAGTAGAGTAAGATAAACAAACTTCATGCTTTCATTATGTATTGTTATTCATTCAATTTCTAATTACAATAATAATACTTGGCAAAATCGATTACTGAAATTTTGTAGGTGGTTTGTTCCGCTTATGACTTACCGTCAAACGCTGGATGTGAGTGTTATCAGTAGTAAGAAGATAAGTAACATTGCACAATATTTCACTCGATCAGGTAATCAGGCACAACCAGCACCAGCACACACGCGAAGGACGCGAACGAGTCGTACGACGGAATGACTAGAAATCAGCAATGGCGGCACTAGTTGTACTTCGCGCAGGCGTAAACTACTAGATGTATATATGATACATAGACCAACATCTTATGTATATTCACATATGGATATACTTACGTGAACATACATAGTATATTACACTAGCGTATATCGTTTTTCATATGTACATTTAACGTCCTATGAATATTCAAAATATACATGTTCAAACTGGAATATCTAATGTATATTCTATGGATGTACATGTCCATATAGTGTTATATGGGTATTACCTATTTTACACTCCTCTATAACATAATTGTCAAGTAATTGGCTATTGAACTCCTTTAATCCATCACTTTGAAAATAAAATATAATCCATCATGTGATATTCGCGTCAGTTCTCCGGCAGAAATACTCGTTGCTGACGTCACAGCGTGCCGCCGCTCGGACGGCTGCATGCGCGTGAGCACACCATGTTTATTTACACTATGGGTTTCACTAGGCACTCCAATCGATCTCTTATATGAGATTTCATAAAAATCCGTCCAGACCGCTCTGGCTCTGTTCTTTTTCCACATTGTAAATTTTTTTGATCACAAAATTTTTGTACTTGTACCTGTTGCAAACAGGTCGGGCGTCGAATATAGTATCCATTTTCTGTATAACTATTTCACCAATCTTTTATTCAAATACAGATCAATATGCATTGCTTATATTATATGATGCATGAGCTATTTTCATTTTGTATGAATATTAAATATCTAAGACAGATGTAACAAGAAACGGAATAAAACATTCAAAAATCAATGCTTTGGCGCCATGTGCTTGTACATTTTTGTCACGCGGTGACGTCATGCGCAGACCGGTACGAAATCTGTCCGGCAAGTGATCATATCTGTTGGAGTCGTAGTATCATGACCACCCCCTGCCTCTCCCACCCTGCCATTGCCAAACAGAATTTCATTATAAATTGTGTCTTTAGCGTCAATGGAGGGGTAATTTCTAATTGTTTTATATTTTTCAGGATTGTATTCATGTCCTTGCTACTATTTTCCAATAAGAACCGGAGCTCAGAATAGACCAGCCTTTGTGGTCGCTGTAGATCTGAAGAGTGGGCTTGAATCTTCCGACTTTTGGATAAAGCGCGGAACAGCCCTACTTCTAAGCCTGGCTAGCTGATATTTTAATTAATTTTGATTTGGATATTTTGCCGTTGTTTGTAAATACATGATATAATTATTATGTATGTTGTTAATAAATGAATTTTCCTTATACCGTTATGAAAATACAGTAGCAATCCATGTATATAAGTATAAAATGGTCACGAAACAATACGAATTATTTTTATAAATTCTAGATGCTGTGCTATTGTTAGCTGCCTAAGTATAGGAGTGTCTTAATAGCCTTAATATATTATTATTAGGTATGAATATGAGGCAGTAGAATATTAAAATTTTTGTGAAAAATTATGTTGGTCAGAGGTATTTTTCAGAACAAATTATAGAAATTTCAATGAGACTATAAAAAAATATTGTGCTAAAAATTAAACATCCTCAAATGTAGCAGAACAAAGTCAGCAGAACAAATAGATGACGCCATAATTGAAGGCTAATTAGAGGCTAATTAAATGCCCTATTAAGAATTTGAATGCTACGCTTTTTTTCAAATTGCGAGTTCTTTGCGAGTTTTTCTAACTTCAAAATATCACGAGAACTGCTCACTTAAAACAAGAAGAGACAAAAGGGGTACACCCTGGTGGAGCAGAACACTTGACTTAAAAAGGATAAGTCCGGCGACTCTTCAACAGGGTTAAAGAATCTGGAGACTGGGACACCTATTGCACGGAGTACAACAAGGCCATCAGAAAGGCCAAAAGAGAGTCTTGGCGGTTTATGGTAGAGTATTTCAGATTTACATGCAAGCACTAGAATTCACAAGATTCTCGCCAGAGACCCGGGGCGAGAGGTCGGATCTCTAAAAAGACCAGACGGTACCCTTACGGACTCTGCTAAGGAAACGCTAGAGATTCTATTGCAGAAACACTTCCCAGGTAGTCAGATTCTGAAAAACAGGCATGTATTCACACTTCCTTAACCGACACATTATAATCGCCCAAACAAAGAGGACTGGAAAAATGCAGCCACTATTGTTTCCCAAATGTAGTAAGTTGGGCTATACAGTCGTTCTCATCATATAGATCACCTGAAGAGGATGGCGTATTTCCAGCTCTTCTGGTAGTAGATACATCTCTACCTAATTCCTTCCGTCCTATCTGCCTAACATCCTTCTCCTTGAAAGCTCTAGAAAGAATCGTGGATAAACACATTAGGGAGGAACCATTACGAGAAATACCGTTGAGTCTTCACCAATATGCATGCACGACGAGAAAATCAACGGATCTTGTACAACCTAGTTGGCAAAATCGACCATTCTTTGAAAGACAAAGAAATCGCACTGTAGAAATAGGCATGGAGAAGATTACATGCGACTGGATAGGATGTATGTTAGTTAACAGGAACATCTTAACATCATTGCTTTCACCCCTCTTGTGGACCATCCTAGTGGATGACCTGCTGAACGAGCTCTCTATGCGAGGTGTGGAGATTCAGTGTTATGCAGACGATCTGATTATGTGTCAATTCAGTTCGTGGAAGAGGTGAAGAATCTTGGCCTTATATTGGACAAAAGACTTACTTTCAGCCCCCTTCAGGATAACAGAATTGATAAGGTCTGACTGGCCCTTTGGACACTCGGAAGGATATCCGGCAAATCTTGGGGCGTTAGTCCCTGATTTTCTGGATATATCAAACAGTGGTAAAACCAATGGTAGTATATGGTGCTGTTGTCTGATGGCAGAAAGTCTACAACGGACAGCCAGAACCAAGCTGGCGGCTGTACAACGCAGCGTCTGCTGAGCCATGTTTACCACACCAACACTGGCCATGGAGACTCTCCTAAACTTAACCCCTCTACACATCGAGGTGCCAGAATAATCGCCTACGGTCTGCTATCAACTGGCAGATAGAACAAAAGGGAACTAGGACCAGACACAACGGTATCATGGGTGAATTACAAATCACCACACACTCGGAATGGTTCGCCAAGCACACACGGAGAAATCCTACAACCAACGTCCTTTTCCCAGGAAGAGGCGAATGGAAGGGGAGTGACGATAATTTCATGTCATCCTCCAATCTTGCGTTAGTCTGAACTGAGGAGTGGAGAGGCAACAGCGGGTACCAATCCAAGAGTCGAAATCTCGGTAAACCTTGGGAGGTATACCACGGTCTGCTTGCGGAAGTTAGGTCTTGAACAAACAACAGACTGTCGCTTCGTCTATGTGGAGAACGAAACAACGGAGCATAATTCTGTGGTCTTGTCCAGTAGTGCAAAGATCTAGGTTTCAGAGTTTTGGACTGGAACCTACTGAATTCAAGGAAGTTTCACCCACCACGACCACCGCTTTCGTCAAGAGGTGTAGTTTGTACGGTAAGCTATAGATAGGTGTGAGCTACAATAGGCACTATAGAGTCGCAGTGGAAGGAGGCATAATTGCCCCACTCACCTTCAACCTAACCTAATCTAACTTAATAAAAACTTGGTGGAGCACGAGCACCCCTAAATACAATGGGCGTAACCGAAAAATTAAGTGCCCTATCAACAAATGTGATACGCCACCCTTCTTTAAATCGTATGTTCTGCTTACTTGATGAAAATGTTAGCAGAGCAACCCTATACACAATAGTAATGACAATGGTAATACCATAATGAAGAGCTAGTTATATGCTAATAAAGTTATCTATCAAGAATTTTAATGCTCCACTTCTTTTGAAATATCCTAAATAAATAAATAAGTAAATAATAAGTAATATATATAATATATAGTATAATATATAATATAGTATAATATAGTATACTATAATATGTAGTATATAATAAGTAAATAAGTAAAAATGGCGTCAAGTGTCTTGACTCAGTACTTCCCACATATTATCGGTGCTAACCTACACCATCCTCAACAAAAAAGTAGACAATGATCGGGGACCTTTGCTTTTGAAGCATCTAAAAACGAAGTTTATGTGACATTGAAGTTTTTGTTCATTCCTCCTCCGCCACTGGCAAGAGTTCCAACATCGATACACAGTTATGTTCATACCATTTCCTCCACGGCGGTAATACGGTGTCACAATTTCATAACAATGAAGTTCGTAGGTTCCAAGTTACACGTTATAGGATTATAATATGTAGGTATCTAATTATTCCATATGTATAGAATTCAAAGACAACATTCCGATAGGTCTAAAAGTATCTTATGAATACAACAAATACAGGGTGTCCCACGACGATTAAGACAAGCAATATATCGGAACTGGGCAGTAGTAGGGAATTATAATTTTGGGGGTGCAAATTGGAGAAAATATAGTATCTTTTCTTATTATTGTGTCACCCACTGAGGTATTTGTTTTTGGTCACGTGACGTCCGATTCAAAACTTTTAATGGGACACCCCTGTATATTTGTGACTTTTTGTGTTCCTCCCGATAAAACAATTCCAACAAACTAGCACACCTGGGGTCCAAAGTGATTAATTCAATATTATCCTCACAACATATCGTTACCCAAATTTAATCAGAATATATGAGCGGTTGCTGAAATTACAACGTTATAAAGACGCCAACAGACAAAGAGACCGACAGACAGACCCACTGATACAGTGGCGTGCCGAAAGGGCCCCGGGCATCCGGAGGGCCCCCTCGACCTCGACTGCCTCAAGCAAGCTTTTTACATAGTAATAACTATGTATAATACTTATATTTATTCTATAGCGGGGGATTATGTCTATAAGTCATAATTTTCCATCATCAAATTAAATATATTTTAAATGTATAGATATTTAATATTACCCAATCCATCAAACATCTATGTTTATGATTACAGGAATTGAAAAGGGATATGAATGTGATGATTTCGTACGTGAACTAATAAGGCTGAACAATGAAATTGAAGATGAATTAAAGTGTAATGTCGTAGAGAAGATCAAGGTTGTAACAAGAAAGAGCTGTCGTAACCCTTGTAAGGAAAACTGGATATTACAAGCACCTCCTGAAATCTCAAAGTGGTTTTTAAAACGTGGCTTTGTAAATTTTGATTTATTGAAAGTTCATGTACAGGAACATATAAACCTAGCAATTTGTTTTAGATGCGCCAGTTTTGGGCATATAGCTAAGTTTTGTAAGCAACCAGTATGCTGTTACAAATGCTCTGGTAGCCATGAAGTCCAACAGTGTCAAGAGGAAAATCTGAAGTGTATAAATTGTCAGAAAATGAAATATGAGGAGTATAATCATTCTGCACGTGATACAAATTGCCCAGTCTATAAATCCAGAATTGACAGGTTCAGAACCAATATTAACTATATTCCGGATTTTCAATAACACACAGAGGTAAAACTACTACAGGTAGTAGCACTACAACAAGGCAGTGTAGCTTTCTACATCAAAATGTGCAGTCGTTGGGAAATGCAGTACCAGAACTGAATGAAGTGATCAACGAACAAGGTGATGTTACAGTGCTGTGTATTACAGAACACTGGAAGTCTAAAAGCCAATTAGCTGCCTATGGTATTAAAAATTTTCGACTTGTTGGAAGTTTTTGCAGAAATGAAAACAGACATGGTGGTTGTGCGGTCTATGTGGTAAATCAAGTGGTGTGCAAAGAAAGAAAGGAGGCAGAAGGCCTCAGTGTTGAAGGACATGTGGAATGTGCAGCATGTGAGTTAAGAATTAATGGTAATAAGTATGTATCATTAGTGATATATAGACCCCCTAGTGGAGATTTCAAGGTTTTCCTTGATGTGTTAGATAAATTGTTGTACATATTTGTTAAGATAGGATATATAGTTGTAATAGCAGGGGATTTTAATATAGATTTCACTAAGAATTGCCCTAATAAAATGAAATTGTGTTCTCTAATCAACTCTTATAACATGCATTATAAAATAAGTTCTTATACAAGAATTACTGATGTCTCCAAGTCATGTATAGATAACTTTTTGACAAATGCCGAATTTTCGCGTGCGGAAGTGCTTCACACAAAAATTTCTGACCACACTGCTCAAAAGTTAATAATAGAAAATACAGATAAAAAAACGCAAGACTGTTGTTATAGGAGAATTTTCAGTGAGAGTAATGAAGAAATGTTTTTGAATAATTTAAATAATATTATATGGTCAGAAATTTATGAAAAGAACACTAATGATGTAAATGGCCAGTGGGAGAAGTTTAGTTGTATATTTCGCTCGGTTTATGATATAAATTTTCCACTGAAGAAGGTACAGAACTCAGATAGAAAAAAGAAATATGACAAGGATACAGAAGTGATTCGGTGTAAAAAGGAACTTGATATTTTATATACTGCTAGCTTAGTAAATTCTAATTATAAAGACCAGTATAAGCGAAAAAGAAAAGAATACAACATGACATTAATAAATTGCAAGAAAAAAGAATATAACAAAAAAATATTACAATCTGACAATAAAAATAGAACAGTATGGCAAATTGTTAAAGAAATAAATGGAAAAGTAAATCATCAGCAAAACATAGTATCTGATCTAGAATTAAGTGACACAGCAGATAAATACAACAAATTCTTAGTGGAATCTTTAGAAGGTTTATCAAAGCCCCAGAGTTTAATGTATAACTGCAAAATTGAATCCAACAGTAATTCCATGTATGTTGAGCCTGTTAGTAGAAATGAGATTTTAGATATTGTAAAATGCCTGAAAAATAAAAGAAGCAGTGGTGAAGATGAGATATCAAGCATAATTATAAAAAAGTGTATCAAGTATATTGTAATCCCACTAGTATATATAATTAACAATTCACTAAAATACGGAATTTACCCAGATCAGTTAAAAACAGCAATAATCATACCGGTATACAAGAAAAATGGTGATCAGTCGTCTTTCCAAAGTTTTAGACCCATAAGCTTATTATCAGTTTTTTCAAAAATTTTCGAAATGGTAATGAACCGAAGAATATGGAGTTTTCTTGAATCTAATAATCTCATAAAAGATACTCAACATGGGTATATTAAAGGAAAGTCAACTCTTACAGCTGCATATCAGTTTATTCAAAATATAATATTAGATATAGATAAGAATAAAATTATACTTGGTATTTTTCTTGACCTTACTAAAGCTTATGACTGTCTAGATCACAGTATTTTATTGAGTAAATTAGAAAGATACGGCATTAGAGGTCCAGCACTTTCATGGATTGAGTCATACTTAAATAATAGAAAACAAAAGGTTAAGCTATCAAACCTAAAAATGACTACTCATTCCAATGAAATTACAACAACAATTGGGGTGCCTCAGGGCAGTATTTTAGGGCCAACTTTATTTATAATTTTTATGAATGATATTGACAACTGCATTAAGTGCCAGGCATGCAGAATTACAAAATATGCTGATGACACTAACTTGCTCATAACTGCTACTAATCAGGAAACTTTATATGTTGAAGGCACAAACAGCATGAAGAATATTCAGAAGTGGCTTTCAGACAACAAACTGATCCTAAACGAAAACAAAACTACAGCAATGTTTTTTAGAACGGCTCAATGTAAAAAAGGAGTACCAAACATTTTAAATTTTAGTGAGTATACTATACCAATCTCAGCTAATATTCGCTTCCTTGGACTTGAGTTAGACAGTCAACTCAAATGGGACTATCATATAAACTATTTAAGAGGCAAGCTGAGTAATGTGTGTTATTCGATAAAAATAGTTGCAAACTATTTAGATAAAAAAGTATTAAAAGTCATTTATCACTCAAATTTCGAGTCTAGGCTAAGATTTGGTATTCTTTTTTTTGGAATGCGGTGATTTTGCAGGCATTTTTGTAATTCAAAAGAGAACTTTGAGATATATACTAGGAATGAATTTAGGGGAATCATGTAGGGGGAAATTCAGAGAATTAGGTATATTAACAGCAACTGGTGTCTTTATACAAGAGTGTATCATATATTTATTTAAAAATAAACAACTGTTTGCTGGATATGAGCCTACAAGCGGCTATACCAGGGTGTTCAATTATATATATCCCAAACATAGGTTAGCATTAGTTGAAAAAGGGCCTCAATATACATGTTTGAAATTGTTTAATCAGTTACCTAATAAGTTAAAAGAAATTGATAATTTGAGATTATTCAAAAAAAAGTTGTATAAACTGCTACTGAGATTAGAACCTTACAAACTTGAGGATTTTTTCAACATGAATTTAAACATTATGCTATAATCGTTTTTGGAAATTGTTTAATTGACACTATTTGTATTCACAAATTGTTTTACATTATGTATAACATTTTGTAATTTACAAATAAAGATTATTATTATTCTGATTTTCCAAGTTTCTCTCGCATGACTGCGGTAGCAACGGGTGTTGACGGGCTGTGCCAAGTCAGCACCTGAACTATTACGGATCGGAATTTAGGAAAGATCGAACTATATTGCAGGTTTTCAGGATTACAGACTTCTGAAATATTTTGTGTAACCTTTCGTCTAGGCCTAACTGTTGTAGGTGTGGTGTAAATGTGTTTGGTGTGAGGCCTGAGACAGACATAATTAGGGGGACAATGGTAACTTTGTTTTGCTTCCAGAGTCGTTTTATTTCTATCGCAAGGTCCGTGTATTTAGATATCTTCCCAGCGTAGGCGTTTTGGATATTCGTATCGTTGGGAATAGCAATATCTATCAAATAGGTAACTTTGTCTGCCTTCGACTGGAAAACTATATCTGGCCGATTTGCCGGGATAGTCTTATCGGTATGTATTTCGACGTCCCAGTATAGTTTATATTCATTGTTTTCGAGTACTGATGTCGGTGTGTAATTGTAATATGGATCTGTGTTTTCTATTAGCTTGTTTGTTGTGGCTAGTGCTTGGTGAATGACTTTGGCTGCAGAGTTATGTCTAGCTGTGTACTCGGTTCCAGCTAGAGTTTTGCATGCGCTTGTTATGTGGTCTATTGTTTCTTTTTGTTGGTGGCACTTTCTGCAATTGTCGTCGGTTATGGATGTATCTTTAATTATGTATTTCATGTAGTTCCTTGTCGCAATCACTTGGTCCTGGATAGCAAGCATAAAACCCTCGGTTTCTGGAAACAGTTGGCCATCCTGCAGCCAGGTGTATGATTGTCTTTCATTAATGTGGTCCTGTGTAACGCGGTATCTGTGCTTGCCATGAAGTGCTTTTTGTGACCAGGTGTTTATTTTTTCTTGTTGTAATTCTATGTGATTGTGTGCGTCCGCTGGGTGATCTGGGCGGGATAGGATGAGTGGAGTATAGTTTTTGTCTGCTTTTACTATTGATCTATGTAAGTTTGTCTCTTTGCTTTGGAAAAAGTCTCTGAGTGTTTTTATTTGTCTTGTGTGAAGTGACTGTATGTCTATAATTCCTCTGCCCCCATGTTTCCTGTCTATCGTAAGCCTTTCCTTGCACGCTTTCGGATGAGACATTCTGTGCTTTGTGAGTTCCGTTCGTATGAGTATGTTGATGTTTTCAATATCGGTGTGCGACCACTTGATGATACCAAAGGAGTATGTGAGAACCGGTATCGCAAATGTGTTAATTGCTTTCGTAAGATTTTTGGAGTTCAATTTTGTTTTCAGAAGTGTAATGAGACGGTCTCTAAACTCTTGTGTTAGTTGAGCCTTAACCTCTGAGTGGTCAATCTTAATGTTCTGATTGAAGCCTAGGTACTTGTACGTTTCGTCCTTCTCCATGTTATCCAGAGTCTCGCCAGTTAATATTTCCTGTTCGGAATGGTTCTTCCATTGGCCCTTATGGATGTGGAGCACCTTGCATTTGCTCATTCCGAATTCCATCCGGACGTCTGACGTACAAACTTCTGTTATTTTGAGTAATTCCTTCAGTTGCACTTCAGTGGCTGCGTACAGTTTTATATCATCCATGTAGAGAAGATGACTGATTCTGTGTTGATTAGCTTTCTGGTGTCTGATGTTGAAACCATAATTTGTGTTGTTAAGTGCGTTGGAGAGTGGATTTAAACAAAGGCAGAACCACAGTGAACTGAGTGAATCACCCTGGAAGATACCGCGTCTTATGTATAGCTCCTCCGTTTGGATATGACCGTCCTGAGTTTTAAGGTGTATGTTGGTTCTCCATGTCTCCATGATTCTTGTAAGGAACTGACGAAGGGTTGGATTAATTTTATATATTTGAAGAGTTTTCGTTAGCCAGCTATGGGGTACAGAGTCAAAAGCTTTTTTATAATCGATGAAACAGGTATGGAGGTTTCTGTTTTCTTTTCTAGTTTGCTCCATGATCACACTATCAATTATTAGTTGTTCTTTGCAACCTTGGCTTTGTTTTCTACATCCTTTCTGTTCTTCGGTCAGAATGTTGTTTTGAGTAAGGTGCTGTTCAATCCTTTTGCCTATTGTTGCGGTGATGATCTTGTACAAGGTGGGGAGACAAGTGATCGGACGGTAATTGGCAGGGTTCTTGGTGTCTGCGTTTTTTGGTTTTATATATGTTACTCCTTGTGTGAGGAATTTGGGTAGCCTTTTGGGTTGGAGTATGGCTTTATTGATTTGGTCTGTGAGCATTTCATATGTTGCACTGAATTGTTTGTACCAGAAATTTTGCACGTTGTCTACGCCCGGGCACTTCCAATTGTGGGTGTGTTTTATTGTTTCGGCTATTTCCTGTGGTGTAAGAATTACGTCTCCCTGTTCCGGTATGTGTTGTTGTTTTTCCTCTTCTTGTCTAATCCATGGAGCGTTTTCATTATGGGTTTTGGGCTCTGACCATAAGCTTCCCCAGAAGTCGGTTAGCTCTTTTCTACTTGGAGGTTCTATTGTTATCTGATTATTTGATGTGATCTTTTGGTAGAACTGCCTCTCACTTTTCTGAAAAAGGTTGTTAGTATCCTTTCTGTCGTTGGACTCATTATATCTGCGGAGTCTAGCTGCGTAGACTGCAAGTTTCTGTTTCAGCGTATCGTATATTTCGGATATTGTTTGTTGTGGTGATCTAGATTTGAGTCTACTTATTGTTGATTGGATGCGTTTCGAGAGGTTGTTCTTGTGTATATATTGACTGACGTGTGCGAGATCTTTTCTGATTGTGCTAATTTTATTTTCGATTCTAATTTGCCATTTAGGTTTAGATCTTTTGCTTGTGTGGTCTTTCGATCGTTTTGGAAGTTTTTGGCCGTTAACTATGAGGGTGGTTGCTGCAGCAGCATATATAACAGTATGGATGTCTTCTAGGTTACTGTCCTTTGTTAAGAATTGTGGTATTATGTTGGAATTTACTGTCTGTAATATTTGTCGAGTGTTGTTTTTAAAAATCAGTCTAGGCAAGGGATCTCGTAGTGTAGGATTTCTGCCACACCATTTGTTATATTGTGTGTTCATCACTTGTTCTGTAGATTGTGTGATACAAGGTGGTGGCGTAACGTTTTGGCTTTGTGTGGCTGTGGAAGGTAGGTTAATGGATGTTTGGTCTGGTGTATCTGGTATGTGCTCATGTTCTGAATCCACATCTAAGTGTATGCTGGTGTTATTGGTTGTATCTGTGTTTGGAGTCTGGTTACTTCCGGTATGATTATTTTGTCTTTCTGTGATCGAGTCATCGGCTGACGAATCATTTGGTGTGACAGTATTAATTTCGTTGGATACAAGGCTCTTTATAGCTTGTAGTTCTTGTGGGGTAAGACGGTTGTTTTTTGTTATGACTCGTTTTTGATCAATAAGTCTTTGTTCGGTTACACGTGTTGAGAGGTGTGGGTATTGTGCTGTAAACAGCCTATACAGCTCATGTCTGTAGCCTGTAGAGATGGTTTCAAGTCTTGTGGCGGTATAGTAACAGTGCATTACAGATTTGTTCATCTCAGTAGTCCACTGTAAGCGCTGTCTTGGTTTACCAGCTTTGGTGGTTGCCGGCTGTACCGGCAAAACATCCGCAGTTGGATTGTGTGCTATTGGTTGTTGTGTTTGGCTTTTGGGGTTCAGGTGAGTTTAATCGACGTACCCTAGGCCGTCGTTGGTTGTTTGAAAAACTAACTTTATCCATCGCGTTCCCACGAGTAGGGACGATCTAAATATCGCTCTCCCGGGTGACGCCCATTCCAGGAGAGAGGGGACTTATATTTACTCCGAAGTTGGCCCAAGGTGCTCCGGAGGATTTGCGACTTTACTGTCGGGTTTTGTTGAGGCTTTCTCCTCACGGGCCGGCCGGTTAAGGCAAGCCCCCCGGTTGCGTATCCCTCACAACGTTCCCCAGCCACGCCTTGCGGAGGTCGTTGAAGTGTGGGGCGCAATAACGGTGTGTGACAGAAGGACCGGCGCTCAGCCCTCTGTGGCATTTCTCCCCGGATTCGCCACATCCCTATCTGACCGAGGCCAGGATTGCTTGGGGGAAGGAGCTTTGTGCTTGGTGGGGTATGTAAAACTACCAAGCCCACAGCTTGCTGAGTGTGCTAGCCTTGGTTGAAATGACCTTTTAATCCCGAGCCCTGCCGGCATGACAACTCCGGGTGGTATCAAAGCCTCCGATGAACCATCAACCGACATAGCTTGACCATCAAAAGGTCACTTTCTAAGCCCCCAAACGAGCGTCAACGTTCTAGCACCTGATGGGGGTTATTATTATTATTATTTTTATTGATTTTTCAAGTTTATCTCGCATTACTGCGGTAGCAACAGATGTTGACGGGCTGTGCCAAGTCAACACCTGAACTATTATTGATCGGAGTTTAGGAAGGATCTTACAATATTGCAGGTCTTCAGGATTACAGACTTTTGAAATATTTTGTGCAACCTTTCGTCCAGGCCTAGCTGTTGTAGGTGTGGTGTAAAATTGTTTGGTGTAAGGCCTGAGACAGACATAATGAGGGGGACAATTGTGACTTTGTTTTGTCTCCAAAGTCGTTTTATTTCTATGGCAAGGTCCGTGTATTTGGATATCTTCCCAGCGTAGGTGTTTTGGATATTCACATCGTTTGGAATGGCAATATCTATCAAAAAGGTACTTTTGTCGGCCTTTGACTGGAAAACTATATCTGGTCTATTGGCTGGGATAGTCTTGTCTGTATGTATTTCAACGTCCCAGTATAGTTTGTACCGATCGTTTTCGAGTACTGATGTCGGAGTGTAATTGTAGTATGGATCTGTGTTTTCTATTAGTTTGTTTGCTGTGGCTAGTGCTTGGTGTATGACCTTGGCCGCAGAGTTATGTCTGGCTGTGTATTCGGTACCGGCAAGAACTTTGCATCCGCTTGTTATGTGATCTATTGTCTCTTTTTGTTGGTGACATTTTCTGCAGTTATCTTCTGTTATGGATGGATCTTTAATTATGTATTTCTTGTAGTTTCTTGTCGCAATAACTTGGTCCTGGATAGCAAGCATAAATCCTTCAGTTTCTGGAAAGAGCTGGCCATCCTGCAGCCAGGTGTATGACCGTTTTTCGTTAATGTGGTCTTGCGTAATACGGTATCTATGCTTGCCATGGAGTGGTTTCTGCGACCAGGTGTTTATTTTTTCTTGTTGCGATTGTGCGGGATTGTATGTGTCTGCGGCGTGGTCTGGACATGATAGGTTGAGTGGTGTATAGTTTTTGTCTGCTTTTACTATTGCTCGATGTAAATTTGTTTGTTTGTTTTGGAAGAAATGTCTGAGTGTCTTTATCTGCCTTGTGCGTAGTGACTGTATATCTATAATCCCTCTGCCTCCTTGTTTCCTGTCTATGGTGAGCCTTTCTTTGCATGCGTTTGGATGTGACATTCGGTGTTTCGTGAGTTCTGTCCGTATGAGGATGTGGATGTTTTCTATATCAGTGTGTGACCACTTGATGATGCCGAAGGAGTATGTGAGAACTGGTATCGCAAATGTGTTAATAGCTTTTGTAAGGTTTCTAGAATTCAATTTGGTTTTTAGTAGCTTAATAAGGCGATCTCTGAACTCTTGGGTTAGTTGTGCCTTGACTTTTGTGTGGTCTATTTTAACGTTTTGATTGAAGCCCAGGTACTTGTATGTTTCATCCTTGTTCATGTTGTTTAGTGTTTGGCCAGCTACTGCTTCCTGTTCGGGGTGGTCCTTCCATTGGCCTTTGTTGATGTGGAGGACCTTGCATTTACTCATGACGAGCACACTTCTGTTATTCTGATTAACTCTCTCAGTTGTACTTTATTGGCGGCATATAGTTTTATATCATCCATGTAGAGGAGATGATTGATTTTGTGTTGATTTAATCTCTCGTGTCTAATGTTGAAACCGCAGTTTGTGTTGTTAAGTGCGTTGGAGAGCGGATTCAGACAGAGACAGAACCACAGTGAACTGAGAGAGTCACCCTGGAATATGCCGCGTCTTATGTGTAGCTCATCCGTCTTGATATGGCCGTCCTGGGTTTTGAGATGTATGCTGGTTCGCCATGTCTCCATGGTTCTTGTAAAAAACTGACGTAGCCCCGGGTTGATTTTATATATTTGAAGAGTTTTCGCTAGCCAGCTATGGGGTACCGAGTCGAAAGCTTTTTTATAGTCGATGAAGCATGTGTGAAGGTTCCTATGTTCTTTTCTGGTTTGCTCCATGATCACGCTATCAATTATCAGTTGTTCCTTGCAACCTTGGCTTTGCTTTCGACATCCTTTTTGTTCTTCAGTCAGGATGTTGTTTTGCGTGAGGTGATGTTCAATTCTCCTGCATATTGTTGCGGTGATGATCTTGTACAAGGTGGGAAGGCAAGTGATTGGGCGATAGTTGGCCGGGTTATTATTATTATTATTATTGTGTCTTTTCAAGCTTCTCTCGCATGACTGCGGTGACGACAAATGTTGACGGGCTAGGCCAAGTCAACACCTGAACTATTACTGATCTGAATTTAGGAAAGATCGTACTATATTACAGGTCTTAAGGATTACAGACTTTTGGAATATTTTATGTAAACTTTCGTCCAGGCCTAACTGCTGTAGGTGTTGTGTAAATGTGTTCGGTGTGAGGCCTGAGACCGACATAATGAAGGGGACAATAATAACTTTATCTTGTTTCCAAATTCGCTTCACTTCTATGGCAAGGTCAGTGTATTTAGATATTTTCCCAGCGTAGGTGTTTTGAACATTCACATCATTGGGAATAGCAATATCTATTAAGTAGGTAACTTTGTCTGCCTTTATCTGAAATACTATATCTGGTCTGTTTGCATTGATGGTTTTATCTGTGTGTATTTCAACATCCCAGTATAGTTTGTAGTGATCGTTTTCGAGTACTGATGTTGGTGTATACTTGTAATATGGATCGGAGTTTTCGATTAGTTTGTTTTTTGTGGCTAATGCTTGATGTATGATTTTGGCTGCTGAGTTATGTCTAGCCGTGTACTCAGTTCCAGCGAGAGTTTTGCATGCGCTTGTTATGTGGTCTATTGTTTCCTTTTGTTGTTGACATTTTCTGCAGTTATCGTTTGTTATGGATGGATCTTTAATTACGTATTTCTTGTAGTTTCTCGTCGCAATAACTTGGTCCCGGATAGCAAGCATAAACCCCTCAGTTTCTGGAAAGAGCTGGCCATCCTGCAGCCAGGTGTATGACTGTTTTTCATTTATGTGGTCTTGCGTAATACGGTATCTATGTTTGCCATGGAGTGGTTTCTGCGACCAGGTGCTTATTTTTTCTTGTTGTGATTGTGTGGGATTGTGTGTGTCTGCGACGTGGTCTGGACATGATAGGTTGAGTGGTGTATAGTTTTTGTCTGCTTTTACTATTGCTCGATGTAAATTTGTTTGTTTGTTGTGGAAGAAATGTCTGAGTGTCTTTATCTGTCTTGTGCGAAGCGACTGTATATCTGTAATCCCTCTGCCTCCTTGTTTCCTGTCTATGGTGAGCCTTTCTTTGCATGCGTTTGGATGTGACATTCGGTGTTTCGTGAGTTCCGTCCGTATGAGGATGTGGATGTTTTCTATATCAGTGTGTGACCACTTGATGATGCCGAAGGAGTATGTGAGGACTGGTATCGCAAATGTGTTAATGGCTTTTGTAAGGTTTCTGGAATTCAATTTGGTTTTTAGTAGCTTAATAAGGCGATCTCTGAACTCTTGGGTTAGTTGTGCCTTGACTTGTGTGTGGTCTATTTTAACGTTTTGATTGAAGCCCAGGTACTTGTAAGTTTCGTCCTTGTTCATGTTGTTTAGTGTTTGGCCAGCTACTGTTTCCTGCTGGGGGTGGTCCTTCCATTGGCCTTTGTTGATGTGGAGAACCTTGCATTTACTCATTCCGAATTCCATCCTGACGTCTGACGAGCAAGCTTCTGTTGTTCTGATTAACTCTTTCAGTTGTACTTCATTGGCGGCATATAGTTTTATATCATCCATGTAGAGGAGATGATTGATTTTGTGTTGGTTTAATCTGTCGTGTCTAATGTTGAAACCGCAGTTTGTGTTGTTAAGTGCGTTGGAGAGCGGATTCAGACAGAGACAGAACCACAGTGAACTGAGAGAGTCACCCTGAAAGATGCCGTGTCTTATGTGAAGCTCATCCGTCTTGATAAGGCCGTCCTGGGTTTTGAGATGTATGCTGGTTCGCCATGTCTCCATGGTACTTGTAAGAAACTCACGTAGCCCCGGGTTGATTTTATATATTTGAAGAGTTTTCGCTAGCCAGCTATGGGGTACAGAGTCGAAGGCTTTTTTGTAGTCGATGAAACAGGTATGAAGGTTCCTATGTTCTTTTCTGGTTTGCTCCATGATCACACTATCAATTATAAGTTGTTCCTTGCAACCTTGGCTTTGCTTTCGACATCCTTTTTGTTCTTCAGTCAGGATGTTGTTTTGCGTGAGGTGTTGTTCAATTCTCCTGCATATTGTTGCGGTGATAATCTTGTACAAGGTGGGAAGGCAAGTGATTGGGCGATAGTTGGCAGGGTTCTTGGTGTCTGCGTTTTTGGGTTTTATATACGTTATTCCTTGCGTGAGGAATTTGGGAAGCCTATTCGGTTGGAGTATGGCTTTATTGATTTGGTCCGTAAGCATTTCGTATGTTGCACTGAATTGCTTGTACCAAAAATTTTGCACATTATCCACGCCTGGGCACTTCCAATTATGGGTATGCTTTATGGTTTCAGCTATTTCCTCTGGTGTAAGGATAACGTCTTCCTGCTCCACTATATGTTGATGTTTTTCCTCTTCTTGTCTGATCCATGGAGCGTTTTCATTATGTGTTTTGGGTTCTGACCATAGACTTCCCCAAAACTCAGTTAACTCTTGTTTACTAGGAGGTTCTATTGCTGTTATCTGGTTGTCGGCTGTTATCTTTTGGTAAAACTGTTTTTCACTTTTCTGAAAAAGATTGTTAGCATCCTTTCTGGCATTAGACTCGTTGTATCTGCGGAGTCTAGCTGCATAGACTGCAAGCTTCTGTTTAAGGGTATCAGCTATTTCTGGTATTGTCTGTTGTGGTGACTTGGATTTCAGTATATTAATCGTTGTCTGTACTCGCTTTGAGCGGTTGTTATTGTTGGTATATTGCGCGAGGTGTGCCAGATCCTTTCTGATTGTGCTGATTTTATTTTCAATTCTTATTTGCCATTTAGGTTTAGATCTTTCAGTTGTGCGGGCTATAGATCGTTTTGGGAGTTTTTGGCCGTTGAGTGTGAGTGCGGTTGCTGCGGCAGCATATATAACAGTATGGATGTCCTCTAGGTCACTGTCTTTGGTTAAAAATTGCGGTATTATGTTGACGTTTATTGTGTGTAATATTTGTAGAGTGTAAAACAAAAAAGTGCAGCTCGGGCTCCGACACACCGAGCTGCTGTTCCATTACCCAATGACTACTCCTCACACCGTGAGGTGAGCAATCACTGGGTCCGCGAATCGTGCGCCCTAAGTAGACGAAGGGACCCAAGGATGACTGCCTTCTGCATTCTGGCGGCTAAGATGTGCGCCGCCGCACGGCACACCGGTATTTTGCGCAGTGCAGAGAGCAGCGTATTCCTCATTCCACCTAGGGATCCAATGACCATAACCAGCAGACTTACAGTGTAGTCTGGCCAGAGCCTGCGAAGTTGTCCGAGCAACTCCTGATATTTGGTCCGCTTTTCCTCCTCCTTAGAGACGATGTTCACCTCGGCAGGCGCCGAAAACTCAATAACGAACATCGTCTTCTGTTGGTGGTCGAGAAGGACTATGTCGGGCTTGTTTGCCTGTACAAGCTCGAGCGTGGGGAACGAGTAGTTCCAGTAAATCCGGCATCTCTCGTTCTCCACAACGGACTCTATATCCCCTGGAGCGTATGGCAGCACCGGTGTCTCATCGATACCGTAAGAGTGCCTCAAATGATAGTAGAGCACTCGTAGAGCCGCGTTGTGCCGATGGACGTAAGCCGTCCCAGCGTACGTCTTACACGCCGACAAGAGATGCATAAGCGTCTCTGGCGCCTGTCGGCAAGCTCTACAAAGGGTGTCGGGTACATCTACACCCATAACCCTTTTACGGTACACCAAGGTGTTGAAGACACCGTCTTGGCAAGCCATTATAAAGCCCTCAGTCTCCGACTTCAACCCACTAGACCTTAGGAAAGAGAAGGTCAACTGCTCAGACAAGCCATGCTCTTCCAGATGTTTGTAGAAGATTCCATGCATTGGCTTATCTTTATGAAGTCTTAAAAGGAAGTCGACTTCGGCAGTTTTAAGGTGGGATTTTAATTCTGCGGGAGCAAGTTCCGTAATGGACTGCTGACACCTCCGCTTGAAGTCGAGTGTGAGGCTGAGCTCCTTGGCTGCTCGTTTCGCTGCGCTAAAAAGAAAGGCTCCTTTTCCCGCATTCTCGTGCTCTCGCACAAAGCGGATCAGGGGATCGGTGCTGTTCGTTACATAGCAGGCAGTGGCCAGTACTACTCTGTTGTGCAGACGCTCCAAACTCAATAGTCCACGCCCTCCCAGGTGTCGCGGGAGGTATATTCGCGGGACAGAGGACTTAGGATGCAGGCTTCTCTCCATATTCATCCTTTTGCGGGTCTTCGTGTCGATTTCCTTCAGCTCGTTCACTTTCCAGTATATAGCACCAAAGGTGTATAATAACAATGGGACCGCAAGCATGTTAGTGGCAGCGACTTTGTTCTTGCCGGACAGTTCTGACGACCAGATCTGCCGGAGTCGGTGCAAATACTTGCGGCGGAGACACTCTTTAACCAATGCTGCCTCTTGGACATGACGTTGCGCCACTCCAAGGTAGGTATAAGTATCTCCGGCATGCAGCTGTCGCAAGATGCTCCCATCAACGAGCTGTTCCTCATCTCCACTATCTCCGCTTCGTCCTTTCTTGAGATGAACCAATGCACATTTGTCTGTCCCGAACTCCATTCCGATAGCATGACTGTACTCCTGCACCACCTTCAGCGATTGTTGTAGTTCGCGTTGGCCGGAGGCATAAAGTTTTAGGTCATCCATATAAAACAGATGGGTGACCTTGTGCCTCCGGTTATTGGGCGTGCCACAGCTGTATCCTTTAGTATTTCTCAGCGCTATGGACAGAGGCAAAAGTGAGATGCAAAAGAGCAAGGGACTCAAGGAGTCTCCTTGGAAGACACCTCTTTTCAATGACACCAACTCTGTCTGAACCCGAGTTTCACCTGATGTTATAGTGAACCGGGTCTTCCAGAGTGGCATCAGTTGTTTGATGCATCCCACTATCTGATTATCCACCGAAAGGCATTCCAACAGCCGCACAATGAGCTCATGAGACGTGCTGTCGAATGCCTTGCGATAGTCAATCCAGGCCATAGAAAGGTTTCGCTTGTACTGCACGGAGTCCTGCGTGACACATCGGTCAATCAACAAGTTCTCCTTGCAGCCAGCTACTCCTTTCTTTGACCCTCTCTGTTCATACACGTCGAGAAATACAGGATTCACAGCTTGAAGGAGACGCATGTACAAGATTCTGGTGAAGAGCTTGTAACATTCGTTCAGACATGTTATTGGCCTGTAGTTTTTGGGATCAGACAAATCTCCGGTCTTCGGGAGAAGCACGGTTCGACCCTCGACAAACCAAGCCGGAATTGGCTGCTCCTGATTTAGCCACGAGTTAAAAACTCTAGCTAAATGCCGGTGGCAACTGGGGAATTTTTTCCACCAGTAGGTGTTTATGCCATCCGGGCCAGGAGCTGCGAAATTCTTTGCGCCTCGTAAGGCGTCAAGAATTTCTTCCGTGTTTATCGGGTGACGCAGTTCATTCAAGTTAGGAGTCCTCCTACAAACGGACTCGAACTGCGCCAAGGCCGGAGTGTCTGCTGAGAGAGGTTTGGGCTGTTCGTAAATGTCCCTCCAAAAGGCCTCCACGCGATCAGCAGTTGGCGGCTGCTCTATGGCTGGAGGCGGCTGTTGGAAAAGGCGAGAAGGTCTTTCGTAGAACATTCTGTTCTGTTCCAGACCTCTCGCCCGCGCCACCAACGATCGCTTAGCAGCGATTAGCATCCGTATCCTGTCAAGACAGTGTTGCTTGACAACAACCAGTACCGCTTGACTGAGTGTGTGATGGTCGCGCCTCAACCCGTAGGCTATCTGGCGCACTCGGCGCGTAAATGGCTTCCCAGCCGCTCTATATTCCATCACACACTGGATACGGGATGCTTCCTGGCGAGCCAACTGGATTTTCGCTTCCATTTGGCGCACCCGTCTCTGTGCTCTCTCAACAGGAGAGTCTCTCACTCTCCCCTGTCTAGCTAGCCTCAGAGCCGCAGCGTAAATTTCGCAATTGATGCTCCAAATGTCAGAGGCCTCCGATAGACGTTCACCAACCACCTCATCCTCTCTCTTTAAATCTGCCAGCTTCAAGGACCTTCCGTTGTTATGCAAGGCCCTTCGGTCTCTGAAATCCCCAGGTGAGACGACTTGGTCGATTTCCCTCTCAGCGGGCCTTACCGGCGAACTTTCAGCCTGGTTAACAGGCCTTCCGTCCGCCGAAGGGGCAGGCTGAGCTGGAGCACGAACATATCCCTGCCTCCGGAGGTACGATACATAATCTCGCAAATTCTGAGAGGTAAGCGTGCTATGCTCTGGGTGCATTTCACACCACCTCTCATACATGCGGGACATGTATCCCCTACGGCGCGGGCTACTGCTCTCGTAGCAGCTCAGTAGGTCATCCTTGAGCTCCGTCGTCCACCTAAAACGGTCCATGTCATTGCGGGGGTCGTCAACAGGGCAATTCGAAGCACCGCCACCTTGCCCAACGCCGGCTTCCGAAACCGGCTCGGTGTGGGTGCTTTTCTTCCGGGGTGGTCGAACCCGAAGATAGGGCCCGTCAGGTGGTTGGCCTTAGGGCCCCCAGACGACATTTCCGGAGGCAGCCATCCAAATTGCCTCCTGAGGATGCACCTGCGAAGGTTGCCGGCTGGATTACATCCTTGGGCTTCGGTATACCCTGCGGTGTCGCCACGCACCGGATAGCCTACTGATGTTGGGTGGCTTCCTGCGGGTGTATTATCAGCCGCCCCTAACATGGAGTCAGACGCTGTCGGAGTACCGCTCCTCACATGGAGATCAGTCGTGTCCTAATTGTTGAGGAATAGCCGATCCTCTGGATGCAGACGCTATTCCACCGTGCTAGTTTTGGTCCGCCCCGGGTATTTGATTTCCCCGGTACCACCCATATCTGGGAGGCGTTCCCCTATCCGCCACCTTGGGGAGGCGCCACTGAGGGGATCTAGCAAACCCTCGCGGGTAGAGTGTTATTATTATTATTTCATCTGACTTTTTAAGTTCCTCTCGCATAATTGCGGTAGCAACAAGTGTTGACGGGCTGTGCCAAGTCAACACTCGGACTATTATTGATCGGAATTTAGGAAAGATCGCACAATATTACAGGTCTTCAGGATTACAGACTTTTGGAATACTTTGTGTAACTTTTCGTCCAGGCCCAACTGTTGAAGGTGTTGTGTAAACGTGTTTGGTGTAAGGCCTGAGACAGACATAATGAGGGGGACAATAGTGACTTTGTTTTGTTTCCAAAGTCGTTTTATTTCCATGGCAAGGTCCGTGTATTTAGATATCTTCCCAGCGTAGGTGTTTTGGATGTTCACATCATTGGGAATGGCAATATCTATCAAATAGGTAATTTTGTCGGCCTTTGACTGGAAAACTATATCTGGTCTATTGGCTGGGATAGTCTTGTCTGTATGTATTTCAACATCCCAGTATAGTTTGTATTGATCGTTTTCGAGTACTGATGTCGAAGTGTAATTGTAATACGGATCTGTGTTTTCTATTAGTTTGTTTGTTGTGGCTAATGCTTGGTGCATGACCTTGGCCGCAGAGTTATGTCTGGCTGTGTATTCGGTACCGGCAAGAGTTTTGCACCCGCTTGTTATGTGATCTACTGTTTCTTTTTGTTGTTGACATTTTCTGCAATTATCGTCTGTTATGGATGGATCTTTAATTATATATTTTTTGTAGTTTCGTGTTGCAATCACTTGGTCCTGGATAGCAAGCATGAAACCCTCCGTTTCTGGGAACAGCTGGCCATCCTGCAACCAGGTGTATGACTGTTTTTGGTTAATGTGGTCTTGGGTGACACGGTATCTATGTTTGCCGTGCAGTGCTTTCTGCGACCAGGTGTTTATTTTTTCTTGTTGTGATTGGATATGATTGTATTTGTCTGCGACGTGATCTGGACTAGAGAGGTTAAGTGGTGTATAGTTTTTGTCTGCTTTTACTATTGCCTTATGTAAGTTAGTTTGTTTGGTGTGGAAGAAATGTCTGAGTGTTTGTATTTGTGTTGTGCGAAGTGACTGTATGTCTATAAATCCTCTGCCCCCTAGCTTTCTGTCTATGGTAAGCCTCTCCTTGCACGTGTTCGGATGTGACATTCTGTGTTTTGTGAGTTCTGTTCTTATAAGTATATGGATGTTTTCTATGTCCGTGTGTGACCACTTGATGATGCCAAAGGAGTATGTGAGTACCGGTATTGCAAATGTATTAATGGCTTTTGTGAGATTCTTAGAATTCAATTTTGTTTTTAATAGTTTAATGAGGCGGTCTTTAAACTCTTGTGTTAGTTGTGCCTTGACTTGTGTATGGTCTATCTTAACGTTCTGATTGAAGCCCAGGTACTTGTACGTTTCGTCTTTATCCATGTTGTCCAGCGGTTGGCCAGTTACTACTTCCTTTTCGGGTTGGTTTTTCCATTGGCCTTTATTGATGTGGAGCACCTTGCATTTACTCATTCCGAATTCCATCCTGATGTCTGATGTATAAGCTTCTGTTATTTTGAGTAATTCTCTCAGTTGCACTTCTGTGGCGGCATATAGTTTTATATCATCCATGTACAGGAGATGATTGATTTTGTGTTGATCTGCTTTATGGTGTCTGATGTTGAAGCCATGGTTTGTGCTGTTGAGTGTGTTGGAGAGCGGATTTAGACAGAGGCAGAACCATAGTGAACTAAGAGAGTCACCCTGGAAGATGCCGCGTCGTATGTGTAGCTCATCCGTTTGAATATGGCCATCGTGAGTTTGAAGGTGTATGTTTGTTCGCCATGATTCCATGGTGCTCTTAAGAAACTGACGAAGTCCTGGGTTTATTTTATATATTTGAAGTGTTTTCATTAGCCAGCTGTGGGGTACAGAGTCGAATGCTTTTTTGTAATCTATGAAACAGGTATGGAGGTTCCTATGCTCTTTTCTAGTTTGCTCCATGATCACACTATCAATTATAAGTTGTTCTTTGCAACCCTGGCTGTGTTTTCTACATCCTTTTTGTTCTTCAGCCAGGATGTTGTTTTGCATCAGGTGTTGTTCAATCCTTCTACATATTGTTGCAGTGATAATTTTGTACAAGGTGGGGAGACAAGTGATTGGGCGGTAGTTGGCAGGGTTCTTGGTATCTGAATTTTTGGGTTTTATGTAGGTTATTCCTTGTGTGAGGAATTTGGGAAGCCTGTTAGGTTGGAGTATGGCTTTATTGATTTGGTCTGTGAGTATTTCGTATGTTGAACTGAATTGTTTGTACCAAAAGTTTTGCACATTATCTACGCCTGGACACTTCCAATTGTGGGTATGTTTTATCGTTTCAGCTATTTCTTCAGTTGTAAGAATAACGTTTCCCTGCTCCGTTATGTGTTGATGTTTTGTCTCTTCTTGTCTGATCCATGGAGCATTTTCATTATGGGTTTTGGGTTCTGACCATAGGCTTCTCCAAAATGCAGTTAATTCGTTTCTGCTTGGAGGTTCTATTGTTGTTATCTGGTTGTTTGATGTTATTTTTTGATAAAACTGCTTTTCACTTTTCTGAAATAGATTGTTAGCATCCTTTCTGTCGTTGGATTCGTTGTATCTACGGAGTCTAGCAGCATAAACTGCAAGTTTTTGTTTAAGTGTGTCGGCTATTTCTGGTATTGTTTTTTGTGGTGACTTTGATTTCAGTATATTTATTGTTCTTTGTATGTGTTTTGAAGGGTGGTTGTTATTGTTGGAGTATTGCGCGAGGTGTGCCAGATCCTTTCTGAGTGTGCTGATTTTGTTTTCGATTCTTATTTGCCATTTAGGTTTAGGTCTATTGCTTCGCTGGTCTTTAGAACGTTTTTGAAGTTTTTGGCCGTTAACTATGAGTGTTGTTGCTGCGGCAGCATATATAACGGTATGGATGTCCTCTAGGTTACTGTTGTTTGTTATGAATTGTGGTATTAGGTTAGTATTTATTGTGTGTAGTATCTGCTGAGTGTTCTTCTTGAAAATTAGTCTGGGCAGGGGATCTCGCAGCGCCGGATTGGTGCCACACCATTTGTTAAATTGTGTGTTCATCACCTGTCCCGCAGTTTGTGTGATGGAAGGTGATCGAGCAATGTTTTGGTTTTGGCTCTGTGTGGTTGTGTTGCATCGTTTGTTAGATTGGGTTGTTCGTGAGTTCGTCATTTGTTCCGGTTCGCCCGAGATGGAAGGCTGTTGAGCAGTATTCGCTGCTTCGGTAGGTTGTGTGACTGACGGTGGTTGAGAAATTTGCTGGCTTTGTGTGGTCCTGGCGGGTAAGTTAGTTAATGTTATGACAGGTGTATTTGGTATATGTTCATGCTCTGAATCTATTTCTGACTGTGTGCTAATGTTGTTGGCTGTGGCTGTGTTTGTAGTTTGGTTATCTCGGGTATGGGTGTTTTGTGTCTCCGTGATAGATTCAGTAGCAAGCGAATCATTCGGATGGACAGTCTTTATTTCGTTGGCTACAAGTTGTTTTATAGCTTGTAGTTCTTGGGGCGTAAGGCGGTTGTTTTTTATTATGACTCGTTTTTGGTCAATGAGTCTTTGTTCAGTTACACGTTCTGCGAGGTGTGGGTATTGTGCTATAAATAGCCTGTGCAGCTCATGTCTGTAGCCTGTAGCGATGGTTTCTAGTCTCGTAGCGGTATAGTAACAGCGCATTACAGATTTGTTCATTTCAGTAGTCCACTGTAAGCGCTGTCGCGGTTTGCCAGCTTTGGTGGTTGCCGGCTGTGTCGGCAAAACATCCGCAGCTGGGTTGTGTGCTATTAGTTGTTGTGTTTGGGTTTGACATTCGGGTGAGTTTAATCGACGTACCCTAGGCCGTCGTAGGTTATTTATGAGATTAACTTTATCCATCGTGTTCCCACGAGTAGGGACGATCTAAATGTCGCTCTCCCAGGTGACGCCCATTCCAGGAGAGAAGGGACTTATATTTACTCCGAAGTTGGCCCAAGGTGCTTCGGAGGATTTGCGACTTTACTGTCGGGTTTTGTTGAGGCTTTCTCCTCGCGGGCCGGCCGGTTAAGGCAAGCCCCCCGGTTGCGTACCCCTCACGACGTTCCCCAGCCACGCCCTGCTGAGGTCGTTGAAGTGTGGGGCGCAATAACGGTATGTGACAGAAGGACCGGCGCTCAGTCTTCTGTGGCATTTCTCCCCGGATTTGCCAAATCCCTATCTGACCGAGGTCAGGATAGCTTGGGGAAAGGAGCTTTGTGCTCGGTAGGGTATATAAAGTCTACCTAGCCCACAGCTTCCTGAGTGTGCTAGCCTTGGTTGAAATGACTTTTTGATCACGAGCCCTGTCGGCATGACATCTCCGCGGTGGTATTAAATCCTCCGATGAACCATCAACCGACATAGCTTGCCCATCAAAAAGTCACTTTTTAAGCCCCCAAACGAGCGACAACGTTCTAGCACCTGATGGGGGATGGGGGGATGATTATTATCACGTGCATTTATAATACCTACAAAGAATCTTGAAATTTTTTGAATATTATTCAAAAATACAGGTATAAAGTATAATCTAAACTCCGCTTCCGGTTTAGAAATCGCGCGTATGAAAATCTTCGAAGGTTTTTTAATTAATATACTTACCTATATATGTATGTAACATTTAATAATAATTATTATAATGCGCCCCTGCCCCCGAACCCCTTGTGATATTTCGTGATTCCCCTCCCCATTCAAGCCCCACGCGACACATATCTGTGCCGTTAATCGATGTATAATCATATTGTACGTAAGGTCTATGAATTCTTATTCTTGAAAGAATTGAAAGAAAAAAAAATCAAAATATAAAGTTGAGGTCACACTAAATTTTATAAACCGATTTGCAATATCACCGTAGATATTTGTTTCGTTTTCACACAGTAGGTATATCTTTTATACAGAGGGAGCCCCGTAAAAAAGTTGCAAGGAGGCCCCGAGGACATTCCCAGACAGCACAATATGTTCTAGGAAGATTCCAAGAATCACCATTTTGGAACATTGTATCATTCCATGAAAAATCCATGAATGTATAGATTATCTGGTGAACATTCCAGGAATGTGAAAATGGGAATCCAAAAAATGTGCATAGGTTATTTCCTCAGAATATTCTACGATTATTATTAAGATGTATGGGATATTGTTGGAAGATTCCTGGTATATTCTTGAAGAAATTTACATAGGTTATTCCCTCCAGAATATTCTACGATTGTTATTAAGATGTATCAAATATTGTAGGAAGATTCCTGGTATATCTTTGAAGAATATATGTTGAAAGAAACTAATACCTTTTATCACTTCATTTCATTTATTTGTGAGTCTTGTTGTCTGCCTAGGTCCTAACACGAGTGGTATACATATATTATAACCTAGTATCCGACTTTCATACAGTGTTTTGGGCAGCATTGATTTAGGCACACACTAATTATAGGGATTAATGAAAAAAAAAGATACCTATCTATTTATAATTGTATAAGTTTAATGTTTACATTAAAAAACACATTTCACTGCACGGAGTCGTCCTCCCGTATTATCCTGTAAAATAAAAAAACCCGTTTAATTTTGAAGCATACGATGTACATTCAAATACACTTCATCTACAATGATAAATGTTCACCAAAAAGGTTGTCGTATTTTATTCAATTTTAGTGCCTACATTTAGAGCAAAAAGTGGGTAACACGTAAGAGAATAAATACTGGAAATTCATAGTCACAAATATAGCAAATGTCTTGTTAGTGGTTGTTATTATATATTAATTAGGGTAGGTACCTACGACGAGTAAGACTAGAACATAGAGATTAGACTGAACAAGAGAGTTTCTACCACATGGTGCTAGAAAATCGGTAATTTATAGAAAAAAACTCACTCTAGTCGCTCCTAGATGAAGTTATAAACTAAATAACAAGTAAAATCACGTTCCAGGACACGGATACGGATAACTATCCAATTATCGCAGAAGAAAAATGCACAAGGACAAACAGGCACCACCGACCACCGCCACCGTAACGACTGAAGCTAACCTCAAAATTCTCAAACCTAACCTAACCTGCAACGGTGCCACGCCTACATTAAGAATCATACCAAAAGGCATATTCAAAGATTATTCTTTAGATAATATTAATTTATGAATATTATCAGAATATTTTTATCGACACGTTCATGGAATAATCATGACGTAATACTCCTAGCACATCCTCATGGGAATGAACTCAATAAAAACGTCCATAGAACATTCTGTTAATGTTCTGAATATTCTCAATCTATATTGGTTTAAATAAGAATATTCCAGGAATATATTGTGCTGTCTGGGTTGGCACGCCACTGCACCGACAGACAGACACACCGACAGAAAGACAGACAGATTGAGTGAAATGAATGACGATTTTCGATATGTAGATATAATAAAACGCCCAAAAAGCGCATCTGAAAATCGAAAAGTTTCACGTTCATAATACTCCCCTCACTTTTGGTGTGGAAAGCAAAAAGGAGTAGAGCAATCCTATTAACCCCATAACAAAAACGCCACAAAAAGAGCTAATTAAAAAATACTTAAATGCCTTATAAAGAATATTAATACCCCACATATTTTAATTGCACCGAAAAGCTAATGTAATATTGCCTCAAATCGAATTGTTTATATGAAAGTTAATAAGAAGAGAAAGAAAAACAAAACAAGCAAGTGAGTATCTAGATACGGAATTCAAGCACCAGTAGGTATTGTTTTGTTTTATTTTTCTGATTAAGAAAACGTTCTAAAAGCTATTGGCAATTCCAAAAATCGATGAGACCTCTAGCGGCAAAAATCTACACTGACAAAGCAGGTACTCGAATTTCGGACGGCACACAATTAACATGCCATTAACCGTTTATATGCCGTTTCTGTTTCTTCGTTCAGTGTTCAGTCGGGTTTTCGAGTTTGTGCTTTGTTAATTGGTATATAGTGTGTTGAATATTTCTTCGGACCTTCTTCATACGCTATTGTCAAGAATATGGCATCTACATCAGGCCACAAATCAAGAAATGCTAGCAAGTTTAATACAAACTTTAGTGTTTATGGTTGCCTCTCCAAAAAAGACTATGATAAAAGCATTCATTGCCACGCATTTCCTCCAAAAGCGTGTCACAGCGTGCAGGATGACTGACGAACAGTGCTTTAGATGTTACTATTTCAATACCTTTTTACATCTCAAACCTAAACGAAGAGCCTAAGATTCTGTTTTCTTTTTGAAAATCGGTCAGGCAATTTCTAACGTGGGTAGCTTTACTGCAGTCATCATTTTGTATTCTAAAAATAGGAGCTTACACGGACAGTGGCGTAAATGAGAGTAGGTGCGGTATTATTGACTAATAATTCTTTTATGTTCTCAAAAAATATGAATTTCGATGATAATTTTGAATTTGCAGAGAGTGCAAATACCAAATTTCGTAATGGTTACGTTACGTCGAGTTTGTTCTTAGCGATCATCCATATCGTATGGTATTTCAAATTACACGTTAAAATATGGTTGACTGTAAAGTCATCGTAGATCAGTTACTTGAAAAGTCTTTTTCTCTGTACAGTTTCGAAGAAAAAGAGAAAATAATTGAAACAGGAAGACTTACGCCACTCTTGAGTAATTTGAAAAAGGAATAAAAAATATCTGTTTGTTGTTTGACGTTTTTGCAAATAAAGTGTAGTGAATCGCCGAATTGACTTGAAATATAAAGAATAGTTGGTATTGATGGATTGTATGTGGAATTAAAGTTCAATTTTCTTCTAAAATATAAAAACTGACTTGTTTTTATTTCAACGATACTTTAAAAAAAAAGACGTAGCATGCAAAAAAATTAGAATCAGCAAATTACACTGTTAAAGTAAAGCACTGTTTTGGTAACACTTCAAAAACAGTCACGCGGCGCTACTCGGTCAAACTATTAAACAATTTTATTTTACACCAACTCAGCATAATAATAGTTATCTCTGAACTGCCAGAATGCTGAATTTCAGCGTACGTCCATGATACCAGTAGAATTTCTATTTCCGTCGGCGACAGATGTCACAGTACTTTCACAGCTCATCGACCAAATCCAATCTCCCACGCTTCACGCTTGAGGACACAGTTTTAATTATGCATTTTTCTAGAGCAGCATAAACAGCACATCTAAATAAAATCAAACCTTTAAAGCATCCATAAAATCATGATATATTTTTGATATTCATTTGAAAACCTCCCTCCACGAATTTATCGAAAACCACTGATTAAAACAAAAAACGTCAAGACAACTTTTTAACTAAAAACTAGTTCCCTCCTTTGTAACCCCTGCTCTCCAGGGTCATATCCTTAAAAATTTTAACTGACAAGCGGTGTCAAGTGATAGCTTGTGTCAAATGTATGTCGAAGTGCTTGTGCTTCATTTTGATTTGGATTTTTTAGAATCGGTCGATTCGTTTTCGGGAAAATTAGAAAAATCTGTATGTATCTTAATTTGTTCGGATAGAAAACAAAAACACGAAAATATCACTTTTTATTGCAATAAGTGTTCAAAGTATTGCCTGTTTTTTTTTTGTTGATTAGTTATTGGTCAAGCAATGATACCTATAGTGTAAGGTAATAATATATTGATATACAGGGTGAGTTTTTAGTACCGGCTCGGTCGATAACTCCTCTACTGTAGAAGATAGCGAAATAAGTTGTATACAAAAGTTGTAGCCACGGATATGCTCCTTGCTCAGAAAATATTTAGATTTATACAGGGTGATCCATAACCACGTGGTAATGCAAACATGCATTTTTTTAAATGAGACGGCCTATATATTATTCCATATTCACATTCTACTAATGATTTCCGTTCTTTCAGTATAGGGTATTATTACATTATACAGGGTATTTCAAACGTTATGACCATTTCTATGTAAAGTAATGAATAAAAAATTATTTTTCTTACACGAAAAGATTAAAAATATCCTCTAGCTTTAAAATCGGCTATAAAAAAAGTCCGTGACGCATATTTGTATACAGGGTGATGTAGAATGCAAAATCTAGATTTTCTCTCTTTTTTCAAATGTAACCCCCTATATTTTATTATACCAAAGAATTGCTTTTAATATGCTCTTTCATATTTGTATAGCACTTGTTATGGCTGCATTCATTAGTTTCTGAAATATTTAGATTTTTCTACAAATTTTAAATATACCTCCTATTTGTTTACTAAAATTTATTTATTTTGAGAAGATACTATCAAATTTTATTTTTGCGTAACAAACAACTAAAATATAAGGTCATAATAGTACTTGATCTAGTCAAAACACTGAATTAGCGAGGTAATATAGGTCAAGTGTGCTGAGGAAACAATTTTATAGACGTCATGCATAATTATCAAGCAGATGTATCAAGTAGGCTATGAAATATTAAACGACACAGTCCAAATAAAATGATTCTTCAATCTTTCAAACGCATTAGTTTTAGAGTGCCTCCGTTCTGGATATTGTTGTTCATAGTTGATATATTCTAGAGGCAAGTAGACAATCTCTCAAAGATTCTCCTAAATGCCCTCAATGGAAAAATTAATTTTTAAAGCTGGTTTTGCACACAGTACGGAATCCTTGTGCAGGTTATGAAAACTGTTAATTTTTCAAAGCCTACCTGATAAATCTGCTTGATAATTATGCATCACGCCTACAAAATTGTTTCCTCAGCATACTTGACTTTATTATCTTGATGATTTAGGGTTTTGACTTCATCAAATAGTAGCATGACCTTATAATTCAGTTGTTCGTTAAATAAAAAACAAATTAGATAGTAATTTCTCAAAATAAATAAATTTCAGTACACAAATAGAAGCTATATTTTAAATTTACCGAAAAATCGAAATATCTCGGAAACTGGTGGACATAGGTAAAACAAGTGCTATACAAAGATGAAAGAGCATATTCAAAGCAATTCTTTGGTATAATAAAATATTGGGGGTTACATTTGAAAAAAGAAAGAAAATCTAGATTTTGCATTCTACATCACCCTGTATACAAATATACGTCACGGACTTTTTTTATAGCCGATTTTAAAGCTAGAGGATATTTTTAATCTTTTCGTGTTGAAAAGATAATTTTTGATTCATTACTTTTTGATATACCTAGAGTACGTTCATTTGACCGCGATTTGGATATAAAAATGGTCATAACTTTTGAAATACCCTGTATAATATAATAATACCCTATATTGGAAGAACGGAAATCATTAGTGGAATGTGAATATGGGATAATATATAGGGTGTCTCATTTAAAAAAATGCATGTTTGCATCACCACGTAGTTATGGATCACTCTGTATAAATCTAAATATCTTCTGAGGAAGGAGCATATCCGTGGCTACAACTTTTGTATACAAATTTTTTCGCTATCTTCTACAGTCGTGGAGTTATCGACCGAGCCGGTACTAAAAACTCACCCTGTATGTATATTTTCATGCAAAAGTATAGACGATGATTTCTGATTTGCTGATACACTTTCCTGTTAATTGTACCGCTTATAGCTAGTGCAATAACCGAATGGAGTATTGTCATCTATGGTTTAGTATGACGTACTTCTAATGAGTAAGCGATATTACTTTACGTTGCATTTCCGATCATTTTCTGTAATATGTACATTTTACTTTTACAGTTTCTAAAAGATAGTTGTGTTTAAACCTTTGACTTGACATGTTTAACCCCTGAGCTCTTCTACCTTAAATGGCCCATATAGTAACATCGCAATAGGCAATATTCAAATCTCTGACGGACAGTTGCAAAAACAGTGGAAATGATTCCAATTTTTATGGTGCCCAAAATCAATGTGCTCTGCAAACTACCGTTCCGTTCGCCAGACATTCGGGGATAACTTCGCTTAGGTATGTTTTGGACCCTGTTATAGAAGGGCCTGTAGAAAATAACACATTTACTTAAACTCCGTAAACATTATCTATCCATTCAATATGAAATAGTTCGAGTGCTAATCGATGATGACTTCGATCGGAGAGTTGAGTTTTGTGAACAAATGACTACAGCGATTAATGATATCATTACTACGTTCCAAAATCCCGTCTATCCAGTGAGCAGATGAATTTTCGAGGATAGTCACGTGATTCCAGATGTTATTAGGGATGTTGGAATATTTATGAAACGGCAAAGATATTTTTTTTGCCAATAACGGAACACAGATTTTTGTTGACAGTTTGATGTTGAGTGAATACTGAAACGCTACAGAGCAAATTGAGGCCTTTGATGAGATTTTGGAACGTAGTATAAGATTCATATTGGAGCAATGAAGATCCTCATGTTTTTGTAGAAGGACATACCCAGTGCCCCCAAAGAATTAATGTATGGCCAGGCATTTGAGGAGACAAAGTGATTGAGCCATTGTTTATTAATGGTCATTTAAATGGATACGTTTAGGTATTTGGATATGTTTGGAAAATACCATCAATCCGCTTATCACTGAAACCATTGGAGACCAACCGAAGAAGATAGAAACCCTATACTTGATGAGGCTATTTCTAGCAAGACGGCACTATATTCTTCCGGTTCGGAAATGGCTATACGATGCATTTCCAGGTAAATGGATAGTTCGAAGAGAGCCTGTAGAATGGTTTGCCACTTCTCCTGATTTGACGCCATTAGACTTTTTTGTAGTGGGCCATTTAAAATCTATTATTGTGTTCACTCCCCAACTTGAAAGTTTCAAGAATTTGAACATCGCCTATGTCATTATTTGGCCAATAACGGGCAACACTGTAAACATCTATTGCAATAAAAAGTGATATTGTTCTTATGTTATGTATTTGTATTTGAACATGTTACGATTCATATTTTTATAATTTTCTTACGAACGGATCGACTGATTTAAAAAAATCAAACGTCAAAATAAAGGACTTCGATATATCTTTGAAACAAGATATTACTCGATACCACTTGTCATTTAAAATTATTGAGCGGATGACCTTGATGGAGGGCAGAGGGTACAAGGGAGGGAAGTAGTTCTTCGTTACAAAGATGTCGCCCTTCAATAGTCTTTTGACATGTCTCGGCGTTTTTTATTTTAGTCAGTGGTTTCTGATAAATCCGTGGTGGGAAGTTCAAATGAACATGCTGTATAATATTTTCAACAGTGAGCCACGACTTTTATTTAATAGCTCGACATTTTTCAAATTGAAGCGGCATTTTTAGCCCATTGGATGACTAAGTAGGTATATCATGCACTTGTTAGCATAAAACAGAAATGCGCAATATATCGTAAAACGTAATACCTATAAATTTGCAAAAAGCACAAGCAACGCACCTCAGTTTTGTAGAGACGACTAATCTTTCTGTCGAAAGTGCTAATATATAACTAATATGTTATGTATGTGTCGCAGTCTTATTGTAAAATTAGTCATATTATTATACGCCTAGGTTTTTTCAATACGACTAGGCGTATTGCTATATCGCCGAAATAATCGAGGAACTCACAACTTGACTGACAATTTAAGGCGTATTAGAATACGCCTGTTGCTTATTAGGCTTATTGTCAAATTTTAATAGCGCGCGTTTACTCTGGATTCTGATTGGTTATACTCGTTGTATTATAATACGACTGACGACTTGTCAGGCTAATTGTATGTTATTGTGGTTGTGACTTACTGTTCAGTTTCTCTGTGCAATATTAGTGCAAATGATTGGATTGAAAATGAGTGATGACTCGCTAGGTGTATTTGTCCACAAGGTCAAGTATTATGAAGAACTTGAAAAGTTTTACAAAGGTGAGAAGTTGTAATAACCATACCATACCATAATATTAAAATTTTAAAAGTTTTAATAGGGAGTTTTAGCTGCGCTGGCAAATTGGGCGGCTTAAGAGTGAATCGTGTTCTAATAAATAACCCAAATCTATAATTATTTATTTCTTTGCCCTATGAGCGATTTTCATAATTTGCCTGGCACACTGCCAGTCGTATTATAATAAGACGTATTTTATACAGTCAAATTCTAAAAACAACCCCGTACAGATTCTTTTGAACAATGAGACTAAGAAGCGTCAGGCGTATTATAACACGTCTTAAATAATCAGTCATATTGTCAGATTTTCATTTACTTTGTTCGTTTTACATTACGCCTAGTCATATTGAAAAAGCCTAGGCGTATTATAATAAGACTGATATTATGATAAACCTGCGACATATGTACTATATTCTTAATATTCGCCGCTTTCTCAAACTAAAATGCTATTTAGGAGAGGCATTGTTTTTGTAACTACATAAAAGCGTTTTGTCATTTTCTGTTGTGAGTTTGTCAGTTATTCAAAATGTTGTAATGGGGTCCTTTAGAAACGAATTGAATTGCAAAAATTGTTCAGTGTGTCATATAGTAGATGGTGTTTTCCACGATTTTATTATTAACTAGAATGGAAGCGATTCTAAAGTCCCCAAATAAACATCTCTTCGCTTTTTGCCTGCCGAACTTTGACAAATTTGTTCATTTTCTAAAAATGTTTCAAAAATGGTATCAGGTCAATTGACTCTATTCCTCTTATAAAAAGTAGAAAATTATCAGGAACCCTCAAAACGCCTAAAAACGAAATTTGAGCTGTTTTTATATTTTTAGTTGTTTGATTATTGCTACACTGACACGATTTCTAAAAACCATACGCATTTTCCATCCTCGCCAAGGTAACAATACTCTGCATGTCGAGATTTCATTAAAATCAATTCAATGATTTCAACCTTATACAATACAGAACGATCTAAAGCAATACTCGTATGTAGACATCAGAACATTCTAAGTTCTTTGGTTTCTGTAATAGGCAAGGCAATATTCGAATGAACCTAAAAAGGTGTATTATGGTGCTACGCCTTTCTTTCACAGGTCAATGGACATTGGACAACCTATTACGGATACAACAAATTTTTCAGTTTTCCAACCCCACACCCCAATTTCACTCCCAGCAAAAAAAAGCAGAAAATGGTCACGAATTTTTAAAACGGTTAAAATCGAATTTTGGGCTGTTTTCATATTTTTAGGTTTTTGATTTTGCTGCGCCGCCACTGACAGAATTTCGAAAAACCAAATGCGTTAGCCATCCTTGCCACGGTAATAGTACTCTGTCGAAGTTCAATTTAGATCAATGCAATGATTTCCACCTTACACAAATACAGAACGATCTAAAGTAATACTCGTATATGTATACATATCAGAAGAATCAGAAAATTCTTAGTCCCTTATTGGTTTGTGCAATAGGCAAGGCAATGTTTTGATGGACCTAAACAAGTGTATTATCCCGCTAGGTCTTTCCTCTTTCAGGTCAATGGGCAGTCTATTATGACAACAAATTTTTCAGTTTTATAACCCCCCCACCCTCAACCACCACAATTTCACTCCCACCGTGGATTGTCGTTATGTGGACGCCCAAAAAGCGTATTATTTCAGAATCTAAAATTTTCGCGATTACAATACTCCCCTCACCTACCAGTGTGGGAGGTAAAAAATACTTAGAATCATCAGGAACCGTTAAAACGCCTAAAAACGAAGTTAAGGATGGTTATAGGAACTTTGTTTTGGAATAAAAACCCCGATGCTAATATATAATCATGTAGGATTCACTCTTTCCTAACCAACACTGGCAATGCGTCTCACAGTCTCACGTAATATGCAGAAACTTGTTATAAGGCACTGTTTGATGTGCTATAACTCCATAATGGAAGGAATCCCTACAGGGTTTTTGTAACACTACAAGCTGAAGCTGAACAGCTTCCCAAATCATAGTGCTTCGTGAAAAAACACTTTTCGACGTCAATAAGTGAAAAATAATTTTTTGGATGCTTAGGGGTTACCTATTTTTGCATTTTCTTCCTACAGCATTTAACTCGTAAAAAAATGCCCTCCACATATTTCATTTTGCAAATTCTTCCCAAAGCTCATGTTTAAAAAAATCTTTTCTTCTGCAGGTGATGATTTTTCACAAAAATGAATTCTAGTAGTTTTTTTGCAAAATATCTTTTTCTTCTACTTGTCAATCCCGTTTTTAAAAAAAACGTCCGAGAAAAATTGAACTCAAAACATCTTTAGATGATGTACATTGTATCACTTCCGTGCATGAATCCATGTTTGCTGATTGATAGCCTGAACACGAACATCCGAAATACATCAGCTTACATCAAGTTCTATCACTTTTGCAACTATGGCATCAACAATCAATAATCATTGTAATAATGATTTGTGGAAAAGGTCCTAACAAAATTGACGTTGGTGATTCATCAGCTCTATATTGTTAATATAAAGTTTTTTGCATGTACAGCAAAGAACGAATTTTAAAGATATACTTATGGTTTAATGATAGCATGAAATTAAGTATGGTTATTTGCTTGCAGATGCTTATTAGTATACAAGATCTGTATATTCATGTACTATAGAACGAGATTACTAGTCAATTCAAAGCTTTATCTGTTTTTAAAAATCGCCTAATCTTTGTATGTACCTATATAATAATGAATGGTAATTGTATAACTTTTTGAGATCAAGTGCACGCATGATCTAAGCATTACGCTTTTATGTCATTTAGGAACAAATCTAGAAGATAATTTATATCTCCTTGCATAAGTTTGTACAATGTTTAACTGGGCATTCTTATCTTTGTAATAATGGGGTTAAGAAATGCAGTTGACGGACATCACATATATGTTAACGTCTTTATATAGCGTTGCTGTGGAATATAATCATGGTATTTGAACCATCATTTTAGTCATGTTTTACAATGTCTAATATGACCATAACTATAACAGTCTAATTTCCGATCTTGTGCTCATCAACAAATATTACGTCCCCATAGGTATGCAGAATCTAGCTCAAGGTTTGTATATGAATTGGAGGCTGCTGCTAAGCTATATTGTGACATTAGTCACTAGTAGTACAGTATTTTTTTCTATTTTATATCAACATTACTTGTTCGATAGAATATCACATTACTAAATGAATGAATCGTCAATATATAACAAGCAAAACGTGAAAATTACAGATGAAAACCGTCAAGTTGCACCAAATGGTTTTCAACAACTTCCAGTAGCAGAAAAATGAATATTTGGCTTGGTGGAGAGGTAGTAATTTAAATCATTCGAACATTATTTGCTTAACCCAAATTAGGAAAATAGAATAGACAAATAAGTGAACGGCATAGCGTCCTACCCGAAATCGACGATTTCCTGGCTGCAGGCGAACAGCCGGTCAAGCCTCAATACGGACCTGACCTCGTTCCTCTCGGTTTAATGCATCTCGCTACATTGCCAAATCTACGGTAATTTAAAGGAGTGTACAGAAGTATACATAGCAAATTGATTAAACGCCCCTAAACATGCAAATAGAGTCTTCCAAAGTAGCATAATACGTGTAAATATTAGGATAAGAACCGTCTATATCTATATACCTACTTATTTAAAGAATAGAGTTGGTTACGATTGGTATTTACCATTTAAATAATTTTGTATATTCGAATCTCCCGCGTTTTGACTTGCGAGTTTGAAGTCTGACGGTTGACGCGGAAGAAGGGAGAGAAAAGTGAAGCCAGTCGGGTCTGCTCTCTGTTCACTGAGACGGTGAACCGTGGTCGATTTTTCGTGAATATAGCTGTATAGCATCGAAATTCCCGTCTAAAATGGCCGAAGAAGTAACATCCCATTGAGTACAACGCGTTCAAGTACCCAGCTGGGGAAGACATCCGGCGCCAACCAACAAGGGGTGAGTCAACCGATGCATGATTAACTCGTGAGTCATTTGCGGTTATTTGCCAATTTAGTTGGTCCTTCACAATTGGCTACAATTACTTTATGGATCGAATTGTAACCAAGAGTACTTAGGACACTTGAGCTCAAACTACACATTGTAGAGAAAAATGCCATGCTACAGTACTTAAACGATACGCAACTTGTAAATCCCGTATTTCTCAGCGTATACATGAACAATGACTCCGTGTAGAACATGCGAAACCTTTCATTGGCCTGGATCGAAAGGCATTCTACAATACGTCTCATGAACTGGTTGTCCGGCTGTTTGAATATTTTTTGTTAGATGATCACATAGTGGGACGCATCAAACAACTGACACCACTCTGGAAGATCCGGTTCACTATAACATCAGGTGGAATTCGGGTTCGGACAGAGTTGGTATCATTTATAAGAGGCGTCTTCCATCAAGAAGACTCCTGGAGCCCCTTGCTCTTTTGCATTTCGCTGCTGCCTTTGTCCATAGCGCTGAAAAATACTAAGGGATACAGCTGTAGCACGCTCAATGCCCGGAGGCACAAGGTCACCCATTTGTTTTACATGGATGACCTGAAAATCTATGCCGCCAGACAAGGCAATTTACAGCAGTCGCTGAGTGAAGTGCAGGAGTGCAGTTAAACTATTGGAATAGAGT
This sequence comes from Callosobruchus maculatus, assembly GCA_951848785.1. NCBI lineage: Eukaryota > Metazoa > Arthropoda > Insecta > Coleoptera > Chrysomelidae > Callosobruchus > Callosobruchus maculatus. The sequence continues at coordinate 2,035,568 of CATOUR010000038.1, read as the reverse complement.
TTGAAATGGACAAATTTAATGTGCAGTGGTTCATCTCAAAAGAGGACGATACGGAGATAGTGAAGAGGAGAAGCAGTTCATGGATGCATGGCAGCATCTTGCCATAACTGCATGCCGGAGATAATACTTATAAAGGGTGGTCCAACTATAATGCAGTCGGTGATAATGCATGATGTTAATTGGAAAAACAACAAAGAGTTTTCAGAACATTATCTTAATATTTTTTATTATGAAAAATGCTCGGTAGGGCTTCGGTAGCATATCTCTGTCCGATAGTCCATATTTTTAATGACTCTGGGACAAAATTGAGGTACAATGTCGTGAATGTACCGAATTGTTTCATCCTTTAGCTCTTGAACTGTACTTAGCTTATTGCCGTACACTTGTTCTTTTAAATCATTATTTATTTGTACTCTTAATTACAAATAATTGCCACCTCGAAGGCCAGGCCTTGTGTGAGGTATTGGCATTTATAACTTGAAAATGTACATTTGAAATTTTGCTAACCTAACTATGCTGCTGCTTCCACGTTGCCTCCCCTTGTACTGCTATTCGTACGCCTTTCGATGGTTCGACCTTTAGTGGATCCACCTTGAGCAGCAGCATACATTCTTCATCAGTTTTATCCATGATCTATTCATTTTAAACTTGAAATTTGGACGTGATGAAAGAAGTCCAGTGGCGTCAAATCACATGATCGTGCCAGCCATCCTATAATACATGAAATTAAACGGCCATTGAATTTCTCGCACAAAATAGCAATTGTTTCGGCAGGTGGCACCATCCTGTTGGAACCACATATCGTCCAGGTCCATATCCTCAATTTCTGACCACAAGAAGTCCGTCTCGCGATAGCGAACACCATTCACGGTAACCGCTTGGCCGACTTCATTTTCGAAGAAGTACGGCCCGATGACGCCGCCAGCTTATAAATGAATTGGGCGAGCATGCACACATGCACTGGTGTTTTCACAACTTCTACAGAATCAGTTCGTTGGAATTTGCACACAGTTCTCCGGATTGTGAACACATTTGGTTGATTATGCTGACCAAAAAAATCACAAATGCTCAAAATGCATTTTTATTTGAACGCCCGTTTTCGTAAAAGGCTTCAATTATCTTAACCCGCTGCTAAATTCGGTAACGTTCCATGGTTGAATTAGTCAATTCCTCAAACAACGAACTGTTAAATTACGTTTGGCCGATTAATTATGGCTGGACCAGCACCCTTCATCTACCTTGATCTGGTCATCAGCACTGTCCGGTAAGAACAATGTCACTGCCACAAAGATGCTTGCGGTCCCACTGTTACTATACACTTTTGGTGACATCCACTAGACCATAGAAGAGCTCCGCGACAAATCGACACAAAGACCCGCAAAAGGATGAAGATGAAGAGAAGTCTACATTCTATAGGCCCTCTATGTATCGCGAATATACCTACCTTCCTTGACACGTGGGAGGGCGTGGGCAGAAAACCTTTCATTTTTCTTGTAAAAATGGATAAACAAGTGAGTTTCGAACAGTGACTTAACACCTGTATTTAACAGGAGCAAGACCGAAGAAAATCCGATCATCGCACATTGATTCCTGCGTTTACAATCGTTTACAGGCTGGTTAATAAGTTAAAACTGGGCATGCAACCACAAAAGGTAAACAGTACCTACTTACGAAACGATTCACCAAATCCACTATATACAATGTGTTCCACCATCATGTCGACAAACTTTGAGGTATGAAAATATAATTAAAATTATCGAGAAAAAATGCGAAAAAAAGGGGTCAACCTTTTAATTAATTTTTTATTACATTTTCAATTTCTGTATCACGACTGCATGGGTTCGCGCAGTTGTAGTGCCATAGCTTGATTATTTATCGACCGATTCACGACATTTTGGACTCATTTTATAGGAGAATGACTGGGCATATCAACTAAAGCAAAAAAAGATAATACCTGATAATTTCTAAGGCTAAAAAAATTCACCAAATGCACTTATTTGGGTTACTTACAAATAATTTGAAAAAAAGCCGTATTAGTGCCTATTTATTAAGACATTTTAATGTTTAGCAGGATGTTTCCGTCTTACCACATGCAATTTGTGTATGTAGCACTAAAATTTTTGACAGAATAGGCCATTTTGTATTATGACTTCTTTATCACAGCGCCATGTGTTCACGCAGTTGTAACGCCATATCTTGATTATCTATCAAGCGATTCACGACTTTTTGGACTCGTTTTATAGGGAAATGATTATATATATCAACTAAGGCAAAAAAATACAATACCTCACAATTTCTAAGGCTAAAAAAATTTACCAAACTGAAAAATTTTTTTTTTGTTGTGCACTTGTTTTGGTTACTTGCAAATAATTTGAAAAAAAATCCGTATTACCGCCTATTTATTGAGACAGTTTAATGTTTAGCAGGATGTTTCCTGTCTAACCACATGCAATTCGTGTATGTAGCACGAAAATTTTCGACAGAATAGGCCTTTTCGTATTATGACTTCTGTATCACAGCGCCGTGTGTCCACGCAGTATCTTGACTATTTATCGAGCGATTCACAAGTTTGGACCCATTTTATAGGGAAATGACTGAGCATATCGACTAAGGCAAAAAAATAATATCCGACAATTTTTAAGGCAAAAAAAATCCACCAAACTTAAAAAAAAATTGTAACGCACTTGTTTTGGTTACTTGCTGATAATTTGGAAAAAAGCCGTATTTGTGCCTATTTATAAACACAGTTTAATGTTTATCAGGATATTTCCTATCTAAAGACACGCAATTTGTTTATGTAGCACTAAAATCATCGACGAAATAGGCTTTTTTATTACGACCAATTTTGAAATTAACAAGATTTTGGTATGCACATTGTCTTTATTGGACTTCGGTACAGATCATTACTTAAATATAATTTACATGAACAAATGTGATTATTTAGTATAAAAATTAATCAACGAAATTTTCAAAATGTCCGCCATTTTTATTTAGGCTCGCTTGACTTCCGAATTAACGCTCTGGGTTACTCGACGCTAAGCTAGGCTCCTGTCTGTTTTCTTTGATTTCCAAGTGATTTCAACATATCTCATTTCAATTAGTTGCCTTTCAGTTATTTGGCTGAATACTAAATAAATAATACTAAAAATAATAAAATTTGTTTATTGCATTTAAATAATAATCTGTACCGAAGTCCGATAAAGACAATGTGCATACCAAATTCTCCTTTATTTCAAAATTAGTCGTAATAAAACCTATTTTGTCGATGATTTTAGTGCTACATAAACAAGTTGCCTGTCGTTAGAAGAATAAAATATGGAAATATATACACTCCAAAGACCAAATAACTGGCAAATAAGCATATTTTTGAAGGTGAACGGGCTCCAAAGCAGAGGCGAAGATTATGCAATCGGCCGGTCATTTGGATTGCTTACAGAATCCTCTACTCTGAGTACTTGAAGCATTAAAATGTGTGTTATTGGTTCTACTAATCGCGTAACGCTAGTTGCACACACACCGATTTTGGACGGCCGGTAAAATATCGGCCGATATTTTGTCAGTAGCAGGTGCTTGCACACACACCGAATTTTTACCGGCCAAACAATCAGTTGTTTTGTGTTTCTGACGGCTGGACTAGAAGATGCGTAGCGACTATCGGTCGGTAAATAATTCTGGTAAATAATAATCGATACGTGTGCAAGGTTATATTTAGCCACGTATGTTACCGTGTCACCGGTGCGTCCCGGTACCGGCGGTCTGCAGTGGCATCAGTGGCCAGCTGCCGCCGATATTTTACCAGTATTATTTTACAGTCGGCATGTGTGCAAACTCCCATTCATCCAGTGGTTCACTATTGGAATCTGGACGGCCGGAATAAAACCGGCCATCCAAAATCGGTGTGTGTGCAACTAGCGTAAGGTTTGATACAGAGTGTCCCACGACGATTAAGACAAGAAATATATATCGGAACTGAGCAGTAGTAGCGAATTATAATTTTGGGGGTGTAAATTAGAGCAAATATAGTATCTTTTCTTATTATTGTGTCACCCAACGAGGTATTTGTTTTTGGTCACGTGATGACGTCCGATTCAAATTTTTTAATGGGACACCCTGTATATTTGTGACTTTTTACGTTCCTCCCGATAAAACAATTCCAACAACTTGGGGTCTAAAGTGATTAATTCAAAGAGCTACAGGTACTTAAAGGATGGTACCACTACCATTGATTATAACATGTACCCCACTGTAGCTCTTGAATTAATCACTTTAGACCCTATAAGTGTGCTAAGTTTGTTGGAATTTTTTTATCGGGAGGAACGCAAAAAGTCACAAATATACAGGGTGTTCCATTAAAAAAATTGAATCTGACGTCACGTGACAAAAAACAAATACCTCGCTGGGTGACACAATAATAAGAAAAGATAGTATATTTGCTCTAATTTACACCCCCAAAATTATAATTCGTTACTACTGCCCAGTTCCGATATATTGCTTGTCTTAATCGTCGTAAATTTTGTTTTCATATTTATCTTTATTCCAGAATTTCAGAAAAACGACACGGCAACGTCGCGCAAACAGGCTATGAACCACAACAAACTCTGTTCTCAGAAACGTTACAACTTTCGTCGACGTACCAAGCCCTGTGAATTAAGCAAATATTCAAGTTTTCTAGAGTCATTCGTACGAGAAAAATTGTGGCTCAAACTTTGTATTACAACTATTCATTTCGGCTAGGTAAAGCACAAAACAATGTATATAACATCGCTGTGAGTGAAAAGATTACAAGTTATTGGATGTAGGACACAAAAAAATCTAAAATATGACTAACCTGCGATCGCGTTTTGGTGAAAAGATTGTAGCTTTCGCTTTAAGTGCGAAGTGAGTTGTATCGCGTGTATTTGTGGAAAATTCGTGAGGATATTAACACAAATTAGGACAGCAAGCCGGAGACATGAACGATCAGTGAGGAAAGTAACCGTGGTGTTATCAATGAGCAGTAAGAACAGTAACCCTCAAAAGACATCAACGAGCAGTGAGAAGAGTAACCCTTGGAGATATCAACGAGCAGAAGAGTGGCCCATAAAGGTGCCCATGAACAAGTGAAGATAATAACCCCTTGATATACAAGGAGAAAACTGAAGGTATGTTCAATTTTATTATACATATTGCATTATAAGTATTAAAAACAGTGCACACCTATAGGGACGTGACCAGAGATCCATATTAATGGATAAGGTCCCAAAGGCTCTCTTTGAGTTATACCGTTCTACGGATTTTAAGTCCTTATACCCAATTTCAAACTATGTTTATGCGTAGTGCACTTTTAATGATCAAAGTATAATATTAGACAACACATTCAAAATTTTTAAATTTAGAAGCTATATTCATTATTTGCACTATTTGCAGTGAACTGCATCTTTATAATTTCTTTCCTACGATCAAAGTTGATTATCAGATGATTCTGCTACAAACAATTATTGAGACCAAAGGGTTAAATATTTCAACAACTTCGAATTTCCAATCTTTCATGTAACTTTATATAGATTACTTTAGTTTACCCTTCTTGTATATACCTAAACATGATCCCATTTTGCACTGTATCCTGTATCCTTATACTCTCAACAAACGTTTTTTGTTTTGCTGGAGATCAATTTTTGAATTTTGATGTTTCTCCTATAGTTATGCAGGTTTTATGTACCTACTTGGATTCTATGTTAAAGACTCACCAATGTTTTTTATTTTTTCAGAAACCTATACCTGCGCTTAATAATTAGGTATCTCAAGATTATTATTGATCAGCATAAGGAAATTTCTAAACGTCAAGACATTTAACTGGAATCTCATCAAAAGAATACCTTATTATAATGTACTCACTTAATTCCAATTTTACGTTCATTAATAAAACAAGGACAAGAAAGCCTGCGTCAAGAAAAAAACTATATTATTTCATACTATGGCCCAAATATGCAAAACCTCATATGCATAAACAGCAAACTCGTTTTCATTTACATTCGAAGTATTTGACATTCGTATCTGGTGACCTTGTGACTGCGATACACAACCTGTTGGCCTTATTTACAAATGCCTATATGTACTGTGCACTGTATGATTTCTAGCAACCCCATTAAATTTGATAAATCATATAATATCAATATACTCGTGGAATGTTTCTTCTAGCTAATTCCTTTCACTCTGTGGAATTCCTTCTTCGAAAAAATAACAATGAATTCCAACCCATGAGCGCGTACAGTAGGTACAGCTAAAGTCAATTTATATACCTGCAAGTGTATTAACGCTGTTGATGAATTTAGTGGAAAGATAAGGAAAACGTGGCCACAAATGAACATTTTTATTGAACGTCCTCAATTTGAATTTTTGAATGCCACACCCTTTACAGAGTGTTCATTTAAAAACTTCCCACCCATATTTCTCTGCCGACTAAAAGAAAAAACGTCGAGACATGTCAAAAGATTTGTCAAGGGGGACAACTTTTTTACCAAAAACTCATTTCCTTATACTCCCCCCCCAGAATAATTCCCTTAATCGAGTAATACCTTTTCCTATAACTGAGCCGACCGCGCAGGCAGTGCCTAAATACCAGAGCACCGCGGCTGCTGTGAAAGGGTTATGTTAGGGGAAGTTTGTTAACGCGAGATTTGAATGGCCCAATACCCGCAGGCCCAATAAATACATCTTCTGGCAGTCCATTCCAAGCCTTGGACACCCCGGGAATAAATGTGCGGTTGTACCGCTCAGTTCTTGATGAATGAAGAACGACGGTCTTAGGATGAGATACAGCGGTTGCACGGGTACATCTGATAGGGGCAGTGAGCGGCGGAACGATAGAGGATAGCTCAGAGGAGCAGATTCCGTTGAAATATCGGTATATAGAAGTGTGAGAGGTCACCAACAACACACTGGTGAGAAAGTGACTGAGGGTGGCGCGTTAAGGCCGGATCGCCAATTAATCGAATTGCCCTCCTCTGGACGGCATCTAGTATAGACAGGGTAGTAGAGGCAGCAGCTCCCCAGACATGAGAGCAATACTCCAGGCAAGGTCTTATCTGGGCTTTATATAGCCTGAGGAGGTTACATGGTGAGAAATACTTTCTGGCTCTAAATAGGTACCTACCCATCAAGCTTTTTACCAGCAGCTGTTGCAATTGACGCGACGTGTTCGTGCCAGATCAGATTTTCTGTAATGTTGACTCCTAACAGCTTGAATGAGTGACTCCTTGGCAGAGCCTGGTTGTTCATTAGAACCTGGTGTTGGCTTGGGCACTTCTTGTTTGATAGCGTAGAATACTGGGTTTTGGAGGCATTAAATTTAACCATATTCTTAAGCCCCCAAGCGGTAATGGTATCGAGATCCTTTGAAAGTGAAGCTGCCACTGCCAGTCTTCTGTGTTCCAGCTCGACCACAGATATCGGTCTATTGCTCATAATGCCCGTATGCAGCGTATATACTGTCATCCGCAAAACAGTGGATTGGGTTTGTAGTGCTAGAGAGTCGATCATTAATGTGAAGCAGAAACAATGTCGGAGCCAATACCGATCCCTGTGGAACCCCGGCATTGATGCTATGGAAAGAAGCGGAAAAGCCGTCTACCACGACAGAGATTTTCCGACCTGAGAGGAAGTCTGCGAGCCAACCGCAAAGCTTAACAGGGAGCCCATAAGACGGGAGCTTGTTTAGGAGAGCTGCATGCCGCAGTTGATCGAATGCCTTTGAAATATCGAGAGCAACGACGTGAGCCTCGCCAAATGACTGAATGACTTTGCTCCACACATGTATGACGTAAGCCAGGAGATCTCCAGTTGATCTTTGGTGTCGGAATCCATATTGTCCGTCGTTGATTAAGTGATGGAGCTCTAGGTATTTAATGAGCTCTTGGTTGACGCATCTCTCCGTCACTTTTCTGATTACAGAAAGCAGAGCTATAGGTCTGTAGTAGGTCGGATCAGTTTTGGATCCCTTTTTTGGCACCGGCTGGATGCAAGCTGTTTTCCAGTATTTTGGGAAAATGCCGGAATCGTAAGACATCCGAAAAAGGCGGGTAAATATGGGAGCGAGCTCCGGTGCGCACTTCTTGACAACAATGGAGGGGATCATGTCGGGCCCATTCGCCTTATTTCTGTCAAGTGACTGCAGCACCTTCCGACAGGCACGTATCCAGGATTTGGTTTTGGGGGGGGGTCCAGATTATGGGTGTCACTTGGTTGACCTTTCGGGGGGGGGGTCCAGATTAGAGTTGCCACCTTAAATCCTTAAATTTGCGGGGGGGGGTGCAAATTTGTGGATTCCATTTTTTAGATGGCATTTTATAACGGTCCGGACCCCCCTGACCCCCCCCCCTAAATACGTGCCTGCCTTCCGAACTATTTTTGTTCTGAACGTGATTTCGCTCATGGCTTGGGGTACTCTCGGTATGGATAGTAACTGGGCACTGGATGGGACTTTTACAGTGGAGTTTGCTGCAAATGTCTTGGCAAATATTTCGGCCTTGTCCTTGGAAGCAGTTGCTACTGTTCCATCCACACATGTGATCGGTGGGAAGCTATACTCCTCGAGAAGTTACCCTCTATTTGTTTGACCAGAGTCCAGAAGGAGCGGCTGCCATTGGGGTGTAACATAACCCACTTTTTTATTTTGGCTTTGTGCATGTTTGTTCCTGGACTCAATATCAGCCTGTCTGTTTTCGACGGTGGGGTTCTGTAAGTAAGTTCGGTGGGCCAGAACATTCTGCAGACGAGCTGTGCGTCACAGGACTTGCTGAACCAGCCATTGGAATCTGGTTTGTATGATTTGTATGCGGGATGTATGCTTTAAAGGTATATGTCTCAGTATTTCTGTCTCAGTACTTCATTCTGACGTTTGACTTTTTGAAATCGGTCGATCCGATTTCGAGAAAATTAGAATCTTCATGTATTTTACCTTGTTTAAATAGAAATCCGGGGTGGGAAGTTTTCAAATGAACAACCTGTATATTTTCATGGGTCGAATTCTGCAGATTAAAATTACTATATGCTCTTTGTCAAACAAGTTCCAGTTCACTGTTTTTGAATCTTCTCTTTTGATGTTATCTATTCATATACCACAATGAACTCAAATGCCAGCGATGAGTCTCATAAAAAATGCAATTCTCCGAATATTATATCGAATGTGTGCTAAACTTTCGTTTTGTTTTCTAATGGTCTATACATACTGAAAATCAAAACATGTTTAGTTTAGGCCTTTAGCAAATTTGTCAAATAAACACATTACCTAACGCCTAACGTATTAACAATATTAAAAAAGAAGCAGTCAAGTTTATTGATTCAACACTTCCTACACATTATGGTGATACCATTATATTATTTTCCCATTACATAAAGCTATAGTCTAAGATCTCCGTGCAACCAAATCATCGCCCGCCCACCCGCAAATTAACATCCAACACAAAAACTGTCATAAATAGTTCCTTGCACCTCTCTCTCTGTAAGAACTAAGACAACACAGTGGTTATATAGCAATTTTCAACTGATATCCTAATTACAAGGCATGCCGATTTTCTAATATTTAATAACAGATTATATTACCAGTATGAATCTTGAAATGGCAATGAAATATTCCGGCGTTTCTCAACTACCCTTCCGAGACCTCATCCTACCTCGGCTCATTTCAATTACTCAAAAAAAAAGCAAGTAGAAAATGATTAGAGGTCCCTACAGTACCTAAAAGCAGAGTTGGAACGGCTTCTATATTGTACTGATTCTTTTTTAATTTAGTTTTATCGCCACTAACACAATTTTCAAAAACCATAGACTTCATGCATCTATACGACGCCCCACGTTACGGCTTAGAAATTTCATTGCTATCAGTTTAATGACGAGCTACACACATCACAGAATTATTTACAACAATATAATTTCAAAACTATTTTTCGTCTAAGGTAGGGCAGCATTCGGATAAAGTAGGTATATTATGTCGTTCCATTACAGGTCCATGAAGAGCCCACTACAAATACAATAAATTTTTCAATCTTACAACCCCCCACCCCCAAACTACATAATTTTAACCCCTCTAAAAAATGTGCATAATGATCACGAACCCCATATCGCCTAAAAATGAAGTTTCAGGTATTTTTATATATTTAGTTTTTTATTATTGCCGCGCCGCCACCGACACGATTTCTAAAAATTATCAAAACCTTATGCGTTTTCCATCCTCGCCATGGTATAATAATACTATGTCAAAATTACATTCAAAATCAATTCAATATCTTCAAGATTACACAATACATAACGATCTAAAGCAATACTCATATATGTACATACACATATTCGGATGAACCTTAAAAAGTGTATTATGCCGCTAGGTTTTTCTTTCACTGGTCAATAGACAGCCTATTATGAATACAACGAATTTTTCAATGTTACAACCCCCACCCCCACAACCACCCCTATTTGCCCACATCAAAAAAAGTAGAAGACAATGACAATGCTAATTACTCCACCGTCGATGCATCGATTTTCAAGATTATAGCAGCATTACCTACTACGACTCCACAGCATATCGCTACCCAAATTTGATCACAAACCATGCAGCGGTTACTGGCTAGAAAACGGACAGACCGACGGAAATAGCTGACGGGGTTTATGTAGCTTCATAATACGCCCAACAACCATAAATCTCAAAATCAAAAATTTTAGCGCTCATAATACTCCCTTCCAGAGGCGTAGCTTCCATTGATGCGGGTAATGCGTCGCATCCCTTCAATATAAGATCTCCTATAATAAATTAATATTCTGGGAAAGTTGATTCAAATACTTAAAATCAATTATTGAACGTATGTATTGGTCGATAGATAACACTAAGGGCTATGCTAAACGCTAAAATAAAAATATCTCGACAGCAGCGTGATGATGCGAGTGATGCGACGGTCCTGGTCACATCTTGAACGCCGCCGAACGCGATCCGAGATCAACGAATTATAGGTCCGTGATTACGTCTACACTGTGACTAGTCCGCTATTTTATGTCAGTGAGTGTCGAGTGATGCGGTTTTCTAAACGCATCTCGTTCGCGGTATAAAATAAAATACGTTGTGCGCCTAGAATATATTGATGTTAATTTCAAAATTTGAGATCTAACAGATACGTTCACAACTTCATTTTTTTAACCTAGATTTAGTTTTTTTAAATTGGTTTGATTATTTTTTAACCTGTTGCATTGGGTGCGTTCAGCGCACTAAACTGTTTAGTATGTTGACTAAGTTTATCACGCTGAACGGTACTGTTTATAGCAAACTGTTTACTCAACAACTCACCAGAAAAATTTTACGTTTAGCTGTGTTGAGTTGTGATCACGTGATCGCATAACCTTAAATATTAAATATATTTGCACCTGATTTGCTTGGTGGTGAGCATAAAGACGACTGTAAGGACTGTATTTTGTGACTAGTAACTAGGTGTCTAGTACATTATAAAAGATATAATGGCCTGTGCCTCTAGAGAAACCAAATCTCTCACCGGCAGCCAAGAAACTTTCTTGTTTGGCTATTATCCATAGAAAAAATAAAACCTTCGCTTCCAAATTCACTGCTACATGGCGGTAATTTAAAAGTGGTGCTAATAATGAACAAAGTCTGGTAAACCCATTGCGAGACAACCTGAAATGGCTTTTAAATTCTGATAACGAATAACTCGGTACAATATTTTCAATGTACCCTTCATTGTACCGTGGTATACTTCGCCATAGGGCAATATTCAACGGTTGGGACAGATTGGTTATTGTAATCTGAATAACATTCATATCTATATCGTCTTCTAGTAAGTTTTGAAACAGAGCGTTCAGGGAATAAGCGAAATGTTTACTTAACATAGTTTACTGTTTACACTCAACAGTTTAGTGCGCTGAATGCACCCATTGTTTGTACATATATTTTATTTTCGAGACTTGAAAATCAAATACTTACAATAAAAAAAACAGAAAAAATATTTATTGTGTTAGTAAAATGTCAGTTGCAGTTACTTATTACATCCCCTTGTATTGACGCCACTCTATGCCGCTGTTCTCTTCACCTATCACAATCACAATACTTCCCTCACCTATCGGTGTGACAAGTAAAGCATCCCATAGTTCGAAAGTTTTCACATCTCACTACTTTCAATATCAATATTATCATTTAAAATAAGGCCTAGTTCCTTTACACGGAAGAGCCATGGATGTAATATTATAATTACTATTATATTACTATTACGAAGATAGTTACAAGACTAGGATCAAAACTATTTTACAATAAACACTAAAGCACTAAGCTTTAATTGCGCATGAACCTTGAGTTGATGTCAGTTTTTTACACTTCAATATAGATGTTCTTGTCTGATAAACTTAACTTTCCGGAACTATGCTTGCGTGATATCATCGCAGTCGCCCTAACTGAAGTGCACCGATGGAAATGACTAATAATAACGTTTCCGAAAGCACTTACACACTACACGGTAAAAGTATATGATATAAAAAACAAGGAACGTCGAATCAACTGACGTTATAACTTTATTCTTATGCGCCGACGACGTGAATCGTTATCACAATGACAGATACATCAATTTTTGTATTCATTACGTTACAATCAATGTACATTAAGACAATGACCACCTCGCATCGCGCATCGATTCATGTTTAATGATCACTAACGCAAGCAACCGAAATACATTAGCTTACGGATGCTTTTAATTCATTATAAAAGTAAATAGTTGCCATGAATTTATGATCGCCGGTTATGAATATTACGAACAAAAACAGCTAATTGTAATACTAAAGTCAGTGGTGATTATCCTATGGCTTACCACCATATCATACATACCACCATAAGTAAAACCTTTTCATTGCTGATTTAAATAATGGATAATGTTTGTTATTTTTTTTTTTCAAAGTATCGAAGGCAAAGAAGTTATTCCTATTAGTTTAGGCGCAATTGTTTAATAATTTCCAAGTGTTGATCCAATGAACGCTTACATTATATTGATGGAAAGATAGTCATTTCTAGATGTTTTGCAATCATATTTCAATATCGGTTCTTTCACTGGTTCAATGTATTGAATAAGGAATCATTGTAATAATAAAGGGTGAATAGAATTAAATAATCTGCAAAAATAAAACTATGCGAACTAAGCTACAATTTATCACCAAAATAAATCTTTAAAAATATCTGAAAAAATGTTTGCTCGAGATAACTATAACAAGAATAATAAAATCTGTCGCTATTTTAACTTAAATTGAATACTATTACACTGCTTAATATAATTGGGAATTACGTTATAAATGCTGTAAATCTGATAGAATGACTGCTTAAAATACTCGTGGTAGGTAATACTTAGGTAGCGACAGCGACATCAAACGTATGTACATGTACATCTGTTCTATATTTAATTTTCCTATAAAGATACACTGGATTTGTTTCAGTTATTATTCTATAGTACAAACAGATGCCATGTAATGTATATGAACAACAAGAATAAATAAATTATTAATTGCATCTACATTACATAAATCTTGAGGAATTTTGAATTTTCCTTTTTTATCCGGTACTATGTTGTTTTCTTTTTCAAAGATTTGCAACAGGTCTTGCTATCAGACCTGCTGTAAAGATTTTCAAAATAAGCCCTTTTTTCTTCCTGGTCAGATTTAGTTGTATAATTTCTCATCATTTTATAGAAATTCCAGTGCACGATATTTATTTCATTCTTCTAATGTTTGCCAGTGCTTTATCCCTAATCTTTACCATAGTTCCAATAACGTCAGTGAGCCAGGGTGCATGTGGTTTATTTTGTACAACGAACAGTAATGAGAGGAGCATGCGGAAAAAGTATAGGAAGATGTTAACATGTAGGGCGCAGAAAGGGATAAATCAGGGGATAAATATTCTATTTGTGATTTAAATTTGAAAATTGAAATTTGAAATATCAAGGCATACTCTTAAATTAAAAATCTCAACTGAGCGACAACGAATGCTCTTATAGAATCAAATTTTGATAGATAAGCGAATGTCCTGATACCAAAGATTACAAAATTATCCTTTCAATTTGTAATTATGCAGAAGTTCGATAAAAATCGAGATAAAAATACAAAAAGAGAGGAAAGGAAACAATCGCATGGACTTCGAATAATTGCTCTTAAATTATCTGCAGGAAAAACTTACTTGTGCTTTGTTCAGTCATGCAATGGTATGAAGAACGGTTAGTTTTCTAAAGATTAGTTAGTGGTTATTTGTAGTTATTCAGTAATGCATCATAACATTTATAATTAGCACATAACTGGAAACTGACTATTAGTGCAGTTGAAATAATTATTAGTGAAGCGTGTAGCTGCACTAGGAATAAACGCCATTTCAAAGAGGATTTATTATATTTCTCGGAATTTTTACAATTAGTTAAAAAAATAAGTAAAATAATATTAAGGGACTTATGAACTATAACTCTAAATTACAAGATTCACATTTTCGTGTTATCTTAAGCTGAAAACCAGTTATCAAAATTGGAAAATATACAAAAAAACATTTAATAGTATTTTTTAATCCTTTCATGTAATTCGTAGAAATTGAATAATATGTGCAAATGTAAATTTATTTTTCTGCAAAAATATCATAATTTTAACTATGGTCACTTGGTACTCTAATTTGTATGCATCTTTCTACTAAGTTATTTGCTTTCTTCCATTTTAACGGGCTTTTGTTTATTTTCCATGGCCTGCTAGGTTGCTTACACGCAGCAAAATTGAAAACTACGGATTTGACTGAAAATTTGAAATAAAATGAAAACTAAAAAAGGCCCATGTTGACAATCCTATATATTGTTGGAAAGGTTATCATATTTTACATTTGACGGTATAAAAAAATTAGGCATTTCCTTTGAAATAGTCAAGTTACCTGTGATTGAAACTTCCTTAATTAATTTCTTCAAGTACAAAAATAATTCAAATTCGACCGTCTCACCTAAGGTGATGCATTTCACGCCAAGTCGCACCACAAAGTCACCGCCTTCTAAGTTTTATAATAGCTGCTATATTCAATTTTTTTCTGATACCTACTTATACCAAAAATACTGATTTGCGCCTAAACGGTTCGTTAAAAATTCTATATATGAGACATAAAGTCATACTAAAATTCACCAAGAAATCCGAAAATGCAATAATGTATAGGAGGTTCTATTAAAAAAAATTAGGTTTGATATGAATCACCCTGCACAGACGTCAAAATTTAAATAAAAATATTTTATGGTTGCAGCCCTCAAGGCAGGGGCGCCGGGTTTTGAAAATGCTCATGGGTGCTCCGCCTTTTTAATGACAGAGCTACCTATATTTTTAGTTATTTATTTCAGTATTAGCCTCACCTTCCTCATGAATCCTTCCATCTATACCTATTGGTGAACACCGCACAAAAATCTGTTCAGTAGTTCAAATGAACTACTATAATCTGTTAGCTGACAGTTTAAAGAAACATCCAATCAGGTATCAGATTTAGGAAAAATTTGAGAGATTATCTTGTGGGGAAATGTTTTTATAGCCTGGAGGAGTTTGTTGATACGACGTAAACTTAGCATTACATTTTAGAGGTAGGTACCTTATGTGAAAATGAATGGAATTTGGCACTTATATTGATCACGTCATAGGACAGATATACCAAAAAATACTACTAGCAACCAAATTAATTTCAAAAGCAGCGATAAAGTGAATTTGTTATCTACTTGGTGACATTTTTATTGGCGATCAATCTATCGAGAAGTACTACTCAAAAGGGAGGACAAAATCTAGGAAAGCGAAGCTGCGCGCGGAAGTCTAGTTACTGCTAAAGATGAAATAATATCACTATTATTCAACGGACAAACGAAAACACAGGATATTCAGGAAAAATGATTTATTACATTACACGGCAATTTGATGTGTGCACTTAAATTAACAAACATTTTTTATTATCTTAGACATTATTTTTTATTCGATGCGGACGTATTTTGACGAACTACTGCTGTATTTATAAAAATGTCGATTACGTTTTCTAGTTCCAAATCATCTGCTATTTCTCTGTTTACATGCACTACCATGTAATTGCTATTATTTAGCCTTTGCTGAGTTCTTAAATAAGTCTTTATCCTTCGTAATGCTAAAAATGACCTTTCGGCGGTACATGTCAATACTGGAATAGTTAAAAATGATTTTTAATAATTTGGTGACTTCAGGTATCATATCTTTGGTAGATGCGCAAGTATTTGCGAATGAAACAACAGCCTCCACATTATTGAATTTGTAGTTTTTTGTTTGCGCAATATCTAAAAGCATATTTCTTATCTTTAGTAAAGCGCTGTTCAATACAGCCTACGACTTTATCTAACACTTCAAAATACGTTTTTTGATAAAAGTCAGCTGCATTAGAAAATTTGTGCGGTTCGCTTGTACCCTTTTAGGTATTCTCTGTATTTTTGGAGTTTTAGGTTCATCCAATTCCAAAATACGAGCTAAATCTACAGCAAACTTTGGAACGATATAACTTCCTTGACTGTATTAATATTATCAACGGCTTTTTGCAGATGCAGAGATGTCTTCTGTATTGTAGCATTCAAAGCTTCATTACGACCAAGAATTTCTATCAGTAATTTCATGATAAAAAGAGATTCGAAAGACTGAAGCTGAGAATGAAAATTATTTTAGATAGGTACATAGTCGTGGATACTCGGCACCCACTATTTACCTCTCGTGGGTGCTGGAGCACCCGAGCACCCACGGAGTCGGCGCCCCTGCCTCAAGGCCCTCTACAGGTGACAGGTTTGAATCTGTGAAAACCACAGATTGATATTGAGAATCTTATATCGTTAGAAAGACAATAAAATTTTACATTTGATTCTGTAAACCAAAATAGGCATTCCCATTTGAACGAATCAAGTTATCTGCGATTGAAGTTTCCTTAATTATTAATCTACTGATTTCTCCAAGTACAAAAAGAATTCAAATTTTGCCGTCTAACCTAAGGTGGCTCATTTCATGCTTAGTCGGCAAAGTCACGGCCTTCTAAGTTTCATAATCGCTGCGATATTCAATTTTTTTCTGATACCTACTTATACAAAAAATGGTGATTTGCGCTTAAGCGGTTCGTTCAAAGGTCTATGTATGATATATAGAGTCACACTAGAATTCACCAAGGAATCCAAATATGCAATAATATATAGGGGTTCCATTGAAAAAAATGTAAGTTTGATATGAATCATCCTGTATAAACGTCAAAATTTAAGTGAAAATATTTTAACGTTATAGCCCTCAAGGGTCCCTACCATGATCAAGTGATAGATTTTTGAAATTCGTTTTAGTAAGTCCACAATCTTCCGTCACTCACTATTGGCCCACCCTGTATACTTCTGTATATTGAAGCGCAGACTTGATAAGATCACGTTTTAGAAGTCACTTTTGACGTTTTTGGACTTCCAAACATGCACAAATGAACCATCACCGGAAATAGTTCACATACAGCTGGTGTAATAGACGTGGCATCAATATGAAGTTTGCTAAAATACCGATCGCTCTCAGTCTATAATAGATACATTTGCTGCAGCGAGCGGGTGTTAAACACTCGCAGATATAAATTGCTTCAAATTGATGATTTAACATTTTAATAAGATACAAATATATTATTTTCCAGGTAGAGATCCCTAAGCAACCACCATGCTATCCCGATGAGACTAACGCTGTTCCCCAGCCATGAACTGGTACAGACGATTGATGATCTTCGTGACGTTCTTCATCTCCTGTGCAGCCATGGCTTTGCTGGTGGCCGCTTTGGGTACCAAGCACTGGGCGGATGCCAGAGCCAAAAGGGCCAAGAACCCAGCTGAGAGCGATGGAAGGATACACTTCGGGCTCTTTGAGGGTAGAAAAGAGCTGAATGTCGCGTACGGATGGAGAACGTACGAAATAAACGGTGAATAGATTTATACATAGATACACAAGGTGGCGGAAAACCAAGTACCCTATGGAATGTTATCATGGTTTCGTTTGTAGTTGAGATCTGTTCGAGTTTTTCTGTCAGTTGCAAAGTAGATTCTTGGGAAATTAATGAATCGATAATCGCCTCGAGAAAGTGCCGAAATCGTAATATTTTTATCAAAATAATTCATCGATTATCCTAGTTCAACGAGAATACCATATAAAATGTGGAAAACGCGGTATACTAGCTGCAAACACATTTCTGCGACTAGCGACAAATTTCCAACAAAGTGGATCTACATCTAATAAACTGCATATTGTCAGACCTCGTACTACTCTTTCAAGGGATAATACAGACCGCTTACGTAGAGATGTGATAGAAAGGCACATCATCAAGACATCAAGAAGAAAACGATTTTCACAATTAAACATTAACCAACGTTCATTGCAACGAATTTTGATGAAAGATTTTCACTTGTTCCCCTACAAAATACAAGTAACCCAGAAAATTGTGCCTTTAGAATTTGAAAAACGACTTCAATATTGTAATGCTATCGTATAAACCTTGAAAATAAAATGGAAGATTTTTTAAACAAAATCATAATGAGCGACGAAGCTCATTTTTGTTTGGATGGAGCTGTGAATAAGGAGAATCGTCGCTTCTGGGGTAGTGAAAATTCAGAAATTATACACCAGCAACCGTTACCGAGCCAAAAGTGACCGTATGATGTGGCGTTAACGGTAGAAAGACGTTAGGGCCTTATTTTTACCACTAACTGAAGAGAGCGTATGCAGAGTCTCTGTCTGTCCGTAAACAAAAGATAGCCAAAACTATGGACGCTAGAGAAAAACTAAATACAGATGCGGAATCAGCATGAAACACCTAGTCCGGGAAAAGTCCTCCGATTTTGTCAATATCGCTTCCGATACCAAGGTGAGAGTGCCGTTTGAATTTACTGAAGTAAATTTTTTCCTACTTTTTTGGGGACGATTGGGAATCGGGGAATGCTGTTGGATTTGTTAATTCCGAAAATGGAAGAACTTAGTCAGGAAGATATTTGGTATCAACAAGTTGGTGCCACAGCACGCACGGCCCCTGAGGCAATAGCCATTTTGAACAGAATTTTTCCTGGACGCCTTATCTATACGCCTATATTGCATATCCGCCAAGGTTTGCAAATTTAACTGTTCCATACTTTTGGTTCTGGGGTTCAAACATAGAGCGTTTAAAAATAATCCCTGAAGCACGAAAAGACAACATCTGGGAAGAAATTGACAAAATGTCACCCGAAATGTTGGAGAAAGTTATGAAAAATGCTTCAAAAAGAGCTCATTTTTGCATTAATGCTGGGGGTGGCAATTTGGTCGATATTAATTTTAGTGTGTAAAAAACAAATTTTTAGAGTTGAAATGAATATTTTTCATTTATATGACCTTTTTAATTAATCTTACATTTATATAAAAAAATAAAGTGCTGACTTTATTTTGCGCCACCTTGTATTTGCGTTGAACAGCTAATGTCCATATATTTCGGCGAATTGTGATAGATGGCAACAACCATACGTCTTTGTTTTTGCAATCAAACGTTTGTTATTTAGTTATTCAAAGCATATATACAGACGTACCACATATTCTACACAGGGTGTTTCTAATTGATACGTAATATTTAAGAGTAAGTATTTGGTGAAACTAAAAGGGGGGGTGCAAGCCCCTTGTCCATCAAGTTATAGCCCTTAAAAATTAGGACAAACCATTGTTTTTATTCAATATATTCTCTCCTATAAATTAGAAAAATTATAAGCCTAAATAAAGACGCATAGTGGCATCTGCTCGAAGAAGCAGAAGCACTCTTGGAAGATGATCCTTTACAAATTAGGCAAGACATGTGATGCATGCATGATGCGGACTAGTCAGATCATTTTACCAACCGTCGCCGCATTTAGATTGAAGCTTATCCAAATCGTTGGACAGATCGCGGATGTCCCCGCCTTTGGCAATCTCCAAACCTGAATCCGTTGGATGTTTGTACATGGAGTTTCCTTGAAACGTTGACTTATGAGACTCTCCCGCAAAATATCGATAATTTAACGACTCGCATTTTCATTTTTCATAAAATAAGCTATTTAGTTAGAAAAAATACAAAGACATTTAAGTGTTGCTATTTGTTTTATTTTTGTCGTTATTAATTATCGGAAAATCAAAATAATCAAAAATTTATAAATTTGATGATATTGCTGAGTCCAAACTGCAATAGTTTCCAGTAAATAACAATCGCTGTGTGAAAATGGGCAGTAATTTTATTTTTTGTTGAAACTAATTTGAATCACTTTTCACAAAAAATACATAATATAAGACAGACATTCATAAACACATAAATAAGTTTTTAAGCAACATAACGTGTGGGTTGATTTTCTCACCCCCATATATTAACATATCAAAGATTCAAAGACTGCCTGATACTGCCATTTTATTAGCTAAATGCATTTGTGAATTCAATTATTCTATATAGGAGGTATTGTATAAAAATAATGTTTTGTCCAATTTTAAAGTTTTAAAAAGGCAACAAAGACCTGCAATTTTTATGTCTGCAGCATCTATACACTATCTATTGAAATAAAGTAAGCACTTATACTTCCTACACGGGTAGGTGAGGGGAAGTATTGTAATCGCGAAAATTTTTGAGTTCGGGGTAACATACTTTTTGAGTGTTTTATGGTATCTATATAACGAAAATTCACGTCACCCATCTCCGTCGGTTTGTCTGTCTTTTGGCGTTTTTCTACCCTCGTAATCTCAGTAACCGCTACCTGAATTGTGATGAAACTTAGGTATATAGCGATATGCTGTGGGATCGTAGTAGGCAATGATGCTATAAAGAAAATCGTTGCATGGGCAAAAAAATTCAAATGCTTCTGAGCATTTTGTACTTTTTCGGGTGGGAGTGAATTTGGCGTGGTTGGGTGGTAGTGGTTTTAAAACTGAAAAATTTGTGTAATCATAGAAGGCAGTCCATTGACCTGTGAAAAAAGACCTAGCGGTATAATACATTTTTTTAGGTCCATCCGAATATTGCTTTGCATACATATGAGTATTGCTTTAGATCGTAACGTGGAAACAATTGAATTGATTTTAAAGGAATTTCGACACAGCATTATTAACACGTTGGAGATGGAAAACGCATATGGTTTTTGGAAATCGTGTCACTTGCGACGCAGCAACAATATAAAAACTAGAAACATAAAAACAGCCCAAACATTGTTTTTAGGCGTTTCTATGAAAGTTTATGAAAACACAACAACAAAACTTTTGACAAAAAGATAATTTGAAATAAGTGATAATGATTTTGAAAGCTTAAAGGACACAAAGTGCTTTTCGATGTTATTAAATCCAAAAGGAGGGATATATATTTATACGTCAGTTTAGCTAAGATCAGGAGCAAATGTAATAACACACAGGACTACAGCGAAACAAAACCGCATCCCATTCGATGTCGAAGAACAAACCATAAAAACACAGGGAAAAACCTATAGCCCGTTCCTTGGTTTGTAGAGCATTGATCAGATTCTTTTTTGAAGCATACCTACCCATACAGATTACAATCAAGTTTTTCAAGGATAGCGTCGCTACGAAAAACATAGTTATTCTACATATAAGAAAAGTGATTGATCTGACGATGTGTTTTGCCTTTTAGGTACCTATACTTATAACAACACGTTTTCACCTAATCATGTGATTAGATTTAAAATGCAAATATTTGCTGGTGTGTCCTGGTTTTCAGTATACCACAATTGAGGGTTTAAATAAAAAAAATTTTTGTCATAAATGGAAAGATCATATATATATATATAAGTTTTATAACAAAACTGTTTTTGTTTTCTTTTTTTTCGCAATAATTCAAAAGTTGTATCAAAATAAAAATGGGTTTTTGAATCCAGTACCGAAAACACGCCGATGACTCCCGAGCCGTGTGACGTCACCATGGCGGTCAGGATCCTGTTTGACCAACGACGTCCTACTCCGATACTAGATTCTAGATTCCCAGCCAATCGTGAAAATACTTACTGGTAACTAGTGTATATTTGTTGCAACATAGACGATGGATGAAGTTTGCAGCTCGAGACTAAGTCTACGATCAAAATAAATATGTTTTTGAATGTTTGAGGTCAGATTACAGATTCCAGTAAGTAAGTACCTAATCAAATATGTTTCGTTGAAAAGATCTCCATTGAGGAGATATTTGATTAGGAGGATGGCCTAGTTGTTAGAGTGTCCGATAGTGGATTTCAGGGTCTTTGGACCGAAACCCAGGCCTTCCAACTTTTTTTTTATTTTTTTATCAAAAAATTTATTGATGTGCTTTTTGCACTTGTTACGCATATTTTTTCTACGATCAACATAAATATGTGTTTGAATCAAATTTTGTTAGATATTTATATTACTTGAGCTGCACAGTGCTGTTAAATTTTTATGAAAATTTAATTGTTAAACGTCATTGCCCAACCAACTATTACATTAAAAAAAAATAATGGCGATTGATATTGACGGACAAACCTCATTTCCACGGTTTTTTTTAATTGCTCACCGCCTCCTGTACTTATTGTTTGCACTGTGCAGTGCAAGTAATATGTCTAATAAAATTTGATTCAAACACATATTTATGTTGATCGTAGAAAAAATGTGCGTAACAAGTGCATCAATAAATTTTTTGATAAAAAAATAAAAAAAAACTTGGAAGGCCTGGGTTTCGATCCAAAGACCCTGAGATCCACTATCGGACACTCTAACCACTAGGCCATCCTTCAATTGAGGAGATCTTTTCAACGAAACATATTTGATTAGGGACTTACTGGAATCTGTTATCTGGCGTCACCTTCAAACATTCAAAAACATATTTATTTCGATCTTAGACTTTCCTTTCGAGCTGCAGGAGTAGTACGTCGTTGGTCAAAGGAGCATCCTGACCGCCATGGTGACGTCACACGGGTTGGGGAGCCGTCGGCGTGTTTTCGGTACTCGATTCAAAAACTCATTTTTATTTCGATATAACTTTTGAATTATTGCGAAAAAAAGAAAACAAAAACAGTTTTGTTATGAAACTTATAAATGATCTTTCCATTTATCACAAAACAAAAATTTTTCTTAATTCAAAACCTCAATTACAAAATGTCCAAGAAGTAGTACTAGTATAGCTGTGGGGCAGCCGCGCCTGGCAAGTATGTCCCAGTAGGCCCTTTTTGCCATCCCCGAATATAACCCCTCATCCACTATTATACCTGCCTCTCCCTCCCTGCCAAACCTTCCAGACCTTTTAACAAAGGCCAGTATGTCGGCCCAGCTTAGGGAAGGTAATTCCTCTGGCTAGAGCCTATCAGATCCAAAGATCTCATATCTCATCCCACCTAGCAGCTCCGTTCCGTTCTGATGGCCAATCGGCCTTGGTTCCGTAACCATGCTGACCTAGATGTGTTCAGCCCCCGGCTATAAAATCCTTAGCTTGTGCCCAAGAATGGACGCTACATTTATTTCTGCTGCTGCTGTAAGTTTCATATTTATATTGGTTTTTACTTCGATTTTTCAATTTTGAGACAATACGCTTTT
The DNA here is from genome assembly GCA_951848785.1 of Callosobruchus maculatus. Classification (NCBI taxonomy): domain Eukaryota; kingdom Metazoa; phylum Arthropoda; class Insecta; order Coleoptera; family Chrysomelidae; genus Callosobruchus; species Callosobruchus maculatus. Next base: position 2,012,021 of record CATOUR010000038.1, on the reverse strand, counting down.
TGGGCGTTTTATGGTATCCACGTCACACATTTTTGTTAATCTGTCTATCTATTGGCGTCTGATTGTGATGATGATGAAATTATGACACCATATTACTACCGTGGAATAAATGGTAACAGTGTACCTATCGTTATTGGAACTCTTGCCAGTGGCGGAGGAGAAATCAACAAAAAACCCAAAGTTTCAAAATAGAGGAACTCAAAATGTTTTGTTACCACCGATGTGTGGGACGTACTGAGTCAAGACACTTGACGCCATTCTTGTGCTATTTATTTCGCCTAAAAATTATGTTTAGCCATCCAATGAATGTGGCAAATACTTAGACAACATAGCACTAACGGATTTAAGGCATACGTTCAATAAGTCTGTCGCCTTTTGTTTGGAAACCTCTGATCTAGAATTTTTTACCATACGGACGTTATTCAGCTAAGCCAAAATATAAAAATGAAGGGAAGTGGTGATCTCCGGTTCAACGCTCAGACCACCTCGATGTACCGAGCGTGAGCTCAGCCAAGCATGAAGTGAAGGCTATTTCATTTGCATATCATCATCAGTGTTGCGTTTCTCGAACCTTTTCGTGTGCTCTTTCTTATTTTTTTTCACTTCAGCAGTCACAAAATACTTATATTTCGCGGCTACTATAGAAAAAATACATTGCGTGAGAAAATGGACAGTAAATCCTAATAAAATTGATAAGATGCATATTTATATTTCGTTTTGCTATCGTTGTCTTATAGAGCATAGCTATAGCTGGTTTTCTTCAAACTTCCAACTGCAACCTGTGTAGTATTATGCTGTCTTTCTGTGTTTGTATAACATGATTCACACAAGAGGTGTGTCTAGATTCTCTTCTTTAGCTTCATTTATAACATCTTCCAGTGACATTCTCACAAACTTTCCCTGGAGAAGAGATCGAATGATCACGAAAGCTTTGAGTAAAGTTTGCCATTTATTTGCAGCTACCCAGCTATTCAGCTCTAGTTTTATTCTATATACCGGATGTCCCAAAATTTCCTTGGCACGATATTCTTGTAACAAAAAAAAAAAAGGTTCAAATGAAAACTGGATAGTACTTTTGAAAGTACAATAGGGTCTAGGTCTCATGATTTCAAAACATTACTTCAACCCTTAAAACTCATCCCTACGTTTTTTTCAAATAGCACCCAATAGTTTTTCCTCTCAAATTTGGTCCTTATTTTATGTACCTTGTAAATGAAATAAGTATTTATTTGAGGCGTAATATTTTCGTAACAAAAAAGTATAAAAAAGTAGACTAAATAGGTCTTTCAAAAGTATTGATATAAATATGCTCTCGAAAATTTTTTTTACTTCATGCTCTAAAACTTGCCCTCACCTTTTTTCAAATAGCACTTCATAACTTTTCCTACATAAATGAGGCTATTATTTTATTTAAAATTTTGTGGTGCGTTTGATTCCATACACAAACCAATTTTTTTCGTAAAGTCTTAAGGAGAAGATAAATAAAATAGGGATTTGTTTGAGGCGTAATATTTTCGTAATAAAAAATGGTAAAAAGGACGTTCGGTACCTTTTGAAACCCACTTAGTTCCCTTGTTTATCCTTTTTTTTTGAAAAAAATAGGCGTCAAATTCTTTTTATTTATATAGGATGCCCCAATAAGAACGATAGGAAATAAAAATTAAATAAAACAACAACGGCTTGAGATATCAAATTATTTTTGGCTTTATTTTGAAGCTACATCCATGACATTATACATGGAACAAAACATCATTCAAATGTCTGCCTCGGGCTCCCTGGCAGTGCTTCAAGTGGTCGATCCCATTTCGGATGACATTTTGGAGCATTTGCGGCGTTATGGCGTTGATGGCTGCTCGAATATTGTTTTCGAGAGCATCCAAAGTGGCTGGGGGGTAATATCGATATTGTCGATCTCTGGCCACAAAAATTCATCCAACATCGGTCAATAGCGTGGCCCATTGGTTGTAAGGTCATTTCGAAAGAAATAAGGACCGATGATGCCGCCATGACATAATCCGCATCACACATTCAATTTTTTCGGATACTGGACCACTTCTTCGGTCGTTTGTTGATTGTTCACAGCCAGTAACGACAATTCTGCTTGTTGACACAGCCACTTAGGTAAAAATTGTCTTCGTCTGGGAAGATGATTTTTTTGGACAAAATGATGACATTCGTCCAACATCTGTAGCGCCCAATTTGCGAACCCACGACGACGGCCTATGGTCGTCCGGCTTCAATTGCTGCGTTAGTAGTAATAATTCAGAGAAGAATTATTACTCTGAGGTACGATCTTATACGGGTGCAGTCCCAAATCTAAACGCAAAATTCGTCGAGTTGTCTCTTGGAAGAGGCCCAATTCCGCGGCTCGGTGTCGATACAACAAATTTGGGTCGTCGTGAACACTGACGGCTACGGTGGCGATATTTGCTTCACGTCGACGAGTTCGCATTCGGGTTTGTTTCCTTTGGTCCAATAGAGTGTACTCACGCTCAAACTTTTTCACGCTGCGACGAATTGCCTGCTCACTGAAGCCATGATGAGGGTCGAGTTCACGACGAAATGCTCGTTGCGTATTTACAATTGAGCGGGAATTTCCGTAGTACTTTTTTATAATTTCCAAACGATCAGCAAGCGTGAAACGGTCCACGATGAATTGTCAAACCTTACTGAACATCTTGACTGCTGGATGACGTTTGTACCGTTAACCGTCTAGATATCCCTATTAGGGCCGGTTTCTCAATGTCCAGTTAAATATTTATCTGGAAGTTAACAGGCAGCTGTCAGATAAATTGTTTAAACAATTGAAGTTTAAGTTTGCGAATTCACGTAAATCTTATCTGACAGTTGTATCCATAGAAACGCTAACTGGCAGATGCCTATCTGACACTTAACTGGACATTGAGAAACCGGCCCTTAGAAAACCTATCACTTCTATTGGGGCACCCTATATTATGCTTATGATTTTACGAAAAAATTAGTTTGCGTATAACATCAAAGGTACCACAAGACTTTTAATAAAATAATGGAATCATTTATGGAGGAAAACCTATAAAGTGCTATTTAGAAACAAAAAGTTTGGGGTGATTTTTCGAGGATGATATACAACCAAATTTTTTGAATGTTATTATAGATCATATAGTACCTTCAGAATCACAACTCAGTTCTTGCTTGAATCGTTTTCCGTTACGAAAGTATCACGTGTCAAGGAAATTCTGGGACATCCGGTATAGTAAGTCAGTCTACGTTTGTTTTAATAGTCGGCGAGTCTACGTCATAATGCCCACGTAATGGAATGCACGTGTAAGGTGTACATACATGGGCTCCCAGTTGTGATCCTATGGCAAGTTCCGCATTTATTGGGGCAGGGAAATAGAACCGACTTTTTTTCAACTGTACGGAGCGTGTTCGACAACACCACAGTCTGTCAGGTCCATTAAACTCGTTATGATATAACTGAACTTCGGTTAATCATGCCGTGTTATAACTGTCTGGGAAATGAAATATGCATGTAAATGCACCAATGCGGTAAATTATTCGAGGTTTTCAAGTGTAATCAAGGTTCAGTCACTGGAGAAATACCTACACTAAGGTGCAAAATTTATGTAACATGCTGCATTTTGTGAATATCATTTTTATATATTTTTCTAGTAAACAATCCCACAGTATCGACTTGCATATATTTTGTTTTGTTAATAATAGCTACTTGACTTGTTGTGGAGGATTAATGAAAATATTCTTGTATGGCGTCCTATAAAAAAAATATCGTCACTAAGAACTGTACATTTCCAATGACTTTTCTAATCAGCAATTTAGGTACATTTTATCTCAAGACTTGACTCAATATACGATATATATGTATGAACTTCATTCAGTTTTGTTGACAGTATTTTTTTACTTAAGGCTTTACTGGTTCTCACCTTGAATTTGCCAACAGTACAGATACAAATATCTGCCTTGTTTAAGATTTCGTAGTCACCTCATTTAGGAAGTTAGTTTTAAAAAAAAAGGAAAGGCTGAGTTCTGGTACAACAATCATTCAAAATAACAAGTGAAAAATTGGTTACTAAATATAGTTGTATGAGCATATTTCTTTATCTTCATCTTCTAATTATTATCACTTCTTTATTGTGTAGTATAGAAACTTTATATCATTTTACTCTGTACCGTTTTTGAAAAGTGTTTACTGGACTATGGTTTTGACCTTGCCACATTAGTTATATAATTTTTACGTGCCGTGATTATAGACTGCAGAGATCTAGATGACTCACCCACATAGCATTTGCCTACAAATGAAAACTCCAAAACCGAACTATGTAAAAGCAAGGAAAATATTGAGAGCAGGCGACAGAAAGGTTCCGTCGCCTGCTCTCACATGCTTCTCATGTCTGGTAAACGTGTTCAGATAGAAGCACATAACTAAGCAGAAAGATACAAACAAACTAAAGTAAAGGGGCAAGGTTATAAAAATTCCCTACAGCCAATGAACTCTAACTAGAAACAACGCCGGTAAGATCTCTAAGGTCAAAGAGAAGCTGAAATTCGTCAGAAATGAATAATTTTTACGGCTTACTAGCTACTGCAATGTATTATAGATTAAAAATTTCCAAAGCCATTACACTTTCAGCGATAGCTACTAGCAGTCTAATATCTTCAGCACGAAATTTCACATTTAATAATATAAAACAATAGTGATTTCAGTCAAAATCAAAAGTAACGATACCTCTGACTGTCCCGCTGTAGGCCTTCTAATTTTTCAGTATCTATTAGCTAGATCGCAAAAAAAAGATACAGACAAATCAGATTTTAATTTTTTGCCAGGCAAATTATGTTTTATAATCTGATTGGATTAGATGTATTACCTCTGTTTTTTCTGATTAGACTTGATTTGTTGTAAGTCATTTTTATTATTTTAACTGTTTACTCTGGTTCGTCTGTATCTTTCTGCTAAGTTAGTTGTTTTCTTCCACCTAAATAGTTTTTTGTTTGTATTTCATGGGCTGCTAAGTGGCTTATAGGTGCGAAAAATTGAAAAACACCGGTTTGGTTGAAGATTTGAAATTAAATGAAAACTACCAGAGATTGATACAAATATTAAATTCGACCGTATAAAAATAATTAGGCATTCCCATTTGAAAAAATCAAGTGAATTGATTGAAGTTTCCTTAATTAGTCTACCGATTTCTCCAAGTACAAATGTAATTCAAACTTGAACGTCAAACCTAAGTTGACCAATTTCAAGTTTAGTCACACGGCAAACTCACAGCCGTCTAAGTTTTATAATCGCTGCGATATTCAATTTTTTTCTGATATCTACTTATATCAAAAATTGTGAATTGCACCTAAACGGCTCACTTCAAGTCCCAGGTGTGATACATAAAGTCACACTGGTCGTAATCTAAATATTCAATAATATTTACAGAGTGTTCCATTTAAAAAAATCATATCTTTGATATGGCACGCTTTTATTAGAAACCCTGTATAAAAGTCATTATTTTTAAAATGTAGTCCAACTCGACCTACATACATTCGCAAAGTTAATTTTCTAAAAAGTGTTATGGTTTGGTCACAAGAGTCCGAGGCGTTGAGCTTGACTCAGCCTGTATAAAAAGAAAATAGAAAATACCTATACCTACCCATTGGATACTGTCGGCACCTGTGCCCTGTGCCAACATAATGAATAAATCGAAGTTGAACCGATACAAAGGCGACGCGCAAAAAAGAAAAGTAAGTTATCCATATAGTTTGTTAGTGCTATGTCTATGTGCTACATGGCTACAATTTACCGAGATAACTATTTTAAGGCTGCTGAATATAAATTAAAAGCAGTGAAAAATTGCCCAAAATAAGTTCTTTAAGCAAACCTAGCGCTCCGCTTGAAAAGGATTGCACTGAAAGTAGTTCTGATTACTAAGCAAACGCAAACATTGAGAGCAGTGCTGATACTGTAAGCGGGACTCATGACGTACTTATAAAAAAAAGTGTATAGTGGTTTCTTTTGTTATATCGGGAATATAGTTTCATAAATAATAGTATTTGCATTTTATTTATAAAGGGCCCCTTAAAATTATGAGCCCGGGCCCCATGAAAGCTTAATCCGGCTATGGAGAGGATGCACAATGGGCCAGTTGTGGCCTAAGTGCAGTGGGACTCCTCACCCTCTCCACTTTACAGATACAGATCCTGCGTTGAAAATAATTTATTTTCAGTAATTTACAAATGCACGTCAATACTAGCAATTATAAGAATGTATCACTCGAAAATTAGAAAGCGTTACTTCGTGTTACTGAAATTACATCTATGTTTTGTTCCTTTAATTAGAGTTTCACGTATATTTGTACATACCAGTATTCTTCTGGAAATACCGGTTGTTAAACGATAACTAAGTTCCGCAAGATAATCCAATTAACAAATAAATTAAGAATTAACTAATTGCAAACTTCTAAATAACGAGGTGCCAATGTATTTACCATTTCAAAAAAAAGTAGGAAAGAATTTACTTGAGTAAATTCAAACGGCGCTTTCACTGTGGAATTTGTTGGTATACAAATTTCAAAGTTGTTTTTTAAACCGGAAGCGATACTGACAAAACCGGATTTTTCCCGGACTAATTTTTTTCGTGGTGATTCCGAATCTGTTATCTTTTGTACAAGGACGGACGTACGGACAGAGGCTATGCATAATCTCTCTTCAGTGAGAGCTAATCTTGTTCTAAACATTATAGAGCTTAAACAAAATACGTGCAAATGATATCACCAATATAAAAAGAACAAAAGTCGTCTATAGTTTGGGGATCGATCTCTTGACCTTTGGATAACAAAACAGAAACTTTACCATTCCACCACGGAGCCTTTACATTTCATTTCTTCATTCATTAATACAGGAACACATAAAACCATTTTGTAATATCATTCATGATTTCAAATGGTACCAATAAAAAAATAATGATATTGACAAAAGCGGATTTTTTCCCGAACTAGCTTTTTTATGCTGATTTCGAATCGGTATTTAGTTTTTTTCTAGCACCTGTAGTTTTGGCTATCTTTTGTATACGGACGGACGGACAAACAGAGACTATACATAAGCTCTCTTCAGTGAGAGCTAAAAATGGGAGTCATGCTGATGAAATTGTTGATTCTCATCCGTTGACCTGCGGCGACCTGCTCAATGGACACTCTCGTCAATTTCTGATGACCAGTTGGATGTATTTATCAATTTCATTGCAAACGCTACGTATGACTAGTATATCATCCTGAGTTAATATCTCTAATACTTTTCTGTGTTCAGCAAACATCCTTCCTCTGCAGTTTTATCTCAGTTAACATTCTTTCGAAAAAGCTACTTAAATTAGTCGGACAAATAAAGACCTTTCTCTCAACTTTGACTCGACGTCCATGACCCTGGTCTTTTTGGCTTCAGCAATTGCGTTGTCCAAGTCCTTTTTAAATGATGCATTTTCAGCCTCTATCTGAGTTAAACTCTGTTTGAGCATTGCATTTTCATCTTTCTTCTTCTTCTCCACCTTCTTCAGCTCATCCAAAGTCATCAGTCTTTTGTTTTCGTCCTTCAAAGCAGGAATTTATTTGTTATGTTTTTCGTTGGTCGTCCTTAAGGCCGCCTCGTGTTGTTCATTCTGCTTCAGCAGACTCTTCCTGTCTCTTTCACACTTACTCTTAATACCCATACTTTTCCGTTTCTGGGAGTCTGGGTTGTTCCAATTTGGATCCCCTCCGGAATGGTAGACTTGCTGAGCTGGTTGTATCGTGTTTCACTGGCTTTTAAATGAAAACTATAAATACTTGAGAAAAACTTTACTAACGTTTTGTCCACCTCGGTGGTTTTTATCAAAGTATAAAATTTAAGAAAAAACTGCACATGACTGGGCAACGTACCCCCTGGTGTTAGCTCACTGGCGCCGGCGCGGCGCACTCTCAGTTTGTTAGGGCCATGACCCACGATACGCAAAATGGATTACTAAGACTCCAGATGTGAATGACACTGCCTTGTCGTCCAAAACAGACAGTTAAAGAACCAGATGACCTCCTGCGATCATGTCACACTTTCGTCACATACTAATGGCAGTAAAGTGGTGTAATTCGCATTTCAGTCACACGCGCGCTCTTGAACACCGCGGGATGACGTAATCGTGATCGTACACGGCTAGAATGAGAATTTTGATTGTTTCCCACAAAATTACGGCATACTTTCCTTTTTCAACTCGGATATAAACCAATTAGACTCGGTACTTGAGAAAAATTCATGAATAATGTCGATTAAGCTCGAAGCTTAATAAGTTTCTTTGTAGATTATACAAATCAAGTCGGTCATGAAGAGATAAAAAAAATGAAATAAATAGAATATTGCACGGAATATTGATAGGATTATGCAATGGAGTTTAATACATGAATGGTTCGCATAAATTGTTTGCAAAGATATAGTTTTAGAAAAAGTAGAACAATTATTATAGATGTAATGTAACTTTATTTACTGTAATACATGAATCATTGGAACAAGATACTGCAACTCTCAGGCATTCGGTCGTATAATCTTTAGTTGGTTTATGTTATGACAAAAGCGGATTTTTTCCCGAACTAGCTTTTTTATGCTGATTTCGAATCGGTATTTAGTTTTTTTCTAGCACCTGTAGTTTTGGCTATCTTTTGTATACGGACGGACGGACAAACAGAGACTATACATAAGCTCTCTTCAGTGAGAGCTAAAAATGGGAGTCATGCTGATGAAATTGTTGATTCTCATCCGTTGACCTGCGGCGACCTGCTCAATGGACACTCTCGTCAATTTCTGATGACCAGTTGGATGTATTTATCAATTTCATTGCAAACGCTACGTATGACTAGTATATCATCCTGAGTTAATATCTCTAATACTTTTCTGTGTTCAGCAAACATCCTTCCTCTGCAGTTTTATCTCAGTTAACATTCTTTCGAAAAAGCTACTTAAATTAGTCGGACAAATAAAGACCTTTCTCTCAACTTTGACTCGACGTCCATGACCCTGGTCTTTTTGGCTTCAGCAATTGCGTTGTCCAAGTCCTTTTTAAATGATGCATTTTCAGCCTCTATCTGAGTTAAACTCTGTTTGAGCATTGCATTTTCATCTTTCTTCTTCTTCTCCACCTTCTTCAGCTCATCCAAAGTCATCAGTCTTTTGTTTTCGTCCTTCAAAGCAGGAATTTATTTGTTATGTTTTTCGTTGGTCGTCCTTAAGGCCGCCTCGTGTTGTTCATTCTGCTTCAGCAGACTCTTCCTGTCTCTTTCACACTTACTCTTAATACCCATACTTTTCCGTTTCTGGGAGTCTGGGTTGTTCCAATTTGGATCCCCTCCGGAATGGTAGACTTGCTGAGCTGGTTGTATCGTGTTTCACTGGCTTTTAAATGAAAACTATAAATACTTGAGAAAAACTTTACTAACGTTTTGTCCACCTCGGTGGTTTTTATCAAAGTATAAAATTTAAGAAAAAACTGCACATGACTGGGCAACGTACCCCCTGGTGTTAGCTCACTGGCGCCGGCGCGGCGCACTCTCAGTTTGTTAGGGCCATGACCCACGATACGCAAAATGGATTACTAAGACTCCAGATGTGAATGACACTGCCTTGTCGTCCAAAACAGACAGTTAAAGAACCAGATGACCTCCTGCGATCATGTCACACTTTCGTCACATACTAATGGCAGTAAAGTGGTGTAATTCGCATTTCAGTCACACGCGCGCTCTTGAACACCGCGGGATGACGTAATCGTGATCGTACACGGCTAGAATGAGAATTTTGATTGTTTCCCACAAAATTACGGCATACTTTCCTTTTTCAACTCGGATATAAACCAATTAGACTCGGTACTTGAGAAAAATTCATGAATAATGTCGATTAAGCTCGAAGCTTAATAAGTTTCTTTGTAGATTATACAAATCAAGTCGGTCATGAAGAGATAAAAAAAATGAAATAAATAGAATATTGCACGGAATATTGATAGGATTATGCAATGGAGTTTAATACATGAATGGTTCGCATAAATTGTTTGCAAAGATATAGTTTTAGAAAAAGTAGAACAATTATTATAGATGTAATGTAACTTTATTTACTGTAATACATGAATCATTGGAACAAGATACTGCAACTCTCAGGCATTCGGTCGTATAATCTTTAGTTGGTTTATGTTAAACTTAGTAAAAATGAAACGCGTTCATAAATATACCTAATTGTCAAATTTCTTCTGAAAGCCTGTATAGTTCTGTATAGCGAGTAATTGCAATTACTCGTATTTCATTTAATATAAAATGGAGTCAAATTTATAGACTTAGTAATTCACACACATAACGGTGATACCGTTTTATTATTTCCCATTGCATAAAGCTTTAGCCCGGGATCCCCTTGCAACTAAATCAGCGCCCACTCGCCCAAAAAAAAACCTTCCAACACAAAACTTCTCGTAAATAGTTTCTTTCATTCCTCTCCATAGGAAGTAAGACGACACAGTTTTTATTCTGCAAGCTTCAACTGGCGGAAAGCGATCAGAAACTTCCAAATGGCCTAAAAACGAAGTTTAAGTTATTTTTATATTTTTAGTCCTTTGATTATTGCTACGCCGCCACTGACACGATTTCTAAAAGCCATACGCGTTTTCCATCCTCCCCATGGTAATATTGTGTCGAAATTTCATCAAAAGTTTCCAGGTTACACAATACAGAACGATCAAAAGCCATACTCGTATTTAATATTTGTACATCAAGAAATTCCCTTGGTTTTTGTAATAGGCAAGGCAATGTTCGGATGGACCTAAAAAAGTAAATTATGCCCATAAGTATTTTATTCACAGGTCAATGGACAGCCTATTATAAGTACGAAAAATGTTTCAGTTTTACAACCCCCTACCCCTACCCTCCAACCACCTCAATTTCACTCTCACCCAAAAAAAAGTGGAAAATGATCAGGAACCCCTAAAATGCATAAAAACGAAGTTTGAGCTGTTATTATATTTTTAGTTTTTTTTATCATTGCTGCGGCGCCACTAACATGATTTCTAAAAACCATACGCGTTTTCCATCCTCGCTACTGTAATAATACTGTGTCAAAATTTCATCAAAATTAATTCAACGATTACCCCGTAACACAAGAGAGAACCATCAGTCCATTGATTTCTGTAATAGGCAGGTAATGTTCGGATGGACCTAAAAAAATATAATATGTCACTAGGTCTTTCTTTCACAGCTCAATGGTCAACCTGTTATGAATCCAACAAATTTATCAAATTCACAACCCCCTACCCCCCCCCCCCAACCACCCCAGTTTCACCCCCACCCAAAAAAGTAGAAAATGATCAGGAACCCCTAAACGCATAAAAACGAAGTTTGAGGAATACTTGAAATTTTTCGTTTTTTTGCCAATTACTCCGCCGCCTATGCACCGATTTTCAAAATTATAGCAGCGTTGCCTACTACGGCCCCACTACGTATAGCTACCCAAATTTTATCACAATCCATGCAGAGGTTACTGAGATTAGGAGGGTAGAAAAATGCCAAAACACCGATAGACAGACTGACGGAAATGAGTGACGTAGATTTTCGTTATATAGATATCATAAAACGCCCAAAAAGCGTATTATCTCAAAATCGAAAACTTTTTCGATCACAATACTCCCCTCACCTATCGGTGTGGAAAATAACGGAAATTAACTTACTGAAGAAGAATTAACTACATGATAAAAGGATCAAGCAAATGGGGTTATGCATCCCTATTAAATTGGTTTCATGGTTTCAACCAATGTTTTTCATTAGTATTTTTCCTTGTGAAAAGAAGTTCTCCTGGGCACGAACGGAATCTAGCAGAGTATTAAAGGGTTCATGTTTTCCTACTTGACACTTTTAAACTGACTGATTGGGTAGAAAAAGAAGATCACTTCTGTGAATATATTTATTTTATAACAATTTCTTTTTATTATGTAATTTCTGAAATTCATCATGTGGTTGCCTCTCTAATCCATCGTGCTTTACTCGCCTGTTAATAAAACTACATACGCCGGAAGATAAACTTTTTACTGAAGTTTTGCCCACCTTGGTGACCTTTATCAGAGTACAATAAATTATTGGAGTAAGTGGCATTGTTTCATAGCTACGCCAGGGAACAGCTTTTAATTTTTTTTTAACTGACCCGTGATTTTGATATCTTAAAGAGCATAGAGTGTTGCATTGGCTTTGATGATAAATCCTAAATCAGAAGAAAGTAGTTTTAATCTACTTGTAAAAACTGGAATCACGCATGCATTTCTAATTCATGTGACTGTGACTGGTTCAATAAAAGATCTGATCAATGTCCTCCAAAGCTTTTCCAGCTTTTCTTATGGTTTGTTGCTGGATCCCGAATCAGATACGATGTTGTATAGTCTTGGAGTTACAATGGAGTGTGTCATATTATTCACTCATTCTTATGAGTAACTCCAAGACTATACAAGATACCTAGACTAGACAGATAGCATCGTGATCCTAAAGGCAGGTTTTCATCAATCATTTTAACTGATTCAGCATTAATCAAAACGGCGTTTGTTCACACATTTCATGTCTTGCTGAATACATCAGCTGATCTGGCACATTGTACAGCTACAATAATTCTTATTTGCACATTGCAAAGTTGCATATACATGCATTGAAAGCTTATTTTTGTCTACGTCGTTACGGACATTCCAAAGGCATCCATATTGCCTAAAGTTCTCCAGAAACAGTTTGTTAATTACGCCATCTAAAAACACTTTAATTCGATCTGTACACATAAATAATAAATAGTCTCACCTCAAAGTGTCAAAACTGAACAACTCGCTGAACAGAAAAGGTTCTCATACTTCAGTTTGTATTCATTTTTTAATAGTGATCAGCTAAAGTTATTAAAAAGTATGACTACACGTATCACTGAATCAGTCAAAACCGGCCTTTAGGCGCTGATATTACTAGCTCTCGTTTTGGATCTACCAACAATACAAATTAATATTTAGGATATCAGAATAAATCACCTAGTTAGAATGTTAGTTCGCAACAAACAAATGCTGTTTCCTGGCAGAACAGTCAAAAAATGTCACTTATTCCAAATTCTTTTTTTATCTAATGTTTTGTACTTTGACAATGACCACATAAGTCACTAAACTTCCAGCGTATGCGGTTTTAGTGCCAATAAAGCGCAACAAATTTTTTGAGAAATTATTCCAACATCAATTATTATCTTGACCCGCTTTTGTTTTCAGTGGTTGACTTATTAAAATCAGAACCAGAGTTCCTCATATACGGATTTTGGTTGGGTACAGTGGCATCAGTCTGTGCCGGCCTTCTATTCTCAACACTTAGCGCCATCTTTGCAGCCGTCAATACTGCCACAACCACATCAAGATGTCTTGCCAAAGTTAACGGACTATACGTCTGGAATTTTTTAGCAGGTAATATTACCGGCAAAAATATCATATAACGAAAGACTATGACAGTGCTACAAAAAAATAAAAGTCTGGACATTGCAACAATAATATGCCTATAATATATAATTTTTCAGTATTTTTTGACCTGCTCGCGCTATGCTTTTGGGTTGGACAGTTCTTCATGAGCATCCAGTACAACGTTTTGTCAAGGGAGGATAAAGAAAATGAGTGGACATCTGAATATATGGCTGAATTCGGCTATTCTTTTTGGTAAGCATCTCTAAACAAGAATGTACGGGTGGCCTAATAAGAATGGATGCCGGCAAGAGAAATCGCTGGAAATTATTTTCAAGTTTCACAAGTAACCGCTAGGGTAACTGTTACGATCAATCAGAAAAACGGCTTTTTCTCAAAAAGTAAGCAAATAAAAGTATGTTATAAATTTTTCCAGCTTGTAGGCTGGACAATTTTCGATTTTTTTTTGTTACTAGTTTTTTGCTCTATCTTGTAAGGTGTAGTGGTGGAGGAATGTCAAAAATGTTTTTATTCAAATGACCATAACTTTCGTATAAGCATTGATTGAAGAAAATAGGGGTATAAGTTAACGGAATTGAACAAGCTGGGTCTCGTTTGAAAGAGCTGTTCTTACCTAACAATCTGTCATATGAAAGTTATCCAAGTTTATTTTGACTTAGTAGCTACAGGGCGGTATTTGACATCATAACAATTATTACGCATTATTACGAAAATTTTAAATGGTATATCTCTTTTAACATAGCTATATAGAGGACTGCCCTATAGGGGTATAGCCTCCATCACAATGTTTTAGTTATCATTCTATAGATAATACTCAAGAAAAACCACTAGAAATTATAATTTGACTTCCTGAAATAACGACCAGGTGGCGAGTAGTCGCCAATAAGTTGATAATAATGGAACTTTTAAAAGAAACAAATAAAAATTAATTAATTAATTACTGTAATTATAGTATAAACTGATTATTATTTTTATTATCATTAAACGTCAATTTAAGCTGATCACAGATAAGTGTTATATGAACTCAACACGCAATGATAGTAAGAAAAAAGGCTTAAAAATGAAGGCTATCTAACAGTTAAATAAAGCAAAATAACGTGGTATGACAACAAAGTGAACAGATAAAATACATACACCTAATTCACGCGTATACTAATAGGGTAGATGTCTATTTTCACTGCTGCTCTTGATGCTCAAAATAGCAGGTTTATCTACGCGTAAATGGATGCATAAGTGCATCTAAAACGATGGTCACCACCGAACATCTAAGGCAAGACTGACAATAGGTATGGTGTGTGCATGTTAATTAGGTTTATGTATTTTATGTTTGTTATCCTTGTTGTTATACCATCTTATTTTGCTTTATTTTGATGTTAATTGGTCTTAATTTTTAAGATCTATTCATATTGATTTTTTCTTAATATTTTTGCTTGTGGAGTTTATATAACACTGTGTGATCACTTGATCAGCTCAAATTGACGTTTAATAATAATAAATATAATAATCGATACTACGCCACCTGCAGGTTATTTCAGAAAGTCAAAATATGATTTCTTGTAGTTTTACTTGAATATGATCTATAGAATGATTACTAAAACGTTATGACCGAGGCTATATATTCTTATAGGGCAGCAATTTGGTTCTGAATCTCAGAGCACACTTGTCATAATTCTTGTTTTTTTTATATCTCCGGTTTGAAATATCTAGGAAGTTAAATCTTGCACTGACTTTTTAAGAATTTCGTTCTCTATATATCTATGTTAAAGAGAGATATAAAATACCATTTAAAATTTTCGTAATAATGCGTAGGTAATAATTGTTCAAATACCGCACTGTAGCTACTAAGTCAAGATAATTTAGATAATTTTTATATAACAAATTATTAAGTAAGAATAGCTCATTCAAACGAGACCTAGCTTGTTTAATCCCGTAACCTATATCAAAGCTATGGCCATTTAAATAAAAACTTTTTGACATTCCCCTCACTACATCTTATAGATAAGATAGACCAAAAAACGATTAATAAAAAAAAAATCGAAAATTGTCTATTCTACATGATGGTAGAATTTATGATATACCTTTAATCGCATATTTTTTGAAAAAGCGCCGTTTTTCTGATTGATCGTAACTTGCGGAACTTGGAAATAATTTCCAGCGATTTCTCTTAGCCAATTCACCTAATATTTTTTGCTCGAAGTTATATGATTAACGGTTACCGAGATATTGCCGGCGTCCATTCATATTAGGCCACCCTGTAACAGAGGTGGACAATCGTGAGCATGAGCGCAGAGATGTTTCTCTCTCTGTGTATCAAACACAAGAGAATTATATCATCAACTGTTGTCTAGAAGTTGCAAATGCATGGAACATATCTTTGGTTTAACCTTTGGTTAAACCTTTCCCATGATAAAAACTGTAGAGCATTTCTCTGATTTACGACTCATTACCAAACCACCTGTTCTTTTGACAGGTCAGTCGATTCAGGCCACACAATTCAGCGGCCCAGTCGAACTTACTACTAAATCATGGTATACAGGGTGTCCCAGAAATAACACGCCAGAGTGACACGGAAGGCAGATTGGCCTTAGATCAATCAGATAACTTCGACATGACCTTAGTAAAAGTATCCTAGTTTTCGAGATATTGCCACTTTTAAGGTTTTTCAAAAAATTCCTACTTTTGCTCCTTTTGTTGCCCGTTATGGCTATAAGGATTTGCGGACTTATGATCTTTTCTTTCTCGGGCTACTACTAATAGTCGGTTGAGACGACAGGGTATTGATTTCATTGAAAACTATCGCGGTTTGTTAAAAAAACAACCAAATTCTTAGATTTTGTGTGAATGCGAAAACCTTAACCAAGGTTTAACTGATTACTGTGACAACGAATGAACAAGACTGAATCCGCAAATGCTCTTAAAAACCAACCTACTTAATGCCCTTTCAAAAACAGTATAACATTTATAGGTTCCTCTTACTAAAAATTGAATAGCCCCCAGTTTTTTCATAAAACTCGTAATATTTCTACGTCTAAAACGCCTAGATATATTGTCCTTTTTATTTCGCTGTAGGCATCAAAATAATGAATAAAGCATAAAGCTATTTTTTCATTTTCTATTGATTTTTAGTCACTATAACGTATTTCCAAAATGTTTACCACCCACTCTTATACACAACCTGCATCTTCTTAAAAATTGTCGCTTTAAACTTCTCAAATCTAGACCAGAAATTTCACGTGCTTCTTGATGGATTCGTTGATGCAATTCATTGGCTGATCGAACTGGTTTTCCGTACACCTTATCTTTTAAACATCCCCAGCAAAAAAATCCAGAGGGAGCAGGTCTGGAGAGCTGGGGGGCCAAGAAACTGGTCCTTGCCGGCCAATCCATCTGTTAGCGAAGCTTTCAACAAGATAAGCCCTTACTGCACGACCATAGTGCGCAGGGCACCCATCATGTTGTAACCACATCCTTCTTGTTGACTCAAGGGGCACATCTTCCAAAAGAATGGGTAGATGATGTTGCAAAAAATCCAGATACATTCCTGCATTGAGGGTGGCAGGGAGTTCGAATGGGCCAATGATGCATCCGTTGTGGATCCCGGTCCAAAAATTTACCTTAAACTGATGCTGTGAACGGTCCTCTCTTATTTCATGGGGCTTTTCCAACTGCCAGCTGTGGATATTATGCAAGTTAAGATACCCATCTCTTTTACAGGCCGATTCGTCGCTCCACAAAATCCTGTCGGCCTGTAAAAGAGATGGGTATCTTAACTTGCATAATATCCACAGCTGGCAGTTGGAAAAGCCCCATGAAATAAGAGAGGACCGTTCACTGCATCAGTTTAAGGTAAATCTTTGGACCGGGATCCACAACGGATGCATCATTGGCCCATTCGAACTCCCTGCGACCCTCAATGCAGAAATGCATCTGGACTTTTTGCAACATCATCTACCCATTCTTTTGGAAGGTGTGCCTCTTGAGTCAAGAAGAAGGATGTGGTTACAACATGATGGGTGCCCTGCGCACTATGGTCGTGCAGTAAGGGCTTATCTTGATGAAAGCTTCGCTAACATATGGATTGGCCGGCAAGGACCAGTTTCTGGGCCCCCACGCTCTCCAGACCTGAACCCTCTGGACTTTTCTTACTGGGGATGTTTAAAAGATAAAGTGTATGGAAAACCAATTCGATCAGCCGATGGATTGCGTCAACGAATCCATCAAGCAGCTGATCTAGATTTGAGAAGTTTAAAGGGACAATTTTTAAGAAGATGCAGGTTGTGTATAAGAGTGGGTGGTAAACATTTTGAAAATCTGTTATAGTGACTAAAAATAAATGGAAATAAAAAACAGCTTTATGTTCTATTTATTATTTTGATGCCTACAACGAATTAAAAAGGACAATGTATCTAGGCGTTTTAGACGTAGAAGTATTACGACTTCTATGTCAAAACTTGGAGCTGTTCAATTATTAGTAAAAAGAACCTATAAATGTTACACTATTTTTGAAAGAGCATTAATTAGGTTAGTTTTTAAGAGCATTTGCTGATCCAGTCTGGTTCATTGGTTGTCACAGTAATCAGTTAAACCTTGGTTTAGGTTTTCGCATTCACACAAAATCTAAGAATTCGGTTGTTTTTTTTAACAAACCGCGATAGTTTTCAATGAAATCAATACCCTGTCGTCTCAACCGACTATTAGTAGTAGCCCGAGAAAAAAAATATCATAAGTCCGCAAATCCTTATAGCCACAACAGTCAACAAAATGACCAAAGGTAGGAATTTTTTGAAAAACCTTAAAAGTGGCAATATCTCGAAAACTAGAAAACTTTTACTAAGGTCATGTCGATGTTATCTGATTGATCTAAAGCCAATCTACCTTCCATGTCACTCTGGCGTGTTATTTCTGGGACACCCTGTATAACAGCAATCATTGGGTCTGCAAGTCGTGCGCCGTTA
The DNA here is from genome assembly GCA_951848785.1 of Callosobruchus maculatus. Lineage (NCBI taxonomy): Eukaryota > Metazoa > Arthropoda > Insecta > Coleoptera > Chrysomelidae > Callosobruchus > Callosobruchus maculatus. Next base: position 1,993,616 of record CATOUR010000038.1, on the reverse strand, counting down.
AGTAGGCGAAGGGACTCAATGATGACTGCCTCCTGCATACTAGCGGCTAAGATGTAGACCGCCGCACGGCATACCGGTAATGCGCGCAGTATAGAGATGAGCCGCCTCATTCCACCTAGGGATTCAATGACCATTACCAGCAGACTAACATGTAGTCTGGCCAGGGCCTGCAAAGCTGTCCGAGGAGCTCCTGATATTTGGTCCACTTTTCCTCCTCCTTAGAATCGATGTGAAGATAGTACCACATTTTCCACGTTTACAATACTTATTCGGTTTTATGTGTGAAGAGTAAAATTGTTATCCACAAATAGATCGATTTATTTTCACTTTTTTCAGGTTTGTGGCTGGAGCTGCTATAGCATCTTTTGTAAACATCATAATAATTGTGATAGCAAATATGGAGAAGGAAGAAACCATAGTCCCTGTACTGGAGGAGAAAACCAACGGCGCCATCATGTTGTACTGATATAATTCTCAGAAATGTGTACATAGTTCATATACGTCAATACTTGCCTTAGAATGATTTTTGTATATTTTTTTACTTAGTCACGTTTGCAGAATACTCATAGCATTATTTAATAAAGATTTCTATCATTCATAATGTAGTTCCTCTTATGGCATCATCTCTATATGAGCAGTATTTCATCTATATCTATTGCTATAATGAATAAAAATCAATGTGTAGAAATCAAGTTGTTGAAAGTTCTCCGATCAAACTAACTTCCTCTAAATCAGATTCCATTTGATGATTTTACGTTCAAATAAATACATTTTTGCAACTGGTGTTAATTTAACTTGAATATACCGGATGTTTTTAAATTTGGGACTTCAAACGGTGTTTAGTGCACGACAAAATAATTATTTATTGTTTTACATACACACGAAAGTCTTAGGGCTGATTTTAACAATATGCATATTTTGACGAAGGCTTTGATTGATGGAGACTTTAATGGGCATTGCTTGTTAAAAGGATTCTATGGTACATTGAGAGCTATAGCAAATAAATATAATCCTCGGTATAATCCAATTAACCCCGTGTGGGGGCGGGGTTAGAATATCTCCCATCTTATATCCTGCGTGTCGTAAAAGGCGAGTAAAAGGAACCGAACTGTCGGTATAAGCAGTAACCTCTTCTCAACCAACAGCTTTGGGTGGACGAGTTGAGAAGAGTCAGGACACCTTCTTGTCCTGGGGGTGAGAAATTGCCCCTAAAGGCGGATGAGCCAGTAGATACATCTGGTCAACGGCATGAGGATACAGAAAGCAAATGGGAAACTACTACATTAAAGATCTTAAAAAGATATCAAAAGAGAAACTCGTGAAATGAGTAAATGCATTTTACGACTTCACAACATGTCTGTTAAGACATTGTGACTATGATGATGATAATCCAATGGTATTTTATGATTATTGAAAACAAAACGTCAAAACTGTAGCTCTTGAATTAATCGCTTTAGACCCAAAGTGTGCTAGTTTGTTGGAATTGTTTTATCGGGTGGAACACAAAAAGTCACAAATATACAGGGTGTCCCATTAAAAATTTTGAATCGGACGACACGTGATCAAAAACAAATACCTCATTGAGTGACACAGTAATAAGAAAAGATACTATATTTGCTCTAATTTACACCCCTAAAATTATAATTCGCTACTACTGCCCAGTTTCGATAAATTGCTTGTCTTAATCGTCGCGGGACATCCTGTATATATAAAATATGAACAATATAGGAAATAGAGCACGACAATTATAACGTTCAATCACAAACCGCTAATTGACCTTAGACACAGACCATAAAGCGTAAAACACAGGTCTGTGACGTTGACGTCATCATTTGTTCACTTTCAGATAGCTATAGATAGTAACGTTCTTATTTTACCAAAATAATGCAGTAATTTGAGTTCCCTTTCATCGTCATTATTAAATTTGATAGACCAAAATGTCACTGATCAAATCTTTTGTGGAATCTGGTTGGTATAGCTAGAAGAAGCGTCAGAGAGTACGCCAAACAACGAAATGCTATTTTCACCCATTTTAAAACATGCATTTTTTAACCTTTCAGAGGTAAATTTGAAGAGAAATCAATAATTTTCAGAGAATTCTGAAATAAGCGTGTCCTAAAATGGGCTATCCTGATTGATCAAAGTCTGAGTCAAAATGGGCATGTTGATAAAATCGGCCTTTAATATAACAAATATACTACTCGCAAGTGAAATCGGAACAGTGAGAAAAAAGGGTTGCGGTAGATGAAATGCGGTAGGACTAAATACAATAATAAACGAACTCATTTGCCATAATTAGTTTATAAAAACATACAACAGATTAATAATGGGTGGGCCCTCCATGCATTTCCCTAGCCTACGCGGCATGCTCGTAATCTGGTTGTTGATAAAAAGCAACAGCAGCAACAGGTACAGCCCCCCAAACTGCCCTCACAGCATGTTCCAGTTCGTCCAGCGTGGTCGGAGGATTGGGTAAGGGTCATATTCATAGTCGATACTTAAGGGTCCCTTAAGTAAGGTTTTGTGTTTCGAAACCTTGCTTTAAGCCCGCCATTCTATATTACTCCAAACACCGACCCGACATGCAACCCATCCGTGCCCACGCACACATGACACAAACCTTGCAAGGGAGTTCACTTGTACATTGAATGTGGCGAGCCCTAGACAAACAGCGTAATGGCTCCCGTATTGTCTAAACAGGCAAAAATTGCTTTGGTGGTTGGTGGCCTTCTGGTAATAGATGAAGATAGAAAGAAAAAAAGGATGTGGGCGAAAAAATGGTTACAAAAAAGAGAAAAATTTACACATTTACATTTATCGAAATATATCCAGTACTGCGAGCCGATTGATATCAATTATCTCCGAATGGACTAGCGTGTGGCTTCTGGTATATCTTCTGCTCCTGTCCCACTTTTCTTTGCATTATTAAGTCGCCGTATTTGACGACGGAAAGATGCCCGTAGCGATGATATTTTTTTTATAACGAAGCCTTTGTTCGCATTTGGAAATACTTCTTTGCAACTGTCAACTAACATCTCATACGCTGCATTTCTTTTCTGTTTGTTACGGTAATCTTTACTCTTGACATCCCAAAGGCATGGATTTTCCTTATATAAAAGGATAACTTCCTGCCAAAAGATTTAATTGTCTTCAAACAATTGTTAAAACACCACGTGTAGCCTGGACAAATCCACAGACGCCCATACATCAGACTAAACTGCTGGACCCACATCTGGACCGGTCGCGGTCGTCCGGTCGTGTCGTGGGTTCGGTTGTCGGACTGGCTAACTCACGACCCGAACCCGACCGATGAGTGCGTTGTTTTTCGTTACCATCGTGGTTACCATTCATTGACGGATTAGTCGGCGAACCAGTCAGGTCGAACCGATCCGGCAAACCGATCCGCCAATGAATGGCATGCTTTAGGGTCCCTTGGTTCGCCGGATAGATCCTTTTGACTAGTCCGCCGACTGATCTGCTAATGAATGGCAATGAGAGACAACACACTTATCGGTCGGGTCTGGGTCGTGAGTTCGGTAGTACGACTACCGAGCCCACGACCGATCTTTCAATGTGTGGGAGCCAGTTGGACTTGTTTAGGTTACACGTGAAAGACTTTTGGTGAAAATTGCTTCTTTTATATCGAGAAAAATTCGTGTGGTGATTTAAAAATCTCGTTTGAGGACATACATTCATCCTGTTATATCGAGAACATTCATGCCTATGGGATGTCAAGAGGAAAGATTATCGAAACAAATAGAAGAGAAATAGTACTTATGATACTTTAGTTCACCGTTGCAAAGAACTCTTTCCAAATGCGAACAAAGCCTTTGTTATAAAAAATATCATTGTTACAGGCATCGTTTCGTCGGCAATTACGGCGACATAATACTGAAAAAAAAGTGCCACAGGAGCAGATGAACCAGAATTTACTTTATGGTATTTTGAACTTTTGTCTTTTCTTATGGATCAAGAAGAGTCGCATCCAGGAGTATCTTTGATAATGTTAAAAGACAAAAATGACGGCGATGAGCACTCACAGATTTCTATTGTGCGCCGCGCCGTTGCAAGGTTCGTTTAATGTGTGTGCTGGCACAGATGGGCCGCGTGTCTGGACGAGAGTTGGAGTCGGGTCCGGGTTTGAATAATGATTGGGACGCTTAAGTTTAAAGCTTGTCTTACAGTTGTCTATAGTTAACCAGATGTGGTTATAAGCTAATAAAGGGCAATGAATTCAATGAGTACTTATTTACCTAATGTATTTTGGTATTACATATAGTGAATTGGAAATAAGCATTTTGTCTCAACCTCTCAACATGGACATATTTGGCCTCTGATGGGGGATCATAATACTGAATACATTATAAAAAATAATAATACCATTTATGAGATATAACTGCTCCATAGAACATTCAAATTGAATCAATATATTTAACTTCCAAGCGTATGTTACATCTGCATATTTCTTTTTTGAATAGTAAGGCAAAATTAACATAATTTGGTTTTATTTTTTTAAACAAAAAAAAATCAAAGTCTATATATCGATAAAGAATATCAATACTTTCATTAAAATACTTTAATCTTTCTTATCCAACTTCAAAAATCCTGAAGTATTAGAAAAGTACTTTGCATTTGCTTCATTAACTTTCACCTCAGCTGCCTGTGGATTTACAATTTCCAAGCCCTGTAATGGTGTAAATGCAACACTAGAAGCAGTTCCAGAAATCTGCTTCTTTACTGTGGTACTACCTCCCCAAATCTGTTGTTTCTGTAGATTCTTTTGAAGAGTCTTTGAAATCCTCACTTTTGTCTTTTCATCTACTTGAGGTAACCTAATTCTTCCAGTTCCAGTTTTACCTATTGTACCTCTGGTATAACCTAAATCTTCTTGATATGCATCATCTTCAATCTGAAAAGTTAAAATGTATATTTAAATTTCACAGAAGTGAGTCAAATGTGTTCTTATGATGCAATGGAAACATTTTAACTAAGAAAATGTATGTTTAAATAAATTAAAACTTGCTCTTTTTTGCATTGGTGATAATGTTTTTATGAAAATGAACATTCACCCATGTTCATGACAATGCAATATGTCTCTGGAAAAATCCAAGATAAGTAAGCTGAGGAAGAAGTAACAGTACAGTATTATTTTCTACTGTTTTGAGTTCATTGTATTCCTTAACAAAAAATATTCAAAGACAGATTTATAATAAATAACTTACATCTGCAAAGTTCATTCGATTTGCTTGCTTCCTAAACTCGGTCAAAGCATATCTCTCTTTCATTTTCCTCACCCTTTTGCCCCCTCTCTTTTTTTTAGGTTGATCTATAGGCTTTGGAAGAGGCTTAACAAACTTCACTGGTGGTGGTTCCTGCAGTTTATCCAGTTTTCTCTCAATTTCATCTCTAAATCTCCTCCCAATTGATCCATCTGGAGCTTCATGACAAGCATCTACCCTAGCTGCTAAGGTTGACTTGGTTGCTACTAAACGAGTTGCTTTTCTTCTAAGATCCTAAAAAATTGATAGTCTGTAGAAATATATTTTTTCTAGCATCTATATACCGGTTGTCCCAGAATTTCCTTGACATGTGATATTTTCGTAACGAAAAACGGTTCAAGCAAGAACTGAGTGGTACTTTTGAAGGTACTATAGGGTCTATCATACCTTGCATTCAAAACATTTTTTTTGTACGTCAACCCCTAAAACTCACCCCCAACTTTTTTTTTCAAATAGCACCCCATAGGTTTTCCTACATAAATGATATCCCTATTTTATTTAAAATCTTGTGGTACCTTTAATTTTATATGCAAACTTATTTTATCAGTAAAATCATAAGCATAAGACAAATGAAATGATGATTTGTTTGACGCCTGATATTTTTGTAACAAAAACGGATAAAAAAGATAAGTAAGTGGGTGTTTCAAGGGTAGTGAATGACTTATCATTCCTTGCTTATGAATCATTTTTTTCTTACTTAAACCCCTGGAATCCACCCCTAGCTTGTTCTTTCAAATTTCAATCCACAATTTTGCCTGGAAAAATTAATTCTTTACTTGAATTTAATTATCGTAGTGCCTTACTTTTTATGCCCCTACTGCATGTGTAGGAAAACCTATGGAGTGCTATTTGAAAAAAAAGTTGGGGGTGAGTTTTAGGGGTTGACGTACAAAAAAAAATGTTTTGAATGCATGGTATGATAGACCCTATAGTACCTTCAAAATTACCACTCAGTTCTTGCTTGAACCGTTTTTCGTTACGAAAATATCACGTGTCAAGGAAATTCTGGGACACCCGGTATATGTCAGTCGTTAGACTAGCAAACTAATAATTTAGTTCTCATAGAGTAACAATAATAATGCTTGCATAATTGTAAATCGTAATAATATAAGTACAAAAGGTGAAATCAAGCCAACTTTGCTAAGAATCGAGTGGAGCAACAAAGACAACAGCAAGCAAGCTGTGCGACATGTAACATCGTTGTCCATAATTGACTGACCACCGAAGGATGTGGACGTATTAATTTAAATTGATCGTGATCAGTGATAATAGTGCATCTTAAAGTATAAGCTGTGTCTCAAAATGAAGATAAAGGTCAGCATAATCAGATACATACTACATCCTGAATTTACGAATTTGCATTTGTGTGCATTTTGAAGAAGAAAGAAAATAAACACTCGTTAAATAACTATGTAAAAAGAGGAACGTAAGAAAAACAACTCTGATAAGGTTGTTTGTAGTTTATAGTCCAGGAGATATTGGAAGCAATATGGAAAATAAATTCAAGTGTTGCAAAACTAAAACCTTCAATTGCTTGTGTTGCACAGTATGCTTTGCCATTTTTCACCAAAGCTGTGCTGCCAGATACAAAGAGATTAAAGAACTCGATTCTTGCAAAATTTATTGTTCCAAGATATGTGAGAAAGTTGGCGCAAACAAGGATCTCCACATGGAAAGATTGCAAGATGAAACTATACTCTTAAAAAATGAGTTGCATAAAATGAAAACACTGCTTGAACAGAGGGCATATGACTATGACAGTGAAATCACCCAAATGTACCAATTAATTGAGGACTTGAAAAAGGAAAATCTTGACAAAGAAAAACACATTGAGAAGGAAAAAAGAAGACTGCACGACTATGAAGATGAGGTTGAGGAAGCCGAAAGGATACATCTGGAAGAAATAAAAAACCATAAAATGTTTGTAAACAAACAACACAATGAGTTGCTAAGCATCAAGGTACTTAATGAAGACCTGGAACACAAATTAGAAGAGAATATTGAGAAATTTTCCAAAATAGAGAAACAACTAGAAGAGCAGGCAAATATCAATAGAAGCCTCGTAGATACAATAAGAATATTGGAAAATGAAAATAAATGCCTACTACAACGCGTCGATAATTTTGACATGCTGGAAACTAAGTTACAAAAGCAGAAAGTGGAAGATAAGGTGGCCGTAGGGGAAGTACGAGAGAGTGCATGCAGCGTTGACAAGGATAGTTCGCTCACCAATGTCATAGACCGAGAAGAATACCCAGAAGAGAGCATAACTATCACAACTGGAAGCATCAGTGACGAGGATTTGACCAATATTGCTGTCGGAGCGCCCTCCGCTGCAAGTAGTAAGTTACACAACGCAGTAAGGGGAAAAATTTTAATTGTAGGGGATGAGTTCTCCAAAAATGGGTCACGTATATTAAAGCCGCTTGTTTCTGAAAACATGTTTATACAGGGTCTTTCTAAACCAGGGATTGATTTTTGTGACTTGAGTTTTTCAATCTCTAAACAAATTACCCATTATGGAGAAAAGGACTATGTAATTATCTTATTTGATACTAATAATGTGTCTAATCATAAATCGCTTAAAAAATCATTAAACAATATTTTGCCTTTAAGCAAAATGACAAACATTATTCTTTTATCCAGACGTAGCCAAGCTGGTGATATTGTTATAGAAGAATACGTCCATGAGACAATAAAGAGGTATAAAGACAAACATAGAAATGTATCTATTGATTTTAGATCAAATTTAGGCAATGTCAAAAATGCAATTAGAGTGGTGTCAAAACATTGTACAAACAGTGGCAGAACTAATCACATAGTTTTAAAAAATGTCTTAAGTAGCACTTCTAATGAAAATCAGTTTTTTCTTGCCAAAAAAGCAAAATAAGATAACCAAAAGTACTAAATCTATAAACATTATGCATCAAAATGTTCAATGTTTGTCGAACAAACTATTACAACTTGAAGTATTCTTAAGTGAAAATGACTGTGATATTTTTTGTGTGAGTGAACATTGGTCTAGTGTAGAACAGTTACCTTCCCTACAACTGTATAACTATGATGGCGAATTTTTATTGTAGAAGTATATCAAAAAATGGTGGCGTTGGTATCTATGTTAAGAAAGAGTTACATTATGAGAACATAACAACCCATTCAATCGAAAAAGAATTCGAATGTGTAGTAACTCGTTTTAAAGATTATAAGTTCATTGTCCTATCTATGTATAGAAGCCCTTGCTCGGATTTTAATATCTTTTTAGATAAACTGAGTGAAAAACTAATGGATATAGTTGCCAAGTTTAAAGATCATAAAATCATTATGTGTGGCGATTTTAACGTTAACTTTCTGGAAGACAATGCTAGGTTAAATTCTCTCCTAGATATTCTTAGTATATGGGCCATAAAGCCAACAATAAAGGAAGCCACCAGAGGAAATAACTGCCTAGATAATATATGTGTTAACTTGGAGCAGGAGAACTACAGGAGTAATGTAGTTAATGGAAACATTAGCGATCATGTAGGACAGGTCATTCACGTGAATCTTGAGGCCGGCAGAATTATCAATCCTCCACGAACGATCATTAAATATAGGCAACTAAACAACAATAACAATAAGGCGCATTTTATACAACTCCTGAGCCAAGAAGATTGGGCAGAGGTAAACTCAACAGAAGGAGATATAAGCAATAAAGTAGAAGTTTTTCTCAGAATTTTAACTAATTATTTTAATCTAGCCTTTCCATTAAAAGATTCAACTAATAATAAAAATAATAAAAAACGAAAACCGCGGCGTCGGCAGACGTATGGCGTGGAGCGGCCGGCGCGGCGGCTTTCGCAAAGCGTTTGATTTGAGGTGACGCCGCGCCGCCAAGAGCGACCCGCCCGTACGTAACCGTGGTGGTTACAAAGCTGCCGCCGCGGACCCCTTTTTTATATGTAGAGGTAGTGCTGTATACCACAGAGATAATTCGATTTTTTGCTTGCAATTTGTAAATGCTGAGACATATATACATTGTCTTCTATTCTTCTCCAGAATATTTATTTAGTTTTCTGGAGACTGTTCTTCAGAGTGTTGTTGTTAGTGGTTTGTCTGCATTTACCCGTAGTTCGCCTTCATTGTTTCATTGTTGCTTCATTTGTTGATCACTTTAGATGTTTTCCTGAAAATTCTCAGGTCACTGTTCAGATTTTTCATTTGTTTTTCTATTTGTTCATATTCGAGTGCTGAAAGCTTGAATTTTTTGGCACCTCAGTTGTTGATAACCTTTATGTGTCCTTACTTTACGAAACGTTGTTTTAACTTTTATTACATTTTGATATAGGTATCATCATGAATTGAAGGGTTGTAATCTTTAAATTCTAGCTATTTCAGGTTTGACTTTTTTTCAGGAACATAAATGTACTGCTGAAATTAATAAATCTGATGTCATTCTTGCTCGGGCCACCAGAAGTTGTAGTGCCCGATGCATTTTTCTAAACGCCACATGCATCATAAATGGGATCGAGCATAACGGGCTAAACGAATTTTGCGCACCGTATCGCAAATATCTTTATAGGTACTTGATTAAACTCTGAAGAAAAAAAAAATAATAAATAATAAATGAATAAAACGTAGGTATACCTAAAGTAAAATGACTGATTCGCTTTTCCAATATATATTTATATTATCATTCAATTTCCAGATTGTATGTAGAGTATTCCATCTTTTTTTTCAAATAATGTAAATTTCTATAGACTCGCATTATTTGCAAGTATACACGCCGGTAAGGGTGGGGGTACTAAACGCTATCAAAATCGGTCCAGTAGCTAGGTACTGAAATTACGATAATCATAATACATTATAATAGTCCGCTGATGTTTGTCCACATCCACGTCCACAGGTATATCTTCAAATACAATGGTCGAGTGGGCCAGTTTTTTATCATAAGTTCTATGTGAATACAAAAATGGTTGCAACTCGCCCCTCAAGCAACTCTCCCGGCGATCCTAATTATTAATATGCTCCTTACCGAAAAAAAACTAAATATTATTAGAAATCCCTAAAACGCTAAAAAAAGAAATTAGGAGCTGTTCTAGTAATTTTGATTTTCCGACAGAAAATTGTAGCAGCGCAGCGGTTACTGAGATGATGCGAGTAGAAAAATGACGGCAGATAGATAGAGGGGCAGACCCGGCAGACCGACTGAAATCAGTGACATTATTAAATCTTCATTATGGCGTGTAGACTCCACAAAACGTCAAAAAACATAATTATTTCGATACGAAAAATGTTTCGCAATTACAATAACTCATCTCACCTGTGTGATTGAGTGGAAGTAATAAGTAGTAGGTAGGTATACAATAAATATGTTATTCTAATACCAACCGAAGCTAATACCGCAAATCAATTCATTTTAGCTCTTTTTTACCTTGCTACATAGGTACATATTTTCAAATTAGGTATTATCATCTTCTTTGACTCATCAGCCAAGCAGCCAGAATTTGCATTTTATAAATATTAAAAATACTAGGTACTAATATTCAATTTCATTTTTAACCACATGTCACACCCTGTAAAATGTTTTCAAATCGCTATCGTACATAACCAAAATAACCGTCAACCTTATATCTGATGAAATTTTCAAACTTCCAGCAAAGACATACATACATTGAAAAAATTTATAAATAGTGACAAAATACCAGTTATCCGAAAATAAGATACACAAACCCTCCTGTATAATGCCCACTTGCAATACAACAGTTCCTAAGCCTAGCCCTTCCCCAATTCAAAGTTTACAGATTACTCATATCGTCATATCCCAAATGATGGAATACGGACGGCCACGTGTGCTGTTGCTTGGCCTTTGACGGACAAGCCGACGATTTTTTGTTGCCGGCAGGGGTGTCGGATCGGTGATACAAAGGTTATCGGACAAGGGGATCCCGTCGGGTCGTTCTTTGAGCATCCTTGGCAACATTGCTGTCGCGGCCATGGCTCTTTTCTGTATTTCCAGCAGAAACTAGGAGGAGCTTCTAAATAAATACTATTTTTGTACAGATGCTGCCCTCTCGCGGATTTAGCTTACTAGACAACGTGATGAACCACGTTAAAGATTTGTTTCTACTTTCGGTGTGCAATACAGAAATAAAATCGTATTACAATCGGTACAAAAAGGTGTATCGAAAACTACTTAAAGAAGCTAAAAAACTCTACAACAGGGACTTCATTTTTAACTCTAATAATAAGTGTAGAGCAGTATGGAAAGTGATAAAGCCTAATCAGATTAGCATTAAAAACAAAATTGAGCTGAACACCGCAAAAGGTACTATTAATGATCCACAATTAATATCAGAGACTTTCAACCAACACTTTTCTGAAATACCAAAGAGGCTTCGTGGACAAAATCCTGTCGAACTCTATTCTTTTGATTTTGAATCTCCTTCACAAAGCTTCTTCTTTCGTCCAGTAACTCAAAATGATGTATTAGATATAATAAAAAGCCTAAAAAACTCTACCGCTAATGATGGCTTTAGCAATAATCTGGTTAAAAGCTGTTCCATGTACATTTTAGCACCACTAACATATCTTTTAAACCAGTCATTAGAAACTGGACAATTTCCCAAGCAATTTAAAATAGCTAAAATAACTCCAATATACAAATCAGGTAGCAATAGTGATATGAACAACTATAGACCAATCTCACTACTCAGTCCCTTCGCAAAAATATTCGAAAAATATGTAGCCAACTGCATTGTGCAATACTTTGTTACAAACAATTTCTTCAATTGTAATCAGTATGGCTTTCTTAAGGGACTCTCAACTGCAAAATCTGTATCGACATTTATTAACAGACTCTATCAATGTCTTGATGAAGGTATGAAATGTCTTGGAATCTTCATAGACTTGAGTAAGGCCTTTGATTTGGTTGACCATTCATTACTGACCCAAAAGCTTGAACAATATGGCATAAGAGGTCTTGCACTTGCATGGTTTGAGAGTTATTTAAATGGAAGAACACAATATGTGGAGGTTGATAATTGTACCTCTAGCAGCCTTAACTGCACCATGGGAGTGCCTCAAGGATCCATTCTCGGACCAATTTTATACTTAATCTTTGTAAATGACTTTCATAGCAAAAACTACATTATGTATGCGGACGACACAACATTATTGATAACTTCTTCCAGCACCTCAAATCTGGCAAATAATGCCTCTGAGGAACTTATACAGGTACATAATTGGTTTCTAAGTAATGGGTTAGTGCTGAATGGGCAAAAATCTCAGTTTGTGCACTTCAGTTTCAGTCAACTTAGCCATGATAGTAACCTCTTGGTTAGATCTCTACATGGTTCAATAAAACAAGAAGAGGTAGTGAAGTTCCTGGGCATTTACTTATCAGAAAGCTGCAAATGGGACGATCACATTGATAGAGTTTGCAAAAAATTAAGACCCATATCATACTGCATCAACCAGTTAAGAAAGGTGACAAATCAGTCAGTCATGATTACATATTATTATGCATATTTTCATTCCACTATGTCATACTGTATAACAGTTTGGGGTGGATCTCAACATGCGAAACGACTGTTTGTTATGCAAAAACGAGTCTTGAGATTGATTGCAAAGGTTAACAGCAGAACCAGCTGTAGAGAAATTTTTGTCGGCCTGGGCATAATGACTTTGACCTGTGTCTACATATATGAACTATTAATATATGCAAGAACAAACAAAGAGTTTAAAAATCTTAACGATTTCCACAACTACAGTACTAGGGGATCATTCCTGCTGCAGGTTCCTATGCATAGATTATCAAGAACTGAATGCAGCCCTAAACTCATGGCTATAAAATTGTATAATAAGTTACCGGAAAAGTTTAAATCCACATCTGATCTCTTGTATAAGAAAAATGTGAAAAAGCTTCTTTTAAGCAAGGCCTACTATACGGTGACCGAATATCTAGAAGATAGAATTTGACTTAAATGTGATTTTAAAAATCAGGTATGTCTGATGTATTGTTTTTATACCTTTTATGCTATTTATTTGTCTGTCTATATTGTATGTATGTTTTATATATTGTATTTCAACATGTAGAGCTGCTGATGACTTGTTCAATATCATCACTTTTGATGATCTAATGAATAAATAAATTTATTATGTTAAAAACAAAAAAGTGCAGCTCGGGCTCCGACACACCGAGCTGCTGTTCCATTACCCAATGACTACTCCTCACACCGTGAGGTGAGCAATCACTGGGTCCGCGAATCGTGCGCCCTAAGTAGACGAAGGGACCCAAGGATGACTGCCTTCTGCATTCTGGCGGCTAAGATGTGCGCCGCCGCACGGCACACCGGTATTTTGCGCAGTGCAGAGAGCAGCGTATTCCTCATTCCACCTAGGGATCCAATGACCATAACCAGCAGACTTACAGTGTAGTCTGGCCAGAGCCTGCGAAGTTGTCCGAGCAACTCCTGATATTTGGTCCGCTTTTCCTCCTCCTTAGAGACGATGTTCACTTCGGCAGGCGCCGAAAACTCAATAACGAACATCGTCTTCTGTTGGTGGTCGAGAAGGACTATTATTATTATTATTATCGTATCTAGCAAGTCCTGAGGTGCCAATACAGTAGAATGACGATATTTAAATTATTTTGTTTTTTATTGTGATTCTAAAATAATGATAACTATGCTGGTCAATAGAGCTGCAAAAATTTTGAGGGGATTGATACTCATTAAGAAAATTATTCTATGTTGCATTGTATTATTGGATTACAAGTTATAATATTATAGTACCCAGAGTTCACTCATATATATTTTTGGGTCACCATATTCGCCTATATCATTGTTTGGCTACATTTTTAACACTTATTGCAATAAAAAGTGTTATTTTAGCATGTTTTTGTTTTCAATCTGAACAAATTAATACACATAAAGATTTTTCTAAAAAATGAATCGACCGCTTTAAAGTCAATCAAACTTCAAAATAATATATTAAGGCCCGATTTTATCAACATCCATATTTAACAAAGACTTTGACAAAGCTTTTCTATTGGATGTTATTTAGCAAAGGCTTTCTATTGGGTATTGAGGGATAGGTTAATAAATAGCATCCAATAGTATTTTATCAATATTGAAAACAAAATGTCAAAGTTGGATGACACTTTTGTAACAGGTGTATATTTGTTGCAACTTAGGCGATGAATGAAGTTTGCAGCCCGAGACGAAGTCAACGATCGGAATAAATATGTTTTTGAATGGTTGAAATTAGATCACAAATCCCAGTAATCAAGTACCTAACCAAATATGTTTCGTTGAGGCGATCCGCTCAGTAAGAAGCTAGGTGGCCGAGCAGTATAGTTTTCGATAGCGAATCACTGCATTCAAGGGTGGTGTTGGTACTGTTGGTTCAAGACCCAGCCCTTGCAACTATTTTTTAAATTTTTTTTACCAAAATATTCAATGATATGTTTTTTACTCATGTTACACATATTTTTTTGTACCATCGACATAAATAATATGTTCTTGAATCAAATTTTATTAGACGTTTTACTTGACATAGTGCTAGACCGGAGGCGGTGGGGAATTCAAAGTCAGTGGAAGTTAAGTTTATCCGTCAATATTCAGTGGATCTATTGTCAGTGGTCAATATCATTCACCAATTGCTCTCATTGTGGTATCAAAATGAAATTATTCCAAAAAAGTAAAATTATTCGTAATTTTTGTTGTACTTGTAAAACATCTAATAAAATTTGATTCAAAAACACATTTATGTCGATGGTACAAAAAATGTGTGTAACATGAGTAAAAAGCATATCAATGAATATTTTGGTTAAAAAAAAAATAAAAAAAAGTAGTTGCAAGGGCTGGGTCTCGAACCAACAGTACCAGTTCAAAAACCTATTTTTATTTTGTATAACTTTTGAATTATTGTGAAAAAAAAGAAAACAAAAATAGTTTTGTCATAAAACGTATATATGATCTTTCCATTTATTAAAAAAAATTATTCAAAACCCTCATTTCTTGTACAATGCGGCCACCTTTTACAATCAATTAAATAAATCGTTCAAAACTCAGACACTGTCATGTTTTCGTACATCGGTTAAAAGTATGCTACTTGCTAGAGACTGATTAGTAAACTGGAATTTTAATCTATAACCTGTTATATTACAACTTCCTTTCAGTATATTTTTACCAAAGTATTAACCTTTTTTTTTTCTTTGTTAGGCAAGCATCCTAACAATTTTTTTTTCTCACTGTATTATTGTTACTAATGTTCTATGTAACATTTTTACATTTACTTTTGTATATTTTACATCGAACATCTTTGTTCTAACCGACACAAGCAGTTAAGTGTAAGAGTAGCCAAGGCTAAACTTGGCTGCTTGTGTCCCTCTTGGTTTTTGAAATAAATACGATATTATTATTATCATTTAGCAGAAGAAAAAACTAGTGTTCAAATTTACAGTTTTTGCGGATTCTGATAGGTCGAAATTAGCAATTGCTAAACTCTTTGTTAAACAAGAAAATGCAATTTTTCACCCATTTAGGATAGAAAATCAGACTGGAAGATAGTAGATGGTTCATAATGGTCAATTGTATATAAAGCATATCATTTTTAACCTTTTTGAGGTAAACTTCAAGAGAAATCAATAGTTTTCAGAGAACTATGACAGATGCATGTTCTTGAACGGGCTGCTCTGATTGGTCAAAGCCTTTGTTAAAATGTGCCTGTTGATAAAATTGGCCCTAAGATACTTACAGGTGGAGTATTCTGCACAATTTCAGAATAGTAAATGAAACCTGTGTGTGGTACCATCGTTGTCTGGGAGAATCCTGATAGTGACTTTTTCTGTTGGCCCAATAACAATACATTGCATGCTGGAATTTTTGATAATCTGGTTAACCCACCAGCAACGCCCATAATTTTAGCTGCAATAGAAGCACCTAAAATGATAGATAAGTTTGGAGCAATAAAAGCCATTCGACTTTCTACATACTCATAGATTCTTAACTTAAAATTATTAAGCTCCATAGCCATATCACAAGCTTCATCTATTTGCTCTTTTTCTTCTATTGAAAGCAATGTGCCTTGTGTTGTGGAAGCTGTTACTGATACCACCATTATAGTTGCTTGAGTCAAGAATTGTTGTAAAATTTCGTTGTTTTTAGCTTGGTCTAAATCATTTCCCAATTCTTTAACTGTACGCACATACTCTAAAGGATTTACAACTAGAGACTCAAGTTCTGGAAATCTTTTCGAGTACTTATCTCTAACAAATTTGTGAACAGCAAGGATTTCGTTATCTACATCCTGTGCCAAATTGTTTGCCTCAACAATAAGCTGATATTCAGGGTCTTGTTCTACAGGACCTATGATGTCTATAGCCTTTCTGGATTGCACTGCATAGTTTTGTATCTGCATCATTATATTTTGCAATTTTTCTGAGTCCCTTAGTTTACATAATTCCCTTACAGAAACTATCTGTGTAGTATCAACATCCATCATAAGGTCTTGGATGTCAGGTTTCTCTTCTTTGATATCAAGTCCTCCATCATCCATAGGCAATTCGTCTTCTATATCATCGTGGTCATTATCCTCTAAGTCAGCTAATAATTCATCTGCTAAAGACATTTTGATGGTTTTTTCTATTCACTCAAAACAAATATACAGAATACAGGTCAAATGGTAAAAAGTTTATCAAAATTTATTTATTTATTGTGATTGCCACTGATTGCCGGCACAAAACAGATTGCCGGATTGCGCACAAAACATATACACTGATTGCGTAGCCGTTGACAATGAGTGTACATCATGTACATGTTTTGTGGTTGACAAAATGACAACAGATCTTGCACAGCCGTTAACAGTTTAAAGTTTTGGTACGGAGTCCACAACCGTACCTGTTTTGTGGAGTCCACCCGCTAATACAGCGCTGTCAATCATCACGCAAGTAAAGCTTAATTCAGATGCACACGACATCTGACGATACATGGCCAACTTTACTCACTAGGCCGGAGCATTGAAATATGGCAACACCGGTATCGGGCCGAGCTTTTGTTTGTTTTGAAGCATGGCCGTCTCTACTCACAAGGCCGGAACATTGAAATATGGCAACGTTGGAGATCAGGCCGTGTTTTATTATAGCATGGCCGACATTAAAGATAAACATATAGCTTATTAATAGATCTTTTACCTATTACCTGCACTTCTACATAAACGAAATTGTGAAAAAATGCCTCCAATGTGCGTAGTACCAGGTTGCACTAGCAATTATGCGTCTAATCAAGAAGGATATATTACGGTGTTCAGGTTTCCGCGAGACGACCATTTGAAACAGAAGTGGGTGAAAAGTATTCCTCGTGAAGACTGGTTACCATCTCAAAAATCAGTAGTGTGTATTAAACATTTCCATGACGGTGATATATCTTTCAGTGATGTGTATACGGTGTATAGTGTATAGTGAAAAGGCAGGAAGACCAACAAGAAGAATGGCTTGAGAGTGACCTGATACTAAATTTTTCAAGCTTATGTGAAAATTTCCAGGAGTGGCAGCAGGAAACAGGTTGTATTTATTTTTATTTGGTAGTGTTTGATCATGATGAACCAGATATCAGGTGTAGTATCAAAATATTGGAATCAATGAAGGTAGAGGTTCGCATTAATCATAATTTGTTGGTGAAAGATGATTTGAGTTGGATTTTACCACTGTCAATACAAATATCCTGTTGGTCACAAATAGAAAATATTTTGGCAGGCTACTCAGAGGATCATAGTGAAAGTCTTAGTTTGAATGCAACACTAAACAATTTTAATTCTATTGTACAAATACTAAAAAATAAGCTTATGCAGAATGATGAGAATGAAAAAGTAGAACAGATTGACTTCTTGGCAGAACAATTCAATATACTATTTTCAAATCATAATAGGTTTTCTGCCGATTTAATATTAAAGTCTTTTCTTTTATATGTTCACTCAAAAAAAGTTTACAGTATTGTGAGGGAGAATAAATTGGTAACTTTGCCACATGCCAAATATTTAACAAAACTTTGCGATTCACTAAAAATTGCACCTGACAGTACATCAGAAAACAAGCATTACATTAAAACTATTTCAGAGGGTTTATCAGACTTGGAGAAATACATTGTTTTGCAAATTGATGAAATATACATTAAAGAAACGTTGGACTACAAGAATGGTAATTTAGTTGGTTTTGCTGAAAATGATATATTATCCCAAGCTAAAACGGTACAAGCATTTTTGATATCCTCTGTATTTGGTAGTATGAAGGAAGTTGTTTCACTTCAACCTGTAAGAAATATTAGTGGGGATCAGTTACATGAAATGGTTTTATCTATTTTGAAAGTTTTGCTTGGCTATGGTTTTATTGTAGTTGCTGTAGTTACCGATAATGTTAGAGTGAATCAAAATATGTTAATGAAACTTACAGAGGATTCAGCTGATAAACATTACTTTCATTTAAGTCCAGACTATCCAACGTTTGTAATGTTTGATACAGTTCATCTTCTGAAGAATATTCAAAATAATTGGCTAAATTTGAGAAATATTACAAAAACCTTCATATTTCCTGATTTTGATAACAACAAGCTGGTAAGGAAAGCAAATTTTGTAGATATCAGAAACTTCTATAAACTTGAAGCGAATTTGTTGGTTAAAGTAGCTCCTAAGTTAAATTATAAAACCGTGTACCCTTCAAGTATTGAAAGGCAGAATGTTTCCTTAGTGTGTAATATTTTTGACGTAAAGAGACATGCTGCCTTATTGAATTACACTGAAAGTACTGCTGACTTTTTAAATATCATTATAAAATTTTATATAAACTGAAGAGAAATGACTTCTTAAAACCTTTCCAGGACATAACAGATGATCGAATAGAATTTTTAGAAAAATTTTTAATTTGGCTTGATAAATGGAAAGCTTTGGGATACCCTGACTCTTCTTTATCTCCTGATACACACAATGCACTTCATCATTCAACAACTGCCATTATTATGTTAATTAAACACTGTGTATCAAAAACTCCTTGCAAATATTTGCTTACAGGAAAATTTCAAACTGACAATTTAGAATCTCGTTTTGGATGTTACAGGCAGTTATCTGGTGGCAATTATCATGTAAGCTTAAGGCAAATTTATGAATCTGAAAAAAAGATTAGAATCAAGGGTGTCTTCGAGTTTCGTTTCTGCAGGTAAATAATTAGAAACAAATTAATAATCACCTTCCAACCATATTTTCTGCACCTGGAAGAATACACATGACATAACAACAAATGAAAACACGGCCTGATCTCCAACGTTGCCATATTTCAATGCTCCGGCCTAGTGAGTAGAGACGGCCATGGGCAACGTCGCTTAGCTGTCAAATAGTGGGCCGGCTACCGTGGGCCGAACGGCGGGCATTCCGCGGAAAATTTAAATTGTTTTATAGTTTCAGAATAATTATTACATTTTATTTATGTATTATGTGTTCATCTCGGTTGATAAATTAAGAAAAATACTTTTTGAAAAAATAAGAATGGTGAAAAAGGCCAGTGGTATCAGTACAAAAATGTAACATGTATTGGGACTAGGAGCTTAATTTAGAGATTTTCCTTGCTGTTGGACATTTCTCATTTTCCTTAGACTTGCTCGTTTTATTTTTGTCAGTCTGTATTTTATCTTGAACTGTTTTTGGGTAATTATTAATAAAAATATTTGCAAAAACAGGCAACATTAATTCAAGCAGCATTTCAGTTTGGGGTTGATTACACGAATAAGTGTCTCTAAAACTAAACTCATCTCTATGCATATTGATGTATTCCTTTGCAATTTTAATTAAAACTGATTTGTGGAATTTACATCCTAAAAACTTGCTTTCATATTGGTCTGAAATAAACATTTTAATTACATTGTGCATAAGGACTGTCATTTGAACTGTAAACTCTGATGGAAGGGTTAAGCCGTCTCTGTTTAATATATCAAAGTAATTTTGTTCCTCATGTTCTATTATTTCTGTATTGACAAGAACATTTATACAGGCTGTGCATTACAGTTTGGCTGAAACTTTAAAACTAACGTAACCTGCTATATATTATATTGCGGAATCTGAAATTTGTTGAGGTTGATTCATTAAATTATTGCCTAAAATATCTCTAAAACTGTCAATACCTATTTCTCCATGATCTACTGTACAAGTGTGTAATTTTGCTAAATTGGAGACATTAAATCTAACTTGTCCATATTGAGCGGAATGTAAGTCGAAGAAACCCTTGATTCTAATCTTTTTTTCAGATTCATAAATTTGCCTTAAGCTTACATGATAATTGCCACCAGATAACTGCATGTAACATCCAAAACGAGATTCTAAATTGTCAGTTTGAAATTTTCCTGTAAGCAAATATTTGCAAGGAGTTTTTGATACACAGTGTTTAATTAACATAATAATGGCAGTTGTTGAATGATGCAGTGCGTTGTGTGTATCAGCTTTCCATTTATCAAGCCAAATTAAAAATTTTTCTAAAAATTCTTTCGATCATCTGTTATGTCCTGGAAAGGTTTTAAGAAGTCATTTCTCTTCAGTTGATATAAAATTGGGTATTTTATATTAACTATAGACCACCATTTTAAAATGATATTTAAAAAGTCAGCAGTACTTTCACTGTAATTCAATAAGGCAGCATGTGTCTTTTCATCAAAAATATTACACACTAAGGAAACATTTTGCCTTTCAATACTTGAAGGGTACACTGTTTTATAATTTAACTTAGGAGCTGCTTTAACCAACAAATTCGCTTCAAGTTTATAGAAGTCTCTGATATCTACAAAATTTGCTTTCCTTACCAGCTTGTTGTTATCAAAATCAGGAAATATGAAGGTTTTCGTAATATTTTTCAAATTTAGCCAATTATTTCGAATATTCTTCAGAAGATGAACTGTATCAAACATTACAAACGTTGGATAGTCTGGACTTAAATGAAAGTAATGTTTATCAGCTGAGCCCTCTGTAAGTTTCATTAACATATTTTGATTCACTCTAACATTATCGGTAACTACAGCAACTACAATAAAACCATAGCCAAGCAAAACTTTCAAAATAGATAAAACCATTTCATGTAACTGATCCCCACTAATATTTCTTGTAGCCCAACGTTTCTTTAATGTATATTTCATCAATTTGCAAAACAATGTATTTCTCCAAGTCTGATAAACCCTCTGAAATAGTTTTAATGTAATGCTTGTTTTCTGATGTACTGTCAGGTGCAATTTTTAGAGAACCGTAAAGTTTTATTAAATATTTGGGATGTGGCAAAGTTAGCAATTTATTCTCCCTCACAATACTGTAAACTTTTTTTGAGTGAACATATAAAAGAAAAGACTTTAATATTAAATCGGCAGAAAACCTATTATGATTTGAAAATAGTATATTGAATTGTTCTGCCAAGAAGTCAATCTGTTCTACTCTTTCATTCTCATCATTCTGCATAAGCTTATTTTTTAGTATTTGTACAATAGAATTAAAATTGTTTAGTGTTGCATTCAAACTAAGATTTTCACTATGATCCTCTGAGTAGCGTGCCAAAATATTTTC
Organism: Callosobruchus maculatus; assembly: GCA_951848785.1. Classification (NCBI taxonomy): domain Eukaryota; kingdom Metazoa; phylum Arthropoda; class Insecta; order Coleoptera; family Chrysomelidae; genus Callosobruchus; species Callosobruchus maculatus. The sequence goes on along the minus strand of CATOUR010000038.1, from coordinate 1,971,774 downwards.
TATTTGTGACCAACAGGATATTTGTAATGACAGTGGTAAAATCCAACTCAAATCATCTTTCACCAACAAATTATGATTAATGCGAACCTCTACCTTCATTGATTCTAATATTTTGATACTACACCTGATATCTGGTTCATCATGATCAATAAATCATCAATCAAATAAAAATAAATACAACCTGTTTCCTGCTGCCACTTCCACTTCTTTAAATGCATACTCAGTTTACTCTGGAAATTTTCACATCAGCTTGGAAAATTTAGTATCAGGTCACTCTCAAGCCATTCATCTTGTTGGTCTTCCTGCCTTTTCACTACGAAATCTTTTCGTATGTCCGGATTTCTTCTAACTGAATTTTTTTGTGACGAAAGATATTTTGGAAGTCTAGGAAATATCGTAGGTAGCACATTACTTCAAAATGGGTCTTATCCTGGGAACTGTTTTTAAATTATAATTTTGAGATGGTAACCAGTCTTTACGAGGAATACTTTTCACCCACTTCTGTTTCAATGGTCGTCTCGCGGAAACCTGAACACCGTAATATATCCTTCTTTACTGGTACTACGCACTTTGGAGGGATCTTTTCACAATTTCGTTTATGTAGGAGTGCAGGTAATGTCGGCCATGCTATAATAAAACACGGCCCGATCTCCAACGTTGCCATATTTCAATGCTCCGGCCTAGTGAGTAGAGACGGCCATGGCTGGTTATATTCACAAGAATAAAGACAATAATTTACGAACATTTCAAAGGATAAGACCTATTTTAAACCACAATGTGGTACCTACAATGTTTTCTGGACCTCCCAAATATCACAGACAAAGACAGTTAATAGAACTCATCTGGGCATGCCAACGAGGGCATGCATCTGGGCATACCTACGAAAAGATTTGATAGTGAAAGGGAATCAAGACCAGCAAGAATGGCTTCACAGTGACCTGAAAGTGAATTTTTCTAGCTCAAGTGACAATTAACAAAGTAAATTGAGTGTTCGTTTAAGTGGAAGTGGCAGCAGGAAACAGGTTGCGTTTATTTTATTTTGTAGTGTCTGACTGTGATGAACTAGACATCAGATGTAAGTGGTATTAGTAGTAGTAGTTCTAAAAAGTATTTTTCTTAATTTATTAACCCAGATGAGCTCTAATACATATAAAATGAAATAATTATTCTGAAACTATAGGCCAACTATTTGATAGCTAAGCCACGTTGCCACATCTAAGGCTCCGGCCTAGTGTAGAGTCGGCCATGTGTCAAATCAAAATATTTCGACCAATAGGAACAGTTTCGTACCGTCCTATCGTCGGATGTCGTGTACATCTGAATGGAGAAGTCTCATGATACTCATAATGAAATAAGCCTTCAATTTGGCTGTGACGTCACGCCTCCGCATTCCGCATAGCCAGCCGTCTGGGCCGCGCGCTGCCGATGCCGTAGGTCTGTGTATGTACAGCTTGTGCAGAACGCATCAGAGCACAACGCATCAGACGTACGTAATTTATTTTTGATTTTTAAATAAGTGTTTTTTAGTTTTTGGACAAAGTGAAAATATCACTTATTGATCTAGAAGCCTTTAAGATGATAGTTTAGTGAGAAAATAAACGTCTTCTGGTAAACGCAAATGAAAACCAGCATTTGTTGATATTTTTGTTATCGTAACTATGAAATACTGAGGGATGACTGTTGTATTTAAAGGCGGGTTCTCACGATTCAGTTTCGCTGAATCAGTTTGACTGAGTCAGTGATACTGAAAGCGATGTTTGTTCTCACTGTTCAGTTTTAATGAATCAGTTTAACCTATTTAGCATTAATAAAAGTAACGTTGGCATTAATCTTTCAATCCTGATTCAGTCAAAATGAATGAAAAGTAGGACTGGCTTTCAGTTTGACTGAAAGCACAAACCCACTGATCAGTTTTACTGAAAAGGTGTTCTCGCGTTCATTATCTGTTCAGTATCACTGAATCAGTCAAACCGAATCAGCGAAACTGTATCGTTCGTTTTTTTCCTTCTCATGATTGTTTGCACTTTTTGATCTTTTTGTTTAACTTTGATGTCGACTTGCACTTTTTTGTTTAAATTTTTTTGTCGAGATTATCTGATACATTCACTGTGCAATCCTTAGATAGTGGATTTTCTAGTACATCCGGCTCTTCGCATATTGAATCACACTGAATTACTTCGAAAGGTTGCCAACTTGAGGTCGATTCTGCAATAAATTTTCTAAACATTCTGCGCGTCGCCTTTTTTCATATGCTCCGATATGCTTCTTCTAGGATGAACAACTTATGAGGGCAGACTTCAGATTTCAGCTTTAATCTACCACCAACTAGTTTATATTTGATTGGATTTTCAGTATCATTTCCAAGCTGTGACAACAAAAACATAAGTTACGAATCCGAAAATATAGAAATATATAACACAAAAAGTAATTCAGAATACATATTACATTATAAATGTAACTAATTTAATTTACTATTAGGTAAAGTAATCTTTAATAACCAGTGAACCTATCCATATATAGTTGATAATTAATACTTATCAATAGGAGATAAAGACAATAGTATACCCACATCACTTCACAAACATCTTTTGTACTTTTTGGTAATATTAAATCACGTTTCATCACCTTGCACCACTTCTTTCTACTGTTTGCATGCAAAGGTACGTGGAAAAAGCTTTATTAGGTGTTTTAATCATTGTGCTTATACACTTTGGAACAATGTTTATTTTTTATAACATCTTTTTTCAATGTCTCATCATAGCAATTTGATATGAACTAAACACTAAAGCAGAAAACAAAGGAGGCGATTGGTTGTTGTCGGCTTTCGCCACCACCACGCTGTGTGCCTCTGTGCGTTGTCTCAGCGCGGCAGCGGCCGCCCGCACTGGCTACGGAGACATGACGTCACGCCACTCCGACAGACGTGCCAAAAATATTTCTGCGGAGCGCGACTTTGAAACATTATAACTTTTTTGTCTTTAGAGATATATTCATATTTCTTTCACTCTTTTCTTTTATTTTTCTTATATTTTCTTTTGAATCGATAAAAAACATTTAGTAAACTTCTCCATTAAGCTTTAGTGCAAATGCATGGCCGACTCTACTCACTAGGCCGGAGCCTTCGATGTGGCAACGTCGATTAGCTGTTAAATGGGGGGGGGGGGTTACCGTGGGCCGAACGGCGGGCATTCCGTGGAATATTTAAATTGTTTCATAGTTTCAGAAAATTATTACGTTTTATTTATGTATTATGTGTTCATTGCGGTTGATAAATTAAGAAAAATACTTTTTGAAAAAATAAGAATGGTGAGGCCAGTGGTATCAGTACAAAAATGTAACATGTATTGAGACTAGGAGCTTAATTTAGAGATTTTCCTTTCTGTTGGACATTTCTCATTTCCCTTAGACTTGCTCTTTTTATTTTTGTCAGTCTGTATTTTGTATCTTGAACTGTTTTTGTGTAATTATTAATAAAGTATTTGCTAAAACAGGCAACATTAATTCAAGCAGCATTTCAGTTTGGGGTTGATTACATGAACAAATGTATACTAAATAATGTAATGTGATGTGTAAAAATACTTTTTAGAACTACTACTACTAATACACCACTTACATCTGATGTCTGGTTCATCGTAGTCAAACACTACAAAATAAAAATAAACGCAACCTGTTTCCTGCTGCCACTTCCACTTCCACTTAAATGAACACTCAATTTACTTTGTAAATTTTCACTTGAGCTAGAAAAATTCACTATTGGGTCACTTTGAAGTCATTCTTGCTGGTCTTGATTCCCTTTCACTATCAAATCTTTTCGTAGGTGTGCCCAGATGCATGCCCAGATGAGTTCTATTAACTGTATTTTTCTGTAATATTTGGGAGGTCCAGAAAACGTTGTAGGTACCACATTGTGCTTTAAAATAGGTCTTATCCTTTGAAATGTTTGTAAAGTATTGTCTTTATTCTTATAAATGAAACCAGCCGTTACGAGGAATACCGTTCACCCACTTCTGTTTATGTCCTTTATTAGAAGCACAGTTGCTTTTGCAGGCATCTGTTTATCTTTATAGTTTCGTTTGTGCAGGTAAATAATTAGAAACACATTAAAAATCACCTTCCACTCTTCTTGTTTAATCTGGAAGCCCCTGAAGAAGAAGAAGAATCTGGGGGGGGCTTAAGTCCCTGCCCTAGATACAATAAGTTTAACAGAACGAATTATTTTTGGATTTTTTGGGGGGCTAATTTCATTCTTGGGGGGCTAAGCCCCCCTAAGCCCCCACCTAACTACGCCTATGTCTGGAAGGTTACACTAATGACTTAACAACAAATAAAAGCTCGGCCCCCGATTCAGTGTTGCCATATTTCAATGCTTCGGCCTAGTGAGTAGAGTCGGCCATGGCAGATGTAAAAGGAATTCACCTTATGTCCCAAGATGTTGCTTTGGTGTAAATTAGGCCTAAGGCCATTGCGTCATTCGTCATCATTGTCAAGGATCAGGTGTTCTGCTGTTGCCATATACTAGAATGTTTCCAATCTTCTGGAGATATTGAATGGGAATTACGGAATTTCAAAATAGAAAATTGTAATTTTAGGTCTATCTACGTATTAAAAAAAAAAGTATTCAAACTGCAAGGGAATTTTTATTCTCTACTTCATGGGTATTTGAAGCGGGGTAAGTAGTAGTTTAAAAACTTACTTTTTTTCAGTTTACATTTTTGGAGTTGGTGCCGTTGGTGGAAACTGGGAAAAAACGCCAGGATATCTGTCAACACTGCAAGGCAAAATATCAAATGCATGTGAGCGTGAGTTTGCCAGAGAAAAGGGGGTGTAAAGTGAGAAATTATTTACGAGATGATTTTCAAATTAAGAATTTGGTAAAATGCTAATATATATCTCCAAACATTTCAGACGTTATGAGTTAAAGAACGTGAAGCAGATATATAGTGATTATGAAGTGATGATGTACCGACAAAGGATATGTGATAATATTGGATGAAAAACTGATCTAAACTATTTACAGTAAAATCGTAAATGTATACAAATGCGGACGAAGAATTTTATGGTAACACTATGTGTGGTTGTATCTGTAAGTTTAATCTTTATCATATTTGGCCAACAGAAGCCAGAAAGTATACAGAACATTGTAACAACTACCAACAAGCAAATCAAGAATTTCAAAGTAAGTACTGATTCATTACTGGTTGACCCTTCGATCTTTATGCACTAAGAGAATCACAGGGTTTTATCCCTTCCCCGAACTCGACACCTTCAAAAGATCAAGGAAAAACATCTGCAAATACAATTTCAAGTATCTGTTTATGTGTTGGTGGTTTATACAAACTGTGCCTCGGCACTAATTTTGTTGTTAAAGGTATTACACAAACATCCTGACAAACGTTTATTTAATTTAAGAACTGCCAAAAGAAGTACATGCAATTTGAGAATATGTCTGATAGTTCTTTTTTAATTATTTAGATGTAAGGTATTAATGCTAGATCTGAATTTTTTAATTGATTTATCTTTATGTATGTATGTGGTCATAAACACAGAAAGACAAAACTCTGAGATAGCTAATTTATTGATATATCTCATATTTAAATCATGCAAATCACAGCTAATAACCAATTTTCTTGTAAGGCAAGATGGTATATATGTGCAGGCCTATGCAGATGATCTCAGCATAATAGTTAGAGGTTGGTTTATGGGTGTTGCCTCTGAGATAATGCAAGGCACTTTGCACATTGTGGAATAGTGGTGCAATGAGGTCAATCTATTGGTAAATGTTGAGAAGGAGAAGTTAGTTATGTTCACTATGAGAAATAAATTAGATGGATTTTATCATTATTATTATTATTGCTGAACAGGCACGCAGCATAGCCCATGAAGTTGTTCAATCTTATGCCATTAAAAATTACCAATTAATTATGACGAAGCTTGTGAAATAGCATATGAAAGACAATAAAATTTAGCTTAAAAATAAACTAAATATATTAGTAGTGCTATCGACAACTTTGTCACAGTGTATGAAGTGGCATTATCAGAGAATTGGCACATCTTGACTATTAATATATAGGGGTTCTATCAAAAAAAAGTAAGTTTGATATGTATGTATAGACATCAAAATTCAAATGAAAATATTTCAGGTTTATAGCTTTCAAGTCCCCCTACCATAATCAGGTGACAGGTTTTTCAAATTTGTTTTAGTAAACCGACAATCCTCTGTCCACTCATATTGGCCCACCCTGTATAAGGCATTCACTGACCCTGAAACATCTGACCTTTTTAGATAATTATGCGTACCACCACTTTAACATTGAATTTAACATTAACAAACAAACATTAAATACACAATCATCATTGTGAATCTCAGCTCTGTGATAGGAAAGAGGTTTATTGATTACAATCCTTAAGGCTCAGTGTAAAAATATAGAATAAGCTCGTTTTGCACATAATTTTACGATGGAAGAAAAATACTTAAATGCATTTGGAAAATTAGGCAAAACACCCAAGAAAAACTTTGGCAAAACTGGGGATTTTCCCAGCTAATCACACACACTCTATCATCCCAGGTCCAATAAACATGATTTGAAATAAGAAAACAAAAAAAATCATACTATTTCCTCCACTACTGCTGTTGAAAGTAAATCAGCTAACATAGTTATTTCCCTCTGTTACAGGATAATCTACGAGATGCAGAAACAAAAACCCTGAATGCAGATGAGAAGTACTTAAATATATTAGGGTTTACACAGACTCCTCGACTGTATCCAAAAAATATCTGGAGGAACACTTCTTTGCCTGTAGTAGTTACCTATGTTACAAATGGCCAAGAAAGTCAAGCAATTGGTCTCATACTTAATGTAGCAAAAATTTTGCCAAACAACACTATTCTAGCATATAATTTAGGCATTAGTGACCATGGATTGAAAATGGTAATTATAGAATATACATAGTATACACATTATGGGTAATATACGAAATTATGTAATTCGCGGATTACCTGGCTAAAACGTGAATTATTCAGGCATGATGTATACAACCCGAATATGCTTTAGTGTCCTGTATTACCTAGTGCAAACAGTTTAAAACGTAAATTACCCAAGTGCATTCAGATAGAATGTTTATTGTGTCAGTATTGCACTATTTGTCAACATGGCTAGTAAGATTGAGAGCCTGTAAACGCGTTTTAACGAGGAATATTTAAAAATTGCAGTTACATAAAATGCTAACACCGGCTACTTACAGGATAGTGATGAGTATAAGAGCATAATCGAATGTATAGTAGTAGTAGTATAGATTTATTTAGCATAGCTTCTACAACTGTTACCAAGAATACAAACTGACTTAATTCGCTATGAGTACATACATTCGTTTTATAAGATTGCATGACTATACATTTTGTAAATTCAAGAAATACTTTTTACTTCCCACACTGATAGGTGAGGGGAGTATTGTGATCGCGAAAATTTTAGACTATACTTCGAGAACCCCGTCCTCGAGATCACCCTGTAGTGTATGCTTTAGTTTCTGCGTTTGGCGTCTTTGTTTACAGAAAAACTCGTTCCACCTCCCCGCCATCCCCTTTGACCCGTTGTGCCAGGTTATTATGTTTTAGACGTCCGTGTCGAGCGCTCAAGTGTTCATGATTGTGTCGTGATTTTTTTTGTGTTTTCGTCAAAATGCCGCAATCTAGGAAATGTACAATGCACGATTTTTCACAAAGTAAGTGTTAATTTCTAAATACAAAGCCTTCAATGATGCGTCGGTAACTACTACGACACACTTACAATTGGCAATGACTTAAATGACAATTTTTCCTGGTGGTCAGGGAACATCTCCAGTAGCAAACTTAGTTTATTAGAAACCCTCGTACCTATGTACTGACAATTTTATCTGATGCTAGTAATTTAGTGTCGGGGCATCGTGCGGGGAATTGGAATTCCTCAGAAGAAATATCACATATAAATAGAATGTGGGGCATTATATCTCCTCATTTAAATTATATCACTCCAATCTGGAATTGGTGTGAAAAGCATAAAACAATGATTTTTTTTGCTTTATACGCTAATAGATAGATATATGTATAATTTATTGTCAAATAATTACAAAAATTTTGTTGACGCAACTATAGCTACATACAAAACAAAATGTGTAGTTGAATATTCACCTAAATTCGTCAATTTATCCTGGTAGTAATAAGGCTTTTGTAATAAAAAAGTTTTTTTACGCAAAACTTTTAAATACTTGAATCAAAAACTAGTGTGGACACTTTCTATGAATCTGCACTGCATTATATATGAACGAATCTTTAACGATGATTTCGATAAGTGATTAATTTAAAGTCATACAGTATAATCCATATTCATGCTCTCAAATTTTGTTTTATTTCTGAATATCAGTGTTGTCGTTTCCACTGAAACAGCAGCTAAATGGGGCGGTAAACACCAACCGTTTCTACAATCATGAGTAAAATCTGATTGAGACACTCAAACAGCAGCTAAAGGGGTCAACAGTTTCTACAATCATGAGTAAAATCTGATTGAGACACAAACAGCAGCTAATCGGGGCCCACCAGGTTCTACAATCATGAGTAAAATTTGATTGAGACACACAAACAGCAGCTAAATGGGGTTCACCAGTTTCTACAAACATGAATAAAATCTGATCGATAAATTAACGAAAATGGCAACCATCAGATATGGGAACGTCTAGTTTCAATTTCTTTTAAAGTAAAAAAAAAAATGATAAGGAGTGGCCGTACCAGTGAAGTACTTAAACATGAGTAATATATGGTTAAGAATCTCTATTCATCACGTTATGTGATGAAATCTAGTTCACGCACATTGAAGACAAACCAAATATGGCTTTCTTCATTCCGCGAATTTTATCTCTTTTCAGTTGACAGTGCTTCGGAAAGTCATGGGTACTAACACTAGCGATTTGAACACATCCCAGTAAGCACCCAGTTCGCATTGCATGGGGTTTCAAGACAAATGCGGAAAACTGAAAGGATGGAGTCCTCTGTGGAAGAGCCTTATCCTGCATCTACAAAAAATAACATGTTGACTTTACCAGAACTTTAAGAGAAACGATCAATTTTTAATTACGTTCAAAAAAACATCACCACCCAGCCACACCACAAACTGTAACCAAAAAGGTTTAATCTGGGAGTTGGGACACAACTGTATTTAAAGTACAGAGCACTGGCCACGCCTCCACTTCCGCGGTCTTTAGGGAAGGCTTAAACATTGAAACCATTGAGACGTACTGCAGGACGGAGTGATAGGTCAAACATTTTTGTTATATTTTATAACAGACCCATATGCTGACGATTTATATTTTTCAAAATCACTGATAATAAAAAATGCATAATGAATTTTGATACTACCAAACTAAACTTTCATCAAAACAAAAAAAACACAAAAAATGAAATATTATCGAATGTCCAGACTTGTTTTTCCTCTTTCATTCGAATTATACTCGGATGTGAAACCATCTTTAAACATCTACCGGGTGATTTCGAGCACGGAGCAAGTATAATTAGAGGTTAAACGACTTACCTGTAAGGAAGTTCAGTCCTCAATTATACGAGAGAGCCCCGTCTGAAGAGATCACACCCGCCCTCCCCAAGCCCAAAGTGCACGATCTGGGTAGAAACATAATGATCTGGCACAACGGCTCGCAGGGGTTGGCGGGGAGGTTGAACTAGTTTTTCTGTAAACAAAGACGCCAAACGCGGGAACTAAAGCATATACAGGGTGGCCCAGAAAGAAATTCATTTTAGAATACGCGCTAATTTCTAGACGGCAGAAGGGAGGGGCGCTGAATAAGTATCAGTGCGTCGCCCGGTCATTTTAATTTTAGTAACCATGGATTGCTACACGGGAGAACAGCGTGCGTTCTGTATTCGGGCCTATTATGAGAGCCATCGTTCCTACGTGACTGTTCGACGGCGTTTTCGTGTTAGATTCGAACTACAGCATATCAGTGAGTGTCGCAGCTCTAATTTAATTAAGCAGTGGGTTAAGAGGTTCGAAAGAACGGGATCGACACTAAACACACGGCCTCAAGGTCGTAAAAGAGTTACACGTACCGACGAAACCAGACAGCGTGTTCGAGAATCTTTACGCGCGAATCCGAGAATATCAACTCGTAAACGCTCGTCTGCTTTAGGTTTGGTTAGATCAACGCTGCAGCGAATTTTGCATCTTGATATGAAATTGCATCCCTATAAGATTCAAATAATACAGGAATTAATGCCAGCAGACTTTGAATCCAGATTAAATTTTGCAAATGAAATGTTTGACGCCTTTAGTGACTTCAATAACATCATCTTCTCGGATGAAGCACATTTTCAAGTGAATGGTTACGTGAACAAACAAAACTGCCGATATTGGGCTGCAGAGAATCCCCGTCTAAAGCACCAGACACCGCTTCACCCACCAAAGTCACAGTTTGGACGGGAATTGCAAGCTGGGGTATTATTGGGCCGTTTTTCTTTGAAGACAATCGTGGCCGAACACTAACCGTAAACTCAGAGCGGTACATGGATATGTTAAGAGATTTTCTGGCTCCAAAACTGCAAGAATCGCGAAGCTACAATGAAAACACTTGGTTTCAGCAGGATGGAGCTACGTGTCACACTTCAAATGAGAGCATTCGCATGGTAAGGGATATGTTTCCTCATAAACTGATTTCACAGAGGGGTGACATATCCTGGCCTCCGAGAAGCCCCGATTTAAGTCCAGTAGATTTCTTTTTATGGGGATACCTTAAAAGCAAGGTATACTCCAATAATCCAAGAACTTTGACACAACTAAAGCTGAATATTCAGCAAGAAATGCAGTCCACTCCAAGAGAAACCCTTACGAAAGTTTTTTAAAGTTTTCGTGCTCGATTAGAAGAGTGTCAACACCGCCAAGGACATCATCTTGATGATGTAATTTTTAAGACATAAAATTGCATTTAATTAACCTTATGTTGTCGAGAATTAAACGCTTTTAAATATAGTAGTTTTTTTCTACGCAATTTAAAAAAATGCATTCCTTTCTGGGCCACCCTGTACTACAGGGTGATGTCTCCGGACGGGGCTCTCTCGTATAATTGAGGAGTGAACTTCTCTATAGGTAAGTCGTTTAACCTCCAATTTTGAGATAATATGCTTTTTGGGCGTTTTATGATATCTACATAACGAAAATCCATGTTACTCATTTCCGTCGGTCTGTCTGTCTGTCTGTTGGCGTTTGAAGCTTTTCTAATGTCGTAATATCAGTAACCGCTGCTTGGATTGTGATGAAATTCGGGTACAGATATGATGTGGGGTCCTAGTAGGTAATGCTGCTATAATTTTGAAAAGTCGTGCATTGACGACGGAGTAATTGAGGTTTTGAATAATTTTTTTTGTCATAAATGGAAAGACCATACATAAGTTTTATAACAAAACTGTTTTTGTTTTCTTTTTTTCGCAATAATTCAAAAGTTAGATCAAAATAAAAATGGGTTTTTGAATCGAGTACCGAAAACACGCCGACGGCTCCCGAACCCGTGTGACGTCACCATGGCGGTAAGGATGCTCCTTTGACCAACGACGTCCTACTCCGATACTAGATTCTAAATTTCCAGCCAATCGAGAAAATACGTACTGCTAAACTGGTAACTAGTGTATATTTGTTGCAACACAATCAAAGAATGAAGTTTGCAGCTCGAGACGAAGTCTACGATCGAAATAAATATGTTTTTGAATGTTTGAAGTTGAAGTAAGATTACAGATTCCAGTAAGTACCTAATCAAATATGTTTCGTTGAAAAGATCTCCTCAATCGAAGGATGGCCCAGTGGTTAGAGAGTCCGCTAGTGAATCTCAGGGTCTTTGGATCGAAACCCAGGCCTTCCAACTTTTTTTTTTAATTTTTTTTATCAAAAATTTTATTGATGTGCTTTTTGCACTTGTTACGCTACGATCAACATAAATATGTGTTTGAAAAAATGTATTGATGTGGTTTTTGCACTTGTTACGCACATTTTTTGTACGATCAACATAAATATCTGTTTGAATCAAATTTTGTTAGACATATTACTTGCACCGCACAGTGCTTGTTAAATTTTTATGAAAATTTAATATTGTTGAGCTTCATTGCCCAAAGTTAAATAAATAATAATACCAAGTGATAAACAGAATGTGATTACGAGTTTGAGTTACTTTTTTTACATTAAAAAACTTAAAAATGAATGAATTGAATGGATGAAGGGATTTTGCTTTATTAACCAACTATTACATTTAAAAAAAATTAATGGCGATTGATATTGACGGACAAACCTCATTTCCACTGATTTTTTGAATTGTCCACCGCCTCCTGTACTTAGTTTTTGCACTGTGCAGTGCAAGAAATATGTCCAACAAATTTGATTCAAACACATATTTATGTTGATCGTAGCATAACAAGTGCAAAAAGCACATCAATAAAATTTTTAATAAAAAAAATAGAAAAAAAAGATGGAAGGTCTGGGTTTCGATCCAAAGACCCTGAGATTCACTAGCGGACTCTCTAACCACTGGGCCATCCTTCGATTGAGGAGATCTTTTCAACGGAACATATTTGATTAGGTACATACTTACTTACTGGAATCTGTAATCTGACTTCAACTTCAAACATTCAAAAACATATTTATTTCGATCGTAGGCTTCGTCTCGAGCTGCAAACTTCATTCATCGACTGTGTTGCAACAAAATACACTAGTTACCAGTTTAGCAGTACGTATTTTCGCGATTGGCTGGGAATATAGAATCTAGTATCGGAGTAGGACGTCGTTGGTCAAAGGAGCATCCTTACCGCCATGGTGACGTCACACGGGTTCGGGAGCCGTCGGCGTGTTTTCGGTACTCGATTCAAAAACCCATTTTTATTTTGATATAACTTTTGAATTATTGCGAAAAAAAGGTGGTTAGGGGGTGGGGGGCTGTAAAGATTAAAAATTTTTTGTATTCGTTATAGGCTGTCCATTGACCTGTGAAAAAAAAGACCTAGCGGCATAATACCAATTTTTAGGTCCACCCGAAAATTGCATTGCCTATTACAGAAACCAAGGGACTTGGAATTTTCTCGTGTATACAGATGAATATTGCTTTAGATCGTTCTATATCGTGTAACCTCGAATTGATTGAATTAAATTTCGATACAGTATTAATGACGTGGCGAGGATTGAAAATGCGTATAATATATAAAAAAATAGTTCAAATAGTGCAAACTTCGTTTTTAGGCAATCTGGGGGTTCCTGATCGTTACGTTTCATCCAGTTGAAGCTTGCAGAATAAAAACTGTGTCGTTCTAGTTCCTTCAGAGATGCAAGAAACTATTTACGAGAGCTTTTGTGTTCGACGTTTTTTTTAAGGGCGGGCGAAGGTTTGGTTGCAAGGGGATCTCAGACATAGTGTAATGGGAAAATAATAAAATGGTATCAACGTTACGTCTGGGAAGTACTGAGTCAATCACCTTGACTCCATTTTTTCAATCTTGTCGTGAATACTTTCAAAGTGGTATTCAACAATACCGTCATTTGAAATGTTATGAAGTTTGTACCATAAGTGGCCCAGAAAAATCAATCATTCCGATAAAACCAAATGGACAAGACATTAAATATTTTGTGACATTTGAGGACTTTTTTGATATTGTTCATGAAACTCATTTAAGGTCGTATTCATAGTCGATACTTAAGGGTCCCTTAATACTCGTACTTGAGGGTCTCTTAAGTAAGGCTTTGTGTTTCGAAACCTTACTTGAGGGTCCCTTACGTAAGGGTCCCTTGAGTAATACAATGGTAATACTCAAGTAAGGACATGTTAACGTGAGACGTTAAGTGACATTTCGTGGCAGTCAATGCGATTTTGCAGGTTAATTTTGGATTGGTATTATGCCTAGCGGCATAATACCAATTCTTAGGTCCACCCGAAAATTGCATTGCCTATTACAGAAACCAAGGGACTTGGAATTTTCTCGTGTATACATACGAATATTGCTTTAGATCGTTCTATATCGTGTAACATCGAATTGATTGAATTAAATTTCGATACAGTAGTAGTGACGTGGCGAGGATTGAAAATGCGTATAATATACACAAAAATAGTTCAAATAGTGCAAACTTCGTTTTTAGGCAATCTGGGGGTTCCGGATCGTTACGTTTCATCCAGTTGAAGCTTGCAGAATAAAAACTGTGTCGTTCTGGTTCATTCAGAGATGCAAGAAACTATTTACGAGAGCTTTTGTGTTCGACGTTTTTTTTAAGGGCGGGCGAAGGTTTGGTTGCAAGGAGATCTCAGACATAGTGTAATGGGAAAATAATAAAATGGTATCAACGTTACGTGTGGGAAGTACTGAATCAATCACCTTGACTCCATTTTTTCAATCTTGTCTTGAATACTTTCAAAGTGGTACTCAACAATACCGTCATTTGAAATGTTATGAAGTTTGTACCATAAGTGGCCCAGAAAAATTAATCATTCCGATAAAACCAAATGGACAAGACATTAAATATTTTGTGACATTTGAGGACTTTTTTGATATTGTTCATGAAACTCATTTAAGGTCGTATTCATAGTCGATACTTAAGGGTCCCTTAATACTCGTACTTGAGGGTCTCTTAAGTAAGGCTTTGTGTTTCGAAACCTTACTTGAGGGTCCCTTACGTAAGGGTCCCTTGAGTAATACAATGGTAATACTCAAGTAAGGACATGTTAACGTGAGACGTTAAGATGACATTTCGTGGGAGTCAATGCGATTTTGCAGGTTAATTTTGGAGTACGGTGTTGTCAGTTTTTGTCACATCTTGTAAATGTCCGCCACAAAACAAGAAATACTGGCACAGTACAAAAAGACATAACAGAAAACATCAAAATGTTGTCTAGGAAACAGATACACAAAGAAAGTCGTACTTGAGGGTCCTTGAGTAACCCTCAAGTATCCCTTGAATAAAACTCAAGGGATACTTGAGAAACGACTATGAATACGGCCCGTAGCTATAGGATGTGGTACTAGGTAGAACGGTTTGACGATTTTATCTTATTTTTGTGTATTATTTTTGTATCTTGATAGGTAAAATAATCAACATTTTTGTGTAATAAAATTAATTCCCATAATATACACCGGATAAATAGCAAAGTGTTGTAAACGGATCATTTGCGACACTTCTTAAAATATATTTATTTCTTCTAGTATTAATCTACTGTGTTGATTAATTCGCGTATTGCCCGTAACATATACACATTTTGAAACATGTATCTGAATAATCTGCATTAATCCATACCGGGTTATTCCGTTATTCGACACGGAGCATTATGGCTAAAGTATTTGATGAAAAAGAAAATTATTATTTCGGGGATAGAGACCCATTAAGACTACATTTTAAAAATATTTTCATGTTATGCAGAGTGTCCCCAAAACACGAAACGCATCAAAGTTGTATTTTTTTAAATGGAACACCCCATATATTATTGCATATTCAGATTCCTTAGTAAATTCTAGTGTGACTTTATGGGACACATGGGACTTGAAGCGAACCGTTTAGGTGTAAATCACCATTTTCAGTATAAGTAGATATCAGTAAAAAATTGAATATCGCAGAGATTATAAAATTTGGAAAGCTGTGACTTTGCCGTATTACTAAGCATAAAATGCGTCAGCTTTGGTGAGTGAAGTAGTAATTTGCGTTAAAGGAACGATACCTCTGACTGGAGCCTTTCTATTTTTTCAATATCTATTAGCAATATTGCAAAAAAGGAATACTGACACAATTAGATTTAAATTTTCTGCCATTTAAGTTATGTGTTATAATTTGAACAAATTTTAATTCATTCTTCATTTTCTGCGATCTTGCTAATAGGTACTGAAGATTTTCAGAGCTCCAGTCAGAAGTACTTTTGACTTGACAGAATCGCATACTTTTTTATATCATTAAATGTGAAATTTTATTATGAAAATAATAAACTGCCTACTACAATCTGTAGTTGTTTTCATTCCATTTTAAAATGTTTAAAGGTTTTGGAAATTGCCAATCTCTAGTACATTGAAGTAGCTAGTAGGCCGTGAAAATAATCCATTTCTGTCGTACTCCAGCTTCTCTTTGACCAAAGATATGTTACCGCCGTTAATTCTGGTTAGAGTTTGTTTGCTGTGAGTAATTTTTATAATCTTGTCCCTATAGTCTAGTTCGTGTGTATTTTCTGCTAAGTTAGTTGTTTTCTTCTACCTGAACAGGTTTTTTTTATATTTTTTGGTCTGCTAGGCGGCTTATAGGTTAAAAAATCTAAAAACACCGATTTGTTTGAAAATTTGAAATTAAATAAAAACTACCAGAGATTGATATTCACAACCTGATATCATTAGAAAGGTTATCAAATTCTACATTTAACCGTATAAAAAAATTAGGCATTCCCATATGAAAAAATCAAGTTATCTCTGATTAATCGACCGATTTCTCCAAGCATAAACGTAGTTTAAATTTGACCGTCTAACCTAGGCTGACGCAATTCATGCTTATTAATACGGAAAAGTCATAGCCTTCTAGGTTTTATAATCTCTGAGATATTCACATTTTTACTGACATCTACTTATACCGAAAATGGTGATTTACACCTAAACGGTTCGCTTTAGATCCCATGTGTGATACATAGAATCACACTAGAATTCACCTAGGAATCTGAATATATGGTGTTCCACTTAAAAAAAACATAACTTTGATATGTTTTATGTTTTGGGGACACCCTGATAACATGAAAATATTTTTAAAATGCAACCTTAATGGGTCCCCTATCCATCCGAAATTATTATTTTCTTTCCCTTTAGATACTTTAGCCATAATGCACCGTGTCGAATAACCCGGTGTATTTTATCAAATTTTCTGTCGTCCTATTCTACTCACGTCATTTATCATAACTTTTTATACTTGAAAGTCTTTACCAATCCATTTTTGTCAAACTAGAACTGATCATATGCAAATATATGATACATTTGATAAGTGACTTTTTGGTTTTAGCTCACAAATTACTGCAACAGCTCTAGATGTCAGGTGATCAACTTTGATCTCTCCGAGTACCCTTCACATGTAAATATCGAATATCATGCTCACAGACCTCTTGTCATTCAGGTAAGGATTATCCGATACCGATCGTTTTAACATGCATATACTTTTCATATACGATTTTGCCCAGCAAATTGCTGATCTGGGAAGCATTTGAGTTCTTTGTTTAAACGCTTAAAAAAACTCTTATAAATTATGGTACTTACCTTCCAGCAATTAACCTCCATTGCTTAACGCATGGATTGGATTGATGTAGCTGAACAATGAAGTACTTTAGTTTTTGCAATTTGCGTGTAATTAACTGTGATTTTAGAAGTATATGTGTATACGTGTCAAAGGATTGGTTTATTGGTCTTCATCCAAATTGATATTTTTGCCAGATTGTTTTTATGGTTACATGATGTGGTATACATTTTTCTAGGATGCTCTTCATCACACTGGGGCCATACTCTTTTTGGAGTCCAGCTACCGTTTCATGCGCAATGTCACACATGCCATGATCACACGCCTTTTTGAAGATAGAGCGAAGAAAAATGGAGTGCTGGCATGGCCTTTTGATCTAAAGAACCCTGTCTCCAGCCTCACGCACAAGAAGATGTTCGAGTACTTCCATTCTGATGCAGAGAATTTCTTGTTTTTGCAGATGGTTAGAGCTGATGCGCTGCTCTTAGTTAATACTGAAATGGTGGGTATTACTCTGAAGTCGATTTTTATAATTCACTGCGACTTTGTATAGGTTTTGGAAAATTACTTGTTAAGTATACCCTCGAAAGAAAAAATACAAAAATATTAGGAAACCTTACTGTTTTATAGAGTTGGTAGGATATCTGTGACAGTTTAAAAATTCGGGTTTATCCTCGTGCTTAGAATTTGCTCATTCGAGTCAAAAATTCCTCTATTGGATAAAATCACCGTAACAATAGTTGACTTGTCTGGTGTTACATTATAAGACGTACTTGATTCTATGTTTGTGTTACAGATACATAGTCAAGTGATGCTACCTTGGGTTCAATGCAGTCTAACTCAGGATTGCATATTTCCTATCGGAGCTCAATCAGCAGGTTGCAAATTTGACAAAAAACCTCAGTACAGGTAAGCATAGTATTTCATACTGGTAAGCTTTGTTTTAAATTTTCTCCCATGAAATTTGAAACGGGCTGTTCCTACCCCCTGCCAAGGTTAGAAGATATGAGGGATCATTTCCTTGTGAACACTGTTTTTGAACTGGTAAAAGTCATAATCTGTATGTTGGAATTTGTTTGATCTGGCTTTTCCAAGCTGCACGTGAAATCATAACCTCGTTAGGAATATGATTGACGCAAAATATTCATAACGTAGAGGTCCTAATATTTTCTGTGTTAAGTGGAGGTTATAGTAAACTGCTGGCGGGCAACACATTTGCGGGGTAAGGGGAGAGGTAAAAAGTCGAGCTCCAGGCTCCAGTGGGCGTGGCCTATTTACTATAATTTCTACTACAAGTCATAAAAAATATTTGCAGGCGCCGGTCCCCTTTGCTTAAATGCCGCTGACCCTAGACCGTTTGCCGTCGTGCAGAAAGTATTCAGACCTTCTTTGATCGTCCGTCGTTGAGAAAAGACATTGTATAATTTATACCTGGCATCACAGTTGATCCCTTTTCTGTGTATTTCAGGCATATACATAATAATAAATACAATATGAGTATAAAGAGTTGAACTGAGTTTTCACACCAAAAATGAATTTATCGTATGTACAAGAGCGAAAATAAGACGGAAAATATGAAAAATCAACAAGAAGTACCAATGATAATATTATGCGTGCATATGTTATTTGTAAAGCAGCTAAATTCAGTGGAGTTCACTTTACATTGAACAGTTCTTCAGACATGCAAATGCCGTTGGAAAATTGAAAGATATAAACGTATTACAGAATTGGCGTAAATACGGGGGTTAGGGGGGACGTGTCCAACTGTCCACCCCTTGGAACTATAAATTAAAAGAACTATCATGTCTCATACTTTTTGCCTATAGCACCCCGAGAAGTCGCCAGCAAAATTATTTTTGGATTCACAACAAACTTCAGAAAAATAAACCAAACTATGCCTGCCCCCCTCCCCTCACCGGTAGGCCTCCAAAAATATATCCCCTCATAGTGAAACTATATCTACCTGCATTCTGAATTACAGCCGCCAAATTTAGTATTTCGAAAAAGTACATATTCAAAAAGAAGACGCATTTTAAGAACTTTGTGAAACCTATAACACCTCCAACACAGATATACCTATGCACCTATGCCAAGACGATTATGCACTCTGAAGAAAAAGAAAAATTAGCTTTCTCTGATGTTGAGCGATTAATAAAAAAGTATTAATTGCGGACTATAATAGATGCCTGTCTGACCTCTATTGCTGCCACACCAAGATGGTGCCCTTATTTTACCTGATATATGACACCTGATGAAGAAGGTATTCGGAGAAGAAAAATGACTTTTTGGATAAAAAATGGTGCGTTAACGAGAAACGACAATTGGTTTTATCAAGTTCAATGGCAGTTCTATGTCACATAAAGTTACTGTTATGGAATGAAAATTTTTGTTACTTATAACTAAACTTATGTTACGCTTATGTGTTTCTGCGCTGGCAACGCCGTACGGCCTGTAACCCAGACAGAAGAATTTCGGCACTCACGCCTCGACCTCGACACTCGACCACTGCACACCTGTACTTACGTCGAAACAATATAGATTTATAGAAAAATAGTAGTTGGTTTATTTAATCCAACACATAAAATGGTCCTTAGAGCCGATGTAAATAGTGCAGTTCACTAGCTAATTATTATGAAAGCAGTGTGTTGAAGGAAAAAGTGCAAAAAGGGTCGCCATTCCCTGTTTTCCTGGTGAGTCCGTTTTCTTTCCTTTTTTGTAGAGTGTAGGGTGCCTTCGTTTATTTCTTTGTTATAATTAGTCAACGACGTTGAGTCGAGTGTTGAATAGTTACGATGGCGGACATTGAACTATTAAAGAATAAGCGGAAGCAGGTTAAATCTAAACTTACGAGATTTAAAAATTATTTTATAGCAAATAAGGGGAATTTTAATGCGGAAAACGTAGAAGAATTAAGATTGAGGTTAGAGCATATACAGGGAAGTTTAGATGATTTCAGCGGAATTCAAAATGAGTTAGAGTTATTGCTACCGTCGTCAGCGGGCGATGAAGAAAGGGATTGTTTTGAGCAAACGTATTTCGAAACAATATCACAGGCTAGGTCCGTGTGTGCCGCGTTGGAAAATAAAGAAGAATCTGAATTTAGCGCACATAGTAATCGTACTAGCGGTAGTGGGCCAAGTGGCGTGAATAATCGCGATAATCACTCGCTTATTAAATTGCCCACCATAAAATTGCCTATATTTGAAGGACAGCACTATGACTGGCTGGAATTCCGGGATGTCTTTAGGGCACTAGTTGATGAAAATGAAGGTCTCTCGGCAATTCAGAAATTTTACTATTTAAGAACATCTTTGGGGAAGGAGCCTTCACAGGTCATTAAATCGCTTGATGTCTGTTCAGATAACTATGAGCATGCCTGGCAACTCCTAAAAGAAAGATACGAAAATAAAGGCCTGATGATTCACAACCATATTAAAGCAATTTTTGAGTACCCCGATATTCAGAGAGAGTCCCATCGGGAACTTAGAAACCTGTTTGATAACGTAACTAAACATTTACGTTCGCTACAAAGTTTAGGAGAAAGTACAAATAGCTGGGACAGATTGATTATATATATTTTAGCTAGTAAGTTTGATCCCCTAACAAGGCGTGATTGGGAGTCTTATAAGTATGCAGGTGAATTACCGGATATGAATAATTATTTGAAAGAGCGTTGTGAAATGTTAGAAAAACTCGAAATTAGTAAACAGGAAAAAATTGTTGATAAAACGAGGCATAGAAAAGTTACGACGGCCCATCTCGCAAATACGGATGAAATAAAATGTTATTTCTGCGGCGGTAGTCATACATTTTATAATTGCGAAACATTATTGCAGTTACCGGTTAAAGAAAGATTAAATCGCGTAAAAAATAAAAAATTGTGTGTTGTTTGCTTTAAACCATCTCATCCAGCGTGGAAGTGTAAGTCGCGGAAGTGTTTAAAATGTAATAAAGCCCATAACTCCTTACTGCATTTATCGGAAAATTCAGAAAATGTTCGTAGAACGGGTAGTAGCGAGAGAGACGGCGATAGGGACGGCGCAGGTAGTAACCCGCGTCAGGGAAACGCGGCAGACGCGTTGACAGCGGTTGCGAATTCGGTAGACGTTGCCAGTTGTACCAGTAACCCTCCAGTGCCAGTGGCGGAGCAAGTTCTGTTATCTACGGCGATGGTAAAAATAAAATGCGGAGATATGGCATTTAGAGTATGCGCTCTATTAGATAGCGGATCGCAAAGTAACTTCATTACGGAAGCTTTGTGTAACAAACTGAACTTACCAAAATATAATATTGATCATATGGTGAAAGGAGTTGGTCAAGCAGCGGTTAAGATTAAGAATAGGACTAATGTTGAGCTAATTTCTATCCATGATAATTTCAAATTAACGGTAGACTGTCTGGTTATACCTAAGATAACGGAAAAATTACCGATGGTTAGTTTTGATAAAAGGATAATAGAAATACCGGAGCACGTGAAAATGGCGGATCCGTGTTTTAATGTAAAGAAAGATGTTGACATCCTCTTAGGTTCACATGCATTTTGGAGTATAATCCGAGCCGGTCAAGAAACGTTAGGAAAATCTATGCCATTCCTACAGAACACTAAATTAGGATGGATAGTTGCCGGTAAACTCAGTGGTGTAGAATCTAATTGTTCGGTAAGCCATTGTGCAATAAATAATGATGAGTCAAATATTAATGATTTAGTAGCGCGTTTTTGGGCAATAGAAGAGATTAGGGATAAACAAGTTTTATCGGAAGATGAGAAATATTGTGAACAACATTTTACTCAAAATTTAAGACGAGACGAGACTGGTCGGATGATTGTGAAGATTCCGTTTAGGGAAACAGTGGCAGAGTTAGGAGACTCACGAGAAATTGCTTTAAACAGATTTTTTAGTTTAGAGAAACGGCTGCTTAAAAATACAGATTTAAGAGAAAATTATATCCAGTTCATGACTGAATACGAAAAATTAAAGCATATGACGGAAATAAGCGACGAAGCGGAAAATTCTGCTGGGTTCTACATACCTCATCATGCGATAGTTAAAGAGTCAAGCCTAACTACAAAATGTCGAGTAGTATTCGATGCGTCGTGCAAAAGCGAGAATGGCTTGTCCCTTAATGATGTGCAATATGTGGGTCCTGCATTGCAGAATGATATATTTGACATTTTACTTCGCTTTAGAAATTATAAATATGTAATAGCGGCGGATATTTCAAAAATGTACCGTCAAATTCTTGTTGATCCTGATCAGCGGCGGTACCAAAAAATTTTCTGGCGGGAACATCCAAATGCGAAATTAAAATGTTTTGAACTCAATACGATTACCTATGGAACGGCTTCAGCGCCATTTCTAGCAATACGGTGCTTACGACAGTTGGCTGAAGAATGCGCGGATTCCTTTCCAGTAGTAAGTAAAATAATAGCAAACGACTTTTTCATGGATGATCTTTTAACAGGCTCTAATAGCGAATCTGAACTATTGCATATTCAAAGGAGCGTTACAGAAATTTTGGCGAAATCAGGTTTTGACTTGAGAAAATGGATGTGTAACAATCCGGAGGTTATGAAACGGTTTATAGTCAAGGAAAATTTGGAAGCGAATATCTTGAATATAGGAGAATTTGAGAGTAATAAGACGTTAGGAGTATATTGGAATGCGGTAACTGATGAGTTGCAGTACTCTGTGCGTTTTAACAGTGCAAATGATACGGTATACAATAAAAGATCGATTTTGTCTGTCATCTGTCAAATTTATGATCCGTTGGGTTTATTGGGACCAGTGATCGTCATCGGGAAAATGCTGATGCAAGAACTATGGAAATTAAAGGTCTCGTGGGATGAAGTGGTGTCAGATGAAATTGAAAAATTTTGGCTAAATTTTGAAAAGGAATTAGTTCTATTAAATGAGTTGAAAATTAATCGTAACTGTTCAAACCCTGACTACACGGAAATAGAGCTTCATGGTTTTTCGGATGCGTCAGAAAAGGCGTATGGCGCTTGTGTCTATATACGTACCTGGTGTCCCAAAACCGGCTATACTACCAACCTGCTCTGTGCTAAGTCGCGCGTAGCTCCACTGAAGCGAATTACTCTACCGAGGTTGGAACTTTGTGGTGCGCATCTACTATCGAACTTAATAAAAAAGGGTATGTGATTCATTGAATATCAAATTTAACCGTATTTATTTATGGACTGATTCGACTATAACGCTCGCATGGATTAAGGGTGAGCCGACAAGGTGGAAAACCTTTGTCGCAAATCGGGTTAGTGAAATTCAAACTTTAACGAATACTAATGACTGGCATCACGTAAGCTCTGAAGATAACCCGGCTGACATGTTATCTAGAGGCGTTGGACCAAAGGAGTTACTAAATGCGCAAACGTGGTGGTATGGACCAACTTTTCTTGAGCAAGACGAAACTCAGTGGAATAGGGACTCAGATTTAGATGTAAATGTTAACATACCAGAACAAAAGATGGTGAGCAATTCACTGATTTGCATTCAAGATTTTAGTACAGTTTCTGAATTAATAAATCGAATTTCTTCATTTAGAAAACTGCAACGCATAATGGCCTATGTTTTGAGGTTCATACACAATAGTAAACGTGTAAAAGAAAAACTTACCGGAACGCTAAGCGGTGAAGAATTGGATAATAGTTTATTTATGTTAGTAAAGGTCGCCCAAATTGAGTGTTTTGAAAAAGAATATAATTTACTGATAGACGGTAAACCAATTCATTCAAGTAGTAAACTTTTATCGCTCAATCCGTTTTTGAATCAAGAATTACTGAGAGTTGGAGGTAGATTAAGGAATGCTGATAAATCGTTTGACCAAAAACATCAGATAATTCTACCAAAAAACCATAAATTACCTAAACTACTATTAGAGCAGGAACATGTTAGGCTAATGCATTGTGGGGCACAACAATTGCTCTACTCTATACGAGAACGTTTTTGGCCTATCTCTGCGCGAAATACATGTAAGGCAGTGACCCGTAACTGTACAAGGTGCTTCAAGGTTAAACCTAAGGAAACTACCTACCTGATGGGAGATCTTCCGGAATATCGGGTGAACGCATACTTACCCTTTATTAATGTAGGAATGGACTGTGGAGGACCCTTTTTTGTTAAAGATCGGATAGGCAGAGGTGCAAAAATAACTAAAAAATATATCTGCTTAATGGTCTGTATGAGCAGTAAGGCGGTGCATATAGAACCAGTTTCTGAATTGTCGACAGATGCTTTCATGGCAGCGTTCAAACGCTTCATAGCTAGAAGGGGTAAACCGCGTAACATTTTTTCCGATAATGGCAAAAATTTTGTTGGGGCAAAAAATGAACTACGTCGCGCATACGAATTTCTAGAGTCTAATTCGGATAGTATATCTGAGGAATTGAGTGAAGATGGAGTCAAATGGCACTTCATACCGCCTCGTTCGCCCTCTTTCGGTGGCATTTGGGAAGCGGGAATCAAAAGCTGTAAGTTTCACCTAAAACGCGTTATCGGTGATTCTGTTGTAGTGTTTGAAGACTTCCTCACTATTTTAACTGAAATCGAAGGTATTCTAAACTCTAGACCCCTCACTCCCCTTTCCTCTGATCCTGGCGACATGACAGCATTGACACCGGCTCATTTCCTGATTGGGCGCACGATAACAGCCTTACCAGAGGGTGATTTGGCAGAGATCCCAGCCAACCGATTAGATCGCTATCAGATGCTCCAGGCTTTCATCCAGAGGTTCTGGAAACGCTGGTGCAAAGAATATTTGTCGGAGCTCCAGACACGTCAAAGGTGGAAACAGAACCATAAACAGCTATTGACTCCAGGTACTATGGTTCTCATCAAAAATGATGGTCTTCCTTCCACGAGATGGCAGCTGGGCAGAGTCGTGAAAGTTTACCCAGGAGCAGAAGGCATCATCCGAGTAGCAGACGTAGCCACCACGAGTGGTATTCTACGACGAGCAGTCACCAAACTTTGCGTGTTGCCACAGGACTAAGCTATACATTGTGGTAAGGTGAAATGCGCGTGGCAGACTGTGTTTGTGTCTCGAACTTTTGATAAATGACTGAATGGACGATATAGAATTTTTGTATTTCTTTTATTTTATTATTATATTTCTTTTATTGTATTGAAAGTGTACCCTTTCAAGGGGCGGAATATGTTATGGAATGAAAATTTTTGTTACTTATAACTAAACTTATGTTACGCTTATGTGTTTCTGCGCTGGCAACGCCGTACGGCCTGTAACCCAGACAGAAGAATTTCGGCACTCACGCCTCGACACTCGACCACTGCACACCTGTACTTACGTCGAAACAATATAGATTTATAGAAAAATAGTAGTTGGTTTATTTAATCCAACACAGTTACTATTGCTACTTTGCCGTCTGAACACAAAAAATCGTGAAAGTGGAGAACTAAGCAAAGGAACATGACTTCTGGAATGAATAAATGTTAATTAAAATACAAGGTTTTGATCAGTTTATGTTACAAAGTACAAAATGTAATTTCTATTCGCGACGCAAAAAAGTGTGAGCCCAAGACTCTAGACTTCTCGGTCTGGGCCTGCCAGCAATTTAAATTCTAATTACTCACAAATCTGGTTGAAACTTGTAAGATTTCGTAGTAATCCTGAAAATGATAACTGCTCATAACCAATTACCGCGATTTGTTTAAATTATAGTAGTTCCTAACTTTTGGCCTGCAGTGTATATGAATAAGTCGCCCAAAACCACCGACTACAAATTAAGTTGATGCCCAAACAATATCTATGTCATTCCAGAATAGAATGAACTTCAGCCCATTCATAAACTCTAGTTTACATACTTTTGTATTGGTGACGCCTTTATCAGTGTCCCAATCGGCGCGCGATTGTTCAATGCAAGGCTCTAGCTGTAATCATTTTTGACCCTGTATATTAATATTTTTTGGCACAAAAACCTGATTTGCGTTTCCTTAAAACTTCAATATAGAGAAATGTCGATCCAGATTTTAGAATAAGCTTATTGACGAGACCGTGAATTTAGTTAAAAAAACGTCAATTTTGACAATTTTTTAATAATTGTCTATTATGAACTTTCAAAAAATACGTCGACATTTCTCTAGAACCGTCCTTTTTCTTCATGCTCATATTTTTTTCAGTTCAAAAGTCTGAAAATTAATAGTCCAAAAATGGTTACATCTGAACCATTGCAAACAGCTCTCATGTACGTACTATAACCTCCTCTTAACAAAGCAAAGCTTAGAGGGAACATTACTTTCTTGGAGTCTGTTTTATTTTAATGAAGACTGGCATGGTTATGAGGTAATGGAAGTTGCACCAACTTCTATGTAACAATTCTTCTAATATCTATATCGGTATTTATTAAAAAAAAAAATGAAAACTCGTCAAAACTAGTCGGATGTGTTCCGATTTGTCTTGAAGAAAACTGATACATTCATTTCCTGTAAGACGTTACGTGATACTTATTACATATTTCGTTAATCATATTACTTGAACGCTTCTGATTTGATCGTAACGAAAATTTGGTAAACGGTACATTGTTACTACCATGGCAAGGTTTGAAACAGTGAACAGTCTTCAAGATGCGCTGCAGTGGTAGGCCAGGAAAAAGTAATACCTCAAATCAAAAAAATTGCCCAAACTTCTTTTTGACTTAGCAGAGTATCATGATACTTGATTTTTATGATTCTTCCAGATTGTATTTGTTTTGAGCGTAGCCAAAACCAGTTTTTTGACTCCATTATAGAAGGTTTTTCGCATCTAGATAACCTAACGCAATTTTTATATAATGAATTATGGTGTCAAAAATGTATATTGGAAAGAGGCTGTTAAGGTATTCTAACTGGAAATATGTATGTGTTGAGCAATTCTTATCACGTCTGTTAGTGCATCAGATTATGCGCCAAGGATGAAGGCTAAAACTTAACTCTTTTATTCCATTTCAATAGGTACTCAGGTTGTCATAGTTATGACGTATCTGCACTGAACATCGTACTAGGTTTGGCGTTCAAGCAAGATAGCAGTAAGTACACTTGTACGGATGCTGTAACCTACTTAGAGACAGTAACACTGTCTCAAGCAGAGGCACTTCTCCGGAAGCTAGAGCTTAATGCAACAACTGAAGCAAGGTCTCCATATGAAAGTTAGAGATTGAGGTAGTGATTTTGAATGAATGCTCCTTTTTTATTGTCAGATTTTCTGGTATTGGCTCCCAAAACATGCATTATTTGTAATAAGGTTCTCAAACCGATCCTGTGATGTTCTATAATATTTATAATTAGAGTTTGATTATAATGCAAAACATGTTCTGTTTGGCAAGTATAAAGAGTATAATTTGAAAAAACAATTTGGTGTGAATTTAGGAGTTACATTATTACTTCGCCACTATTCGAGATTAGCTATATTAAAGGTAAGTCCACAAAAGAAAAAAGAAAAATTCTGTTGAAGACATGTATAGCTTCTGTTTTATCGAACACAAAAAGTCACAAATATACAGGGTGTCCCATTAAAAATTTTGAATCGGACGTCACGTGATTAAAAACAAATACCTCATTGGGTGACACAATAATAAGAAAATATACTATATTTGCTCTAATTTACACCCCCAAAATTATAATTCGCTACTACTGCCTAGTTCCGATATATTGCTTGACTTAATCGTCGTGGGACACCCTGTATAAATATGTATTGCCATTCGTTTACCATGTATTTTTATTCAAATTCACCAGAGCATTGGGATAAGAACAACAGACAAAAATACCGGTATTTATATAAATGCATCCAATCCTATACAAAAATACTCTAAATAGCGTCGAACTTCTATGTCAAAATGTATCGAAAGAATAAACGTCCAGGTGATCAGGAAGCGATTGCCATTTAAACATATTTTGTGTTTTATGTTATTTACCTCACAAAGGTATCGAAATTCTAGACAAAAACTAAAGAATAAGACAATATATTTGCGAATTTGAAAAATAAAATGTAGCAACTCGAAATTAAACCACAAAGACCTACTAATCAACTTGTTTAACACCGCCACACACAAAAAAGTCTGAAACATTCAAGTGAAGTAGGACCAGTCGCCTTCAGTTTTCAACAAGATACTGAAGAATCTGAAAACTAAAGAATTTTTGTGAATGGGCTGAGGACTGAATTAAAATTTCCCGCTGTGATGGAGCAATTCTGATCACTATTCTGCAGTCAGAATCGCTCCATATCCCCCCAGTCTCCGGCAAAACGCAGAAGAATTCAAAAAAATTAATGATTTTCGCTGCTGCACTACGCTGAAGATTATATGACCATAAAGTAATTTTGACTAGAGATTTTTGATCAGCGCGCTATAATACTTTGGATGCCATAATTATGTCGTAGGAGTTTTTGGTGTAATTCTCCATGAACATATTTTGTCAGATATTTTTGTTTTACTACCATCATCTGTATTGTAATTTGATAAAAGAAAAATAATTTCGAGAACCTTGAAAATGCTGATGCCTCTGAAATATTTTTTAAAGGTCCTAATGACCAGGAGATTGTTAAGCATGAAGACAATATGATTACTGAAACGTACCCTGTCGTCTCACCGATTAATTTATTTTATTACCTCTTTGCGCCGAAGGATAATCTTACCCTCCAAAATTATGTAAGTTGACAATGCTTGTACATTTTTCATGTCACTGATATTTTGCCTTCTTCATTGTCATTTTAAGTCAAAATTTACCTAAGCGACGCAATTACTCAACTCAATTTCTTCAACTTTGTTTTTCTATTTCTCAAAATTAAATCATATAAGCGTATGCCGAATTCTTTATGAGGGTACTAGTTTACCATATTATATGTTATCAATCGCTAATTTTTGCGGCAACTCTTTACCTCTAAAACGAAAGTTTATTTAGTTTTAGTTCCCTTAAATTTGGAAATTTAATTGAAGAAAGTAATAATTTTAGCCATACAATCATTTAACTTTCAATTTCTTTGAAAAAAGTAAGTGAATTACCTGTAGTTATCAGTATTCACTTATTGTTACTTTTCGGTAAAATGTAATTCAATAGACATTAATTGCTTTTTGTAATCATTACTGCCCGCCTGGTAGTAACAAGATTAGGAAATACCTTTAGAAAAAGTTGCGTACACTCTTGTAAGTTTAGAGGTTTTGTGGATCCAGAAAACTAAAAAAAGCCTCCGCTTAACTTCTGTGGATCTAACAGTGGATCATTTTTATGTGTACACTCTTCTATTTTCATCATCAGAATTCCTTGTTGAATTACTCATTACCAGTAATTAGAACTCCGTATGTGGGTTGACAACTTATTAATCAAGTTTGAATGAGTCATAGCAGGATATTTTGGAAGTCATAGTGACCAAAAAAGTACATCCGTCTAAGTACTGCCCCTCTCAAAGCTAATATGAGACAAGGTCCACACACTGCAGATGTAATATACTCATATCTATGTAACTTTTATGTTCCAGTACAATTTATCGATATTCAACCTTCCTGGACTAGCACAACAACAATTTTCCAAATAAGCACACTCATATAAGTCACCCATATTTTTTGTTAAAAGTGGCTTTAAAAATAGTATGAGAATACCTGAGGGGTTCCATTCCGAAACTCGCCTTATCCACTCTTTACGAAAAATGAGATAGCGGTGTCTATGTCTTATATCAACAGTCACCTATGTGATGATCCACATTAAACATGTCAAAAGTTCCGGCACCCTATGTCAAAAACATGCAAAAGTTACTGCATCATTCCATAACTTGCCCTATCCATCGCCTATACCATTCCAAAACTTGCTTTATCCGGGCGACCAGTAGAAATTCGTCATTTGTGTTGCACTTTGTTATTACGCATCAAGCGACCAAATTCCGAGCTATTTGACTTGCTGTTAGAAGACGTAGTATTATTGCGACAGTGTTGTCAGAAAAAAATTTTTTGGCCACAATATGGATAATGAATCTTTTCGTTTATCTAATGAGGAAAAGGAAGAGATTTAAAAGATTTTTCATTAATTAATATAAATATTACTCTTAAGACACTTTTTATCATTCCATAACTTGCTTTATCCAAGCTAATATGTCAAAACTCGCCTTATCCATTTTATTATTGTAAATATCTCCCACATGAAGAAAACAAGATTTGAATCAGTGCTGAAATACTACCCCCAATGTGATAATGCCCCCACTTGTCAATTTTTGGTTACCTCATATTTTTGTATTTCCATTAAAAGGTTTTTCACGCTTTGTAAAAAATTATGTCAAGCGGACAAGATGAGTTTTGGAATGGAACCCCTCACCTAACTGCTTCAAACTAGTGCGTTTACAAACCGGTTGCTTGGTGATTTTTGAGTACATGCTATTTATGTTATTTGAATGACCACTATTTTACAAAATTTCAGGTTTATAAAACACTGCGAAGACAAGCATGTGCATAGACTCTGTCTAATCTCCATGACACAACTTTGTTGAGGTGTTCTCATGGCTAATTAGCTGTGCAGATTGTGTCTAACCTTGTAAGTATGGAGAGCATTTGGATTTTTAAAGTAAATGTCATTGTTTAGTATTTATAATAATATATAATAAAATTCAGATGTAGATATAATGCAACAAAAGAAAAATTAAAACAGCTATGAGATAGCCGACAGAAAAATATTCAGAGCTACTACCAACAATTTTTAAAAATTGAAACTAAGAACAAATATTTGTTGTGGGGACTTTTATGGCAGTATCATTGTTCATAGCAAAAAGTGAACTATTTGATCGACCGGGTAGCGTGTCACTGAGTGGAGAAGCTGACGTACACTCAACTGAATATTGACGGTGGTTGTGTTTTCGAACGTACAAGCACCCACTTCTAGTCACGATTACTAGCATTCGTTAGACAAAAAATATAGTGCGCGGGTAGAAAAGTATGCCAGAGGTCGCAAATAAAATAAGTTTGCATTTCCTTAAAAAATAATCTATATATGTTACGAAAATAAGTAAAAGAACTAAGCAGGTTTTGTACGCACTATCACGATTTAATACCTGGATACGTGTAGGGCAATATCTTTAGATTTTTTACGATTTAGTTGTACGCCAGTACAGTGATTTTTTGAAGTACTTCATTCTTGACCTACGAACGCATATTTAGAACCAGCAGATTAAATATCATCCGTGAAAACCTTCATGGAATTACTAAAATGCCTTCAGCTTTGAAGCATTATCAAGACAGCTTATACTTGATCACAATGAATAAGGCACACGAAACATTTCTTGTTGTACTTTGTGAGTGTGGCGAAATGGAGATCTATCAGCATATCGCATTATCTTGTTTAGGTTTGTTTTTAACTGTAAAGTGTACTAATTAACTGTTCACTACATTTAAAGTAAGGGTAATTATGAAAAACGAGCCTTACTCCCTATAAATTCAGTGGTCAGTGTTTTGGTGTACCAACCTACCGGGACATACAGGGCATTGAGTGGAAATGGGATTACTGCTAGTAAAGTTGGGATGGACGCCGGCGATATCTCGGTAATCGTTAATCATATAACCTCGAGAAAAAAATATGGGTAAATTGCTGCAAATTATTTTCAAGTTTCGCAAGTAGCCGCTAGGGGGCGTAACTGCTATGATCAATCAGAAATACGGCTTTTGCTCAATTATCATCCAATATTACGTATATTTTAAATGGTATGCTATATGTCTTTTAACGTAGATAGATAAGAGGATGAAATTCTTAAAAAGTCAATGCAAGATTGAACTTCCTAGCTATTTTTTTAAACCAGAAATATCAATAAAACAGGTATAATAACAAGCGCGCTGTTTCAGAAACAATAGGCTCGTTCAGCATATTTTTTATATTGCATATTCTAAAAGGGCATATTGAGTTTAGCAGCTCTGCAAAATTTCAGAATTTTCTGAGCTCGATTTCATACTCTAATAAATTATCAAAGTGCTGCAAATTGAAAACGCGCGGCACTTGCGAGTGCGCGACGGTGACGTCACTACACCTCTCCGACCGGCGCGGCATCTTGGCCACGCATTGTACGGGTGCTTGGTAAATAATAACGCTGCAGCGCATCCTACTTGCTATGCAAGCTTTGCGAACTGCATAAGCGTGTATTGGATAATTTATTTAATTGTTTCATCGACACTGAATACTTACCAAGCTATTTGAATTCGTTGATACTGAGTATAATAATGAAAGGAGGACAGATGAAGAAAAATTATAAATATTGTATGGTTCCCCAATGTGAAAATACGACAGTGACCACTCCTGATTAATTTTTTATTGGTTTGCCACGAAATATCAAAATCAGGAAATTGTGGCAGAGAGCTATGCGTAGGAATGAATTTGTGAGCGATAAGTCAACAAAGTACTCTGTGAGGACCATTTTAATATAAGTATTTTTATAACTAAGTGAATTGTATTATTATCAAGAATCCGCATATGTGAATGCCATTCTAAAGGTATGTTGACGTCAGTTGTTAGCAGATTTTGCTGGTACTGGTACACGAAAACGTAAGAGATACAAGTAGATTTTTTTAATCCAAATACTGAACTAATCATATACCTAACAATTATAAAAGCATTGGAGAAATCAATTCTCATTGATATGTGGAACGTGTAAAAGGCTGTTTTCAGTCCTTTGATGTAACCAAAATTCATATGTATTTTGATTATGTAGAAAAAATTGTTTTATATTATATTATCTAGTTCTTTGTGTCTCACATTTCTGTATTTTGGGTAGAAAATTGTGGATACTTAGCCTACAAAATATTCCTACTTCAAATGTGTATCTCAGTCTTGTATATTTTGTTTAAATTTGTGGAAGATGTTGAAAATTACATGTGTTACAAATTAATGAAAAATGTAAAACTCAAGATGAAACCGGAAGTTGTTCCGCACATTTTTGTTTGTCAAAAAGACCAACAAGCCTTACACGCTAGAGATCCTCGGAATGTTTTCCTTAAAACAACGAAAATGAGATGAGATGAACCTAGTACCAGCACAAAAAAAGTTCGATGTTCGTCACCAAGCAGCGAATCTATTATAGCACCAATGTTTCGCAAGTAGAACTAAAATGTACTGGAGACAACGAGAGAGGGAACGTTGGAAGACAGATAAGTGAGTCCAAGTCAATATAAAGGCCAAAGTTATATCAAAATATGTTGAGTGCAATATACTAAGGCAGCCACTAAGGGAAGGCAGAAACAAATGCCATTAAAACATATCCCAAAATAATGTTACTCCTTAACCAGTGGTTCGAGTTCGGATCATCCAACAAGGAACTTGTACAAAAGCGAACTGCTTTTCTTATACAAAATAATCCGAAAATCTATATCGGGATACCCAGTTACTCATTTTGAGTGTTGAGAACTACCGATAAAATGACTGTAAAAGAATCTGGATTTTTGAATGTGTTAGAAAAAACCACCCGATCAAACAAAACATAGCGTCAACCAAAGCACTTGAACGTATTATAAACGTATGCTGGGCGCTGTCGCTGTACAGCCGCCAGCCGGTCTGGGCTCGCCGACAGACCCAATGACGTCACAACGATGAATTTTGAGCGCATGAAATATTTTAATCTTTGAAGGCGCGTAACTTTTTCAATTCTCATCCAATTAAGTTGAATTTTTTTTTGTATGTTATATGTAAGTAATACTTCATGAAAATGCGCATAAATATGGTTATTGAAATTTCACTGAACGACCCTATTGGTGCCCTATAGGGGTATAGCCCTCGCCACAACGTTTTAGTAATCATTTTACAGACACCCTGTATAAAAGTCATTATTCGACTCGATTCGACCTACATACACTCGCAAAGTTAATTTTTCGAAGAGTGGATTGGTCACAAGAGTCCAAGGCGTTGAGCTTTACTCACCCTGTATATTAGAGGATAGAGCAAAAACCGATTAACAAAATAAATCGAAAATTGTCCAGTGTACTTGATGGTAATACTTATAATATACCTTTTATTTGCATATTTTTGAGAAAAAAAAAACAGTTTTTCTCATTGATCGTAACAGTCACGCCCCCTAGCGGCTACCTGAGGAAACTTCCAGCGATTTCTCTTAGGTCCGTATTCATTGTCGTTTCCCAAGTATCCCTTACGTATTACTAAAGGGATACCTGAGTGTTACTCAAGGGACTCTCAAGTGTGGCTTTCCTTGTGTATCTGTTTCCTAGACAACATCTACCAGACGGCGGAGTTCATTCAGCGACATTGTCATATTTCAAAAATAATTCAATTTGTTATGCCTACGCATTTTGACGTTTTCTGTTATCTCTTTTTGTTTTGTGCCAGTATTTCGTGTTTTGTGCCGGACATTTTTGTGGATGTGACAAACACTGACAACACCGTACTGCAAAATTAACCTACAAAATTGCCTTGATGCAACGAAATGTCATGTTGACATTTCGTTACTTGAGTATTACTCAAGGGAGCCTTCGTAAGGGACCCTCATGTAAGGTTTCGAAACACAAAACCTTACTTAAGCGACCCTCAATAATTGTTAAGGGACATTTAAGTATCAACTATGAATACGACCGTAATTAGCCGATTTACCTGATATATTTTTTGCTCGAAGTTATATGATTAACGGTTATCGAGATATTGCCGGCATCCATTCTTAGTAGACCACCTTGCACATGTGTGATTTCTTGCCGTATATTATCAGATTCCATAGATTTCTTCAAGGACTCAGTTGGTAAACCAATTTGAAGGTGAACATCAATTTTGGCGATGCCAGTATCAAGATATCATACTTGTAAGCATGCAAATAGCGTAACTTAAAAATGATATTTACATTATTGCAATAAAAGAAAACTATTATGTAACTAGTTAGCGCAGTGTAATTCCTGAAACTTATAGTGTGTTTGTCTTCCTGGTTAAGTGGTTAATTAGGGTTTACTGGCTGAGCTCTCATTTACTGTACTTTATTTCAACTAATTTATTTGTCAGACATTTTGACAACTTAAACACCACAAAAGTTGCAGGCTTGTCAATTAAAAGTGTATCATCAACGCCTGCGGTTTTAATAGTGTGCCATGATAACGAAGAAATTTTTGTTTTAAAAACACATCGCTACAGACAAATATTTGCAGCATTTGGTATTGGCACGAAATCCATGAATTTGTTCACAGATTGAAACAGAACATAATACAACCAGTTTGATCTTGAAGAAATCAATGAATAAATTTGTAAAAAAATCGTCAATGTAAATCGGGTATGAACAGCTTTGCTGTTCGTACGGAATTCGATTTGATTTATCTTTGGTATTTTGTACCATATTTGGCTGTAAGTTTTATATTATGTCGATTTCATAATGATCACCTGTATATAATCAGCAACCTTGTATTTATTATGTATTTTAAATTTGTCTGCAGTGGCCAGTATTTTTAGTCTTTAGGACTTTAGAACCGTATTATTTTATTAACTGTCTAGTCATATTAATATTTCTTATAATCATATGATGATACATTTTCTCTTATATTTTGATATAAAATCATTTTGGACCACTGCAAGCAAACATGTTTTTTTTTGTACATACTTATAGGATATAGTTAAATACAAGCAATAAGTTTACAACTGTTTATTCATTATACTGACATCAGTGACATCCTTCTAGACCTGTTAGTCCACGGAATAATAATAACAAACAAGAAGAGTGCATAAGGTACACCCTGTTATCACAATTGGTGGCAGCACCTTCTAAAAAACCTACTAAAGGTTCGCAAATTGTATTAAAATCAGTCCATGCATAAGCTGGAATGAGTCTCTAATCCTCCATCTAGTGCCCAACCACTTAGATACATGCCTTTGGTGCCATCAATAATTGTGGTAACAAGGTATAATCCATTACTATCTACTTGGTGAATTTGAAAGTTCACATGCCATTATACATCCATATTCAAATTATAACATACAAAGTTTATTGAGCTGGGAGTCGAAAAACAATAAATTAAATTAATGAGCCTCAAAAACTGGCTCATGAAGAACCCCGAAACAAAAGCAGCCATAAAATAAGAAAAATTTGAAGTTTTTGAGTCCCGTCCTAAAGTGTTGCAGTAGGCATTAAAATGATCATGGCATTGACGAACATAATTTTTTCCAAAGGTTGAATCTCTAAAAAAAATATTTTCGTACGCCCGAAATTAACATCTGAAAATATAAAATAAAGTATTGGAGAAGTGAACTATTATTACGAATTAAATTGAGTAATGTTATTAAAACATTTTTTCTGCAGCCGTCCCGAAAGTAGAACTTTCGGTATGATTTATTAAATCGAAAGTGAAACTTTACACAGATCATACCGAAAGTTCTATTTTCAGGACGGCTGTAATGTTCATACGTAATATATTTATAACATCTATCCCTATTGCTTTTTAATATTTTATCTAATAAACGGCTGCAGGAAAAATATTATACGTAACGCTACCCGAAAGTGGAATGCAAAATCTGGATTTTCTTTTTTTTTAAATGTAACCCCCAATATTTTATTATACCAAAGAATTGGATTTAATTGCTCTTTCATCTTTGTATAGCACTTGTTGTACCTACATCAATAAGATTCCTAGATATTTCGATTTTTCTGTAAATTTAAAAAATACCTACTATTTGTGTACTGAAATTTGTTTTATTTGAGAAAGTTATAAGGCCATAATAGTATTTGATGAAGTCAAAACACTGAATTGTCGAGATAATGAAATCAAGTGTGCTGAGGGAACAATTCTGTAGATGTGAGACAGGTTTATCATGTAGGCTTTGAAATAAGTTTTCATAACCTGCTCAATAATTTCGTACTGTGTGAAAAACAAGCTTTAAAAATGAATTTTTCCATTGAAGAACAAATAGATGGTATTTAGGAGAATCTTTGCCTACTTGCAAATATAGAATATATCAACTATCTGTAGCAATATCCAAAACGGAGGAAGACTAAAACTGATTCATTTGGAAGATTGAAGACTCGTTTTATTCGTATTGTGTCTGTTAATATTTCATAGACTACCTGATAGATCTGCTTGATAATTGTGCATGACGTCTATAAAATTGTTTCCTCTACATACTTGACTAATATTATCTCGTTAATTCAGTGTTTTGACTTGATGAAATACTATTATGGCCTTATATTTTAGTTGTTCTTAATTACAAACAAAATTCGATAGTATTTTCTCAACATAAATAAATTTCAGTACACAAATAGAAGGTATATTTTAAATTTGCACATAAATCGAAATATTTCAGAAACTGATGAAAGTACGTATAACAATATAGGGCGTTACATTTAAAAAGAAAGAGAAAATCTAGATTTTGCATTCTACATCACCCTTTACATGAATATGCGTCTCATTTAAAAAAATATGTTTGTATCACCACGTAGTTATGGATCACCCTGTATAAATGAAAATATCTTCTGACCAAGGAGCCTTAGCTACAACTTTTATATGCAACTTTTTTGCTATCTTCTACAGTAGTGGACTGATCGACCGAGCCGGTACCAAAAACTCACTCGTTACATTAAAAATCGTAAGTTAGGAGATACAGTATAGTAATCAGTCTAATTATTAGGAACAGGTTTGTACTGAGGTATATAATAAAGACGGTGTATTATTTGTATTATAACTTGAGATTTCCACTTACTAGCTAGAAATTTCCTCTTAATATCTACTAATTAAGTAGAAAACCTGCTTTCTAACTGGACATGATGTTTACATAAAACTGAATAAAATACCTACAGACCGAAAGGAGGCCTTCGGCCTTTTAATCTGTAAAGCCTCGGCCACACTGCTCGGAAAGTTCTTCGTCAAAGTGAGCCTAGTACAAAAAGGTTCACCACACTATTCGCTTAACTCCAGGAGGAACTCTGATCGGCAGATCAGAACCTAACCTTGTTTTGTTAATAACAAAGTCAGTTGACAACGGCGAAATGGAAGCTGTACACGAGGCATCTGCATTTGTGCACTCTCATATATTTCAATCCTTCTTTGGGTGCCATACGCTTTGCAGCGTGTAGGCGGCCAACGATGTGTAGAGTGCCGTCTTCTGCTCTTCTCGCTATTGTTGAAATGTCGGTGACGTGACACCAGTTTCTGATATCTCGGAGCCATGAGTGTTATTTGCGACCAATTTTACCCATCAAAAATTTCTTTCAATAGCCTATATTTCGGGCCTCTAAGCATGTGACCTAAGTAAGCTACCTTGCATCTTTTTACGATTTCCAGTAGCTCTATTCAATACATCCTAGTTCGTAATAGGGCCTGTCCATGGGATTCTCAAAAGCCGACGCAACGTCCACATTTAGAAGGCTTCGATTTTATTCATTGACTTGAGCTGTTAAACTTTATAAAAGTAGTCCTGGCCATCGCAATGCGTATTTTGATTTCTTCGTCATCTTGCATTTAGTGTTGAACCTAGATATTTGAATTTATCTACTCGTTCGATCAGTTGGTTGTTTATGAAAAGTTGTTCGTTGGCATGTTGTTTTCTGCTTACAAACATTATTTTGGTTTTTGTTATATTGATCTTCAGGCCATACTCTTTTCCGATTCTACTTATTTTGTCCACCATAAAATTTAGGTCTTCCATGTTGTCTGCTATCATTTTGAGGTTTGCTTTTTGGTTCCAGTACAGGTTGTATTCGTAGATCTTCGTCATCCAGACCGATGTCTTTTATTATTGGAATGAGAAAATCAAGGCGGACATTATCAAATGCTTGCTTGTAGTCAATAAAACATATAAAAACATCTTTTCTTTGGTCGTAACACGTTTGAACTAGGAGTTTCACAGACAACAGCGCTTCTCTTGTGCCCAAGCCATTTTTGAAGCCAAACTGGGTTTCTTCAGGGCACTCATCGCATTTTCTATATACTCGGTTATGGATGACTCGCAGGAAGACTTTTAGGGCGTGACTCAGCAAACTAATTAATCGATGTTCGTCACATGTTTTTGAGTTACTTTTTTGGGGATAGTTATAAAAGT
Source organism: Callosobruchus maculatus (assembly GCA_951848785.1). NCBI lineage: Eukaryota > Metazoa > Arthropoda > Insecta > Coleoptera > Chrysomelidae > Callosobruchus > Callosobruchus maculatus. The sequence continues at coordinate 1,932,545 of CATOUR010000038.1, read as the reverse complement.
GGGCTTCAACCAATCTGTAGGTATTCTTCCGTGTCATATATACAGGGTGTAACTAAATAAGTGTAAAACATTTAAGGGGGTGATTTCTCATCGAAAAGAAGATAGGATATTTCATATAAACTTCATTGGAGCATTCCTTGTTAAGATACAGCCCCTTAAAGGGGTACATAAAAGTTGTTTAACACTTTTTTCACAACCACTAAAAAAGTTACAATATTGAAATTACCTGACGTTTTCTACTAGCCAGTAATTTATTTCGTTTACCCCATGGTTGTAATGGGTGAAAACGCAACCCCTAAAATTTATTTCCAATGCAACTGTTTTATTTATTTCCGATAGCCTGTTTCATTCTAAACAAAAAATGTCTCTTGAATTTTTTGCCCAAAATAAACCAGTCCGCAGCAAAACATTATTTACAAGCCTACGCGATTGACTGCAGCTTTTATTAAAACAAAAGTTCAAATCTTCTGCAAACTTCATGGGTATAAATGGTTGCATATCTAGTTGGCGAGTATATAATAATTTTGTGATATATTCGTTATTATGTAAACATTTTTAGTTAGCAAGTAGACGTTTAAAATTACTGTAATAAGAAATAACTAGATATCAAGGAAACATTTCTAGTTAGTAAGTCTAAATAGACGTATTTAGAAATTTCTATTTACTATATCAGAATTTCTACACAGTTATCTAGAAATTGTCACTTAATTTTATGTTCCTAGTTCCTCGGGGCTTTCGTAGTAAATAATTACTGATATTTGCCTGATATTCGCCAAACCGGCCGGGAAAATACTGGGTTAATTATAAAATGCCCCTAATGAATGTATAATCACTAAAGCAGATAGCATCGTTTGAATCCTCTGCTTTCGTAACTGGAAGTTTGTTTAAAATTCGGATGTTTCCTAGATAAGTCGTCGTCCACAATTTTTAGCATGCTCTCCACGTCCATATTTTTCGCATGTTGCGTGAACACATTATGTATACACTGAATGTACCAACTCCCCCTTTTCTCATCTCTCAACGAAACAAAACCTGAAACAACCAAAAAAACCATAGATGTATCCATTGCATTGCATTTTACTGGCCCACTTATATAACCAATTTGTTGGAAGAAAACATTTTTACTGACGTTTCGGTAATCTCTGTGCCTTTAACGAGTTACAAAATATTTGGCAAACAATTAATTTGGAATAGGGTATTACGTTATATAAAATCAAGATTGCATTTCTAATTCATCATATTATTGGGTATGCCTCAGGACAAAATCTGACTAATGTTCTAACAAACTAAACAATAGGCCATATGAATTTTTACTTCTTAGTCAACGGCATCGACTGCTCTGGTCATTAGCCTCGTGTTCTGTGTAGGCTTTGTTGCTGTTTCCCGGCGCCACTCTAGGAACAGCATTGTTAATTAGAAGCCAACAGTGAAGGTTCAGGTAGGCATTCTCGCTGAGCTTTTTTATGAAAATTTATTTCTGCTTGTCATTAATACACAGCTCCTGAAATACCTGGACAACAATAACATCATAAACGATTGCCAATACGGCTTCCGTAAGCGTACGTCTACGGGTGACTTACTGGCCTACGTCACTCACTTGTGGAACAGAGCAATTGAAAATCTCGGCGAATCCCGAGGGACTTCTGGTGAAGCTTGCTGGTTATGGAGTACCATCTGGCCTCCGCCAGTGGCTGAATAGCTTTTTGAACGACCGATCTCTGTTTGTTGTACTCGAAGTTTGTTCACGTATTTGCAGTGAACGCTGGTATTCCTCAGAGATCTGTCCTATCCCCTACACTGTTTCTGCTGTACATCAATGAGCTGCTGGAAATAACATCCAATCCAATCTATAGATTCGCAGACGACAGTACATTAATATCGTACGTGGAACCGGGCAAGCCAGTATCATCCCAGAAGACGGTACATCGGCTACAGCAACATGCCTCACATATCAACGCAGATATCAAAACAATTGTCGAGTGGGGATTAGTGAACGTATAGAAAACTCGGGCAACAATACTGACAAGAAAGCCTCACTCATGTTGGCTTACTAACTGTGGAAATGGAGGGTCACCCAATAGTCGAGTCACCTTCCGTCAAGCTTTTGGGAATCAACATCAACAGTAATATGTCCTGGTATGACCACGGCGTCAGTATTGCTAAAATGGCATCCCAGAAGCTTGGAGTTCTGTTCTGCTGTAGGAAGCTGTATACATCAGAGCAACTATGCTGCTGTTCAAGGCACAGATCCGACCATCGTTGGGAGTATTTCTCCCATGTGTGGAGATGCGCTCCGAAGCACCCTCTAAAGCTTCTTACAGAAGAGAGCAATTAGACTAATCGATACGACTAACCTTACAAAGGGCCTCCACAGCCTAAAACATCGAAGAAGGGTGGCTGACTTGTCGCCGTTTTACAGATTCTATTACGGAAGATGTTCGAGTGAGCTCTCCCAAATAATAACACCAAAGGCCGTCCGAACACCAGAGAGGCTCTGCGAGCTCATCCTTACCAGGTCGAGGTCCCTACTCCCCGAACCAGTCTCCTCCAGCATTCTTACGTTTGGAGAACTTCGACGCTGTGGAATGAGCTGCCAGGGAATTTGTTTCCCGATGGCTACAACCTGCAGCATGCCAAATCTAACATGCACCGACACTTATCCTCGCAGCGCTTCTGCAGCGCCATCGGCTTTCAGCCTTTGCGGGAGGCTGACCATAAAAAAGATTGAATTTCCAGGTTTTTTTATTGTTCGATCTTTCATGAGATGCTATATTGTCTCGCCTTGGGGTTGCAGTCTTTGTGTCACATTATTCATTTATACGATAAGACGGACCGCTTCCTGATCCTACGATCATTGCTTGTTCGCATTTTAGAGTTAGCAATGTAAATGCAAGACACTGTCTTTTATGCCCGGCCAGTGAATGTGAAAGTGAGATGGAACAGAGAAGTAATACCACAGGATAAATTCTAGACATTACATTAAAAGAAATGATATCACACTGATCAGTATAACTGATAGTTGGATTAACAGTACCTTTAACTAAATAATACTGTTACACAATTTGTGTATTGGAGTGAAGGATGGGAGTTAAGAGCGGTAAATGACGCAAGGTTGTCTGTTCAATTCCTGACCTAGCGAAGAGTACCGCTTATACTGCCCTGCTGTGCATAAGAAAGAGGCTTTTGTTGAACGATAAACTAGAAATTAGACGATTCAAAAATTAAGATGCAAAATACATTGCAGTAAATAAAGATGCAGTATTAGGAACGCTATATCAAGAGAACGACAAATAGTTGAAAATAAAAAATTTCGAAAAAACTGTGAAACCAAGCTTTCACTTTAGTGAGGCACAACATAAATTATGAAATGAAATTAAGCTTCGCAATTCATTGAGTTAATTAACGATTACGATGTGTAATGAGATTTATCTATCCAAATAAAGAAGAATTCAATGGGCAACTTGATCTTGAGTCTGAAAGAATGTAGGCAGGCTTTTCATAAAACCAGTTAAACCAGTTTCTCGGAACACGCCGAACAGGTAACCGCTTCCGACGATGCCAACCATTCGAGTTGGCGAAACCCAAAACGTCAAGCACTGAAGCGCGCCGACGCCAAGGCGGCGGCCGAACTGCCCAAGAACCACGGATGGCCAATGGCATAGTTCATCGGATCATGGCAGCGAAAGCTCTACACAACACATTAGGCGATCCAAACCACGTGACACTTCATCATGGCGGCGTTGGACAAACAGTTTAAGGTTACATATGAGTTTGATGCCGTAACGCCCGTAAAGCTCTCACTTGATTTTAATTTTTGTGGATTTTGCACTAGTTTCATCTGTTTTTATCAGTATTTTATCTTCTAATTTAGTCTTCTAAGATGGATCTAAGCCGAATATCAATAGAAGACGTTTTTCGAAGAATTGTGAAAATTATATTGTTTTATTGTACAGCTTTTTTATGTTTAAGTTTTGAGTCTCAGATCATCACGTTTATAAATGCAACTATCCACAAATTCCTGCATCTTAGGGATCATTCATTTTTGTTCGTCACAAACCGATGAGATAAATTGGCAGGTACTCAATAAATCAAAGTTCTTTTCGATTAAATCGAGTTCCACAACTAACCCAAAAGGAAAGTACATGGCATATTGCTTTTTCAACCAAAACTATTCTAGAAAATCCACTCTAAATGAAGAAATTTGCAAAAATAAACATAAACCAACACAGTAACATAGTAACAGAAAGATATTTGCCCAACGGTAGCCATACTGAATTAGTTTGACATGTCGTTGGACTGCCTAATACAGAAAAGGTTATTTTTTAGATAACGATAATGAATGATGGATTTGATTTAACTTAGAGTTTATACTCTTCCTTTTATAACATTTAAATAAAATATTGGTTTTAATTATAAGGTTTTTTGTTATTTTCGAACTTGACTGTAATTAAATTTGATATTGCTTGAAACTGACCTGGTAGTGTCGAATGTGCAATCAACATGTCTGCATGGCATTTATAAGTTACTGGTTTTGCATCCTTTGCTAATGTTTCGTGATGTTCTCCCCTAGAAACACATTTTTATGATTCCATTAGGCTCTAAAGGCTCTTGGCTAGAGTGGTGATAAGAAACGCTTACAGAGAATTTAATTTTTAATATCACGTAGCAATGTTAAAGATAGAACATTACAGTTCTTTTTTATTTGCTAAGAGTGAGCTATTATTAAGGCATCATTATTCATTTTTTTCAACGCAATGCTAAATTTTTTAAAATATCTTTGTTAATAAACTATGGTCTAGTTTCGCTCAATTATGTTTGCGCATAATTATTATCCAAGGTTATCTTGTACAATGGGGTATTTTCAAAATAATATATGACGGAATATTGATGCTATATGTCTCCAAAAACCCTTTAACGAACATTTTCACTTTTTCTGTGAGACAACCTAGAATGTGACCACTTGCCGTCTGACGTCCTTTTCTGTGTCTACTAGCATAACTTCCGCTTCATTGATAGATGTTTGTTTAAATTTCATGATCTATTTTGGCAAATTAGATACCGTGACTAGTCATGGGAGCTACTAAATGAAGTGAAGCATCGAATTTTTGAAATTAATGCAAAAAAATATGATGTATTAGAGCTAAGATATATTATACTATCCTTGTAAATGGTCTAGTCTTGTCAGAATTTTGATTGAACTGTCAAACGCGATACTAAACGAGCAGTTTATTTTGCACTTTTCTCGTGTTTTTCCTGGTCTTTCAACTAATTACAACATTAATAACTACTGAATGAATGGTTGCAACTATGAAATAAAATCATTCCTAGAGTACCACCTGAACCAACCAACATGCGCTGTAAGCGCGAACGATGAATGCCAGATTATCAGACTTCATTCAAATCGAAAATTATCGATGAGAGGGGCGTATATAATGGAGAAGAAGGGCAATGAAGGATGTTGAATACCTATATTTTTAAAAACCATCAATAAAAATACAAAAGTAATTGGTAAAAAATCTCAGAAATCTGTGAACAGTAGTAAACTGCGAATTTCATAATTATGTAAAAAATGAAATAATAACAGCGCAGTAAAATATGTTTAGTCTACAAAAATCAATTTTTGTTGAATTAGAAACACAAAATAAAGTTTACATCCATCAACCCCGTAATGAAAAACTATGCATTATTTTAACAATATGACAACCTTGAATCTACGGCTTGACATAGTCATATCTTATCTACACCCGGAATAAAAATCGCTTTTGATTGGTCGATTTTTTAGGCGGAAGTTCAAGAGATTCAAATGTGTTCTCTTCAAAGGGATGATTTTCAAATTCTGTTTTTACTCTAGTAGTAGTAGTAATAATTTATTCATGTTTATGCAGGAAAACCTGCTTACACACGTCCAAGATAAGTATAGTGAATGAATATAACAAACCTATAAATATAACAATAGCAAACAGATAAATAGTACAATTTACATTAGACTGATAGAAAACAAACAATGAAATACATTTAAAATATAAACAATAAAATACATTTAAGATATAGAATCAGAGAAATCGTTATGGAGATAATCCTCAAAAGAATAAAAAGCCTTAGTTATTAAGTAAGATTTCATCTTTTTGTAAAAGCGATTTGCTTGGAGCCTTTTTATGCTTCTGGGTAGGGCATTGTAAAACTTAATGCAGGGGTAATTTTCAGCGTTTCTGGATCTTGCCAGCCGCAAGTCATTCAGTTGTAAGTTCTCTCTATTTCTTGTCAAATGTATATGCATATTGGAATGCTTGACGAACCGATTTTCATATCTTTTTACATAGGATAGACACTGAAGTATACAGATACATGGGAGAGTAAGGATCTTTAAGCTAACAAATGCAGACTGACATGGTTCTTGGTAGCTTAGATTTGCTATTATCCTTATGCATCTTCTTTGGAGTGCAAATATATCTTTAGCATGGGTTGAGTGACCCCAGGTGAAAATGGCATAACTCAGCGCTGATTGGAAATATCCATGATAACAGTTAAGAATTGTATCAAGACCTACAATTGGTTTTAAGTTTCGAATCAAAAAAATTGTTTTGCATAATTTTTTGGTAATTCATTTACTTGGTCCTTCCATATGAGCATTGGATCCAAGTAAACACCAAGGAGTTTCACCTTATCACCTCTACACCTCTACACAAGGGCAGAGAGATTTTGATCAAACTGAGCCACTATTACAAATTAGCAGCAAACAGTCCATATTTCAGGGTTTCAGCGAAAAAACAGGCAATATTAGCATCTTTGAAAATACCCCATTTTCTATCTTATTATTATTGAACTAAAGAATAATATCGCACCTGCAACACTGGAAAAAGAAAATTTTTGGCTTTCCTTTGAGATACTGACACAGTTCGCCCGAGAATTCATTAAGAATTTCATCAATAGGCAAACCTTTGTTATCTACTCCTATGACCTCCGTATATCCCCCTGCAACAGCTACTTCCTTTTCGTTCACATTCGTACCATGACTCATCATAATTACTATGCATATATCTGAATTTTTTAGTGATGAGTCTTTTCTGAAAGATTTGATTGTGTTCGACATTTGCTGTAAAAATTCATGAGCATGAAGAAACCGAGGCATCTTTTATAACTGCAAAAAACAATAAGCTGCATAGCAAAACTGCAAGTTTTCGAAAACAAAATAAAAATTGTCAATTATTGTCCACATATAGAAAACAAGTAGTCAAATTTCCTTAGTAGAAAACGTGGCCTGCTCGAAATTGCGAATCGGATTTTCTATTATTAACGAAAAAAAAAAAAACGGAAGACTTTTTGGCCTAAAAGATATGTTGAGGAATTATTAGAATATCCACGAAAAGACTTTATAAGAAAAAACTTTTATAAGAATAACTACTTCCTGAAAAATAAAAATACAGGTAATACAAATCGTGGGACCTTCAGAAAATATTATGAATTACTTTACGGCGCGGCGTCTGCCCTTTTATGTAACGATTTTATAATTAAAGTGTCTGTCATCCCATAACAACCTAGCTTCTCTAGTACAAAGTTCAATTGATATGCACGTATTTTCGACACTTTACTTTTTCACATGACATAGTCTTTTAGTACACATCAACAGGATAAACTGAACTAGGAATTCATTTTATCTTCTTCTATTGAGACCATACATATCAGACCAATACAGTTTTAAGAAATGCAGACAAAACGTCAGCACTTTGATCTTTTCCGACCAGCCACATGAAAATGAAAAATTGTTGAAAACACCAACAAAACAAAACAGTTGTCCGTTTTGATTTTATTGCCCAAACATTGGGTTGGGAAACGTAGAGCTGCTGTTTTGTGTTTTTGTTTTGTCGGTTTGATGTAGACCTGCCATAAGGCTCAAAAAGGAGCGTTCTGAAGTTGCTACCATTATATACCTTGTTACAACAATTAATGGCACCAATGACATGTGGATATATCTAAGTGGTTTTGGCACTAGATGGAGGATTAGACTTTTATTCATATCACAGCTTAGACATGCCCTGATCTTAGTACAATTTGCGAGCCTCTCGTAGGTTTGTTAGAGGGGCGCCTGCCAATATTGCTTTTGCTCACTTTGTACTCATTTGGTGCCATCAATTGTGATAACAAGGTATAGGAAGATTAGAGTAGAATTAATTTTTAGATATGATTATACAATGTGTTTGGTCATCAATGTCTGAGCCTTTAGAGTGATCAAATATGTTAATTTTTATTGACATGTCACCCCTCAAAAGTAGTTTTTCTCCCACCATAATAAACTGGCTGCCATTTTATTTTTTGTTTAATTGATGCAGGAGTCTTGTATTGATTTAACCATAGCTACCTATGTAGAGGCTCACAAACCAAAAATAAGACTCATTCGATAGCGGAACATGTAGACTGTGAACTAACGGTAGGTAAACATTTTCCAAATTTCATTCCATATCAGGGCAGAAAAGATTCTAAAAGAAAATAATTGTGTAAAATTTTGCGTTTTTTTTACAATTTTAGTTTTTTCAAAAAATCTAAGCTGTTAACCTACCTACATTTTGTTTATTTCTAAAGGATAGTACCTACATGATGTCTCTTAAAAAAATAGCTGTATATCTTAGCCCTAAGTAAAATAGTTTAGAAGCTATGATGGTTTGAATATGACCCTTTATTGTCTAATGCAACAGCTGAGAGGGCAATAAATACTCAGTAGTCTCAGTAGCCTTAATATCAGACAATAGACAAAAATATATTATGCTCTTTTCAAAAAAATACTACAAAAAGTTGAACTGGTAATTACACAAATGCTGAGATCCTGAGGAGTAGTTAAGCATTGAAAAACATTTTACAATAATGCATACAAGCTTTAGTTTAACATTGTATAAGTTCAATTCTTGAGAGAGATATCACAGAAAAAACATTTTAGTTACTCCTTATGAATTACTAGTAGTCACCATATTTTTATATGTGAGTAAGTAGCCAGATTATCATCATAACTGAGAAAACCACAGGTTTTAAATTTCCCCCATTCTAAATTGTCTTTCATCAGCATTCTTACAAGCTAGTTTTGAAGTAAAATGAAAAGCCCAATAAAGATTCATTACCTTTTTCGTCAAATTTTTTTCAGTTATCACCTTGTACCCAAACTGTTCAAACATATGCTTCAGACATGACTGATCATTCTCAGCACCTTTCCTATCATTCTTATCTTCAATAAACTTCACATTATTGATAATCAGGACTCTCCCCCTTGGCTTTCCTTTAAACTTGTAAGTTGGGATGTCCACCTGAACATCTGGTAAGCTTGAAGCTTTGTATGGAACAGCTAATGGAATGGTTGATGGATTTTCTCTTAGACTTATGGATGATATGGTGGGTTTGGGAGGTGAGGCAAACATAGGATTAGTGGGGGTGCGGAGACTCTGATAAAGACTAGTTCGCCTCTGAAATGGGCTTTGGTAGTTTGGGGTAAAAGGCTTTGCATCTATAGTTAAAGCAGGTGTACTGGCAGAAACAGCATGAAGTGACATATGTTCCACAGGAGGCACAACTGAAGGAAAGCTGAACTTCCCTACAAAATAATTAATAAAATCACTATATGTTTACCAAAAAACATGTGATGGCATATTTAACACTGTATTATGTGTAGTGTATGGATGCAGATGCCTTGTGCATAATTTTATTTTCTGAAGAGATCAGCATAGTTTTGGGATTTTTGTGGCACAGATGCCATCATGAGTTTTAATTTCTTGCAATCAGTCTATCTGATTGTTATAGGTATCTATGTATTCAACTTACTTTCTCCTAAGTTTCTTGTAGTATATGTCTGAATATGGTGAGTCCGCTTTTGTACAACTGTATGACTGAAAAATAAAGATCATAATATTATAGACTCCACTTCCTACTAAATGCAGGACAGAATGTTTACAGGTTTATTACCTAGTTGTTGTTTGTTCCTTTGTACTTGCAAATAATGTGTGATTGGCATTTTGATTGTATCTGGAATAACGGCAATTGATTTTGATAATGATCAACAAACTAAAAGAGGATTAAAAATAATTAATTATAATGACCACTTCACCTTATACTGCTTTCCAGCTTTGTCTTGTTTTTAGCCTTATTAACAGGTAACATGGTATACATATATATGCACGTCCAATAGCTATCTGTGTAGGACAATAAAGAGATTTGTTATCATAATTCACTATCTATATGAGTAATGCACTCTGATAAAAGCAATATCAGGAGACGATATTATGATCAAAAATTCTATATTCAAATTTGAAAGTTTGGTACAAAAATTTGATACCAGATATGATAGACAACCATTCATACAGAAAGAGAATAATTATTTAAATAATCAATTTTGAGATGAATTACCACAAATATATTGTCAAAATTTGGCCAAATAAGATGTGTTATCAATAGTAACAATTGTTTTAAAGTTAGTTGATGAAAACTTGGCAAACTGAATTATATTTATACATCCTTGTACACACCAACTATCGGGTTGTACATCTTGACATCAACATGGTCTGTGACGTCTGTGATCTTTAGGCGGGAAAGATGACATTACTGACAGACTTAATTCCTTAACTGTCTTTGCCGAAACCATCCGAAACCCAAGAATGTAGATGTAGATGGTGTGATTGTTTTTATCAGCAGGGTGAAGTAAAATAATTTATAACTTAGTAAAAGCAATTAGATTGTAAACTGGGGACATAAACTGATAAATATCCATTATTTTAAAGTGAATTTCATCGTATGTGTGATATTTGTTCGCAAGAACATTAACCAAAAATCCAGTATTTGCTAATTCTTATACAGGTAAGTCCTTATTAAATTAACATAATGTTTATAACTTAGCTAGACGAAACAGTATCCAATTATTTGTGTGCTCGCAATCATTTTTATTTGATAACTTCCAGAAATGACTTCAAATGAGTGTTCAAGATAATAATAGTGTACCTAACCTCTTGGATGAATGAAGCCTCAAAATGAAACGATCATATCCATCCCATATTTCTCCAAAAAAACAAAAAAAGTTACCCAACATATACCACAATTCACAATCTATGAAGGATCATCCTTCTTCAGAAAGAAGTATTAAACAAGCAGAGCAGACTCAGAAATCCACCAAGCGAAAAGGAAGACAGTTGCTCACTCCACAAGATTCTTTGCAAAAGCAAGAACTGCAGTTTTCTACTGATATCCAACATTTAGATCAAGCAATACACAAAAACGGTGGCTTTGGCAGCAATAGTCCTAATCAAAAAGATTGCCCTTATGAGGTACTGAAGAGTTTAAGGTTTTATTCGCCAAAATCATCATATGGTGGTAGTTCACTCAAGCCTACATTAGAAAATGAAGATGATGTTGCAAGTACCAGTTTTTCACCAATACATGCACCTCATCTACTTGTCAAGTTACCAGAGTCAAAATCCATGTTTAGGAAGACATATGGAAAAAGGAAGGATAACGATAATTTGAACAGTTTGAAACATTCTAATGAATCTATACTAAGTAGCACTAGAAATCATGTTTTAGATGTACCAATTGAAAATTCTTTAGATGTCACTATAGAGGAACCATCAGAATTTAATGTTTGGATTATAGATGACAGTGATTTAATTGCAGATATTAGGCATGTACCTTTAAATTTTGGTGTAAAGATTGAAGAGGGTGAATTTGGAGTGGATATTGAAGATTTTGAGGGGTGTAATATAAATGCTGAAGCCCACCACCTACAAAAATCTAGCAGCATTAAGGCGAATGTTTACCTTCGAGATACATCTGATTTTGTTATTTTAGATGCCAAAACAGACAGTGCAAGACCTACAAAACAAGTTAAAAATATCTGTGGTAGCTCAACAGCCTGTTATGGTATTGAATCTAGTGTAAAGTTTAATGACAATGAAAATAATATGTTGTCAGGAGATGTAGAAATAGAAATTGCAAATACATGTTATTCGCCAGATGACACCGAGCCCTCTGCAGCTGTGAATGAGAAAACTATTCTTAAAAATACTAATAACATGAATTCTGGAAAACTAAATGACCCTTATGTAGCTTCAAATATTATTGAAACATCACTGATGTTGAAAAATGAAGAAACCAATGACTCACTATTTGTAACACCAAGTTCAAGAAGATATACTAAAGAAAGACAATCAATCTTGAGATCAAGTTTAACTATTGCCAGTAAAGACATGGAACCTGAATCTACTGCAACTTCAAATAATATCATAAAAACTACATTACCAGTAGAACATAGTTTTATATTACAAACCCCAGGATCAAATATGTATACAAGGAAATCTACATTACGATCTGGGAACTCAGGAACAAATAAAAATAAATATTTAAAAACTTCTAGTAGTAACAGTAATACATCTCTACCTTTATTTGATGCTACAGGCAGTACGAAAGGGAGTGTAGAACCTGAGCAATCAGGACCCTTTATTGCTTCAAGTTGCATCAAAAGAACTTCATTGGAATTGGATGAGAATAACTTGCCCCAAACATCAAGCATAAATTTGTGTAGTAGGAAATCTACACTGAGATCAAGAAGTTTAATGATAAATCACAATGAAGATCTAGAGGGTAAAGTTGTAGATACATGCCTTTCTTCTGGTGATAATGATGATGTTGCTTTGGGAAACGATAGTTCAGGCAGTCCAAATGATGGCATCAAATCTCAGACATTACCCAAATCCTTTATCATGCCAAAGTCTAGTAAAATAAGTCCATTGCCACTGCAGGATGATTTCTCACTTCACACACTAAGCTTGAATAAAGACAGGAAATCTACTCTGCGATCAAATACAAAAAGAAATGAAGATCTGAATGCCACATGTATCAACACATGTTCTGACAACAACACTAATACATCTGTAACTTTAAATGAAGTCACAACCCCCAGCGCTACAGTCAGAAGTGTAGGACCTGAGCACCAATATCATGGGAAGGATGATTCCTTGTTCCTGTCACCACCCTTAAGTAAGCATATTAAGAAATTTATAATGCCTTCAAAAGTTGAAGCATCAGGTTTAAATAAGCTAGGCAGAACATCTACATTAAGATCCAGAAGCTTAGAAGTAAAGAAAAGCCACAATAGTAATGATCGTCAAAGGAATATATTAAGTAGATCAATGTCTTGTATTGATCAATATGAAGGTTTTCTAAAAGAAAGCAGGAGCTTGGTGAAGAAATCAGATATGAATCTGAAAAATAAATATGAGAAGTCGGATGATGCAATTATACTAAACAATGATGAATTTGATTCTAAAAAATTGATGGATAAAAAAATATTGAAAGTAGTTGTTGTGCCTATGGAGACCATGATTAGGGATGATAACTTATATGATGATATTCAGAATATTGAAAGTGAACCATCTAGTAGCCTTGGTGACAACACAAGTGAAAATAATAATCTGGTAGAGCCAAACTTGACATCAAACAGTATGAACAATAGTCTGCCATCCAGCAAAGAGGAGCAAAACTGTAACACAGATATCATATGTACCCAAAGCTCAACAAAAAAGTCCACAGATAACAATGAAAAATTTGTAAATGACATCCTTAAAAGTGGGGTAAATCAGTCATTATTGGGCAAAAATAGTAGAAAGAAAACAGATGAAAGGGCTTCATCAGACTTTATAAGTCCTAGGCTTAAAGCTAAACAATTACAGCAAATGGGGTTGATATCAGAAGATACAAGCTTTGCATTCTACTCAACTGTAGACTCTGTTTTAGCAGAAATTAAGGTATCACAGAAACAACAAAAGTTGAGCGGTCAAAATAAAAAGCAGCATGCAGAAGTAGATGAAAGAATTATTAAAGGACATACTCACGCACCAAATGTTACCAAAGAACAAACCCTTTCAGTCTGTGTTCATGATGTCATTACACGTATAATTGAAAATGTAGCAATATCAACATGCAATCAAAATGAGGATTGCCATGAAGATTCAGGAGTGACAAGGAATAAAAGAAGTCGTAGAAAGTTAAGGCCTTTGAATGAACATCAAAATTCAAGCCAGAGAGTGAATAGTAATTCTTTAAATACTCAAGTTTCCTTTGGAAAATTGACAGAAGGTCATCAAGAATTATGTAAAAACTCTGACGCTGCTTTACTGCAGAATGGAATGATTGGCTTTGAATATAGTAATAGTAGATTTGATTCTACTTGCAATAATCAACTGGTAAAACGACATGATACTGCTATTGGTGAAGAAAATGAGCAAAAGTCAGTAGGCAATATGTCACTAGAAATATTGAATGAATCTAAGGATGCAGAAGATCCTAATGCAGATAGTTCTAATAACAAAAAGACAAGTCAACTTCAAGAATCAGAGTGTGTTAAGACACAAAAAAGCAACATAAAACAAAAGTCATTCACAAAAAGAAGAGGTAGAAAAAATAAAGTAATGCTTTTAACACAGTTGAATGGAGAAAGTACATCAAAAAATCAAAATTTATCTCAAGACTTTGAAACTGTACAAGGAATTGTAACAACAGTGACAAATAATGTTTTACCCACAAGGCATGCAGGAAGGCCAAGAACATCTGGAGTATCATCTACAGTAAAATCAGAAGACAGTATAGTGTCAATGGAGCAAGGATCTGAGGTCTGCAATAATACACATGTGTTAGGTAATAATTCGATCAAAAGAAAAAAAAGTAGGCCCAGAAAGTCTAAAGTCTTCACTGAAAGACTACCCAATAATGGACATGCCATAGAAGATTTGCATATACCTGAAATAACCTCTGAGAAACTTGATACAGTAGATAAAGTTTCCACAAAAAGGAAAATAAACAATTCTGCAATATTGCCAATTGCATCCTCAAATGATGCAGATCCTGGGCCATTTAAAAATATTACACTAGCTACAGAGGATATTATAACCCCAAGAAGAAGAGGTAGACCAAGAAAGTCTGAAGTATCAGCTGTTTGTCAATCTAATAATGAAAAAGACCAATTAACACCAGAAAAACACCAGACATGTAAAGTAACTACTGACAAGTTGAAAGAAAAGTTGATCTTGCCAAAAGAAAGCATATTCATGGAAAACCAAAGTAGTAGAACATTTAGTACTGTCAAAACGGATGAAATTATTGTCACAAAAGAGCTGGAATCATATCACGTAGCTGAAATCAACAACGAAGTCTGTAAACTTAGAGAAACATCACCCAAAGCAAGAATGACTAGGGCTAGGTCTCAAGAAACAATTGTCAAATCACAGTTACATATTACTGATGCCCTAGTTCCTGCACAAGACAATACTCCAATGGAGAAGAATTTGAATAGTCGCAAATCTAAGATTGAAGGTCTCTCCTCCAAAGGAGGGTCTAGTGGTCATAGAAAAAGTGGAAAGCTGAGAGAAACAAGAGTGAAAAATATTGATTTAGTTGAGAATAACATATTAGACAGCCTGCAAAATGTGCTGAGTGAATCAAAGCAGTCTGAAACACTTAAAAATAGACGAGGTAGGTCTGAGGGTAGGTTGAAAACCATTGAATCTACTCCAATGACCTGTAGTTCTGAACAGGAGTCTAAGAACACATCTGAATTAAGTAGATCTCAAACTGATAATGACTTACAGAGTTCAATTGGTATAACGGATGAAGTATTGAATAAGAAATCAACTAGCATTGGTGCAAGCTCAACATTATTTGAACAAAATAGTGACCTAATAAGTCCCAAAGGTCATAGGGAGAATAGTTTGAATAATGATGAAAAGCAATCAGTAGAGCTATCTGACATTGAAACCCTCCCCTCCAAACAAGAAAAACTTGGACATAGGAAATTGGGGAGGTTGAGAGAAACTCAAGTGAAAAGTGATAACTCAATTGAGATCAATATATCACATAGTTTGGAAGATATGCTCAAGTCACCAAAGCAATGTGAAACACCCAAAGGAAGAAGAGGTAGGTCTGAAACAGCTGAGCCTACTCTAATAAAGGTTAGTTCTGAATTGGAATCCAAGAGTACAGCTGACATCAGTAGATCTCAAATTGAGAAGGATTTAGATAGTGCTATTGGAGTAGGAACTAATGGGGTACCTGCTAGCACTGATGCACAGATAATGGTATCTGAACAAAATGAAGACCTTATAAGAATTAATGGCCCTGGAGAGAGCTTTGACTCAAACATTGCTAGTGAAAATAACGCAAAGTCTGTAGAAAAATGGATGGAGGAGCATATGAATTCAGTGGGAGCAGCAAACGGTGACAATGGAATGGTCTCAGTAACAAATAGCCAAAAGATACCAAACGATAAATTGCAAACTGATAAAGAGTGGAACACAAGGAGGTCTCTAACACGAGGTCGAAAATTAGTCGCAATGATTCAAGAGGATGTGAATAATGCATGTGCAGTAAAAGATATCAAGGATGGGAATACCAGAAACAGTGCTCTTGAAGAATCTTCACTCGATTCAAAAACATTGAGTAAAACTGTAAAAGCAGCTGGAGCTAATGCTGAGATTGAGGAGACAAGTAGTTTGAACAGACATCTGACTCGTGGCAGTATGTCAATGTTGGAGCAACAAAAATTGGAAGAAAGTGTTAAAACAGATGAAAATCAAATGAAGGAGCTAGAAAAAGCATTATTGCTTAATGAGTCAGAAGAGAGATATGTTACAGAGATTGGAACTCATGGAACAATGATTGAAGTAAAATCAGCAGATAATGCAGAAGAAAATATAAATCGGCAACATCGGAGAAGTCGTCGAAGGAGTTCACCTGTGCTGCGTGAAGAAGAGGATCCAACAGAGGATACCTTAGAAGATGCAATGGGCTGTAAGGGAGATTCAACAGACAGTGAATGGAGCCAGATGGGAGCAGAAACTGATGAAGATGAGGAAATAATGCAACCAGAAAAACATTGCAGACCTGTAACAAGTATCGGTAATCGAAAGAAGAGAAGGAGATACAGAAGTATGAGCTGGTCAGCAAGAAAAAGTCGGAGTAGAAGTAAATGTCCATCAGAAGGTGGTAAGTTTCGTTTGCAACCATTCTATCATACATATTGTCAAGTGTTTTTTCACTAGTTAATTTCTTCACGATCGATTTTTGTGTAGCAACTGAATAAGCTTTTAAGATATATGTCACTTTATTAGTCTCATGAATTTCCACACAAAATCCTTCCCACTTATTTCAGTTTACCTTCTTTTATGTAGGATATAACGGTTAAAATCAAACAAAAATAGCACATTCATAATAATACTTCAGGTTTTTCGCTATGGATCATGCTTCAGAAAATGTTGTAAGATTGTATATGTTTGTTCCAAAAGTATAGTTATTCACTTGTGCTTAGCAGTAAGACTTATTTTGCTGAAAAAAAATTACTGCAGAGTAGGCAGATGATATTAGTGTGCCTTTAGACAGATCTTATTATTCTTCTGTTTTAGATATGAGCTCATATAAGCATGGTGATTTGATTTGGGCACAGATAGGGTCATACCCTTATTGGCCTTGTATGGTTACATATGCACCTGATACCAGAGAAGTCAAGAGAACATGTAAGTATCAATAACAGAAGGTAATCGTGTTTGCATCACACATGGTAGATTATTTAAATCCTGTCATGGAGATATTTTTGAAAGTATATGAAAATCACTCATTTTGATTATATAATCTAGGGATAATTGAAAAAATTAGCATTACCTTTTTGGGCAGTTAACTTTCCATTTAATATATCCAATATTTTCAGTTTTGTACTTTGATTCTGAATTATAGATCAGTCAACATTTGGAGTACTCCATAAATTTGTTGTACGAGTCAAAACTGCGTCACTACTACAGTCATTTTTTAAATAACCTATTAAACACTGACTTCAATTTTTTTAGGTAATATGGGCAGGGGAATAAGAACGGTCTATCATGTTCAATTTTTTGGAGACAGGGGAAGACGAGCCTGGATAAACGTTACGAAAACAATGCCTTTCAACAGTTCAAACGACTTGAAGGCAATGGTCGATCGCCTTGAGGCTGAAGAAGTAAGTTTTGTTGTAGAAAGTCAAATTAGTTCAAGCACTGTACTTCTATGAACTGCTGTTTCTCGGACTGTTCATTGAACCATTGTCGCGAAAGCTTTACACCATATTCTTCCTTTTGACCTAAGAGCACTAGCATTTTGTTCTGGTTACATATGTTATGTTTAACATTTTGATCCTATTAATGAATCAATATTTTTGATTAAATCTGCTATATCACGTGATAATGCTGACTTATAATATTACCACCGGTTGTCGACTTTTTTCCACATTTTCTGGTAGGAATTTAAAATGAGAAATCCACATGCGGATATAAGCATGAAAATAACACATTTCACTCAATCGTTAACAAGATCTGTGCTATTCTACTGTTGGTTAAGTGTAATATTAGCATATTTTAAACTTTGTCATGAATAATCGGATATGAGCACGGATATGAGTATGGATATGAGTATACTCATTGTAGCATATAAATCTTACTAAAGTCAAATATTATAATTATTTTGTAGGGAGGATACAATATGTTTTACCAGCCTTTCATGTTCAAGTCCAGTCGTGAGGTCGTAAACAAGAGATTGCAGGTGGCTGCGTCTGAGGCTGAGAGTCTGAAGCTGAAAACCATTGAAGACAAGCAGAAGTTTTTTGAGTACGCGATCAAGAATGTAATTGAGAGGAATGCAGTTGGTACCAGGCAGGCAAGTTCTGTACGGAGTGGTAAGAGCAAGAGGAGAAGCAAAGATCTGGACACACTACCTCCTTCGAAAATTGTGAAAGGTATTGTACGTTTTACTTTGACTTTGCTGTGATTGGGGTGTGAAGGAAAAATCATTATTTACATACATTTATTTTTGAGGGAATGTAGAACGTGCTCTTCTCAAAAATTGGTATCATTTTTTAGAATGAAAACTGTTTTATTCAGTCATACATTATTTGAATTTTATCGTTGCAGCCACACATAAATCTGGTACTCGGAGAAGCATACGGATCGAATCAATGGAAGGGGCGAATGAAACTATGCAAGATAGGGAGGAAGAGAAAGAGGTAGAAAAAAAAGATACACCAATCGCGCCAAAAATTGTGAGGCCGCCATTGGTCATTCCACCACTGGAAGAATTGTACTCTATTGAAGCACAGAAAGCATTGTTCAAGAGAAATAATCTATTTAAAGGAGTGAGCAAATATAAGGTGTGTCACTTCTGTTTGGAGCCAGGTGATGTATTTCGATGCAGTGCTAAATGTAGTGGAATTTACCATTTGGAGTGCTCAGTGCTGGTGAGTAATAGTAATGTTATGTGATGTCTTAACACTGATCATATCGACTTGAACTTGATTTGAACTTTAACCGGTGTGTGACATTATTGAATGTTCTTATATTTTCACGAAGACATAGTCATTGCTGTTTTTTCCAGTACACTCCATATTCTTTTAATTTAATTTTATTTGTTGTGCCTTTAACAAACATAAAATATTAAGTTATAATTGCACCTCGCTCCTCACATATACGTACAGCATTGTGCTGGATATACAAAATATCCTTATAGCTTTAGATAGAGAAGCAGAACCTCCCAATTCGACCAACAGCCGAATGACAAAAGACCGAACGGTTTGAGCGATGTGATACACGTTAATTTTTGATAGGAGGCTTGCGTGTAGTTAATACGCGGCTGATGCCGCGAGATCAATGGTAAGATTTACTATCAGTGGCGGCTTGTCTGTTGTCTGTAAGGGCTATAGGGCTACAGCCCTCATATAAGAAATCAATGTTTGCAGATATAAAATCATAAAATTAAAGTTAACCTATTATTTACCTACCCATACGATTTTTAATAAAAAATATTACATTCCACGGCTATTTATATAATTTATGCGACTCCTTCAGTTTTGTTTATTTCAATCATAATCTGGCAGTCCGTCTTTGCATGGGCATGGATGATCAATCCTATAGCCGTGAATTCCCGCGATTTAAATGCCAAAGCTGCAGATTGGAGGTCGCTATCACAGATAAAAGTGGGAGAGTCCTATGCGAGTGGATAGCGGCAATTAACATGGTTGTGTTAAATGATGGCTTGCTGCTCACCATCTGCAGACAAGCTTCGTGTTCGTTCAGCGACGTCGCTCTAGCATCGCAGGAGGTAGCTAAGTGCATTAAAAGGTGGGAGGTCCTGGAAGACGAAACTTCGAGTGACCATAGGCACATCTATTTTGAGATTGGCATAAAACACAAAGCTAAAAAGAGATCAACGGAGCGCCACACGCCTTTCGTTGATGTCAGCAAATTCCAAAAGGAGTTATCCGTAGACTGGAGTCCTTGCATACCATGGAAAGTTCACTGAACAGCGATACACGAGGCTTTTACAAGCCGTTCTGAAAGAAAGTACTATAAAAAGGGGAGCAAAGAGCGTTAAGGTACCTTACTGGTGGAACTCGGAAATCGAATCTGCTAGAGCTGACTGCCTTCAAGTACGGCGTAAGTTGTCGCGCACACGAGGCTGAAACCACCAGCGTCAAGCAGCCTTAAATGCACTGCAGGAGCAATACGCAGCAAAGAAAAATCATTTAAACGATCTGTCCCTCCGAAGGCCATCAAACCCATAGCATCCACAGGTCTACAGTTGCTATCGGGTTATTCAACCGTCTGCTGAGTACGTAAACCGTACCAAATGCGTGGAAAAGGGCAAATGTGTGGAAAACCGCCAGAGCTCTCCTCTTCATACAGGCCGATCTGCCTGTTAGACACCATCGGAAAGCTCTATGGAATATTGATAAGACAGAGGCTCGAGAAAGAGTTCGAAAAGGCAGGAGAGCTCTTGCCATGCCAATTCGGTTTCCGCTCGGGGAGGTCCACGTGGAAACGGTAACGAAGGTTGCGGAAGAAACCAAGAAGAAATGGTGTGCGTTAGTGGCGTAATGCTTTTAATACAGCCTCATGTAGCATGATTATGGAAGAACTAGCAAAGCTGAAGATTCCAAAATACCTAAGGAATTCTATAAGCAGCTACCACATCAATTTGCATAGCTGGAACCGAGATTCCTATAACAACAGGGGTGCCTCAAGGGTCTGCTTTAGGGCCACTATATGATGGGGTGCTAAGGCTTTCGCTGCCCAGCGGCGTGAAGACGGTGGCATACGCCGACGATTTGGCACTTGTTATCGTGGCAAATGAAGAGACAGAGCTGGTCCATAATGCAAACGCATCGCTCTCCAAGATTGACAGGTGGATGTGCGATCATAAGCTTTGAGTTAGCTCCTGAAAAAAACAGAGGAAATTATAATGCGCGGCCCAAGGAGCAAGAGAGCTAACGTGGTCTTCCAACTAAGTCCCAACAAGCAAGTCCATAGTGTACCTTGGACTCACACTGGATAACGAGAGGTGCTACGAAGAACACCTTAAAAGAGTAGTGGCACAAGCAGAGAAGAAGGCAGCAATATGGTCACGTCTGATGCAAAATGTAGGAGGGCCCAGTAGCAACAAAAGGGCACTACTGTGCCAGGGCTGGTATTCCCAACTCGCTCCCCTCGCAAGCGAGCGATCCGTCAAAGGAGCGATATGATTTGCAGCGATATGGCATTCCTAGATTCTCACCTACCGCTCCCCTCGCAAATTTGGAAAGCGAGCATTGAGATACGACAACATCGCGTATTGATGTAAAATGTCCGAACAAAACGTCAAGCTGTCAAAACATAACCAATATGTTCGTTTGATAAAGTACCGTATATATCACAGACGATAAATAATTGTCGGTGATATTCATCGATCGAGGTTGAACTAACTATTCTAAACATGAAGATTAGTAACAACTAAAAAGCAACATCCAGGATAAATCTGATTTAACTAGCGGCGAATTTGGCCCTCATTTAATGTGAAAGAACTGTTGTTTTCTATTTCGATACCAATATTCTTGTTTGAAATTAAATAATGATAATCACAGCGATTATACTTTAGTTATAGCTCATACTATAACTTCGAATCATATAGTACATTAAACTATAAACTTTTAAAAGCATACATATTTTTATAAAATCACTGAAAAATAGTAAACCAAAATGTTTGCTATTGGTTGAGGATATAAATCTGTAATTTTTACAGGGTCATCCAGATAAATGCTAATTGTGTCCAAGACATATCAAAAGGTTTGCTTTGTTAATCTAAATAACCTTTTGAACTAGTTTTCATCGAGTTTTGTAGTGTTTTTTGAGGGGGAACTCGGAAAAATATCTATACATTTTAAAAAGGTACATTTTAATGTGAAGGTTGCGCTTGACTTTGTCTAATCAATTTCTCTCATAACGGATCCGATTTGCAATATTAAATATTAAATCGTTTTCCAAATTTAGGCGATTTTTAGTTTACTTCTTATTTGGGCCATTGATGAAATTGCGTACTCGCACAAGTACAAGGTAGAAAATGGAATGAAATACTTCAAAGCTTCGATTGTTAATTTCGTGTACTTATTTTCTCTTTTCAACCAGAAGGCAAAATTTCCAGATTTGAACTCCCAGCGTAACATCCCATTGGCAGATAATTCCAGCAGATTATAATAACGCAAACGCCTAAAAGTTTTGTACGGTTGTTTTTAACATACATGAAAAAAAGGGTCGGGAATCAAGAAATATTTTTTAATAATAGGGGTGTCGTGTTATTTATGGAAAAGGTTGAAAAACTCTGTGTTATAGGGCCTCTTAAAACAACTCGATGGAGCTCTGAAACATGTTTTTGTGCTTCTTCTTGGTTTAACAGTCCAATACATACAGGATCGTCCACTATAAGGCATAATAATTATAAATAAGAGCACACATCTCAACTTAAGGTACCCTAGTCGTCGGTGTGATAACCTATTTACATTGATACACCAGTGACAAGAGCGACAGAAAGCACTCCCCTTTGACGCGAGCGCTTCAATTGTAAGGAGAGGATGTGAGAATCTAAACAGCAGTGATTTTCACTCCTCTCACATTTAAAGGCAGCGTTATCGCTCCACACGAGGGGTCAAGAATACCGGCCCAGGTTGTACAGTCGGTCGTCTAATATGGAGCTTCTTTATGGTGTAAGGCAACGAAAAGGAAAATGTACCAGAAGGACCTAGATAGCTTGCAGAGAAAGTCTCTGCTGAGGGTAGCCAGTGCTTATCGCACAAGATCCTTGCAAGTGATAACGGCAATACCACCATTATACTTCCTAGTTGAAAAGAGGCCACTGATTTGCCAAGGTCAAGCAGGCAATGCGATATGTCGCACTGAAGCTAAAAGGCTGACAGCAAGTACATAAGTGGCAAATCATATGGGACGAGACCACTGATGTCGCAGAGTGAACGAAACGACTAATACCGTTGATGAAAGAATGGGCCGAATACAGTCATCGGCAGACATCCTATTTCCTAACGCAGGCATTGGCTGGGCATGGGCCTTTTTGAGTGTATAGGAAAAGGATAGGGCGGGTGATGGACGAAAGATACCTGCACTGTGTGGCGGAAGATACGGCCGAGCATGCCCTGTTTCTGTGCGGCAGATAGGAGTCCTACAGACAGGAGGCAAGTCAAAAACTGGAGGGTGAGCTAACCCCAGAGACTATGGTCCCGCTGATGTTGTCCAGCGTAGAGGCATGGAACATCATAGATGGGATGGCCAACAAAATACTCTCTGCAAAGGAGAAAGAGGAACGACTTCAAGGTTAAATGAAGATTAGAAGGATGTCTGCCGATGACTGTATTCGGCCCATTCTTTCATCAACGGTATTAGTCGTTTCGTTCACTCTGCGACATCAGTGGTCTCGTCCCATATGATTTGCCACTTATGTACTTGCTGTCAGCCTTTTAGCTTCAGTGCGACATATCGCATTGCCTGCTTGACCTTGGCAAATCAGTGGCCTCTTTTCAACTAGGAAGTATAATGGTGGTATTGCCGTTATCACTTGCAAGGATCTTGTGGATGCCCTGCGATAAGCACTGGCTACCCTCAGCAGAGACTTTCTCTGCAAGCTATCTAGGTCCTTCTGGTACATTTTCCTTTTCGTTGCCTTACACCATAAAGAAGCTCCATATTAGACGACCGACTGTACAACCTGGGCCGGTATTCTTGACCCCCCGTGTGGAGCGATAACGCTGCCTTTAAATGTGAGAGGAGTGAAAATCACTGCTGTTTAGATTCTCACATCCTCTCCTTACAATTGAAGCGCTCGCGTCAAAGGGGAGTGCTTTCTGTCGCTCGTGTCACTGGTGTATCAATGTAAATAGGTTATCACACCGACGATTAGGGTACCTTAAGTTGAGATGTGTGCTCTTATTTATAATTATTATGCTTTATAATGGACGATCCTGTATGTATTGGACTGTTAAACCAAGAAGAAGCACAAAAACATGTTTCAGAGCTCCATCGAGTTGTTTTAAGAGGCCCTATAACACAGCGTTTTTCAACCTTTTCCATAAATAACACGACACCCCTATTATTAAAAAATATTTCTTGATTCCCGACCTTTTTTTTCATGTATGTTAAAAATATTTAAATCGTACAAAACTTTTAGGCGTTTGCGTTATTATAATCTGCTGGAATTATCTGCCAATGGGATGTTACGCTGGGAGTTCAAATCTGAGGACTCAAGCTGGTTCAACGTCGAGCGCTCTCACACTTCCGGGTGTGCGAGTGTTTTCTGTCCTCACGATAAAGGCAATTCTTAAACCTATAATAAAAAATAAAAAAAATTGCCGCGAATTCCCGCATTAGGACACGTCGAGTCACTTGCCAGTTCGCTGGGTCATAACGAGCAGGAAGGCTATGAACATTATCGCCCTCGCCGCATCAGTCTAGCGGCAGCAGTGGCGTTATTAGAGAACTAATTGACTTTACATCTGAACTCGATTCTATACTAAAAGACCATTTAAAAAATACTACTGTGTTTAAAGGTACCTCGAAATCAATACAAAACGAATTATTATGCGAAATTCGAGAACTAATTAACAATGCAGATTTTTTAGCAGTACACTGTGACGAAATCAGTTACATTTCAAATCATGGTCAAATGGTAGTGGTCTCTAGTTATTTATATACAGGGTGGGCCAATAGTGCGTGGACGGAGGATTGTGGGTTTACTAAAAAATATTTCAAAAATCTGTCACTTGATCATGGTGGGGACCCTCGAGGGCTATAACGTAAAAATATATTCACTTAAATTTTGACGTTTATACAGGGTGATTGATATCAAACTTACATTTTTTTGAATGGAACCCCCTATATATTATTGCATATTTGGATTCCTTGGTCAATTCTAGTGTGACTTTCTGTATCACACATGGAACTTTAAACGAACCGTTTAGGCGCAAATCACCATTTTTGGTATAAGTAGGTATCAGAAAAAAATTGAATATCGCAGCGATTATAAAAGTTAGAAGGCCATGACTTTGCGGTACGACTAAGCATGAAATGCGTCACCTTAGGTCAGACGGCTAAATTTGAATTCTTTTTGCGCTTGGAGAAATCAGAGGATAAATTTAGGAAACTTCAATCACAGATAACTCGATTTTTTCAAATGAGAATGCCTATTTTAGTTTCAAGAATCAAATGTAAAATTTGATTACCTTTCTAACGATATAGCATTTTTGATATCAATCTTTTTTGGTTTTCATTTTATTTCAAATTTTCAGTCAAATCGGTGTTTTTCAATTTTCCTGCGTGCAAGCAACCTAGCAGGCCATGAAAAATAAACAAAAGCTCATTAATATGGAAGAAACCAACTTACTTAGTAGAAAGATGCAAACTAACTAGAGCAATGAGGCAAGAGTATGAAAATTCCTTAGAACATATTAGCTCTAACCGGATACAACAGCGGCAAGATATCTAATGTCATTGAGTAGCTGGAGTATGACAGTAAGTGATTGTTTTTCACAGCCTACTAGCTATTGAGGTCTACTAGAGCTTGACAACTTCAAAATGATTAAAAATTTTGAAACAAAAGGAAAACTACCGGCGATTTTTGCTTACAGTCTAACATGTTTAGAATGAAATTTCACATTTAATGGGATAAAATAGTCATTTCCGTTTAGTTAAGTCAAAAGTGAAGATATCCTCAACTGGAGCATTCTGAACATCTATTGAAATAATTGCTAGAAAATTTTAATTCGCTATGTTGTAATTGTGATTATTTCATGTAGTTTTCTGCAAACTAAATTATGTTTTACAATTCAAACAGACTGCAATCCAAATTTCATTTTCCGTATTTTGCTAATAAGTAAAAGTACCTACTGAAGAATTTGAAGGGTTGCAGTCAGGAGTATCATTACTTTTGGCTTACGGAAATGGCTCCTTTTTTATGGCATTAAATGTGGAATTTTATTCAAATTTATTCAGAAGAAACAGATATTCTACTGCCAGTAACAATCACTAGTAGTTTTCCTTTGATTAAATATTTTTTTACTGACTTTGGAAATTGGCTAATAACTAGTAGGCTATGAAAAATTGAGCGTTCCTGTTACCGCTATTGTTTCTGGTTAGCGCTAATATGTTGTAAGGAATTTTCATAATCTTGCCTCGCTGCTCGAGTTAGTGTGGATCTTTCTACTAAGTTAGTTGGTTTCTTCCATATTAACGAGCTTTTGTTTATTTTCCATGGCCTGCTTGATTGCTTGCATGCAGGAAAATTGAAAAACACCGATTTGACTGAAAATTTGAAATAAAATGAAAACCAAAAAAGATTGATATCGAGAATGGTATATCGTTAGAAAGGTAATCAAATTTTACATTTGATTCTTTAAACCAAACTTAGCATTCCCATTTGAAAAAATCAAGTTATCTGTGATTGAAGTTTCCTTGATTAATCTACTGATTTCTCCAAGTACAAAAAGAATTCAATTTTTGCCGTCTGACCTAAGGTGACGCATTTCATGCTTAGTCGTACTGCAAAGTCACGGCCTTCTAAGTTTTATAATCGATGCGATATTCAATTTTTTTCTGATACCTACTTATACCAAAAATGGTGATTTGCGCCTAAACGGTTCGTTTAAAGTTCCATATGTGATACATAAAGTCACACTAGAATTGACCAAGGAATCCAAATATGCAATAATATATAGGGGGTTCCATTAAAGAAAATGTAGGTTTGATATGAATCACCCTGTATAAACGTCAAAATTTGAGTGAAAATATTTTTACGTTATAACCCTCAAGGGTCCCTACCATGATCAAGCAACAGATTTTTGAAATATTTTTTAGTAAGCCCACAATCCTCCGTCCACGCACTATTGGCCCACCCTGTATAGGCAGTATAGTTGAACGATTTTGGTGCTTTCAAGAGGTTTAGATAATGCTGCTAACAGGTTTACAAAGTGTATAAATACCGAAATAGATCCATTATTAAATAATACACCGGAAAAGTTAATTGCACAGGCCCACGATGGCGATGGTTCAAATTTTATGAGTGGTAAAACTGAAGGAGTTCAATCAAAAATCAAAGAGACGTATGGAAATAGACATTTTGTGTACTGCTGCGCCCACCAATTAAATTTAACTATACACAAAGCTACGAGCCAAATACAAATGTTCAAATTTAGCGTTGACAGTTTTGATGAAAAAGTGTTAGAACATTTTGTAAAAGTGAAAAACAGAAGACTAGATTTTACTTACAAGAAATAAGTTTCTTATCTGTAGTATAGAACAATAGTTTTAGTAGGTACTCATGTTACGATAAAGAGTGTGCTAAATCAGAATAGGTAAAAACATAGATCTTACGGATCTTTATAATACAAAGTGCGGTGAAATAAAACGTGTGCTACCAAATTAAAACAAATTAAAAACGTTCACTTCATGTATTTTTATTATATCTATATTTGTGGTTAAATAAAAAGCGTACTAAAAGTGCGGTGTTGCTGAATATCTATAATATTGTAATATACTGTATATTATGGTATTGGTCTATTGTGTATTAGTTGTCATGCATGATGTAAAGTCAAAGTGTTAGTTTAGATCTTGACATGTAAACGTCATCGAATCATCTGGAGTTTTCGGGAATGACGGATGGGCGTTCTAAAACGTCATCTGAATGTCTCGAATTCTGTAGATGGATCGATTAAGTGTATAAGGTGCCACGAGTAGCATGGCAGAAATAGTTGAGTTGAGTTTTAACTGAGATAAGGTTGAGTGATATTGTATTGAATTGTGAAGTAAAACGGTGAAAGTTACGTGCAATTTGATTCCTTGGAGTACAGAAAAAGCGGCCGTTGTGACAATATATACTGCATTGACTACTTGACTAGTAACTACGACAGCAATACTTCCTATCAGGTCACCTAAAATGTTTAAATTTTTATTATTATTCTAAAAGTAGCCTCCTGGTGAACCAGAACCCGAGCCGCCACTGTTTACTATATCAAATCAGTAATACCAAACGTAACAACTACCATGTACTAAATTTTGTTGGCCAAAGCAGAACCCTGGATTAATTTTGAAGTCTACTAAATTATTGCTTTACAAAATAATAACAGCTATGCAAACAGCACGCTGAAAGCTTTAAAATCTTGAAAGTTGTTTATAACTGAATGCAAGTAGACCTTGAGGTCAAACATACCAGTTGGGACATATATGTTTTCTACTCTTCGGCGTTTGTTTTTTATTTTTCACCTTCTCGTGTATGTTTGTTTGTTTTTGTATGTTTGTATATCTGTAAATGACTCCTATGGACTCGATTTGGACCCACTGCTCTGACAGCTAAGCAGTGTTAAAAGCATTAAATGCTTGTAGGTTTACATCAAAGCTAGTTCTGTAATGTAGAAAGGTTTTGGATGACATTTCGGCAAGACATCAGGTGTCACTTTTGTGGGTGCCGAGTCATTCTGGAGTTGATGGCCGGCTGTGGGGCTGGCAGCAGGTACCTTTACAAGGAAAACAGAGGTGTGGTTGCAAAATCAGTATCTTGTGAGATGGAGAGGAATCTCTAGACATCTCCGTCAAGCTAGAGAACTTACTTTCGGAGCTCTGGCCAATGTGGGGCGGTTCTGTCTCTCACTGGACAGAATCCGGCTAATGTTACTTGTCGGCCTGTTATCCGGCGATAACGCCTTAAAACGTCACTTGTATGTGATGGGGCGGCAAGTGATCCGACGTGTACACGCTGTGGCGAGGAGGATGAATCATCGGCACACATTCTATGTCGCTGTGAAGCCCTTGGGTATCACAGGCAGACCATACTAGGTTCAAGGGTTCTTGAACCTGAGGATATAAGATTGGCATGACCCAAGGCCATCCTCACTGTTGCGATGAGGGCTGGACTTAGGAGAGGGTAAGTAGAGGTGCATAAGGGCCTGTTGCCTATGCACTGGTGAATCTAGTCACCAGAAAGCCTCTCTCCCTCTTTCATTCATTCATTCATAATGATGAAGGTGCCAGTTAAATAACCTACATCACTTCCCCGACAAAGGAGGGGTAAGTTATTAGAATCGGCCCGTTTTCGCAAATTTTACCGAAATCAACGTGCGAGGTTTCCTTTCCAAGGTAAAATCACCCCCTGACTCTTTTCCTGAAAAGAAAATGCTATGTTATATCAATATTTTTCCGAGTAACCCCCACCACCCCCCACTATTAAATCATTGATTTCCATCAAAAGTGGACCAAAAGATAGATAACAAAATCCTCTTTATGCCAGAAAGTTTGAAATTATTTGCATTAATTTTGTTACAGTTACTGCCATTTTAAAGTTCCAAAATTTGTTACTTTTTATCCCGCCATATTGAAAATTTTTGCGGCATGCGCGGTAGCGTTTTCGACATAAAAAAACATGCTCTTTATTGTGGTAGCATTAGAATATCACGTTATGGCATTATTTTTCAATTTACCCCCAACCCCCCACTCCTTTTTTTATCTTCGCAGCGGGACCAAAAAGTAGATTTTTATTTCTAATGGTAACCTTTTTATGGTGACCAAGGTTGAAGAAAATCGGAAAACTTTGATTTTTTTATGTCTGTCTTGTCTGTCTTACGTTCGCGATTTAGTTCTCCGATTACTCAAAAACGCCCTAAGCGATTGCTCCCAAATTTGGCGAACTTGAATTAATAAAGGTCCTTTCGAGTTGAAAAGGTTTTGGTGCCGATCGGACAATGGAGGTGGAAAAGGGTGGGGGGTGCACCAAAAAATGTAATACAACAAATAATTTGATAGCACCAGTTGAAAGACAATGAATTAACAATGTCGTCATTTATAGTAATGGTTCAAAAATTGCATTGGATTCTACTAGTTAATATTATCACCAGGTTATGGTAAAACAAGAACAGGCGATAAACAACAACCACTTGAGTCGAGGAAGTTCCTAGAACGAGGACTACCTCGTTCAGCGTCCACATTTCCTTATAATAACGAATGAACTTCAATTTATCGCCAAAATTGATAATCCTTTTTAAGGCAGGGTGACGATGATGTAAACTCGCAGATTAAATTTAAACTTTGTCACAGACTCAACTTTCTCAAGAGCCGGTGATGATAAATACATACTAGTATTAACTAGCTTGACCAGACTTTGATTCAGAATATAACTAAAACTTTTTCACAGGTGATGAACAACAAGATCGGCGGCAAGCGACAGGCCAGCCTGAAATACAGTCCATCCGCAAAATCCGAAGATGAAGAGCGATGTGCCAGGGGCGAAGTAGACGACCACGTCCAAATTGTTACCGTACCGTCGTGCATTTACAATACACCGCCTAGGAGGAATTTCCCGCCTGATTTCGGTAATTTGACTTTGGCGGAACAGATTGACTACAAGATGAAAGAAGTAAGTTTGGTCAGTTCACCGGAAGAAAATTAATGACTCATCTGACAATTAGTGACGTACGTGCATAGTAGACTTAGTGCCTTCAAAATACGAAAGTTATAAGTCGATTTGAAAATCGTTAGATTTTCTTCTGTACCTGCTGCAATTCTCCCGAAAGGCACATTGGATGGGTTTTTTCTTTAAAAGTGGAGTAAACAGATCAAAAACCTTTTTCCAATATATACTTTTTTGTATGAAATGAACATCGTATTTATTTCCCCAATGTAGGGGGGAGTATTGTAATCGCAAAAAAATTTCAATTTTGAGATTGTATTATTTGTTTTTGGCGTTTTATGTCGTCCTGTCTCTTGTTAGATTTTGATGAAATCTGGAATGCGTAGCTGTAATTAGCAAAAAAACAAACATTCGTTCAAAACTTTACGTCTTTACGTGTTTTGATCGGATGTTGATCATATCAATTTTTTTTTTGAGGGTGTAAAACTGGGGTATTGGAAACGGTCGGGGATTGGAAATCTCCAAAATAGATTCATACTGGACTTGACACTATTTAAAAAAAATGTTCATATTTTGTACCTTCAAGACCTGCCCGAACATTGGTAATTCTATAACACGTTCTTGGAAACTACTAAATTATTTATAATGAAATTAGGCCACTGTGTTACTACCACGATGGAGACGGAAAAATTGTATCGCCTTTGAATTTCGTCTCGGTGGCAAGTAATAAAAAAACTAAGAATTATAAAATCGCCCATGCATTCTATTTTTTATGCTGAAGATGCCCTGGCTTCTTTTTTAGAAGAATATTACACATTGGACAGGGCTAAACTATAACTAATTCGGGTAGTTAAAGGTTTAGATTTGCCGACGACTATCATACACAAACACACGAAGACACAAGTCCACGACATATGGTAGCTAAATTTTGTGGTATATAATAATCTCACGTAGCTTATGGACAAAAATGAATAAATAATATTTAAAAAGTAGCGGCATTTTTAGGAATTTGACGACAGGATATCGATCAGGTAGACATATAGACTAAATATTTAACACAATTATTTTGGGCGACTGAAAGTCTGTCCCTTGTGATCTGGTCCAGGCAAGGATAGTTGACAATATTGCAATAATTCAAAGTGGACAATAGGTAGCAAAGATTCTATAAGCGTTTTCTTGAGGTTGGAACTTAATAAAGACATATTGTTATATAGACTCCTTAGGCAACAATAAGACTTTTGCAGTTGTAAAGAACTTTTCCAAAAAGTACTCCAGGAATTCTTCTAATAAAGTATTACACAGCTGAGATGCCCAAATGCACCAAATTACCTACCTACAATGTTCCCAAAATTATCGATCATCTGGGCATAGTCAAGAAATTGTTTGAGTGAACGGACATTCTAATGTGTGGCTAATTTAAAAATTCATTTACATTATTGCGTTCAACGGACTAGTATCATGGGTTTGTAAGCAATTATTAAATCATTATAAAATCTTAGTGCATACAAAAATAGCTGTACTGATGCATTTCGTTACTCTCCGCGTCATTTTGTCTACTAGTAATTCCATTTTAAAGTTTAAAAAAAGGAATTCAAAGTTAGCCAATCATTGCGATCCGCGCCATAACATCAGCAGTGCATTGTTGCCCCGTCAACTCCGAAAGCGCGATGTAGACGCAATTTTCACGAAACAAACTATTTTTTGTGATGTTTTCCGTCAAAGGGATGCCCTGTGGGTTTCATCTCTTCACTGTATCACATGAAGAAATGTTCTGTGAGCTTTGCTTTGTGAATAGAGCTGTTAGTTGTTAGGTGAAGTTAAACCTAGCCTTATAATTTTATTAATTTCCTGTCTGAAATGAAGTTTTTTTGTGTCTTTAGTTTGGTGCGGTGAATGATTAATTTCCAGAATTTGAAAAGTACACATTATTTTCGCATTAGTGTATACTTATCAAACGTTACGTTTGTAAACAAAGCCAAACTCATCACTAATCAGAAAATTCTCACGTCATAAGTCCATAACAATGATGAAGTATTTTTTTCTCATTTAGGTGATGCGTAAATTTGAATCGAAGAACATCTATGCCAACGAATCCCGGTCTGCAAGTAGCAACAGCTCTAGTGATAGGAAATCGGAGGTTGTGATCAGGCATGTGGCTGCCGACTCTGTGATTGAAGAGCACGTTGCCAAACTGAAGAAACCCGGTAAGAACCACGTCGCTGTCAAGCTGTTCGCGAGGCCGGAAGATGTTGGTGAAAATGTCACCTTCAAAACGACCAACACTTCATTGGTCAAACGCCACGTGACCGCCGATGACATCAGCTTTGAAATGTTACCGACGGATTCGAAAAATTTCAAGTGCGGCTTCTGTTTGAGGGACGCCGAGCCAAACTGCTTCGTATGTCACGAGAGCGTTTCGCCTAGAGGGAGTCAGGTAAACGTATATTTTTGTTTATTTCAATTATCCATTCCAGTCAGATCAATGGATGTTGTTACATGGCACAAACAATTCCAGGAACTTGTGCCACCATACGAGGGATCGTTCAAATCTACATTTTGTAATGTTTGCCTCTCGCAACTGTAATGTGTTTAGGTTTTATCAACGTTTAATGATAAATATCGTTTAAAAGTAGAATTTTAAGTGCATAGTTCAAACTTGAAACTATCAAGCTTGGACTTTTCAAAAATGTGCATTCTTCTGGGAGAAAATTGTTGTTTAAAATTATTGCCTGCTGAATGTCACTGGCTTACTAGATACAATGCATGTATCTGTCTACAGCAGAAATTCTACAGCCATAGGACACAGTCTCCCCATTATAACAAAAGCTAAAAACTGCCGCACCTCCAAATTGTGTTTTTATGCGTTTTAGAGGTTTCTTGCTACTATCAATAAAATCGATGTATCCGAACATTCCGTTTGAATTCATATTTGTAAATGTTTGATATTATAATTCTGATACCATGCCCCAATTGAAAAATGTCTAACTTCGTGTCATGGATTGCAGACTAATACAAAAATTCTTTTTGGGTGTTTTAGAGGAATCTGATTTTCACTTCACTTTTGGGAGGGGATCAAATTGGGGCGGGACAAAGTTTTTGTAATACGTCATCTATAGTGCCTGGTAATCTTATAACCTGTAGTGTGAAAACAGCTACCTTGATTATTGATAAACATCAGTATTGATATTATGTGGGAAGAACTAAACTAATCAACCAGTTTTTTATTTCTGAGACAAAAATGGACGAACCAATCCTAACATGATTAGTTTTAGAGAATAGACGTCATCAGTCTGAAGTTAAAAGGTACATATTATGAATATCCTTTTGCAAAGCTCCAACCCGTCTAGAGGAGATATGAATTTTTGATGAAAAGATATAATTTTTATTTTTGTTCATTTTAACATTTAATAATGCTCCAATGTGGTTGAAAGTCGAATGGCGTGTTATTAGCACATACGTGGTTAATAACATTTTCCTCAATAGGCTAGAAGCTAACTTCTATTTCTAACATATCCCGACTTAAACCTAAAATTCTATTTCCTTGACATAGACCCTCACAAAAGCAACTAGTTTGGGATCATGTCGACCTAGATATTAAAGCTCTCTATAACTTCCTACTTCTTATCTAATCTAGTTAGCTCGCTATTAACACTTCTGGCACTTCTCTTTCTTGCTATACCGTCTTTTTAAAAAAATCATTAAAATTCCACAGCTTTCTCCAACAGGCATACAAAGTCTTCTGGTGCTGATATCTTTCTATTATCATCTCCATTCCCATTATTCTCTAACGATCGTAGGAGCCAAATCCAGTAATGACTACAATGATCAGGACCAAAGCTCCTCTCGCTGGCCGTTTGGACACTTCGTTATTGGCCACGACTATTTACGAATTGGGACTACACTAACCTCATCCTTGATTGGCTTTTCCCTCCTTTTTTCTCCATCTCGCCTGTCGTTCGTTTTCTCTGGCTTAGGCTTTGGCTTCGTTTTTCGGCAGGATCGCTATGTAATATAAGCAACGGTATCATGCTGTAGTGTACGAGGGTCCAACGGAAATGATTGGTAAATTATCCCTTCATCGATGACACCAAATATTCACCCACTATGGGGGGTGCAAGTATTGTGGCCTACAACTGATCTTTATAATTATTCTAAGCAGTATTTAAGTAACTTCATATGTAGTCCAAGTTCATAAATAATTTATATAAATAATTAGAGAGTCTTTGCGTATATCGGGTAACAGCGCCTTAGTATACCTATTTCTAGATTTCAACACTCCGCACTGCACTGTTATACCGGTTGTTACCAATTCACTTCACTTTAAAATACATCACAAGTTCCTAAATCTGATACAAAATATATTACACCCAGTCGCATTTCTCTCAAATATATAACCTCCACTATTTATGGAATTATTTTCATCCAGTTTGGCTTTATATTAAAAAAAACTCGAACTAATACATGGAGGCTCTGAGTGGAAAGCATAGCAGAATATAATATATGTACTTATACTCATAGAATGGTGAAGTAAATTTCCTGGAACTATTATTGCCAGAATCAACAACTGAATGTTCTATTAATTGTTCAATCAAATGACGACTTTATGCTACTTTTAACAATGGCGGTTATTCTTTTTGAGTAGCAATATAAAGCTCTATCTACCGACTACAATTTAGCTCTTCAATGTTCGAATTAATCTGCCTCAGAAAAAAAAAATATTTACAACTTCCCATTATTGCTACATTCAATGTTATTGTTGTTAAAGCACTTTCACGATTCAAATTTCTTCATTATTATTTATAGGTGCGTCAGAAATGCTCACTGTATCACTGCGGCCGATTCTTCCACCCATGCTGTTTGAAAATGTGGCCGCAGACCCAATGGTCGATCATACAACTCTCCAAGTCGAAGAACGTATCCGACAGTTTTGTTTGTCCGCAACATGTCTGTCATACATGCGTTTCTGATGATCCAAGAGCTGCTACTTCTAGGTATGTGAATGACTGTTTCATTTTTAACAATGTTCGGCAGAAGTCGAACTGCTACTGTTCAACAGTAAATCGATATCGGACGACGTTAAAAACTATTTTTTCTGTCCAAGTAAGATTGGATGAGTCTACCTTTCAAATATTCAGTCATGTTGTGTCACAGCGTGGCAACCTCAGAGTAAACATCGCTAGAGGGAGTCTAATTTGAATATTGGCCAGCCAGCATCTATAGCGCTATTGCCAATCTCTTATTTGTCCACTGAAGGACCTTCCAGTTTCTTCAAGATCTGGTAGTTTCCGCAGTTTGAACAAATGTTTCTCAAAGTATTGAACTATACATTCCAATATGCTTGCAATGTAACTAATTTACGTGAAGATAATTTGTATTGATTTAACGAAATCTCAAAAATGGTAAACGTCATAGCGGAATGTCGTCAATAACTCCTAATATGTCGTAAATCTGGTAACCTACAATTGGCGTCCGTTTGGATTTCGCTCAAGGTGTTATTGTAGTTGTGTTTATTGCGTACTTCAAGTTTTTTGTTGTTTTAGTGTATATTTGACTGACTTTGTGACTATTTGTGGTGTTAATTAAATTATTTATGAACAATATTGTCATAATTGCATCATGGGACGAAACAAAAAGTGCATAATTTGCTGTAATAGCGACGAATCGGTGAACACCACTTATTATAGGTTAGTATAGGTTTTGTTTTGGTTTTCAGTAGCGTAAAATATGGGGATAACTGGGAACAACAGTAACCTCATTCCAGTTTCTGGAATATTTTTACAAGTAATATCAGTAAAGCCCAGTATATAATCATAAATCGGACCATGCAGTGTCTTCCACAAAATATTTATATGGTATTTGCTGACCATGTAAACCTAACTCTAACATGTACAAGTTTTAAATTTTTCTGTTTTTTTTTTGTTGTTTTTAATTTCGTGTACATCAAGTGTTAAGTGTTTTATGACGTTTTTTACTCATATCATAATTATATTCATCTATTCGAATACATTTTGATTGACATCGTGAGTGCGATCCTCACTTATAATCATAATATTATATAATTATTGTTATTTTCTTTAAGAAATGTAAACATCGCTCTTTGACATGTTCTATATCATCTGTGATGATCAAAAGAATAAAGATTAATCTATCTATCTATCTATCTATCTATCATATGTATGACGACGACCCTCTTTCTAACCATTTTTTAATCCTAACAAAGTTAATTTTTGAAAAATATGTCACTTTAAGAATACATTATGAGCTATCTAGAAAAAGTGATATGCAGGCAAGAATCAGGCCAAAATTAACAAAAACAATTTTGTTTAGCCATCAGTGACTTTAAACCCAGAAGCGATGTTTGAGTATCACAGATATTTATACGATTATTATTTTTTGCCTTAGAAATACGATCATATTTCAAATCATTTCCGTGTCATTCTGTGCTTGAGGTTTCCTATTTTGGTCAATTTTTGTGACTTAGTTTCTGTACACCGACTGCTTACCACAGGAAAATCAAGAAATTAATTTTTCGTTATATCATTCATGATAGATGTATAAGTAATACCTTCAGGTTAACAATGTCGCTTCACTTCACTATACTGCCTTGTTTGTCAGATATTTTACTTATGAATCTTCCACTCTTTTTAATACCTATGCATCTGATACTGCGGCTATGTCGTTGTAGTTTCAAAAAATATAATAAAAGTAAACTATTTACCTTTCAATGACCTCCATGTTGCTTAAATATTATTGTATTTATTACAGTACAGTTTACTTCAAATCAATTGTTGTCCGTTCTTCATTTAGCATATTACGGGTTATGTTTTTTGTATTGTTACAAGTCTTTAGTCCGATTGGGCACGAAACACTTGGTACGGATTTCACTATTTATTTTCACTAACTATGTACACTATGCCTAGCCTAATACTTAACAGTCTAATTTATCTTAAGTCACTACACTAATTTATATTGGTCCTTAATTTCACTAATTTATGTCACAGTTCATTTATTTCTCCTTCTGGTGCTTTCTTGTCCGCTCTCGCGATGCTACCAGATGCTCCGCGGCGCTTACGACTGGGTTCTCGAGCATCTGTTCGTCTTGGCGGCGTAATCACGGTCGAGCCAGAGCACACTGCCCCCTCCTTAAGGCCGTTTCGTCCCTGAAACGTTCATGTCTGAATGGACACAGAACGCCCTTCTTGCAGCCAGAAGTTTGGTAAAAGAAGCAATCCACGGTTCTGTGTTCTGTCGGTCCTCTCGGGTTCCAGCCGCAGACCAGAATTTCGATTCCCGTAAACCTGAAGAGAACTTCCAGCATGTTTCGGATGATCCGCCAATCCAGACCGTCCCGTCCGCAAGCTAGCTTAGGAATCGCCAGCTTCAAAACATTTGCGGTTAGCAGCTTCTCTCTGAGGTCCAGGAGTGCCTCCCATACAGTCCGGTACGACGGTTTCTGATAGGACTTTTCCTTCGAAATCAAGTAGTAGAGTCGCCTCTGGCCACTTCGTAACTCCAGCACTTGTCCGACTCATCCACCTTGTCTCTTTAGCTCGTCCACTTGGCCAAACAGACGTTAGAATTCACAGGCAATCCCTCGGGACATCCGGAGATCTCTTGCGACACAATGAGCCAACGCGTACTCATCCGGCACCGTGAACAAATCTCGATGTTGCTCACGAGTCACGCCAAACCAAGCCTTCGCTGTACCAGTGTGAGTGGCCATGAAATCCTCGAAGTTCAGCTCTGGGTGGAGTTGCTGAAGTTCTCTAACTTGCGCTACCGCATTATCTCCAGCAAACGGAGCCAACCTGTTGAAGTGTACGACTCTGGGTTTTCCACCGTTGCCCTTCTTGATTCGATAGATTACGTCGTTGATCTTCTTGACGACCTCATACGGACCCTCCCAGGAACTCTGGAGCTTTGGTGACAAGCCACGGCGTTTCTGAGGGTTGTACAGCCAGACCAGGTCTGGTACGCTGTTTTTCTGGACCCTACGTCGTAAGTCATCTTCATGTGATCGCTTGCGGTGCGAATATTATGGCGAACTTTCTCATGGGCCTCGTCCATTCGCCTGCGAAGGTTGGCAACCTAATCTTCGCCTGCCACATCGTCCCCTGGTTTGCAGCCAAACATGAGGTCACAGGGTAGCCGGAGCTCTCGCCTAAACAGGATACTGGCCGGTGTCTCTCCCGTAGTTTCATGGACTGCCGAGCGGTACGCCAATAGGAACAGATAGAGCCAGCTGTCCCAGTCTCGTTGGTGGTCGGAGACAACCTTGGCCAAATAGCGGTTCACTGTCCTGTTCCTCCTCTCCACCATGCCGTCCGACTGAGGATGTAATGCCGTGGTCCGAGTCTTCCTAATCCTCAAAGTTTTACACACGTTGTGGAAGAGCGCAGACTCGAAGTTCCTTCCCTGGTCCGAATGCAGCTCGAGCGGAACTCCAAAACGGCAAATCCAGTCCTTGACCAGAGCGTCAGCAACGGTTGCGGCCTCCTGGTTTGGCAGAGCATAAGCTTCGACCCATTTGCTAAAGTAGTCGATCACCACGACGATGTACTTGTTCCCAGCTTCGCTCTCCGGAAAAGGTCCTGCTACGTCGATCCTCTCGAAGGGGCTTCCGACGTTGTATTGGCGCATAGGAGCTTTCTTACGCCTCTGTGGACCGTTGCTGGCGGACAAAATGTACACTTCCTGCACCATTCCTTGACGTCTTCCTTGCACCTAAACCAGTAGAACCGCTCCTGAGCCTTCTCCATGGTCTTGGCCACGCCCAGACGACCTCCACTGGTTCCGCTGTGCATCTCCCCAAGTACCTCGGCCACGCGGTTCCTAGGCACCACGGTCTGTCTTCTTTCCTGGGCCCCTTCTTTGTCCTCGAGCATTCGTCGCAGGATGCTGTCCTCCATCACCAGACTGTCCCACTGAGCCCAGTAGGATTTGATGGTGGGCGAGTAAGGTGAAACCTCCTGCCAACTCGGTCGTTGGTCTTCCCTCTTCCACTAGATGAGCTTCAGACTGGGATCCTCTTCTTGGTCTTTCTGGAGTTCGGTAGGCTGCCAGCAATCATCCACGACGGTGGTTCTTCTTGTCATGGCGTCCTTCGTCTCAACTCGGTTGCAGTGTGCACAGTCGTTCGGGCACGGTCTCCTTGAAAGTGCATCCGTATTCCCATGAGACTTGCCAGCACGATGTTCGATGTCAAAATCGAATTCCTGCAGCCTCTCGATCCACCTGGCCACCTGCCCCTCTGGATTCTTGAACCGAAGTAACCATGTCAGGGATGCATGGTCCGTCCTCAGCAGGAACTTCCTCCCGTACAAATACTTGTAAAAGTGCTCCACGGACTTGACGATGGCCAGCAATTCTCTCCGAGTGACGCAATAGTTTCTCTCGGGCTTAGACAGCGTCTTGCTGAAATAGCCGATCACCACCTCTCGACCATCTTGTATCCGCGACAGAACTGAACCTATCCCCACGTTGCTCGCATCGGTGTCTAACACAAATTTCCCAGTAGGTAGGGGATGGCTTAGCACTGGAGCCGTCGAGAGAGCCTTCTTCAGCAGGTCGAAAGCTTGCTGGCAGTCATTTCCCCACTGGAACCTGCGGCCTTCCTCCGTCACCCTAGTCAGCGGCTTGGCGATGGTAGCAAATTCAACCACGTATCGACGGTAGTATGTACACAGACCTAGGAAGCTTCTTACGTCATGTTTGTTCTTGGGTACCGGCCATCCTCTTACTGCTTCGATCTTCTGAGGATCCACTGTTATGACTTCTTGGGAAACCACATGTCCTAAGTATTGCACCTTCTTCTGGAACAGATGGCACTTCTTGGGGCGCAGCTTGAGGCCTGATTGGCGCAGCCTCTTAAATACTTGCTCCAGGTTCTTGAGGTGATCGTCGAACGATTTCCCAACCACGATGATATCGTCTAGGTAGACCAAGCAGGTTTCCCAAGACAGCCCCTTCAAGACAGTCTCCATGAGCCTCTCAAATGTAGCAGTCTTCTCCTTATCCCCTGGGTCCATCTCGACTTGCCAGTAGCCACTTTTCAGATCAAGCGTAGAGAACACCTTAGAACCCGCCAAAGTGTCTAGGGTGTCGTCAATTCTTGGCAGAGGGTAGCTGTCTTTCTTCGTTACGTTATTGAGCTGCCGATAGTCCACGCAGAATCGTGTCGACCCGTCCTTCTTCTTCACCAGTACAACCGGCGATGACCAAGGACTCACTGATTGCTCGGTCACCCCTTCTTCTTCCATTTCCTTGATGATCCTATCCGCTTCTTCTCGTTTGGCCAGTGGTAGCTTCCTTGGTGGTTGCCGAATCGGTGGTACATCGCCCATATGGATCTTGTGTCGGACCACATTTGTCCTCCCCTTCTTTCCAATGCCAATATCGAAGATATCCTGGTATTCTGTGACGAACACCCTCAGCCTCTGCTGTTGTTCCCTTTTCAAGCCTCTCGACGAATCAGCCACCAACTCAGTCAGCTTCTCATACAACCGCTCATTCCGTTGGTCTGTTGCGTTTACACTCCTCACTACCGATGAGACTGGAGAACAACGACCCAGTGGTGTTCCTTTCTTGAGGTGTACCGGAAAGCCGTTCGCGTTCAGCAACCTCACCGGAATTTCCTCACTAGCTCGTACCAGGCATTTTCCAATGGCGATTCCACGGCCAATCAGCTCATCATCCGGTTGAGGTTCAAACAGCATGACGCTCCCTCGATCAGCGTCATCAATCAGGCAGGCTTCAATTACCACCTCGCATCTTTCTGGGATGACAGTTTCTTCTGAGAGCACAACCTGGACAGCCTCTTCTTGACATCGGTGGAGGACTACCTCTTCCTCTTGGACTAGCAGGGTACCATGCCTCAGGTCAAGTTGGAATCCATAGGTGTCCATGATGTCCATTCCAACTATCACCTCGTTCTCGATTTCGGCTACCAAAACTCGATGTTTGATTTTGGTGTTCCCAAACTGGAGCTGTATGTCGGCTTCCCCATGGATGCTTGCGGGCTCTCCGGTAGCAGTGAGAAGCCGCCATCTTGTTGGCCTTACATCAGCACTCTTCTGGAGCACATCAGGTCGCATGATGGTCTTCGTCGCACCTGTATCCAGAAGCATCAGCTTCTGCCTGCCGTCCACGAGCCATCCACATACAGACTGGTCGCCTGCTACCCAACGTAGTCCACACGAGCAGTTCTTCTTGAGCTCTTCTGGACGCGGGCGGAGCATCGCCTCTGCTCTTCGACCCGACTTAGCATCGGATCATCTTTCTTCTTTGGACGGGACTCACTAATAACCCGCCGCAGTTCCTCAACTAGGGCCGCCACATCTGTCCTACCTTCACACTCCCGAACTCGAGCCTGGCACTGGTAAGCCTTTTTCCACCAGACGTTCCGGATGTGCGAGAGCTACAGCTTGACGCATTTCGGCATTATGAAGACCACCCACAAATGCCTCCACAGCTAGTCGTTCCATTAGATCTTGTGGAGCCGTCGGATATGCCAGTCGAACCAAGCGGGCTATATCTGCTTCAAATTC
The DNA here is from genome assembly GCA_951848785.1 of Callosobruchus maculatus. Taxonomy (NCBI): domain Eukaryota; kingdom Metazoa; phylum Arthropoda; class Insecta; order Coleoptera; family Chrysomelidae; genus Callosobruchus; species Callosobruchus maculatus. The sequence continues at coordinate 1,890,258 of CATOUR010000038.1, read as the reverse complement.
CTGCAGCGTGTCGTTTGGTCGTTGGGAGCGATTCTTCAGCTGAGCGTGGAAGACGTGACTGAATCTGGCTTGACCAAACCTCATCTCCACATGCCTGACTAGCTGTTCGTAGTCCCCCCGTTCTGCCGGTGATAGCGTTTGAAGAACATCTGTAGCTTCGCCTCTCAGTGCCAACGCCTTCTCACCAGGTAATCAACCATTTGCGTTTGCGGCCGCTTCAAACTGGAGAAGGTAATTCTCCCAGGATGTTTTCCCATCGTACTGAGGAGGTTTCAATCTCGACCTGCACGAATCTCCTGCCTTCAGGTCACTTGGTGTTGTTACGCTTGCAGCCTGAAGCTCCATCCGCAGCTTGTCCATCTCTGCGTCCAGGCGTCGAATGTTGTCTCGCAGATCTTCTTTTTGTTCTTCCATCTTCGATTCTAAGATGTCGATTCTGGTTCCGATTCTTTCTTCGAAGTCCTTTTTTAAAGCAGTAATCTCCATCTTCAGGGCAGACTCGAGCGACAGTTGAGCAGATTTGGAGCTTGCCTCGATTTTTTATTCGAGCTTCTTGGCCCACTCGAATTCAGGTGACTCGAACTCGAAGGTATCTGGATCCTCACCCTCTTCAATCATTATTTGTCGGAGTCGATCTTGGAGAACGGCCTTCAGCCCGCTGCTATCGGCACCGCGTTCATCGAGCTCTCTCCTTAAATCCGCAACCTTCAGTTCACTGAATCTCAACATCTTGACAGTTTATTCACTCAACTGTCCGTACCACGTTGCCCAATCAATCAGTCTACCCCACACCTGACACCACTGATACAAGTCTTTAGTCCGATTGGGCACTTAAACACTTGGTACGGATTTCACTATTTATTTTCACTAACTATGTACACTATGCCTAGCCTGATACTTAACAGTCTAATTTATCTAAAGTCACTACACTAATTTATATCGGTCCTTAACTTTACTAATTTATGTCACAGTTCATTTATTTCGCGCGCGCCACTGGAACGTCGTCGCGTATTATTACCGAACACTGACTGTCACTGACTGTTCCTGGTCTTCCGTCTGGCCGCTTTTTTTACGCATCTCTCCTTCTGGTGCTTTCTTGTCCGCTCTCGCGATGCTTCCAGATGCTCCGCGGCGTTTACGACTGGGTTCTCGAGCATCCGTTCGTCTTGGCGGCGTAATCACGGTCGAGCCAGAGCCGGACTGGCACAGTATTATTGAGCTTTTTGTGAGGAATGAGTTCAGTGACGGCTGGTGAGGTAATGCCACAGTGGCATGGCACTACCTTAATTTTCGACAAAAACATTTATCTATTTCTTAAACTTTTCTTATTCTATGTTAGTTTCCAACGACTTTTTCTGTTTTATATGAAATGGCAATAGCGCCTCAGCCCATAAATGTATGCACCAGGCAACACGTGGCATCGTGGCAACTCACACGATGAGAGCTGATGACGCGACACGACGGCGGCGTGCCGTTTCTTATAAGGCACAAACAAAGTGAGAGAAATCTTATTACAAACCCTTATCAGTGATAGAGATAACGCTATGCTGGACGTTTGGATAGATTTTAAATACGAAAATCCGAAGTAGATCGTGCCAGGCACATTAGCCATATTTCCATTCATGGTCCACTATTTTTGTTTTGTTTCAGCAGTTTCGATTTGTTTATGTTTGATGCTGATGTCGGCTTTTCTCGTTAAATGTTTGAAATTTAGATCTTATTAGTTTGAGTGAGTTGTGCGCTGTTTTCGGATCGGTATCTCTTTTGTGTTTAGTTAAAATATATCTTTGGAGCGAAAATGAATAAAATCGGCGCATTAATAAACTCATTTAGTAATCTTCCGCTGGAAGAAAAACTGCAGATTAAGGAACTAGGACGTCCAACACCTGATTTAAAAATTGAAAAACTTATTGGTAGTGGACAGAAATCGCGTTGTTGTAAATTTAATAAAACTATTTATAATAAAAACAATTGGATAAGTGACTGTGAAGAAGTTAACAAACTGTTTTGTTTTGTGTGTGTTCTATTTGGAGGCGATGACACTTGGGCGAAAAAAGGCACGGATGATCTTATTCATATATGGGAGAAAAAGAAGACCCATGAAAAATCTAAAGTGCATATGAATAATATTTTCAGTTTATCGATGCTCGAGCATAAAGTTAAATTCGGCTTATCGGCTAGTTATAAGTATTTTTTTCAATTTCAAATCGGTTTGAAATTTTGGCTGTCATTCTGGCACTACCTCTCTAACCTGACACAAGCCGTCATTGAATGAGTTATTACTGTACGTGAATAAATACATACATATATGTATTCTATACTATTTATTGTTTTTACCTATCGCCCTTATACAGTTTCTTTACCAGGTGGTAAATACACACATTACATTCATGTAAATCAACATGAACTTTCCAAATCCCATTTTTTTAAGTATTTGAAGTCATGAAATGCAAAAAATGTATGCCGCATTTACTTACACAAAATCGATCTATGCGAATTTTATAGAACTGGATATTACCTAATGCAATTATTATATTTTATTGCTGAAGTAAAAACACGATGCAGCCATTCCAACAGGCTATTTCTCAGAACTCTGTTAGATACGTTTTGAAAAACACTTCAAGGTAATAAAATTATCAACTGTTACAATCAAATTATAATAAGAGCAATGCCCTAAGTATAGCTAAATACTAATACAAACTATTGTATCAGTTTGTAATATCACAGTCTGGTGTACTTTATTCTGTTTATCAAAAATTAAAAACATCAATAACACTCTTTTAGACCTCCTCGATTATATAATAATTTAGCTCTCAATAATACAATCGCTTAATAGAATTGAAAGACTGAGGTTTCAACAATAAGTTTATAGTATGTATTAATTATTTTCACAAGTTGTTATAAATTAGATGTAAAGCTAAAGTGTCACACTCGTCCCTTGAAGGTTTTTGTATGATTTCTTTTTTATTTTTCTTTTTTGTTGACAAACGTCTTTGTAGCTCTATATGTTTATTAAATGAATTATTTTTTGCTGAAGGCACTAAAAGATTACGATTTTTGATGTCTTCAAGGGTTGGTCTATTGGTGCAATGATTTTTGGTCTTCTGCAATTATTTTATGTACTTTTATCCGAGCTTTCATCGCTTTGCAGTATGGGGTAGGCGCACTAATTGATGCTATAAGCTAACGGTACCTATTTTGTGCTATAATCTTTAAGGACTCTTGGTATATTTCATTGATGTCAATAACAAGATTATCTAAAAAGAAAATAATTTTGGAATTAGTACTAGCCAGAAACCAAAACCTGAAAGGTCCGGTTAGCATAGTCCAAAATGATATTTTTTACCTTAACTAAAACGTTTTTCGTATCTGAAACTAATGTTTTCTGCTTTAAATGTACTAATGTGTGGTACCGGTTGCATATCCTGCACATGAAACGTTTCACGATTCATCAGTGATTTCAATACATGGGTGTGTACGCAGACTCTTGTACTTAGGATGGTGGGGAGCATGGAAAAATTAGAGACTCAAACATTTCTGTTTTAGTTTTGAGCTAAGCCACTTAACGCCATTTTTTATTTCATTTAGGTGTTCCTGCGACAAGATAGTAAAGTGTATGCTATGTCCAAGATCATACCATTCATCAAATCTCTGTATACCAGCAGGTACCAAGATACTCAGCACATCTCAGATCGTCTGCCCTGGCCACAGAAAGAAATCTAACAGTCTGTGTATTAATACTACTTGGTGTTTTTTGTGTTCAGAAGGTAATATCATGAATATCATAAGATGATTTTCATAATGAAATTCCTTTTTTAGAGGATTTCTTAAGCTCAAACTGCAGATCTTAAACATGTAAATTTCGTTTTACATCAATTTTCTAATCTTAACTGGAGGTTATAGTATGGAAAATTTTTCAAAAAATATGAATGATAATATTATGCGTGTGTACTTTATAGGAAAATTTGAGGAGGCCAGCTGAATTTCGTGAGGTTCACCCTGAACAGTTTCGGACATGCATTTGGGAAACTGGAAGATGTATAGAAGGTTTACAGCTTTCAAATTTAGTCTTCCGTTCATAACTTCGTGAAATCTATAACAGATTCAAATGACAGGGATACATGCAAAGCCGATTATGTACAGGGAAGAAAAATCGACTATAAATATAGGCGGTGCACAAAATAATATCTATCTCATTCTAGAACCGAAGGAGCCTCAGCCTAAACGTTTGCATAGTTTGCATACTTTTGTATTGGTGGTGCTTTTATCAGTGCCCTAATAGGCGCACGATTCTTTGATACAATAATATGGCTCTACCCGTTTTTGACCCCATACATTAATAATTTTTGGCACAAAAACATTGTCTGCGTTTTCGTAAAACTTCAATCTATTTAGATCATTATCGATCCAGATTTTAGAATGAATGCATTTTTGCGTAAAAAGATTCATTGTGATGTTTTTGCGATCCCAAGTTCTAGCTGTGCGCAGTTGTAGTAGCAATGTAATAGCAAATAGTTGTAGTTTCTACCAATAATATAAACTTTCTGTGAACATCGTCAACATGAATAGAAAAATGATCTCTTCTCGACAGAAATCGGCCCTTGTTGATTCATATAAAAGGGTCCTGAATTAATAACTCAAAAGCAATGCAATGTTTTCATACTTTTAATAATTTAACGAAATTAATCTGAAAATTCAAATGGATCTTCTGATTAATATCACATTTGTCTAAAACCACATTTTTCTTAATGCGCATATTATTTCAGTTCACAAATCTCGAAATGAATAGTCCAAAAACGGGCACAGCTGAACCATTGCAAACGGGTACTCACGTCCGTACTACAACCCCCTCTTAAGCTCAAAAAACAATTCAGTAGCCTACAGTTTTCTATTTTGATAGACATTCTTATCATCAGTCATTTTGGGAGTTCATATCTTTGAAACATGTTACCATTATTACGCTGTTTAGTGATTATATAATACATAAATTGCTATTAGAAAGTTTGATCATTGGTGTTGCAGGTGGTAATCTTATATGTTGTGAAACCTGTCCAACGAGTGTTCATCCGGAATGCCTGCCGGTCAGTCTAACTGAAGATGGGAAATTTATATGCGAAGATTGTGAATCAGGACGGTTGCCTTTGTATGATGAAATCGTTTGGGTTAAGCTGGGCCATTTTAGGTAAGAGTAATTTGATAGATGTATTGCGGACGTTTATTGTAAGCATCTGAAAACATGTATTTGGCATAGCTGGTAGTGTATTGGTATAGATGAACGGTGCAGATGAACCCAATCCTAAGTAGTTTGTAATGTGAGGGGGTGTGTTCAAATAAAAATGACCCACAGGAGGATCGACAATTTGTCAGCACTTCGTTCCACAACATTTTCTAAAATGGAGCGAAATCTTAAAAATTCAAATTATTGTTTTATGGCTGCACAACATGGAAACTTATTTCGCAACGCATCGCCAAGTTATTGTTTTGCATTATGTCCTTGAATATTATCCATTTTTTTTTGTTATAGGGTCACTGAAAGCAATATACAAAATTAGAGGTTGCAATTATGCATATTATTGTGAAAACAGATATAATTGTTGTTTTACGTTGATTTTTTCCTCTTGTGGATTCAGCCCACGAATCTCTGCAACGTCGGTTTATACGTTATTTTATCTAGCCACACATCAAAGTTTGAAACTGTATTTTTTACAGAAATTAGGACACAGGTAATTGACTTTACATGCGGTTAATTGTCAGAACATACATTTTGGGTCAAGGCTTTGCATGATACACCATATTTATATTTTATTATTGTACTCCCCACAAGGTATGGAGATTCAAGAAATCGTAAACTAATTAATGAATTTTGTTGACAACAAATGTGTTTTCGTATGGGTGAAATTTGTTCAAAAACTGTGTCTTCGAGTTCTAAAAAATAAGAGTTCAAAGCCCTAACACCTGAAAACAAAAAATTTGTTTTATGGATGTTACGTATGTTTTTTTGCTTCAACTTCGTTCCATGGATTTATCCGATGCCTTTTCTCAGCTTCAGCTCATTGCCTGACTGAATGATCGATAATTTCTGTCATACACGTTATACAATAACCTTGTGCCTTGCTAGGAAGGATAACCTCTTACCGGGTGGCCTACTAATAATAGACGCCGGTAATATTCGGTAACCATTAATCATATAAATTCGAGCAAAAAATATTATTAAGTGTATCGGCTAAGATAAATCGGTGGAAATTATTTTCAAGATCCGCAAGTAGCCGCTAGGGGGCGTAACTGATAACGATCAATCTGGAAAAAAACTTGCCCAAAAAATGTGCAAATAAAGGTATCTTATAAATATTATCGTCATGTAGAGCGAACAAGTTTGGTTTTTTCTTGAGCATTTTTTGATCTACATATCTACACATTTTCCAAATGTAGTTTCTAAAGCATCAAGTGATAATTCAAAACGGTCAGGTTAATTTTCCAACTCGTCAATTGTAAATTCAAACTGACAGGTGTAATTTATACGTCAGTTTGAATTTACAATTGACGAGTTGGAAAATTAACTTGGCCGTTTTCAATTATCACTTGACGCTTTAGAAACTACAGCTGGAAAAGGTGTAGTAAGATGTAGTGGTGGGGAACGTCCAAGAAGTTTTTAACCAAACTGTAATAACGTTGGTATAAGTTAACAGAATTAAACAAGCTATGTCTCGTTTGAAAGAACTATGGTATTACATAGTAATCTATTACATAAAACTTATTCAAATTGATCTAGCCCTCGTAGCTAGAGTGCGGTATTTGACATCCCGACAACTGCATTATTACGAAAAAAATTAAATAGTATGCTATATCTCTTCTAACTTTGAACAGAGGACGAAATTATAAAAAAAAAAACCACTGAAAAATTCAACTTCTCAACAGGACATTCCTGAGCATACACAGCAACCTTGCAGCAACCGTAGCATTTCTCTTAGTCAAAATAGACACCTATCATGTGAAATAGTTCTTCGTTTGAACGAATCATTTTATTCTGGATACAATGCAACTCAATTATAAAACTTGAACGAGAAAAGTACAAATAAAAATAATAACCCAACTTATTGACGTCTATAGCACCACCGATTGTTTCAGTCACAGCATACTTGGCATAATACCTACTTTTTTTATTTTTATCTCCAGTTTGGAAAAAGCTAGGAAGTTGAAACTTGCGCTGACTTTTTAAGGATTTCGTGTTCTATCCTTAAAAGGGGTATAGCATACCATTTAAAATTTTCGTAAAAATGCGTAATAATTGTTATGATGTCAAATACCACCCTCTAACTATTCATAGTTGTCTCCTGAATAATACTAAAGGTCCACTTGAGTAATACTCAAGTGTGTTCTTCCTTATGCATCGGTTTCCTAGACAACATCTACGAGACGACAGGGAAACATTTGGCGACGTTGTCATATTTCAAATATGTCAATTTGTTATGCCTATGCTTATGCATTTTGAGGTTTTCTGATATCTTTTTTGATTTGGGCCAATATTTCGTGTTTTTTTCGGACATTTTTTCGGATGTGACAGAAACATCTTACTCCAAAATTAACCTACAAAACCGCCTTGACGGCAACGAAGTGTCATGTTGAGATTTCGTTACTTGAGTATTACCCAAGTCAGCCTTACGTGAGGGACTCTCAAGTAGCTGTCGAAACACAAAATCATACTTAAGAGACACTCAAGTACTAAGTGACTCACTACATTGCGGATGCCTTAGCTGAGGACATTCGGTTTACTAGATCAAGATCTGTAGCCATGCTGGAGAGTCTTCTTGGATCATATTCATGTAACAGAGGTAAGAACAGCTCTTTCAAACGAGACCTAGCATGTTTAATTCCGTTAAATTATGCCAATGTTATTGCCATTTAAATGAAAATTTCTTTGACGTTCCCCCACCAAAATCACAGACTACATCTTACATAATAGAGAAAAAAAGACGTTTAACAACAAGAATCGAAACTTGTTTGCTCTACATGATGGTAATATTTATACTATAAATTTTATAAGCATATTTTTTTGAGAAAATGTTTTTTTTATGATTGACCGTAACAGTTACGCCCCCTAGCGGCTACTTGCGGAACTTGGAAACACTTTCCAGCGATTTCTCTTAGCCGATTTACCCAATCATACCCTAATGGGTATTCTTAGGAAAACCCTGCATCGCATCATCAATACTCGGCTTCGCTTTTCGTAGTGGAAATTAATACGATGCTGGATTTTCCTAAGAATATCTATGCTCATTGAGGGTATAATGTCGTTGTCTTTGATCTTCACTTAGTAAATGCTAATCCCTTGTGCAGCGGAAACCATCGGAGAGATTTAAAAGGGGTGAATTATTAAAATCCCTTTGAACGTCAAGTAGGTCATCTGAGAAATTTCAAGTGTTTCTTGGAAATCTAATTTACGATATACTAGAAATCAATAAGGCTCGGTTTCATAATCATTCACTAATGCGTTGATTATAAAATGTACCTATTAACTTAATCATTCCGTTAAAGTGATGCGCGTTTCATAATGTATTTGGAAACGTCAATTAATTAACAGGCAATAAAATGTGTTTGGTACACCTGAAAGAAGGTTTTATGCCACATTTTGTGTTGTTTGAACGACATCATGACATTTTGTTTAACCTATAAAAGTGATTGTGCCAGATTGTGACATAAGTTTTCGTGTTTGCAATTCTATTAATATTATTATAGCATAAAGAAAGGTATGGAATCAGAGCCACAAAAAGCAAAATGTGCGCGTGGTAGTAAATTTACTAAAAAAGAGGAGCTGCTACTCATTCGTACAGTAGCAATAGTCAAAAGCATTATAGAACGCAAACTTACAGATAAAGTGAACAATCAGCAGCAGCTGATGAGTGAGGATATAATACAGTCGTCTACAAATACATAATTATAGAGATGAATAAAGAAAAGATTATGCAATTAGATGACTTTGTTTTAATTGTGCTCAAAGCAGCTATGAATCGATGTAATCTATGAAAGAAATTTTATAAAAACTGATTAAAGTGAAGACCCACTGTCAACTCAACCTTAACCTAATGAAATTCTGATATGTGTGTCAATTCTTAAACGTCATACAAACGACATGTCAGATTTTATAGTTTGATTTTTCAATTAATGTGCTTTAACTAGGCGAGGGCAAGTCATTACCTTATTGGACAATTATGTCATTTTAAACTGTCAGTTAGCGATTATGAAAACCATTTATTTCTTAATGCTCGGATTAAATATAATGGGTAAATTAAGTTTGATTATGAAACCGGGCCTAAGCTTAAATTTGTGTATTTTTCTCTTTTATAAGATATAGTAAGAGAAATTTAACTTTTTATACCCCGCTACTGCTCTCCAGACTAGAAGTCTGGACGTGTCTGACATGTACAACTGACCAAGAAGTTTGTAAGGATGACTCATTACATTTCTATTGGCGATTCCAATTACCGATGAGGGCGCTGGCATTTGTAAACAAATATGGAGGATAGCATGTATCCTGCACGCTGTGACACGTTTTTGGAGGAGATACGTGGCAATGAATGCTTTTATCATAGTCTTTTTTGGAGTGGCAACCATAAACACTACAGTTTGTATTAAACTTGCTAGCCTTTCTAGATTTGAAGCCTGATTTAGATGCCATATTCTTGACAACAGCGTATGAAGAAGGTCCGAAGAAATATTCTAACACACTATATACCAATTAACAAAGCACAAACTCGAAAACACGACTGAACGAAGAAACATAAACGGCATATAAACGGTTAATGGCATGTTAATTGTGTGCCGTCCGAAATTCGAGTACCTGCTTTGTCAGTGTAGATTTTTGCCGCTAGAGGTCTCATGGATTTTTGGAATTGCCAATACTTTCTCAGATGTTTAACCGATTTACGAAAATCGCAATAGCGAATATTGCATTCAATTAAAAATAACATAATTATGACAATAGGAACAAACACGTATAATTTGCTTCGTTTTATAGGTGGTGGCCTGCTGTTATTTTGTTCCCTAACGAAGTACCACCTAATGTACAGATGGTGAAACATTCCATAGGAGATTTTGTTGTTAGATTCTTCGGTACCTACAATTACTATTGGGTCAACAGGGGAAGGTCATTTCTTTTTCAAGATGGAGATACTGGCGATGGAAATAATAAAGTCAAAAAGTTGGATAAGGAATTTAAAAAGGCTGTAGAAGAAGCTACCCTGGCGCATAAGCTCAAACAAGGTACGCATTTTAAATAACCTACTGTATTATATTCCTACTGTATACCTTAACTCTAATGCTAATGTGTCCACTGTATATTTTTGATAACAGTACAGACTTTGTGATATGGACAGCTTATAAATCAACATAGTCTGTTAAAGTTTTTTAGTTTATGAATACAATGCACAAAATAATATTCAACCTTAACAAACAAGACGAATGCAATTTATGATCTTGAAACTCTAGCTTCTCAACATTTGGCGCACTGTAGGACGGAACTATTGGCCGTACCCGAAAAATATATAGACCAAAACTATGTAGAATTTTGTTCTCTCCATAAATCATTTGAAGCTTTTTTCGATCTCCCTTACTGAAACGACGATATTTTTCGAAAATCATCGCGAAAAAGAGTTTTCACCCCCACACCTTTTGAGCGGCAACACCCCGAGGTTCAGGGGAACAGTGTCTACCATCCCACCAAATTTCATCGCTTTCCCACCTGTTGCTGTCAATAAACCCTGGACTAATCCTATAAACGGTAACATGCAAGCTAGTAGCTTGGTTGTCATGAACTTTGACACCGCATCATTACCACAACGCTGATTCATTTCTTCTTATTCTTTGAGAATGGCAAATTTGGGATTGAGGGAAGATAGGAGATTGAAAAAAAAAACTAGTATATTTTTGTTAATTAGTACCCTATATAATAATAATTAGATTTAGTGAATATATAAAGACAATAAATAACTAGTAAATGTAAATAGACAAAACATATTAATAACGACAAACAATTTACACAGACGAGGGTTGCTATATATCTCCATCAATCCATCAGTACGCAAACAGCTGTTTCGCGCTTATTAGCGATCATCAGTGCGCCATTGGTCGATTGACGGATATAGAGAGCATCAGAATTTTCATGTCTCCAGACATGTGAAGCATGTGAGAGCAGGCGACAGAAAAGATCTGCCTGTGCGCCATCTGGTACCCGAAGGTAACGGCAAACCAAAGAAAGTCGCTGCTTAACAGCAGCTTATTTCCTTAGTGGAACGCCACCGCGCGTTCGCTTGGCCAACCAGAAGAGCGCGGGTTCTGTATGCTGCTGCATATGAGAGTCGATATACGAGGGTTTCTCAGGCAGATCTTTTCTGTCGCCTGCTCTCACAATTTACACAGAGATCACAATTAATTATTATTATACAACTAGTTATAACAGAAATAAAACCAAAAATTAAAATACATGTTAAAAATACACACAGATATACAGATTGAACCTTCTTTAATCTGGGTATTATTGCAGAAACACTTATTTTAGTTGGGGGTCAGAAAGATATTCATCAAAGAATAGTACGTTTTCTGTATCAAGTAGTTTTTAGTTTATATTTAAACAGATTGATTGGTAAGGTTTTGAAGGTGGCCGGTAATTTATTATAGCATCTTATAGCTGTCAAATATGGGCTATTTTTTGTTGGCAGCCTGTGAGTAGGAATCTGTAAGACCAATGAGTTACGTGTTGAATAACTGCTGCGATCATTCAGCTTTGCAAGGTTATGAAAGTTGGCTCTTGCATAACAAAGAATTTCAAAAATGAAGATAGATGGTAGTGCCATTATGCCCAATTCTCTGAATCCATCTCTACAGCTACTTCTTTTCTTTAATCCTAAGATTAAAGGTATCACCCTTTTTTGTAAGATAAAGATTCGAATTATTTCCGAGCAACTTCCAGAGGCTTTTATTCCATACGACACCCAAAAATTTGGCAGACTCAACTTGTTGAAAGGAGCTATCAAGGGATCTCACAAGCAAGCTATGATCTTTGTTGGATTGCCCATATGCGAATTTTATCAATTGGGTCTTCTTAGGATTTAATGGGAGTCCACTGTCTAAGAACCACTCACAGAGTTAACATCTATAGAGGGAGTGTGAACAACAAAATGCACAGGTCGCTGACCAGCCAACATGTAACGGAAATTTTGACAGCCTGAGGGCATTACCAGTAGCGTGCGACCTTATATTAAAATTGGATGTTCATTAATAGATTCACTTATTACTGTGATGTTACAAACTGATACCAATAAGTTGTATTAGTATTTAGCTATACTTAGAGAGAGTTACTCTTATTATAATTTCATTGTAACAGTTGATAATTTATTATTACCATGAAGTGTTTTACGAAACATATCTAACAGTGTTCTGAAAGGTAGCCTGTTGGAATGGCTGCATCGTGTTTTTACTTCAGCAATAAAGTATAATAATTGCATTAGGTAATATCCAGTTCTATAAAATTCTCATAGATAGATTTTCTGTAAGTAAGTGTGGCATACATTTTTGCATTTCACGTCCTCAAGTAGTTTAAAAAATGGAATTTGGAAAATTCATGTTGATAGACATGAATGTAATGCGTACACAAAACATACATTAAACAACCATTATTATTCCTCAAACTGGAGTGAAGTTACTTTTGTTCCCAGTTATCCCCGTATATTACGCTACTGAAAACTAAAACAAAACCTACACTCACCTATGATAAGAAGTGTTCACCGATTCGTCGCTATTACAGCAAACTATGCACTTTTTATGTTGTCTCATCATGCAATTATGACAATATTGTTCATAAATAATTTAATTCACACCACAAATAGTCACAAAGTCAGTCAAATATACACTAAAAATCACAAAAATCTCGACACACGCAATAACCACAACTACAATGACAGCCACATGACAGCTTAAGGGCACGCCGATTGTAGGTTGTCAGATTTACGACATATTAGAAGTTATTGCGCTATGAAATTTACCATTTTTGAGATTTCGTTAAATCAATACGAATTATCTTCACGTAAATCAATTATATTGCAAGTATATTGGAATGTATAGTTAAATACCCAGTTAAATACTTTGTCTTCAAACTGCGGAAACTGCCAGAGTTTGAAGAAACTGGAAGGTCCTTAAGCGGACGAAGAAGAGTGGCAATAGCGCTATAGATGTTGGCTGGCCAGTATTCAAATTAGGCTCCCTCTAGAGATGTTGACTCTGTGGAACCACTGCTGTGTACGTCCCAGTTCTATAGTCGCGCTAAGCGACAAGGATATGAGCATTCACTATTAGAGATGTATCATCGGCATTATATAATTAGCGCTACTAAAATCATTCGGGAAGATTATATAAAGTACAATTATGTATCTCAACGTAATGTGATCTGTGTGGCGATTCTGTAACTTTCGCTATAGTAACGAAAACAGGCAAAAGCGAAGCTAATCATTTACGAAAACGATTTTTGACGGCATTCCATAACCAACGTTTAAAGCTTTGTTACGCTTTCGGCATGGAGCTCGATGACTCGCGAGCATTCACGAGTTGACTTAAATATCTCTGGATGAGACTCTTCAAAATCCAGCAATGCCGACAATTGCGGAGGTTTAGTTTTTTCTCTTCGAATCATTGCTGGTAATTAAGTATACAAATAAATGTTGTGAGCAGAGTTTATAATAAACAACAGCGGGTTTTCGAAATAGTCGTTGTAATTGAAAACGTAAAAAAAACTTAGGAAAAACTTGTATATAACACAACGTGAAAAATGTTCATCTGACAACTCACTGTCAACTACTTGTCAACTATAAAAATCGCATATGACCTAAAAAGCACATACAGGGGAACATATCAAATTGTTACAGTAGACCAGACAAAAATACGTGACATGTTAAAGTGAGCTCCCTATAATTATTCAAAAAACACAGTAAATACAACAGTTTTGAATTCGGAAGTTATACCTACAAGTATATTCAAGATTCCTGACAGCTGTGAGTAATTATTTTATAATGGTTATCACACGAGAAGTGCGAGAAGAGATTGAAAAGGTGGTGAATCAAGCAGTAAGCAGAAGTGTAAATTCGGAGACGTTCATAAAAACAGTAACTACGAACGTGTCTGCCGCTATTATAAAAATGATTGAAGATAAATTCTCGCTTCTACAAGAATCAGTGTCAGACCTGAGAAATAAGATTGAGGGTATAGATCGCGATTATAAAAACAAAATAAGCGTATTAGAACAATCGCTGGAAGCAGAAAGGGATGAAAAAAGGAAGATCGTTGAACAGTATGACGATATGGACCAATCAAATCGAATAACACGTTTAAGATTGTTTAATATGGCTGAAAAAGCCAATGAAGATACTAAACTCGAAGTCATAAATCTGGTAAAGTTGAAAATGAAATTGAATGTATCTATAACAGACATCCAACGATGCTACCGAATTGGGAGAAGAAATGAAACGAAGCCTCGAGGAATATATCTGGAGCTATGTAGTGAGGACGTGAAGAACAAAATCTACAACCACAAAAAGTTATTGAAGGGAACTGGCTTGGTAATCAGGGAAGACCTATCTGCATTGAGAGTCGAACTGTTTAACCAAGCCGTTAGAATGTTTGGACTGAAACAAGTATGGACAAACTTCGGGAAAATATATGTCAACAGGAACAATCAAATATCTGTTATAAAAAATCAAAAAGATTTAGAAGATATAACACATACTTGAAGGTTCTCAAGAAAGTTTCTTTCTCTACTGTTTTTCAATATTATCTTACTTGACTTGGTTACAACTGTTATACATAATTTCTCCTAAAATGTTGTATTTACATTACGCACATTTTTTTCAGGGAATTGCCACTTAGATTCTATTCAACTGATTTGTATTATTATGCTCGAATTTATTGAAACTCTTGATGATAATCAAACTATCAAAACTGAAGTATATGATAATTTCCGAGAGTACTTCTTGAGTAATCTGGATGAGGGTAAGCAGAGTTTTGGCATTATACATTTCAACATAAGAGGCCTTAGGAAACATTTTGATGAGTTGTTAGTATATATAGAGATGTCTAATGATCGAATAGATATAATTGCTCTATCTGAAACGAGAATAATCGATTGCTTAGAAGATTTCTCAATTCCAAACTACACTCAATACTACAATGGTTCATCTATTAACAAATGTGATGGTGTTGTACTTTACACAAAAAACAACATATCAGCAGATGTGAAAATAACTTCGGTAGGTAATAGTCGCTTTTTACGTGTAACAGCAACCAATTTCCTAAAACAGAATACGAAGATGGGCTTAACAGCCTACTATAGACCACCTGCAACCAGTAATGAAAGTTATTTAAATGATCTTGAAAATTATCTCTCTAACTTAAATAAAGAAAACATGGAAATTTATTTGGGTGATATAAACATAAACTTGCTGGATTCAGAAAGTTATGACACATGCTCTTATCTGAACATACTCAGCTCATATGGGTTGGTGTCCTATATAAATGAGGCTACTAGGGAGACTAGAGATACAAGAACAGCAATTGATCATATATTTATTAAAACGCATTTTGAGTTAAAAAATAAAATAGATATTTCACCCGTGATTTTTCGAACAGACATTACAGATCACTACGCTTCCTTTGTAAATATTTCTCTACTAAACAAAACACATATCAAAACACATGTACAAATAATACAAAGAATTTACTATGATAAATTAAATTCCATGCTTAAATTAGAAAAATGGAATGAAATAACATCTGAACTAGACCCTCAAATATCTTACAATATATTCTTTGAAAAACTTTCAAATTACATTACATCTTCTACAACTACACAAATATTTAAAAATAAAAAACATTTCAAAATGAAACCATGGATCACTGCTGGACTTGTAAACTCAATCAACCAACGTGATATTTTGAGAAAAGATTTATTAAAAAATTATTCACCTGAATTAGAAGCAGAGTATAAAAAGTACAGAAACAGACTTAACTCTCTCTTAAGAAAAACTAAAAATGAATTCTATAGACTCCAGATTGAGCAAGCGGGCAATAACTACAAAAAAATTTGGAACATAGTCAAGGAGGTACGAAATAATAGTGAAAAACAAAAAGTGGGAAATATCATTATAGAATTAAATAATAGCACAGTGAGTAACCAGCGGGACGTAGCAAATGAATTCAACAACTTTTTTATCAATGTGGGGGAGAGTCTATCAAAAGATATCATAAACGTAACTCCGTCAGAAGGTTTCTTAGCTGATATTAAAGTTAAAGAGTCAATCTTTCTAGCCCCTGTAACAGAGAATGAATTAGTAATAAATATATCTAAACTAAAAAATAACTCTGCCCCTGGACCTGACAGAATGACCTCAAAGACGCTGAAAATAATTCACACTAATATACTCAAACCGCTTGCTCATATTATCAATCAATGCTTTGTAACTGGTTTGATACCTGATCAATGGAAAATGTCAAATGTAACGCCAATATTTAAATCAGGCAAACGTTCACAGTTAACTAATTCTCGTCCTATTTCCGTTATAAATAGTTTGGCAAAAGTTTTCGAGCAATGTATCAAAAATAGACTTAATGACTTCTTTGACAAGCATCAAATAATAAGTGATAGACAGTTTGGATTTGTAAAAAACTCCAGCAGAAAATGCAGTTATGAAATTTATTAACACAACAATAACGTCCTTAGAAAATTCTTCTAAATGCATAGCGACTTTTCTCGATTTAACCAAGGCTTTCGACACGGTTAACCATCACATATTGATACAAAAACTGGAAAATTACGGCGTTAGAGGCATAGCTTTGAATCTTTTAGAAAACTACTTAGAAAATAGAATTCAACGAGTCAAAGTCGGGCAAGAGTTAAGTTCTGAATTAGTGGTACGGACCGGTGTTCCCCAGGGGACCATACTAGGGCCAATATTGTTCCTTGTATACATAAACAGCATAACAAAAATAAATAATTTCAAAGGTCACATAGTTAGTTATGCAGACGATACAGCCCTGATTTTCACTGGCCCATCATGGGATACTGTCAAGCATACGGCGGAAACTGAACTGAAAAAAATTCTGATCTGGTTAAATAATCACAAGCTCTCTTTGAATGTTAATAAAACTAAATATATGGCTCTCTCCCCTACAATCAGGGATCAGCCTGATCTGAGTATCAAGTTACATACGCACCATTGTAACAACATGTATAACTGTGATTGCAGGTTAATAGAAAAGACGTCGAGTATAAAATACCTGGGTATAGTAGTTGACCAACACCTGAAGTGGTCTGAACATATTAATTATGTGGCGAAACGATTAAGAATTCTAATACATACATTCCTCGAATTAAGAGATATTCTATTTAGGAAAAATCTAATTATACTCTATACTTCTCTTGCTGAATCAATAATTAGGTATTGCATACCTGTGTGGGGAGCTGCATTCAAAACATCCATGCATCCTTTACAAGTTACACAGAATACTATATTAAAGATAATATTCAAGAAAAGTCGACTATTCCCTACTCGCCAATTATATGAAGAAAACGAATTGTTCAACGTTCGCTCAATATATATCTTTAGCTGCTTAAAAAGAATGTACAGTGAGAAAATAAATTTTTCGCAAGTACACACCGTAAGAACAAGGGCCAATGAAAATATGAACATTAAGGTTGACTTTTTTAGTAAATCTACCACTCAAAATTCTTTTCTTTTTTATGGCCCCAAATTTTTTAATAGTATTCCAAAAAGATTGAAGGAAATTTCGAACTACAACAACTTCAAAAAGGAAGTTAAACTATGTATAAAAGATCATCCAAATCAATTCTAATTATTCTATTCGAAGTGCTTTTCTAATTAAACCGATTTTTTTATATATTTTACTTATTTTGTTTCTATTGGCTCATAGACATGTTCGAACTGCTGCCTACTTCCATCCAGAATTACTTATTACTTATTACACCAATAGGTTTCTTGTTATATGAGTTAAATGCTCTGCTGGAACTGCGGCTCACAAGACAGGCCTCGTGGCCTAGCGTCAGCTGCTGTTTAGTAGGGTATTTTTTTTTAACTTATATGTAACCTGTATATTATTTATGTATCTTTATATCATTATCAATAAACAATAAACAATAAATTACAAAACATCTTAATATTAACACTCCCACCTTTTGTCATGTTTAAATAATCTCAACAACACTAAGCTTCTTACAAAGATCTTGGAATGTTTTTCTTGGTAATGCCTTTGTAAATATATCTGCCTGCTGCTCCTTAGTATTCACATAAGCGGGAACAATATCACCAGCTTCAAACTTCTCTCTAACAAAGTGATATTGAACATCGATGTGCTTCGTTCGATTGTGGAACTCTGGATTTCTTATCAGCTTAATCGAACTCTGGTTGTCAATGTTCAAAACTGTTGGTTTTGTACCTTCTTCGTCGATGTCGAACAACAATTTCTGCAACCAAATAGCTTCTTTGGTAGCTTGTGAAGCTGCTACATATTCTGCTTCAGTCGTGGACAGAGTTACTGTAGGCTGTCTTCTGCTTGCCCATGTTACTGGCCCGTTGCATAATTTAAACACATAGCCACTAGTAGATCGCCTTGTCTCTGTGTCACTTGCATAGTCAGAATCGGTGTAACCACATAAGTTACTTTCTTTATTCTTGTCGAATTCTATACCATATTCTTAGGTTCCGATAAGATATTTTATTATTCTTTTCACCGCGTTCCAGTGAACGATTTTGGGATTATTTAAGTATCTACTTGCTACTCCCACCGCATGTGAAATGTCAGGACGAGCAACTGTAGCTAGGAACATTAACTAACCAACTGCTTGTCTGTAAGGAATTTGCTCACCAACTTCCTTCGAATCTTCTGTTAGGGACAAATTTGTATGTTGGTCCTCTGGTGTTGATACCATGCTAGCATCTTCCATTCCAAAGCGTCGAATGATACTCTTAATGTAACTTGACTGCTTCAAATATATTTTGCCTTGCTCAGGATCTCTCTTTATTTCAATTCCAACAAAGTAATTAGCATTTTCAGTAATCTTAATCTCGAAACGACTTTTTAATTCTTCTAAAACTGTATCTATTGCTGTCACTTGAGATGAAAATATAAGACCATCATCAACATAGATCACCAGTAATAATTTTACATCTTTTACATATCCAGTATAGACACACTTGTCAGCTGTTGAAGGTTGAAAACCAAAGTTTTGTAGAAAAGTGCTAAATTTCTTGTTCCAACATCTTGGACTTTGCTTCAGGCCATACAATGACTTTTCTAGTTTGCACACAAAACCTTCTTCGCAGTCTAGTCCAACTGGTGGTTTCATATATATGTCCTCTTCAAGCTCGCCATACAAAAATGCAGTTTTTATGTCAAACTGTTTGAATTCATATCCTCGCATGTTTGCTATAGCTAATAATACTCTTATTGAGTCAAATCTTGTTGTTGGTGCAAAAATTTCGGTATAATCTATCCCTTGTCTCTGAGCATATCCTTTTGCACACAATCTAGCCTTGTATGTACTAATACTTCCATTTGGTTTTCTTTTAACTCTAAAAACCCATCTTGACTCAATAGGCTTCTTATCTTCTGGCATTTTTATCATCTTCCAAGTTTCATTTCTTAACAAAGAATCAAACTCTTCATTAATAGCTTCCTTCCACTTTTCTTTTTCAGTGCTATTCATTGCATCATCATAAGTCTCCGGAATGTCTATTTCTATGAAATTTAACTGAAACTCTTCATATCTGGCAGGTATACGAATATTTCTCTGCGGTCTTAGGTCTGGAACCTCATTTTCTTCTGCAGACTCATAGTGTTCTTCCGCTTCTTGCTCGTAGTTGGAATACCACATTCCTTGATATTGTCACCTGTCTTGTAGTGGGGTTGAAAAGTCTGTAGTTTGTCGAATTTTTGTCATAACCAACAAAAACTAGCTTTTGGCTTTTCGCATCCAACTTTCGGCGTTTTTCATCAGGTATGTGCATGTAGGCATCACAACCAAATACTTTCAGATGATCAAGTGTTTGTTTTTGCCCACACCACATTTCATAGGGTGTTTTTGGATCTTGTGACGTTGGCATTCTATTCAAAATATAGATGGCAGTACTTACTGCCTCGGCCCACAAGTACTTTGGAACACATGACTGCTGCAACATCGAACGTGCACACTCCACGATTGCTCGATTGTCTCTTTCAGCACGACCATTTTGCTGAGGTGTGTATGGTGCTGTTACCTCGTGTTCTATGCCTTCTCTCACCATAAAACTTTTAAACTCACTACTGAGATATTCAGCGCCCCCATCAGTATGTAGAACTTTTACTGAATGACCAAATTTATTTTTGATTCTCGCATTAAAGCTTTTAAAGCACTCAAAAACGTCAGATTTATGTTTTATGAAATGAGCTACACGATAGCCACTTTTTTTCATCCTTAAAAGTCACAAAGTATCTATACCCTTTTACTGAAGGAGTGGAAATAGGACCGCACACATCACTATAAATTCTCTCTCCAAGCTCAAGTTTTACATGCTCTTCCCTCTTTTTCTTGAACGGCAACTTATGCTGCTTACCCAATACACATGATTCACAGAAAAAGTTCTCAGTATTACTAAACTTTACTCCTTTAACCAAATCTTTATCAACCATCTGTTTCAGGTATCCTACATTAACATGGCCACAGCGCTCATGCCACAGTTTCATGTTGTCAGTGACTGTCAAGTTTGCAGTGTAAATCATAGTTCTAAACAGCATTTTGTAAGTGTTAGTAGAGTCTTTCACGGCTACTCCTACAAGTTTTGATTCTTCAAAAACTCTAGCTTCATTCCCAAATTTCACCACTTTCATACCCTTGTCAGCAAGTACACCTTCAGAAAATAAGTTTCTACATAGCTGTGGTACATTGTTTATAGTAGCATTATACCACTTACCATCTATAAGCCTCTGTATTTTTATTGTACCTTTGCCATCCACAGGTAGCTGCTGGTTATTGCCTAACTTGACTCTTGACTTAAAGCTGTTGTCAAATGTATGATAAAAGTCCCTTCTGTAGGTCATATGGGCTGAAGCCCCACTGTCCATTATCCACGTTTCTGATTCATAAATCACATTGTCTGGATCAACCCCTTCTACATTAAATGCTGTCTCGTTTCTATCTCTTTTCTGATTATCCTGTCTCCTGAAGTTATCATCTTGTTTCTTCTTCTTCACTTTACAGTTTCTTGCTATGTGACCTCTTTTTCTGCAGTTAAAACATACAGGACCTCCTGACTTTTCACTTTTCTCACCTGGCTTCTTCTTACTTAGTGAAACTGCCGCCAACGCTAGCTCAGCTTCTTCATAAGACTGGAGGTTGTTTTCTTCATCTAATAGTCGAGCCTTCAGGTTGTTTAGTGTTTGTTTTGCAGGATCTAACGACAACCATGCTTGCCTGACATTTCTATACTTTGCGGGTAGCGCATACAGGGGAACATATCAAATTGTTACAGTAGACCAGACAAAAATACGTAAACATTACAAAACATCTTAATATTAACAATAAATTTAAGCGAATTGTCACTTTGACCCACAGCAATAATAACGTCAAAACTTGACAAACGAGATCCAAAATCTTTCGCTATCGCTTATAACGTTCGTCTGCGTTCGTTATATCCGAGTCGGAACGAAGACATTTATTGAATACAGAAACGAGCGAAAGCGTTGGAAGAATGTCGCTATCTCTTCGCTTAGAGTTACAGAATAGCCACACTGTTCGTCAAGTATTCACGAACCCACTGTAACGGAAGCCCTCTAATTCCATAACTTTGTAATTTCTCCAGTAATAGCTTGTGATTCACCAAGTCGAATGCTTGCTCAAATCGATGAATATCCTGGTCGTTTTTTTACCAACATCAACACTGTTGCAAATTGAGTTTAGAAAGTTTACTATTGCTGTGGTTGTTGACAAGCCTTTATGAAAGCCGAATTGATTAGGATTGAATAGGTTATGTTTGTCAAAATATTTCACTATGCAACAAGCTACATATGTTTCAAGCACTTTTGCAAATGGAATTATTAAAGATATAGGCCTGAAGTTCTCAATACAAGTTAACTCGCTCATTTGATGAACAGGTATAATCTTTGAGACCTTTAGACAGGAGGGAATTTTACCCTCATGCAAAGAGCAATTAATTAATTATACCTTAGAACCTGTAACTGTGCTACTATATTTTTGAAAATTGGAACGTTTCCAAATGTTGTTTTTAAGGGTTTTAGAGTTTTCGGATCATCATCTTTTTTCTTAAATTTAATACATCATGTGTATAATTTCTATTCGTTGCGCTTATCTGATTAATAACAAAAAATGTTTAAACAGAAATGTATTGAATGTTTCGGGTGCAGCCGACACGCCACTTTTTTTCTTCAACGAACACCACAATATAGGCAGTGGACAGTGGACAGCTGTAGTGTACAGCACATGATTCAGTATTGTCGTAAGCTAAAATTGTTATATATGTGACATTCTCTATTTTCATTAGCATTCAAAAACACGCAACAAGTAGAGTCTCCAAACTCGCAAAAGCCCCCTCCGTACATCAAAATCAAGGTGAACAAACCGGTGGGCAACGTACGTCAATTGGATTTGGATCTAAGTAATACAACAGCTTGCAACTGCGATCCTAACCAGAAGAACCCCTGCGGTCCCGATAGTGATTGCTTGAATAGGCTGTTGATGACCGAGTGTAACCCAGAGGTGTGTCCTGCTGGTATCAGGTGCAGAAATCAGTCTTTCGAAAAAAGGGAGTACCCTCCTCTGGTAAGGCATTTGCAATATTTTCTTCCTCTTTCTTTCTTGGGCTTTTACTACGGCGTCGTATTCAGTATTTCAGAAGTCGCTGAAGTGAATTAGCTTCTGAAGATGCCAACCACTCGTGTTAGCGAAACGTCAAGCCTCAACGCTCAACGACGCCAGCCTAAAAGCCCAAGATCCACAAATTCGTTGGACAATGGTCGCGAAAGCCTTACACAAGTAGATATCAGTTCATAAAGTCACTGCAATTTTCAGTAAAATTTTTACTAGATAAGTGGTGGGTAATGAAAAAGTGAAAGAATATCTTGAACTATTCACACTGAATATCACCGTGCTGCTATAAAAAGTTAGAAAATATTTAAGGATATTAATAAAAGAGGGTTCTCTAACACTCTGTGTTGTCCCTGTCGGTGATGGGTTTTTGGTTGATTGAGCATTATTATCAGTGCAATGTAATTCAAGCTGCAGGTGAAGTTCACATAAATTGACAAAAAAAATGAATTTAATAGCAATATTCTTACCATAACAGATATAAAGTCAGTGGTATACAACAATATACAAATTGCTTAAGCACCATACAATGAAGCTTCTCTAGGCTAGAGCTAGCATATACAATCTTCATATGGCTCTTTCTAAATTCCGTCAAAATTATGCGTCATTTGATATTTTGGGGAGTTACTAGTTAATCAACTACTAACTGTTGTTTGTCAAATAATTTCAACTCATCAAAATACAAAACAAAATATATAAATTATTTTGTTACCATTGTATACCACTTTTTAGATGAAGCAAATAAAAAAAATCGGTCCGAAGTGCCTAAAAACCAAGATAAAGATAGTTCGTGACAATTGGCATATAAACTTAACATAATAACTGACTTTCTAAAGTATCACATGTAATTTTTCCTAGAATGCTTTACATCCCATTGCGAAAACAACACACTACTAAGGCTGACCCGAAACCACTTCTTAGATATTCATACCGATACTCTGATACTTTTGAATCCATATCTGAAAGTATCTGAAATTCAGATAAAGCTTGTTTGCAGAAATACGGTTCCAATTTATCCATAGTTTATTATATTGCAAAATGATCTCAACAAGATGAATGAATTTTGTGAAGTTAATAATGAACGTTTCAAAATGCGAAAGAGAGAGTTGGTGAAGTCAAAACAGACCTGGAGGTATTATATTTGAATCCAAACTAAATTTCAATTCTCATATCGAAAATGCAGCATTTTCTGTTTTTTCTGTTTGTATATACAGGGTGAGTTTTTAGTACCGGCTCGGTCGATAATTCCACTACCATAGAAGATAGCGGAAAAAGTTGTACATAAATGTTGTAGCCACGGGTATGCTCCTCGCTCAGAAAATATTTTATTTATACAGGGTGATCCATAACTACGTGGTGATGCAAACATGTATTTTTTTAAATGAGATATATTATCATTTTTAGATTCTACTAATACTTTCTCTTCTCACAATATAAGGTATTATAACATTATACAGGGTATTTCAAAAGTTATGACCATTTTTATATCCAAATCGCTATCAAACGAACGTACGGTATATCAAAAATTAATGAATTAAAAATTATTTTTTTTTGTACATGGAAACATGGAAAGATTAAAAATATCCTCTAGTTTAAAATCGGCTATAAAACAAGCCCGCGACGCATATTCGTATACAGGGTGATATAGAATGCAAAATCCAGATTTTCTCTCTTTTTTTAAATGTAAACCCCAATATTTTATTATACCAAAGAATTACTTTTAGTATGCTCTTTCATCTTTGTATAGCACTTGTTGTACCTACGTCCATCAGTTTCCGAGATATTTCGATTATTCGGTAAATTTAAAATATAGCTTCTATTTATGTATTGAAATTTATTTATTTTGAGAAAGTTTGTTTTTTATTTAACGAACAACTAAATGATAAGGTCGTGATCGTATTTGATGAAGTCAAAACCCTGAATCATCGAGATAATAAAGTCAAGTATGCTGAGGAAACAGTTTTGTAGGCGTGATGCATAATTATCAAGCAGATTTATCAGGTAGGCTTTGAAAAATTGGCAGCTTTCATAACCTGCTCAATAATTCCGTACTGTGTGAGAAACGAGCTTTAGAATTAATTTTTCCATTGAGGGTATTTATGAGAAACTTTGACAAATTGCCTGCTTGCCTCTAGAATATATCAACTATGAGCAGCAATGTCCAGAACGGAGGAACTCTAAAACTAGGGCGTTTGAAAGATTGAAGAATCGTTTTATTTGGACCGTGCCGTTTAATATTTCATAGCCTACCTGATAGATCTGCTTGATAATTATGCATGACGTCTATCAAATTGTTTCCTCAGCACACTTGAACTATATTATCTCGTTTATTTAGTGTTTTGACTTGATCAAGTACCATTATGCCCTTACATTTTAATTGTTTGTTAAGTTAAAATAAAATTTGATAGCATTTTCTCAAAATAAATAAATTTTATTAAACAGATAGGAGGTATATTTAAAATTTGTAGAAAAATCGAAATATCTCAAAAACTAATGCCATAACAAGTGCTATACAAAGATGAATAATATATAGAGTGTCTCATTTAAAAAAATGCATGTTTGCATCACCACGTAGTTACGGATCACCCTGTATAAATCTAAATATTTTCTGAGCAAGGAGCATATCCATGGCTACAACTTTTATGTACAACTTTTTTCGCTATCTTCTACAGTAGTGGAGTTATCGACCGAGCCGGTACTAAAAAAACTGTAAGTATACATTACAACATTTTTTTTAAAACATTGTAAATAGTATTTTCAAATTTACAAAATGCAAATTCCAGTTATCGCACGATACGCGTACAACGGTATGCTACTGCGCACGCTAGCGCGGTCTCTCTCTCTCTGCTCTGCGTGACGTCACATGCGAAGCAATCTATTCATCGTCGCGTCGGTGTAACAGGTGGAAACGCTAAGCGATGATCCTATTTGCCTATTTCGCAGTCCCTATTTTTGAAAGTTCACAAACTTTGGACATTTTTTTGCCTAATTCTCTTTGGCAGTTACCACGATAGCAGTTACTGAAACTAATTTTTTTTGTTCATTTCCCGCAATCCTATATAATGTGTGCGTGTCCTACTGAGGCATAGGATCACCTCAAATGGTATAGAGGTATTTTCAAGGTGTGACAGGGTAGTCTGTGCAATTTTTTGGAATATGTTGGTTTTTTAGGATAAAGAACTTCCATGCATCGAATAAAATGCCGATTCTAGTGCGACTGTAGCTTTCCACATTTCCTCGTTAGGGTACAAGAGTGAGCCTCTAGATATTGTCTGCAACCAATTTGGTTCTGCGTGTCTCTCATTTTTTTTTTTTGATTTCGTATGTTTCTGTAAGCTGCAGAATACCTTGATCAATTGCACGATCCTCCAAATAAGGAGCTTCTACAAACGTAGTATACTGTGAAATGTTATTTCTTCATCAAGCTCAGGTTCTTATGAACCTACAGTTTCCTCTATCAAATTCGAAAGCATTTTTTGGGTCGAACAAACATCTTCGGACGTTGAACTTTCGCTTTTTAGTGTTGGATTTTCTGTCGAGATATTGCTCAGGCAAGATTCGTTGCTTTCGGCTTTCTGTGAAGATCGCTGCCGAATGTTTGCCAAGAATATACCACCGTAACCTATATTTAAAATCTAGTGCGACTGCGACTGAACATCATTTGCACCACCCATTCCTTGAATATACGAAAAAAAATTTCAAGTAGGTACATCCTGATTTAGCCTAGAAGTTAAAATATATTTCACATTGTAATTTTCTTGGAGGTAAGGCAGCAGCGCTTTCAGGGATTTATTAGAAAGTAGTATCCATTTTTGGAATAGAATAAGCCCTTTATGTTTACCAATTCGCATCGAATTTGCTACTTCAGACATTTTATCCAGTAGTACCTAGTGCCTGCTGATCTAAATTTTTAGGGAACCGAAAGTACCTTATATGGGAGCCTTTCGTAACCCTATTGTAATTTTTGAAATTTGCTATTGCACAACCTGGCATCCTTATCTATTCACAGTATCCACACAATAGCATAATAGTCAGTCGCAAGCAGTTATTCACAGTTCAAATGCAAACGCTCTAATGCCGCTCGCCGTGTCGACCGTCGCCAAAGCAGTGCATGTGCTTCGCATGTGACGTCATGCACGCCAGCGTACAATTTTCGGCGCCTGGAATAGCATACCGTTGTACGTGTATCGTGAGTTATCAAAAATTTAGTCAGGTAAAAAAGTAGATTGACTAAATTGAGGGTCTCAGTGATGCAGGTCGTGGCTCCGCCGTCCTTATCATAATAACACCTATTCAATAGTTATTATTGTTGGAAGTTCCAAATTCAACGCAAAGCAAATATTACAAAAAATATGTTTCACTCGGGACCGTATTAAATAATAATACTGTTTTATTATTCGAAACAATACTATACATGACCTACAGTACCTACAGTCATTTAGGGTGTTCGGTACTTCAA
This sequence comes from Callosobruchus maculatus, assembly GCA_951848785.1. NCBI lineage: Eukaryota > Metazoa > Arthropoda > Insecta > Coleoptera > Chrysomelidae > Callosobruchus > Callosobruchus maculatus. The sequence goes on along the minus strand of CATOUR010000038.1, from coordinate 1,862,887 downwards.
AAGTTAAAGCAAAAATTAGAACTTTATCAAAGCGAAATCAATATAGTTATTGCGTAGACAGTAAACAGATTGAGAAATAATAATAATTATAATAATAATAATAATGTATGGATGTAGAAAACAAAGCAAAGGATGCAAGGAACAACTTATAATTGATAGTGTGATCATGGAGCAAACCAGAAAAGAACACAGGAATCTTCATACCTGTTTCATCGACTATAAAAAAGCTTTCGACTCTGTACCCCATAGCTGGCTAACAAAAACTCTTCAAATATACAAAATCAACCCAGGGCTTCGTCAGTTTCTTACAACAACGATGGAGACATGGAGAACAAATATACACCTTCAAACTGAGGACGGTCATATTCAAACGGATGAGCTACATATACGTCGTGGTATCTTTCAGGGTGACTCTCTCAGTTCACTATGGTTCTGCCTCTGTCTCAATCCGCTCTCCAACACACTTAACAGCACAAACTGTGGTTTCACCATCAGGCACCAGAAAGCAAATCAACACAAAATCAATCATCTTCTCTACATGGATGATCTAAAACTATATGCCGCCACAGAAGTGCAACTGAGAGAATTACTCAGGATAACAGAAGTTTGTACGTCAGATATCAAGATGGAGTTTGGCATGAGTAAATGCAAGGTGCTTCACATCAATAAAGGCCAATGGAAAAACCATCCCGAACAGGAAGTAGTAACTGGCCAGGCGCTAGACAACATGGACAAGGATGAAACGTACAAGTACCTGGGTATCAATCAAAACGCTAAGATAGACCACACAAAAATCAAATCACAACTAACACAAGAGTTTAAAGACCGCCTTATTAGACTGTTAAAAACGAAACTAAATTCTAGAAATCTTACAAAAGGTATTAACACATTTGCTATACCAATCCTAACATATTCATTTGGCATTATCAAGTGGTCGCACACTGACATAGAAAACATCCATATACTCATCCGAACAGAACTCACAAAACACAGAATGTCACATCCCAAAGCATGCAAGGAAAGGCTCACCATAGACAGAAAATAAGGGGGCAGAGGAATTATAGATATACAGTCACTTCATGCAAAACAAATAAAATCACTCAGACATTTTTTCCACAGTAAACAAACAAACTTGCATAAAGCAATAGTAAAAGCAGACAAAAACTACACACCACTCGCCCTTTCTTGTCCAGACCACGCAGCAGACGCACACAACCACATACAAGCACAACAAGAAAAAATAAACACCTGGTCGCAGAAGGCACTCCACGGCAAACATAGATACCGTGTTACACAAGACGACATTAATGAAAAGCAGTCATACACCTGGCTGCAGGATGGCCAGCTCTTTCCGGAAACGGAAGGTTTTATGCTTGCTATCCAGGACCAAGTGATTGCGACACGAAATTACAGGAAGTACATAATGAAAGATCCATCCATCTCTGATGACAATTGCAGAAAATGCCACCAACAGAAGGAAACAATAGAACACATAACTAGTGGATGCAAAACTCTCGCTGGAACTGAGTATACAGCCAGACATAACTCTGCATCCAAAGTCATACACCAAGCACTAGCCACAACAAACAAGCTAATTGAAAACACAGATCCATATTATAACTACACACCGACCTCAGTACTAGAGAACAACCAATTCAAACTATACTGGGACATTGAAATACATACAGATAAAACCATCCCAGCAAACAGGCCAGATATAGTTTTCCAGTCAAAGACAGACAAAGTGACCTACTTAATAGATATTGCGATTCCCAATGATATGAACATCCAAAACACCTACGCTGAGAAGATATCTAAATACACCGATCTCGCCATAGAAATAAAACGACTATGGAAACAAAACAAAGTTGTCATTGTCCCTCTCATTATGTCGGGTTCAGGCCTTACTCCAAATACATTTACGCCACACTTGCAACAATTGGGCCTGGATGAAAAGTTACATAAAACCTTCCAAAAGTCTGTAATCCTCAAGACCTGTAGCATTGTACGGTCCTTCCTGAATTCAGAATAATAATAGGTCAGGTATTGACTTGGCACAGCCCGTCAATACTTGTTACTACCGCAACCATGCGAGAAAAAATAAGACGTGCGTAATAATAATAATAATACAAAAGGAAGATATTTGCATGTTTAACGAGGTTTTTCAAAAAATAAATGTATACATGTGAAGCTTGCCGAGGCGAAGGGCGAAGTTCAGTTACGCAACACGGTGGTGAAGCGGAACTGTTCTTCCACTTTGCAAAAAATACTGTGGGCTATCGATATGGATAAAGTAAAATCAACAGTGATGCCAATATCAAACAAAAAGATGGAGTCAAGTTGATTGACTCAGTACTTCCCACACATAATGATGATACCATTTTATTATTTTTCCATTGCATGAAGCTATGATCTGAAATCCCCTTGCAACCAAATCATCGCCCACCCGCCCGCAAAAAAGCATCCAACACAAAAACTGTCGTAAATAGTTTTTTGCGTCTCCCACCTTAGCCCGTGTTCACATTGGACGCGCCTCGCTTGGAGCATCGCGCTTTGCTGTCCACCTAGCGTAAAGCGAAGAGAAACAAACCCATATATTTAGATGCAGCCCAGTGTTGCCAGGTCAAAATTTAAGAATTCACTAGTTGACGCTTAAAAAAATCACTAGAATTTCACTAGGTTTATCTTTGTTTTGCTGCCTCTGCTGATGAGGGGGGGGGGGTGTAGGGGGGTGTAAATGAAATTGCTGAAATACATAGTTAGTACATAATATGTAAAAACTATGTATATAGAGGGTGATTGGTGATTCGATACATTCGTTTGGGGAGGCGGTAAGCTAATAAATAATTTACCATGCCCAATTCCTAAAGGTTTCCGGTTTAAATTGAATTTTAGAGATATTCATTAAAATGCAGACCTCCAAACGAAAACTAATGAAACAAAATGTTCTTCTCGGATTTTGGAATTTTTGGTATTACCTTAAAAAATATACTATTACGTCATTATCGATTGAAAGAAAGTGATCATGTATCAAACACTTCGCGAGATAGTGTCAAAATCAGCATGTGTTGAAAAGTGAATTCAAGAAACATAACAAAAAAATGAATTTGTCTTAAAAAGTCACCAAATAATTAACCGTGCATTTTGCGGCAAAAACATGTCCATCTTTCTAGTTATCCATTGGTACCACAAATTTGTTGTGAATGTGGTAAACACAGACAGTAAGATTGCATTTAAGCTGTAATAGCCTAGTGGATTTCAGAGAGTAAAAAGTTTCAATGGAGCATTCGGAATAACTTGGCATCGAGTTTCTAATTTTTGTTACGGGTACTTGAATAGTCTCCAGAATAAAAGTGATCTGTTAACCAAAATTTCGGTATAGGCTCTTAAAATTGTATAATTTTAAACGAAAAATTCAAGTTTAATTTAAAATGGGTTCGTCGTTAAAAAATGCTATGTATTCAACTAAACACGCATGCCATGTTATAAGATCAAAATATTAAAAATAATAAAATGTGTGATCCAGAATGTCAGTGTGAAAAAGTCACTAGATCTAGTTAAATTTCACTAGACCTGGCAAGTGTGATGCAGCCGTTCACATCGGGCGCATAGCGCATAGCGCTTACCAGTATGCGTAGCGCTATGCCATGCGAAGCGCCAGGTAACGCGCAGTGTCGGTTCTTCGACGCTTGCCTTCGCTTGTTCGAGAGATTTCATTGGTTAAATTGGTTAGGTGTGGTGAGAATAATCAGATTTTCACTTTTAAATTTATGTAATATCTTTTATTTACCTCAGTGTTATCATTATTCGCACCTCCGTTGAAATTTCGTCTCAAATGTTGGTCCCAAAACCAGTTAAGTAACGTTCCAGTTGGTGGAGAAGCAGGTCGAATGATTCTTTTGAAATCTTAAATATTTAGTAAAATTTTTGCGGGTAAGTTTGGGCATCTCAGTGCCCATCTTGATTCCATGCATCCACATACGTTTTCCACGCCTTTTCCTAATTCTTGCAAGCTAAATCGAATTTTCCAATAACAACATTTTGCGGACTATTTATGATACTGCCTTGATTAAGCGCGGACTGAGCGAGCAGCAAAACGCGTCTGATGTGAACGGTTCGATAGCGTGGCGCTTCGCTTGGTGTTAAAGTAAAGCGCGATGCTCCAAGCGAGGCGCGTCCGATATGGACGCGGGCTTGGAAGCTAGGACGGCACAGTCTTTTTCTGCATGCTTCAGTTGGACGATGCGAAACGATCAGTAGCCTCCAAACCGTAAAACGAAGTTTGAGCTGTTTTTATATTTTTGGTTTTTTGATTATTGCTGCGCCGACACTGACACGGTTTTTCAAAAACAGACGTGTTTTCCATTCTCGCCGCGCTGGTAAATTCTGTGTCAAAATTTCAGTAAAATCAATTCAATAATTTTCGCTTTACGCAATATTCATATAACGAAATAAAGCAAAACTCGTATGTATACATCACAAAAAAAGTGTAATATGCCGCTAGGTATTTCTTCTAGAAACAGGCAGGTCAATGGACAGACTATGAATACAACAAATTTTTCAGTTTTACAACCCCCCACCCCCAACACCCCAATTTCACCCCTACCCAAAAAACTAGAAAACGATCACGAACCCCTTAAACGCCTAAAAACAAAGTTTGAGTTGTCTTTATATTTTTAGCTTCTTTGTATTATTGCTCCACCGCCACTGACACGGTTTTTCAAAAACAGACTCGTTTTCTATACTCGCCGTGCTAGTAAATTCTGTGACAAAATTTCATTCAAATCAATTCAATAATTTTCGTGTTACGCAATACAGAACGATCTAACTAAAACAATACTTGTATGTATACATCACAAATTCTAAGTCCCTTGGTTTCTATAATAAGCAAGGCAGTTTTTGGATGGACCTAAAAAAGTGTATTAAGCCGCTAGGTTTTTCATTCACAGGTCAATGGACAGCCCATTATGAACAAAACAGATTTTTCAGTTTTACAACCCCCACCCCCCAACCACCTAAAACGCCTAGAAACTAAGTTTGAGGAATATTTGAAATTTTTTATTTGTTGCTAATTACTCCGCCCCCCGAAGCACAATATAGAGTGTTTCTAAAAGGTGGCCAACCACCTTAAGGAAATAAAAAGTTCATTTGCGTCATTATATCACACATTACCATGAACTTATAAATTATTTTTAGGCTTAACTTTAACTGTTGTTGCTACGGTTGCTACAGTTCAAAGTTATTGTAAGCTTATTGTATTTTACTATATTATTTATTAGCACTTCTAGTGATTGTCCTGTAATTGGAATATATATTCTGTTGGGCAATATAGTATTAAAATAATTAATAATCAACATTAAAATACCCAAAATAGTCAAAACTTAAAATATTCAACAGCGTACATGATACATTTTCTTGAAAATATAATTTTTTTATATTTATAGATTTTAGTGATGCTCTGGTTGCTTTTACTATATTGCCAGCTTCAGAAAAAAAAATTGTTCAGAAAAACAGATCTTGCTGGTATTCTAAATATCCGACTGCCATTTTTTTATTCTTTTAGATCTAATTTGTCCCTTCCAATAAGGTAATGTATCACTTTGTCGTGTAGGCTGCTTTGATTTCTCTATAGAAATTGTTTAGTAGCCTGAAAGAGAGAAAGAGTCAAATTAATTATGCTATTATGCACATTATTCTGTTCAGACTTTGTACCTGTAGAGAACTTAAGTTAACAATTTTTTAGGTAAAGTTAATGGTGGATGACCTTTTAATAGCCTTTTGCTCATTTTATCTTTAGAAAATATTCCAGCTGTATAACGAAGATCTAAGATCACAGTGATTAAATAAACGGAAAGGGATCTTCAGCTCTGCTAATAATTCCTTTACGAGCGATGTTTCGCCTTTTTCCTCTGAATAGTGTTTTAATAATCTTATTACTTACATTTTTTTTTGCCTAGGAAAAAACAACTAAAATATATTACAAAAATATTTCAAACGTTGAAAAATAAAAAAATATATGATTATTATTATTTCTCTACGCAGTATTTTTTTTTCAAGCAGTCGATCAAGCATTTGATAAGTTGAATTCCAACGAGTGAGTTCGTCATGAACAAGACATTTTTATTTTCTGCCCGAAGTTTGACAGCTATGTAGACTTTTCATTGAGGTAGCAATTTCCTGCTGATTTGGCAGGAGTAACAACTGTTTCTGAAAATATAGGTGTCGGCAAATATAGGAGATTATTAAGTATCGGCCGATATAGGATATTTCGGCACACATAAAAACTTCGTTAAAATGACATAGTTAACGCATTTGAAAACATCATATTGATTCATTAAACAACGTATTCTGATTGATAAACCGACGTAATCTTCTAACCAAACCTTGCATTACAAAAGAAAAAAATTATCAAACGCATCTATTCCATTCATTCATTCATTTATTTGCAAGAAAATTACAAATAATGCCACTCCTACATTATAATATCTCACAGAAATGTTTATAGTTTCATCTTCTAAACACAGTGATGATCCTAATCAGTATTAACATATCTCTTTTTCATATCAGAACTGCTGACAGCTTTACCATATGATCTATTGGACATTCTGCACTGTGTTTCGCTTGAGTTAACCAAAGATAGACACCTTATATAATACCAGTTATGGTTTTATAAGTACTAGTCCTTTTATAAACTTAAAATATTTGGAAGTCTGACCCTGTGAGAATCAAACCACGAAAATATGCTTTATAAGCGAATAAAAAAAAACTTAGAAAAGGTGAAAGACAACAATATTAAATGATTGGAGACATTCACTATACATCAACCAAGAATCTCTTGTGTCTGCCTATTAAACTTTTTTGTTTACTCCCTCTGAGTGTATGTTCGATTTACTAATAGGATAAATCATAAAATGACTTATCATTCATATTTTGCTTCTGTAGGTGGCATACAAAACACAAGCAAGGGGATGGGGCTTGAAAACGTTGATGCCGATAAAGAAGGGGCAATTTGTTATTGAGTATGTTGGAGAAATTATAGATACTGAAGAGTATCAAAGGAGGATCCAGAAGATGCATGAACAGAAAGAAGAAAACTATTATTTTCTCACCATTGACAACCAAAGAATGTTAGATGCCGGTCCAAAAGGTGAGTGATGTGCCTGAATTAAATTGTTTCAACCGTATACCAATATGAGAAAAAGTATCTGGCCGTTACATGATTCCTAAAAATTGTAAAAAATGCAAAGGCTGGAATATTAATAAATTAAAACCAGAAATTGCACTTCGGGCAGTTTCACCTCCTCCTGATAACTGTCAGATAGCCTAACCGTAAGTTTTTGTCACTTTCTGACTTATGTCAAGTGACAAAGACAAAATCTGTAGATAAGCTATCAGACACTTATCAGAATGTGGTAAAACTGGCCCTTACACTTGCTTCTATAATAGTTTGAGTGGTAGAAATAAATCAGCCAACCAACCAATACTAATTGCACTATTTTTGCAGGCAATTTGGCTAGATTTATGAACCATTGTTGTCAGCCAAATTGCGAAACTCAAAAGTGGACAGTGAATGGTGAAACAAGAGTGGGGTTATTCGCCACAGTAGATATACCAGCTGAAACGGAATTAACGTTCAATTATAACCTAGAATGTGTAGGAAAAGAAAAGAAAGTCTGTAGGTGCGGGGCGCCAAATTGTAGCGGTTTCATCGGTGTCAAAGCCAAGCAGGTATTTTTTTGTTTTTTAATTTATTCATAGGCCTACAGAAGGAAAACAACTAAGGACGCATACCCAATTAAACGAAGCTTAAAGAAAATGAAGAGATCAGCTGCGTAATCAAAGACCTTCGAACATTAGAGGTGGATAGCATTAACATTCAGCCAAAGTACAGGGGCAATGTGGGGTATTGTTTCTCCTCAACACTAACAAAGTATTGCGGTTCACATCACGAGGCATGTTGTCAGATCACCCCTCAATATTTCCTATTACAATTGTGGGAACCCGCATATTTGTCACTTGAATACACAAATGTCAACGCATTGTGTACAATATGGCAACGCCGACAATGATGCTCATTCAGTTATGAATGGAGAACCACACGTGACCGAGATGTTTATTGTTAATTGTTAATTCTATCCACCTTTAATATTCGAAGTCAAAGGCACAGTCGAGCTTCGACAAGTTAATTCTACAAAAAATTGCGTCTTGAGATACATCCTGTGTTAACTACGTAAATCTAGCGGCGGAAAAATTAACTGTGCTCAATCTGCATAGAATCACTATTAAGTTTTTTTCTATAGGAGGATGTCTATAGGCTAGGTTGTGGTCCACAGCGAACAGCTTTCCGGCTAGTGAGAACTAAAAATACCCCAGAATGAGTCTTGACTGGTCTTGACATATTCCATTATTAAGCTTCAAAGAAATAGAGGGCTGTAATCTGTGCATGTACTGCTAATGACGAGTAGTTGACACTTGGTGACGTTTATTAGAAGCTTATTTTACATTTTCCTGAAACATCTTGCGTTTCTAACACGTATATCAGTATGGATGGATTTAATGATCATGATTACGCTTTAAATGAAGTAAGAATGAGGCTAAAAATATTACTCTGGCGGTTCTGACTTGCAGGATTGGTAATGTGGACCACTACTAAAAAAATTAAATCTGAGATTAACTTCTCATCGTATTTCATTGTAAAATTCATGATAATCCAACATTATATTTTTCAGGATGACTTGGCAAGACCTGCAAAATTAGTCAAGAGGGTTTATAAGAAGAAGCAGAAAAAACTGGTTGAACCAGTGGTATCTCAGCCTTGCTTTATATGCAGCCGAACTGGCAATGTTATCACATGCAACAACAAAATGTGCAATAAGGCTTACCACAAGAAATGCTTAAAACTGGATATAAATAATTTTGATGGTATTGTTTTTTTCTGTTTTCTTGCAGTACAAGAATTAACAGTATTCCTTTCAGCAAGCCGTTTCGTTTGTCCTTGGCACAACTGCGACATTTGCTCAAAGAGAACCATCAGGTGTTGCGTGAAGTGTATTCGATCGTATTGCCCTCAGCATTCTGATGGAAGAATTAGGCATGACGGCACTGCAGGATATATCTGTTACAAGCACGATTCTGTAAGTACCCGTAGATTATTTCTATTTACTTACGGACGTTCGTGGACGAATGAGTGATTAGTAGATGAAACTATTTTTTTTTCATTTTTGATTAGCTAGATCCCATAGGTATCTACCCTAAAAAAAAAACACTTCTTATCGATTTCAGAAATTTATTAACGATTAAAAATCAGAATGTTAACATCGGCCCTTATGAGAATTTGCGTATTTTTGTATTTAAAGATAGAATAAACATATTTTAACAGAAGACACAAAAAGAAATGATGTTTAAAAATATTCGTTTGAATATGTAGTTTATATTATTACAGTAAAACATTTGGGTTGACGGACATTTGAATTAGTTATTTTAGTCATGGCAGTTAAAACTGTTTCTTACCTTGTTGAAATCTGGCAATAGTGCCTTCCCTCTCTTCACAAAATCCATAATCACAGCGATGTACAACTTCGATTAAGTTAGATTGCTTTGTTGACTATCATTTGTGTATTATAGACCGGGAGATAGCGTGAAATTTCTCCGGACCGTTGTACTGAGGCTGGTCTTTCTAGTATAGGGTTTCGTGTTGATGAGAAAAAATGTTAGCTGGTCCAGATCCGTCAATTCACATTTTGAGAGTACGCGTATCTCGCAAAAAAATTCGGGGTACTTTACCGAAGTTGAAAAAGTTGACATTTTCATCCCAAAAAATACGTTAGCTGCAAAATCTGTGTGTTTGTTAGCTCCGCGCATGATCATATTTATAATGTATGGAAAATTGGAAAAATCGGACTATTTTACTGAGGCTGAATTCATATGATTGATAACATTCAGTCTCATTCTCATTCACACTCATTCACTCTTCAATAGATTAAGTCTACGTTTCCATCAGGGATGTGCGAAGATGTGTCACGAGGGATTGGTTTTTAGCGAATCAATAGAATCGCTTAAATTGCCTCGCCTGGCACAGCTTTAGTGGGAACGGCTTAGCGGAGCGAGGTTTTTGAACGGTCAAAACAACGCATTTTGGTATGTGTACTAGGAATGTGATTCGAAAGATTTGCGCTAGAAATGTGTTGCGAGGGATCTGTGCTGTGGATGTAGGCGATCAAAAAGCTACTAGCAGTCAATTTAGAGATTGTAGATCTGGTTACATTGACTGAGACGCCTGTTAGAGTAGAAGCTTGGCAACTCTGTCTGACGCCAGTTATCGTCCGAGCATCGAAGGAAGAGGTTTATTTTCTTATCAGTGCCCGTGCGAACAAAAAACCAGTGTTTCGTTATCTGTGTATAATTATTTATTTCGGTATATACACTATTGCGATCTGGTAAGGTTTTTAAAAAATCATTTATATTATTGTTTAATATGGGAGAGGAAACGGGCGGTCTTGGACCGCCCGTGGATAATGACAAGGCTGAATCATCCGGGTATAATAATACAATAGTTACAAACAATATGGATATAGAGCAACCAGTAAGGTACGATTTTGAAAACAAATACAAAATCCACGACGTGGGCCCATACTGTGTTTTTTTGGAGCACAAGAATAAAAATTTGGGGAGACTTTTTCCTGTTAAAGTGGGTTTCTATTTACAACAGGTCCAGGAATTCCAAAATGATATATTAGATATAAAATCTGTAGGTTTGAAAAGAGTCAAGGTAATATTCAAGTCCTATAATATTGCAAATTCTTTAGTTGAACACCAGGTCATAAAAAATAATGAATTAGTTGCATTTATACCAAGATTTTTCAACCATAAGAAGGGTATAATTCACATGGTGGATACATATTTTTCCGAGGACTATCTTAAAAAAGCAATTAAATCTGACATTCCTGTAGCTGAAGTTAAACGTTTCAAAAGAAAAGTAACTAACGAAAATGACGGTTCAGTGAGTTATGTTATGAGACAGATGATACTGGTAACATTTGTTGGTAACAGGATACCAGATAGTATTAAAATCAACATGGTTAATTTCCCTGTAGAGCCCTATATTCACCCGGTAATACAATGTCTAAATTGTCTCCGGTATGGTCACATGAAAACCCAATGTAAGAGTAAATCCCGATGTTCTAATTGTTCTGCGGAATATCTAAATGACCACGAATGCAGTTCTGATGCAAGATATTTTTGTATTCACTGTAACAGCCATGAACACCCTCCTGTCTCTAAGGAATGCCCAGCTTACAACAAACAATATCAAATCAAAAAAATAATGGCCAGCGAGAATTCCTCTTTCAAGGAAGCAGAGCGTATATACGACAATCCTTCATATGCAAAGATTACAACCAATAACAGATATTCATTATTGGATAATCTGTCTAATTTTCCAGAACTACCGTCTGTTTCCAATAATAACAAGGTATATGTAACCAAGCCGAAATTCAGGCCAATGAAACCCCCCGTAAAACAGTCTAACCCTAATAAAAGAAAAAAATCGGAATCATCTCCAACATCACCCTCGCCAAACACGTCCACAAAATTATTAAGAAATAATTCGCATTTCTTGTCCGATCGCCCTTCAAACTCGCATAGAGATCAATTCATGGCATACAAGGAGAGACTAGTCTCTCAAATATATACTTTTATAAATGATCTACTAGTCAAATCAAAACCAGTAGATAATAATCAAATTAAAGGATATATCAGCGCATTAATTAGTAACTTAGATAATGAAAATAATACAGAAAATTCTACTATATTTATAAGTGATGACGACAGCGAATATTAGAGATAAAATAGATATCATCCAATGGAATTCTCGCTCTATAAGAGCAAATCTACCTAACCTACAAAACTTCATCGTTGACAATCAATGCGATGTAATCGTTTTATCAGAGGTCTGGTTGAACTCTACAACTAATTTTTATCTAAAAGGTTACAGCTTCGTTAAAAAACTTAGAAGCGATGGATATGGGGGTGTGGGTATCCTCATTTCCAGTGTTATAGATTTTAAGGAAATCTCTATTAATAACAATTTTATTGATGGTATTGAGGTGTGTGCTGTAGCTCTGCCAAGATTTGATATAACTATAGTTTCCATATATAAACCTCCCAACGTAAATGCGTCACATCAAGACTGGATAAACCTCTTCGAACAATTTCCTGCTGAAACACTTTTTTGTGGAGACTTTAACTCCCACCATGGATCTTGGGGTCCCATCCCGGAAGACAGTAATGGTAGAAGTCTTGTAAATGCTCTTGACAGTCTCGATTTGATAACCTTAAATGACGGTTCAATTACTAGGATATCACCACAGGGACAACATTCTTCTGTCGATCTTTCCATTGTATCACCCCGTTATGTAGGCAGATTTGACTGGGAGGTATATACAGATACACTTGGTTCAGACCACTACCCCATTCTAATCCGGTTGCAGATAAATCCTATATCACTCTTAATCAATCCGTCAACTAAGTGGAATGATTTGAAAGCTGACTGGCCACTTTACCGTAATCTCATAGAATCCCATCTCCATGATCAAACCGAATTTCGCAATTTTGACAACTCCGAAAAACTACGAACCGCATATCCATAGGCCACGTTGGTGGGACGAGGAAGTGTCAACTATCATTACTGCCCGTAAAGAGGCCTTGCAAAGGTATAAGGCTTGTTCTAACTATGAAAATTATTTAACTTATCAAAATATAGCAGCCAAAACAAAAAGGCTGATTAAGCAAAAACAAAGAAACAGTTGGGTGAAATTTTTGGAAAAACTTAACAGAAGCACTCCAATGAAGGAGATATGGCGCTTCATACGTTCAATCCAGAATAAACATTACAGAGACAAAAAAGCTCAACTTTCTAAGGACCTTATCGACAAACTGCTTGATGAACTTGCGCCACCATCTGTCTTCAGGCCAATAGATGATGAAGGAAATTATAACTTCAGTTTTCATCGACAGTCAGAGTACCTTTTAAAACCATTTACTATTACAGAACTAGAACTCGCTCTCAAAAATTCCAGAAGTACCGCACCTGGACTAGATGGCTTCACCTATAAAATGCTGTATAATCTCCCTATGATTGCTAAGATGGGTATAATCGATATTTTCAATGACTGGTGGATAAATCAACACTACTTAGAACGTCTCAAAGAGGTTGTGTTATGTCTTGTGTTGAAGCATAAAAAAGACCCCGAGCTACCCATGTCATATCGGCCCATCTCGCTAATTTCATGCATTACAAAAACGTTTGAAAGAATGATCAAATTCAGAGTAGAACATTTCCTTGAAGAAAAATCACTATTGCCACGGTCTCAATATGGATTTCGTAGAGGACAGGGAACCATAGATGCAATATCACAACTAGTTTTGGATGTTCAGATATGTTTCTCTAAAAATGAATACCTGATGTGTTTATTTATTGATTTGAAGGGGGGTTACGACTCTGTTGACTTAAACGTTTTATTTGAGAAAATGGTTGCTGTTGGGATTCATAAAAAGGTGTCAGCTAATATTTTGAATATTTTCCTTGATAGGAAAATTTATATTCGCGACCATAATAACATGTTACATGGTCCTAGGATTGTTACTAATGGATTACCCCAAGGCTCTATCCTAAGTCCTACACTATTTAATATTTATACTGCTAGTCTGCATTCAATTTTTGATGACAACGTCAATATTATACAATACGCTGATGACATTTGCTTGTATGTATCCCATAAATCATACGAAATATGCCTAAAAAATATTAAGTATATTATGTACTGTCTGAAAGGATGGCTGTCTGACTTAGGTTTTAGCATGTCACCAGAAAAGTCAGCTCTTATTTGCTTTACTAGACATAGATTGCAACTGGCTGACTCTATCAATATTGGAGGCTATGCTATTCCAGTGGTCGAACATTATAAATATCTGGGCATATTTCTAGATAAAAAATTACTATGGACCAAACATATCAAACATATACAATCAAAATGCGAAAAGGGAATTAATTTACTGAAAATAGTGTCCAAATGAAAATTTGGTGCAGATATAAATATTTCCCTAATGTTTTATAGGTCCTACATTCGTTCAATTATGGATTATGGGTGCACAATATATGGAATGTCATCAAATACAAATTTAAGTGTACTGGACCGCATACAGTCTAAGGCACTTAAAATATGTCTAGGTGCAATGATGTCGTCACCAAGGTATGCAGTACTAGCAGAATCCCAGGAAATGCCATTATCCTTACGAAGACAGTTATTAGCAAATAAATATTTAATAAAATATAGATCATATGACATGTATATGGTTAAGAAGATATCGCTAGTCAATACCGCAAACTTTGTTAACCCATATTGGGTTAGAAAAAACTCTCCTCCATTAGCTGACGCCTTTACTGACACTAATGAGTATGACCCTATATTAAAAAAATATGAAAAATATCCTATATATACGAGTGACTACAACTCTGTGATATATAAGCCGGATGTCGTTTTCCCCCAATACACTAGTATTTCAACCCTCAACCAAACCATCCTGAGATCAATTTTACTTAGTCGCGGTAATAGTGATATACATATTTATACAGATGGCTCGAAGAACAAGGATAGCACGGGCTTTGCCTTTTACATTCCATCACTAGACTACACTGAATGCTACCAAATTCCTAAAACTTGTTCAATTTATACAGCAGAGGCATTATCCATTGACAAAGCAATTGAATGGTGTATAAATAATCCAATTGATAAAGCAGTGATACTGTCTGATTCCAGATCGGTACTTCAGGCCTTGGTTAGTCACCCTATTAAACAATTTAAGAATGAAATTATTTTTAGTATTAAAAATAAACTAGTATATCTTTTGAGGCACAATAAAACTATAGCTTTTATCTGGATAAAAGGGCATGCTGGCATAGCTGGCAATGAGCAGGCTGATTTAGCAGCTAAAAGGGCTTGCTCGTCAGGCCAAAAGTTAGAGGTTCGATGTAACTTTGAGACCATATCAAGTGTTAAACAAAAAGCTACAAATATATGGAAGGCAATGTATAAGAGTGTTGCAAATTCATCAAACAGTCATTACTATATATTACATCAAGAATTGCCTTCAACTATTCCACATTTTTCTTTTTCTTACTCTAGAGAATACGTTTCAACAATTACTCGCCTAAAGATCAATCATGCCAAATTTCCTGCACACTTAAATAAAATTGGTATTCTGGAATCCCCCTTATGCCCTTGCAACAATTTATCAATAGGTGATATAAATCACATTTTCTTTGAATGTTCCAGGAACAGTCAGTTTTCATCTCAATTCATTTCAGAATTGATTAAACTAAAAATTCCGCTTCCCACCAATATGTCCACTCTTCTTCACCATAATAATAAATCGGTGTTTAGCCTGATAATAGATTTTTTACATAAGACGAAAACCTCTCTCTAATCACATAAAACCCTATTTAATAACTGTATGTGGCAAATGGGCTATGCTCGATGCCAACTTCATGCACACACACACACACACACACCCACACACAACTCTGTCTGAATTGTCAGTTGTCATTGTGATATATGTTTAAGTTTCGTGGTGCAATGTATGTCTGTGCCTATGTTCTAAACTGTACTTGTTTTGTGTGTATTCCATTTCCGGTTGTGTTTCCGGTATTCCAATAGCTCCCACCGGAGAGCTCCCACGTTGTAAGTTATAAAGTTGATATTTTATAGTTCAATAAAATCTTTATGCTTTTTAACACTCTGGTTACTTTATTATTAACAATGGTTATGGGCCCAGAGAACCAGATAAAAGCATAAAGAAGGCGTAAACTAACGCGAAGAATATAACCTAGCTTTTGAGGCTAAGGCCAGTTGGGCACGTGGGAGAAATTTAGAAAAAGGTGAAGAAATTGGATAAAGATAAAAGAAAAGGCCATGGATCATCAGGAAAATAAGCATGGGATAATACCATTTAATGGCAACCGGTTTGATAACTGGAAATTTCGATTATATACGTCAAAATGTGTCACGTCAAAATCTTAGTCTGATAAATACGCGTAGAAAATTTGAGAATTTACGAGAAGAAATTCGTTGTGGCAAGCTTCTGGCTAATATCTAAATATGGGAGTGATAGGATATACCAATGGGAGTGGAGACAGTGCAGCCGATACTGGTAATGAAGAACAGTTGGATTATGAAATTAATGTGATGTATTTGTCATAATTATGATGCCAATACGCGCACACAAGGTGATACCTTCGAGGGTGGCAATGTTTGTAATAGGTATTACTAAGGGCCATGGAGCTAAGTGACATTCTAACAGAAGTCCCGATGAGTGAGCGGGATGGAAATTGGCAAAAGAAAAACAATAAGGCACGTATGATTATCATACAGAGTATTGCAGATTCTCACTTGGAATATATAAAGGAAATTGACGTTGCCTACCAAATGACCAATAAACTGGAAGGAACCTTCAGAAGAAAGGGTACGTGCTGAAAATTCTACCTCTTAAAGGAACTGATGAATCTGAAATACACCTCTGACTCAGATCTTCAAAATCATTTTGCAAAGTGTGATCAGATATCAGATATTTCGAGAACTGAAAAGTTTAGGAAGTAAGTTTGAAGAATCCGATATATTATGCTTTCTTCTTCTGTCCATGCCAATTGAGTTTGAGAGTGTGGTGACTGCAATAAGGACTCTCTCTGAAAAGGACCTACGAATGGAATTTGTTAAAAGTAGGCTGTTAGAGTTTAAAACGAACAAGAACCTGAACAAAACGGAGGTGTCATCATCGTTTCATGCTGAAAACAAAATTAAATGTTACAAATGTGGTAAATCTGGACATACTAAGAATGTATGTGGTATAAAATGTTTTATTTGTCACAAATTTGGACATAAATCTAACAATTGCGTCAGGAAAAAGACTCGTGAAAGAGGCCAAGAAAAATCGAGGGCAAGTTATGCAAATGAAGCAGCAGAATGTGAAGAATCAGGGCATGTGGCTTTCTGTGCCACAGAGAATGAAGACCTTCCCGATGAAATACAATGGTATGCAGACTCTGGAGCGGTCATCACTATATCAAAGATAAGCGACTGCTGACTAATGTAAGAAGTTTTACTGAACCTAAGGAAATACAACTAGCTGAAAAAGGGAAATCTATGGTTGCTGTGTGTGTTGGTGAAGAGAAGGTTCTGAGTATTGTAGACAGCAAAGAAATTCCAATAACTTTAAAAGATGTTTATTGTGTGCCTGATTTGAGAGTAAATTTATTATCAATACCAGCAATAGAAAAGGCGGGCTTTGAAATATTATGCGCTGCTAATTCTAATAAAGAAAAATAAAGTAACATATGCTCAAGGTAAGCGTCATGGAAATTTATATAAGATGTGTTTTAAACTTCAGAATAGAACCACTGCAGCAAATATTTCAATTAAGCCCTTAGATATTGTATTGTGGCATCAAAGGTATGGTCACTTGAATTACGATTCATTATCAAAAATTAACAAACTGAATTTGGTTAATGGTTAGAATTTAGATGGTTGTAAAAATGGTGTACATGAGGTATGTGTAAAAGCCAAGCAGAAATGTTTGCCGTATTTTCAAAGAACTTCAATAACTTCAACTTCAATAACTTCAATTCGTACGTGTATCACCCCTTTAAAGGGTTGGTACACGTACGAACTTGTAAGTACGCGGTTTTTAAGTTCGCGAACTTACTCGGCTCGATGTCGGTGACACGCGTGAAGCTGAAATCACTCATTTTGATAATCTTCCTAAATAAACAAAACTTTCAACAAACGCCAAACACAACAAGCGTTGCGCATCGATGGCCTACCACAACAAAGTGGTGGCTCGCGGCTCGCAGTACGAGCCGAGATAAACTACGAGCAAGATTTCAAACCAGTTGGATCGCCGACAGTTTGCGCGACGGTTTTAAAGTACGCGTACTTAAGGTGACACAGGCGAAAAAGGTCGTCGAGCCATAAGTACGCGTACTTGCTCGTACGTGTATCACCCCTTTTACAGTTAGTTCATACAGATGTATGTGGGCCTATTACACCTATGTCGCACAATGAAAATAGATACTTTGTAACATTTCTAGATGATTATTCAAGATTTGTCATGGTTTATATAATTACAAGAAAAGATGAAGTTTTAGATTGTTTCAAAAATTATGAAGCTAAAGTAACAGCGTTATTCTGTGGGAGTAAAATAGCAAAAATAAAATGTGACAATGGTGGTGAATATTTATCACATTTATTTAAAAGGTTTTGTTCAGAAAAGGAATTGAAATAGCATATGTACCTCCCTATAGTCCACAAATGAATGGTGTGGCTGAGCGCATGAATCAAACGTTAAGGGATAAAGCAAGGGCTATGATTGTATAGGCCAAGTTAAGTAAAGTATTTTGGAAAGAAGCTGTACTCACTGCAGCTTATATAACTAATCGTACACAATCCTGTCATTCTAAAAATAAAACGCCATTTGAGCTATGGTTAGGTAAAAAACCAAATGTTTCAAATATGCGTGTATTTGGGTGTATAGCTTATACAAGAATGACAGATTCAATGAGAACAAAATTAGATAATAAATGGATCAAATGTAGATTTTTAGGTTATGCTGCAAATGGATATAGGCTTTGGGATAATGAAAAACAAAAGATGATACACAGCAGAAATGTAATTTTTGATGAAGGTAGGTTTAATTATGACAAAAATTATGTGAGAACTAGTGGTCAAGAAGGCGAATCAGAATACAAGGATGCAGATGAAATGAAGAAAGATGACAGAAAAATTGAAGAAAAAGCAGAAAATATTGTGGAAGAAAATGATATTCAAAATACAGAAGAAGGAAATATAAGGCCAAAAAGACATAGACAAGTACCCTCCTATCTAGAAGATTATGAAGTAGAATATGGATGCTTAGCATTATTAAGTGAATTTGAAGAAGTTCCAAAATCCTATAAGGATGCAGAAAATGGACCGGATTGGGAAAACTGGAAAGAGGCGATAGATTTATAATTAAAAGCTCTAAAAGAAAATGAAACATGGAAATTAGTAGATAAACCAACAGACAAAAATGTTATTAATAATAAAAGGGTTTTTCTTATTAAAAATAATGATGATAAGAAAATTTACAAGGCTCGTTTAGTTGCTAGGGGTTTTGAACAATATATTCCTGATTATATACAAATTCATGCGCCTGTTGCAAGATTATCTACTTTCAGAATCTTATTGTCCATATGTACAAACTATAATTTATTGCTTGAGCAACTAGATGTCAAAAATGCCTTTTTGAATAGTTATTTAAATGAAAAGGTATGCATGAAAATCCCTGAAGGTTTAGTTGTTAATGAGAATGATGAAAATAAAGTTTGTCTGTTAAACAAATCTATTTATGACTTAAAACAAGCACCAAAAATCTGGAATGAGCATGTTAGTAATGTAATAATTAAGCTTAACTTTAAACAATCAAAATCTGATTACTGTCTTTTTACTTATAATACACAGAATGTACGCTGCTACTTGCTGCTATATGTAGATGATATTTTGTTAGCCTGTAATGATTATGATTTTTTGATGAAGATAAAAACAACACTGTGTAAACATTTTAGTATGAAAGATTTGGGTATAGCCAAAAATTTTCTGGGAATCAGAATCACTAGAGATTTGGACAAGAAAATAATAACAATTGATCAATTTAATGCTATCAGCAATTTATTGAAAAGATTTAATGTTGAAAACTGCAAAGACTTTAGAACACCTATTGAGAAAAATTTAAATTTGATTAAGGCTTCAGATACAGAAGTTAAAACCAATTTACCCTACAGAGAACTCTTAGGATCATTAATTTATATTATGATGGGTACAAGACCTGACATTTGTTATTGTATAGGTTTCTTTGCAAAATTTCAAGATTCAGCTACTGATGAATAAACACTTGTTAAGAGTTATAACATATTTAAAAGGTACACTACATTTCAAATTAATATTTCGTTGTTCTAATGGGAGTTTGGTTGGATTTACAAATGCAGATTGGGCAAATGACCCAAATGATTGCCAATTAGTGGCTTTTGTTGTGAACTTTTTGACAACATGATTTCGTGGACATCTAAGAAACAGTCTTTCAAGCACAGAGTCAGAATTTGTAGCTTTATGTATGGCTAGTTGTGAGCTTTTGTATATCAAAAATTTATTGGATGATTTTCAAATACCATTTATTTTACCTATTTTTCTTTATGAAGATAATCAGAGTACAATGAAACAATTGCAAAATTTTGAGAATAACAAAAGGTGTAAACACATAGAAGTTAAGTTCCACTTTGTAACTGATCTCATATCTAAGGATATAATAATGATAAAGTATTTAAATTCAAGTGAACAGCTAGCTGATATTTTTACTAAAGCATTGACATTTGAAAAATTCAGTTGTTTTGTTAAGAAAATGAATTTAGTTATATTATAACAATGTTTGTGTAACAATTCAGTCAGGTTTGAGGGCTGGTGTTAGAATAGAAGCTTGGCAACCCTGTCTGAATTGTCAGTTGTCATTGTGATATATGTTGTAGGTTTCGTGGTGCAATGTATGTATGTGCCTATGTTCTAAACTGTACTTGTTTTGTGTGTATTCCATTTCCGGTTGTGTTTCCGGTATTCCAATAGCTCCCACCAGAGAGCTCCACGTTGTAAGTTATAAAGTTGATATTTTATAGTTAAATAAAATCTTTATGCTTTTTAAAACTCTGGTTACTTTATTATTAACAATGCCAACAACGGGCAGATGCACCCCGCTCTCTGGCAATCTGAAAAGAGCCCGCTACACATCCTCGCAACGCTCATCTGCATAACGTTTGACAGCTCCGCCACACATCTTCGCACCGCTCATCTTCCTAGCACATCTCTGGTGAAAACACCTACACCGTTTCACCGCTCCGCTTCACATCCTCGCTGCGCGCATCATTTTCCTAGCACATCTCTGGTGGAAACGCAGCCTAAGGTACAAACACTTACTAATACAAATACCATTTTATCTGAGTAAATCAGAGTATTAAAAAAGTAATTTTTTCGATTATAATGCTTACATTTCTATAATCTTTTTTCAGATGAAGAGGCATTCGAAAAGAGCTAATAAAATAGATGTTACTGCAAGGTGCAAGGTGTCTCCAAGTAGAAATGTAAAAGTGAAACAAAAAAAAGCCAAACTGAACACCATACCATTGCAGTACATAGGAGATCATACGAATGCTTCAACGACCAACTCAGACAGTGACACACCATTAGCTAATATTTTGATAAAGAGGAGTTTGAAAAATAAGAAAAATCATTCTAGTTCAAAGAAAAAGATATTTAGGAAAAAAATCTCTGAGATGTCGAACAGTGCAGATGTAGAGACCCCTCTGGTACAAACATTAAGCTCTGCAATTAAAATTTCAAAAAAGTTTTATCAACCACACACTTCGCAGGATGAAATGTCAAACACAGAAGCAGTTTCTGAAACATATGCTAATGTTGGCAAGTCTTCATCAAATACGGAACATGAAGCCCAACAAAATCCGAAAAGTGAAATGAAGCAGCATATTGCAATTTCTGAATCTGAGATCGAAATATGCAACCTGCCTGTAACGACAAATGGTGATATTGAGAAACTTTCTGAAGAAAAAACAGTAGAGACAGTAGAGTGTGAACCCGCTAGTCATGATCATAACATCATAGTACCACAGGCATCAGCAAATGATTTAAATGAGGAAGCTAGTTTAGGGAGAACAACAGAAATGACAGATTTTCATAATCATGATCCCGAAATCGAAGTATCCGAAACTTCGATAGGAGATACCCAAGACGAGGCCAGCGAGACTGAGAATAGAAAGGCGCCCACAAAAACTAAAGCGCAACTGAAAGAATATCCTGCAAATATCAATACAGAAAATTCAACAGAAGTTGTAGATTCTCTGCCCAATAAAATAATTGAGCAAAAGCTGCAACTTCAGGACGACGAAGCACTAACAAAAAACCATGCATTAACAGAAAATGCTGTAAGCCAAGGACAGTGTTCACAACAAAATACAGCAGAGTCATGTCTTTTTAAGATTGTGGAGTTAAAATCTTTGAACAACAGTATTTGTGATGGCTCCCTAATCGATGATCATGAAGTTAACATAGAAACCAATCTTCCCAGCAAAATGAATGATGAAATTGATGCACCACGGCTTTGTGAAAGAGATAATGGTATTCGTGAATTATCTGAAAAGAATGAGGCCTCTGTCTCGGAAATTGATGCTGATACTCCATCTAAGTTATTGTCTGACTACTTTAGTACTGATGATTCACAGGATGAGTGCGAAAAGCCGAATATTCAAAAGAGACGTAAGAGGATAAGTCAAAGGTTAACCATGAGAAAGCGACGTAGGTGAATGTACAAAAAGACTCCACTGCCAGCGATTTGTATTAGTAGTAGTAAAATGTATGTACAGTCTGAATGTTAATAGTAGATTAAGTTGGGTCGTTTTTGAGATATGCTTCTCATTCTGATTTAGATAGTGAACTATTTTATGTTTCTTTTTATTAGTGTGAAATATACATTTTTCCACTTTCAGAACTGATAAGGAGAGCGTTTTATTATTTTGTATGTATCTATGTCTACAAATTATACTGTAATTTTCAAGTCATTTTCACTTATGTACACTCATGTTTCTTTTTTAGACGTCTGGTATTAGAATTGTATTTCTTAATACAGAGTTTGATTTTCCTATCTTTGTGAGCTACAGTCCATGCTCAATAATTGAATCGGCATAAGAACAGTAGATTACTACTTCCATTTTTAAATAACTCTAGTAACAAATTCTGATCATACTTTAATGTAGCTTTTGACTATACTCAGGAAGTTTTTTTATCACGCCTCTGTGACAAAAGTATCAACGCTATCCCTTACATGTATCATAATCCTATCGGGGTAGCTATAGTAAAAAAATGGAGTCCAGTTGATTGACTCAGTACTTCCCACACATAATGATGATCACATTTTATTACTTCCCATTGCATGAAGTTATAGTCTGAAATCCCCTTTCAACTAAATCATCGCCCACTTGCCCGCAAAAAAACATCCAACACCAAAACCCTCATAAATAGTATGTTGTGTCTCCCTCCTTAGCGACTAGGACGTCAAAGTTTTTTTCTGGATGCTTCAACTGGACGATGCGAAACGATCAAGAGCCTCCAACCCATCTAACAACGAAGTTTGAGCTGATTTTATAATTTTGTTTTTTTGATTATTGCTGGGCTGCCACTGACACGGTTTTTCAAAAACAGATTCGTTTTCCATTCTCTTCGCGGCAGTAAATTCTGTGTCAAAATTTCATTAAAATCAATTCGATAATTTTTGCTTGACGCAATATACATAGAACGAAATGAAGCAAAACTCGTATGTACACATCACAAAATTGGTTTCTGTAACAGGCAAGCCAATGTTCAGATGGACCTAAAAAAGTGTAATATGCCGCTAGGTATTTCTTTCCGTTAATGGACAGACTATTATGAATACAACAAATTTTTCAGTTTTACAACCCCCCACCCCCCAACCGTCTCAATTTCACCCGACCCAAAGGAAATTGAAAATGATCGGGAACCCCTAAAACGCCTAAAAACAAAGTTTGAGTTGGTTTTATATTTTTAGTTTTTTCATTATTGCTGCGTCGCCACTGACACTATTTTTCCAAAACATACGTGTTTTCCATCCTCGCCGTGGTAGTAATAATGTGTCAAAATTTCATTAAAATCATTGCAATAATTTTCGCGTCACGCAATATCGAACGATCAAAAACAAAACTCGTATATATACATCACAAATTCTAAGTCACTTGGTTTTTATAATAAGCAAGGCAATGTTCGGATCGTCGTAAAAAGTGTATTATACCGCTAGGTTTTTCATTTAAAGATCAATGGACAGGCCATTATGAATACAACAAATTTTTCAGTTTTACAACCCCCACCCTCCAACCACCCCAAATTCACCCCCACCCAAAAAAGTCGAAAATAATCAGGAACCCCTAAAACGCCTAAAAACAAAGTTTGAGGTATTTTTATATTGTTAGTTTTTTATTATTGCAGTGCCGCCACTGACACCACGATTTTTACAAAACATATGCGTTTTCCATCATCACC
This sequence comes from Callosobruchus maculatus, assembly GCA_951848785.1. Lineage (NCBI taxonomy): Eukaryota > Metazoa > Arthropoda > Insecta > Coleoptera > Chrysomelidae > Callosobruchus > Callosobruchus maculatus. The sequence goes on along the minus strand of CATOUR010000038.1, from coordinate 1,838,693 downwards.
ACGGTAGTAATTCTGTGTCAAAATATCCTTAAAATCAATTGAACAATTTTCGCGTTACGCGATATAGAACGACCTAAAACAATACTCGTATGTATGTATACATCACGCATTCTAAGTCCCGTGGTTTCTATAATAAGCATGCAGTGTTCGGATCACAGCATAATAAACAGCCAGCACGATAACTAAAGTTGGCGGAAATTACACGCGCATCCCCACTTTTGGGTGATTTTTTGTAGGGATGGTAACCGTACTTCGATACTTCTCACTAATATCGAGAGTATTTTTGTCATCGATACTTTTTGAGGCATTCCAAGCTGGTATCGATACTTTTGTATCGGTATCGAAAATAATTATATAACTATTGAGGGGTGTAATCAGTTGCACAAAATGCTCTGTACGAACCAAACGCGCCTACTATTTGGCTAGAAAATATCGAGTTGATACCGGTATCGATATTTTCATTTTCGCATCTCTACCCAAACTTCACAGCCGTAAAATCATCCATAAACCCTCCCAAGGTCAAATTTTGTTGGAACCATTTTTATATAGGAAATCCTCAGAGATATTATGCTGGTTGTTTATTTTGCTGTGGTTCGGATGGACCTAAAAAAGTGTATCGTGCCGCTAGGTTTTTCATTCACATATCAATGGACAGCTCATTACGACTACAACAAATTTTTCAGTTTTACAACCCCCCCACTCCCAACCACCCCAAATTCACCCGCGCCCAAAAAAAGTAGAAAATGATCAGGAACCCTTAAAACGCCTAAAAATGAAGTTTGAGGAATATTTGAAATTTTTAATTTTTTGCTAAGTACTCCGCCCCCGTATAACGATTTCCAAAATTATAGGAACATTACCTACTACGACCCGACAGCATATCGCTGCCCAAATTTCATCACAATCCATGCAGCGGTTACTGAGATTACGTGGCTAGAAAAACGCGTACAGACAGACCGACAGACAGACAGACCGACGGAAATGAGTGACGTGGATTTTCGTTATGTAGACATCATAAAACGCCCAAAAAGCGTATTATCTCAAAATTGAAAATTTTCGCTATCACAATACTCCCCTCACGTACCTATCGGTGTGGAACTAAAAATGTAGTAGTACAAATAGGATAAACTGGATCTTTAATTCAGTGCGAAGCGTGGGAGCATTACAGTATGGAGCCACATGCCGGAACCTATTTATTACACATAACAATAGTTTACGATTTTTTGCCTTCCCTGCAACGACACGGACCATTTTAAGTGGATGACCTACTGGGCTGCTACGAGAGCAGTAGTCCTGCCGTGGAGATACATGTCCCGCACGTGTGAGAGGTGGTGTGAAATGCTTCCAGAGGATAACACACTTCCTAGGGTTTGCGAAATCTGATGTTTTACCTTCGGGGGCAGGGATATGTTCGTGGTCCAACTCACTCTGTTCTTTCGCCCGACTGAAAAGCCTGTTGACCAGGCTGAAAGGTCTCCGATAAGGTCCATTGAGAGGAAAATCAAAGTCATCTCACCTGGGCATTTTAGTGATCGAAGGGAACAAGAGATCCTTCAAGCTGGCAGATTTGACGACAGAGGATGAGGCAGTGAGTGAACGTCTATTATCGGACGTCTCTGACATTTGTAGCATCAATTGCGAAATTTACGCTGCGGTTAAGAGGCTAACTAGACAGGGGAGAGTGAGAACCTCCCTGTTGAGGTGGACAGAGGGTGCGCCAAATGGAATTGAACAGCCAGTTGGCTCGCCAAGAAGCATCTCGTATCCAGTGAGTGATAGAACATAGAGCGGCTGAGAGGCATTTTACGTGCCGCGTGCGCCAAATAACTCGAAAGCTAAGGCGCGACCATCACATACTCAGTGAAGCGGTATTGGTTGTTGTCAAGCTACATAGCAGCGACCACCAGCCAAACGCTGATCGCGTGGAGATTTTTAGGAGGAACCTTTACGAACATCCCAAACCTCTCCAAGCAGACACTTCCGCCTTGGCGCAGTTAGAGTCTGTTTGTTGGAGGACTCCTAATTTGAATGTACTGCCTCACCTGATAAACACGGAAGAAATTCTTAGCGCCTTACGAGGCGCAAAGAATTTCGCAGCTCCTGGCCAGGATGGCATGAACTCAGCAAGACAAAAATAATAATATTTATATCCTCGGTAGCGCGCAGCGTCTCAAATTAGTCGCGTCAGATATTTATGTCGGTTTGGGTAATAAATAAACAAAACTAAATAATTTAAAGTGTGTTCTTAACGCTGATGAACTAAGTTGCACTAGTTGAATATAAAGGCAGAGACAGACATGCGTCCACACTTACTATAAGCGACGCCATTTCGAGCAAGTGTGCAATATGGTCCAATAACCGCACGGTGCTCTCTACCGGCCTTACCGTTTAAATTAGAAGAAAATAGCTTGGATAAAAAATGTTTCTTTGCAAATGGTCAAATAATATCAAAGACGGCGGACATCCGGATATACCGGAAGTGTATTTTTTCACGTTTTTGAATTCAGTATTGATTTTTAGGTCCAGTTTGTTAACCATAGTTAATGTCTACGAAGCCTATTTTCGAAGTTATTCAGCAACTTTAGAAAATGTGACGTTTGTAGTACTTTACAAAAAATGTTATCTCGGAAGCTAAGCACGACAGAAGGATCCGGTTCTCGGTTTTGAAACGAGCAAGAAATATGCTTGTGTACATTAAAGTACATTAAATCAATAGACTAGCAGTTTTAAAATTTGAAAAGTTCAAAACGTTAATTTTTTTTTTAAATGGGGATGGTATGATAAGTTTCACATCAGTGGATGCGAAATTAAATTATCTTTCACTTTTATCTAGGCATATGTGGTTCTATCTTTGATGGTTTTTAACATACATACGATTCTGTTATTATTCCGTAAATGGGGCGTAGGAATTGAAAAAATCGTAGGTTGCGTGGCTCGCAGACGAAACAATTGGCTGGACACTTTCCATTCAAAGTGTTTCTGCCTTTTAATACTAAAATGTGCAGCCGCTTCATCTAACTGTAACCACGTTATTCTTAAAAACTCCAGAGGTAAATTTTCCAGCAGGTTTCCCAAATTTTAATTTAGAAAATTTCGGAAAACTTTATTATGTAGTTTCCAATAATACCACCCCAACCCCAAATGTTTAGACTCCATGCTGGTTGTCAATAAACATCAAAATTTGGATTTACTTCGGCAGAAAATGAAGATAATGAGTTTGACGTTCCCGTAATTGTAGTTGAGCAGGGCAGCAGAAATTAGTCGCGATTTGGGTATTGGTCAAACATAACATGTGAAAATGATCTTAACGAAGAGCAAATAGCATATATCCTTATCACATGCACCTAAATCAAGCACTTGAAAGACAAGACTTTAAAAACAGAATGAGTTTCTGTAATTTAGGTCGTGCTTGAATCCAAGAAGATGCACTCCTTTTTAACAGTGTGTTGTTTACGGATGAAGCTACATTTCATAATAACGCCTATGTAAACTGGCATGATTTACATTTTTACGTTAATCCAAATTTTCAGAAGATTGTTAACAACCAGCATGAAGTCTAAAAATATGGGGCAGTATTACTGGAAACCGTATAACACTAACTAACGTTTTGCAAAACTTCCTAAATGAAAATTTGGAAAACCTGTTGGAAAATTTACCACTGGAGTTTTTAAGAATAATGTGGTTACAGTTAGATGGAGGGAACGGCTGCACATTTTAGTACTGGAAGCCGAAACACTTTGGATGGAATGTGTCCAGTCAATTGTTTCGTTTTCTAGCCAACGCAACTTTCTAATTCCTACGCGCCATTACGGAACAATAACAAAGTCGTAAATATCTTGAAAATCATCAAAAATAGAACCACATATGGTTAAATGAAAGTGAAGGAGAATTTAATTTTGCATTCGCTGATGTGAACCTTATACTATATTATTTGAAAAAAAAGTTTTTAACGTTTTAATCTTTCTAAATTTAAAAATTCCTAGTCTATTGACTTAATGCGCTTTTAAAACAATGATCTCACTGAAACACAAGAATGTTTTTTGCTTGTTTTAAAACCGAAAACCGCATCTTTCTGTCGTGCTTAGTTTCCGAGATATTAACATTTTTTGCAAAGTACTATACAGACGTCAAATTTTCTTAAGATTGCTGAATAACTTCGAAAATAGGCTTTGTGGATATAAACTATGTTTAACAAACTGGACCTAAAACTGAATGACCAATTCCTATACGTAATAATATATAGGGTGTTCTATTTAAAATAAGGAAGTTGATGCCAATTTCCGGTATATATGGATGTCCGTCATCTCTGAAATTATTTTCTGCAAGTAGACCATTTGAAAATAAAAGTTTTTCATTCGGAGCATTTTCTTCTAATTTAAACGGTACGGCCGCTAGAGAGCACCGCGTGCTTGTTGGACCACCATGTATAAGATTGCAGTGCCAGATCCTTTAGACCCTTGCTATCTCAGTCCTTAACCTCTAGAGTGGGCAGCTGCCCCGTTACCCCTGTTATTCCTTGCCCTCTTCACTATCTTCATGATCCCATATTCAGTGCAATAGCAGTTATGGCTATATGTTTATATTTTTTATTTACCAATAATATTCTGCCAATTCACCGGCATTGTGCCGCTAATGTATTCTAAATAAACACTCTGTGATATCCTAATTTTTAAAAACAATACATTTTTTAATTTGTCAGTAAATGACTGAACGTCAAAATATTGTAATAAGGAGGTAATTGTGCAAAGCTTGTAAGTGCTGGTTTGAATAATGGCTGTTTAATAAAGTATAAGGTGAGTTCTCATCACCGACGTTCTTATAATAACATCTACCCTACACCATTCGTCTGCGTCATTTCGTGACCCATTGTAGAAGTAAGTTAGAAGACAACAACGTCTGATAAATGGGCTGGTAGTCGCTGGTGAAGTTATAGCTTTATAGGCATCGGAATAGACTGGCTTAAGACGAGGACGAGAAAATTGCTTGACCCACTTCGGTTCTAATATGATGAAATTTTAAAGTGAAGAAATTTACCCATCATAGTGGTCTGGTGGTTCTTACTAGAAGTTTGTTAAGTAATTCTTTGACTTTAGTGTGCCTGTGAAAATAGCTACCGTTATCATCAGCACTGTCAGCGACAATCATTATTTGTAGCTTATCGATGATATTTCCATGTCTAATTTCCTGATCTATTTTCTCTCTTATAAACTGTAGGTTGCTTTAAAATAACGGTGACTTCCATTGAAGGCACATCGAATCAGCAACAGAACGTACTATCAGTATGTTTTACATGGTTACCTCTCTACAATACCCGAAGAAAGGTACTTATACTTATTCTCTTAACAACAAAATTATCTGATTTTTTTCGAGATGTAGCATTGTGCCGTAATGATGCGCAGCTGGAACCATAGACATGGTGATTTATATCACGTCCCAATGTTGGTCGGACGTTTTTCATAATGTCGAATTATTACCTAACTTCTCTCGAAAACAAAAAATTGCAATACCCATATAAGATGTTTGGCAAGATCAGTCTTCTGTAATTTTAGACAAAAATCCATTATACTACTCGCAAGTAAAATCCACACCTAGAAAAAAAAGATATATTTGCATTGAAAATTTGTACACAGCTTGGCAGTACCATCTCTAGTACACATGTAATACTTTTTGTTCATTTAGACGCCATTTACCTACATGGCACCTCTAAAAAGCTCTAGACGTGTAAAAACAAAGCATGACTTCTTGTCGATTCAAAAACGATGATATCTGTTGCAAATGTAGCGCACTCGCTACATTGATCACTACCAATTGGTTGTGTAAAGTTGCCCCCTAGAGGTCCTAGAAGACGAGAGCTCCAGTTTACGCAGTTGAGCCCCTTTGAACGGGGTCGGACTGTAGGCCAACGAGAACGCGATGCTTTTTCCAGAGCAATAGCTGTAACCATGGGGCGTAGCGTGGCTACAGTTGTAGCAGCATGGCGCACATAGATCGCAGAAGGGCGATTGCATCGAGCTAGAGGTTCTGGAGCACGTAGAAGAACTACAGACCGGCAAGATCGTCATCTACTACTACTGGCCTTTCGAGACAGAATGCGATCAACTCGAGCTGTTGCTGACGCCTATAGGGAGGTCCATTCGCATGCGCACGGTGGCGGTGTACCACAGATTGAGCGAAATAGGCTTAAGATCATATTGTCCCCATTTAGTGCTTCCACTCACTGTAAATCATCGTCGCCAATGGTTAGACTGGTGCCAAGAACACAAACAATGGCATCCTGAGTGACATAAAACACGGCCTTCTCCGACGAGTTCAGGTTTTGTCTGGGGGCACATGACGGACGCCAACGCGTAAGACGACGACGAGGTGAACGACGTGATCTTCAGTTAGCTGTTGAGCGCCATGTACACCGTCCTATTGGTTTTATGATTTGGGGTGTCATTGCATTCAACAGCAAGTCACCTTTACTTGTGATGCGTGGCACAATGACTCGCAACGTTATGTGAATAAGGTGTTAGAACCAATTGCCGTTCCATATGTCTGAGGCTTCGAAGAGGGTTTCTTCTAACAAGATAATGCACGTCCTCATATTGCAAGGATATCGATGAGGTTCCTACAGGAAGCTGAGGTCAGGGTACTTTCCTGGCCTCCCAGCAAATTAAAACAATTCTGCATAATTGCTAGGTTCACAGTAGAAGTTCTGGTTCTTTAGTGTCAGGAACTTTTCCGAATACAGGATGTACGTTCGGAAAATAGACAACCGATATCCAAAAAAAAGGGAAGGAAATAGCTGTGCTGTGAATAGCTGTGCTCCTGTTGCATAAAAAAGAACATTAATGAGTGGGCGCAAAAATTTAGCTGGGAGAAAAGAGGGATCAGAGTTGATTGAGCGCAAAACCAAAGCTTCTCACTTATTACAAGCATGTCCTGACAATAAATTCAGAAAATAATGTATTATTTTTTAAATAGATTCTATTTGTTTATTTGCATGTTTAACCTTTTTTAATCACACTCGCATTGCAAAAATGATTCGAATCTAAGCCAAAATTTTTTAATTATCAAATCATACCTGATGCTTAAAGTGAAATAAAGTGCCAACGTCAGGTTGCGATGCACATAATTTGCCAACGTTAATGACCCACGGGATGAAACCGGCCGAAGTCTTATTACGTTGGCAGACTATCAATATGGGGCCGGGTTCCTGGGTCGAATTGCTCTTCTGTATACATTTGTTACCACAATTGATGGCACCAACGCCAACGGCATGTGTATATCTAAGTTATTTGGACACTAGATGGTGGATTAGACACACCTGTTCACAGCTTATGCACACACTGATCTTAATACAATTTGCGAACCTGTAGTAGATTTGTTAAAAGAGCATGTGAATGTGATGCGATTGCTTCTGCTCAGCTTGCATTTCTTTGCTGCCATCAATCATTGTGATAACAGGAAATAGACAGCGTCCATAATGAAAGGGTAGTAAAGGTAAAGGTAAAGTTCTCCAGACATGTAACCAAATCTTCGGGTCAGTTCTTATCTAGGCTTTATGCAGCGTAAGGAGAAGTATTGACACTGAATAGGTAACCGAGCTTTTTCCCAGCAGTTGTTGCTATTGAAATATCCAGAATTCGCCGACCGTCTTTGGGTGGCACTGCTCAGCTACTAACTTTTCTAATTATAAAACATACTTGTCCACAGATAAGGCGCGCTACCATGGGAAAAAGCATCAGAACTATTGTGGCATCTACGTCGATGAGTGTGCTATTTTTAACTGTTTCTATTAACTTATATTTTCTATGTAAGTTCCTTAGGTAAGTAATTATCGTACTTAGTCGACTTTTTCTACTCTCATTATTTATACCCAGGCACGTACACAAGATTATCGTTGGGGGGGGGGGGGCTGTCAAAAAAAAAACCGAGATGGTTCTTATAATTGCAAAATTAACAAAAAGAAACATAGCACATTATATGAATGGATAGTTATCAGTGCTAAACAGGTCAGTCGATAGAGGGCAACATCCAGCCAACAAAACAGCAACACAACAAAGCTGAAAGTTTTCGAAAAGAAAAACAAATTGTCAACTATTGTCCACATATAGACAAGGATTAGTCAACTTTGTGGCCCCCTATAGAAAACGTAGCTTGCTCAAAATTGCGAATCGGGTTTCCATTATTAAATCAAAAAGCGAAAAACTTTTTTGGACCCAGCCTAAAGAACCGACACAAAAGCTATATGTTGAGGAATTATTACGTTATTAGGCTTACGAAAAGGTGATGTCGGTATTATTAGAGAAATGTGATCTAGTTTTAAAAACTGTACAAAAAGGAATAGTACTGATAATGAAATTATAATACAAATCATCGGATCCTCGGAAGAAGCACCACAAAATATTCCTAATTCTCTTTTATAGCGATTTTATAATCTGATTACATAAACGTCTAACTTCTGTATAAAGTTCAATTAATTTGCACGTATTTTCAACACTATATTTTATTTTTTCATACAACATAGTCCGTAAACTCATATTAACGGGGCAAACTGTACCAGAAATTTATATTATCTTCCTCTAGTTGAGCCCGTATCAGACCAATAGAGTTTCCAGAAACGCGTCCAACACTGAAATTTTCCGAATGGCCACATAAAAATGAAAAATTACTGAAAACACTAACAAAGCAAAATGTTTGCCTGAATGTTTTGGTTTTGCTGCCAAAAGGTTGGGAAAAATTGAGTTGCGGTTTTGTTTTTGTTTTGTTGGTTTGATGAAATGAAGAATTAGAGTATCAGTGCACGTGTTGTCATGATTTTTCGCTCCAGTATCTACACTATAAGTTTCCCTTCATACTGCCGACAGGCTAGAGGTTCATGCTGACACATATGCGTGTATTTTCGCGCTAGCAATGTTGTTTAATATTTCGCCGTGATTTGCTAATACTTAGTTACTAATACTTGATTAAATATTATCATCTACATTGAAGATGTGACTGCGTCTTAACCGTTGATATTTCCTATAGTAATTTTTTGAAATTTTTTTGGGGGGGGGGGCTAAACCCGAAAACCCCCTCTCCCCTCAGGTACGCTCCTGCTTATATACCGTCCGGAAATTCATTATTTTTTTGTTATTCGATAAGCTTATCTACTAAAAATGTACCTTTCCTCGAAAAATTTTGATTCCAAATAAGCTTAGCTTAAGACTATGGACGTGGCTGCAAGAAATCTGTAAAATGCAACGAATTCGAATTCGTTGGTAAAATGTGGTGACTGATATTGTGAACATTCTTTGACCGAACGGTCAATAGTCCAGGGCAAAAGGCTTTTTTCGTGCTAGTCGTTCATCCAGCAATTGGGCAAGCTTTTGCGTCATTAATGGGCAATAAAAGTCTCTTAAACAAATAAACACAGATTTTGTCTTAAAGTGGTTATCAGTAAAAAGTGTTGAATTGTGTGTGTTTTTATGACAAACTATCCATAAGAAAATGCCTTAGGCCGCAAAAATTAATAAAACATAATTTTACATTAACATTTGCAAAAATCAACCTAGGTTTCTGATATTGCAGTAAAATTTGGACCAGAATATATGATTAAAATTTAAGAACAATGCATGAAGTGATTTAAATAATATTAGGATTGTATATCCCACGGAGCTATTTTTTGCATTACTATAAGACAAAGGAATAAAGATTTTACATGGACCATGAAGTTCATATTTGATAAAAAAATATTTCCAACATTGCAGCATCATTTAACAAAAGCTCCTGAATTATTTCATTTTAAATAAATTAAATTTTTCTATGAATAAAACAAAAAAACTTAATTTGCACCATTTAAAACTTGGATATCCAAAGTTTTTGTGTAAAAATTGGCCCAGTAAAGCTTCCAAAGTGAAGCTCACGAGCGCAACCTGGATATGTGGAGGATTAACCCTTAAATCCGTGCCTCCAAGAAATTGAATAAAAAATTCAAATTGGAACGGTTTGTTATTATCATTATCATGTAATATTCATTTTATTATTAATCTTTGAATAAACTTCATATTAAGTGGTAATATTAAGTGGTAATGCTATCTATACCTAACTAACTTAATAATCAAATATGTTACCACTTCAATCGTGGTTTCTATTAAGTGTACAAACAATGCCTTTGATAAAAAATCTTTATTGGTAATAGTTATACACATACTTAAAGATAAGAAGCTACCATTCTGCGACAAGATAAGTGTCGGTGCACGTTAAGTTTGAAACGCTGCAGGTTATAGCCGTCGGGAAACAGATTCCTCAGCAGCTGATTCCACAGCATCGAAGTTTTCCAAAAGAAGGAATACTGGAGGCGACTGATTTGGGAGTAGGGATCTCCACCTGGTAAGGACGAGCCCGCAGAGCCTCTCTAGTGTTCCTCGTCCAGACGGCCTTTGGCGTTAATATAGAATCTGTAAACTAGAATATGTAAAACAGGGACAGGTCCTCCACCCTTCTTCGATGCTCCAGGCTGTGGAGGTACTTTGTGAGGTTAGGCGTATCGATTAGTCTAATTGTTCTCTTCTGGATAGTGTCCAGAAACTTTAGAGAGTGCTTCTGAGCGCATCCCCACACATGGGAGCAATACTACGGCGATGGTCGGATCTGTGCCTTATAGAGCAGCAGAAGTTGCTCTGGTGTATACAGCTTCCTAAAGCGGAACGAAACTTTAAGCTTCTGGGATGCCGATTTAGCAATACTGATGACGTGGTCGTGCTAGGACATGTTATTGTTGATGTTGATCCCCAAAAGCTTGACGAAAGGCCACTCAACTTTGGATGACCCTGCATTTCCACAGTTGGTAAGCCAACGTCAGTGTTGTTCCCTGAGCTTTCGGTATAAGACAACCTGTAATTTATTTATGATGTACAACAGAAACAGTGTAGGAGATAGGACAGATTCCTGAGGAACACCGGCGTTTATTGAAAACTAGCTGACCCGACAGACGCTGTCCTGTCTTAGCTGTGAATATTGAAATTGAACTTAAATCTGCAATAAACAATCATTACCTATCTGAAGAGTATAGTGATCATTGAAATACTTTTTGATATCCAACATGTTTTGTTTCGTTTTCGGGCCCATAAATAAATAATGATGATTTTGTCAACACGGCATAGGCTACATGACCATGAGGAAAACATGCATTATCAAGATTGATCCCACAAACGTTCAACGACTGTCCTTGGTATTTATCGTCATGCAAATGCAAGCCGCACTGAAAACTGCAACCGCTTAAAGTCGAATGGCATGTTGTTTAAAATCATAGGGATGCGTGGAATCAAGACTTCGCTTTTGTATTCCCCTGTATTTTTTATCAATTTTGCGTTTTTTATTTGAACCTAGTTCCGACCCAAGTTCAAGTAGAAAAGTTCACTTAAACATGTGCCTAAGGTCTGGTCTTCAAGGTACATGGTGTCAAAGTTTGGAAAATATAGGACCACTGACCTTAAAAAAACTGTTTTTCAGACGAAACAGATGACAGACTTTGTCTTTTGATGTCTCTTCGTATCCCACTTTGCTTTGGAGGAAAAAAATAAGAACCATTTCATAGCCAGTCGAAAAAGGTATTTTTATCTGTTTAATCTGAAAAACAGCATTTAATTTTTTCAAAGTTAGAGGCATACATCTTTTTGCTAATATTCTCGTGAGACTGCCCCCCGACCCCCGACACGCCACTGGAAAGGATAATTATCTTCTAGTCAGTGGTGACTTGGATTCTTAATGCAGTGAACAGCTCATTAATGTTTAAGTCATTGATAAAAAACAAAATAATTTTATTTCCAACTTTCAGACCCTGTATCTTGAAATCCAGAATCCTCAAGATACATCTCGATCCATTGTTTATTCAGGGTGACCTCACATTATAATGGACATTGAGATAGGGACATGAAGCCGTAATATGCTTAATTTTCAAGATACAGGGTGTCAATGTTTCCTTTTATTTTGGTTTTTTCTCAATTATAACGCAGAAAAATGGCACAACGTATCTAAAATTATGTATGGGGAATTCAACTACGGTTTTGCTAACATGAATAGAGGGCGCCACCTACGGCACATCGAACTCTTTTAAATTAACAAAACTTTTTTCCGTTTTGGAGCATCAACCTGACTATTAAAAACATCGTCTCCTCAATAGGTGTTACGAAAAAAAGGTCTTTGTTTAAGTCCCTAGAGGTGACCGTTTTCGAGATAACCTTTATTAAAATATCCAAGGCAGCCCAATTACTTGTAAAATGTGATCAAAAGAATTACCGTTTTTTTTGGCACGAATTAATGTTAGGTAGATCAAAAAACGTGTTTCAAATTTATCTAATTTTTAAAATAAATTGAAATTTGAGAATACTTCATAAATGGTATTTAAAACTATGAGCCTAAGCCTAATATTCATTCGTGCGGAAATACAGATAATTCTTTCGATCGAAATTTCCAGTTCAGTCGCATTGGAAATTTCAATGAAAATTATCTCGAAAACATTTACCTCTAGAGACTCAAACCAATCATACGTTTTTCATGTAAAACATATTGAGAATTTTTTTGATACATTGATGCAGCAAACCGGAAAAAAGTTTTGACAATTTAAATCCGTTCAATGTTTCTTGGGTGGCGCCCTCTATTCATGATAGCAAAACTATGGTTGAATTTGGATTTTTCACCTTAAAAAACCCCCCGATACGTAATTTTATATCGTTGTGCCATTTTATTGCGAAAGAATTGAGAAAAAACGAAAATAAAAGAAAACATTTTGACACCCCGTATCTTGAAAATTAAGCATTGTAAGGCTTCATGTTCCTATCTCAACGTTCATAGAAATGTGGAGTCTATCACCTGTCAAGCGCTGTCGGTCGATTATACGGACCCTGTATGAGCTTTTTTTATTTGAATTTGAGTCATAAATATGCCCTTGAAATTACGGTCTATCAATAATGAACACTCTGTATACGCATTTGTCATTATTTATACGACGGACGCACACTTGACGGGATCGAAATTTCCAGATCATTCCTCGACGTTCAAACATCTAACACCTAAGCGGTATTTTTGACAGCAACGTCATACATGACCACAATAACAAACAAATCACTAACACTACACACCCTTCGTAGTTTTCTCACATTTTTTCAAATTTTCTAATGTTCTGAATGATTTTCCTTAGATTTCTTCCCGTAAGAACCTTCTACGAAGTAATAGCCAACGTATAAAAAAAAGATGGATAAAATTGGTAAAGCCGTTCTCACGTGATGCCGTGACCAAGGGAAAAAGGGACTCATTTTTATATATAGAGATATGTCTGATGAACAGCCTTCGACTACAACAACAGAGATCGGTCGTTCAAAGAGCTATTCAGCCACTAGCGCAGGCCAGGTGGTAGTCCATGAGCAACAAGCTTGACCAGAAGTCTCTGTCGAAGGCTTTCGATATGTCACGTGCAACAACACGGGACTCGCCATGATTTTCTATTGCTCTGTTCCACAAGTGAGTGACGTAGGTAGGTGGTCACTCAGACCTATGCTTACGGAAGCCATACTGGCGATCATTTATGATGCTATTTTTGTCTAGGTATTTCAGGCTGTGTGTTAATTACAGCTTCCATAACCTCAGAAATGATGCTGAGAAGAGTCAGAAATCTATAGTCGATGGGATCGGTTTTTTGCCTTTCTTAGTAATGGTTTGTACGCAGCCAATCTTCCATGCAGCGTGAAACATGCCTCGCTGATATGATAGTTTGAAGAGCTTGCAAAGAATAGATGCAAGCTCAGCAGCACAGCGTTTAAGGACAATGGCTCGAATTTGTTCAGGACCAGTAGCTCTATTTTCAGTTTCTGGAGGACGCTTTTTACATCTCGATGTTGAAATTCGGCCTTTGCCATTCTCGAGTTCACGTTTATGATGGTGGTCGGAGTGCTTCTTTGGAAGTTTACAGTAGAATTGGCTGCGAAACGCCTCCCTAGGATGTCTGCTTTTTCTTTAGGAGTAGACATATGCGTAGTTAGGTGGGGGCTTGGGGGGGCCCCCTAAGGATGAAATTAGCCCCCCCAAAAATCCAAATAATATTCAGTCTGTTAAGTTAATTGTATCTAGGGCAGAGACTTGAACCATCCCAGAACTAGGGACTTGAACCCCCTAGGTTCAAGGACTTAACTACGCCTATGGGAGTAGAACCGATAGACTTCACCTCTGTGGTCAAAGGGTGGTATTGACGAATAGGAAAAGTTCTGACTAACAGCCTTAGCTATAGACCAGAATTTTCTCTACGAACTAGGACATGAGAGGAGCTTGTTCTTAATTTTTTGGTTGTGTTCATCCTTGTTGCTGTCATCCATGCGTCATCAGTGATGTCTGGCGCAGTGGCGTTGATTAAACTGCGGCGATTCTCAGCATTTGGAATTTTCCTCCATTCTTTGTAATTAATGTTGGTTTTTAGAGGTGACTGCATCTCTACAACAGTGATTAAACCGTTGCATGTTTGACGACATGTGGAATGTAGGCTTCCATGCCGGATATTAATACCTCTGTTATTTCTTGGACGCAAGCTCTCGTGACTTGAAGCAGACGTCGTTCTAGCGAAAGGACTGGTAGTCTCTTAGCTTGTAACACTTTGCTGACCCATAATGCTAGACCCGGCAAGGCTTTGTATGGTGGATATCTGAAGAATGTATCCTGCATAGCGTTGAAATGGTGTTATAGTCTGACGATCTTAGTGGAGCGGTTACTTTCACTATGCAAATTGTTGGAGTAGCTGTGAGATATAGGTCCAGCAGTCTAGCAAAATCTCCGTGGCGGCTCTGGATCCTGGTTCTTTAACTATCTGCTCCAAGCCGCAGCTAATAGCGAAGGCTTCAGCTTCATGTCCCCCGTCCGTCCGTTTTATTTGAGTGTTTGAGCCATTATGAGTTGTGAACGTTGAAGTCACCCAGAAGGACTATCTCTGAATTAGGGTGACCTGATTGCAGCGCGTCCACAGTGGCTGGTAACTTCTCGAAGAGCTCTTTGCAGTTGTTACTACTTGGTGGCCTATAGGGAACGTGGAAACTTCTGGAGTATGCTCCGCGTCGTATAGGGCCGATCATACCAATGCCAGTAATCGTAATAGTGTATATTTGGAAATAGAGTTTATTACGTTAAATTAGCATGGATTCTATCGTGTGCCAATTAATTTTTTCCTAACCGTTCTGATCCTTGAGGGTTGCAAAGTCAGGTAAACGATAATTATTTTGTAGATCTGGGTTTAGAAGGACAAGAAATTTGGCAATGCATAGATGAGGCTATTTTCTTTTCGAGCAGTATTATCATGTGCTTATCTGTCCTAGCTCTTTTCATTAAGGTATGTATATTATACGACATTTTTAAAGATCTCCGTTTTCTAGGCATGTATTTATTTATAAACAGAACTAAAGTAAAAGTGATTCTAGATTAGAAATTAGATGAATAAAATAAATCGTTTTAAATACCATAAAAACCTTGGAAATCTTGACTGCAAAATTATATTAATTAGTAGCATGCGACATTTGAATTAGTAAACATACAGAAGAATAGTTTACCAATAAGTCAAAACTTCCATTAAAGATTATAGTACTAGTAGTAGCAGTGATGGGTAGGCAAAGCAGGCAATTAGGCCACTTTTGTCTTTTTTGCCGAAAACTCCTTTTTGTCAAACCTACCAGTTTTCCTGATCAATGTAAGTACGTCCCACCCATTTTACTTCCCATACCGATAGATGGCTGGATTAACTGATCTTCTTTTTTTGGGTGGGGGTAAAATTGGGGTTGTGGTGGTGGTGGTGGTGGTATAGTGGAGGGGGGGGGGTTGGGTCTGTGAAACTGAAAAATGTTTGTATTCATAATAAACTATCCATTGACCTGTAGAGGAAAAACCTAGCTGCATAATACACTTTTTTGGTTACTGACATATTATGTCATTGAAAAGAGAAAAAATCCCTACAATGAGCCTAATGAAAGGGTATCTTTATATACCTTCGATGTTCGCGCCGCGAGACTGAAAAGCGCACGTACTTCTTCTTCAGTTTGGACCATTCAGGATTGTCTAGGACTTTTACCATGATGTGGAAACAAACATCCTGTATCTTTACCTATTTGCATGGGATAGACAAATCGACGAGGTGCAGGGTGAATACGATCAGGGACCGCATTCACCGTACACTAAAATTATGTCCACCCGTCCATTATAGTTATAATGGTTGCACCATTTTAGTTGTTTTTAAAGTCCGGTGTAGCACGTCAACAAATCGAGTGACGACAAACGCGGGCTACTACGAACATCTATCTAAACTACGGTTTTGGTGTCTGTTTTGATATAATCGCTCAGGGACAGAATTAGAAACTAGGATTTCATTATCGGGCAATATCTTGATATCTCTAAACATTTCGTTTATATGTTACTAGGAAAAAGACTCCCTCTGACAATTGTCATATGGCCTTGAAGAAAAGTCCCAACTTAGAAAACACCCTGTGTATAAAACAGACAGTAAATACATACATAGTGGGGATAAACGCCGATGTACGCTGTAAAAATAATTCCATATTTTGTGAATATACAGATATGTCCAGCTGAATTCATAAAGCTAAATGATTATGATGTTGATGTGATTGTTCGTTTTTGGAATACGAATTGAAATTTTCTATCTGTACGTAATGATAAAAGAGTGTGTTTCGTGTATTCTTGCTGTATATTTTTATCTCATATACCGACTATTCTCTTGTTTGTCTTATACAGGGTGCCCATTATATGGGATGTAGTAATATCTCAATGATTGTATAAAACTTTCGTATATAAGAGTTCTTTAATATTGTATTTCCCATAATACGACAGCATCGAGTTGTTTTTATTTCATGAAACAAATGAAACAGTTTCTTATATTTCGGTACGGATATGTTATGTCACTGAAAAGAGAAAAACATATCTATCAGATGATCCTAATTAAAGGGTAAAGGGTAAATAGTAATTTAAAGAAATCAAGTTTTTCGTTACTCATTTGTTTTCTGAAACTGAATACTTTCATAATAAAAATACGATATTAAACAACTTTTATATAATAATAATAATAATAATAATAAGTTTATTGCCTGTAGGACATGGTGGTACATGCATTAGACATTGTCATATCATATGTATACTTACAAACTAATAAAATCGGAGATTGCGTAAAAACATTTTTCCTGGAGAAAATCTTTCAAGCGCATTTTAAAGCAGTTAACTGATTGAATGGTTTTAATACTCTCGGGGAGCAAGTTGAAGATTTTGGGTCCCAGTATATTAGGGGATTTACAACTCAGTTTATACTTAGCGTAGGATACATGCAGATGGCTACTTTGCCTTGTGCTAATACAATGGACTTGTTTATTTTGAACAAATTTATGGTGGTTCGAGTAGGTGTAAAGGGCCATCTCAAAAATAAATAATGAAGGCAAAGTCAGTATCCCATATTTTTTGAAGATACTTTTGCAGCTGTGTAGACTGGTCACTCCTGCCATACATCTTAAAACTCTTTTTTGACTTAAAAATACTTGTTTGGCATACGACGAACAACACCAAAAACAAAGTCCATATCTCAATCTAGATTCGACTTGCGCATAATATAATGCAATTAGTTGATTTTCTGTAAGCACTGTTCTCAGATTTTTCATTACAAATGACTGTGAGTTTAATTTAGAGATGACTGAGTCACAGTGTGTTCTGAAATTAAGGTCATCATCAAAATATATTCCTAAAAATTTTATCCCTTTTTCTGGCTCTAATACTGTATCTTTGATCTTGAGATTTATCGGGTCAAGTTTTTTTTGAGTATTATGAAATCTTAACACTGCGGTCTTGTCAGAGTTGAGATATAGATGATGTTTTGAAAACCATTCGTCGAGGACTTTTAATAAATTATTGCATTTACTGACTAGAGTTCTATCACAGGCATCGGATAACACTACAGATGTATCATCAGCAGATAAAGTAAACTTCACACCGTTAAAACACTTATCAATATCATTAATATATATACTAAATAAAATTGGTCCTAAAATAGATCCTTGTGGCACGCCTAAATTTACAAAGGTTGTAGGAGATTTGACTTGCCTAATGGTGTCACCCTGTTTCTGTGCCATAGATACATACTGTAATCTGTTTCTCAAAAACGATTCCAACCAGCAATGAGCAGATTCACGTACTCCGATTTGAAGGAGTTTGTCGAGCAGAATATCGTGATCAACGCAGTCGAAGGCTCTGCTAAGGTCGCAAAAAATGCCAACTGGGCATTCACCTGCCTCGATATTGTCAATTATGGTTTCAAAAATAGATTGAATGGCTGTAATAGTTGATTTTCCCCTTCTAAAGCCGTGCTGATCTTTAGAGAGGATACTTTTTTCATCCAAGAAAAGCGTGAGTCTATTAAGAAAACAATACTCAAAAATCTTCGAAAAGCAAGGAGGTACAGTGATCGGTCGATAATTATCCATGCATGACGGATCGCCTTTTTTATAGATTGGAGTGATTTTACCCGTCTTTAGTGTGGCTGGAAATTCTCCACAACAGAATGAGATATTAACTAAAAATACAAGTGGTTTGACAATAAATGTTAATACCTTCTTAATCAAAAAATTTGGAATATCATCAGGTCCACTAGGACGTTTGCTTTTGAGTTTTTTATTAACAAGATCCAAGAATTCTGTTTCTGTAAAGGGGTACAGCAACATCTTGTCCTCACCTAACGTTGTTTTAGGTTTAGGTAGCTCACTGCCATATTTTTGTGATGCCTTCTCAACTATGTTTATCGAAGTATCCCTAAAATACTGGTTAAAATCATCTACAACTTTTACCGAGTTTGTTGTATCATTGAGAAAGTTGTCTACTGTAAAGTGATCTTGTATTTTCTTATGATTAGTTAAATCGGAAACTACTTCCCAAGTAGCTCTCATAGGATTAGACGAGTTAAAAATTCTGTTTTGGTAATACTGTCTTTTTGTTTTTGCCACCAAATTTTTATGTTGTTTTTTTGTAGTTATGTAAATAGGCCTAGCAGCTGGATATATTTATATATATATATTTATATATATCAAACAGTTTCTTATACAACCATCATTTACTGAGAAATATATACTAAATGCCGTACATTCAGAGAAACTGTGACAATCTAGTGAAAAACTGAATACAAGAAAATCACATACAATTTATTTTACAAATTTTAGTCAGCAATAAAGATTCAAATAAACAACTACCAAATCTAGACGAAGAAAAACATTGCATTACTTTTTAAATTTACTCTAATATCAAGGTTCATAGAGACCCTTAAAACTATTACAACGAAATTTAAATACACATGTGAATGTCCATGACAACGTATTTATTTAATGCACATGTATTTTTTTTGAAGGTCTGCGTTTTCGACATCTTCAATCCACTGACTGACCTGCTTGTCTTCATTTACCTCATGATGTGGTTGTTAGGCTGTGTCGCAGTGATAACATCGGACTACGTTCACTATTGGTTCAACCTAGCTCTTGTGGTAGCTGGTTATATATTGTTGACGATATTCACGATGTGTATAACGGCCTGTTATATGGATCACAAGTACAGAGTGGAACAAGCAAAGCTAAATGTTGACACCAAAGTAGTTGTGAAAGGTGGCAAGCCAAACTGCTATCGAATACCTCTTGCAGGCGGGACTACACCTAAGTCGTCTGAATATAGATAATTTGATATGTATTATCCCCTTAATTGTATATATAGCTTCATGCGATTACGTTGTTTTTGTGTCACTAGACGAAACAGAATATGTAGATTGGGTGAAGGGGCTTGTAAGCCGGGAGACTATCGGTGAAACCGGAAGAGGTGGCAACCCAAGCAGGTATGAAAAATATCACCACTCAAATTGGAAGACAAACTTTAACTAACCCCTGTGGCTTTAATCAAAGTACAAGATTTGACAAAATGTGAAACTGTTTGACAGTTGTGGCAGAAACAGCTTTTATTTTTTGTTAACTAACTTCCCAAGTCGGTGATTCTGAAATTTTCTGAAAGAAGTGAGTTTAGTTGATATCTTTTGTTTTTGACTTGCCTCATTATTCAGTCATGAGACAGACAGCATCCTGATATTACGAATGTATTACTGGCGCTCATTTTGGATCTGTTAACAATGGTAATGCAACAACACCATGCATTATTTCCAGGTTCAGCTGACAAACAGTGTCATTTATTCCAATTTAATTTTTGTCAAATTTCGACATTAATAAGGCCTTAGGTATAGGTGATACGCCAGTAAAGAGTTTATTTTCTGAAATTCCTCATGTTCTACAATGCCTAAAGCGCATTTTTGTGTTTAAATTAACTTTCTTTTGGTAGGCGAATTTAAACGGGTTTTACAATTGTTTAATTAAAAGAACCCACCTTTATCGGCTTTTCAGATTTTCTATAAAAAATATGTTCACCATATATTTTGTTCATAACAAAGTTATGACGTGCAACGTAAATGTGGTAAATCTGGCAACATTGCTCTTAGCATTTTTGAATGCTGCATGTTCAAAAAACCCAAGTATTGAATTTTATCGTTCCAGCTTTGGCAATTTTGGAGATATTTCAGCGTTCCCCCAGTACTTTTTACTAGTTAGGTAGAATCCTCGTATGTTTTAGGGTAAATGCAGAGTTTTGGTCTACGATTGCACGGGTCATGCTCAGGGCACAACAACGTCTGTCCTTTTGCACTTACCTTATCTGTATACATTCGATGATAATTACCGTACTGTTATCAGTTCGTCGATGACTGTCAGAGTGGTCCATAGGATCCTTGCTCTTGGGTGGTCTGGTTACCTAGATACCACATAAAGCAAGGAATAAAGAAGAAAGGGAGAAATAAAACGGGGAAGAAAGGAGGAGAGCAAATATGACGAAGTGGGTCGGTCGGATAGTATAGTTTGACCCTTTTGATTAAGATTCTGAGTATTTGGGTTTATCTGGAAAGTTAATTTGAGGTTCGCTATTTTAAAGACAAGAATTAGTTGTTTCCAAAATTGCACGAGTAATTGCAATTCGGACCACGGCTTTGTATGCTTGTGAACTTGCTCGACCATGTAGTCCACTAAGAAGCGCAGCAGGGGGTTGCTGTGCAATTCCGCTTGGATGTAACGTCATTACCTGTACTACTCCAGACTGGGAGTGTCTCTTGACAGACATTGCTTTGGTATCTCTTTCGCATTTCTTCAAAACGATGCTGTCACCTTAGATGCAAAGGAAACTCCTTTATTCCGTGTCGTTTGTGAGTCAGCTACATCAGAGACGGCTATATGCTCTGTGTGTTCAGGTCTAACTTTTTCTCTTTCCAGATCTCCTCATGTTAGTCTTAATTACATATAAGTTTGTTTTTTTTAATCTTTCTAGGTTTTCTCTATTTTGACTTGCCATAAATGCATTCATTTGTATAAAACGGTCAAATAAAATATACTAAAATATAAAAAAAAAAATATAAAATATGTAAGCTGTAACTTGATACCAAGACTCTTCACTTCTGAGAATTTCGGTCATTAGTCCTTAGGGGGCAATTTTGTTCCAAGACGCTGTTCAAGCTGTTGTCGTTTATCACTCCATCTTCCACATCCGAAGAAGGTGTGTCTCGGATCTTGCTCAGGGCAGTAGTCACACTGAGGTGAAGACCTTACTCCTATTTTGAATAGCTATTAAATAGCCATGACCTATGAGGAATTGGGCAAGATAATAATTAACCTTCCCATGCTTCCTGTTTCACCACAGATCGATCTTAGAAATAAGGATGTGACTCCATCTAGCGACATGCGCATGTTCTTCCCGTCGTTCCAGTACATAAAGTTCTCAATAGAGTCCTGCTCAAATTGCCAATCATCCAGCGCAGCATTCACCGCTGGCTGGGTTGTATCAAAATTGAACCGCGCCAGATTCTTGCACAGTCTGCACAAACCGAAAGGTGTACCCGTCCCCGAGAGTCACAGAAGACCAACAAGACACGAAGCAGAGACATTCGTCAATAAGACAATGCGTCACATTACAGCCTGCTGCGACGCGTCCATGCCTAAACAAAAGAGGTTGCCACAAAGGATCCCCAGCGTACTGGTGGACGACCGAAATCGACAACTTACTCAAAACTGCCTTGAAACTCAGAAGGATTGCTCAGCGAGCAAGAGGAAGAACTGGAACCAGTGAGGCAAGAGAACGATATAGGTTGGACAGGAAACAGAAAGAATCCGCCCGAGCAAAAGACGCTGCTGGCGGACAATGTGTAAGGAGGTAGATGAAGATATGTGGGGTCTGGTATATAAGATCGTAACGCAATGCTTAGAAAAGCAAGGGCCACTTGCCCCACTTGATCCGCAATCGATGGATGAAATCGTGGCGGCCTCGTTTCCGCAACACCAAACTGTTTCAAGACGCACATTGAAGGTGGACGTTGAGATCCCTCTTTTCAATATAGAGGAGTTGGAAACAGCAACAGCTTCCTTGAAATGCCATAAAGCCCCCGGCCCGGACGAAATCTCTGTTGAACTGGTTAAATAGATAGCAAATGAATGCCCGTCCATACTCCTTAATACAACACGTGTTTGCTAAGTGCCGTCTTCCCAGAGAATTGGAAGATCCAAAGATTGGTCTTGTTAGATAAGGGAAAAGGCCCACATACTACTCCCTCATCTTTTAGGCCTCCCTGTATGTTGGATGACGTTGGTAAACTATACGACAGGCTGCCCAGGATTCGTCTTCGGACAGCAGTGGCGCAGGCCGATGACCTCTCTGAGAGACAATATGGCTTTAGACTTGGACATTCAACGATAGATGCTATCCAAGAAGTCTTGGATTACACAAGCTTAACGTGGATAGGTAGTCACAGGTCACGAAACTCCTGTGTACTTGTCAAACTAGACGTAAAAAACGCCTTTAATCCGGCAAGGTGGGAGGACATTCTTGCGGCTCTTGAACACTTTCCTCTGCCTGCGTATCTCCTCAGGGTGATAAACGATTATCTCCACAACAGAGATTTTTTTTACCAAACAACGGCAGGCATTCGTAGAACAAATGTTACTGCTGGTGTCGCACAGGGCTCAGTACTCGGTCCCGATTTATGGAACATCATGTATGATGGGATACTGAGAATGGACCTTCCCGAATGAGCAAGACTCATCGGATACGCGGACGATATTGTTGCCGTTATATTGGCAAAAGATCCCGACGAGGCACTGGGACTGGCTTAAATCTAATAGTCTCGAACTAGCAATCAACAAAACAGAACGTGTAGTGCTGACGAGGCAGAGAAGGTTTCCTAAACCACTGCGAGTTGTCCTAAATGGAACACTAGTCGTAGTCAAGGACGAAGTACCTTGGGGAGCAAAGCGAAACTGACGCATTACAAGCATCTATGCTCTGCGGCGGATAAAGCAGCCAAACTAGCTGCCTCTCTATCCGAACATTGCTAGACCCAGGTCAAGTAAGAGGCGAACTCTTATGAGCGTTGCACACTCCATAATGCTTTATGGAGCTGAAGTGTGGGCAGACGCGCTTCAGATGCAGAAGTACCGAAAACGCTCAGCTTCGGTACAGAGAACAACTGCACTGGGAGTGGCATGCGCTTATCGCACCGTCTCGGAGGATTTGATACTAGTAATCGCAGGCATCCCCCCAATAGATCTTTTGGCTAAGGAGAGACAGTTCCTGTCCACTAGTAGAAAAAGAGGTGACGTTATCAACAGCACAGAGGCTAGAAAGATAACTGTCTGTAAATGGCAAGAGCGATGGGAAGAACATGCGAATGTCACTAGATGGACTCAGATCCTTATTTCTAAGATCGATCTGTGGTACAGCAGGGAGCATGGGGAGGTTAATTATTATCTTATCCAATTCCTCACAGGTCATGAGCTATTTAATAGCTACATATTCAAAATAGGAGTGAGATCTTCACCTCAGTGCGACCACTGCCCTGAGCAAGATGATTCGAGACACACCTTCTTCTGATGTGGAAGATGGTGTGCTGAACGACAACAGCTTGAACAGCGGCTTGGAACAAAACTGTCCCCCGAGGGACTTTTGGGCGAAATTCTCAGAAGTGAAGAGCCTTGGTATCAAGTTGCAGCTTACATTGAGGAGATTTTGAAAGAGAAAAAGTTGGACCAGAACACACAGAGCGTCTAGATAACTGTTTTTGTAACTTTTCGCCAAATCATACATTTACTAAGGGTAATTCCAAAGTCGTGTTACTATCTGTAGGTTTATAGTATCGGCCTTATTGGACATCAGTGTCTAATGAAAAACTTCCTGTTTGTATAATAGCAAACATTTCGGGCAAGTTAACAGGTGTTCCACTGTAGGTTGATCCGTGTTGAACTGAACTGAAAGGAAAAATTAGCGTTGTAACACTACTCTTTTTCATTTGCGGACTACTATTGACGCTAATGGGTAGATTCTTATATTAAATGGATGTGCTAAGAAACGCTACGGTTGTAAGGTTTGGTTTTTAAACATGATAGATCTACTTCGTTCTAACCGATATATGGGCTTGCTTTTTTCATTAAAGGTTGAATAAACTTCCAGTGTATACTTTTATACATTTATCTTAAATAAAATCATTGCAAATGCTATTTACAGTTAATGGAGTGCTATATTCCTAATTTACATTGAATATTCTACATAATAAATAGGGAGGTCGACACGTCTTTACTATTACGTAGAGGTTGCATCCATAATTATGTGCAAACAAATAATAATGCATGTGAAGGTTCTGACGACCTTCAAAAACTAAAATGATCATGAAATCATGCCAATTTCGCTTTATGTAGCTAAAAGTCTGTACTTAACAGAAGGCTCGAGATGCTGTCCGTGTCAAATTTAAAGAGAGGTACCTAAGAGTGCGGAGTGCGTGCTTCAACAAATTCGAATAGGTTAGAAGGAGTAAACAAAGTTTTTGTTTGTGCCCATAATCGTAACACGGCAGGTGGCACACTGACCTGCTGAATCACTAATAAACCTATACCCTTTGTATGAATATCAGGTAAATAATCATAAAAATAACAGCACTCATGTAGAGGCATAATATAAATAGCTACATTGTTTTGGTTGATCGTTTCGGGTTAATTGTTATAGTTCTGAATGAATTTTGGGTCCTAATAGTGCGTAAGTGTTAAAAGACTTTTAAACAATTCCATAAAATTTAAATCCCGCACCCGAAAAAATAGCACCGTGTTTGTGAACACAGTAAATAATAACAACGGGATCTTGGGCGCACTCACATGCCTGTTAGAGCATGGGCGTTGCTTTTTCTAACCTATTCGAATTCGTTGGCATGCTTAACTACTGCAGCATGCACTCCAGGAAAGCGGTAATCACAAGATGAAGGTTGATGAGACACAGGTTCTGGCTACGACCTTCTCTTATTGCGCCAGAATGTACAGGGAGTCCATTGAGATTTATAAACATAGAAACAACTTCAACAACAAAGAAGAAGCATACAAGCTCAACAGAATATGGATACCCGCCTTAAGGGTCTAGGGTATAGCGCGCGAAATTGAGAATCCAAGAAAAGACTATTCCCGTGTTAGCGAGAAGGCGTGACCGCCTGTTTCCTATCTCCTTGTGTGTATCTAAGGTGAGGGGAGATAAGTCCAAAAATCCAAAGGTAAGGTCAAAAGGTCCAAAGGTAAGGTCTAAAGGTCACTATAAAAATGAATTTCGCATTTCCCAGCTCCTAACATTACCTTTAAACTTACAGTAATGATTCAAAAAGCAAATTGAAGAAGAAAGCTTGCGCTTTTGCAACTATTTAGCCTTTTTTGATATCGTGTTTGGTTGTTAAATTACAGAAATTTATAGAATGTATGATTTTGCACTGCGAGTTTTTTTGCACATTAAAAAACTTTTTTGAGAAAATCGAAAATAGTTGTCATTCATTAAGGTCTTAACTATCGCCTTCTGATATATTAAATATATAGTTTGAAAATAAAGTGAGTTGTGCGGGAAAATGTGAGTCCGTATTTTACATGGCAAATACATACGTATAAAGGTGTCTACCCAGGCCCCTTAAGAGACGCAAATATTCTGGGATGCGCAGGAGCTCCACAGGCACCGGCGCCGGCGGTGCACAGCGTAGCCGCCCCCACAATGATACATATACAGGGTGAGTTTTTAGTACCGGCTCGGTCGATAACTCCACTACTATAGAAGATAGCGAAAAAAGTTGTATATAAGAGTTGTAGCCACGGGTATGCTCCTTACTCAGAAAATATTTGGATTTATACAGGGTGATCCATAACTACGTGGTGATGCAAACATGCATTTTTTTAAATGAGACACCCTATATATTATTCCACATTCAAATTCTACTAATGATTTCCGTTCTCCCAATATAAGATTTTGTTACATTATACAGGGTATTTCAAAAGTTATGACCAATTTTATATCCAAATCGCGGTCAAATGAACGTACCGTATATCAAAAACTAATAAATCAAAAATTATTTTTTTTACATGAAAAAATTAAAAATATCCTCTGGTTTTAAAATCGGCTATAAAAAAAGCCCGTGACGCATATTCGTATACAGGGTGATGTAGAATGCAAAATCCAAGTTTTCTCTTTTTTTTTAAATGTAACCCCCAATATTTTATTATCCCAAAGAATTTCTTTTAATATGCTCTTTCATCTTTGTATAGCACTTGTTGTACCTACGTCCATCAGTTTCCGAGATATTTCGATTTCTCGGTAAATTTAAAATATAGCTTCTATTTGTGTACTGAAATTTATTTGTTTTGAGAAAATACTATCTAGTTTGTTTTTTATTTAACGAACGACTAAATTATAAGGTCATGATACTATATGATGAAGTCGAAACCCCAAATCATCGAAATAATAAAGTCAAGTATGCTGAGGAAACAATTTTGTAGGCGTCATGCATAATTATCAAGCAGATTTATCAGGTGTGCTTTGAAAAATTGACAGTTTTCATAACCTGCTCGATAATTCCGTACTGTGTGAAAATCCAGCTTTAAAAATTAATTTTTCCTTTGAGAGTATTTAGGAGAATCTTTGAGAAATTGTCTACTTGCCTCTAGAATGTATCAACTATGAACAGCAACATCCAGAACGAAGGCAGTCTAAAACTAATGCGTTTGAAAGAGTGAAGAATCGTTTTATTTGGACTGTGTCGATTGATATTTCATAGCCTCCCTGATACATCTGCTTGATGATTATGCATGACGTCTATAAAATTGTTTCCTCAGCACACTTGACTTATATTATATCGTTAATTCAGTGTTTTGACTTGATTAAGTATTATTATGGCCTTATATTTGAGTTGTTTGTTAAGCAAAAACAAAATTTGATAGTATTTTCTCAAAATAAATAAATTTTGGTAAACAAATAGAAAGTATATTTAAAATTTGTAGAAAAATCGAAATATCTCAGAAACTGATGCATGCAGCCATAACAAGTGCTATACAAAGATGAAAGAGCATATTAAAAGCAATTCGCTGGTATAATAAAACGTAGGGGGTTACATTTAAAAAAAGAGAGAAAATCTAGACTTTGCATTCTACATCACCCTGTATACAAATATGCGTCACGGGTTTCTTTTATAGCGGATTTTAAAACCAGAGGATGTTTCTAAGCTTCTCATGTAAAAAAATAATGTTTGATTCATTACTTTTTGATATACAGTACGTTCATTTGACCGTGATTTGGATATAAAAATGGCCATAACTTTTGAAATACCCTGTATAATGTAACAATACCCTATATTGGAATAACGGAAATTATTAGTAGAATTTGAATTTGGAATAATATATAGTGTATCTCATTTAAAAAAATGCATGTTTGCATCACCACGTAGTTATGGATCACCCTGTATAAATCCAATGGTTAAGGATCTAGGTGTTATTTTTGATTATAAGCTAACCTTTGTGGAACACATTGATCACATAGTTTCAAGTTCATTGCGGTTATATGGACTTATAGTTAGAAATTGTAGGCACTTCAATAATATAAAAGCAATTAAAATACTATATTTTGCTTTTGTGAGAACTAAGCTTGAGTACGCTAGTATTGTGTGGGATCCCTTTTATGTCTCTCACATAGTTACCATTGAAAAAGTACAACGTAAATTTTGTAAATATTTGATTTATAAAATTGATGGGGTTTATCCTGAGAGGGGTATTAGCAGCACTGAGCTCTCAAGTCGCGTTGACCTCATAACTCTTGAGCAACGCCGAATATGTTCATCACTGGTTTTTTTGTATAAACTGTTACATAATTTAATTGATAGCCCAGAACTCCTTAGTCAGGTCAACATAAGCGTACCGGCTTTCCCAGCACGTTGTCACCTGCCTTTCCGGACCGCAAAAGCCAGAACAAATATTTTATTTAACTCACCACTTAACAATATGTTCAGACGTTTCAACAGCATTTGTAGCTACTGTGACATATTTTGTGTTTCTTTAAGTGAGGTTGTTAGGCTAGCGAGTACACTAGCAAAATAGGGGTGTGTTTTCAATTTTTGTCATCGTGTATATTTTATTTTTTTTATTATTGTGTAAACTTGTTTTTTTTTTCGAGTTATATATAATATTGTCCTGTTAATGGGTCGACTGTTGGACAATAAAGCTATTATCTATCTATCTATCTATCTATCAAATATTTTCTGAGCAAGTAGCATATCCGTGGCTACAACTTTTATGTACAACTTTTTTCCCTATCTTCTATAGTAATGGAGTTATCGACCGAGCCGGTACTAAAAACTCACCCTGTATATGTAAGTGTGGTGCAGGATAGGTAAATGTAGATTGTATTTCAACCAACTTATATACCTTTTTGCATAAATGAGGTTGGGCTGTTTACGTAGGAGACCTATACAAAGTGTTCCAAAGGAAGGTGACCCCGTCTGAAAAATAATGGGGGTTTGCTTAGTAAAAAAAAATTCGTAACGCCGTCCGTGTTCAAGATACAGGGCGTTGAAGGAAAAAATATACACATTTTTTACGATTTTGCCGAAACTATACTGGCAACATTGTAATGAAATTTCACACGAATATGTTTTGGAAGCTGGTACATACTATGAATTTGTTTTTATACCTGACTCTCATAGAGGGCGCCAGTTACACGGTTCACACCAGGTAGTCTTGAACATAACTTTTAACTTTTGGAATGTGATAACCTATTAATTTGTTACCTAAAGTTGCTGCACAAACATTAACTTTTATTGAATGTTGGTAATATGACACCCTTTTGACATGTGGATTTTCATCACACCAGTAGTGCGCATTATAGGAATTAAACATACCTTGCCGCGTAAACGTGGACTCGTCCTTAAAAAAAATACGTTCTAAAAAATTTGGATTGAGGGCTGTCCTTACTTGGCAGGAGCTCTTGGACTTGTCTGTAATGATACGGATGTAGCTGCTGTTCTTTAAGTATCCTCCATGAAGAAGCCGTATTTGTTTGTTTTGCCATATTCCTTATGCTAACTGTTGGATCTTGATCAATTAAATTAATGTAAAATAATATTTTCTTTATTGATGGTTCTTGTTGTTCTTGGCCTACCAGAATGCATTTTTTTGGTCGCACGTTCCCAGTTTCTCGACATCGTTGTTCAACAGCTCTAAATGTATTTTTACTTGGTAAGTTTCTTCTAGGAAACTTTTCTGCATAACGCGTAACGCTGCGCTATTTTCCTAAACACTCCCTTAAGGTTAATAACGTTGATGTATTTGAGTACATTTTGATTTACAATATCTAATTCTATAAATAACGGTTTCAAAAGTCTTAACTATTGTTGTCTTATTGTCATCACTATCAATAAATGTCAGTTTTCTATGGTAATCTTAGACAAAATCAAGATGTACCGATTAGAATGGAGTCTTGTGTAACGTTACTAGAAAGAAAAGTCTTTAATCTATTTTTTTTTTAACCTATCCGTTTGATCGATGATGTCTCATTTATCCGAAAATTTTTTTTTATTCACATAATGCATACTACTACTAATAACTTTAACACTTCTTTCTAGCATCGGTTATTACTCCATAATTTTCAGATCAAAATACTCCGAAAACGGTGCACAGTATCGAGTTTTACCAAGAGCACCTAAAATTTTAATTTACAAATCTAACCCCAAAAAAGTTATGTTCCTGGTATGAACCGTGTAACTAGCGCTTTCTATGAGACTTAGGTTTTAAAACAAATTCATAGGATGTAGTAGCTTCTAAAAGATATTCGTGTGAAATTTCATTACAATATTGCCAGTAGTTTCAGCAAAATCGTAAAAAATGCGTATAATTTTTTTTTTCTCGGATGGCGTCACGAATTTTTTTTACTAAGCAAACCCCAATTATTTTTCAGTTTTTCTACCTATCCTACAAACGGGGTCACCTTTTTTTTTTGGAACACCCTGTATACATTACAATACAAGCCTTAGCCCCAAAGGAGGAATCAATTAGCTGTTGAACCTGTACGTCCATTTTTCAGTTGAACGACAGTAAACATTTTCTGAATGTCAAGTTGTGCTCATAGCACTTGAATACATCCACTGTACTTCCAAAGTATCCACTCAGTATGGATACCAGAACATGTGTGACATGAAGTACACGATGTAGCTGATCTTTTAGCTAAAGAAGTAGCTAGCATTTTCTACATGAGACCAGAGCCGGCAACTGGAGACATAATGAACCACGTAACCTCTATAGTAATGGAGCGAAAATACACTAAGACTGACAGCCCCATATATTATACTAACATACATGCCGTATTTAAATGAGGATGCTTAGGAAAAATCTGAAATCCATAATGCGATGGGACTGACACTGGTCGTTACAGATTACGCCACCATATGAGCAAGCTGGGATCGGCAGATGTCGAGTGCAGTCTGTGCTTGGGGGAGGATGAAACGGCGACACAGATGCAGATACAATGGGTTGGGTTAGATATAAGTGGATGACGTTTTAGAAGTCACTTTTGCAATTTTTAAATTCCTAGGCACTCCCAAAGGAACCGTCGCCGGCGATAGCGAATCTTCACTCCAACTACGGCAGGTGTAATATCAATATCATCAATATGAAGTTTGCTAAAACACCGTAAGTCTGCTATGATCACTAGCTTTCAGTTTATTGCTTAACGAAAGAATAATACCTTCCATACCATTCCCCTTCAGCAGATTATTACAGGATTCGAGGATTACAGGTCAGAATAACTGTGGGGACGCGAAGACTACTTCCTGATATGTAAATTGTATTGTATGTAACTTGTTTAAAATACAATAGGGTACTTGCAGAAAAAAATATTATGTCGTTTACGCGTTCCTTAGAGCCTAGTAAACATGACCAAACCACTTGTTTGGTTTTTTGGAATCGGCTGTGAGAGATATTCCAAAAATTATTTCAAATGCTGGAAAATGCCGTGCAACCAACCTCTGACGTCAGTGATATCCTATAGTGATGTGATGTAAAGTATTGATATTCGATATCGATAGCCAGTGCTAACCTAACATTTTGACATTGATCATTATAACCACAAAACACAATGGGTGCATTCAGCAGACTCAACAGTTGCGGAGCAGCTACCAAATTTTCTGCTGAACGCGTGCGTTACCTAGCAGCTACCGCTCCAGCGGTCGCCATTTTTTGTAGCGATAGAAAAGGACGCTAACTTGGAGCGGTGCAGAATAAGCTACTTTTGACCTTTTGAAGTGTCATATGTTATGACACTTGTGTTATAGGTTATGTTGTCATATTTAAAAGAAAAAGTCCACACTTTGATACAATTTGACATATCTTTTTATTTTTAATAGCCTCAAATGTGACCACTCATTTGACATTTCACTGACAACTGAAAGTCGACACAAACTATTTATCGTGATATCTCAGAGTGCACAAGTAATGCTTTTCAGCAGAACGCCAACTCATGCCCTGGACACTCTTTTAGTTCCTACCGCAGTCACGGGTAGCGCCACAAAACAGGTACGGTTAGGTAGCGCTGTAGCTAGTTTGTGAGACACCAGTGAATAACACTTAAGACTTGACAGCCTAAGTCACTTTATAACCTTATAAGTCAGTTTTAAGTAACGTATCTGCGCTTTTCCTTAATAGTATCGAATTATAATGGTATCACGGTGCTGCGTTAAAAACTGCTGCTAAGAACAAAAAAGTGCATAGGTTCCCTAAGGATCCTAAGGTGAGTACAGCAAATATTTAATTTATCATATTGCAATATCCATAATGTAAGCAATGTCCTATGGTTTGAGCTTGAGTATGTGAAAACTGTAATAAAAATCATCTTTCTAATTCTTACTATTGATGTTAGCTGTGCAAAATGTGGGTGAAAGCTACGGGCCGTGTGGATCTACAAGAGAAGAGCGTTACCAGTTTGAGGAACAACTTTGTAATATGTGATGCCCATTTCGATGGTGATTCCAAATTTGAAGCCTTCCGCAACAGAACAAACCTAAAATTGTGTATTACTTTATGACTGGTATCATTGCTGGTACGTATGTATGTGGCAAAATAATTGTAAAATAAAATACTGCAAACACTTCAGAGGTTTTTTTTCATGAAAACAATAAAAAAATTGGAATAGCAGCCCTGCAAGTGATTGGTCTGAAATTTAAATTTCCCGCTAACGTAGCTGTCAAAACGATCTGCGACAGTGGCGACATTTGTGACTGCGGTAAGAACTAATAGTGAATAGATGTTGTACTGAGTGTCCCATCTTCTTAACCCAACCTATTCTGATAATCTGTGCGCCAACTGTTGAGATGTAGCGGCTACAAAAGTAGCGGCTCCAGATCTTTCTGCTGGATGCAACCAGTCACACACAAAAGTACAAAAGTCAAAAGAATAAAAGTTAGGCTAGATTACTAATTCACTTTGTAGGGATGGGCTTGAGTTAGACTCTATCTTTGGATACATTCATAATGGGATGCGCCGAAATAAAATGATGGCTTCGAATAGTTGCGAATCTCGGTCACAAACAAGATGAACTGTGATACCTATCAGATATAAAAAGGTATTGCAACGAAAATGCTAGTGGGTTAATTACCTGTTTCAAATATGTTTAAGTATCAATAAATCGAGTCGCATTGTTAAAGAATTCAGATCATCTCTAGTTTGCAGTTAAATCTCACTGACCTGCGCTGTAGCAGTATCGATTGTCGATATCGATAAGATACCTGTGACGTGAGCCCTTGTTTTAAGTCATTTGGAAAAATTTGAATATATCCTTATTTTATTTTGTAAATATCTTTTTTTGGCCGTCAGTAAAATCATGTTTTTTGTTTTCTACTGCTTCTTGATACGGTTTTCTTTACGCTATGTATACTCCCGAGACGATTTCACGACTTCTGCAAGTACCCTATTGACTATTACCTTTTCTATCCACTTAGTATGCCATCAATGACAACCCAAAGTAGTCTCTTAATAAATTTGCTGCATGTTCTTCAAGGAGTTAGGTATCAAAAATAATTTTATCAATTTTGTAAGTGACACATAAAACCTGTTTTCCTATTCACAATATTCAAAAAAAATGACATGAAGACGTCCACCTATTTCCTGCAGGAGACAGTATCAACTTTTCGGCTATAAGTGATATCTATATATTTAATTTAGTCACCTCTTTCGCGGCTTAGCAGTATGGACAAGATCTGCAAATTTACATTAATGACAGGATATATACGATAGGAATATCTTGTAAAGAAGCGTCGACGTCCTGGGCTAATATCTCTACAATATACACAAATAGATCTAAAAACACTGTAACTATAAACACAAATATTTAGGAACTAATTAACATATTACCAGAATACATACATACATTCATTTGAAAACGTCCCACCACGAATTTATCGAAAATCATTGATTAAAAAGAAAATGCCGAGAAACGCCAAAAGATTTGTCTAAGGGGACAACTTTGTAGTCATGAACTACTTTACCCCCTTGCCTTCTGCCACCCAGGGTCATGCTTCTAAAAAATGTTAAATAACAAGGGGTATCGAGTAATAGCTTGATAGCTTGTTTCAAAGTTTTATCGAAGTCCTTTACCTTGGCGTTTGATTTTTAAAAATCGTCGATTCGTTTTCGAGGAAATTGGAAACATCTTTATGTACTTTATATGACTCTGGCCAGACTACACTGTCTGGTAATAATCATTGGATTTCTGGCGCATATATTAGCCACAAGAATGCAGAAGGCGCAGTCATCTTTGGGTCGTCTACTTAGGGTGCACGATTCGCGGGCACAGTGACTGCTCACCTCACCGTGTCAGTAGTCACTGGGTAATGGGACACGAGCGTGATGTGCCGGAGCCTGGGCTGCACCTCTTTGTTTAAAAAATAATAATAATCGACTGGACAGTATACGAGCTGCAACAAATCGACACGAAGGGGAAGAATACCTGCTTCACTGATGTATGCATCTTTTATCTAACTGGATTTGTTGATAAGCGTAACTGCAAGTATTGGAGCAATAAAATTTCTGATACTATTATAGAAGGCCATACCCAGTACCCCTAAAAAATTAATGTATGGGCAGGCATTTTGGGAAACAAAGTGATTAGGCCATTGTTTATTAATAGAAATTTAAATGTACACACTTATTTGGATATGTTGGAAAATACCATCAATCCGCTTATCATTGAAACCATTGAAATCTAAATCGAAGAGGATGGAAACCCTATACTTCATGAGGCTGAAATCTATTTCCAGCAAGACGGCGCCCCTCATCACTATGTTCGTCCTGTTCGGCAATGGCTAGACGATGCGTTTCCAGATTATAGAATAGGGCGAAATGGGCCTATAGAATGTCCTGCTAGATCTCTTGATTTGACGCCATTAAACGTTTTTCTATGAGACCATACAATATCTATTCTAATTACTCTCCAACCGGAAAGTTTGGATGATCTTTGTCAATGGATCATGGAAAGCTGCCATAATATCCCACAACATGTTTTTGCAACTGTCCATCAGGAATTTGAACATTGCCTATATTATTGCTTGGACAATAACGGGCAACATTTTTAACTTATCGCAATAAACAGTGACATTTTTCTGTATTTTGTTTTCTATCAAACAAATTAAGATACATAAAGACTTTTTTACTTTTCTAGAAAACAATTCGACATACCTCCGAAACAACTTGTTACTTGTCATTTACAATTTTTAAGGGTTCGGTCCTGGGGGCAGAGGGTACAGGTGGTGAAGTAGGCTTTGGTTAAAAAGTTGACCCCCATGACAAATCTTTTAAGATGCCTGGGCGTTTTTTCAGGGATTTTCGATAAATCCGTGGTGGGAAGTTTTCAGTTGAAAAGGCATTTAAGATGATAACGAAAATACAACCCAAATAGAAACTAATCATTCCTGCTTCTTCTCTAACTTTATGGTGCCCTTCTAGACGAAATATTTCGTGAAAATTCATTTCGCTTAATATATCTATGAGCCAAGCCAGGTCTATTAAAATAATTTGCCTAACTTTTGGATATCTTTGAAGGATTTCCCTTAATAAGCATATTAAAAAAATCTTTAAACTATTGTACTGACATTAACTGTATCCATGAAAACAACATTTTGTATTACAATTTAGAATTCTGAACTTGCAGTTACAACAAATATGAGAAAAGTAATGTACTATTACATCTTATGAGAGCATAACGCTACAGTGAAATCAAGGTACAGGGTTAGTCGAGAGGGACGCATTAAACTCTAGGAGTATTATACACGTGAAAATAATGCAAAAAACCCATTTGTTCTTATAGCATAGTAATAAATAAACAAGCTCCACACATCAGAATTTTCTTGATTATAGCGTTTTTTAATCAATGTTCAAAAATATCGCCACATAGCTCTATATACTTTCTGCTTCGTCTATGAAGAGCGTCTGTTGCGCTCCCAATTGATTCATCTGTTTGTTCTTTTATATGGGCAGTACTCTTAATTTGTCTACATTTATTTTGTACACTTCAGTTCAATATTCGAGTGATGTGAGGTCTAAAGATTTTGTAGGCCATTTAATAGGGCACTAACGATCAATCTAACGCCCTGGAAAACGTCCAAATGTTGCTTGAATTGACGTGCAACATGTGATTCATCGGGTTGATAGTAGATCTGCATTCCAATATTTGCAGGAACATCCCCTAGGAGGCCTTGTAATTGTAAAATGTTGAACTAGTTATCTCCCTTTACGCCTCAAGGGCCATCGTCATACTCCAAAATGAAAGAGCCATTAACTGTCGACCTTAGCACACCACATGTTTACGGAAAACCTTTGTTGAAAATTGCTTTGGGCTGTCGCTAGGGGATTTAAATAAACGTTCAATTACTGTCACTGTACACTGAAACTTTATCAAGATATCAGAGTTATCAAATGTCTTTGAGTATCGTACATGACATACCTTGATTATGACAAAATTCGGATTCAAGTGGAAAATTAGATAAACATTTTTAATTAATTGAGCTTTGTGCGTTCTTCCCGACTCACCCTGTATATAAATTACAAAAAAAACTTAAAAAAATTAATTGTAATGCCCAATGTAAAGCGCGATGAATTAGAAAGGCAACCAAATGTAGGGTTTCATTATTTTGAATACGTTTGTGGTCCCAGGAGTGTAATTTGTAAGGTAGTACTACTATAAATTACTTTTCCTTGATCAACCTCAGAGTTTGAAATGAAATGTGAACTGAGAAAGTGTATTAACAATTAGTATGGAGAAGAGTCTTAGGGCGATATTATTAACTGAACGTGAAGTAAACTAGTGATTGGCACATTCTCCAACAGATAAAGTAAAAGTAAGTCCAGGGATATAAATCTTTGACTAACGAAAAAACCGCGAGACCTTAGCAGATCAAGAAACAGATAAGTGAAAAGTTATTTACTGGTAGGAACTGCTATGTACCTTACGAGATGGTTTCTGAATGAAAACGGAGTAGCTTTCCTATAAGAAGTGTCAAACGAATTGCGGTTTGTACCAATTAGAAAGGTAGTGCCAGAATTAATTTTTATTAAATTTACAACAAAATGGTTTTTGTCTATTACCGCTGTTTTTAATTTTTCATTTCGGTCTTAGTTGTCCTAATTCTTCTATATGAAGTGTTTAGTTTTTCTTCTAGCAAAAGATTAATAAATCAGTTTACGTGCCACGAAATAGATACCGATTCCAAAACAGCATAAAAGGGGGTTGTTTGAAAATATTAAAGTCTGTTCTTTTGGGATCTGTTCCCCCTTAGTTAGCGCCTGACAAAATTCACTCATACTATATAGTACAAAATTTTCATCGCCAAACGTTTCAAGAGAAAGAGCCTAAATTATCAGAAGTAAATAAAAATAATCTGCTAAAAAAAACAAACATAATGAACTAAAACAAAATGGAAATATCGGCAGTGTGTCCGGTACATATCGGCTTAGAGTTTTCATCTCTAAAAACGCCCCGCATATAGTTATCTCTTTTACTCACAAGCAATGCTGGGAAGATTCGTCTCACACTGTTTGGGCTCGATAAATGGCACGGCACCCGGAAAGTATCCAGGGATAAACATGTTTAAAACATAAATTATATGTTTTTGTAGAAATTTTGGGTAGCGACATGGCACTGTGAGACTATAAGCCGCTACTGCTTCTCATAGGTCTACTTTCACATTTCATTCAAAATGAGAAACATAAGCGCATGCTAAAAAAAATTCAGAATTTTACTTCCCACACCGATAGGTGAGGGTATTGTGATCGCGCAAATTTTCGATTTTGAGATAATACGCATTTTGGCCGTCTCATGACATCTACATACCGAAAATCCACGTCACTTATTTCCGTCGGCCTGTCAGTCGGTCTGTCTGTCTGCCTGTCCGTCTGTCGGTCTGTCGGTCTGTCGGTCTGTCGGTCTGTCGGTCTGTCGGTCTGTCGGTCTGTCGGTCTGTCGGTCTGTCGGTCTGTCGGTCTGTCGGTCTGTCGGTCTGTCGGTCTGTCGGTCTGTCGGTCTGTCGGTCTGTCGGTCTGTCGGTCTGTCGGTCTGTCGGTCTGTCGGTCTGTCGGTCTGTCGGTCTGTCGGTCTGTCGGTCTGTCGGTCTGTCGGTCTGTCGGTCTGTCGGTCTGTCGGTCTGTCGGTCTGTCGGTCTGTCGGTCTGTCGGTCTGTCGGTCTGTCGGTCTGTCGGTCTGTCGGTCTGTCGGTCTGTCGGTCTGTCGGTCTGTCGGTCTGTCGGTCTGTCGGTCTGTCGGTCTGTCGGTCTGTCGGTCTGTCGGTCTGTCGGTCTGTCGGTCTGTCGGTCTGTCGGTCTGTCGGTCTGTCGGTCTGTCGGTCTGTCGGTCTGTCGGTCTGTCGGTCTGTCGGTCTGTCGGTCTGTCGGTCTGTCGGTCTGTCGGTCTGTCGGTCTGTCGGTCTGTCGGTCTGTCGGTCTGTCGGTCTGTCGGTCTGTCGGTCTGTCGGTCTGTCGGTCTGTCGGTCTGTCGGTCTGTCGGTCTGTCGGTCTGTCGGTCTGTCGGTCTGTCGGTCTGTCGGTCTGTCGGTCTGTCGGTCTGTCGGTCTGTCGGTCTGTCGGTCTGTCGGTCTGTCGGTCTGTCGGTCTGTCGGTCTGTCGGTCTGTCGGTCTGTCGGTCTGTCGGTCTGTCGGTCTGTCGGTCTGTCGGTCTGTCGGTCTGTCGGTCTGTCGGTCTGTCGGTCTGTCGGTCTGTCGGTCTGTCGGTCTGTCGGTCTGTCGGTCTGTCGGTCTGTCGGTCTGTCGGTCTGTCGGTCTGTCGGTCTGTCGGTCTGTCGGTCTGTCGGTCTGTCGGTCTGTCGGTCTGTCGGTCTGTCGGTCTGTCGGTCTGTCGGTCTGTCGGTCTGTCGGTCTGTCGGTCTGTCGGTCTGTCGGTCTGTCGGTCTGTCGGTCTGTCGGTCTGTCGGTCTGTCGGTCTGTCGGTCTGTCGGTCTGTCGGTCTGTCGGTCTGTCGGTCTGTCGGTCTGTCGGTCTGTCGGTCTGTCGGTCTGTCGGTCTGTCGGTCTGTCGGTCTGTCTGTCGGCACGTCTGTCTGGCTGTTGGCGTCTTTCTAGCCTCGTAATCTCAGTAACCGCTGTATAGATTGTGATGAAAGCTGAGAAGTGATATGCTGTGAGGTTGTAGTAGGTAATGTTCCTATAATTTTGAAAATCGGTGCATGGCGTCCGAGTAATTAGCAAAACAACAAAAAAATTAAATATTCCTAAAACTTAGTTTTCAAGCGTTTCAGGGAATTCTGATCACTTTCTACTTTTTTTTAAATTAAATCCCAAAATTTGTTTGTATTCATAATAGGCTATCCATTGACCTGTGAAAGAAAGACCTAGCGGCATGACACACTTTTTTTGGTAGAGCGGACGATGATTTGGTTGCAAGGGGGTCAGACTATAGCTTCATGCTATGAGGAAATAAAAAACTGTTATACCGTAATGTGTGGGAAGTACTGAGTCAATCAACTTGAATTCATTTTTTTAATATTTGACTTTTAGATTTTGAGTTATGCCGGCTACAGACGATCACTTTTAACTGACAGTTTTCACTGAACACTATAAACTGTTAGTGAAAACTGACCGTGTGTTCCATAAAAACTGACAGTTTTCTTAGTGTCAGTTAAAACTAATGTTATATTGTGGAAACGATAATTTTAACTGAAGTGACGGAACTGTTCAGTTAAAACTGTACGTGTGTATGTGATTTATATCAGTTCTAAGATAACGGTCTGTCAACTGCGGGCTTCTACTTGTATTTTGTTATTATTAATAATGGGGGTTGTGAGAGATAGCAGATGTAGGTAATACCCTTCACTAATTCTGAGATAGTTGTGTCAATCCTTTGGAAATATTTTAAATTCTGTTATTAGGTTAACATGAAAATAAGCAGCCCCTTTTCTTAACCATTCTTTGCACCATTCTTTGCATTTATTTTTGCTTTACTCATTATTTAAAATTAAGAAAAGACCACACATAGCTAGGGCATCTGAATCATCTGACGACTGATTCATCGTCAGTTAAAACTGAACGTATGTAGACAGAACGAAGGTCATTTTTCACTGACAGTTTATAGTGTTCAGTAAAAACTGTCAGTTGAAAGTGATCGTCTTTAGCCGGCATTATTGAAGCACAATACCATAAAAGTTTGCATTTTCATGACGAAACCATTATTTTATTCTATATGGAAAGGTATAATAGCATTTCGTCAATGACTCAACACTTATCAAAATCTCTGTTTCTTATATAATTTACGACAAACCATCTACGATTATAAGTTTTCCGAATTGACTTTATGACAGTCGTGGTAGTTGTTGATTTGCCTGATGGTGGAGAAGTCTGACAGGGCAACGATCGATTCTGGCTTGTACCTGGAGCTACTGTTTCTGGAACTACACCTCATTATGGGACATTCAACCGAGACCATTGTTGTCAATGTGGAACCTCGATGGTTGCTGCCTAAAAATGAGAAGATAACATCAATGAAAAACTGTTTGTTGAAAGCCATATGAAACCTTCCCCTACCCCGACCCTTTAGAACCTTAATTGTCCATTCAAAATTGCAAACTAGAGAACTACCCTTACCCAATAGCATGTTAGAGAATCTATCAGTGGCTATGTCTAGCATAAATTATATTTGTTTTATCAGATACATCTACTGCGGCATAGTGTATTATCTTTGTTTGAACCAACCATGAATCAACTAACAAAAAAAAA
Organism: Callosobruchus maculatus; assembly: GCA_951848785.1. NCBI lineage: Eukaryota > Metazoa > Arthropoda > Insecta > Coleoptera > Chrysomelidae > Callosobruchus > Callosobruchus maculatus. The sequence goes on along the minus strand of CATOUR010000038.1, from coordinate 1,798,042 downwards.
ATAGACTTCGGATGCTACAAAATAATTGCATACGGTTTGTTTTGCTCTCAAATAGTGTGATCAAGTTCCAGATAAATATACCGGGTTATTCTCGTTATTCGACACAAAGCATTATGGCTAAAGTATCTGATGAAGGTTGGATAGAGACCCATTCAGACTACATTTTGAAAATACTGGATTTTATACAGGAGGGTGCCCAATAAAAGCGTGAATTACCCAAGTTTTTTTTTTAAATGGAAAACCCTGTATACTATTGCATATTCAGATTCCTTGGTCAATTCTAGTGTGACTTTATGCATTACATATGGGATTTAAAACGAACCGTTTAGGTGTAGATATCAGAAAAAAACTGAATATCGCAGAGATTATAAAACGCAGAAGGCTCTGACTTTCCTGTGTGACTAATCGTGAAATGCGTCAGCTTAATTTAAACGGTCAAATTTGAATTACGTTTGTTCTTGGAAAAGTCGATCGATCAATTAAGGAAACTTCAATCAGAGATAACTTGATTTTTTCAAATGGGAATACCTACATTTCTTTGTACGATCAAATGTAAAATTTGACTGCCTTTCTAACATATACATAGATAGTGAATATCAGTATCTGGTAGTTTCTATTTAATTTCAAATTTTCAGTCAAATCGGTGTTTTTCAATCTTCCTACCTATAAGCAACCTAGCAGGCCATGAAATATAGATAAAAACGTGTTCAGGTGGGAGAAAACAATTAACTTAGCAGAAAGATAGAGACAAATATACATTAAAATGTTAATGAAATGGAATGAAAAAATTGTTTTATACTTTTTATTTTTATATTTTCATGCAACTGATCAATAGTTCAATGTACTGGTTTCCATTTTGAATGTTTTACCGATTTGCATTTTGTAAAAATTGTTCAATTTTTTTAAATGTTAATTGTGAATTTAATGTGTATTTTTTTAATGTGTAAGATTCGGTTGTTAAAGCTAATACACAAATTTTTTCAATTTATAATTTCGTCTTCACATGAGTAGCCCTGAAGAAGGCGTAAAATAAAAGCCAAAACGTCGGCTTCTTCAGTAAAAAAACCTCTGCAGTACTATACCCCAAAATCCGAAGAACCTTTTCTACTAAATAGTAAAAAAGCTGAGATAAGATTCACTTTCTACTGTACTAGGATGACTTATGGTGTTATTTATGTATATAACTACGAACTTGTTATATAAAGTTTATAATCTTCCTAGAGCACAGAATGTGGTCATTAAATATATTTCTGTTCTTCAAAGGTGTATTGTGATTAAGTAGGTCCTGAATCTAATTTGTTATAATTAAACGTTCTTTACGACTGGCTTTGCAGTTCTATCAAAGACGAGATGAGGTAATCACCCCCATAAACTTGCGACCAACTTACCTGTAGCTTTTTTAGCACTATTACCATCTACAATTATTCCTGCTCCCCCTCCACTACCTCCTGTCCTCCGATACTGTGCGGCCGCACTGTAAGGAAGAGGTTTACCTCCAATCGCACCTTTATGTCGCTCGGCTCTGTCTTTACATAGACCGTATCTTCCTAGAAACAGGCAAACGAGTATGAGCCTTTAAATATAGTTTCTTTTATATGTGATGCTAAGTATAACAAATGTCAAACTAGGCAAATTTTATTACCACAGCATAGGTAGTAGTAGTAGCAATTTATTTCGCATTTTTCCTAATACAAATAGTGATGGCATTTCAGTCCATAATTACAATAATCTAAGTAACAAAAACTTAAGTACAATATTATCACTATGATCAGAAATCTAATATTTCTTCTTAACTACACATAAACAAAACTATACTATATACTATAAGCAGTTAATTTTTATATAATTGATTTGCGTATATTTAAAATGCTTCACTGAACTAGCTTCTTTGATTTGCTGGGGCAATTTATTATATTCACTGAGTCCTTTGTACATCAGTGATTTCATTGTGCTCTTCATGTTAGTCTTATTTAAGTAAAAATTAGAATTAGTTCTCGTATTATAGGAGTGGACTTCACTATTTGTTCTTAAATGATCAGCTAGATAACTTGGTGATATAGGTACCTTTTATAATTTTGAAAATAAAAACCATAGCTGTTAAATAAAGATATTGGTTAACAGAAAGCCATTGTAATGTGTCTAACATATCGTTAATTCTTGTATATCTAGAACATTGCAGTATTATTCTCATTCCTCTGTTTTGCAATTTTTGTAAACTTCCTAGTTTATTTTTATTCATAAAATACAATAGAGATGAGCCATATTCAAAATGAGGTTTTATTACTGTATTATAAATAGTGATTCTTGCAAACATTGAAAGGTGTTTTTAAATTCTTGAGAAAACGTATAATTTTTTTGAAATTTTCTTGATAATACAATCACAGTGACTGTTAAAATTTATATTTTTATCTACCATAAATCCAAGATATTTCATTTCATCTACAATGTCCAAGACTATATTGTCGACTATAATTTTAATACTGCTTTTATGCTCTGTAGATATTACCATGGCCTTAGTTTTTTGAGTATTTAGTTTTAGTCTTTTAGTCTGTTAGATTTTAGATATCTTTCAATGAGTGCAAGATCCCCATTCATCATACTACTTTATCTAAGTTTTTGCAAACATATTTAAGGAGCAGTTTTGCGGAACCAGTTCCATATCATTCAGATATATGATAAAAAACAAAGGGCGAAGGACAGTACCCTGTGGGACTCCATAATCAACGGAAATAGTGCCTGAAAATGAAAACCAACCTTAGTCCTTTCCTGTCTATCACACAAATAGCTTGTAATCCATTTCAGTACTGTGCCACCAATACCATAGTGTTGAAGTTTATGTATTAATATTTGCCTGTCTATTGTTTCAAAGGCTCTTTTGAAATCAAGAAAGACTGCAATTATAGAGTTATTATCGTCTATGAAGTTTTTCCACTCATTTATTATAAATTGTTGGGCTGTTTCACACGAATGCCCTTTGCGAAATCCAGATTTCTTTGACATGAGTATCTTATTATTTTCAAAATACTCTGTAACCTGTTTATATACACAGATTTCCAGAATTTTTTCAAGTGGTGGCAATGTGTTAATCGGTCTAAAATCGGAAGCTTCAATAGTGTTAGATACTTTAGGAATAGGTGTCAGTGTACTAATTTTTATTGATCTGGGAATATTCCATAAATTAACGAGGTGTTAATAAAATTCAAGATTACATGGCCAATGGAGTACAAGGTATATTTCAGAATTTTTGGAGTCAAAATGTCTTCCCCGTATGTTTTATTTTCAAGGGAGAATATTATATCTTTCAGCTCATCGAATGAAATTCTGTTTTCCCATATGGAAAATTAGTATCTAACCCTACACTATCAGAATTAATGCTTTTTACTATGTCAAAGTGAGAGAAGTATTCACTGAACTAAAACTGACCGTAAACACAATGAACAGTTCATTAAATAAATGAACAAAATCAGTATCATAAACAATCAGGACAGGGCTTAATAACTGGCAACCTTTCATTTTATGAATTTTTGCATTATGTTGATGGAGTAGAGGATAATAATTTCTTCATGTTTTGCGTTCATAGTTTAATGTTGGTATTTTTACTGTTTAACTGTGTCATATATTTATGATGAGAAATTATTGTAACCATCATCGCTCCGTACAATTAATGTTAAAAAAACAACAAACAACTATACGGTTCTTCAACTATATTTACAAATTTTTTTCTGTCACTGTACGCGGATGTCGAAGGCTGGTTTACCGCACATTATTAGCTTCATAATATCCCATTTTTTTACACATTGTATATGCCTTAATTTATAATTTCAGTACTCACCCATCAAAATAAAAAAATCTCTTCTATACTGCTGCGTCAACAATGCATACAGACAAGGATTGGCGCATGAGTTGAGTGGGTAGAAGAAGACCAAAAGTATTTTGGTGTGTGTGACGGTGATAAGCGGATATCCCAAGAGGGCCGTTAGACCAAAAAAGGCTATAGGAGCCCAACAGGCGAAGTCCGTGAAGACCAAAAGGGCCATTCGCTTAGCCACTGTTAAATCGCTGCGAACGGAAGTCGTCGAACCCGTACGGCGGCCTGTTGACAAAAAGAAAAAAAAAGCAATATTCTCACAAACATCGGATTCATTCTAGATCTGTGACACCCTCTCAAACATCCAATTTATTTTTATTCATTAGTGCTGTCAAAATTCGGATAAATGTAACCTCTTGACGGAGCTCTAAGTATTCTTAAATCACTCAACTTATATTGATACAACTTACAAATCTGCTAGCACCTGGGCTAAAATGTGTGTTTCCACTGTGTCCATAATCATTTATTTAATGTTCTTCCCGATCATCGAGATAGGACCAGTGACTGCACGAGTGCAAGCAGTAACATTAATAATGAAATAAATGTCATTTAGTCATAAGGTCACAAATTACGAAGAAGACTAGCAGCGGCTGCTTTGCTGCCAAAGGATTTGGAGACTATTACCGTTTGGGGGTTATGGTAAAATGCAATGCTTCCAAGACCCAGTATTACGTGATCAAATAAAAAGTGCCCGAACGAGAACCTGGTTCTAATGAACAATCAAGCTCTGCTAAGAAGTCACTTATTCAGGCTTTTCAAAATTACGCCAATTGCAACAGATGGTAGGAAAAGATTGGATACCTATTCAAAGCCAGAAAGTGCTTCTCAACATCCAGCCTTCTCACGCTATATAATGCCGACGTAAGACGAGACCTGGAGTTTTGCTCACATATCTGGGGAGCTCCTACTACCTATACTTAATGCAGTCCAGAGAAGGGGAATTCGAATAATCGGTGATCTGGCCTAAACGCGCCACCTCCAGCTGCTTTTTCACCGGCCCGCGGTTGGTGAGCTTTCACTCTTCTTCTCTGAGCTATGCTCTTTAATTTCGCTGCTTACCAATCCTAGAGATGCACCCGCGGTACTGCTGCATCCCATCCTCAGGCGGTCGTTCTTCTTACAACAAGAACCTAGCGGTACGATCGTACCTTTATTCCTAGGGTATCCAAAGCTCCAATTGGACCGCTGGGAGATGTATTTGTTGGGCGTGCGGTTGTTGGTTTATTCAAGTCCCACATCAACAATCTTCCCCTAACATAACCTTTTCATAGTAGCCGCAGTATTCTGGTATTTAGGCTTTGCCTTCGCGATCTGCTCAGTTATAAGATTTAAAAACGATTTTAACATTTTTTTGTATGCATCATGTTTTCTTTAAATTTTGATTGCTGTGTACTAATTTATTGTCAAAATATGAACACAGTCTATTAAAGCGGCCCCCCTTCTACAACGAAAACAACTACTACAATACCACAGAGCAGAGCAGTTGATGCCGATAACACAGAAGTAAAAAAAAGCTGCTACAGTTAGATAATAAATATGGAAAAAATACTAATTATATTTTGGCCAACCCTAATTATTGGCATACATTTTGAAATATGTATATTAGTACCATGACTTCGATGGAATGTGTTTAGAAGATTCCGTAAAATCTAATTATGCAATATTAGATAATGTCCTATTAAAAAAACAATAAAAAGAAAACACAGTGTTTTTATATACCACCGCCACCGTGTAAAATTGAAAATATCTATGTCTCATGAGGTTTTACCTTAAATGCCTTTGAAAGATGGAGCAGTACGGAAATACATTTGTCACTGTTATCGAGTCCATCCATCACTTTCGAACTGCACATATCTTAACCCAAACAGACACAATATACTAGAATAACTATTGAGATACTGTTTGAGACACTCACCTTCCCTAATTGATCTGTACATACTTCCGTAGCAAACACATATCAGTCCGAAGGCGACTGCGTTGAAAGCTAAAAGTGTTGACAGATAGACAGCATCTGCTTGGTCACTATTCTCTAGAGGTAGGCATATACTTGTCTTGGAGTAGCCACTAACGCCTAGTAAGGGCAGAGAGGCCATGGTCAAAGCACATGCCCAACCTGCTCCCATTACTCGAACGGCGGTACGAAGTTTTAGACGCTGAAATATCAATTTAAGACTTTTGTGAATTATTACTAATATTTGTGTTCGCTTATGAAGTTACATTTAAGCTCGATCTTATCGAGAGTTGTTCCATATTTAACGAAAATCTTGCAGCTATCCATTTAGGAAAAGTTATAGTACATTATTTCAAGCCAATATACGTGGGATTCTGTATACTAGACATATCTAAAATAGTAATGGGTGATTTTTTTATGGTTTTCTTAAAAAGCAGTTCAACGATAAAGTATCTATGCTTTACTGTGATACACATTCGCAAATTTTGAAAACTCATACAGACGACTTATACGAATTTATGAGAAGTAATATTAGCGAGTTTGATACTTCAAATTATAAGCAAAACAATGAGTTCAACATTCCAGTCAATGACTCTATTCTGGGTAAAATGAAAGACGAATTTCCAGAAGACCCTATAATAAGTTTTTACGGAACAGGTGCGAAAGCATACTATATCAAGTCACTTAAGGGAGAAATGAAAAAAGCAAAGGGTGTTAAAGAAGCAGTAATACAGAATCAGTTATGTGGTAATGAATATAAGCATATAATAGAGAATGGTGGTCTGATTTTAAGAAAAATGAATACATTCAAAAGTAGGTTGCATGATGTATATACAGAAGTCAAAAAGAAAGTAGCTTTAGCACACAACGATGATAAAAGGTTTATAATTTCAAATACAACAAAAACTTTACCCTGGAGGCACTCCGACATTGAATTTTACCAAACAGACCCCACAACGAATGTAAAATATGCTATCGATGCTATTAATGAGATGACAATGCGCAAAGCTCCTGAAGATGGTAATTTAGATCTACTTATACAATTAATGTTAGCCAAAGTTTCTAGATATTAGATTTAGGGCCGATTTTATCAACAGGCGCATTTTAACAAAGGCTTTGACCAATCAGAGCAGCCCATTAAAGAACATGCATCTGTCAATGTTCTCTGAAAATTATTGATTTCTCTTGAAGTTTACTTCAAAAATCGCATGTTTTATATACAGTCGAGCATTATGAACCATCTAGTATCTTTCCAGTCTGATTTTCCATCCCAAATGGGTGGAAAATTGCATTTTCTTGTTTGAAAAAGACTTTAGCAATTGCTAATCTGAACTAATCAGATTCTAAAAAAACAGCACATTTGATTACTGGATTGTTGGTCTACCAAATGATAGTGATGACAAGAAACTCAAATCACTGCATTATTTTGATAAAACAATAATCTACTATCAATAATAATTATAAGTACCTGAAAAATATACCTTTGTATTATAGTAAAAAGGGATAAAAATAACATTTTCTTGCATTTGTCTTTGTTAAACACCCGTTAAGGATGGAAAATCAGACTGGAGATGATACTAGATGGTTCATATTGTCAAATCAATGATTTTCAGAGAACTTTGATAGATACATGTTCTTCATTGGGCTGCTCTGATTGGTTGAAGCCTTTGTTAAAATGAGCGTGTTGTTAAAATCGGGCCTTAGGTTTCTCATTTCAGTATAATTTCTGAAATATATCTGTAAACCATAATTATATGCTGGAACATCAATTTTTTACTGGAGTGCGGGCAACCACGGTGTCCTTCATCAGGATACAGAATACCTACCCAAGCAAATATTAAATTTGAAGTAAGTGACATTATTTGATTCTAAAATTTTGAAGAACCCAGAGTGATGCATTTGCATTATTGATAAATCGAAAATGAGTGCCAGTAAAGTAATATATGAGTATCTTAGGATCACGATGCTCTCTGCATTATGAGTACTCAGACCGCAACCCCAAAATGAGGCAATATCCTATCAAATTCGGTATCCAATATCAAACAATAAGAAAACTTGGAAAAACTTAATGCTAGCTCCTTGGTTTGGAGAACAGTGGTTAGATGCTCCCCTAGGGCATATACAAATATACTGAGTTAAAAGTGCGCTAACTAACAAGAATTGCAACACTTTATTATACAGGGCGTTCATTCGAAAACTTCCCACTACGGATTTATCGAAAACCACTGATTAACGAAAAAAACGCCGAGATACGTCAAAAGAATTGTGAAGCAGGACAACTTTTTAACCAAACACTACTTCATTACCCCCTTTTACCCTCTGCCCCAGGGTCATCCTCTTAGAAATTTTGAATAACAAGGGGTATCGGGTAATAGCTTTTTGCAAAGGTATATACATATGTCGAAGTACTTTACTTTGACGTGTTATTTTTTAAATCGATCGATATGTTTTCGCGAAAATTAGAAAAACTTTTATGTAGCTTAATTTGTTCAGATAGAAAACAATAACACAGAAAAATATCACTTTTATTGCAATAAGTGTAAAGAATTTTGACCGTTATTGGCCAAGCAATAATAGGTGGTTTTCAAAATCCTGTCGGACAGTTGCAAAAACATGTTGTGGGATATCATGGTAGCTTTCGATGAAGCGTTGATGAAGGTCATCGAAACTTTTAGGTTGGGGAGTGAAGACAATATATTTTAAATGGCCTCGTAGACAAAAATTCTTACGGCGTTAAATCAGGGCATCTTACAGGCCATTCTATAGGCCCCTATCAGTTTTTCTGGAAACCGTCGTACATTGTCGAACAGGAAGAATATAGCGAGGAGGAGCGCCGTCTTGCTAGAAATAGATTTCAGCTTCATGGAGTATACGGTTTCAATCTTCTTCTATTTGGTTTTCAATGGTTTCAGTTATAAGCAAATTGATGGTATTTTCCATCATATCCTAATAAATGTCTCCATTTGAATTTCCATTAATATCCAATGGTCCAATCAGTAATCACCTTGTTTCCCAAAATGCCTGCCCATACATTAACTTTTGGTGGTACTAGGTATGCCCTTCTACAAAAGCATGACGATTTTCATCGCTCCAATACCTGCAGCTTCTTAACACATTCAGTTAGCTAAAGTATGCATACATTAGTGAAGCAGATATTCTTCTCCTTCCTGTCGATTTGTTGCAGCTCGTACACTGTCCAGTGTACAACAAACACAAAGGTGCAGTACAGGCTCCGACACACCGAGCTGCTGTTCTATTACCCAGTGACTACTCGTTACAATGTGAAGTGAGCAAGCACTGGGTCTGCGCATCGTTCGCTTTAAGCCGACGAAAGGACCCAAGGATGACTGCCTTCTGCATTCTGGCGGCTAACAAGTGCACCGCCGCACGGCACACCGGCATTGCGCGCAGCGCACAGAGCAGGGTATCCTCATTCCACCTAGGGATCCAATGACCATAACCAGCAGGCGTACAGTGTAGTCTGGCCAGAGCCTCTGCGAAGTTGTCCGAACAACTATATTTGGTCCACAACACAACATAAAGTTTTTTCGAATTTTCTTGAAAACGAAACGACCGATTTGAAAAACTCAAACGTCAGAATAAAGGACTTCAACATACCTTTAAGACAATCTATTACTCGATACCCCTTCTCAATTAAAATTTTTACGGGGTTGACTTTGGTGGGCAGAGGGTACAAATCTTTTCCCGTGTCTCGGCATTTTTTCTTTTAATAGGTGGTTTTCGATAAATCCGTGGAGGGTGGTGTTCAAATTATCACCCTGTAGCTATTATCCTCCCCATGTGTAATATAAAAACTTGATCCCGTTTTACACCGGACCATGGTTCCCAAACGCTTACTACCTACTCCCTACAGTAATTTCGTTCATCAAGGTTAACATAATATGTACTTGCGAATATGCTATACTGTGTAAGGCTTTCGCGGCTATCGTCCAATAAATTTGTGGTTTTTGGGCTGGCATCGCTGAGCGTTGAGACTTGACGTGTCGCCACCATGAGTGGATGACATTTTTACAAGCTATTTCACTTCGGCGACTTCAGAAACACTGACAGCTAGGGGATTTGCGGTAGCCTTGGTAGCCCCGCCCCCTTGCGATATGCCAGTGTCTTCAGGTCCTTTAGGATGGGTACCCATGTCCCAGGGCCGTAGCTAGGCGTTGACCATGGAGGGGGTTCATGGGGACTTTAGGGGGGTTCATGTATAAAAGAATATGTAATGTCTTAATTTGCTTAAAATCTGTATAGATTGTATCGCTGCTAATGTGTCATGAGCGCCGAGGGATTGGTTGGTGGTAGAATAAATCACTAAGCTTGGAGAAAGCATCCTTGATTATTTTTATTTTGTATTATTTTAGTAGTGATTTCATGCATGGGAATACTCATGGGGGGGGGCAAACCCCCCCTTATATACGGCCCTGCCATGTCCTGAAGACACCCCTCAAGAGAGAAAGGGTGAACTTTGTTTTTGGCCCATAGACCCCAGCTCCGGAGCCGTCGTCGGTAAGTGAGCTGTCCTTGTACCAGACTGGCCCTCCTTCCTCAAAAGGCCACCTGCCGCTTGACCTCGACTCTTTCCTAGTAGTATACCGTAAATTTGCAGTCGAAACAATATGTGGGTGAAATTATATCACTCTTCATATCAATGATAGGGTCGTCCCTTTGCAGTTTCGAGAGGACGGCAGGACGGCCAGTATTCATAGACGACCAACTGCCCTGACTCCGCAATCAGAATGCATACGCTTTTGCCTCACCTTGAACCACCAAGTCGAGTGAAGGGGGATTCAGTAGTGCTTCCGTACTCAACGGAGTCGTGCATATTGGCATATTGAACTTGTTAGTCAACGATCAAACACAAGCTAAGGCGTTTAATTTGAGTGTGTCTTAGTTTGCACAAATTATTATCAGTCTAAAGTTTATTGTATCTTTTGTCGATACTTCAGTTGTTATACATAATTATACATGATGCTTCTTCCCAATTCTAAACTAAGAACTTTCAATAATAGAGATAGCATATTGGATATACTATTAGTCCGGTATCCCAGGCCCATTTTCACTACTTACTACTAACAAGCTAATTTTGCGTGAGTAGCTTCATTTGATGAGACGCCCAACTTTTTCCTCTACAAAAATTCTCGATTGTGGTAGCTAACAGGGGTAGCAGGGTGAAATATGTCAATTTGACGAGTGTCAAAAATTAATTACTAACAGTTAGTTTTTCAACTAAATCCTAAGAATGTGATCAACTTTATAAGAAAAAATGTTTGTCCTTCAAAATCTATGGTTTGATCACATTGTCCCCCTCCATCCAACATGTACCAATAACAAGATCATACAAATTTATTACTAACAGCCTGATTTTTTCACTATTGCTTCGTTAATATTTATACAATTTGACAGCAACGTCCTAGAAAGCACATGGTATGTTATCGTGGTCCTACGATCAGAAGTTGTAGTACAAATCCCGGGTGTAAAAATAATTACTATCATGTCTAATGTTCGTGGATAGCTTCGTTGCGATGAGACGTCCAACAATTTTCTATACGAAAATTTTCAATTGTGGTAGCTGACAGGGGTAGCAGGGATAAAGTATGTCTATTTAACGAGTCTCAAAAATAAATTATTAACGGTGGGTCCTTTTAATCAAATCTTAAGGAAGTAATCAACATTAACAAAACAAATATTTGTCTTAGCAAAATTCAGCACGTATAAATCAGGAGGTCATAAAAAATGATTACTAACTTATATTTCAGGGTAGCTTAGTTAATACTTCAATAATTTAACAGTCACATTGTCCCACAAATTGACTGGTATGTTATCCGGGTTCTACGCTCTGAAATGATCCTTATTACTAAGTGCAGAGTATTGTGTATCATGTATTCCAAGTTGGGTGCCCATGAAAAGATTTGCTTGAGCAGTTTTATTTATTATGTGATATTTTGTCTTACAGTTAGTAATGAAAAAATTTGGTATTGACAACTTCTGAGCGTAGGACCGGGATAACATACCACGTGATTTATAGGACAGTGTCGCTGTCAAATCTTATAAATATCAACGAATCAATAATGAACAAATCAGGCTGTTAGTAATAAAATTGTATGACCTTGTTATTGATACATGTTGGATGGAGGGGGACAATGTGATCCAACCATAGATTTTGCAGGACAAATATTTTTTCTAATAGTGTTGATTACATTCTTAAAATTTAATTAAAAAACTAACAGTTAGTAATTAATTTTTGAAGCTCGTCAAACTGACATATTTTATCCCTGCTACCCCTGTTAGCTACCACAATCTAGAATTTTGGTAGAGGAAAAAGTTGGACGACTCATCTAAGGGAAGCTACTTACGCAAAATTAGCTTAGTAGTAGTAGTTATTTATTATAGATTTCGGCAAAGATTACATTTTATAATTCAAGTAGAAAAATGACAATTCTTGTCGGACTAATGATACATACCTGTTTTCTTGTAGGACATTATTTCTTTTGGTCACAGTAACCTATTATGTGATATTTTGTCCTACAGTTAGTAATGAAAAAAATGGTCTTGTGGTATTAACAACTTCTGGTCAAACGATCGGGATAACATACCACGTGGTTTGTAGGATAATGTTGCTGTCAAATTGTATAAATATTAACGAAGCAATATGTGAAAAAGCAGGCTGTTGGTAATAAATTTGTATGACCTTGTTATTGGTACATGTTGGATGGAGGGGGACAATGTGATCCAACCATAGATTTTGCAGGACAAATATTTTTTCTAATAATGTTGATTACATTCTTAAAATTTAATTAAAAAACTAACAATTAGTAATTAATTTTTGAAGCTCATCGAACTGACATATTTTATCCCTGCTACCCCTGTTAGCTACCACAATCTAGAATTTTGGTAGAGGAAAAAGTTGGACGTCTCATCTCAAGGAAGCTACTTACGCAAAATTAGCTTAGTAGTAGTAGTTATTTATTATAGATTTCGGCAAAGATTACATTTTATAATACAAGTAGAAAAATGACAATTCTTGTCGGACTAATGATACATACCTGGTTTATTGTACGACATTATTTCGTTTGGTCACAGTAACCTATTATGTGATATTTTGTCCTACAGTTACTAATGAAAAAAATGGTCTTGTGGTATTAACAACTTCTGGTCGCATGATCGGGATAACATACCACGTGGTTTGTAGGATAATGTTGCTGTCAAATTGTATAAATATTAACGAAGCAATAGTGAAAAAAGCAGGCTGTTGGTAATAAATTTGTTTGACCTTGTTATTGGTACATGTTGGATGGAGGGGGACAATGTGATCAAACCATAGATTTTGTAGGACACACATTTTTTCTAATAAGGTTGATCACATTCTTAAGATTTAGTTGAAAAACTAACTGTTAGTAATTAATTTTTGACACTCGTCAAATTGACATATTTCATCCCTGCTACCCCTTTTAGCTACCACAATCGAGAATTTATGTAGAGGAAAAATGTTGGGCGTCTCATCAAAATAAAGCTACTCACGCAAAATTAGCTTGTTAGTAGTAAGTAGTGAAAATGGGCCTGGGATCCTGGACTATATACTTTTAACGGGTATAACGCACCACTCATAGGCACAAAAAATGGTTATACATACAGGGTTAGTTTTTAGTACCGGCTTGGTCGATAACTCCACTACCGTAGAAGATAGCGAAAAAAGTTGTACATACAAGTTGTAGCGACGGATATGCTCCTTGCTGAAAATATTTTGATCTATACAGGGTGATCCATAACTACGTGGTGATGCAAATATGTATCTTTTTAAATAAGATGCCCTATATATTATCCCATTTTTTTGGATTATACTTATAATTTTTCTTCTCACAATATAAGGTATTATAACATTATACAGAGTATTTCCAAAGTTATGACCATTTTTATATCCAAATCGCTGTCAAACGAACGTACTGTATATCAAAAAGTAATTAATCAAAAATTATTTTTTTTACATAAAAAGATTAAAAATATCCTCCACTTTTAAAATCGGCTATAAAAGAGTCCGCGACGCATATTCGTATACAGGGTGGTGTAGAATTGCTTTTAAACTTGTTGTACCTATGTCCATCAGTTTCTGAGATATTTCGATTTTTCGGCAAATTTAAAATATAGCTGCTATTTGTGTACTAAAATTTATTTATTTTGAGAAAGTGCTATCGAATTTGTTTTTCATTTAACGAACAACTAAATTATAAGGTCATGATAGCATTTGATGAAGTCAAAACTCTGAATCATCGAGATAATAAAGGCAAGTATGCTGAGGAAACAATTTTGTAGGCATGCTTTGAAAAATTGACAGTTTTCATAATCTGCTCAATAATTCCGTACTGAGTGAAAGCTTTAAAAATTAATTCTTCCATTGAGGGTATTTAGGAGAATCTTTGAGGAATTGCCTATTTGCCTCTAGAATATATCAGCTATGAACAGCAATATCCAGAACGGAGTCACTCTAAAACTAACGGGTTTGAAAGATTGAAGAATCGTTTCATTTGGACCGTGTCGTTTAATATTTCATAGCCTACCTGATAGATCTGCTTGACAATTATGCATGACGTCTATAAAATTGTTTCCTCAGCACACTTGACCTATATTATCTCGTTAATCCAGTTTTTGACTTAATCAGGTACTATTATGACCTTATATTTTAGTTGTTTGTTAGGCAAAAATAAAATTTGATAGTATTTTCTCAAAATAGATAAATTTTAGTAAACAAATAGAGGGTCGTATATTTAAAATTTGTAGAAAAATCGAAGTATCTCAGAAACTAATGGATGCAGCCAAAGCAAGTGCTATATTGGGGGTTATATTAAAAAAAAAAAAGAAAAATCCTGATTTTGCATTCTACATCACCCTGTATACGAATATACATCGCGGGCTTCTTTTATAGCCGATTTTAAAACTAGATGATATTCTTTATCCATCCGTGTAAAAAAATGATTTTTGACTCATCAATTTTTGATATACAGTACGTTCATTTGACAGCGATTTGGATATAAAAATGGTCATAACTTTTGAAGTACCCTGTATGATGTAATAATACCTTATATTGGAAGAAATCATTAGTAAAATTTGAATATGGAATAATATGTAGGGTGACTCATTTAAAAAAATATATGTTTGCATCAGCACGTAGTTATGGATCACGCTGTATAAATCAAAACATTTTCTGAGCAACGAGTATACCCGTCGCTACAACTTTTATATACAACTTTTTTCGCTATCTTCTACAGTAGTAGAGTTATCGACCGAGCTGGTACTAAAAACTCACCCTGTATATACCACTGTTGAGTGAAATGTCGCAGTTCATCCGTGATATAATCTGATGAACACAACTATTGTAATTTTGAATACTGATAATCGTATGGTCTGTTGCACTCAACATGTTGTCAAATAATTCCACTTGTTTTTCGGGCTCATGGAATTATTTTTGGACTTCACGTTTTCTGCCCCAATTGATGGGTTTATCGATAATAATAAACTCGTTCAATTCATATCATATCTCAAAATATCCCAAAATGCACAACATCCTGCAAAAACTTTCGTTGGAATTGGTCAAGCTCCTTGTCATCAGGGTTACTCAAACAGCTCAAATCCACCTACATATTTTGAAATCGCCGGGTATAATTAGCTCACATCACTTTTTTCCTTCTACTTTGACCGTATGCAGCCCTAAATAGCTTTAATAAAACGCAAGATCAAAAGAGTTACGTAACTTGCACCGCATTTCTAACAACGTGAAAAACTTTACGTGTGCTCAAGGATGATGCATAACTACATGAAATATAAAAAAATGTTTAGCATGCGTAAGAAAATTTGAAATACAGTCAGTGTTCAATAATTAAGTCATAATAGAATACTTGTTTGGCTATGCCCAAAAGAGTTACGAATGCGAGAGGCATAAAACGTTAGTTTGAGAACACATCCTTCGTCGATATACGAGGGGGATACGAAACCAATAAATTATAATAATAATAATAATGCTTTTATTTTTCCTGCAAAGAACAAGTAAAACAGTTTAAGATGGCTTATTAGAAGTACAGGAAAAACCTCAAGCGTGAGTTCACAACGAGGTGCTCTTTCACTCACCCTTGCTAAACATTAAAGAGTAAACAAAGAATATGACATCACTTAACTAAAGACGAGACGGTGGGTCACCGAATAACTATTGCTAATTACTGCTAACTATTGCTAATTATTGCACAAATCATTCTAAGGTTGTAGCGCTAGAAGGTAATCAAATATATATTTCTTAAATCTAGGTACACTATAACTCTTAAATCTAGAAGGGACAGAATTATAAAGGGAATATATGCAAAAAGTAAAACATCTTTCGAACAACGCTGTTTTGTGGCGTGGAGCTGCAATTAAATCTTTATTCCTGGTATTGAGACAGTGTACATTGGAATTGAAAGATATTTTGTTATACAGATAGTGAGGGGTCTTCGATAACAGGATTTTATGGAACATGCACAGTGAGAAATACTTAAATCTATTTGCCATTGACAGCCATCTTAATTCTCTTAACTTATGAGAAACGTGGTCATACTTCCTGATTCCATATATAAAACGAATACAAGAATTTTGAACACGTTGTATGCGGTCCAAGCATTCCCTATCTAAACATGGTGCATATAGAGTAGAACAAAAGTTGAACTGTGATAAAATCAACGACTGACATAAGGATTTCTTTGTTGGTATAGATAAATATTCTCTATGGGGATAGAGTAACCTAAGAGCTGCATATGCTCTCTGAATGCTGACAGAAATATGGTCACGGAATCTCAAGCCGTCATCTATGATCAAATCTAAATTTTTTGCCTTATGCTATCATCTTTGATTTTAATTTGAAGCTGGGATTATAAAACAGGTTTAAGGGATTTCTTCGAAAAAAGCAAAATATTAGACTTTTTCGGATTTAATACCAGTGAATGCATCTCAGATTGTGTAGATATCTGTTTTATATCATAATTGATTTTTTCGACTTCGAAATTATAAACGAGGAGCCAGAACTAAACGGGTTGTGTTTGGCACGGGACAGAATGGTACCCATATAAAAGCAGTACCACGTAAAAGTTTCATATATGTAGGCAGAATAACACCTGGTACGGGTATTCATTTTGGTAAGGATCACTAAAACTTCCAAATGCGAGCAATTTTTTATGTTTCGTTTTGCTTTTGTGATTACTTAGCTGCTACATAAGCGAGTTTATACGGTAGTAACAATCTTTGACATATTCGTTACAATCAAATTATGATCTTTCAGGTGGTATGATTTTTAACGTAAGTAATATACAGGGTGAGTTTTTAGTACCGGCTCGGTCGATAACTCCACTACTGTAGAAGACAGTGAAAAAAGTTGTATATAAAAGTTGTAGCCACCGATATGGTCCTTGCTCAGAAAATATCTAGATTTATACAGGGTGATCCATAACTACGTGGTGATGCAAACATTAATTTTTTTAAATGAGACACCCTATATATTATTCCATATTCAAATTCTACTAATGATTTCCGTTCTTCCAATATAGGGTATTGTTACATTATACAGGGTATTTCAAATGTTATGACCATTTTTATATCCAAATCGCGGTCAAATGAACGTACTTTATATCAAAAAGTAATGAATCAAAAGTTATTTTTTTTACACCTAAATATTAAAAATATTCTCTAGTTTTAAAATCAGCTATAAAAGAAGCCCGTGACGTATATTCATATACAGGGTGATGTAGAAGGCAAAATCTAGATTTTCTCTCTTTTTTTAAATGTAACCCCCACTATTTTATTATACCAAACAATTGCTTTTAATATGCTCTTTCATCTTTGTATAGCACTTGATATGGCTGCATTCATTAGTTTCTAAGATATTTCGATTTCTCTACAAATTTCAAATATACCTTCTATTTGTTTACTAAAATATTTATTTTGAGAAAATACTATCAAATTTTATTTTTGCTTAACAAACAACTAAAATATAAGGCTATAATGGTACATGAATAAGTCAAAACACCGAATTAACGAGATAATATAGGTCAAGTGTGATGAGAAAACAATTTTATAGACGTCTTGTATAATTATCAAGCAGATGTATCAGGTAGGCTATGAAATATTAAACGACACAGTCCAAATAAAACGATTTTTCAACCTTTCAAACGCATTAGTTTTAGAGTGCCTCCGTTCTGGATATTGCTGTTCTTAGTTGATATATTCTAGAGGCAAGTAGAAAACCTCTCAAAGAGTCTCCCAAATAGCCCCAATGGAAAAATTAATTTTTACAGACGGTTTTTCACACAGTACGGAATTATTGAGCAGGTTGTGAAAACTGTCGATTTTTTAAAGCCTACCTGATAAATCTGCTTGATCATCACGCCTACAAAATTGTTTCCTCAGCATACTTGACTGTATTATCTCGATGATTTAGGGTTTTGACTTCATCAAATAGTATCATGACCTTATAATTTAGTTGTTCGTTAGATAAAAAGCAAATTAGATAGTACTTTCTCAAAATAAATGAATTTAAATACACAAGTAGAAGCTATATTTTAGATTTACCGAAAAATCGAAATATCTCGGAAACTGATGGACCTAGGTACAACATGTGCTATACAAAGATAAAAGAGCATACTAAAAGCAATTCTTTGGGATAATAAAAAAAATGAAGTCAAGTTGATTGACTCAGTACTTCCCACACATTACGGTGATATCAGTTTATTATTTTCCCATAGCATGAAGCTTTAGTCTGAGATCCGCCTGCAACCTAATCATCGCCCCAATTTCACCCCCACCCAAAAAAGGTAGAAAACGGTCAGGAACCCCTTAAACATCGAAAAACGAAGTTTGAGCTGTTTTCATATTTTTAGTTTTTTGATTATTGCAACGCTGCCACGAACACGATTTCTAACAAGCATACGCGTTTTCCATCCTCGCCACAGTAATAATAATGTGTCAACATTTCATTAGAATCAACTTAATAGTTTCCACGTTACAAAATACAAAACGATCTAAAGCAATAAATACTCGTATGTATACAGAAAATTCTAAGTCCCTTAGTTTCGGTAATAGGCAAGGCAATGTTCAAATGGACCTAATCTGATCTATGTCGCTAGGTCTTCCTTCACAGGTCAGTGGACAGCCTATTGTTAATACAGCAAATTTCTCAGTTTTTCAATCCCCCACCCCCCAACGACCCCAATTTCACCCCCACCCAAAAAAAACTCAGAAAATGATCAGGAACCTCTAAAACACTTAAAAACGAAGTTTGAGTTGTTTTTATATTTTTAGTTTTTTTTATTATTTCTGCGCCGCCACTGGCACGATTTATAAGAACCATACGCATTTTCCATCCTCGCCACGGTAGCAATACTGTGTCAAAATTTCATTAAAATCAATTCAACAGTTTCTTCGTTACATAATATAGAACGATCTAAAGCAATACTCGTATGTTTACACCAGAAAAATTGTCCTTTGGTTTCTGTAATAGGCAAGGCAATGTTCGGATGGACCTAAAAAAGTTATTTATGTCGCTAGGTCTTCCTTCACAGGTCAGTGGACAGTCTATTATGAAAGCAACAAATTTTTTAATTTTACAACCCCCCACCCACCAACCACCCCAATTTCACCCCTACCAAAAAAAAAAAGTAGAAAATGATCAGGAACCCCTAAAACGCCTAAAAACGGAGTTTGGGGCATATTTAAAATTTTTCGTTTTTTGCTAATTACTCCGCCGCCCATGCACCGATTTTCAAAATTATAGGAGCATTACCTACTACGACACCACGGCATATCGCTGCCCAAATTTCATAATAATCCATCCAGCCGTTACTGAGATTACGTGGCTAGAAAAACGCGTACAGACAGACAGACCGACAGACAGACCGACAGACCGACAGACCGACAGACCGACAGACCGACAGACCGACAGACCGACAGACCGACAGACCGACAGACCGACAGACCGACAGACCGACAGACCGACAGACCGACAGACCGACAGACCGACAGACCGACAGACCGACAGACCGACAGACCGACAGACCGACAGACCGACAGACCGACAGACCGACAGACCGACAGACCGACAGACCGACAGACCGACAGACCGACAGACCGACAGACCGACAGACCGACAGACCGACAGACCGACAGACCGACAGACCGACAGACCGACAGACCGACAGACCGACAGACCGACAGACCGACAGACCGACAGACCGACAGACCGACAGACCGACAGACCGACAGACCGACAGACCGACAGACCGACAGACCGACAGACCGACAGACCGACAGACCGACAGACCGACAGACCGACAGACCGACAGACCGACAGACCGACAGACCGACAGACCGACAGACCGACAGACCGACAGACCGACAGACCGACAGACCGACAGACCGACAGACCGACAGACCGACAGACCGACAGACCGACAGACCGACAGACCGACAGACCGACAGACCGACAGACCGACAGACCGACAGACCGACAGACCGACAGACCGACAGACCGACAGACCGACAGACCGACAGACCGACAGACCGACAGACCGACAGACCGACAGACCGACAGACCGACAGACCGACAGACCGACAGACCGACAGACCGACAGACCGACAGACCGACAGACCGACAGACCGACAGACCGACAGACCGACAGACCGACAGACCGACAGACCGACAGACCGACAGACCGACAGACCGACAGACCGACAGACCGACAGACCGACAGACCGACAGACCGACAGACCGACAGACCGACAGACCGACAGACCGACAGACCGACAGACCGACAGACCGACAGACCGACAGACCGACAGACCGACAGACCGACAGACCGACAGACCGACAGACCGACAGACCGACAGACCGACAGACCGACAGACCGACAGACCGACAGACCGACAGACCGACAGACCGACAGACCGACAGACCGACAGACCGACAGACCGACAGACCGACAGACCGACAGACCGACAGACCGACAGACCGACAGACCGACAGACCGACAGACCGACAGACCGACAGACCGACAGACCGACAGACCGACAGACCGACAGACCGACAGACCGACAGACCGACAGACCGACAGACCGACAGACCGACAGACCGACAGACCGACAGACCGACAGACCGACAGACCGACAGACCGACAGACCGACAGACCGACAGACCGACAGACCGACAGACCGACAGACCGACAGACCGACAGACCGACAGACCGACAGACCGACAGACCGACAGACCGACAGACCGACAGACCGACAGACCGACAGACCGACAGACCGACAGACCGACAGACCGACAGACCGACAGACCGACAGACCGACAGACCGACAGACCGACAGACCGACAGACCGACAGACCGACAGACCGACAGACCGACAGACCGACAGACCGACAGACCGACAGACCGACAGACCGACAGACCGACAGACCGACAGACCGACAGACCGACAGACCGACAGACCGACAGACCGACAGACCGACAGACCGACAGACCGACAGACCGACAGACCGACAGACCGACAGACCGACAGACCGACAGACCGACAGACCGACAGACCGACAGACCGACAGACCGACAGACCGACAGACCGACAGACCGACAGACCGACAGACCGACAGACCGACAGACCGACAGACCGACAGACCGACAGACCGACAGACCGACAGACCGACAGACCGACAGACCGACAGACCGACAGACCGACAGACCGACAGACCGACAGACCGACAGACCGACAGACCGACAGACCGACAGACCGACAGACCGACAGACCGACAGACCGACAGACCGACAGACCGACAGACCGACAGACCGACAGACCGACAGACCGACAGACCGACAGACCGACAGACCGACAGACCGACAGACCGACAGACCGACAGACCGACAGACCGACAGACCGACAGACCGACAGACCGACAGACCGACAGACCGACAGACCGACAGACCGACAGACCGACAGACCGACAGACCGACAGACCGACAGACCGACAGACCGACAGACCGACAGACCGACAGACCGACAGACCGACAGACCGACAGACCGACAGACCGACAGACCGACAGACCGACAGACCGACAGACCGACAGACCGACAGACCGACAGACCGACAGACCGACAGACCGACAGACCGACAGACCGACAGACCGACAGACCGACAGACCGACAGACCGACAGACCGACAGACCGACAGACCGCCAGACCGGCAGACCGGCAGACCGGCAGACCGCCAGACCGGCAGACCGGCAGACCGGCAGACCGGCAGACCGGCAGACCGGCAGACCGGCAGACCGGCAGACCGACAGACCGACAGACCGACAGACCGACAGACCGACAGACCGACAGACCGACAGACCGACAGACCGACAGACCGACAGACCGACAGACCGACAGACCGACAGACCGACAGACCGACAGACCGACAGACCGACAGACCGACAGACCGACAGACCGACAGACCGACAGACCGACAGACCGACAGACCGACAGACCGACAGACCGACAGACCGACAGACCGACAGACCGACAGACCGACAGACCGACAGACCGACAGACCGACAGACCGACAGACCGACAGACCGACAGACCGACAGACCGACAGACCGACAGACCGACAGACCGACAGACCGACAGACCGACAGACCGACAGACCGACAGACCGACAGACCGACAGACCGACAGACCGACAGACCGACAGACCGACAGACCGACAGACCGACAGACCGACAGACCGACAGACCGACAGACCGACAGACCGACAGACCGACAGACCGACAGACCGACAGACCGACAGACCGACAGACCGACAGACCGACAGACCGACAGACCGACAGACCGACAGACCGACAGACCGACAGACCGACAGACCGACAGACCGACAGACCGACAGACCGACAGACCGACAGACCGACAGACCGACAGACCGACAGACCGACAGACCGACAGACCGACAGACCGACAGACCGACAGACCGACAGACCGACAGACCGACAGACCGACAGACCGACAGACCGACAGACCGACAGACCGACAGACCGACAGACCGACAGACCGACAGACCGACAGACCGACAGACCGACAGACCGACAGACCGACAGACCGACAGACCGACAGACCGACAGACCGACAGACCGACAGACCGACAGACCGACGGAAATGAGTGACGTGGATTTTCGTTATGTAGACATCATAATACGTCCAAAAAACGTATTATCTCAAAATCGAAAATTTTCGCGATCACAATACTCCCCTCACCTATCGGTGTGGGAAGTAAAATGGGGGTGACATTTAAAAAAAAGGGTAAATCTGGATTTTGCATTGTACATCACCCTGTATACGAATATGCGTCACGGGCTTTTTTTCATAGCCGATTTTAAAACTAGAGGATATTTTTCATCTTTTCATGTAAAAAATAGGTTTTGATTCATTACTTTTTGATATACAGTACGTTCATTTTACCGCAATTTAGATATAAAATAGGTCATAACTTTTGAAATACCCTGTATAATGTAACAATACCTTATATTGGAAGAACGGAAATCATTAGTAGAATTTGAATATGGAATGATATATAGGGTGTCTCATTTAAAAAAATGCATGTTTGCATCACTACATAGTTATAGATCACCCTGTATAAATCTAAATATTTTCTGAGTAAGGAGCATATCTGTGGCTACAATTTTTATCCATAACTTTTTTCGCTATCTTGTACAGTAGTGGAGTTATCGACAGAGCCGGTACTAAAAACTCACCCTGTATATTTAAAGCAGTTCACAGTTACTGAGAAAAACTGAAAATTGCTTCGTTTTTCCTTTGAAGTCAAGTAAAGGCATGGCAGGTTAGTTAAGGAAAGTACATGATACCAGCGATCCAATAGAATCATTTATGAATACAATATTTCTAACTTTACTACCCCAATGTTTTCCCCTCCCAATGTTTTCCCCTATATTTGAAAAATTCTTGGCGCTCCTTCGCTTTTGAAAGCAGTAAAGGCTTTTTGTCATTGCTGTTGCATTACCTACCATAAAAATTTTACTAACATCCAGTCAATGCTTTCCAAATTATGAAAGAGGCGTTTTTTGATTATTACTGGATGGGCTTGCCACACTAGTAATCTGTTTTATCAAATTTGCTTCAGTACCTTTCAAGTCATAAAGGGGCCAAGGGTTCCAGGCGTTTACAATAGATAGATATACGGCAGTGATGTCCAAAAAGAATGGCATTTCAAAATCTAAATGTTCATTAATTACAATATTTCCTCGACCTATTAACGTTGAAAATTTTATCCATTAACTTCACAATCACATGTACCAAATTCTTATTGAAATATAGTATGAAATAGTTTGAATCTGAAAACATTCAAAGTTAAACTTGATAAATGTTGATTTAGTTTTTTGAGCTACTACCGTGACTGAAAATTGGGGAAGTTAAAAATAAAACAGCACTTTTTAAAATTTCGAATTCCTCATAAAAACTCAATGTAACCCCTAAAGGCATGAAAGTAAAATTTTGAGTGGTGCTGAGAATATTAAATTTGTCTTTTGATAATTACTTCGCCGTCTATGCAATGATACTTTGATACCACATGATATTATAACACCACAAATGTCATCAAAAGATGTGTAGTAGTTACTGAGTTTGCAAAATTTCAAGAATACACGATACTCCTTCGTC
Source organism: Callosobruchus maculatus (assembly GCA_951848785.1). Classification (NCBI taxonomy): domain Eukaryota; kingdom Metazoa; phylum Arthropoda; class Insecta; order Coleoptera; family Chrysomelidae; genus Callosobruchus; species Callosobruchus maculatus. The sequence continues at coordinate 1,773,503 of CATOUR010000038.1, read as the reverse complement.
TTTAGCGTGGGATGAAAAAAGCCCACAGATATGTCTTCAAAAGCAATGTTCGGATATATTTGTAGAGTACCTATAATAATATCAGATTAGGGTTGGCACCTTTAGTTTTGCTTGACTGAGACTTTGCTTGACTGTTAGACGTGTGTATTTTTGTGAATTATAGATTTTTAGCGCCATTATACAATATTTCAATTACGTGCCTGGTAATTATTCTATATAAATACATAATACTTTGGTTTAACCCTCACCCTCTCCACCACCTCAATTTTAGGCCGTCCCGAAAAAAGAAAACGGAGAATGGTCAGGAACCCCGCGAGCAAAGCTGACGCGGCCAATTATTTGGGCAAGTCCATAAAGCCTAATTATGTAGGTGTAGGTACGAGTTGCAGACAAAGCTTTATGTTTGACTGCAATGCAGAAAATGCACTGAGAAAACCAGCCGTGTTAAAGTGTTTAACTGGTACATTTTTAATAGTTTATATTAAAGTTGCATGCTGTTACTGAAATGTAACTCCATAGTCAGTCATAAAAACTGAATTCTAGTACTTCGATTTTGTCAGAAAAATCGCATATTATTGTAACAATTAAACTGGTTTAAGTACAACTACTTTCAATTAAACATTTTAATAATAATGGTTAACGAGAGTTACTATAGAAATAAATCAGTAACTGTCGTTATGAGTATTTCTATCGTAGACACTTCAGGTTACAATGAGAATTAAACTACTTAAAAAGTACTGCAATTTCCGATTAAACATCTTAATTGCCAGAGTTAAAGCACATTACAGCTGTGGTAAGTCACGAAATACGCATAACGGTCGTTTCCCGAGGTGGGGGATGCTTACCATGCTCCATCTCTTTTCTTCTTTGTAGAGGGCAAGCGAGTGCGATAGAGATAGATGCTCTTCACTGTTGTTTTACATTTCAGTTAGTCGCTAGTGGTTACAGCACGGTTACAGATGTGAGGTGTATTCGCTGTTCGGTTTTACTGTCACATACTATTTTGTGTTCCTATAACCTATAAGTTTTATGCGTGCTTGTGTCCTTGTGTGTGGAACAGAATAGGTACCTACCTACATGGTGAAATATGGTTTTGGAATACAGTCGTACATTTCCGGTAACTTTGCTGTAATATCAAAATATGTAACAATTTTCCAATGACATTATGTGTTCGTATGTGTGTTAAACGTTTTATGTACAATAATATTCTTTTTGTTATGATAAACTGAAGATATCAATTTTTGTTATAATGATTATTATTAATTATTTTATCAGGAATAAAGATTATTTTAAATCTATTTGCTTTTTTAATCCCTCTAATTGGGTATAGGAATTACCCGTATTCAATTAAGAAAAAAATCAGTATTGGCATTCAAGTTTCTCATTATAGCAGTTTAATTCATTATATGTAGTACAATGACAAAAAGAATGTCACAACTGAATTCTTTCAGTACAATCTCCTCAGCGGAGGATGGCGACCATCATTTTGAACTCTTCTTTGTCTTGGGCAAACGAATGATTGTGCAGGCCTCTCTTTATATTAAACCACTGGCGTAAGTTCCGAAAAACAAATGAACAAGGTAACCGTAATAAATAATCCTGTTTAATTGAGGGTATTAAACAAGTTAATAACTTTGGAGTCGTGGTTTAATTGAAACTATTAAACTAAGCTACAGTCACAGTGACATTTTTCTGACAACCACTGATGTGATATTGCTCGCTACCACAATTAATTTTAAATAAAATTCCCTATTCAATTGCAGCAATTAAACAGTCTAATTGTCACGTATTTTGATGCAAAACTTTAATTGCGGTGATTAAAATTTTAATCGTAGCGATTAAAGCTTTCTCTCAGTGTGTATTTTCTGAAATAGCAATTATTATATTCGTCGCCTTACCAAAAAAACATTAGTGTGCTTTTGCTTTTCTTACTTTAGTAACCAGCAACCTTAGTAAACAAAGTAGTTTTCTTCGTTAATTTTGTGACAAACGTCATAATGATCAAAAAATGGAGTCAAGTTGACTGACTCAGCACTTCACAGACATAATGGCGATATCATTTTATTATTTTCCCACGGCATGAAGCTATAGTCTGAGATCCCCTTGCAACCAAATCATCGCTCGCCCGTCCGCAAAAAACATCCAACACAAGAACTCTTTTTAAACAGTTTCTTGCATATTCCTCCGTAGGAACTAGGACGTCACAGTTTTTATTGTGCAAGCTTCAACTGGACAAAGCGAAACGATTAGGAACCCACAAACCGTCTAGAAACGAAGTTTGAGCTGTATTTATATTTTTAGCTTTTGATTATTGCTGCGCCGCCACTGATACCATTCTGATTCTAATTATGTTACAATAGACTAATTATTTTAGGTCATTCTCATATTGGCGTTGCTGCCGACGCCACTATTGACAGTGACAGTTGAGTGCAATAAAGTGGTGACCAATGGACACTAAACGAATTCATAAATTAAGTGTTTATGATGCAGCCGAACATAAAAGCTGGACTCAATTGCCACTGTCATTCTGTCAAGTAAATATCATACTAGATGAAAAATTCAAAGATGAATTTAACTTTGACCTAAAAACAAAATTTTGAATTTTAACCATTCTAAATTTTCTACGCTTTCTTCTCCCGCACTATCCTTTTTTTTTGGATTATTATGACCTTTGTCACCAAATTAACGAAGTAAACAGCTTTGTTTACTAAGGCTGCTAGGGTCGCTGGTTACTAAGGTAAGAAAAGCAAAAGCACACTAGATGTTTTTTAGTAATCAGGCGACGAATATCATAATTGCCATTACAGAAAATAAAATTTCTGCTTTGCAGTGAAACATGAAGCTCTGTATGCATCTCGTACATAATAAGGCTTTATGGACTCGCCCAAATTATTTGCTCGCCCTGCCATAAACTTTTGGTCTGCCCATAAAGACCTAATTTATGTGCTTGTTACACGAATACTCGTAGATATTATTTAACTTGCAATGTATGTAAGTTTGTTCGGGTGGAATCTTCCTACCCAATATTGAAGCAGATATGGTTCAACTGATTGAGATTGAGAAACTTTGTATACACGTTAAGCTACGTAACGTGATTCTATATGCAATATGGCGGACGATCCAAGCTGGCGGAATAGTTATTTTTAATGCATGTCTTCAATAGGGGTATCAAATGAAAGGAGAAGATTGAGAGTAGCTCGAAAAATTATGTGTCGTCATTCTATATCGAATATGGCGTAACACCCAAGATGGCGGAATAGTTATTTTTAATGCATGTCTTCAATAGGGGTATCAAATGAAAGGAGAAGATTGAGAGTAGCTCGAAAAATTATGTGTCGTCATTCTAAATCGAATATGGCGTAACACCCAAGATGGCGGAATAGTTATTTTTTACGCACATCTACTATATGGGTAGGTAACAAATTAACGAGCTTGTTGAGAGTAACTCGGAAAATAATTTGACGTCATTTTAAATTCAATGTGGCGGACCATCCAAGATGGCGGAATAGTTATTCATATCAAATGAAAAAGCCTGCCGAGAACGATTAGAAAAATATTCTGGCATCACTCTCTATCCAATATGGCGGACTATTGAAGTTTTTTATGCTTAATTACACTATGGGTATTAAATGAAAGGGTTCGCTGATTGCAACACTGATGCGTTGAATGAGATGAACAAACACAGAAACCTAGCCAGCCATAACTAAAAAGTAAAAAGTAAATTAAAAGAAAAAAAAACAAAAAAGCTTTCACTTGAATGCTCCAAAAAGAAGAAAATAAGATTTTCAGTTTAATTAAATACTTACGCAAACCTCGCGATAAGCTTTAATGATCATATAAATTGTGTATAATGAGGCTATAAGTTGATTGTTAAAATTTTAAAGGAAAATTTCCTCTTCTTTTTAGAGCAATTGAATAAAAGCTTTTCTCAACTTTTTTTGGTCCTAATTCATTTTCGCAGTGTAGACTTAATGAAACGCACAAATAGATTGTTATCTCCAATTTAAAAATCTTTGCGTATACAATGTTCCCACCTAGGATAAGTAAAATGACTGCGTACTATTTTGATTCCGTTCCTCTGGATTACACGTCTAAATCGGATTAGGCTGCTTTGAATAGACATAGTTTAAAAAAACGCGCTTTCAAAGAACTAAAAAGTTAAAAACGATCTTTAAACATTAAGCTTAAAACAACAATGAACGAAAAATGCTACTACTATTATGGAAGCAGCCGTGGGTGCTTTGTGCCATATTATTCGTAAATCCAGCGCCTAACATTTTTTTCACAAGCATACTAGTATTTTTCATTCATGGTGTGTTTAAAGCTTATTTAAAAAATTATTTTAAAAGCGTGTATTGTTAGTTATTTAAACTATATTTGTTATTTTTTAGTTAGCTTTAGGCAATTTAGGATTGTAAAAACCAACCTCTATTAAGAAATAAAATTAAAAAAGGCTAACGACAAGCAGTGTTCACAAGCGGTCACCCAAATAAGTACCAACCGCGCCCAACGCTATTTCGCTTCGGCGATCGACGAGAGCCTGCGTTTTTACCATGGCATCACCATACCTAATAAAACAGTTAATTGTGTCCGGTATTCAAGCCTACTTTGCATGTCAGTCCGTCGATCATTTTGTACTAAGTCGTTAATCATTTTTCTAATTTTTGTGGCACGTAGGAGGTTCATCTCTAACTGCTAAACTGATTCGGTCATTTCATACAAGACCTAACTGTGAGCTGCCAACTTTATTTTAACTATTCTTTGTGTATTTTTGATTGAACTTAAGCTACACATCCTGCAAAATTGTTCATTTTGGTACTCGTTATTCTATTACCATTATTCTAGTGTCGTTTATCGTCGTCATTAAGAAGACATTGTGAAGAATATGCATGCATGCATGATGAATATGCATTTGAATTGTTAATGCAAATCCTTTATACAGTTTAAGACAACAGATGGCGCTGTATTGCAGTTACTATCACACGGCAGACATAATTGAACAACTATCTTTTCAGCAGCATGGAAAGGATTTAGGATACTTATCTGCTGTTGGCAGTGTTGTTGGTAAATAGAAACTGTAGTAAGTCAAAGGAGTGTTACAATCTCACAAAGCCTCATACTGGATTGGAGAATATTCTGAACAAACCAGAGGAGCCCATTGAAGAACCTTCATTAAAAAGCAAACAAGTTAAGACTAGTGGAAGTAGGACAATATCTACATATTCGCCATCGGCTACAGGAAGGAATAGGAAGTTAAAGTGAACTAGTTCTACATAGACCAAAAACGCAAGTCTTTAGTTAAGGATTAAAAGGATTTAGTATTAGCTAAAAGGTAGTCTATTAACTACGTAATTAGTAGGTATATCAACAATGAATCTTCAATTTCTTAATATTGGCTAGCAGAACAATTGTATAAAGAATTGCCCTGTATACAGTCTCTCTTTCTTTGTTTGGCTGGGTGATATTTTCATTTGTGAATAAATATAATATTTACGAAAGAGGAGATATATCCAGCTTATGTTTTTTGCAAGATACTTCTGTTCTTTTCAACGTCGGAGGTATGCTATTCTCACATTTGAATGTCAGATCAATTTTCTCTAGGCTAGACGCTCTAAAGAATTATATATCTAGTTCGGAGGTAGATATTTTTGGCCTGTCAGAGACATGGCTTACTAGAAATATTGACACTGATGCCGTAAGAATAAATAATTATCAGGTGGAGAGGGTAGACAGAGACGGTAGGGGGGGAGCCCTACTATTTTATATAAAAAATAATATACGGTACGTTATCTTGCATAAAGGTATAAATGATCATATTGAACAAATGCGGATACAGGTCAAACTATATGGAAAAGTACATATCTTTGGCATTATTTATAGGCCCCCAAAGAAAATGCAGCTTAGTTTTTTAACATAATGGATGATATGCTTTCCCAGTTCGTACCTAGCTGTGAGGAAATTTTGATATGTGGAAATTTCAACAGAGACCTTCTTTCTCAAACTGTTACAGTTCGTTGACTTGTTAGAATTGTACCATTTAAAGCAAATAATTGATGTTCCAGCGAAGGTGACGTCCACTTCTCAAACGTCGTCATATTTCATTATAATCAGTGAAACGACAAGTTTTGCCGGTCAGGAAGTATTAAATCTACATGATACATTCGATCACCTTTTAGTGTCATGTCGCATAGCTAAAGAAAATGGACATTCAATCCCACCACGTATAATTAAATCTCGGTTTTGGAAGCAATTTGACTATAATGTTTTCTGTAGTATGTTACACTGCATTGACTGGAACATAATGTATACCTTTGATAATGTCAATATGATGATTGAATTTTTTATGACACAAATAATACAGATTTTTGATATTTGTTGTCCTATGTATGAGATGAAAGTTACTAGAAAGATTGCTCCCTGGATCACTGATAACGTAAAATTATTGATCAAACTGCGTGATAAGGCATATTGCAAGTTTAAGAAGACTCGACAGCCTGGGCATTGTGAATACTACAAGGACCTTAGAAACCATACGAAATCGGCCATTCAACGCGAACAGAAAGCGTACATTGAGTTTTCTGTAAGACAGAAGAATGTAAAAATGAGCTGGCATCGGCTACGCCAAATAGGGGTTATCAAACAGACCGCATATTCTATTCCGGAGCATCTCTCTAATCCCAACAAAATTAACGCATATTTTTCAAATCTTCCAAAAGTTAACAGGACGCCATCTCAATTAAACTTGTTGAATAAATATTATAACTATGCCCCAAACAACCTTTTTTCATTCACACCAGTATCCCCTCAATCCATTATACAATATATCAATAATATTGAATCCGAGGCATCAGGACATGATGGCATTTCAGAGAAAATGCTGCAGATATTTGTAGACCATCTACTTGATGACCTAAAGTAGCTGCAGTAGAGAGTTTGTCAGAGTTGCGACCCACTAGTATATTACCAATTCTCTCCAAAATACTAGAAATGGCAATAAAACATCAAATTTCGGAATTTGTACTATCTAATAATATTATCCCACCAATTCAATCCAGTTTCCGAGCCCAACATGACACGACAACGGCTTTAGCATGTATCACTGATGACCTTTTCACATCTGTTGATAAAGGTAATATCACATGTTTGATCCTGCTAGATTACAGCAAAGCCTTTGGTACATTAGTACATAGTATTTTGTTTATGCAATTGAAATACTTTGGGTTTGCAGACAGTGCTGTCAAATTAATTAAAAACTATTTAACTAACAGGTATCAGTATGTGTCCATAAATAATACTGTTTCCGACAAAAGTGAAATCAAGATGGGAGTACCACAAGGGTCTATTTTAGGCCCTTTGTTGTTCTCTATATATATTTCAGATTTCTGTAGTTATATAAGTAATTGTAAAATACATCATTATGCCGACGACACTCAATTATATTACAGTTTTCAAAGTGACAGCACGTTGGGTTCTTTCAAATTAATCAACGAAGAATTAAATATGCTCTATAACGTATGCACCGCTTATAATTTAAGCCTAAATGCAAGCAAATCAAAAGTAATGTTTTTTGGTTCCAAACAAAAAAGAGCTGAAGCTGAAAGGGCTTGTAATTTGACTATTAATGGCGTGCCACTGCCGATAGTTAGGGAAGCCAAAAATTTAGGGTTGTGGTTTGACTGTGAGCTCCGCTTCAGCCCGCATGTAAACAAAATGTGTGCCTTGGCTTACAGCATACTCAAGCAGATTTACCCACAGCGTAAGGTTTTGAGCAGTAGTTTAAAGGTTCAGTTATGCGATGCGCTGATTATTTCACGTTCATCCTATTGTGACAGCGTATACGGATTAGCGCTCCTAAAGAGTGATGTCGTAAAACTGCAGAGAGTACAGAACTCATGTCTTCGCTTTTCTTATGGAAAGTTTGACCACATAAGCCATATTTATAAACAAAAACACAAACTTAGGTTGGATAAACTGAAACGAATGGACTTCTTATCAGTAGTCCATAAACCATAACATTGTAGTTAGAATAAATTTATGATATCATGTGGTAAATACACTTTTGGTTTCTTTGGGTTGAGTTGAAAAATACCCTAAGGCTAACACTCCACCTTTTCGATTTTGCCTATTTATTTAAATGCGTATTGTAATATGCAATGTTGATTTTACGATATTTGTTACTTATTTACTCATGTTTTGTTTATGGCCAGTATCGAAAAAAGACCCGTTATTATTATATTATATTATTATAAAGTCTTCTTAAACTATATCTTGTTATCATACTTCTTGATGGCAGCAAAGGAGTGCAAGCCTGCAAGCTGAGCAAAAGTAATGTTTTTCTTTGTACCTCTAAGAAATCTACTACATGTTGGCAAGTGAATTAAGATCACTGTATGCTATGGATGAGTGTCTCTGATTCTCCATCTAGCACCTAAACCACTTAGATGCATGTCGTAATAAGGTGTAAGCCGAAATGGAGCACTTACCTTGTTAAGATGTATCGCCCATGTAATGGTATACCATCTTTCTGTAGTGATAACAGCTAATGTGTATACGGAAAGTACGTTTCCGAATATCGTCAGGAATCCTGCCACGCTACATCCATTACCTGAAATTTGCCGATATTTAAATTATCGATGAATGCAAATGGACTACGCATACCTAGATGTATGTATAGATAGGTATTAAAAAGCGTTTTAAATAAAGTGATACTGAAATAACGTATATGCTACGTTTGATGGAAATTGGAAAGTTCTAAAAGCAATAATGGTAGAGGGTTGATGTTTGCACGATATATTAAATTTAATTTCATGTAGCATTAAAAAAATTGAAACCGTTTAAAGGTTATCTGAAAATAAAAACTAAATAACGAATGAAACGTTTCAGAGAAAGAGTTATTTAAAAGGTTCGGGGGCTGAGGGACAGCAGTCCAATTGCAGTATTTATTTAATTCTATTTAACTTGGAGTTATATACAGGGTGGTTTAATAAGCGCGCGGCGCTCTCTAGCGGCCATTAAAATTAGAAGAAAATGTTTTAAATATCTAAATAGTCTACTTGTAGTAAATAATTCCAAAGATGACAGCCATCCGGATATACCAGATGTAGGCATTAGCTTCCTTATTTTAACTAAAACACTCTATATTATATTATTAGGTTTTTTGAATTCAGCATCGATTTCTAGGTCCAGTTATTTCACCATAGTTTATGTATACGAAGCCTTTTTCCGGAGTTATTTAGCAATCTTTACAAAATTGGACGTTTGTAGTACGTTAATTAATATATGTTAATCAAACAATCAAGCAACGTACTAGTGTTTCTTCAATAAGATTATTGTTTCAAAAGCATATTAAATCAATAGACTAGCAATTTTCAAATTTGTACAGTTTGAAAAGTAAAAATTCGTTTTTCAAATGGGATGGTATGATAAGTTTCACATTAGTGGATGTAAAATTAAATTCTCTTTCACTTTTATCTAGCATATTATGTGGTTCTGTCTTTGATGGTTTTCAAGATATTTACGATTTTGTAATTATGTAACTTTCCGACGGAGGCATCAGTTGCTATTTACTTGAGTATTTCCCTTAAGTAAGTGAAGATTAATCCCTTAGGCCCGGTTTCACCAAACCCATACTAATCCCGTATTTCGTAATCTTGGATAAAATTAATCGAAGTATTTCATCCGCGATTAGATTAATTTCTGTTTCACCTGCGCAAATATATCTAGGATTAACTAATCTCGGATATATTCAAACTAAGACGTGGCAACAGCGTAACGGGAGCATTTATAACCTCACAATTTTGAGAATTTGACATGAATTTGACATAATTCTGGGTGTGGTCATAGCAGATAGCGGTGTTCATTTTCAATTTTGTGTTTCCTTTGTTCTATTGAGATTTTGTTGTGGTTTTTTCGTGCCCGCAGACACGTCAGCCACGTCACCTCTGCCCGGTCGACGATTTAAGTACTACTTTAACGGGACGTACAAGGATGCATGGTGCACCGGTACTGCACATAGCTGATGGCTGGGTCGGTCGGGATTTACCCACATTAATTTGATAGAAGCTTGTTGTAGTTCATCAAAAGACGAGCCATGATTCTTTAAGAGGTACCCCAGTACGACACTTGACACTATGGCTTCTGTAAAACTCATAGTTTAAGAATGCCTTGAAACTACCTCTTCTTCACTTCTCCAAATTGCAACATTTGTACACCCTTGAAGTTCGCAGACACGTCAGCCACGTCACCTCAACTGTCATTTGCATTCTAAACCTCCGATTAAACATTTTATTCGCCAAATACGGGAGATTAAATTTTATCTCTGATATACGTGCTTAATCCTGGATAAGAATGTGGTGAAACTTGTCTATAAAATTATCTAGGATTTAATCCCAGATAATGTTTTTATCCTGGATAAAATATTGTGGTGAAACCGGGCCTTAGAATAATTCTGTTTGAACATTGCCACTTAAACAAAGTTTTAGGTATTAGATTGCTCTGGTCCAGCATAGATGTATATCAAATTTAGTAACATTTGAGAGACAAAATGTCGTTATTTTGCACCGCCCGCTTATGTTAAACATTAAAAAGAATCTGGTTTTAGTTTTTTGGCCAAAAGCAGCACTACAAGCTATTGATAAAGCCGACCTTCTTGCCAATCGATGGCGTAGTTGAAGTAGGCCCCAATGGAACAAGCGTCTACAGCTGCGATGAGCAAGAGGTGTAGACCGATGCACAGATCGGCTGCGGCCAGGTTGCACATGAGGAATTTGGACACGGTCAGCCTGAACCTGGATGTAGCGATCACAAGAACGACGAATAGGTTGCCTGCGCACGCGCTCAAGGCCACTACCCACACCGGTATTCGTAGTCCCCAGTTGCCCATTAGGTCTTCACAGGGATTGAAGGCGTCCGGAGCTGGATGGCATTTCACCTGCAACGAAAAATCTGTTAATGCTATCTTAACAACCCCTCCTTGTATTAATTATTCAGTCTTGTGATTTTATTCAGTGAAATTCTTCAAAAAACTATTAATTAGAAGTTAAAAAATAAACCTCAGTATTCTCAGGGGCGGTTTCTCAATGTCCAGTTAAATATTTATCTGGAAGTTAACGGGTAACTGTTAGATAAATTGTTTAAATAATTGAAGGCTAAACTTATGAAGCAACGTGAATCTTATCTGACAGTTGTATCCATAGAAACACTATCTGACAGCTACCTATCTGACACTTTTAACTGGACATTGAGAAACCGGCCCTTAGTCTTGTCAAAGTGAGATTTTTGCTTCCTACACCGTAAGTCAGGGCTATAATATGATAATAGCAAAGGTTTCTTTATTTTGAGATAATATCTATCTTGTTGGTGTCTACATGTTGAATATTTATGTTACTCATTTCCGTGAGACTGTCTGAATGCGGGTCTCTCTGTAATCGCGGAATCTGGTTAAGTGCAGCACCTATTTTGGTGAAATATATACAGGGTGGGCCAATAGTGCGTGGACGGAGGATTGTGGGCTTACTGAAAAATATTTCAAAAATCTGTCACTTGATGATGGTAGGGACTCTTGAGGGCTATAACGTAAAAATATTTTCACTTAAATTTTGACGCTTATACAGGGTGATTCATATCAAACTTACATTTTTTTGAATGGAACTCCCTATATATTATTGCATATTTGGATTCCTTGGTCAATTCTAGTGTGACTTTATGTATCACACATGGAACTTTAAACGAACCGTTTAGACGCAAATCACCATTTTTGGTATAAGTAGGTATCAGAAAAAAATGGAATATCGCAGCGATTATAAAACTTAGAAGGCCGTGACTTTGCGGCAAGACTAAGCATGAAATGCGTCACCTTAGGTCAGACGCCTAAAGTTGAATTCTTTTTGTACTTAGAGAAATCAGTAGATTAATTAAGGAAACTTCAATGACAGATAACTTGATTTTTTCAAATGGGAATGCCTATTTTGGTTTAAAGAATCAAATGTAAAATTTGATTACCTTTCTAATGATATAGCATTCTCGATATCAATCTTTTTTAGTTTTCATTTTATTTCAAATTTTCAGTCAAATCGGTGTTTTTCAATTTTGCTGCATGCAAGCAACCGAACAGGCCATGAAAAATAAACAAAAGCTCGTTAATATGGAAGAAACCAACTAACTTAGTAGAAAGATGCAAACTAACTAGAGCAACGAGGCAAGATTATGAAAATTCCTCACAACATATTAGCTCTAACCAGAAACAATAGCGGTAACAAGAACGCTCATTTTTCACAGCCTACTAGCTATTAGCCAATTTCCATAGTCAGTAGAAAAATATTTAATCAAAGGAAAACTACTACTGATTGTTGCTGACAGTAGAACATCTATGTCTTCTGAATAAATTTTCACATTTAATGCTATAAAAAAGTAGCCATTTCGGTAAGTCAAACGTAATGATACCTCTGACTGGAACCCTTCAAATGCTTCAGTAGGTACTTCTACTTATTAGCAAAATCGCGGAAAATGAAAATGGATTTGCAGTCTGTTTGAATTGTAAAAGATAATTTAGTTTGCAGAAAACTACATGAAATAAACACAATTATAATATAGCGTAATTAAAAAATTCTAGCATTATTTCGATAGATGTTCAGAATGCTCCAGTTGGAGATATCTTCACCTTTGACTTAACTAAACGGAAATGACTAATTTTTTTAACCCATCAAATGTGAAATTTCATTCTTAAGAGACTGTAAGCAAAAATCGCTGGTAGTTTTCCTTTTGTTTCAAAATTTTTAATCATTTTGGAAGGTTGTCAAGCCCTAGTAGACATCAATAGCTAGTATGCTGTGAAAAACAAACACTTCTGCCATACTCCAGCTACTCATTGGCATTAGATGTCTTGCGGCTGTTGTAACAGGTTAGAGCTAATATGTTGTAAGGAATTTGCATAATCTTGCCTCGTTGCTCTAGTTAGTTCGCATCTTTCTACTAAGTTTGTTGGTTTCTTCCATATTAACGAGCTTTTGTTTATTTTTCATGGCCTGCTAGGTTGCTTGCACGCAGGCAAATTGAAAAGCACCGATTTGACAGAAAATTTGAAATAAAATGAAAACCAAAAAAGATTGACATCGAGAATGCGATATCGTTAGAAAGGTAATCAAATTTTACATTTGATTCTTTAAACCAAAATAGGCATTCCCATTTGAAAAAATCAAGTTATCTGTGATTGAAGTTTTCTTAATTAATCTACTGATTTCTCCAAGTGCAAAAAGAATTCAAATTTAGGCCTCTGACCTAAGGTGACGCATTTCATGCTTAGTCGTACCGCAAAGTTACGGCCTTCTAAGTTTTATAATCGCTGCGATATTCAATTTTTTCCTGATACCTACTTATACCAAAAAACGTGATTTGCGCCTAAACGGTTGGTCTAAAGTTCCATGTGTGATACATAAAGTCACACTAGAATTAATCAAGGAATCCAAATATGCAATAATATGTGGGGGGTTCCGTTAAAAAAAATGTAAGTTTGATATGAATCACCCCCTATAAACGTCAAAATTTGAGTGAAAATATTTTTACGTTATAGCCCTTAAGGGTCCCTACCATGACCAAGTGACAGGTTTTTGAAATATTTTTTAGTAAGCCCACAATCCTCCGTCCACGCACTATTGGCCCACCCTGTATAATGTAATATGATGTGCAATTAATGTAAAAAATGCTGCTATACTTTTTGAAGTCAACGCATTTGCGATACAGTAACTAATAAAATACCAAAGTCATCAGAACTACTCCATATATCCCATATATCGCTTTTAGGTGGCTTAGAGGTTCCCGATAGTTTTTTATTTTTTCCGAAAGCGGTTGAAATTGGGTTGGTGGAAAAATCTGATGTTTTTTTTCTTCAGTGTTACCTACTGTTAATACTGGCTGTTTATAATATATATACATACATTCCCTGTTAGCTTAGGTTTAGGTGTTAGTTTAGAATGTAGTTTTATATATGGGTTAAATGTAAGAATAGCCTTAGGCTAAATTTCGCCCAAATAAAGTCGTTAAAATAAATAAAATAAATAAATAGATATTATTCATTTGGTGACGACGAAAAATGCGTATGGTTTTTAGAAATCGTATCAGTGCAGCAATATTAAAAAAATTGAAGTATAAAAACAGCTAAAACTTCGTTTTTAGGCGTTTTAGGGGTTCCTATTATTTTCTGTTTTCTTTAAGTTGTGTGAAATTGAGGTGGTTGGTGGGTGGGGGATTATAAAATTGGAAAATTTGTTGTATTCATAATAAGCTGTCCATTGACCTGTGAAGTACGACCTAGTGGAATAACACACTTTTTTCGGGAGCGGGTGGGCGATGATTGGGTTGTAAGGCGATCTCAGACTATAGCTTCATGCTATGGGAAAGTAATAAACTGGTATCAACGTAATGTGTGGGAAGTACTGAGTCACTCAACTTGACTGCATCTCTTATTATTTGTGCCAGAACCATTTGACAAATTTTCAGACCATTTTATTGCGATTTTGGATGTGGTATGTATAGCTTCCCCATTTCTATGTAAATGATGTTTAAAAATACAACTGGAGGTTATTCACCCTTTACTCTACCGGACTTCGGGTACGTGATTGGAGCAATGAATTTTCTTCCCTTGATGTTACAAAAAGATCTTACCGACATCTTTTATGAAACGATAAAATTGTTGAAAGTCATAATAAAAACTTCACTGATAACGGCAGAGGCGGAGCAGAAGAAAGAAGTATTTTTACTTCTCACACCGATACGTTAGGGGAGTGTATTGTGATCGCGAAAAATTTCGATTTTGAGATAATACGCTTTTTGGGTGTCTTATAATGTCTACATAACAAAAATCCACGTCACTCATTTCCGTCGGTCTGCCTGTCTGTCTGTCTGTCGGTTTGTTTGTCTGTCTGTCTGTTGGCGTTTTTCTAGCCTCGTAATCTCAGTAACCGCTGCATGGATTGTGACGAAATTTGGGCAGCGCCAGCGGTATGCTGTGGGGTCGTAGTAGGTAATGTTCCTATGTATTTTGAAAATCGGTACATGGGCGGCGAAGTAATTAGCAAAAAACAAAAAAATTTAAATATTCCCAAAACTCCGCTTTTAGGCGTTTTAGGGATTTCCTGATCATTTTCTACTTTTTTTGGCTGACGGTGCAATTGGGGTGGTTGGAGGGTGGAGAGTTGTAAAACTGAAAAAAATTGATGTAATCATAATAGGCTGTCTACTGACCTATGAAAGAAAGACCTAGCGTCATAATACGCTTATTACTATCGTGGCGAGGGTGGAAAACGTTTATGATTTTTAGAAATTGTGTCAGTGGCATCACAGCAAAAATAAAAAAGCTAAAAAAAAGAAAACAGCTCAAACTCTGTTTTTAGGCGTTACTTTTTTGGGTGGGGGTGAAACCAGAGTGGTCGGGGTGGGGTGGGGGCGGGGTATTGTAAAACCGAAAAAATGCATGCATAATGGGATGTTCATTGACCTGTGAAAGAATAAATCTAGCGGCATAATATACTTTTTTAGGTCCATCCGAACATGGCCTTGCCTATTACAGAAACCAAGGGGATTTTTTGAAGTATACATAAGATTATTGCCTTTGATCGTTCTGTTTGTGTAACGTGGAAACTACTGGATTGAATGACATTTTTACACTTTATTATTACCGTGGCGAGGGTGGAAAACGTTTATGGTTTCTAGAAATCGTGTCAGTGGCGGCGCAGCAATAATTAAAAAACTAAAAATATAGAAACAGCTCAAACTTTGTTTTTACACGTTTTAGGGATGATCATTTTCTACTGTTGAGTGGGGGTGAAATTGGGATAGTTGGGGGGTGGGGGTACCGAAAACTCTTTTTTTTTTTGGAATTCATTATGGGCTATCCATTGACCTGTGAAAGGAAGACCTAGTGGCATAACACAATTTTTTGGTCAGGCTGGCGATGATTTGGTTGCAAGGGGAACTCAGACTATAAGCTTCATGCTATGGGAAAATGATAAACTAGTATCACCGTAATGTGTGGGAGGTACTGAGTCAATCAATTAAACGAATTGGCAATGATGAGTAGTAGAAAGCAAAACTTATGCCAGATTTTTTCTATTCAGTAGAAAAGGTTCTTTGGATTTTGGCATAAAGTACTGCAGATGTTTTTTTTTTACTCAAAAAAACGACGTTTCGGTTTAAACAATAATCTGACTTCAAATTTCATGGCAGAATTGCCTGGGAAGCGATGTCGTAGCATACGCCATCCCTTTCTTTCAGAGTAGCTTTTTGCGAGCTCATGTCGGCGAAGCGCAGTTGTGTTAATTAATTTTCGGTAATAGGCAAGGCAATGTTCGGATGGACTTAAAAAGGTGATTTATATCGCTAGGTCTTCCTTGGCAGGTCAGTAGACAGCCTATCATGAATACAACAAGTTTTTCAGTTTTTCAACCCCCCACCCCCCAAACGCCCAAATTCCACCCCCACCCAAAAAAACGCAGAAAATGATCAAGAACCTCTAAAATGCCTACAAACGAAGTTTGAGGAATATTTGAAATTTTTGTTTTAATTACTCCGCCGCCTATGTACCGATTTCTAAAATTATAACAGCATTACCTACTAAGATAGCAGCATATTGCTGCCCAAATTTCACCACAGTCCATGCAGCGGTTACTGAGATTACGAGGCTAGAAAAACGCGTACAGACAGACAGACCGACAGACAGACCGACAGGCAGACCGACAGACAGACCAACAGGCAGACCGACAGACAGACCGACAGGCAGACCGACAGACAGACCAACAGGCATTCCGACAGACAGAACGACGGAAATGATTGACGCGGATTTTCGTTATGCAGACATTATAAAACGCCCAAAAAACCTATTATCTCAAAATCGAAAATTTTCACGATCACAATCCTTCCCTCACCTATCGGTGTGGGAAGTAAAACGGATGGCGTATATTTTTTTTTCTTTAATTTGTCATAATAAAGTAAAATAATGGTTTTTTAAATCATTTTGGAAATTCGTGAATTATCACCTTTTTACCTTTAACAGTCACTTACGGCGCAAAATGCCCCCATAAGTGCTATTTTTTCATTATTATTTCGAAAGTGCAATGTCCTGCAGAGTTTTTAAGATTAGATCGGAGCACCAGGACCAGGCATAAGTATTTTTAATTTTGTTTTGAAGGTCTTGGTCTCCTGATTAAAAACAGAGGTTTCAAACTTTGGGCCCAAAATGTACTTAATTATTGTTCGGATGTACAGGTTCTCTTTATTGGATATTAAAATAGGCTTAATACTGAGTATAACTGCAGAAAAAAATAAAAGCCAAAAAGCATTCTTGTTTTGGTTTTTGACGATTTCTTGGAAAAACTGGAAAATCTCTAAGTTTTTAAAAAAAAATCATAACTCGAAAACTATCAATAATTGGTACACATATATGGGGGTGTTTTGGATAGGTCTCGGTACGGGCTATCTAAAAAAAAATTATTATCGTCACCCGATTGGCCACCCTGTATACAGCATCACATTCATTGCAAGATATTTTAGAGATTACATTAGATTATATTTGATATCAAGTTTATTTTGTTGTGAAGAAAAACGTAAAAATGCTGTTCTTGTGTGGTAAAAAACTATCTTATGTGTATCATCAGCAAGATGATGTCCAATTATCTTCGAAATTTCCTTGATGTATGGGATTTTTGAATAATTTGCTATATTGGAGCTGTTTTGGTTAGTGCCTGAAAGAGGAGCGTGGAGGCTGACGGGGTTGCTCTATATCTCCCTCAATTCACCAGTACGCAGACAGCTGTTTCACGCTTATTAGCGATCATCAGTGCGCCATAGGTTGATTGACGGAGATAGAGAGCATCAGAATTTTCATGTCTACCAGGCATGTAAAGCATGTGAGAGTAGGCGACAGAAAAGATCTGCCTGTGCGCCATCTGGTACCCGACCTATGGCGCGCTGATGATCACTAATAAGCGTGAAACAGCTGTCTGCGTACTGGTGAATTGACGGAGATATAGAGCAACCCTCGTATATCGACTCTCATATGCAGTTGGTATAGAAGCGCGCTATTCTGGTCAGGCCAAGCCAACGCGCCGTAGCGTTCCATCAAGAAGTCTGCTGCTGCTTAGCAGCGACCTTCTTTGGTTTGCCGTTACCTTCAAGTACCAGATGGCGCACAGGCAGATATTTTCTGTCGCCTACTCTTACAGTCCGCTTAAATTTTACCAGAAAAGTACTCCATTGAATTTTTGTTAGTTGTTAGTATGTTAACAACTTGAATCTGTTCTATCAGATTTAAAGCCTGAACCTGAACTTTTTCTGTGTCCTCTGCTACCTATTATTTTTATGAAGCAGAAGTTCGCTACAATACAACCTTTTTTTAACAGGATGATTGGGGTACCTTGGTGAATCTAAAAGATTCATCTAGTAATGAACAGAAAACGGAGTCCTCTTGGAGTTTTAGTGTTACGCCCGCATAAACACGATCCCTTTTTATTAGCGTGGGAGCCACAAACGCAGAACGGTCTGACGATAACCCAAGGACAAGAAGAGAGATAACAAAAACAGGGGTCACATCGGAGAAAGTTCGCGTAGGGTTTACATGTACCACCAGCAGTTCATGTTAGCCTTCGCTTCAATAACTTTTGGCGTATACAGGGTTTTAGGAAGGCTTGGAAACAGTGGGTGGATTATTATAGGTGAAGTATGTTTTAAACAGTAGCTTTACAATTGTTAAGTGTCTATTAAGTAGTGTCATTTAAATTTACATAGGGTGAGTCATAAAGTGGTGTTGCACTTTTTTAAATAAGACACCCTAACAAAAACTATATGCAACATAAGTCCAACTTTCTACTTATCCAGCTTTTAATGTGACAAAAAAAAGTATTAGGTCATGCAGGTCGGAAACCGACTATTGGGCAAAGTATACAAGTTACCCATGTAACCTAAAACCAGGGATTCGGAGTTAGTTCATAATTGTCTAAGCAGTAAAAGAATCGATTCCTCATGGTCATCAAGTCGTGAGGTACCAAATCGGCATGGATTCAAATGAACCACCTTGTATATTAGTGGATTAGTGGATAAATAATCAATTCTCCCAATCCTAAGCAAATACTACATGTACAATAATGTACTTAAATAAAACCATTTTCCGGTTATCGGGTTTCAAGGATGACAAACAAACTTCATTCATAATTTGTTGATAATTATAACAGTATTACTAATCCATGGTACATGTTTAAAAATAGGATAAAAAACTAGAAATCTGCAAATCTACCCATTCAACTTTTTCAAAATAGCGCCCAAACAAATTGCGATATGTTGTTGACAAAAGAAAAGCAATGCCATAGATGATGTGCTAAATTTGAATAGAACCCGTCTTTTGTCGATAAAGTGCTGCATCTGTTTAAAAAAATAACGTGGTTTAGTTTTCATATGACCTCAAAGCGAATAGCCAAGGGGCGGCGAAGAAAAACTTAATCCAGATACTTAATCCAGATGTAGTCGTACTTTGCGCCCATCATGCTGAAATTGTGTCGACTCAAAATAACATTGAACAACATTTGAGGGTACAGCATGTTTTATGTCCGGCGGACATAATATATTTTCGACGGCTTTCTGAAAGGATATGACCAAAGTGAGGTAGTAACAATTTTCAGGATTTTGAAGTTAAAAACCATGACATAGATTTGAGGTAAAACCAAATAAACAAAGAGGGGAACAAAATATACTTTTGGATGACGATGTGAAAGATGCAGTTCGCCAGAAAAGGCTATACATTATACATTTTACCTCCGCAATGAACTACATACCCACGATAAGGTATTGGAATGCAGGCTCTATGGCATGCCTAAAGGCCACAAGCCCAATATGTCCAATTGTTAGCACAATAGGCGCACCTACCTATGAATTAGAGAAACACCCGACCACACTACTGAATCCGTATGTTGGAGAACTGATATACGTTTATCACGGACACGGCGCACTTTAAATCCACAATCCAGTATACAGGGTGGGCTATAACGTAAAAATATTTTCACTTGAATTTTGACGTTTATAGAGGGTGATTCATATCAAACTTACATTTTTTTGAATGGAACCCCCTATATATTATTGCATATTTGGATTCCTCGGTCAATTCTGGTGTGAGTTTATGTATCACACATGGAACTTTAAATGAACCGTTTAGGCGCAAATCACCTTTTTTGGTATAAGTAGGTATCAGAAAAAAATTGAATATTGCAGCGATTATAAAACTTAGAAGGCCGTGACTTTGCGATACGACTAACCATGAAATGAGTCACCTTTGGTCAGACGGCTAAATTTGAATTCGTTTTGTACTTGGAGACATCAATAGATTAATTGAGGAAACTTAAATCACAGATAACTTTACTTTTTCAAATGGGAATGCCTATTTTGGTTTAAAGAATCAAATGTAAAACTTGATTACGTTTCTAACGATATAGCATTCTCGACATCAATCCTTTTTGGTTCTCATTTTATTTCAAATTTTCAGTCTAACCGGTGTTTTTCAATATTTCTGCGTGCAAGCTACCTAGTAGGCCATGAAAAATAAACAAAAGCCCGTTAATATGGAAGAAATCAACTAACTTAGTAGAAAGATGCAAACTAACAAGAGTAACGGGGTATGATTATGAAAATTCCTTACAACATATGAGCTCTAACCGGATACAACAGCGGCAAGATATCTAATGTCAATGGGTAGCTGGGATATGACAGAAGTGTTAGTTTTTCAACGCCTTCTAGCTATTGAGGTCTACTAGAGCTTGACAACTTTCTAAAACGTTTAAAAATTTTGAAACAAATGGAAAACTACCAGCGATTTTTGCTTACAGTCTAACATGTTTATAATGAAATTTCACATTATAAAAAATTAGCCATTTTATCAAAAGTGAAGATATCTCTAACTGGAACAATTTCATCATCTATTGAAATAATTGCTAGAATTTTTTAATTACGCTATGGTGTAATTGAGTTTATTTCATCTAGTTTTCTGGAAACTAAATTATGTTTATGTTTCAAACAGACTGCAATTCAAGTTTCATTTTCCGCGATTTTGCTAATAAGTAGAAGTACCTACAGAATAATTTGAAGGGTTCCAGTCATTATTTTTGGCTTACAGAAATGGCTACTTTTTTATAGTATTGAATGTGAAAATTTATTCAGAAGACATAGATATTCTACCGCCAGCAACAATCACTAGTAGTTTCCGTTTGATTAAATATTTTTTTACTGACTTTGGAAATTGGCTAATAGCTAGTAGGCTGTGAAAAATGAGCGTCCTTGTTACCGCTATTGTTTCTGGTTAGAGCTAATATGTTGTAAGGAATTTTCATAATCTTGCCTCGTTACTCTAGTTAGTTTGCATCTTTCTACTAAGTTAGTTGGTTTCTTCGATACTAACGGGCTTTTGTTTATTTTTCATGGCCTGCTAAGTTGCTTGCACGCAGGAAAATTGAAAAACACCGATTTGACTGAAAATTTGAAATAAAATGAAGACCAAAAAAAAATTTATATCGAGAATGATATATTGTTAGAAAGGTAATTCAATTTCACATTTGATTCTTTAAACCAAAGTGGGCATTCCCATTTGAAAAAATCAAGTTATCTGTGATTGAAGTTTCCTCAATTATTCTACTGATTTCTTCGAGTACAAAAAGAATTAAAATTAAGCCGTCTAACCTAAAGTGACTCATTTCATGGTTAGTCGTACCGCAAAGTCACGGCCTTTTAAGTTTTAAAATCGCTGCAATATTCAATTTTTTTCTGATATCTACTTATACCAAAAATGGTGATTTGCGCCTAAACGGTTCGCTTAAAGTTACATATGTCATACATACAGTCACACTAGAATTGACCAAGGAATCTAAATGTGCAATAATATATAGGGGGTTCCATCCAAAAAAATGTAAGTTTGATATGAATCGCCCTGTATAACGTCAAAATTTAAGTGAAAATATTATTACGTTATAGCCCTCAGGGGTCTCTGCCATGATCTAGTCCAGATTTTTGAAATATTTTTTAGTAAGCCCACAATCCTCCGTCCACGCACTATTGGCCCACCCTGTATACACCTCGAGGAATCTGATGTTCTGGGTAGTTTTGACGTCGTATCACTCTTTACAAAAGTATCACTGAACGATGCTATACAAAACATCAAACAGATATTCCCAGAAGATACAAATAACTTATTCAAGCATGTGTTAACTCCAACATACTTTGCATGGGACAACAAAATATATGAACAGATGGAAGGCGTGACGATAGGAAGCCCTCTGAGTCCAGTGGTAGCTAACTTTATAATGGAGAAAATTGAGCAGACGGCCTTGAACAACGCCCAGTATAAGGCAAAAATATGGTTCAGGTACGTGGATAACACAGTTGACGTATGGACAAGACAAGCTAGTGGAATTCCTTCAACACCTAATCAGTGTACATGTCGTAGTCTTATTGTAAAATTAGTCATATTATTATACGCCTAGGTTTTTTCAATTCGACTAGGCGTATTGCTATATCGCCGAAATAATCGAGGAACTCACAATTTGACCGACAATTTAAGGCGTATTAGAATACGCCTGTTGCTTATTAGGCTTATTGTCAAATTTCAATAGCGCGCGATTACTCTGGATTCTGATTGGTTATACTCGTCGAATTATATTACGACTGACGACTTGTCAGGCTAATTGTATGTTATTGTAGTTGTGACTTACTGTTCAGTTTCTCTGTGCAGTATTAGTGCAAATGATTGCATTGAAAATGAGTGATGACTCGCTAGGTGTATTTGTCCACAAGCACAAGTATTATGAAGAAATTGAAAAGTTTTACAAAGGTGAGAAGTTGTAATAGCCATACCATACCATAATCTTAAAATTTTAAAAGTTTTAATAGGGAGTTTTAGCTGTGCTGGCAAATTGGGCGGCGTAAGAGTGGATCATGTTCTAATAAATAACCCAAATCTATATTTATTTATTTTTTTGCCCTATGAGTGATTTTCATAATTTGCCTGGCACACTGCAAGTCGTATTATAATAAGACGTATTTTATATAGTCAAATTCTAAAAACAACCCGTAGAGATTCTTTTGAACAATGAGACTAAGAAGCGTCAGGCGTATTATAACACCTCTTAGATAATCAGTCATATTGTCAGATTTTCCTTTACTGTTTTAGTTTTACATTACGCCTAGTCATATTGAAAAAGCCTAGGCGTATTATAATAAGACTGATATTATGATAAGCCTGCGACATACATACGAACATCCAGTTCACGATTGAGGTAGAGGAAAATAGAAAACTGGCTAGAAAATGATCAACCTTGGGACATACAGTGTATAGGAAACCAATACACACCGATCGCTGTTTGTACAACAACTACACAGGGGCGTATCCAGACCTCAGTCTTGGGGGGGGGGGGGTAGCGGGGCGTGAAGTTGTGTGTGCTTTCACCATTTTTTGTAATACCTTCGTGAAGGACTTTGATGCAGGAAAAAAGCAAAATGTTAATAGTATTAAAATAAAAAAGAAGATATAAACAGCAAGTGAAACAGTGGAGTATCAGGTATTTTAGGGAGATGAAATAAAAAATCTATTGATGCATTAATCAATTTTAATTTTACGGAATACAAATAATATGTAATACGTATCATCCGTGAACATTTTATTAGCACAGCATACAAAATTGAACGATCATGAACACTCAACAGTCAGGTACCCTAGTAGCCACAACACGTACTCCATTTTTTTTAATTAGTGTTTTAATTTTTCTAATCGGTGCAATTTTCAAAACAGGTAATTCATGAGTTAGTTAAATTTTCGTGACAAGCTACCACGTTGTATAGGACATTCAACTGATTATGTAACAACGGGAATATATTAGATATGCATCACTGTAGTAATGGAAAACAAACCCTTTTGTAATTTAGTTACTGCAAAAAAGATTTTTTTTCAGTGCGACAATTGCTTAAATAAATAAGTCATATAAAATAAGTCAAAGTTGAATTGAGTTTTTTTTACCCCCCTCCTTGTATACGCCTGTGCAACTACATCCATGTGAGAAGTCTGGAATCATCAAAACGCTGACAGAACGGGCCAGAAGAGTGTGTGAACCTACCGAACACAGTGCAGAGCTCAAACATCTGAAAAATGCTTTGAATACAAACGGCTACTCAGAAAAGCAAATAACAAGATCTAAGAGAGCTGGTAGAGTAGAAAAGCAACCACAACCACCACCAGTAGCAAAAGCTCTCCTACCTTATGTTCTCCGGGTGACAGACAGAATTGGGAAGTTATTGCAGAAAGCAAATGTCAAGACGATGTACAAACCAACTGAGAAAATACAACAGCATGTAAGATTGGCAAAGGGCAAAAGGGATCCATGGACAGCATCAGCGGTTTATTGGATATCATGTACTTGTGTGAGTGGAACAACTAAGAGATCCTTGCAAACTAGAATTTAGGAACACAAATCAAATTGCCGGTTAGGTTTGACGAAAAAATCTGCAGTAGCTAAGCATGCACTCCAGGAAAGCGGTAGCCACAAGATAAAATTTGACGAGACATAGGTTCTTGCTACCGTCGTCTTATTACGCCAGGGAGTCCATCGAGATTTATAAACATAAAAATAACTTCAAGAACAAAGAAGCATACAAGCTCAACAGAATACGGATGCCCGCACTAAGGGACGTAGAGTCTAACAGCGTTTTCGACTTATTGCCCTATCACTGCACTCATAGGAACTGAGTATCAAAATTATCTTCGTCTTAGATTTGAGTGCAAAACTAGTGTGGTTTTTTGTTTTCGACTTATCCGCTTATTTGCACTTGAGTGCAAATTATCGCCACGGACTCTCTGAGCTCGTGGAGATTTCAGTGCATTTTTGACATCTATAAAATATTGATTATAACCTATTCTATTTGTCAGAGAAAATAATTTTTGAATTAAGAACTGTATAGTGGGGTAGTACATAGTACATAGTAGCATGGATGCTACGATAGGTTACGGAAGGTGCGGAAAGTGTAGTTGGAAGAACTGCAAATATCGTCATCTTCGGATGATGAGGAAATTGAAGCATATCTAGTTAAATTGCAAACAACGGCTGCGGGTGTCCCAAAAATACGAATATTTGTTGGAGATGTTGTTCACAAACTGACGGAAGAAGAGATACAACAAGATATACATAAGTATTTACCGATATAGATAGATATTAGTTTTTTAGTGCAAAAGTCATATTTGCACAAAATGCTGTTAGTTTTTATGTCGATAAATAGAATAAATGGTTGAATAAGGCGGATTCAAATTATTCAAATTCCAAAACTATCACAAAATGAAACTGAGCTCTCGGGATGCAAAATGACATCAAACTTTCATCAGTTGGCTGACAGAACAGTTACTTCAATTGCATTGAAATTTGGTGTATGTTCGACTTACCAGTTCAGATTTATTGCACTTCTGGGCACCAGACGAGTTTTCAATGTGCACTGTAGTGGAATCGTGGTTAAAATCAGTGCAGTAAGTCGAAAATCCTATAAGATACGCAGGGGTGCACAGCGCAGTCGCCCCCACTCCTAATCTGGGGTATATAAGTGCTCAACCTGGTGACGCGGTTTCAGTTTCTCGGAACACTCGTGTCGGCGTAACATCAAGCAGCGTAGTGCGCCGACGCCATTGCAGCGGAGCATGTCGACACCACGCCGGCCGAACAGCCCAAGAACCAACAGTTCGTCGGACGATGTGTCGCGAAAGCCTTACACAATACATAAATCGAATCGAAGTTAATAAATATGTGAGCAGCCAATAATGGCCTGTGAGAACACTCACCAAAAGTTGCTGTAAACCTTTTGCTTACTATAACCGCAATGTATCTCGAACTGAGCTTTAGCTAGTTCACTGAAGCCGACGAACACGAACACTGATGTGCGACCTACAATGCAATGGCGCTAACGACTCACGTCGGCGGAAAATTAATGGTAACGTTCATTGATTTGACGTACTTTATGTGCTCTATTTAAGAATAAAAAAATACAAACAGTGAAAACTAGGTACAACATTTGAAATGTGTATAGTAATGTATAAGATTTCAAACTGACTTCAAAGCTTTAAGCATTTTTACAAATTTTATCGTAATATGAATTCTATAGTTGTTTACCTCGTGATAGTTCCTATAAATTTCTCCGCAGAGTGCAGTGGTAACAGGAAAAGAGGCGCTGGTGGTGTTGTGAAATACCTCGTTTCTATCTCCCCAAATCTCGTTGTCTTCATCGTTGATAGCAAGGCTTGCATTCAGCGGCATAAAGTGGAACAAGGCCTCCAGAGATGGATCATCATAAGGCTGAAAATGAAAAAAACAAGTATTAAGTAGTGAAATTCGCTTTCTGGTGAATAAGTGACCAATTTTAAATCCGGAAGTTCTAAAAACGTAAGATAAATGCTTCAACCTTTATCACTTTGGGATACAGCTCGAGAAATTGTCTAAATCCTTTTGGGACTGACTATATATATATTGTGACATTGCAGTGTGACTGAGCATGAAATGCGTCACCTTAGGTCAGACCCAAATTTGAATTCTTTTTTTAGTTGGAGAAATCAGTAGATTAATTAAGGAAACATCAATCACACATAGCTTACCTTTTTAAAATGGAAATGCTTATTTTTTGTACAGGATGAGATATACATTTGATAACCTTTCTAACGATATATAATTCTCATCTTTTTTTTCCATTTTATTGCAAAATTCGCTATTTTTCCCTACGTATAAGCAACCTAGCAGGCCATGCAAAATAAACTAAAACCCGTTTAGGTGAAAGAAACCAACTATCTTAGCAGAAAGAGGCAAACAAACTAGAGCAACGAGACAAGACTATACAAAATTCCTTACAACACATCAGCCATCAGCTCCAACTGGAGACAATAGTGGTAAGATATTTAATGTAAATGAGAAGCTGGAGTATGACAGAAGTGTTTCTTTTCACAGCCTACTAGCTACTGAGATCTACTAGAGCTTGCAGACTTTCCAAAACGATTGACATTTTTGAAACGAAAGGTAAACTACTAGCGATTGTTGTTCGCAGCAGAATATCTTCAGAATAAATTTTCATATTTAATGCCATAAAAAAGAGGTAATTTTTATAAGTCAAAAGTAGCGATACCTCTGATTGGAGGCCTTCAAGTTCCAGTATTTATTATAAAAATCGCAGAAAATCAAAACCGAATTGTAGTCTAGTTAAGTTATTGTAAAAAACATAATTTATTTGGCAGGAGAGAACATGAAATGAATACAATAACAACTTGGAATAATGAAAAATTCTAATAACTATTTCAATTAATGCTCAGAATGTTGCAGTTAGACTATTGAATTGACGAAATTATATTATATACAGGGTGATTCAATAAGCGCGCGGTGCTCTCTAGCGGCCATACCGTTTAAATTAGACGAAAATGTTTCAAATAAAAAACATTTCTTTTCAAATGCTCTACATTTAGAAAATAATTTCATAGATGGCAGACTTCCGGATATACCGGAAGTACTTTAAATGGAACACCCTACATGTTATTACGTTTTTTAATTCAGCATCGATTTTTAGGTCCAGTTTGTTAACCATGATTTATGTCTACGAAGCCTATTTTCGGAATTATTCATCAATTTTTACAAAATTTAACGTTTGTAGTACTTTACAAGAAACGTTAATATCTAAACGCAACAGAAAGATGCGGTTTTCGGTTTCAAAACGAGCAAGGAACGTACTTGTGTTCGGGTAAGATCCTTGAACATTAAATCAATAGACTAGCAATTTTCACATTTGAAAAGTTAGAAACGTTAAACACTTTTTTTTTCAAATGGGATGGTATGATAAGTTTCACATCGGTGGATGCGGAACTAAATTCTCTTTCACTTTTATCTAGGCACATATGGTGCCATCTTTGATGGTTTTTAAGATAATTACGGTTTTGTAATTATTGCGTAGGAATTGAAAAAATCGTAAGTGGCGTGGCTCACAGACAAAACAATAATTGGCAGGAAACCTTTCATCCAATGTGTTTCGACCTCTAATACTAAAATGTGCCTTCGCTCCATCTAACTGTAACCACATTATTCTTAAAAACTCCAATGGTGAATTTTTCAACAGGTTTTCAAAATTTTCATTTAGAGACTTTTGGAAAACATTAGTTTATTATGCAGTTTCCAATAATACCACCCCAAATGCTTGAACTCCATGCTGGTTGTCAACAAACTTCTCAAAATTTGGATTTACGTGGGCGTAAAATATGAGAGAAGGAAACATGTAGTAGTAATACATGAAGATAGTGAGTTTGACATTCTCACAATTGTAGTTGAAGATCCGCATAGCAGTGCTACAGCAGAAATTAGTTGCTATTTGGGCATTGGTCAAACATCTGTGACATGATCTTAACGGAGTACATATAACATCCTTATCACGTGCAGCTAAATCAAGCAATTGAAAGACAAGACTTTGAAGACTGAATGAATTTCTGTAACTGGAGTCGTGCTCGAGTCCAAGAAGGTGCACTCCTTTTCAACAGTGTATTGCTTTCGAATGAAGCTACATTTCTAATTAAATTCTTTTATTTTCTTTTTTATGAAATGTAGCTACAGCCACGTAGAGTGACATAATTTACATTTTTATACTAAATCCAAATTTTGAGAGGTTTGTTGACAACCGGCATGGAGTCTAAGCATTTGGGGTGGTATTATTGGAAACCGCATAATGAACTAATGTTTTCTAAAATTTTCTAAATGAAAATTTGGAAAACCTGTTGGAAAATTTACCACTGGAGTTTTTAAGTGTAATGTGGTTACAGGTAGATGGAGCGAAAGCACATTTTAGTATTAGAGACCGAAACACTTTGGATGAAAGGTTTCCTGCCAAATGTTTCGTCTGCGAACCACGCCACCTACGATTTTCCCAATTTCTACGCCATAATTACAAAACGGTAAATATCTTGAAAACCATCAAAGATAGACCTACATGTGCCTAGATCAAGGTGAAAGAGAATTTAATTTCGCATCTACCGATGTGAAACTTACGATACAATCCCATTTGAAAAAAAAGTTTTTAACGTTTTTAGCTTTTAGAATTTGAAAATTACTAGCCTCTTGACTTAACGTTCTTTTGAAACAACGATCTTACTGAAACACAAACACGTTTCTTGCTTGTTTCAAAACCGAAAACCGCATCTTTCTATCGCGTTTGATTTCCGAGATATTACCGTTTCTTGTAAAGGTCTACAAACGTCACATTTTATAAAAATTGCCGAATAACTCCGAAAATAGGCTTCGTAGACATAAACAATGGTTAACAAACTGGACCTAAAAATCGATAGTGAATTTAAAATGTAATAATATACAGGGTGTTCCGTTTAAAATAAGGAAGTTGATGCTTTCTTCCGGTATATCCGGAAGTCCGCTATCTTTGAAATTATTTTCTGAATGTAGAGCATTTGAAAAGAAACGTTTTTTATTCCAAACATTTTCGTCTAATTTAAACGGTATGGCCGCTAGAGAGCACCGCGCGCTTACTGGACCACCCTGTACATAAAAAATCATTTTTATACCAGTACATGTGAAATTTCTTTCTGATAGACATCGTTTCAAAAATGTTAATCATTTCGGAGAGTTTGTAAGCTTTAGAAGATCTCAATAGCTAGAAGGTCGTAAAAAAATACTTCTATTATATTCCAGCTTCTCATTGACATTAGATCTCGTATGAGCATTGTCTCGTTGGAGCTGATGTGTTCTAAGGAATTTCTATAATCTTGTCTCGGTACCTACTCTAGTTCGTTTTTGTTTATTTTTCAAGGCCTGGCTAGGTTTCTTACATGTAGGACAATTGAAAATCATTGATTTAACTGAAAATTTGAAATTAAAAGAAAACTAAAAAAGACTGATATTGAGAATCCTATATCCTTAGAAATGTTATAAAATTTCACACTTGATCCTATACAAAAAGTAGGCATTTACATTTGAAAAAGTCAAGCTACCTGTGATCGAAGTTTCCTTTATTAATCTTCTGATTTTTCCAACTACAAAAAGAATTTAAATTTGACCTCTTGACTTATGGTGACGCATTCCTTGCTCAGTCCCACCGCAAAGTCACAGCCTTCTAAATTTTATAATCGCTGTGATATTTTTTTTCTCATATCTACTTATACCAAAAATGGTGATCTGCGCCTAAACGGTTCGTTTGAAGTCCCATATATGTTACATAAAGTCATACTAGAATTCACCAAGAAATCCAAATATGCAATAATATACAGAGGGTTCCATTTAAAAAAAATGTGGGTTCGACATGGATCACCCTGTATAAACGTCAAAATTTATAAGAAAATAGATTTGTCGTTTGGTTATTTATTAAACAAATAATTTGAACCATTTATCTAATATCACAATGCATTGAAATGACAAACAGGGGAAAGTCTATAACAAAATATAGGTACAGGGTGAGTTTTTCGTAACGGATCAGTCGATAGCTCCAATACTGCAGAAGATAGCAAAAAAAGTTGTATATAAAAATTGTAGCTAAGGATGTGCTCCTTGCTTAGAAAATATGTTTAATTATACAGGGTGATCCATAACTACGTGGTGATGCACACATACTTTTTTTTTAAATGAGACACCCGATATATTATTCCATATTTAAATTTTACTAATGATCTTTCTTCTTAAAATGTAAGGTATAATTGTAATTTCAGTGCAAATAAACGGATACGTCGCAAAGCAAACCTAGGCGAATTTTGCGCTCAAATGTAAGACGAAGATGATGTTAACACTCAGTGCACATATTGGTGCAGTGATAGGGCAGTAAGTTGAAGATGTCCTATCAGGAGAAGTCATTAGCAAATGAAAATAAAAAAAAACAGAGAATTATAATAGAACCAAGACAATAACCAAAGGAAAAGCGTTGCCACTGTGGCAAATGTGCGGCAACGCGTTTTTGACTTTATATAAAGCGACTAACATTAGAACAAAGCATTTGATTTCCAAGGGAACGTATCCTTTTCTTATGTTTATCACAAGTCAAAGACCAGCTGACAAGTGGCATACCGTACCATCGTTGCATTACTTGTCATTTGGCATACGTGATTCAAATACAAGAAGTCATCGAGTGCCATTAAACTACCACGCAACCAGGGTATAGAGAAAATCATTGGTGTCACGTTGTTGGCCCGTTCTAATAATATTTTAATAAAAAACATGTCTTACCTTGAAAACATGGCCAATGGTTGAATTCCTAGAATCACATGCTTCATGTAGCTGCTCTATAAATCTGCTGTGCTTTTCGTATTCTCCGCGATTGTGTGTCCACGGAAACTTGAATGCGCAGCAATGGTATGGGTATGTGAGCCATGCTTCTTTCAAGAACTGAAAAAAATATTGTAAATTGAAATCATTTGATTTTATGATCGATGCATCGCTTGATAGCGTTGATATAGAAACATTCATAGCCTAGAAAATATTTCATATTTTATATGTCGTACAGGTCATACACATGTCATGTATCGAGTTTATACTATGGCAATTATTAATAACTACAGGCCAATCCTTCCAGGCTCCATAGCTTCTAAGATTAGAAAGATGTGTAACATTCAATAATAATATTTTCGACGTATCAATTTGGATAACAGGGCAATAACAAGGCAATAACGGGGTCGCGTTGGAATCTTGTCTCGGTGCAATACAGTACCGTCCTGAGATTTAACTTCCATGATTTTTTATTTAATAAAAACCACATATCTACTTTTTTACTACATTTGGAAAACTTACAAACAAAATCTAAATTGCATCCACGACTTATTAATATAAATTTTCACGTAGTATACATAGCAACGGATAAACAGTAAAAAAATTAGAGTAACAAGAAAACAGTCCAAAAAATGTAATTGATGTTAAATTATAGCACAAGTTACTATTTTACATTATTTTAGCCCATGGTCTTTAGAAATGGATATTCGGTAGGAGTTTTAAGTGACATCAGACTAATATTAAAAATATATAGATTACAAAATTCATTGTGATATTTTTAGGCTATAAATAATGCCATGTTAGCTCCGACAATTGTACGCTGCTCTCAAAGTTTAAATAATGCGTAATGTCTGTATTTTTTATCTGGTGCATAAATTTGAATTTCAGATAATATATCGTTACAGTCAATAATTAAAACGTATAATACATAGTAAATAGTTTCGTTCTACTATTCGCTTTTCAATTTTATATCCTAACATTCGTAAAAGATTATATTGAACTCTTTCTATGCGAACTGTATGCACTGTATGTTAGGGATCCCATATTATGGAGACAAACACCATTTTGCTATGTACATAATACAGAGAAATAATTGTTTTTTCACTATGAAAATCTATACACCATCGAGTCAAAAATCTTAGTAGGTACTTTATTAGGTTCATTTATCATTTTATCATTATTGATATAATATGACAGTTTATCATCCATGTAAACATAGAGATCCCTAACAACATGTAGGTGGTTTAGTTGGGTATTACCAATCATACATTTGTAATGAGTAACATGTTTTACTTGTTTCGTGAAGCATTTTTTTTATTTAAATATGAACTATTCTCACAATAGGCAGACAGCGAATTAATTTCAAAGCGTTAGGTTAGATCTTTGAAGTGTAAACGTCATCAAATCGTCTAGAATTTTCGGGGCTGGCGTTCTAGATGTCATCTGAATGTCTCGATTTGTTTAGATGGTTCAATGAAGTATAAAAGGCGCAACGAGAAGCGTGGCAATAGTTCAGTTAAGTTGAGTTCTAGTTGAGATAAGGTTAAGAGATATTGTATTCAGTGTGAAGTAAGACGGTGAAAGTTACGTCCAGTTTGATTCTTTGGTGAAGAAAAAGAGGCCGTCGTGACAATACTTTTAGATCATCTGCCTACAATAGACATTTAGAAAATTTGAACACTTGTATACCATTTACATGAATAATAAAAAATAATAGACCTAAATGATTACCCTGTGGCACACTAGATGTGACCGTGATCATTTCAGAAGTGAAACCATTCATGGTCACTACCTGCTGACGATCTGTGATATAGGATGATATCGAACGACAAAGTGAGCTATCTACACCAGCTTCAGCTAATTTAAGAAGCAAGACAGAATGGTCTATCTTGACGAAATCGGTGTAGATAGCATCAACCTGTAGCCCATCATCTACAGCGAAGTATGCAGATATTTTTGATTATCCATTACAAATTGTGTCCGCAGTTATGACAGTGAAATTAGCTTCATATAAGACGACCGACTGTACATTTGGCATCAGTTGTGACAGTATTGCATCTCCTTCTCTGCCTTTGCCACTATACTCTTTTAACGTGTTGTCCGCAAAGGCCCACTTATAGTTCAGTAAGCATAACGTAAGACTTAAGCGGAAACTGGGTATACTATAGTTCCATAAGCGGCTTATGGCTTATGTGACAGACAAGTGACAAGGATGTGAAGTTTGGAATGTGACTCCTAGATGGGACTATATGTTTTAATTCACGTTAAAGCTTCTTCTTGAAGAGATGTTTTATGACTGTTGTTAGTTTTTGCGTTTTTATGGTTATGCCGACCCTAGGTATTAGGTTAGAATGTCAATGACCCTAGGGCAATATTGTTAATTGTTTATTGTCATGATACTACGACTTTAGAAGGTATGCTCACGCGCATGATGTCTTCCGTCTCGCTTCCACCTGTGACGTCAGCGTGTGACAAACGGGGTTTGTTTACTCGTTTAGTTACAGGTTATAGCCGAACATTTTCTGTTTATTTTCTTGAGTTTACTCGTTTACCGTAGTAAAGTTTGATAAAACATTAATTATTTGCGATTCTGGAGTTTAACACATATTTGAACAATGATTTATTGTGTGGTTGTGGGATGTAATAATAAAAAAGTAAAAACTATTCGTCACACTACCGCTACTTGAGATGGTTTGGAAAATTTGGCAGGTTTCATTGCATTTAAGTTGAAAAATAAGGAGAAACTGGGTTATATCCCAGATTGCACAGATACTTCTCTCAGTTGGGTCAACCATTTAACAGAAGGTGGACTACAAAAACATACAGATGAGTTCTTGGCAAAATGTAATGAGCTCGGACATATTTTTTCCAACTGTAATGGAAACGCTTCGAAAATTGAAAAAAAAACTATCTTGCGAATTTAAACAAATTATCAGAGAATGTATATGTGACTGATGAAGCAAAGATGACCTTGTTTTCTAGATGCAAAATGTATTTCAGAATACGAATTCTTGATAGAGGAATCAGAGAGACCTCGAATATTAGAAAACTGAAATTCACTAACATTGTAAAATAGTATAAAGTAATAAGTATACAGGGTCCTGCGACAGTGTATCTAGCTTTCCTAGCGCCTTTCCTATTTGGAATAAAAAAAGCTACATAAAATAAAAAATGCGCTAAAAGATGGTTGGTGATTTACAGGTTGCAGAACGTATTTTGATATTTCATTTTTAGTTCATATAGAGAAAGACTAGTTCTATAAGCTCTTGTTCACCCCTTTTTCAGTTCTTGTCTGTCCAAAATATATATATCCCCATGGACTCATACATACAGAATCAATACCTAACTACAACACAAGAGAGCAACAAATAATGTGCCCTATACCCACGCCATCAGAAACCATCACTACAAGTGGATCAAACTTTTTAATTCAAACATATTATTAAACAGATACATCGTGTGAAATCATTTTGAAAAAAATTGAGGAAAAACCTGTTGTTACTAGGAATCTTTAGTATACGAGAATTCACCTGTACTAACTAAATACAATGCCCAGAAAGATATTGTATTGTTGTATTGTGATTGTTTTTATTTTATGTTTAACATATACGCGGTTGTGACATATATTTGAATAAACAAAAAATAAGAAAATTTGGTTATGTATTTTTCCACCAATCATTAGCAGAAATACGTCAATATTCATTCGCCATAAACATAATGCCATTATGCTCGTTCATGATTTTTAAAAACCTTTAATGACAAAATCATGTTATTTATTTCTTGTCTACCTTTTATTAAGAGAATTATACAGTAAATACATATGCAAATTGGCTTGAAGAGCTGGTGATGTAACATCATAATCTATATATAAAAAATAAGAACGGTAATCAAAGGCTCCTGAATGGAATGGATACAAATTCCACCCCCTACCCGAGAAATTTTCCCACAAAAAGGTGGTTTCACTAGGCACTCCAATCAACCTCTTATATGAGATTTCAGAAAAATACGTCCAGACCGCTCTAGCTCTGTTCTTTTTCCACAATGTACATTTTTTTTGAGTACATAGATTCAAATTTTTGTATCTGAAATTCAGAACGCTCGGAACTACTGCAAACGGGTCAGGCGTCGATTAATATCAATTCTCTGTATAACTATTTCACCAATTTTTTATTTAGATACAGAGCAATATGTATCGTTTATATTATACTGTGCATGAGCTATTTTCATTTTGTATGAATATTAAATATCTAAGACAGATATAACAGGAAACGAAATAAAACTTTCAAAAATCAATGCTTTAGCGCCATGTGCTTGTACACTTTTGTCACACGGTGACGTCATGCGCAGACCGGTTTGAAATCTGTCCGCCAAGTGATCATATCTGTCAGTGTCGTAGTATCATGGTTTATTGTAACTTGTTTACTACTGGAACTTTGTTGAAGGTCTGACGATCATTCTGTACCAGTGCATAGGAGTTTTAGATAGAGGTAGGGCACTATACAGGGTGAGTCAAGCTCAACGCCTCGGACTCTTGTGACCAAACGATACCATTTTTCGAAAAATCGACTTTGCGAGTGTATGTAGGTCGAGTTGCACTACATTTTAAAAATAATGACTTTTATACAGGGTGTCTAATAAAAGTGTGACATATCAAAGTTATGTTTTTTTAAATGGAATACCCTGTATATTATTACATATTTAGATTCCCGGGTGCATTTTAGTGTGACTTTATGTATCACACATGGGACTTTAAGCGAACCGTTTAAGTGCAAATCACAATTTTGGGTATAGGTAGATGTCAGAAAAAAATTGAATATCGCAGCTATTATAAATCTTAGAGTGCTGTGACTTTTCCGTGTTACTAAGCATGAAATATGTCAGCTTATGTTAGACAGTCGGGTTCGAATTACATTTGTACTTGGAGAAATCGGTAGATCAATTAAGGAAACTTCAATCAAAGGTAACTTGATTTTTTCAAATGGGAATGCATAATTTTTTTTATACGATCGAATGTGCAATTCGATAAGCTTTCTAACGATATGCTGTTGTAAATATCAATTTCTGGTAGTTTTGATTTAATTTCAAATTTTCAGTAAAATCGGTGTTTTTCACTTTTCCTACCTACAAGCAACTTAGCAGGCCATGAAACATAAACAAAAAACTGTTCAGACGGAACAAAACAACTAACTTAGCAGACAGTTACGGACGAACTAGAGTCAAGGGTCAAAGTTATAAAAGTGACTTACAACAAATCAATTCTAACCAGAAATAGCAGACATAACACATCTAACGTCAAAAAGCAGCTGGGGTACGACAGAAATGGGTATTTTTCACAGCATACCGGCTGCTACAATATTCTAAAGATTGACGATTCACAAAACCATTGTGAATTTTGAAATGAAAGGGAATCTACCACGTAATGTTGCTGGCAGTTTAATAGCTTCAGAATAAAATTTAACATTTCATGATTTAAAAAAATAGTCACCGATACCTCTGACTGGAGTTCTGTAAATTCCTCAATACTCACCTATAAGCAAGATCGCCGAAATTGAAGAATAAATTAAAAATCTGCTCAAATTATTAAATATAATTTACCTGGCAGCAAATTAAAATATGATTTGTCAGTATTCCTTTTTTGCGATCTTGCTAATAGATACTGAAAAATTTAAAGGACGACAGTGAGAGGTATCATTACTTTTGACTTTGACGGAAATGACTACTGTTTTATACCATTAAATGTGAAATTGCATTCTGAAGATATTAGACTGACGGCAACGATCGCTGAAAGTTTTGCTTTGATTTCCAAGTGTTTAGTGATTTTGGAAATTTTTAATCTCTAGATCATTGCAGTCGCTAGTAGGCTGTAAAAATTATTCATTTCTGTCGTACTCCAGCTTCTCTTTAACCTTAGACATGTTACCGCCGTTGTTTCTGGTTAGAGTTGATTTGTTGTGGGGAATTTTTATAAACTTGTTCTTTTACTCTAGTTCTGCTGGATCTTTTTGCTAAGTTAGTTATTTTCTTCCATCTGAATACGATTTTGTTTATATTTCATGGCCTGCTAGTTTGTTTATAGGTAGGGAAATTTAAAAACACTGATTTCATTGAAATCTCAAAATTTAATAAAAACTACTATAGATTGATATTCAAAACCTGATACAATTAGAAAGCCTATCAAATTGCACATTTGATCGTATAAAAAAAATTATACACTCCCATTTGAAAAAATCAAGTTACCTTTGATTGAAGTTTCCTGAATTGATCTACCGATTTCTCCAAGTACAAATGTAATTCGAACTCGACCGTCTAAAGTAAGCTGACACATTTCATGCTTAGCAACACGGAAAAGTCACAGCACTCTATGATTTGTAAGAGCTGCGATATTCAATTTTTTTCTGACATCTACCTATACCCAAAATTGTGATTTGCACCTAAACGGTTCACTTAAAGTCCCATGTGTGATACATAAAGCCACACTAAAATGCACCCAGGAATCTAAATATGCAATAATATACAGGGTGTTCCATTTAAAAAAACATAACTTTGATATGTCACGCTTTTATTAGACACCCTGTATAAAAGTCATTATTTTTAAAATGTAGCCCAACTCGACCTACATACACTTGCAAAGTCGATTTTTTGAAAAATGGTATTGTTTGGTCACAAGAGTCCGAGGCGTTGAGCTTGACTCACCCTGTATAGTCTGAAATACAATGAATTTCTGGATTCTAAAGAAAAGTGCGTTTTTACAGGTGGCAACGGGTGCTGACAGTGTATATTTCGAAGAGCTATACATGTCTCATAGGAGTCACAGTGCTGCAATATCTAGTCCAACAATTTTGAACGACTGTCCGTCGTGAGGCGTGACCTGAATATTTAGTGGAGCTGTTTATAGCATGTACGAATGTACTTTGTTTAATCAAGTGTACGCCATAGAAGAAATTGTCGCATACACATGCCTGGAATGTTAAAGCAGGTTGTGGTTGTGTGACAAAGATATATGTGAAATTAGTGGGGCAGTTTTCCAATAAAATTACAAAATTGGCAGTTCTGGATATATTTCTTCCCAAGTAGAAAGTGTACATATCTATCGCTGTCCATCAGTGTAAAATGTGAGGACAGTGACTTAGAACAAATATCATGAAGTATCTATGGAATATACAATTCGAGTTGTGTTATAAAATAATAATAATAATAATAATAATAAACCGTCTTTATTATTCCTAAAGATACAGATATCTATATCAATATGGAAACAAGTGAGCAGCTCAATGGCGAAGTTTAGCTACAGCTACTCTTACACTTAACCAATGAGTGCATACAAATTTGTTCTTAACAGGAGTAACAGCTAAATTATAAAAAAAAACAACAAAAAACCGTTAATTATGTAGTCTACCCAAGAAATATAAAACATACACACAAGTTATGCATTTTTTTGTTTGTTTGCCACAAACATTCCGATTAAAATCTGTTTATTTTTGGAGGAGAAGGGTGGTTTTGATATATTTTCTAAAACTATAAAAAGACATGGTTTTGGCGGTTTGATCCACGCTGTTGTACAAAACGCAAGCATTGTATGTGAAGGACCTTGTAAATATGGAAGAGCTATGGAGAGGCATTGTTATAAGTGAGGTATTGCGTATCTGTCTTTGATGGATGTTGTATCTAAAAATCAACTTCTCACGAAGGTAAATAGGACTCCCAGTAATAACTAATTGATGAATAAAAGTTAAAAAATTATATTTGACCAAGTCGTGCATTTTTAACCAGCTGATTATAGGATAACGATCTGATACATGGTCAAACTTCCTCAATTTGAAAATAAAACGAATGCAGTTATTTTGTACAACAGCTATTCTATTACGACTGACTACGTCTAAACAAGGATAGTAAACTATATTGCAGTAGTTGAAAATGGACAATACAAAAGACTCACATAATTTTTTTCGCACTTTAAAATTCAACAAACTTTTATTTGCATACAAGGTTCTTAGACGGATGTAGGTTTTTTGTAAAAGATTACTTAAGTGTTCCCGAAACCGCAAATTTTCTTCCACAATCACTCCTAAACACTTAACACTGTCAGAAAAAGGTAGAGTTTTATTGTCGATGCTTAGCCTTAAGCCAGCTTTCAGGACATCTTTTCTACAGTTTTGACAAAACAGGACGGCCGTAGATTTATTAGCATTTATAATTAAATTATTTTGAGCGGAATATTTACAAATTGAATTAAGATCTTCATTGATTTCTATGGTGGCTTTAGGAAGATCCTCAGGATAAAAAAAGTACAGCAACTGAGTGTCGTCTGCATATGACTGTAATAAGGAATGCTGGATAGGTTTAGCTATATCCGCTACGTATATTAAAAATAACAATGGCCCGAGTATTGAGCCTTGAGGAACACCCGAGGCAATCAGACGCTCATTTGAGAGTACTCCAGAAACTGACACGCACTGAGATCTACCCGATAAGTAACATTTAAAAAATCTTATCACTGTATTATCAAAACCGTAGAACTTAAGCTTGGCGCACATGAGTCTGTGATTGATTTTATCAAAAGCCTTGGAGAAATCAATGGATACCAGAGCTGCACACATTTTTTTATCTAGAGCTCGTATGATGTTATCCAGGAGATTAAGAAGAGCAGTTGTAGTGCTATATGACTTTCTAAAACCTGACTGATGAATTGGTAGTATCTGGTTTGAGTCACAGAATACTGACATTTGCAAGTAAATGATTTTCTCCAAGATTTTTGATAACACACTAAGCAAGCTTATAGGTCGAAGATCCGAAAATTCAATAGGATTCTTAACTTTTGGTATTGGCTTCACAACTG
Organism: Callosobruchus maculatus; assembly: GCA_951848785.1. Taxonomy (NCBI): domain Eukaryota; kingdom Metazoa; phylum Arthropoda; class Insecta; order Coleoptera; family Chrysomelidae; genus Callosobruchus; species Callosobruchus maculatus. The sequence goes on along the minus strand of CATOUR010000038.1, from coordinate 1,733,390 downwards.
CCAGTTTCCACGATTTTGGGAAATATCCTTTCTCTAAACATAAATTTATAACGTGGGTCAAGTAAGGAAGTATGACAGGTAAGCAAAGTTTTACCATAAATAGAGAAATACCATCTATCCCTTTTGCATTCGACTTCAGACTGCCAACAACAGTTATAATAGTGCTAGGCTCCACCAGACCGAACGAAAATGTCTGATCACAGAACTTATTATTCTCATAAAAGTTTAACGTTTCTTCGTCTAATAGGGTGGTCTGAAACACCGTAGAAAAATACTCATTTATGGCTGCTGGGTCATTAAGATTAGGAGGAAAACCATCTTTTCTTATTTTGGAACTTCCGATATTAATGTTATGCAGGGCACGCCAAAGTTCTTTCGACATATGTTGTTGCTGTAAAAAAGATATGTACCCTGCTTTTTCGCGCCTTATAGATGCTAGAGCAAAATTACGCTTTTTCTTATAATCAATCCAATTCATTTCACTTCTATCTGATTTGAATTTTGCTAGAGCCATATCCCTTTCTTTGAGTATGATTTTTAGAGGAAACGTCAGCCAAGGAGCCCGACGCTTATTAACTCTAACGGTTTTAACTGGTGCATGAAAATTGAAAACCTTAAGAATATTTTCTGTGAGAAAATTAACCTTTTCATCAATATTGGAAAATAATAGGATATCGCGCCATTCAATTGAGTTTAAATCTTCAAAAAAGTGGTCTTCGTCAAAATTCCGAAAATCTCTGAAAGTGACAAACGCCTGCCTTCTCTTTTTTATGGCAATTTCAAGAGAACAACATACGAGATGATGATCAGAAATCTGCCCGGCATCTAAAACTATTGTTTCAGTGAAGAGGTCTGCATTGTTAGAAAAAACAACATCTAACAGTGTGGCAGTATTTGCTGTAACTCGAGTAGGATTGTTGACCATTTGACTAAACCCAAAACATCCAAAACATTGAGTAAGACTGTCGTTGATGTCTGATAAATCTGAGTTCATGTCTCCTAATATAAGGACATTGTCATAGGTGCTGATGCATATAGGCAAAATAGAATCCCAGATGTTTATAAAATCACTTAAATTTTTTGATGGAGGCCTATATATGACTCCTATGCAGAATTTCATTTTATGGAAAGTTACCTCCAGCCAAAGGCTTTCCATTACTGACTCAGTGTCAATACCAAAATTAAGAACATTTACATGATACAATGATTTGATATATATACCAATCCCTCCTCCTCGGCCTTCTCTATCCTTACGATAAAAAGTATAATGCGGAATGTTGACAATTTCAGTAGGTATATTACCGGACAACCAAGTTTCGGTTACGGCAAGAAAATCGAAATCTTGTTCATCTGCAATATCTACAAATTCAGAGAAACCAGAAAGAATAGAACGTACATTTAATAGGCCAAATCTTAATGAATTGGCGTCGTTAACCATAATCGATTCGCGATTTTAACTGATCAAGTTTAAATTGGAAGTACGGACAAGAATAATCTCTTGCAGAATGATTAACCGAAACCGCTGGTTTGTTCAGTTTCAAACAGTTCGTACATTTCTCCACATCAGATCTACAATTACTTAAAGAATGACTTGAAGCACACTTGGGACATGACAATGAGTTTGATTTACAATAACGTTCAGTATGGCCAAAAGCTGAACATTTACAACATTGAACAATATGGAGATGATCAACAACGGTGCAACTTTTCCACCCCAAATAGACAATTTGCTCATTTATTAGGGCTTTCCTGACAGAAGGTGTCACTTCCAGCACAATGTGGTGACTGTCCTTTGTAAGGATGTGTTTAACAATTTTAATATCTTCAATATCAGCATCCAGCTCGTTCAACTTGATGATATTGGAAACTAGCTGATCGTCCGTGATATCTTTTTTTATCGCGACATTTTTAACCAACAAGACTTTGTATACATTGTGATGTGATTTTTTTAAGAGTATTTGGCTCAAATTTATTTGTTTGTAAACCAAGTATGTAGGTATCCTTCTCTGTATGAGAAACTTTTTTAGTTTTATGATAAACAGGTCAAAACTACCACTTCTAAAACTATTGTTTTTGACATGTCATGAAAATATTAAAATACTGTGACTCAGAACAGAGGCAATATAAAACTATTAAAAATATTCTGGTCAAACTTGGGTATGGTTATAGGTTGGCCTGGCGCAGCTTAGAATTCCTTCACAAGGCTGTGATGAGATAGTGAATAAGTGAATGTTGACCAAAAACACTTGGTTGCTGTTGCTGGGGAGCCTAAAATGTACTTATCTGTTTCTTGACATTTACAATAAAATAACTTTACTTGGTTGCTGTCGCTACAAAGCCAAATTCTAGACTCATTTATCTTTGAACAGATGCAATAACATACATATCCCTGTTTGTCAAATTCAGAACCACATAATGCACTCAAATGATCAAATATTCCATATTCATAACAGCATACAACTTTAAACGAACAAATACCCATTTAATAATTGTAATAGCACACAGCTTTTACACATACAAAAAGTATGCTAAGATTTTGAACTGTGAGGTGTAGCTGGCAATTTGGTAAAGCTATTCTTGAACAGCTGAATCAGAAAGAAGTGGTCTGTTATATACATGTAACAAGTTACAACTTATGTAAAAAAGTAACATATGGGAGAATCCTTAAATTTTTGTGTCCATAAAAGTTTTGCCGTGGCCTGAGTAAGGTTTTCAAACTATTTAGAACACTCGCTTTGAAGTCATACCTACCTATGAAGTTAGCATATTGCTTAGCTATATGAGTCTTCAAATTACAAAGATGATAACTAACACTCAAAACAAAATTGTGTAGATGTTGAGATGTTTTAAGTATTTTGTTGTGGCAATATTGAATCTGAACAAGCGCACAGTGCAGCCGATTTATTGATATAGGTACCCTTGAAAATCGAATTCTGATACATAATACTTATACTTTTGATAATACCTGCTATTCAGCAACAACTAACTTATAAGTTCACCATTAAGTTGGGCTGACTGCAATAAATGATTCCAAATGAAATTTTGAATTAATACTGTTGATGATGGATTTATTTTCACAGTCACTTAAAACAAATATCATGTAGTATCTATAGAAGAGAAAATTGGAGCTGTGGCTGTTTATAAATTACTTTGTGATTACTTGTGATTTAATTTTTTTAAAGAGTATTTTGCTGAAATGTATATGTTTGGAAACCAAGTATGTATCATTCACTGTATGACAAAATTTTCATTTCTATAATAAACAGGTCAAAACTATCACTTCCAACACTATTGTTTGTACCAAGTCATGAAAATATTAAAATATTGTGAATCAGAACAGAGGCAATGGAAAACTATTGAAAATATTTTAGTCAATCTTGGATATTGTTATATGTTGGCTTGGGGCAGCTTAGAATTCCTTCACAAGGCTGTGATGTGCTAGTGAATAAGTGAATGTTGAATAAAAGCACTTGGTGGTGGCTGTCGCAACAGAGTCAAAAATTAGACTAATTTATCTCTGAACAGATTCAATAAAATACATATCCCTGTTTGTCAGCTTTAGAACCACATAATGCTCTCAAATGAACAAATATTCTATATTTATAACAGCATACACCTTTTAAATGAACAAATACTCCTTATTAACTGTATGCTCTGTTGAGCATACAACTTTTATAGATACATGAAGTATGTCAAGACTTTAAAGTGTGAGGTGCAGCTGGCAAGTTAGTAAGTTATTCTTGAACAGCTGAATTGGAAACAAGGTGGTCTGTTATACATGTAATACCTTACAACTTGTAGGAAAAAGTTAACATATGGGAGAGTCCTAAAAACGTTTGTGACTATAAAACTTTTGCGATGGCCTGAGTAAGGTTTTCAGACCTTCCTGAACAGTCACTTTGAAGTCACACCTATGAAGTTAGTATTGTTCATATATGATATTCTTACAATTCTGAATATGCTTACTTGATTGCAATGAATTTTTGACACTTTACCATATTATTGTCCAAGAGATATGCCCAAAATATATTCACTAAACCGTAAACCCAAAAGCAAACTGTGTAATTGTTGGGTTGATTAAAATATAGGTTGTTCTAGCAAAACTGAATGTGAACAAGCATGCAATGCAGGTGAGTTATTGACAAAAAATCGATTTCTGATACAAAATACTTATACTTTTGATAATACCTGCTATTTAGCAACAACTAACTGATTAGTTTACTAGACTTGGTGTGCAAACGTTTTTTGAAAAAAGTCGGTTCAAATAACCCGTCGCGTCGGTGATTCAAATCTTTGATCACATGTCCAACACCAGCCTATGGCGATTGCATTCATGTTGACGATCATGACCGACTTGACCCGAATCCGTAAGACGTTATGCCATTTCACACGTAAGGAATATTTGATGGCATATTTCTAACCTGCCGCGTGTTTTCTCTACGATGTGTACCGATCCTGGCCGACTCCCACACGATATCGCTTCTCCTTTGAGAAATGAATTTCTTATGTCTTGCGTTAAGTCGTACGTTACAATGTTACGGCATATGGAACTATAAACACTCTCATCTGATTCTACAGGTTTATTTTCATACGCTATTCCTTACGTGTCACGTTACTGAACTGTAAATGGTACTTAACACCTCTCGTTATCCAGTATATCTCCAAGGTACACTATCTGAGCCAACATAAGCTTGTGATCGCACGTCCACCCGTCAATCTTGCACAGTGATTCGTTTGCTTTGTGGACCAGCCCTGTTTCTTCATTTGCCGCGATAACAAGTGCCAGATCGTCGGCGAGTCGGCGTATGCCACCGTCCTATTTACGCTGCTGAGCAGCGAAAGCTTTAACTGGTGACGCTTTTTTTGACGAATACTACAGATTTGGACCTGTAGTATAATGAGGTAAATTTTTTTGCATTTCGAATCCTATACCGCAATGGACTTCACAGGTAGACAAACAACAAACTCAGTAAAATCTATTTCCACTACGAAACGGAAGCGATGCTGTTTCGCGTGACAAAGTTGCAAACTTTTCAATATTCTATTCACACCGTTCATATGCGGTATTTGCCCGGGGTCACTCAGCTGTAGCGGATAGATTGTTCGGTCTGCGACGAAAGGCGCAGGCGGTTAGGGTATCAACAGGGCTGCAATATAGAAATTATTGCCGGCAGGCATTTAGATAGCTGAAAATACCGAGATTTCCAGCCACGTATATTCTGGAAAATCTGTCACATATACTCATATACAGGAGGGTGTCCGCTTATTAATAGTACACAACAAAGCTGCAGATTTGTTGAGTAAAAATATTGGTATTTTTAAGTAAGCTTATTTCAGCGGAAAAGTTAATAATTATTGGCAAAATGCAGGATTTCAAGGCTGTAGTTATGACTACGACTTTATTCAATAATGATTCATCAACAGGGTAAAGACGACGTGACGATATTAGGGACTCCGGTTTTTTAATAACGGTACTGTGTTTATGTGTAGTAATTTTACAGACCCGAATATAGATAGCTCAACAAGCAAGCAAGTTTATATTAATATAAAAAAATGAACTCAAGTTGATTGACTCAGTACTTCCCACAGATTACGGTGATACCAGTTTATTATTTTCCCATTGAAGCTATAGTCTGAGTTCCCCTTGTAACTAAATCATCGCCCACCCGACCAGAAGTGCTATGCCTCTAGGTCTAGGTCAATAGATAGCCTATTATAAATACAAAATAAAATGAGTTTTATGATCCCCCCCCCCCCCCAACTACCCGAACTGCACCCCCACCCGAAAAAAGTAGAAAATGATCACGAAACCCCTTAAAATGCCTAAAAACGATTACCACAGTATTAATTAATTTCATTAAAATCAATCCAGTAGTTTCCTTGTCACACAATACAGAACGATCAGAAGCAATACCTGCATGTATACATCAGAAAACTCTAAGTCCTTGGTTGCTGTAATAGGCAAGGTAATGTTCGGATGGACATAGAAAAGCATATTATGACGCTAGATCTTTCTTTCACAGATTAGTGGACAGCCTACTATGAATAAAACAAATTTTTCAGTTTTATAACCCTCCACCCCCAACCACCCTAATTTCACCCCCACCCAAAAAAGTAGAAAATGATCAGGAACCCCTTAAACGTTTACAAACAAAGTATGAGGAACATTTAAATTTTTTTGTTTTTTGCTAATTACTACGCCACCCATGCATCGATTTTCAAAATTATAGGAACATTGCCTACTACGACCCCATAGCATATCGCTGCCCATACTTCATTACGATCCATGCAGCGGTTACTGAGATTACGTGGCTAGAAAAAATCGTACAGACAGACCGACAGACAGACAGACCAACGGAAATGAGTGACCTGGATTTTTGTTATGTAAACGTCATAAAACGCCCAAAAAGTGTATTATCTCATAATCGAAAATTTTTGATCACAATACTCTCCTCACCTATCGGTGTGGGAAGTAAAAACTGCTGGTAACGTAGGCCCCAGGCTTACTGATGATGTGAACAACCCCGACAGTGAAAGTGAAATAACGTGGGCCACACACGTTTCAATGATCTTTACAACTTCAAACGTTGATTTCTCTGTAACAAGTGCGAGTTTAAGCATAATTGCTTTTGATATCGGTTTCACATTCCGAAGCTTAAGTGTGATTTCATTTCCGGGAGTCGCCCTCGGATACGGTCTAAAATTTAGCCTGTTGTTATCTGTTTGTTCCATGGTTTTTCACAAGTTCTTTAATACGGAGGACTACTTAGGCGATAATCCGCGAGAAAATGCAGCACCATAAGAGGTTGCCTGGAAATTCAAAGCCAAGTATAAAATACATTTTTTAATCATCGACGTATGTCACAGAAACTCAAAATATGACGTGCATGGTGATATCCATATACAACAATAAAATACAACTTAAAATGTATCCGCGTTTCCAGGTACTGTTGTTCAGATTACAAAACGAAAATGAATATTCAGTCTCGTCAGAAGGCATTAATTTTCCATTTACCCCCAAACAAATTCCAGTTTTTGATATTAATAGTTCCATAGAAGAAACCAGATGATCAATTTCAGGATGTGAACTATACGAATTTCGAATTCCCTCCAAAATTAGAATACAGAAATCAAAACAGAATGCCACGATAATACGGTGATATACCGGATAATAAAGGAAATGCAAACATTGTTATAAATAATACATGCTATAAACAAAAAAATACAAAATCTAACCAATGTCGGCTACAACAGACTAATTAAGGATCCCAATGCAACCATAGAAAATATACAAGTCGTGATTCAAATACAAAAACGAATTTACTAGTCTAGAAAGACAAGTACTCTATTGAGTGTTACCTTTTTTGAACATTTTGAAAATACCTAAGTATATAATAACACAGTTAGCCTGCTACAGACTATCAGATACGTATCAAATAAAGAGACGGTATTATGAGACAATATCGTGAGACTGGTCATATTGTATTCTGCAGTCACTATATGGGTATATGACGAGACAAGATATTTTCGTACACACTCTGAGACAAGCTGAGACAAATCGCCGTTGGGCCAATCTTGTGTCTGTATCTCCGGTCACCGGCGGTATCAGGCAATCAGTATCACGATACCCTGAGATCACATTAGCCTAAGACCCAGTGATCGGCAGACTTGCGATATTTTAGCGAACTTCATATTGATGCTAGGTATACTATTACATATGCCGTAGGTGAAATGGGGATTCGCGACGGTTCCCTTGGGCGTGGGCGGAAGTCCAAAAGCGCAAAAAAGTGGGTTATAAAACGTCATTTTAGCAAGACTGCCGTTTTGATATATTGTAGTATATACCTTTTCTTATACAAAAACCCAATGGCAGATACCTATTCTGGCTCCTAAAGTGTTTTCTAAAATTCTAAAAGTTTGAAAATTTCATGAATATATACGTTATTTTAGCAGGCACTTAGGCGGGTTCGAACATAGTCGCAGACGCTATAATGTCTGTCGTGCTAATTAAACAGCGTCAAGAGTACATTCTGAAACGTAATCTTAGCAAGTCTGTCGTTTTAATATATTGAAGTATATTTTTTTATCAAAAAACGCAATGGTAGGCACCCACTCCTGTTCCTAATGTGTTTTATAAAATTTGAAAGTTCGAAACTTTTATGAAAATTTACGTTATTTTAGCAAGAATGAAAATGATGATGATATGTTATAGACATTATTATTATAAATGTAGTTTTTGAATGGCAGACATCTAGGCGGGTTCCAACATACTGGCAGACGCTATAATGTCTCTCTGTCATGCTAATTAAACAGCATCAAAAGTGGCTTCTAAAATCGTAGCAAGTCTGTCTTTTTAATATATTAGAGTATATACTTCTTTCAGTGACGGTTCCTCAATTTTTCAAAGGGGGGTGCACAAAATTTAAAGTAAAAAAAGCTCATTGTACGAAAGTCTTACCTGAGTTTGTTGAGGCGGGCAACTATACCCTGCACGTAATAAGAGTTTTAGGTTTTCACAAACAGTTGTTCCTGATAACATTTTCCCAACTAGTATCAACAAAAGTTATGTTTTAAGAGTTTTTTACCTATCACTAAACTATAATCACCACAGGTTATTTCTTAAAAGTAGTCCGCTCGACGATCCTTCATACAAATTAATTTCTCCATCACTTTATCTTCAAAATTCTCGATGTTTTCCACTAAACTTCTATTGATACTCATCATTGCCAATGCGTTTAATCTGTCATTGTCCATAGTATTTCGTAGAAAAGATTTCATTCTTTTTAGTGTTGAAGAACAACGCTCCGCCTCTGCCGTTGTCATTGGAGTTATTAGTATGATTTTCGGCAAGTTTATCGTGTCAGGAAAAACGTCCGTAAGATCACTTTGCAACATCAAGGAAAGAAAATTCATAGCTCCAATTACGTCCGGTCTGAAGTCCGGTCGAGAGTAGCATATTATAACCATCTGTCACCAATTTTTAATGTCTGTAGTTTCATCACACTGAATGGCCAAAAAATCGGATTTTTCAACCCAAGTACTAATTTCATCTTTGCAACAAGCTAACATGCAGTCTAAAATATCATTATGGAAGCTTTAGATGTTCCCTTAAAAACGGTAGCGTTCTGAAGATGTCGTAATGTAATATCCAGCTTTGAAAAAAAAATTAACTAGTTATCTAAATATCCCCTTATTCAAAGATTGTGAACTCTCATCATGACCCCTTAAGGCTAGCTCAAAAGCACTGCAAAACTTAAAACACGAAATGAGCCGTTTCAGAATGCAGCGATTTTCTCGCACGTTTTCGTTGAAACGAATTATATTTTGTTGATAAGGTGAATCGAGCTGCGTAAGAATATTTGCCTTTCCAAGAAGGCCGAGCATGGTGCAAGCATTCATGTGGTCTTTTGATGATTCATGCTTTCTTACCTTTTCGGACAGATGATGCAAATCACGTATTCGTTCGGGCCCAGAACTTAGTTTCTGGTGCTGCAGATGCAGGGTTGTAACACAAAATACACGGAAAACAGTATAATAAGTTTGTCACTTAACATTCGCAAATCCAACTATTTTTATTATATATTTCTCTTGAAAAAAGTCGAACAAAACTTCTGTTCTGATTTTTTTTTAACACTTGCTTTAAATTCAAATCGGGCAACGGCCGCCCCATTTGTCTTATTTTTATTTTATCCTCCAAAGAAGGTTGGCCAAAGTTTATAACAATCAACGCGCTCACCCGACATGTTAAATAGGTTAGAATCGTCGGATCGCCGAATACGTACCGACTAGAATAACAGAAGATGACCGAAGGCGCATACAATGGCATGGCGTCTGATCACCTATTACCTGTAACGGCTTGCGCCTTAAGGAGGAACCGCCACTAACTTCTTTTTATTCAAAACACAATGGCCAGACACATATTGCGGTTCCTAATGTCCTAGAAGCCACCTTTGACGCTGTTTAATTAGTACGACAGAGAGACATTATAGCTTCTGCCAGTTTGTTGGAATACGTCTAGATGTCTACTATTTAGAAAAATAATTTATAATAATAATGCGAATAACATATATCATTTTTATCCTTGCTAAAATGACGTAAATTTTCATAAAATTTTCAACATTTGAAATTTTATAAAACACATTTGTATAAGAAGAGGTATGTACTGCAATATACTAAAACGGCAGACTTGCTAAAATGACGTTTTAGACCCCACTTTATTGCGCTTTAGGACTCCCGCCCACGCCTAAAGGAACCGTCGGCGTCGCCGGCGAGACAAAATCCCCATTTCATCTACGGCAGCTATTCTCAACCGCTGGTCCGGCGGACCATTAGTGGTCCGCGGAGAAATTTTACTGGTCCGCGGACATTTCCCCTATCCACGAAAAAAAGAAATTACTTAATTTACCACGTGTGAAAAAAAATGTGTGGATAACAAGCCCTTCCATAACATATGACAGTACAGTAAGTTAAATTTAAATGACAGATAATAAGAGCCCCTTCTTGAAATTAGTGCAGATATTATGTTAAAAACTAATTTTTCAACAATGTCCATAGATACATTTTGGATCAAATTGAAAAATGAATATCCATCTCTATACGAGAAAGCAATGAACATGTTAGTCCCCTCCGCAACTACATATTTATGTGAATCGGGTTGTTTCATCTATGACGAAAATGAAAAATAATTCTAAAAATCGGCTTTTGGTTATTTCACCGCTCAGGCTTAGCTTTTCGAATTTGGAACCAACAATTGACAAGTTGATTGAAGAAGAGCAGCAGCAATCTTCTCATTAGCAAAATGTTCATATGCAATGGGTCTTTGATTATTTTTGTAATTTCTGATTTTTTGTTCATATTTTTTGAGAGTTTGTTCCCATTGATTTAATTTTTTGGCAATCGTAAGAATGATATTTTTGTTGTGTTCTTAGTTTGTGATTTTTTTTAATAATTTTCTGTCATTTTTGTTGAAGGTTTATATACTTACTTATTATTATATGTATGTTATATGCTCAAAAGCATAAATGACTTTTAAAAAAAGGTTTTTATTCAATATAAACTTAACGTTACTTTTACATTGATTACCTAGTGACAGTACAGCTGAAGGCTTTGTTGTAATGCGCTCTTACAATGGTCTGAGACGGTTTATATAGGTTCGGAATGCTATATCAGCATCCGGTCAGCACTATTTGTAGAGAATAGCTGCAATATGATTTCCATGAAATACGATAAGATACGTGCTTATTAATGCAATAGGATCTGGTTACGCGGTCACGTCGTATGTGCGTGTGTGGGCGTATAAACTCATATAACAGCTTTCCCCTTTACAAAAAGTTGTTGCTATGCTACAACTTTTAGAATAATAAAAATGTAAAATTGTAAAAATGCAAAATTGTAAAAATATAACATTGTAAAGATGTAAAATTCTAAAATTTTAAAAGTAAGATTGCAAAAAGGCAAAATTGTAAAACAGTAAAATGTAAAATTGTAAAGGTGTAAAATCTTAAAATTATTATAGTATAAAATAAATGTTGGTAGAACAAAACTGTTTCCTAAATAGTAAGGCTTACAAAATGAGGAATTTCGAAAAATCGAAGTAAAAGTTCGGTTCTCACAAGTCCATGGTTTCTTCTTCTTGTACGGCTTGGACGCTTGGCCTTTTTCTCGGGAATAACTTGGGGATGAATTTCTTACTGAAGTCCGGGTTTGATGGACCATCGGACGGGTAACTGGGCGCACATATGCGAAGAGCTCTCTTCTTTCGGCACTTGCAGAAAATGTAGACCATTACTACAATGACTAGCATAGTAATGAAAACGTAGGTGAACCAGGAAAGGTGTTTTGTCACAAAGGGTTCGTTTAGCATCTGTCGAGTTCTTCGGAGTATTGGTTCAGCTTGTGGTTGGCAATGTCAAGTTCTTCAGTATTCAGCTTATGGAGTTTCAATGGCTTTAGTTCTGGTAGTTTTGCTTTTTCGGGAAATCGCTCACAACATTGGATAGGAATTTCTACGGGGTGACTTCTATATGTTACGTTCTTATGGACCATGACAAAATATTTAGCATGGATTCGTGTAGTTCCAATGAATATATTGCAGGTTGGTGACAATTTCAGCTTTCTTTTACTAACTTAGTAACGGTTTCTCTGGTTCCGCATTTCATAGATACTGGAACAGGGCTAGATATTGTGATTAACCACAAATTGGTATCAAGTTCTTGAATCTTGTAGTCTTGAAGGGCTACTACTGCAATTTGGCAAGTTGGAGGAACGTGTGCAGCACTCCTCAGGAGTTGTGCTTCACATATAGCATTGTTGTTGATTGGGTACGGCAAGAGGTTGTAGCCGATTTTGAATCAAAATCTAATGGTTTTGCAGGCTTCGAAGTTTCGCAGGGCAACATACAATAGAGAATCATCGCTCCTTGCAACATATCCTTGAAGTGTAGAGATTACGTGAAACAAACCAGTACGATTGTCGGGTATCGGCAAAGGCTCTACTCTATATAGGGTGTAAGCTTCTGGTTCTATTAGGGGTATTTTTAAAGCAAAAACAACTTTAGTTTTGGTCTGGTATGCTTCTAATTCCATTATATTCAAATAATCTGATACAGTCGACAAGCTAATTGGAAATGGGAGATTATGTCTTGAGAGTGAATGTGAAAGCTCTTGAAGTAAATCAACAAGGTCTTTGGGTGTTATAATTGAAGGGTGGATAATTTTCAGTCTTGCAAAGCTAATTAAATTTAGAATGTCATTGATTGTTTCCTCAAGGTATAGATAACTTTCCATGAGTCGTTCACAAGTTTCTAAAATTGCTAGTCTAGCTTCAACAAATTCTATATTATCCGAAATATCATAGATCTTATCGTTAATAATTTTTAGGTCCTGATTGAACGCTTCTTCGTCAATCTGTAGTTTCTGAATTGTATTATTAAATTTTTTGATTACTGATAAAGTTACTGAAATTTGATTTTTCATCAAGTTTTGAAGTTTTGTTTCGTCTATTGAGATCTTATTGATGCAATTACTATAATATTCGCCATCAGAAGAATCTAGATTACCAGTTATTGCCTTCCATATTGTTCCAGCTGCGTTAATTAGTCCGCGTCTCATTTGCGTAGTACTAAGTGTATTATCGTAAATCTCGTAGTACTTAGTTTTGAGAGATCTGGAAATTTGATACAGAAGAGTCGTGTGCGTTTTAACGTATGATTTGAATAAAGTCATCCGCGGTGTAGGGTCTTCTATTAAGTCCGAGATCTGATCTAATATTTTATTGTTGTTATCTAATGTCCATTTGATAAGGTCGAGGTCTTTATATACTAAAAGCGTCCATACCTCATTTGAGATTTTTAAGTCTGATTCTTCATGAAAGAAGATTCCTAGCATGTTGTTAATTGGTTTAATGTCTACTTGAGCGAGGCTTGATGCCACGAAGAGCAGCAGACAACACCTGAAATGAGATTAAGTCTCATAGCATAATTTTAATCTGTCGAAATTGACTTTTGTCAATCGACTTGTTTCCAGGTTTATGAGAATAGCTGAGGTATCAAATACCTGTTTAACTTCGAACGGGCCATCAAATTTGTTTTGTAATTTATCCGATATCTGAAATCTTTTGACATGAACTTTATCTCCTATTTTGTATGTTTGTGTATTGGGCGATATGCGGTTATCATAACGGGCTTTAGTTTTCTGTTTTTGGGAGTCTGTTCTAGCGCGAGCTATTTTATAAAAATAGTCTAGTCGGTTTCTGACATCACGAGCGTATTTGGATATAATTTCCTTTTCTAAGTATATGTTTTCGGGTGGACGGCTACCAGTATGTCCGAAGACAAGTTCATATGGGGTGAAACCTGTGGTTTTGTTCTGAGTAATGTTATAGCAAGAGATAGCGTAGGGGTACAGTATATTAAAGGGATGTTCATCAGGATTTTCAGTGACATGAGCTCTAATCATTTCTAATAATGTGTGGATGATTGACACTGGAAAAAGTTAATTTCATATCGAACATATTGCAAAGATCTTTTACTATAGTATTATCGAATTCTCGACCGCAATCTGAATGAATTCGGATTGGCGTCCCATAATGTTGGAAATAAACAAGTAGCGTGTTTGCGACGGATTTAGCGGATTTGTCTGATAAAGGGTATGTCTGAGTAAATTTTGCAAGTTCATCTCTTATGGTGAGACCGTAATTTTGTTTTGGAATTTCTAGAATGTCTATGTTGATTCGTTCGAAAGGGCATTTAGGAGTTTCTGTTACCACGAATGGAGTACTTAAATTTTTCCTGCAGATTTTTGTTTTCTGACAGATTTCGTACTTTTTTATGTAACGTTCTACGTCTTTAGTTAAACCGGGCCAATTGTAACGTTCTCTTATTCGTTTAATAGTTTCATTTATACCTCTATGTAGATTTTTCTTTCCGCAATGATATTGTTCTAATAGTATCGGAATTGCATCTGCGTCTGGAGTTTTAGCTATGTTTTGACAAATTACTAGTTTAATTTCTTGACCAGCATAAATAAAGCAAAGTATTTCTAAGATAAGATCTAAATTCTTTCCAACGCATAGTGGTTGAGAGATTTCGAGAACTGATCTATTATTTAGGATTACTGAAAAAAAAATGTTGGTTACAGGTGTTTGGGTCATACGGTACTGGAATAATATAATATCTCCTGTCTTTTACTGTTTTACTGGATGCGACGTTAATTTTGTTATCTTTAAATTCTAAGTTTTCCTCAAACATATCTTCTATTATTTTTTCATGTAAGTCTGTTAGATCGTTCTGTCTAAAGAATGTAATAATATGTTTGTGATTTTTATCTAAAAACTGTGAGTTGGAGAATTCAATTTTTGAATAGTCAATGAGAGAGGTTGTTTTATATAAGCGGGAAAATATATCAAATTCTGTCTCTGAAAATTGTGTAGAGGGTCCTGCTTGTTCTTCTTTTGGTTCGTCTGATGTAAAGGTGTTAAGGGGAATGTCTTCTGAAATCTTCAAGGGCATCAGCATTTTTATTAGTTTTACCTGATCGATCGAAATTTCATTTAATTTTCGGTAGTCGTTTTACCACTGGCGTCCATTTTCTTTGGGACTATCCATACAGGGGAGGACCAGGGGGATGATGAAGGCTCTATTATCCCTTGCTTTACGAGCTTAGAGATTTGTTCCTTAACTTGCTCTTTGTGAATTTGAGGGTATCGATAGGATTTTGTAAAAACTGGTTTATTATCCGTTGTGTCTATGGAATGTTTAACTTCACTGGTAAATGTTAAATCATCTCCTTCTAAATAAAATATGTCGGAAAATTCTAGACATAAATTTGTAATGAGTTCTCGTTCTTCATCATTTAAATGATCGGGGCGTAATTAATTTCTGATTGTATCTCTGCGGTTAAATTGGTTAGAAGAATCGTCTAAGTATTATTAAAATTATGAACAGAAGTTTCGTTGAATTGTTCGAAAGTTAACTGGGGAAAAGTGACATTTTAAGAAATAGCATTTTTTTTTCAACAGATCTACTGGTCCGCGGGCCAAAAAAGGTTGTGAAACGCTGATTTACGGCACGTGAGGTATACCTAGCATCAATATAAAGTTTGCTAAAATACCGTAAGTCGGTCCTCCGCACTGTGAAATATGCATCGAAAGACAGTATCGTGATACTGATACATACATATCTCATAGTCTGTAGTGGCCTTTAGTTTAGTCGCGCTGTCACAATGTATTTGCTATACCTATATGTTATGGATTACATACTAGTGATGAGGTAAAATCACTGTCAGATGCAATAAACAGCAAAGAACCCACGATAAAGTTCAAAAAGGGATTAGAAATAAACAGAGTTCTGCCTTTCCTGGACATAATATACAAACAACTGGCAGTTATTTGTATTTTATAACATCGGTACACAGAAAATCAACAAATAAACCAATAAATAGTAGTTAAAAGTCTATTCCATAGGGGAAAATAAATATCATCAGATCAGTTCGTTTTCATTAATGAAAACCTCTTCATAGAAAATGTACTATGTAACTAATATGTTGCAACAGCTATTCGAATTATATCACAAATTCAAATTTGTAGCTCCCAGACAACTATTAACCTGTAGCAGCACGTTCTGTATGCAATATACTCGTATATAAAATGATTATCTGGAGGATTGAACAGTACAAATGCTAAGATCAGTTCTTTGTCACACAAAACCAACAAATGAAACCTTAAATTGGGAAAATTTGTTATACAGGGTGACTAAAAATACAATAAATTAATTTGGAAAGGTGACAGTAGAGATGGTAATCTAATAAATTGACCATATGTCCAATTCCTGATAGTTTCCGTGATGAATTTTAGAGATTTTCGTTAAAATGCAAACCTACAAATGAAAACCCTATTAAACAAAATTTTATTGTCAGATTTTGGAAGTTTGGTATTAGTCCCTAGAAAATATGTGTTTACGTCATTATCGACTAAAAGACAGCGATCATGTATTAAACACTTTGCGCATGATAGTGTTAAAATGAAATGTGTTGGAAAGTGAATTCAAGAAACGTTACAAAAAAATTAATTTATCTTGAAAAGTCACCAAATAACTAACCATGCGGTAAAAAATGCCTATCTTTCCAGTTATCCATTGGTACCATACACTTGTTGTAGTAAGTAAGTATGGTAAACACAGGCAATAATACCTGTATTTCATTTAAGCTATAAAGACATAATAAATCTCCGAGAGTTTGGCAAAGAATTGTCATCAGATTTATAATTTTTGTCATGGGTACTTGTATAGTGTGCTATTACATTATGATTGGTCATAAAAGATCAGTTAACCAAAACTTCGGTACAGGCTCTCAAATTGTATAATTTTAAAAGAAAAATTTAAGTTGTAACTTAGATTGTATGCAGAACATGCAAGCCACGTTATAAAGTGCCTTGTATCCCTAGATTTTCACTCAACTGAGACAATCGTCGTAAATCATTCAGAACGAAGAAAATTAAGCATATATCTAATGAACTGTAGATGTTGTGCTGTAGATTGACAATAATGAGCGCACGTCTGCGGAAGTTAGGATCCAGTGGGGTGTGGTCTGTGACAGCTGCGTCTCTACTGTTAGAATGGGTAACGGCTCCGATGTTCACGGGTGCACGGAAATCATCCACAGTGTTAAGCCGGCGCCATATATGCGGTAATCGGCGAGCAACGAACCCCGATTAATTGCTATTCGGCTATGTGGCTGCAGGATTTCACCCGAATACTCGCCATATGCCGAGCACCGAGCATTCAGCCGGCGCCACACATGCGGCATTTAGGGAACAACGAACAACGAACAGGGAATATTCGCAATTCGGCAAACGCCTACTAGTGTGGCTGTAGCAGTTTGTGCGAATAGTCGGAATTTGCCGAACACAAATAAGTACCCGAATACTGACACAGAAACAGGAACAGGGCCGGACTAGAGAATTAAAAACTTTATTCGCATTGTTTATTTGTTAGCATGTTAGCATTTTTGAATTCTGTGTGTTCAAAAACCCCCAAGTATTGAATTTCACCGCCCCAGCTGTGGCTGTTTTGGAAATATTTAAGCTTTCCGGTACTGTTTACTGAGAAGGCGGTGAGGAACACCAGTTGAAACTTGTTCATGTTGTAAACCATTATTAGGGAATACATCTATATTAAATAAAATATGCAGTGTGTTCTATTAATAAAAATCGGGGATATTTGTTTGTAAATTTAGAAAAATAATTTATAACTTGGCAATGTCGCAAACGCGAAAAAAATTACAAGGTGAGATAGGGTATTAGTAGATATTTCGATTCAAAATAAAACGTACAGGGTGTTACATTTAGAAAAAACAAAGTAAAATGACCTTCAAATTACCGTAATTTAAAATTCTACCAATAACACCCTGCACATTGCTGGTGTCATCCAAAATCATATTTATTTAATATTTAAGTCTAAATAAAAAAAAAACTCGCTGTATAATATTATTGAGAAAAGTTAAAGGAATATATCAATTTGAAGGTATTACTTGCGACCTTGCAAATCCGGAAATTAATAGAAAATAAGTTATAACTTGGCAAGATCGCAATAATATTTTAATAGAGATCAATGATGGAAACTAGAAGAATTAAAAAAAAGTAATAGCACCATATAAAAAAATCAAGTTGATCACTATCCTACTTTCCCGAAACACCCTGTATATTTCAGAATATTTTTAGGATATGCGTCTTAAGTAACCAAATAACCTTCTATTTGACATTTTCTTCTATCAGGTATACCTTGCGAGATATCGAGGAATTACACACTAAATGGACAACCTGTATAATATTATGATTGTCTTAGCGTCTGTGCTAAGGTGTGTTCTTGTAAATCTGAATTGGTCACTATCATTACTATCCTCACTACTGTTCTCCGACGCATCTCTAGTGGTGCATAATAATAAACATCCTTGTCGTCTTCAATCATCCCACGAAATATGCTCAACTTTCAGCCTTCCGTCAAATCTACGAAGAAAATTGCTCAATGTAAGCAAATACAGAAGAAGCATGAAAATTAGAAGAAATATATCATTATTATTTTCCATTGATGATGACGTTGATTCTACTGTCGATAAATTTTAATAATAAATAAGTTTCAATTTGCTACGAACATTCGGGTTTTCCCATTCCCTTTCTTGTCGAAACTAAACATAGCCAACTACGCACATGTAGGGCGATACGTGCTCGCTATTCGGCGAGCAAGGTTGAAAAACGGCGAGTATTGATACTCGGCAAATACCCGCATATGTGACGCCGGCTTTAGGTTTAGTGTGCGTACGTTCATGATCGATCTATAGTGTGTTCACTGGTGGTCATTATGTTTATGTCGTCCCCAACGAAAGAGTTTTTTTGGGACTTTTCGACGTCTACGCGAGCCAAGAACCTTTCAACGACGCCCCAGTGTTGCTCGTTTGTGCGATGCCAAAGGCCATGACCATATTTTACGAAATTTTGAACAAGATCCTACAGCATCCACCTATACTGTTGGCCCAATACGGTATTTCGCAGTGGAAGGTGTAGTTCTCTGCGCAGAAGAATTTGTTTTTGTCGATTTATGCTTCATGTCGACGCTGAATACACAATCTCTTCAAGTAGGATTCTTTGGACGGATGAGTTCAGACATAACTGAAAATCTACTAATACAAGATACTTCATAAAGTGGCTTGCATATTCTGCTTGCTTGCCCAGTGACTTTTCAATACGATCCATTTCAGATTACAACTTGATTTTTTCTTAAATTATACAATCCCAAGAACATTTAATGAATTTTTGCTTAACCGATAACTTTTCATGATTAATCATCATGTAAGAGTACATTATGCAAGTACCCATAATAAAAATAAAAAATCCGATGACATGTTTTTGCTAAAGGCTCTGTTGAAACTTTGTACTCTCGGAGATACATTATACTTTTAGTGCTTACTTACTTAAAACTAGAAAGATGGGCATGTTTTTACCGCAAAGTGTACGATTTAATTATTTGGTGACCCTTTAAGATAAATTCATTGTTTGTAACATTTCTTGAATTCACTTTTCAGTAGATGGTGGTGTTGAGACTTTCTCGCGAAGTGTTTAATATATGACAATGAAATTTTGTTTCATTAGGAATTAGGAAGGGGAGTAGGAATCTCGGATACTGATAATATATTTGTAAAAGATTTTGACCTACTGTGATGCATTTGAGTTACTTTTTTTAGGATAAGGTCATTCAAACAAAAACTCCTTTATTTTTCTATGTGGGACATTTCGACTTATATTAAATCATCCCCAGGCAATAGAAAATCGAAGCTTTCATCGTTAGTACGAAAATAATTATAAGAATTTAACTAGATAAAATAATAACTAGATTAGTGAAATACTGCCAACGGTATTAAAATGTAACGCCACAAAACACACACAATAAAAATGAATTAAAATAAAACAAGACAAGGTCTTTGGTGTGTGACGTTATGTTTTAATATTGTTGGTAGTGTTTCACTAATCCAGTTATGTCTTATCTAGTCAATGTTTCATAATTATTTTCGTACCACCGATGAAAACTTCGATTTTCTGTTACCTGAGGATGACTTGATGTAAGTCGAAACGTCGCACATAGAACAATAACTGGTTTTTGTTTGAATTATCTTATGCTACAAAAAGCAACTCAAGTTCTGATAATAAGATATGTTTTTAAATATCGAAAAATCGGCATGCCATGTAATTAGGATATCATTCCTAGACATAGGCATAATAAAAACTGTGTCAATCTAGTTCCTAGAGAAACATGCAAGAAACAATTTATGAGAGTTTTTGTGTTGGATCTCATTTTATGGGAGGGCCGGCGATGAATCGATTGTAAGGGAATTACGGACTATAGCTTCGTACATAAAATGGTATCACCGAAGTACTGAGTCAATCAACTTGATTCCATTTTTTGTATTTAGAGGTAGAATAAACATATTTAAGAGTACATCTAAAAATAAATAATGTTCAAAAATATTATTTGGAATATGTAGTTCGCATTAAAAAATGGGGTGGCGACCGTTTGAATTAGTTATTAATTATTTTAGTCATGGTAGTTAAACCCTTTGCATATATTAAGAGACCATATTGAAAACTGGCATCAGCGCGCTGTTTAACAAACCCACAGCATTCTCTCTTTCTCTTCAAAAAAAGTCATAGCGAAGGTCACGTAAGCGCGCAAAGATCGTCGGTTAGGTTAGGTTGCTTTGTTGATTATAGTTTGTGTGTTATCTTTTGACTTATCTGAGAACCATTGACGTCTAAGACTCAATGGTGCGAAACACGCTGTTGACAAATTGATTGAATGAGTGTAATGGAGTCAATAACTAATTCAAATTACCTGATATTTTAAAATAGAGACCTTCTAGTATCTAGTTTATAGGTTTATATAAAAAGGATTTATAAATAGATGCAACATTACTATTATAGCAAGTGACAGAAGGTTCTGCCTTCGTATTACTATTATACTTTGCAACTGTTCTAAAGTCCGTAATAAATTTCAAAGAATGGAATGAAACTCTTTGTTCTATTTCATAAATATTTACTACGATTCCCCACCTGGCGTTGTAAGCGTTTTTTTTTTGTTAGTTTATAGTGACTAATGTAAAGTAGCATAATAGCATTCCTCTGTTACTATTGGGTGTAAAGTGATTTTGTTTTGTTGTAAAAAAGTCATGCGCAAACGTTCCTTTGAAAGGGGGCTGACAAATTTTAAGGAACTCTACCTTATTTGAAATTACGTATTATTCATCTGGATGAAGGTGAGATGAAATCAAGAAACCCTTCAGAAATAGCGTTACATATAATTTTCTACCTGTCGTGATGAGCAATGAGCGAGTCGTAATCTGAAAGCGTAGTTTGTACTATTCAGCTAGATTTATATAACTTTTCCATGTAATTTGAAGGCACGTAGAAAAGTTTCTGTCTGAAATATATCATTCTGGGCTTGGGAAAATCTCGGTAAAAATTTAATGTCGTCCTTGTGATGAAAATATGAGCTGCTCGTCGTCTCGCGTAAAGGGATAAGGTGGCACTTCAGTCGGGATATTATTAGAAAGTAGCCGGAGTAATGTAATGTTTCATCTGTGATTTATTATTCTTGGGGCTAGCCAGTGGCCTCGGCTCCTAACTAGCCACGAGAGACGCATAAATAAATATATTGGAAACTATCCAAAGTTCGGACCGCAGTTCTGCCCTAGCTGCGGACACTACCTGTAGCATACAGGGTGAGCTTTTAGTACCGGCACGGTCGATAACTCCACTACTGTAGTCACGGATATGCTCCTTGCTTAGAAAATATTTTGATTTATACAGGGTGATCCATAACTACGTGGTGATGCAAACATATATTTTTTTTTAAATGAGACACCCTATATATTATCCCATTTTTAGATTCTGCTAATAATTTATCCTCTCACAATATAAGATACTATAACATCATACAGGGTACTTCAAATGTTATGGCCATTTTTATATCCAAATCGCTGCCAAACGAACGTACTGTAAATAAAAAAATAATGAATCAAAAATAATTTTTTTTACATGGAAAGATTGGAAATATCCTCTAGTTAAAAAATTGGCTATAAAAAAGCCCGCGACGCATATTCGTATACAGAGTGATGTAGAATGGAAAATCCAGACTTTCTCTTTTTTTTAAATGTAAGCCCCAATCTTTTATTATACCAAAGAATTGCTTTTAATATACTCTTTTATCTTTGTATAACACTTGTTGTACCTACGGCCATCTGTTTCCGAGATATTTTGATTTTCGGTAAATTTAAAATCTAGCTTCTAATTGTATACTGAAATTGATTTATTTTGAGAAAGTACTATCGAATTTGTTTTTTATTTAACAAACAACTAAATTCATGATAGTATTTGATGAAGCCAAAACCCAGAATCATCGAGATAATAAAGTTAAGTATCCTGAGGAAAGAATTTTGTACGCATAACTATCAAGCAGATTTATCAAGTAGGCTTTGAAAAATTAACAGTTTTCGTAACCTGCTCAATAATTCCGTACTGTATGAAAAACGAGCTTTAAAAATTAATTTTTCCATTGAGGGTACTTAGGAGAATCTTTGAGAAATTGCCTACTTGCTTCTAGAATATATTATCTATGAACAGCAATATGCAGAACGGAGGCACTCTAAAACTAATGCGTTTGAAAGATTGAAGAACCGTTTTATTTGGACTGTGTCGTTTAATATTTCATGGGGTGTAAGGGACAGTGGTTGCGTCATACATAGCCTCTCCTGTCTCATGCCAACCTCACCTGCTCGAGTTAGTGTTCTCACTCGGTGCACCCTGCTTAAACTGACGATGCAATGGTGACCGTAGGATCACCGGTATATGGGATCCCCCAATCCAATGGTGTTAGGCGACCTGTGCCTAAGGATGCGTGGCGGCAGGGACGTGCCGTCGCTAATGGAGCCTTCGGGATACCAGGCGCCCTCCCGAAGTAACTAGCCTTACTGCGGCACGCGGGGCTCTGCTGCAGTGGATTTTCTTTTCCCTAGCTTCTCGTGGGATCTACATGGAGAATAATGATCTTTTGGAACCGATGGAGGTGGCCATCGCCCCATCACCTAGCATTCCGAAGGAGGAAGAGGAGGCGCTTCTTGCATCTCCGGCCAGAGAGGAAGGGAGTAACACGAACCCCCCCAGGTTGATCAAGAGCGGTGTGCCGTATGAGACCGCTTTAGCAACTGTCCTCCAGTCGTTGGAGGACAACAGGAAGGCGAGGGGGCCTACTGCTCCCCTCCCCTCCTCCTCATCTGTACCCACGGCGGGGGATAAATCCTCCCCTGAGTCCAGAACCAAACGTGTTCGTTCCGAGGGAAGCACTCCCAGGGCGGACACAAAGAAACCACGCACTGACCTCGAGCCGGCACGCTCGTTCAAGATGCTGGCGGAAAGTGTTCGGGTGGGCATTGTCCACCCTGAACACCCAATCGCCCAATTCTCGAGCGACAATGTGCAGGCTATAAGGCTCGCTATTATGCGAGCCGTGGAGGAACACCCGGAGGACGGTCCCCAATTCCGCTTCCAGGGGTGCACAGTGCGACCAGGTCTGCTCATCCTGGACTGTGCCGACAATACGACGGCTAGTTGGCTTGGGCAGAATATTGACAAACTACGTCCGTGGGAGAACGCCAAGCTGCGACTGCTCCAACGAGACGAGTTGCCCAAACCCCATGTGTGCGTGGTGTACATTCCGAATGATGTGAACACCGCCGCACTTACCTGGGAACAGGTACAAAAAAGGCTCAGGACCATGAACCGCGATCTGCGGACTGCGGAATGGACCTGCCTACACCGAGTCGCGTCAGGACCGTCAGGCCACACCTGGACGCTGTCCATTGATGACGTCTCGCTAAGGGAGCTGGAGAAGCTAAACTTCCGGCCCTACTGCGGCTTCGGGCAGGTGCAATTCCGCCTCAAGGACCTCACTAGGGCTGCGGGTGGCGCCCCAACTAGCTCCTTGCCGAGCACCTCAACGGAGCATCCACCTGGGACCTCCAAGGCATTGCCAGCCAAAAAGGGCTTTAGAGGCGGGCACAAACCTTCTTTTGTGGGCAAGGGTGAGAGAAACCCAGCTCGCGCTAATAAGAAGGCAAAGGCCAAAGGAAAGGACCAACCTCCTCGCGGGGGGACAGAACCCCCCGCGAACCGGAAAGACCACCCCCTACCCCCCACACCCTCTTCCCCATCCCTACCAACTCCCCCAACCAGACCAATCGCCTATTAGCGAAGCGGCTAGGATGGGTCTCCACTTCCTCCAGGCAAACCTCCATCATGCTAGGGCCGCATCGTACGTCCTGGGCAGGAGGTTTGCCATGGAGAAACTGGATTTCGCTTTAATCCAAGAACCTTGGGTTTCCAACGAAGGCCATATATAGGGAATGGGAAATTGCCCTGATATGTTGGTATCATATAGCCTTAGGGGAGAACCCAGGGCTTGTATTCTTATCAGGAGAAACATAGAATTTTTTATTTAACAGAGTACTGCACACAGGACGTAGTAACAATCCAAATCTCAATACCGGAGAAGAGCGGCAGGATTGGGTCAGCCCCAATATCAACACACGAGGTGAGAAACTTTATAATTATATAATAGGTGAAGGGCTAATAGTTAATAACATAGGTTCCGAACCAACTTTTGTGACGGTAAATCGCCAAGAAGTTCTAGACCTAACGATAAGCACGCAGTTTATTAGCATGAACATCGTTAACTGGAGAGTCTCCTCTGAAGCCTCATGCTCAGACCATAGACATATCCGGTTCGACTTAAGATCGAATATGCCACCCCCCTTCAATACCGGGACCCCAAGAACACCGACTGGGAGGGATACACCAAATCCCTGCAGTCGCGGATGGAGGATGTGTTGAAGGTCATCAAAGATAGCGCAGAGATTGAAGTAGCGAGCGATCAATTGCAATCCGCCCTACTGACTGCCTATCACAAAAACTGCCCACTCAAAACAAGCAGAGATAAAAGGGGTACACCCTGGTGGAGCAGAATACTCGAAATAAAAAGAAGAGTCCGGCGACTCTTTAACCGGGCAAAAGAATCTGGCGACTGGGACACCTATCGTATGGCTCTAACGGAGTACAGTAAGGCTATCAGAAAAGCCAAAGGAGAATCTTGGCGGAAGTTCTGCCAGAGTATCTCGGATTTACCTGCAGGCACTAGAATTCACAAGATTCTCGCCAGAGATCCGGGACGGGAAGTCGGGTCTCTAAAAAGACCAGACGGCACCTACTCGGACTCTGCCAAGGAAACGTTAGAGATTCTTCTAAAGAAATACTTCCCAGGTAGTCAGATTCTGGAGGACAGGCATGCATTCACACTTCCTCGACCAGGGCGTTGCAATCACCCATCTAGCGAGGACTGGAAAAATGCAGCCAAAATTGTCTCTCCAAACGCAGTAGATTGGGCGATACAGTCCTTCTCACCTTACAAATCACCCGGAGAGGACGGCATTTTCCCTGCTCTTCTGCAAAGAGGGCAGGACTTAATAAGGCCGGTCCTGGTGAAGATTTTTAGAGCAAGCCTGGCTTGGAGTTACATTCCGCTAGGGTGGACGTTGGGAAGAACTGTCTTCATTCAGAAGGCGGATAGAGTGGATACGTCTCTGCCCAGTTCCTTTCGTCCTATCTGCCTAACATCCTTCCTCTTGAAAACCTTAGAGAGAATAGTGGAGTATCACATTAGGGAGGGACCTTTACGGTTAACACCGCTGAGTCTCCACCAATACGCATACACGGCAGGCAAATCAACTGACCTTGCCTTATTCAACCTAGTGGGCAAAATCGACCAGTCTTCGGGAAACAAAGAAATTGCGTTGGGTGCCTTCCTAGACATTGAAGGAGCGTTCAATAACGCACTCCCTCAATCGCTCCAGGTAGCCCTTGCAAAAAGAGGCGTGGAGAAGATCACCTGCGACTGGATCAGCTGCATGTTGGCAAATAGGAATGTCGTGACATCATTGCATCGTGAGCCGATTAGGTTTAGGCCTGCTAGGGGATGTCCCCAGAGGGGAGTGCTCTGCTCTCACACCTTCTGTGGACCATTCTGGTGGATGACCTGCTGAACGAGCTCTCCATCAGTGGTGTGTACGTGCAGTGCTATGCGGACGATCTCGTTATTGTAGTCAGAGGGAAGTATGAAAGGATCATCTCTGAACTTATTCAACAGGCGTTAAACATAATCGACAGCTGGTGCAGGAGAGAACAAATGTCGATAAACCCCCATAAAACAGTTGTCGTTCCGTTCATCAAAAGACGGAAATTAGACAAGCTCTGCTTACCTAGAATAGCGGGTGACTCAATCCAGTTTGCAGAGGAGGTGAGATATATTGGACAAAAGACTCATCTTTAACTCTCACCTGGATAGCAGAATCGAAAAGGCCCGCCTCGCCCTCTGGACACTGGATTTGCGGCAAATCTTGGGGCATTAGTCCTAAACTGATCTACTGGGTATATCAGACGGTGGTCAAACCCATGGTAGTATATGGTGCTGTTGTCTGGTGGCAGAAATGCCTACAACGGACAGCCAGAGTCAGGCTGGCGGCGGTGCAGCGCACCGCCTGTTTGGCCATCACTGGAGCCATGTCTACCACACCTACGTTAGCCATGGATACCCTTCTAAACTTAACACCTCTGCACATTGAGGTAGAAAGAGTTGCAAAAGTGGTCGCCTACAGACTGCTATCAACCGGCAGATCTGACAAAACGGAACTTGGTCCAGACACAACGGGTATAATGGGTGAAATTACCCATCATCATGTACTTGGAATGGTTTCGGACTGTATGGTTCCCCAAGCGCATATAGAGCGATCCTATAACGTCCTTTTCCCAGGCAGGGACGAATGGAGGAGGGACGATTTTATATCATTCTCTGATCTTGCGCTATTTGCAGATGGTTCCAAGTCTGAACTGGGGGCAGGAGCGGGAGTAGTGGGTACCAATCCAAGAGTTGAAATTTCAGTCAACCTTGGGAGGTATACCACAGTCTTCCAAGCAGAAATGATTGCCATAGAGCTGGGAGTCAGGGAACTAATCAAAAGGCCCCTGACAAACAGATCTATAAAAATATTTTCACACAGCCAGGCTGCATTGAAAGCACTGTGCTCCAGTCGGGTTGATTCAAGACTGGTATGGAGCTGCATGCACCTCCTCAACAAACTCGGAACGGCAAACAGGGTATCCTTGATTTGGGTTCCGGGTCACTGCAGAGTGGAAGGCAATGTATTGGCCGACACGCTAGCAAAAGGAGGAACTGAATCTGTGTTCATAGGACCAGAGCCGTTCGCGGGCATTGCAAAAAGCACCGCTAAAAAGACCATCTCGGACTAGGCAGTGAGGAAAGCACTCCTGAACTGGCGAAATACACCAGGGCTATTGCACTCGAAGGTGTTTATGAGATACCCCTCGAGTCAGGCCCCCCCGAGGATCATGGAATGTAATAGGTACGACCTCCGCATTCTGGTCGGTCTGCTGACGGGACATGGTCGTCTAAGGTACCATGTGTGGAAGTTGGGTCTTGAACAAACTTCAGACTGTTGCTTCTGCTACGTGAAGGACGAAACAGCGGAGCACATTCTTTGCTCCTGTCCAGTACTGGATAATGCTAGGTTCCAGACATTCGGATTTGCCCAACTGGAACCTCATGACTTCAAGGAAGTTTCACCCTTCACGTTGATCGCCTTCGTAAAGAGGTGCGGACTGTACGGTGAACTTTAAAAAGGTGTGAGCCACAATAGACACAGTTGAGTCGCAGTGGAAGGAGGCAGCTCTGCCCCACTCACTTTCAACCTAACCTAACATTAATATTTCATAGCCTACCTGATAGATCTGCTTGATAATTATGCATGACGTCTATAAAATTGTTTCCTCAGCACACTTGACCTATAATATCTCGTTAATTCAGTGTTTTGACTTGATCAAGTACTATTATGGCCTTATATTTCAGTTATTTTTTAAGCAAAAATATGATTTGATAGTATTTTCTCAAAACAAAAAAATAATAGTAAACAAATAGAAGGTATATTTAAAATTTGTAGAAAAATCGAAATATCTCAGAAACTAATGAATGCAGCCATAACAAGTGTTATACAAAGATGAAAGAGCAATTCTTTGATATAATAAAATATTGGAGGTTACATTTAAAAAAAGAGAGAAAATCTAGATTTTGCATTCGACATTACCCTGTATACCAATATGAGTCGCGAGTTTTTTTTTATAGCCGATTTCAAAACTAGAGCATATTTTTCATTCATTCGTGTAAAAAAATGATTTTTGATTCATCACTTTTTGATATACTGTACGTTCATTTGACAGCGATTTGGATATAAAAATGGTCATAACTTTTAAAATACCCTGTGTAATGTAACAATATCCTATATTAGAAGAACGGAAATCATTAGCAGAATTTGAATATGGAATAACATATAGGGTATCTCATTTAAAAAAATGCATGTTTGCATCACCACGCAGTTATGGATCGCCACAACTTTTGTATACAACTTTTTTCGCTATCTTCTAGAGTAGTGGAGTTATCGACCGAGCCGGTACTAAAAAATCACCCTGTATAATAAAATATTACTTCAGAAGATATACATACCATGTACGATGAGATTTCATAATTCAACAAAGTCGACTAAAAAGTGTTTTCCGTCAACAACTTAGGGAGTCAGTTAGGTAGAGCCTAGACCCTTGTTTTAATTTTTGCGACTTCGGCGCGAGAGGGTGGTTATACCTATGTTTGAAATTGCCATGCATGCTGAGGCAAAGTTACCTCCTAATTATAAATATTTTGAACTGAGTCCTGGAAAATATAGATCGAACCTATTGACTGAGAATGATGCTAGACGCTGGATGGAAGAATTTGAGTCGTTGAGAAATTCTAATTGGAGAGTGTCGGGTGTCAAAACGAATTCGTCAAGGCTCATATGTAGGTAGGTATTTTAAACATAGGTACTATACTAAAACTGTACTGCGGGAAGTTCATGTGCTCAGCGCTATACACAAAAGTCCACCATTAAAGTTCAGCCAGAAGAAAACTTGGAGTAACAAGAGGAAACAAAAGAAGGCCGTCAAGCAACTGGGAAGCCTACCGAGAAATGTCCAAAGAAAAAACATAATCTTTCCCAAAATATAAAAACAAATAGACCCAATGCAATTAAACATGATTCATCAAACTGATTTTATATAACGTTTTCTTTTGTTTTGTTACTTTCTTTAATGCAGTGGCGTGCCGAAAAGGCCCGAGGGGCCCCCTCTCAGCCTCGACTATCTCGCCTCGACAAACATTATACACCATACTAATTTGTAATAAAGTTTACTGCAGTTTGATATATAGTTAAAAATGGTTTTCGCTCAAATGCATTTCCTCTATGTAAATTTTCAGCTGCATTAAGTACCTACTACATTCCGTAAGTGCATACGGCACTCATTTACATACCATACTCGCGTGTGGCACTCAAAGTTTGATTGGTTCAAAACTCTAATCTGACCAATGGGATTGTGCTAGGTGCTATATACATGTACGGAATGTATAAATGCCTACCGTAGAGGTGCGCCGAAAAGTTTGATGAACCTACAGGTGTATGTTTTTTTGCCGCATGGCTTTTATAAGTTTTTAGATTACTTTTTTGCTTGTAGGGAAAACCAGTTTTGTCCACGATATCTTGTAAAAAATATTATCGTTCTCTAGTTGATCGGGAAAAAGTAAGATTGATATTTTTATATTGCGCGGCTTTATTTATATATTCTCCCATTAGCACGATTTTCAAAAACTATAAATTTTTC
Source organism: Callosobruchus maculatus (assembly GCA_951848785.1). Classification (NCBI taxonomy): domain Eukaryota; kingdom Metazoa; phylum Arthropoda; class Insecta; order Coleoptera; family Chrysomelidae; genus Callosobruchus; species Callosobruchus maculatus. Next base: position 1,703,540 of record CATOUR010000038.1, on the reverse strand, counting down.
AGTATTCATTGTCGTAGTAGTATGTAAAAATTTCATTACAACCAGGTTAATAGTTTTCTTCACTAAACCCCTTGTCTGCCAAATCTTACCAGTTCCCGGAAAATCATAAGGAACTCTGAGGATTTTTGTTTTTTGCTAATTACTTTTCCAATGCACCGAATTTAAAAAGTATACCAACGTTTTCTAGCATAATTCCATATCACAGTGCAAACTCCAGAAAATCGGTACTGCGGTTACTGAGGTTACAGGCTTCAACACACTGGGCTGCAGCTTCATTACCAAGACTACCCCTCACATCGTAGAGTGAGCAATCGCTGGGTCCGCGAGTCGTGCACCTTAAGTAGGGACAGAGTGACCCAAGGATGACTACATTCTAAGGCGGCTAAAATGTGCACCGTCGCACGGTATACCGGTATTGCACACAGTGCAGAGAGCAGCGTATTCCTCATTCTACCTAGGGATCCGAAGTCCATTACCAGTAGACTAACAGTGTAATATGGATAGAGCCTGCGAAGCTGTCCGAGGGGCTTCTGATATTTGGTCCGCTTTTCCTCCTCTTTCGAGACGATGTTCACCCCGACCTGTGTTGAAAACAATAACAAAGATCGTCTTTTGTTGAAAGTCGAAGACTATGCCGAGCTTATTTGCTGAAAAAGATCGTTAGCATCCTTTCTGTCGTTGATTCGTTGTATCTATGGAGTCTAGCTGCATGAACTGCAAGTTTCTGTTTAAGTGGTTGTGGTGACTTGGAATTTAGGTTATTTATTATTAACTGAAAGTGTTTTGAAGGGTGGTTGTTATTGATGGTGTATTGAGCGAGGTGTGGCAGATCCTTTCTGATTGTGCTAATTTTGTTTTTGTTTCTTATTTGCCATTTAGGCTTAGGTCTTTTGCTTGTGTCGTTTTTAGACTACTTTGTGAGCTTTTGGACCATTAAGTGGTTGCTGTGGTAGCATATACAGGGTGTTCAAAAAGTCCCGGACCGGATGAATAACTTGGGAAGTAGGGGCCACACAAAAAAATGGTCAAGAGTGAAGTCGTAGAAAATTTTCCGAGCTATCTGATGGTGACCTTAACGGTGATCTTGAGCTTGACCTTTAAGGTGATTTCAAGGTCCAGTTTATTTTTTTAAATAGAAGCCCCTATTTTTGACACCGGTAGTGAAAAGTACGGAAAATTCTACGACCAGATTATGACTTTAACCTCTTGAGAAATTTGACCTTGAACGGTTAGGTCAAGGTCAAATTGTGAAGTGCAAGATATCTGAGAAGTAGGGGAGACACAAAGAAATGGTCAAGGGTAAAGTCGTAGGAGCTTTTCCGAGATATCCGATGATGACCTTGATAGTGACCTTGACTTTGACCTTCAAGGTCATTTCAAGATCAAGTTTATTTTCTTAAATAGAAACCCCTATCTTTGACACCGGAAATGAAAATTACGCAAAATTTTACGACCAGAACATGACTTTGACTTCGTGAAGAATTTGACCTTGAACGGTTAGTCAAGGTCAAATTGTCACATGCAAGGTATCTTGGGAAGTAGTGGTCACACAAAAAATGGTCAAACTTAAGGTCGATTCTCTAGGTTATCCGATGACGACCTTGAAGGTCAAAGTCAAGGTCACCATCAAGGTCATAATCGGATAGTCCGGAAAATCTCCCACGACCTTACCATTGACCATTTTTTGTGTGACCCCTACTTCTCAAGATACCCTGCATGTCACAATTTGACCTTGGCTAACCGTTCAAGGTCAAATTATTCAAGAGGTCAAGGTCATGATCTGGTCGTAAAATTTTGCGTAATTCTCATTTCCGGTGTCAAAAATAGGAGTTTCTATTTAAGAAAATCAACTTGACCTTGAAATGACCTTGAAGGTCAAGCTCAAGGTCACCATCAAGGTCACTATCGGATAGCTCGGAAAATTTCCTACGACTTTTGCCTTGACCATTTTTTTGTGTGGCCCCTACTTCCCAAGTTATCCATCCGGTCCGGGACTTTTTGAACACCCTGTATAACGGTGTGGATGTCCACAAGGTTACTGTCACATGTTATGAATTGTGGTATTACGTTAGCATTTATTGTGTGCAATATTTGTCGAGTGTTGTTCTCTCTGGGCAGGGGATGTCGCAGTGCAGGATTGATACTACACTATTTGTTAAACTGCGTGCTTATCACTAGGGGATCTCGCAGTGCAGGATTGATGCCACATTATTGGTTAATCTGCGTGCTTGTCACTTGTTCGGCAAATTGTGTGATGACAAGTGTTCGTATAATGGCTTCGTGTGGTTGTGAACGATAGGTTAGTGATTGTTGTGTGGTGTTCTGGATTTATTTCTAAGTGTTTGCTGCTATGTTGAAGTCTGGTGTAAGACGATTGTTTCTTGTAATATTTCTTTTTGTCAATAAGTTTTTGTTCTATTACACGTACTAAGAGGTGTGGGTATTGTGTTGTACATAGCCTGTGTAGCTCATGCCTGTAGCCTACAGAGATGGTTACTAGTTTTGTGCATCAACAGGTTTTTCTTCATTTTAGTGGCCCATTGTAAGCGCTGTCTTGGTTTACCAGCTTCTGTGGTTGCCGCCTATACCGGAAAAACATCCGCAATTGGGTTGTATGGTATTGGTTGTTCTGGGGTTTTGGGTTTGGGTTTCAGGTGAGTTTAATCGGTGTACCATAGTCCGACAATGGCGATGTAAATGCCGCTCTCTCCATTCCAGGAGAGAAAGAACTCATATTTACTCCGAAGTTGTCCCTAGGTGCTCCAACTTTACTGTTGGTATCTACTAAGGCTTTCTTCTCACAGGCCTACCAGTTAAGGCAAGCGCCCGGTTGCGTACCCCTCACAACGTTCTCCAGCCACGCCCCGCTCAAGCCGTTAAAGTGTGGGGCACAATAACGGTGTGCGATAGAAGGACCGGTCCTCTGTTGGATCTGTCCTCGGATTTGCCCTAGCTGACCTAAGTCCGAGCACCTAGCTTCCTTGGTGTACTAGCTTTGGTTGAAGTGACTTTTGACGACGGAATCTGCTGACATCATAGCGGATCTAACAACCACTAGTTCATAGGACCATAGCGCGAAAGTCTTACACAATAGAATCTTGTAATTCCAGTAGCTAGCCGAACCACCTTTATTTGTTGACTATAAATGGCAACTTGACTACATTTTTGAACTAAAGTTAGGTGGAATCTAATAATAAATGAAAAATTCAGGTGACGTTTACTTGAAAGATGCAGTGCTAAAGAAAGGAATAGTTTTTGAGGAAATTTGAAACAAGCTTCTTAATGTTGGAACCTTGGTTATTTAGCTTTAGCTTCCTGATCATATTTCAGTTTTTCTGGGTAGGGGAGTTAGTAGGTTGAGATGATGCTTAGGTGAGCTTAGGTTATAGTGCTTGTACTATGCTTCTCTTGTCTAAAAAGAACTCGATAAGGATAATGCCTTCTAATTTGAAAACGTGTCTGAACCGCTTATGTTTCCATTCAAAAAGAAAGGTAAGCCATAGGTTTTTCGTTCGAACAATCACCTTATGGTCATAATACTCTTTGTCATGTCGATGTCGTCTCACATTAAATTCCCAAAAGAGATTTTGTTAAAAGATTCAAACATGTCTTAGCAACTTGTAATAATCAAACATATATCTATAAAAACCTACATTTATTGATTACCTGATAATTGAAGACCGACGGAAACACTTTCAGGGATTTTGTGTTCTGTAACTTCAGTGTGTCGATCTCCCGCAAGCCTTCAGTTGGAAGAAACGTGATTGCAGTGCTTGATAGATCTCTGAAAGTATCATATGGATGGAATAAAACACATAACACCACTTTCTTGTGTATTTTGATAAAAACATGTTTAGACATGTATAATATTAATCTAGGTGAGTACCTTATTTTAGGCGACTTCCACAATAAAGTTTTATGGACCAATACGTAACCTGTCATAATCTCTTTGTTGATTTTTTTGCACTGGCCCTCTAATAGAAAACTTATACGCTTGAAACAGACCTTGCGATTCGTCCACCTCTGTGACGTTTATCAAGATATAAAAAAGTATAAAAAAAGAAAAAAATTAATGCTGTTCAGCTGTTCTAGAAGACATATTTTTTGTCATTGTTCTTTAAGATTTCAGTATTACTGTTAGTTAGGAGGTTAGTTAGCAAAAAAAAACAGAAAGCTTTCTCCTGGAACAGCTGTCAGACAATGTCATTCAAAATTGCAAACCTCAAGCACAACTCATAATAATAGGACATCTAAGAACTGTATCTTTTAAACTTAAACAGATTCTCCAAACATTTGTTACCCACAAACATTGTTTTTGATATAACAATGCTTTCTAATCGGAGAATAAACGGTTTGATAATAGAAGTTTACATCTGTATTCTTAAGGATTCATCGCACTCTTCTAATTTTGGTGGGAGTGCTTAGCCTTCCACCAAATGATGAAAATTGTTGAGCGCTGTTTTCCTTACTACACTGAGAGCCTACAAAAGCAACAGTACAACGTGTCTAAAGATGAAAACTATCAAATTTTCAAGTTAACATAATTTTGTAGTAGTAGTAGTGATAAGGAGGCGAAGCCAGGCAAGTAGGCCACCTTTGGCCCTTTTTGCCAACCCCACTGAACCAATCACTGAAAACACTAAAATTCTACACCCTAGAAAGCTCCTTGTCGAACCTACCAGACCTCCTGACGAAAGTCAGTATGTCTGACCATTTCGCTGAATATAGTGGCTCCTCCCCAAACTTCGTCGTGCCGAATATCTGAACCCTAAGGTTGCGATAAACTGCACATCTGCCCAGGAAGTGGAAAGCTGTCTCGAGAACCCCCACCAGAAGGTTGAGCGTCTCTCTGCCTTTATTCAAAAGCCATTGCGTTCGGCCCCTATCAGGGCCTGCTATGAATCTTTTGGCTTGCCTGCAGTCATCTCTCTCTAACCAGGCTTTCGCCAGTTCCTTGTAGGCCCAGTTGTCCAGGGCCACATTGGTCTGGCGTCGTCTAATTCCCAGCATAGGTTCTGGGCCGATGCTGGGGCTACTGGCCCCTATCCTAGCTAATCGCTCCGCTCTCTCATTACCCGGTATACCAATATGCCCGGGGATCTTCTTTTGGTTTGCTAACTTCTGAAGGGCGGCAGAGCATTCTTGTGCCAGAGCTGATCTGGCCCTCGGAGCTGCCACCGCTTTCAGAACTGATTGGCTGTCAGAGCATATATATATGCTCTGTTCAGAACACTTTTCGACTTCCGTCGACTATGCCGTCATCAATATCGCGTACACTTCCGCCTGGAAGACAGTCGTGCAGGTTCCCAGAGCGAAGCTCCGCCGCACCTCTTTACCCTCCAAACAGAAGCCCTCTCCCCCAGTTCCCGACTCCTTTAAGAGCGATCCGTCAGTGGAGCATACCAGACTATTGGCGGAAACTTGACTTTCCCTCTCATCCAGTCGTCTCTTTCCGGGATGACTAGTGAGAATCCATTACCTAAATTTAAGATGTCTTTAGCTATTTCCACCCTGAAGGACGATATCGGGATACATAATTTTGTAACTTCATGATCTTACTTGCCTCGAAAATATGTTTTGAAACACGTTCCGGAAACTATAGTAATGAAGAATAATTTTAGATATTTAATATACATGAAGTTGTTAAACGCTAAATAAGTGAAGTAAATAAGAAACGATTAATAAATCCCAAGAATCGAATTCCGAATGATGAGAATAGTTTTGTTAATAGGAGTAATACATCAGAATTAAAAGTGAAGATTATTCTTAACGTGCTTGCCCATTTACACGGAGCGTCGCGAACGGAAGCGGCGCGAAGCGTCGCGTCTATTACGGCGCGACGCGAATTTTATTTGTTTTTAGGAAGTTGAACGTGGTACGTTGTCTAGTGAGGTACGATGAGCAGTTCATCAGAAGAGGAACTCTTTGTATTGAGTTTAATTGCCACTATGGAAGAAGAAGAAGAAAAGGAAAAAACAAAAAAATGCTGGGTTCATAACATAAATAAATAAAATTTTAATCTAAATCCCTATTTTCACAATGATACCAAAAATAATTAAATTACCTTTGTAATTGATGTCTTTGTATCACGGTCAGACACTGCAATTTAGCACTAGTTCCTACAAAATATTGCTAAACACTGAAAATATGCGAGAGGCATCAAGAAATATTTGAATTTTCTCGCCGCCTGGTACCGCGCATTTAGGCGAAGTGTCAAGAGAAACGACGCCTAGTTGGTCCGAAGAGAATTCGCGCGTCAAACGACGCGTCTCTTCGCTTCGCGCCGCCTGAGTATGCGGGCTGCCATATAACCTAATGTAAATTTCTCTGGCATCAAATGCACAATTTTCTTCGCTCCGCTTCCGTTCGCGACGCTTCGTCCAAGTGGGCGAGCACGTTTAAGGTCCGTACAAATATGCGCACTGCACCGCTCGCGAGCGCAGCTTGTTCGCTAGAGTTGTATGGAGTTCACAAAAGGAGCGCGCGCGCCGCTCGCACACCGTTCGTCGCGATCCACCACCTGTCGGTTTTTCAACCAATGCTTTGTATGTTCGCCGTACAGATTTGGACGGGAGCGTGATATGGTGTGGTTTTTGTGCGTGCACATTCGGTGTGAATCTCGTAAGGTTCGACGAACGGGAAAATTTTAACGAACACCTAACTCGGAACGAATGCGCGGCACACACACGGCGCGTGTTCACGGCGCGCAGATTTGTACCCACCTTTAGAGCAGTCATCATTAATCGCAATATGGTCTCGGCGCTAATATAATGGATATAATTATTAATATCTTGGTTAGAATGTGTTGCTCATATCATACTCAAGGGACATCGTAAAAACACTGATCTAATACATAGGCGAATTACAACAAAAATAATTAACAATAAATATGAATGGTAATACTTAAAAGACGTGGTTGACATTACTCCCGATTAATCAGAGGAGGAAAAATAGTCTGAAATTCTACCTAATTTTCTAGAAATCATATCAGGAGCTATAAAATAAAAGTCATTTAAATCTATGACGTTTTTATAATTTTAGTGCAAGTGGTATGCCTTCTAGTAAAGATATGCACATCCACGAAATAATGGAAATCTTTTGTTTTGTTTAATTATTCCTTTATTATATTAAGATTGAAGATAGACATACAGACAGGATAGCAGACATAAAGATCGATGGAGATGAATTACATAGATTTTCGTTATGTTGGCATCATAAAACGTAAAAAAACTATTATCCAAAAATCGAAGATCTTCGGGTTAATTATTCCATTCAAACATTGTAGTATTCCAGATGTGAATAAAAATAGAAGTATAAAGAAAAATTGTAACGTTGAAAATATACAATATGGGTGATCTTATTTGGGTAGGTAATGAGCAAACGAACATGGCTTGATATGAGGTCCACTTAATTATACAGAAAGCATAACAAGGGCTAAGGAGAAAAAAGGCAGCTAGAGCCTCCGTAGATCGGTCTATCTGGTTGACGTGTTCATAGCCGTACAGATGCTCGTTCTGCTCGATCCATAGGATTGGTGCAGCAGTCATCTACAGACGAGTCGATCAGTGATGTGGTCGATGCGTTTATAGTCGCATACGAGAGGATTGGGGATTAATAATTCAGAAATTACTACACGTGGAAGCCTTTGATGCCAGAACCTTGTAAGGTCCTCATATTACTTTAGTTGTGTTCGAATCAACCCATATACAAATGCGCTTAGGAGTATAATGGTGAGATTTTTGTGTTTTTGCTGGGAGTGCCAAGCCTTCTAGTAAAGTTATGTACTTTCACCAAATAATTAAAATATGACCTTTCTTAATTATACATGTATAAGACACATCTATATGACATTTTATTATTTATTAATTTGCACAACAGGCCATGACCGCCTAGGGCAAAATGAGAACAATCTGATCTTATACCGATAAAATTTATACATATAATTTAAAATTGTCTTTGGATACTTTCACCACCTATTTCTGAGTATATCCTGCACTACTTCAGGCCACCTATTTCTGTGTGCCGTCTTCTCTTTCAAGTGTTCAATATTAATTTTCTTTAAATCATCTTCTGCCTTCCTCAGCCATCTCTTCCTTAGTCTACCCTTCCTTTTTTTCCTATCGGTCTCCGCTTGAGAACTAGTTTTGCCATTCTCATCCCATTCAGCCTCTCCACATGGCCTAGCCACCTTATTCTCTGCGCTTTAATGATCACTATAATATTGGGGTTCTTATACATGTATTTCAGTTCCTGGGTGGTTCTTCTCCTCCATCCCTCGTTTGTCTTTACGCCTCTATAAATAGCTCTAAACATTTTTCTTTCCCATCTTATAATTTTTTCTTCCTCCTCTTTGTTCATAGTCCACGTCTCACAAGCATATGTCGCTGTTGGTCTTAACAGTTGTATAAATTCTCTCTTTGGTCTTTCTGGATACATATTTGGATTTCATAAGATTTTTTAGGGCTCCGTACTTCTGGTTTCCTTTGATGATCCTTGCATGTATTTCTTGTTTCTCCTCTCCCTTTTGCTGTATGATTACCTCTAGGTACATGCATTCCGTAGTCCTTTCAAAAATATATTTCGTGCTGTTGGACATAAAAGTTATGTTCGGCTGATCATCGGAAGTTTTTTCCGTTTGCCTCATGATCGTATATTTTGCCTTACTTCAATTTATCTCCATCCCAAATGTCCTTGCTTCCGCAGCTATCCTTGCCGTAATTTTCTCTAGTTCTTTCTTTGTTTTTGCTACTAGTGTTAAGTCATCTGCATATGCTATACATTGGTGTTCGTTATTAAATATGGTTCCATTTGTCTTGACTTTGCTTTTTCTAATTATTGCTTCAAGCGTCAGTTTAAAAAGTATCGTTGATAGAGGGTCGCCTTGCCTGACTCCTTTTTTCACTTCAAATTCCTGTGACTCACTTCCTATACTTGTAATTTTGTTCGTGGTTTTTTGTAATGTCATTTTTATTAGCCTAATGAGTTTTCCTGGAATACCTAGTTGTACCATTGCTTCATAGTTCTCTCATAGCTCCTCTGTTTATATTACCATAGGCTTGTCTAAGGTCTATGAGAAGCACATGTTCTTCCATTCTATATTCATAGCTTGTTATTTGTAGTTCCTTGAGAACGAATATTTGATCTGTCTTCTTCTTTTCTAAATCCAGCCTGATATTCCCCTAAAATTGTTTCTTCATAACCTTTATTTGTCCAGCATGTGTCTAAAAGAGCGATACTTCTATAATTTTCGCGTACTGCTGGGTCGCTTTTCTAATATATTGCACATATTAAAGCATTTGACCAGTCTACCGCCATTCGTTCTTTTAGCCATATTTCCCTCATCATTTCGTGGATCTTTCTTCTAAGCTTTTCTCCTCCAACTTTCATTTCTGCTGTTATATTGCTTTCTCCAGAGCTTCTACTGTTCTTCATGTTTTGTACTATGATTCATATTTATTCTTCTTTACACTTGTTTTCAAAGTGCAAAATTGCAAAAAAGTGCCTACAAGGGTTGAGAATTTGTATGAAAGTTAGTCAACTAGCCAAAGGCACTACAAGACATTGAATAAAATAATAACCTCATTAATGTAGGAAAAGCTGTGGGGTGCTATTTGTAAAAAATGTAAAGGGTGGTTTTAGGGGTTCAGGTAAAAGCTTCGAAAGCATGGTATGATAGGTCAAGCGGTACCCTTGAAAGTCCCACCTAGTTTTCTTTTTTATATGTTTTACTTACGGAAACATTACGCCACAAACCAATCCTTATTTTATTTATTTTATGCTTATAACCTCACGAAAAAAATAGTTTTTTCTATGAAATCCAAGGGACTACCAGATTTTCAATAAAATAAGGACTTATTTTGTGTAGGGAAAACTATTGGATGCTATTTGAAAAAACTAGGTTGGGAGTGAGTTCTAAGGGTTGAAGTACAAAAAAATGTCTTGGAAGCATGGTATGATAGACCCAGTAGTACTTTCAAACATTCTACTCAGTTTTCGTTGAACATTTCTTTGTTACGAGAATATCACGTGTCAAGGAAATTGAGGGACACCCTTTATAGACCCCGCCCATCAACTTCTAACAATAATCTATGTAACTACCTAGGGCTTCTCCTGACCCGCGCTAATTGCTTATATGTGTAAGGATTCGCCCGTTTTTACTTCTTCCTTTTTCCATCTCTATTTTAACCCTTTTCAGCTGGTATAGTAATCTGCGCATACAGAAACAGACATTCTTGCTAATGAGTGGGAAGTGTGCCCTTTCTCTCTACCAATCTTACCTTCTGCATGGAAATACATACTTCTCCCTTTTTGATATTTAGAACTCGAACAGTAAACACTTAAACAGCTATGTCTCTGTAGGACAATTTTTGTGTGTGTGCCATTATGTTATAGCCGAGGAAACCACCCTTCTTTGGCGCACCACCACTACTTCTTTGGGGTACCATCACCACTACCCCTTTGGGGCACCACCCTTCTTTGGGGTACGAACACCACTTCTTTGGGGCACCTCCCTTCTTTGGGGTAGCATCAGAACTTCTTTGGGTTACCACCACTTCCCCTTGAGGGCAAGACCTTCTTCTGGGCACTACCTGTTCTTTGGAAGGGCACCACAACTTCTTGCCGATAACAACATTGTTCGCGGATGACCCTAGTCATGGTTGAAGGAGCCATTCGTCAACCCCTTCATGGACGTCACACCGAAGGTAAGTTCTTGTTTTAAAAATATACATGTACTGCATTGATATACTTGAATAAATCTTTATTGAACCATTGTTGTCCTGTTTTCATTTCTTGACTGCTAGCTAGATACACGCACGCACCCACATGCCCTTGCCTCATGCAATCCTACTGAGCAGCTGGCTGCTATGAGCAATATGTTGGTTGGTGGCTTATCACCAATCAGCATTTATTGTTACATATGTTACCGGGGAATTTAATCTTAGGGGTATTTTGTGGCCGTAGTCGCCCACGCTTGTATGTAACTCCCCTTCTGTCTTGATATGCTAAACTATACCTGCCTGAAACAGTTTGCTGATCGTCCCACTAGGTTTAAAAATGATCAAGTACCCGTTGTCTCAACCTGATCTTTGACGATCTGATGTCTGATGTCTAATACCTTCCTCCTTTTGGAAAATCCGATAATTGTACCATTATATCTAAATTACAACTTGCCATACCACTTCACGTCACAAAGGATTCAAAGACTGTTAAGTGTTTCAACTACGTTAGGTTGAATTACGCTCTTTCTGAAGTCGACTGGGCAACATTATTCCAAAACACAGACACTCAAAGCATATGGGATATTTTCTTCAATTTTAAAAACAATTTGGACAAGTTCCTTGAAACACGATACTCTAATTACTACTTTCATACTCCTGTACTCTTATTTTATGTTCTGAATGAATTTGTGGTTCTTGGGTTTTTAGGCCGAAACGTCAAGCTTTAACGCTAAACGTCGCCGGCCTAAAAACCCAAGAACCACAAATTCATTGGACGATGGCCGCGAAAGCCTTACACAGTATATTTTATGTTCTGTTCTTGTTAGAGTTTACAGCCTTTCAGGCTCAACTCTTATTTGTTAATCAATAATAATAATAATCACACATAAGCAAGTGCAGTCGTTACAGTAGAAGCGAATTAAATCGCTGGTTATCGTCGAAATTTCAAACGGGTTTGCTTACATCAAGCGAATACGAGCGAAAGGCAAAGCATCCTTGCCATTTTATATTTATATTTCGCATAATGGATTAGGAAAAATTTATTTTATGTGACTGTTTTTTCAATTCGTCAAAAAGTTGATAAGTGGTGGTCTTCGAATATTTCGTTTACCCATGTCTGCCTAGACCTTGGTCCATAAAGGAACAGCTGTGAAAACAGTTATTCACTTAAATTCAACATTGATATTGGTCATTACTCACATTTATAAATAGTACACAACGTATTCATTGTATAGCACAACATAAGTGCTCTGATTTGCACAAAAACGGGAGCTACCAGTTTTACAAAAAAATAAATTCACTTTAAATCGCGCGAAAATAGATGAAACCAGGAACCATTTATAGTTCTCGAAGGTTTGTTCGCGAAAAGTTGCTTGCACTGTGGCAGCCCGTTCACACGCTGCGGTCAAATCACCGTTTCGGTAATTTTAACGAATCGGCACAAAACGGTTGTAAACAGATTTTCAGCCGATCCCGGGTTTTCGGTTCATTTTTGAATAGTTTTCTTGGGAACGGACCTAAATACGTTTTTTGTGTTGGCAGAAAACTTTGGATTCTCCCTATTTTAAGTCAAAGGTCTCATTTGGGGTGCTTACCACCGATTAGGTTTTATTCCTGAATCAGCTATTCGCTTTTTGGTGACAACACGGGACCGAAACGATGAAATTGCCGTAGGCGTTTCGTAGGCTCACCATGTAAAAAATTACCGATAAATGAGCGCCAGTATGGCTTCCGTACGCACAGGTCTACAGGTGACCTCCTTGCCTACGTCACTCACTTGTGGAACAGAGCAATAGACAATCATGGAGAATCCCGTGTTGTTGCACTTGATATATCGAAAGCTTTCGACAGAGTGTGGCATGGCGGTCAAGCTTGCTGCTTATGGACTACCACCTGGCCTGCGCCAGTGGCTGAATAGCTTTTTGAACAAACGATCTCTGTTTGTTGTAGTCGAGGGCTGTTCATCAGACGAATTTCCAATAAACGCCGGTGTTCCTCAGGGATCTGTCCTGTCCCCTACACTGTTTCTGCTGTACATCAACGAGCTGCTGGAAATAACATCCAATACAATCTACTGCTTCGCAGATGACAGTACATTAGTGTCGTGCATGGAACCAGCCAAGCCACTATCATCCCAGGAGACGGTACGTCGGTGACAGCAGCATGCCTCACAGATCAACGCAGATATCAAAACAATTGTCGAGTGGGGATTGGCAAATAAAGTACAGTTCAACGTACAAAAAACTCAGGCTACAACACTTACAAAGAAGTCTCACGATGGCTTACCAACCGTGGAAATGGAGGGTCACCCCATAGTCGAATCACCTACCGTCAAGCTCTTGGGAATCAACATTAACAATAACATGTCCTGGAACGACCACGTCGTCAGTATTGCTAAAACGGCATCCCAGAAGCTTGGAGTTTTGTTCCGCTGTAGGAAGTTGTATACACCAGAGCAACTGCTGCTGCTTTGCAACGCACAGATCCGACCATCGCTGGAGTATTGCTCCCATGTGTGGGGATGCGCTCCCAAATACTCTCTAAAGCTTCTGAACACTATCCAGAAAAAAGCAATTAGATTAATCGATACGCCTAACCTCAGAAAGGTCCTCCACAGCCTGGTTCGAGTGAGCTCTTCCAGATAATAACACCACAGGCCGTCCGAACCAGGAACACTAGAGAAGCTCTGCAAGCTCATCCTTACCAGGTCGAGGTCCTTACTCCCTGAACCAGTCTCCTCCAGCATTCCTTCTTTTGGAGAACTTCGACGCTGAGGAATCAGCTGCCGGGGAATTTGTTTCCAGACGGCTACAACCTGCAACGTTTTAAATCTAACGTGAACCGATACCTATCCCCTCGCAGCGCTTCTACAGCGCTATAGGCTTTCAGCCTATGCGGGAGGCCGTCCATAAATAAAAATCGTGTGAACGGGCTGTAACAGTAGCCTTAGAGTTCTTGTCTCAGTATAGCGACAAGTTTTACTCTCAGAAGATTAAATAAAAGAAAAAAATATGTTTCCCCAGGTATAGCTTGAAACTGCTTACATTGCCACGTAGCGAAATAAATAGTCGTAGCTAGGCGGTATGAATCTGCTACGTACAGCGAAAGCGAGGGGCATTAATTGAATTCTTCTCGGGAAATTTGCATACCTATAGGAGGTTATAATATATAAAGCACAAGGGTGACACATAATAGTGCCTGGTGTGCAGACTCCATTTATACGTGAAATAAAGCAACATTTTATGTACTTACATGAAACGCAAGCTTTGTAGTCCGTGAAAGGCTCTTCTGTGCAGATACTTCAGTCTGTAGTTACCTTTAAAGCTTCTGAAACAGACATTGACAATGTAATGCGATAAAAGTGAGTACTTTGAAGATTTAGACCAGTAGGTTTTAATTTTAGAAATTACTTTGGAAACCCGCAAATTATAATAATAGGTGGGCCAAAGATATTCACTATTTTTTTCTTAGTTAGATGCATATTCTTTACCTAGATTAAAAAGTAAAAATAACGCGAAAGGTTTATTGGAAAACAATAGTTTTGGGATTTCTAAAATTTAATTTTTAGCTCCTCAATAAATGTCTAATCATAAAAGCTTCGAGAGTGTTACATGAGTATATATAAATAGTGCATACACAGAACTGATAGTAAGATGTATCAAAATAACGACATTTATGTTTGCTAAAACATTGACAGTTTTCGAATAAGTCGCAGTTTTCTGACACTGTCTAAAATCTCTACATTACATCAATGTATTTGCATTAATTATTGCAGATTTGTGATTTTTGTCGACTTTTAGTATTGGTTCTTCAATAATCGCAGCATCAAATGTGTCTGATATATTTTTGAAAAATTCTGCAGCTCCCAGAATTAAAGCGATTCTAAGATCTCAACAAATTGAAACTCGGCAAGTCAAAATCGCACTAAAGTTGCTTGTTTTATGAGTAATCTGAAATAGTAAAGACTATAATAGAAGGTTCTATTTCAAGGAAGCTGGTTTTTTCAAACTAACCTTTATGACTTGTTCAAGTATATTTGCAAAGGCCACATAAAGATGTAATATATACGACGATACTGCTATTCTTGGAAAAATATACATTTAATATGACGCCTTAGCAGCTAATAGTAGAATGTTTAAAACAATTAAAAATTCATTTTTGGAAAGAAAAAACTCTAAATAACATATAATTCCCATTCAATCATTTGGTTCACAGAAAAATCAGAAAAGTGAAGGGTACCGGCTGGATTCGAACCAGCGTCTCCGGCATTCTAGGCCGACGCGTTACCAACTATACTACGGTGCCCCGCTATATAGCCGATACACAGCGCCGACGACATGGTATCGAATCCGTCGTCCCCCACCACTCCCCCGTATTTCTCTGCGAACCATGTATTTCAGTCATCCAGAGAGATCTAGTCGGCTGTTGGGTGAGTGTGAATTTCCCACCGCTATTTGCACGACAGCTCTCTTTCTTACTGAACAACGACTCGTCAGTCGGCCAGGATTTCATGGAATTAAGGTGCTTGCTTGCGGAATACAACGTGAGGACCTTCTGAAGGTAAAATATCCACGGCAGCTATACAAGTTGTAACTGGTACTCCTTCTACAACTATTGGCATTAGCGGAGGGAAGAAGCCAATTCAATAGAAACAGTGAAGCACTAACCCACAAGTAAGAGAGAGCGTTAGCTAAGCATGTGACAAGACACCTGGAAAAACCATACCCACTCGGAAACGTGGACAAGAACACTGATACCATCAGCGCCCGTACTCTGTAACTTAGAAACGCGTTTCTATGCACTATGTACTATAGGATCGGGTGGATTCGTAAATATGTCAGCGTAGTAGACACCACAGCATAATAAACAACCAGCACAATATCTCTGAAGATTTCCTATACAAAAATGGTTCCCACAAAATTTGACCTTGGGAGGGTTTATGGATGATTTTACGGCTGTGAAGTTTGCGTAGAAATGCGAAAATGAAAATATCGATACCGGTACCAACTCGATATTTTTTAGCCTCATAGGCGCGTTTAGTTCGTACAGAGAATTTTGTGCAATTGATTAACCCCTCAATAATTATATCATTATTTTCGATACAAAAGTAGCGATACCAGCCTGGGATCGCTCAGAAAGTATCTAAGATAAAATAAGTCGATATTAGTGCGGAAGTACAAGTATCAAAGTACCGTTACCATCCCTACAAAAAATCATCCAAAAGTGGGGATGCGCATATCATATTGATATGGAGACGTGGGCGGAAAAATGATCGGAAAAATGATCAGCAACAAAAACAAATGGACCAGAGTAAAATACTTCGTGAGTCGAGTCGTAAGCAGAAAAAGAGACGAAGACAGGTTGAGGTAGTTACCGTCCAGCTAATAAGACGAAGAACCTGGAAAGATAGGTTCCGAACTTCTGGTCCCCGCGACGAAAGTGGGGAGAAGACAGGGATTGGAGGTGAAGACAACCAACGGCCTTAAAGATGTGACAACATGTTGACAGTTTCGAGGTAACGAGAGGAGAAGGAGATAGAGGGGGTAAGGAGGGAGGGAACGGGTTTTAGCCTGTCGGGCCGTGGTGACATGGTCGGATGGACGCGGTTGCGTTCATTGGGCATGTGATCAGAGGACTCAAGCTGGTTCAATACCCGGCGAGCAGACTCTCTCTCACTTCTGGATATGCGAGTGCTTCTGTCTTTGCGATCAAGCCGATTTCCTAAACCCTCTATAATAAAAAATTATCCTCCCGTCAATGCGGCAATGATTGTTTTATTCAACATGGCACTCTGTAAAGTCCTATAGCTTCCAAACAAGGTTTTGAAGACGAAGGCCAATCAAGCTTATCCTAGTAGCCGTTGTTAATAACCCACCTCTGGAGCGTGCTTTATGAAAAATAGTTCGCACTGTTTGTTTCTATCTACTATCCCTACTAGCTGAAGTAGTAAGAGTTTTATTAATCAAGCCCTGCTTGACAGGAAGTAGTAAGTGCAAGAGCATGGGATCTGTGAATTCTACTTAATATGGAAAGTGCAATGTTAACATAAAATTCAATGCCTTCTGAGAATGAGAACCTTCATTTATTTTTGTAGTAAACTTGTAATGCATAAATTAAATGATACATAGACGATTATTCCCCAGTCTGTCGAATTTTCGGAGAATCTCATACATTGAGCAAAAATGTTGATAGATAAATATACAAGGATTATATAGCCTTTATACTGACTGAAAAAGTGTTACCATTGCACCCCCTAATGTTTACAGAAAGTACAGATGCATATATCGGTTGTTGAATCACAGCATGGTAATTAGTCGCTGTCACGAACAATAAACGGTAGGGATACAGTATCTGACTGACGCAGTTATTGACGACGGCAAATCATTTTGGAAAATTGCACGTAATTACTGCGCACCTGTTTCAGAGACGAGACGATGAATTTGATCAGTTGTTTCACTAATATGACACGAACTCATATGCAGCTGCCCCGTCAAATCCATTTTATTTTGAAAGTCTAGATTCTATAGATATGGATTGGGTTATCTCATGATCATCATCATCATCATCACCAATGAGGTTAACATTTCCTTACTTGAAGCATAGTGCTATAGTATATTGTTCAACGACCCTTAATTGACGGTAGTAACATGTGAAGTTAAAATCAACGAGAGAGTTATTCGCGAGCTCAATACTATAATTTATCTACGCCTAGGCAACAGACAAAAAACAATAATTGGAAACTATAGTCAACGTAACCACACTTCTGCCACTAAAATAAATACTGTACACGGTTTGAATTAATGTTTGACGTATAATATCCACCTTTGCAACTATTATAGAGTATGACCTATCCCAGTTTGGTATATCCACGTTTGGTTGCAATACCTTAGTTTAGTTTGAGCAACTAAAAATGCAAAAATACTTATTAATCCTTTGAAAGATTACAAAACAAAACTATCAAATGTATTTCTAGAGTATCTATACAATGAATCAACAGGTTGCACGATCCAAGAAGTTTATTATATTGGATTTATTACTGTAAAATAGCTGTATTCGCGCTGACTCACCAATAAAAGGACACATAATTATGCTGAAAGATAAGCATTAATGACGTTTCGGCCACCGCTGTGGCACTTATGATAACACAAAAATAGACATGACTTTTTAAACAAACATAAATATATTATCTTGGCATCAAATGTTACAGATGTAACGACGATGTCATACAAAAGAAGATGAATTAGGAACAATATACAGGGTGAGTCAAGCTCGACGCTTCGGACTCTTGTGACCAAACGATACCACTTTTTAGATAATTAACTTTGCGAGTATGTAGGTCGAAGTGGACTATGTTTTAAAAATAATTACTTTTATACAGGGTGTATAATAAGAGCGTGACATATCAAAGTTATGCTTTTTTAATATAATGTCCTGTATATTATTGCATATTTAGATTCCCGGGTGAACTGTTTAGGTGCAAATCACAATTTTTGGTATAATTAAATATCTGAAAAAAAATGAATGAATATAGCAGCGACTATGAAACTTAGAGGGCTGTCACTTGGCCGTGTCAGTAAGTATGAAATGTGTTAGCTAAGGTTAGACGGTCAAGTTAGTATTACATTACTTGTACTTGGAGAAATCGGTTGATTGTATATGGAAACTTCAATCAGTGGTAACTTGATCTTTTCAAATGGGAATGCTTAATTTTTCTATGTGATCAAACGTGCAAATTGATAGGCTTTCTCATGATATGAAGTTGTAAATATCAGTCTCTGGTAGTTTTAATTTAATTTCGTGATTCCAATCAAATCGGTTTTCAATTTACCGTCCTATAAACAAACACTAGCAGGCCATGAAATATAAACAAAAACGTACTCAGATGGAGAAAACCACTAAGCAGAAAGATATAGACGAACTAGAGTAAAGGGACAAGATTGTACAAATTCTTTACAATCAACTGTAACCAGCAACAACAACGCGCGACAGTAACATGTCTAAGGTCAAAGAGAAGCTGGAATACGACTGAAACGCATAATTTTCACAGACTACTAGCTACTGCAATGTATTAGGAATTAAACATTTGCAAAACTACGAAAACCTTCTGGAAGAGAAGGAAAATAACATTCAGCGATTATTGCTAGCAGTCTAATATCTTCAGTGACAATTTCACATCTAATGGCATAAAACAATAGTCATTTGCGTCAAAGTCAAAAGTAGCGATAGCTTCGACCGTCTGACTGTAGCCCTTCAAATTGTCCAGTATCTATCACCAACATAGCCAAAAAAAAGGAATACTGATAAATCAGATTTTAATTTTGTTCCAGGTAAATTATGTTTTATAATTTGAACAGATGTTTAATTTATTCTTCATTTTTGGCGATCTAGCTTATGGATACTGAATAATTTGCGGAACTCCAGTCAGAATGTACCGTTACATGTGATTTAACGGAAATTACTACTTTTTTAAATCATCAAATGTGAAATATTTAAGTACGTATTAATGGATGTTCTCAAGTAACCTATATAAAGCCCCCCTGCAAAAATGAAACACATTTTATTATTATTTGGTTATTGAGACTGTTATAGCGCGTATCGTGTATAGTTGCAATGAAAACCAAAATAATCTCCAGTAATAGAGGAAAACCAGTGTTAGTGTTTGATAATTTTAAATTTAGTTTTACTAAAGACATAAAGTCAACGAGCGAAAAGTTTTGGAGGTGTACTAATCGACAGTGCAAAGCAACGGTACATACCCTCGGGTCATCAAACGACATCGTAATAACAAAACATCCAGGAGAGCACAACCACGAGGCAAATTTGGCAAACCTAACACGACAAATTGTAAGTGCTGCTTGCAAAAGAAGGCTACAGAAGACCTTGCGGAAAAACCTATGAAGATCATACGCCAGGATTTACGAAAGGACCCTCCGAGTAACATAGCGACAAGGGATGTCCAATATATGAGACACAATATGTACAATAGCCGCCGACGAATTTATAATCTTAACAACTCCATATATGTTGAACTTCCTAACCTATTCGTTTTTGTTGAAAAGCTGAAAGACTTTCAAATCGACACATACATTAAAATTCAAAGTCTTCAAAAACCTGTACAAATCCATGACATGAAAGTTAAAAAAAGACAGAAATTTATTGAACCAATGATTATTAAATACCAAAATAAGGAAATCAATAGGCTACACTTTATTAAATGTTTGTCATTCCACTGTTATGTCAATAAATTATTGTATTATCTACCTACCTATCTTATCTACCTATTAACCTACCCAAAATTATAATAATGATGAATGAATAATAAGCTTATATAAAATAAGAGGCTCGGTGTCCAAAATGCAATTTTTGTAATAAGGACCTTTTGGGTCGGTGCCCAAAATGCATGTTGAATTAGTCCATTTATTGCATTGGTGCCCAAAATGCAAACTCTCGTGAAAAGTATCTATTTCTGTCGTACTTCATACCTTAGATGTATTACCTCTATTATTTCTGGTTAGGTTTGATTTGTTGTAAGTTTCTTTTTTGTGAGAAAGCTGACATCAGACATAGTCCATTTGTCACAGATTGTTTGTTAAACTAGGATGAACTAGATTATATAATTTAATGCTTTGTAAGTGTTCAAACATTACATGGTATACTTTCATACTTCCCTATGACAACAATGTGCTAATGTTTAAGGGAAGTTGGAAGCCCAACGCGGAGAGCTTATTTTTTTTTTACTTCTGTGTCATCGGCATCGACTACTTCGGTCATTAGCCTCGTGTTCTGTGTAGGCTTTGTTACTGTTTCCCGGCGCCACTTAGGAGAGCTTATTTATAAAGTTATCTATGTTGTGTTTGTATTTGTGGCAGCCGAAGAAAATATAACTAAGATCACACACAGCTTGGTCGTCTGGACAGCAGGGGGAATCAATGACCCCGATTTTGTATAGGTGTGAAGGGAATCTTCCGTGATTAATCTCAAGCGGGAAATAGTTGAGGCATGTATTTTGCTCATGTTGTAATCATATATGTGACGCGGTTTTTTTGGGCAATTTTGTGTTGATAACATAACAGTGGTTACTTTTGTTCAAACGAATATCGGCCCACTGTTGTTCCCACTCAGATTCCACTTTCTTTCTAAATAATGAAAAAACATCTTTATAAATTGGTACCTGTACAGCTTGGCCAGAGATTATAGCTCTTTTGGCCTCTTTATCAGCTTTTTCATTTCCTATGATGCCCATATGTCCTTTGACCCAAATACATAAGACCTTGGCCCCTTTTATTAGATAGAGTGTACAAAAGTGATTTAATCTAGCAAATGATAGCGGTGTATAATCGAGTGTCTGTGCTACTGAGCGATTGGAGAACTGACTTGGAATCTGATAGGACAGCGATACGCTTGATATTGTGGTTGATGCACCACCTCAACGCAGAAGCAATGGCAACTGCTTCTGCAGTAAAGATACTACGAATATCTGAAAGCTTATAACTTCCAAAGAATTCTCCTTCAGGAGATTTGTTGTAAGTTATTTTTATAATTTGAAGTCTACTCTAGTTCGTCAGCATCTTTCTGCAATGTTAGTTGTTTTCTTCCATCTGAACAGTTTGTTGTTTATATTTTATGGCCTGCTAGGTGGCTTATAGGTAGGAAAATTGAAAAACACTGGTTTGTTCGAAAATTTGGATTTGAATGAAAACTACCAAAGATTGATATTTACAACCATATATCATTAGAAAAGCTATTCGCTAAAGCATTCGATTGTATAAAAATAATTAGGCATTCCCATTTGAAAGAATCAAGTTATTCCTGACTGAAGTTTCATTAATTAGTCTACCGATTTGTCCACGTACAAATGTAATTCAAACTTGAGGAGCGATCATACAAAATGCAGTAAATCCAGTTTTAACAGTTTATTAATTAAAAATATTTAATGGAATGATTTTGTGTTATTTTATATAGGTGAGAAGGGGCATTTATGAACTGATAATTTGACATTTTGTTTGATTACGTATGACGAGCTATATGTGAAAAAAGAATGGATTCATTACATTTGGATGGAGTCCGACGGATCTATTACAGTTTGTTTGATTAATAGCAGGATTTATTACGTTTAGTATGAATAACTTTTTTACAAAATATTGATAATACATTACAACTTATAAAAAATGTATTAGCAATATTTTATGATAACTATAATATCATGTAGGACAAACCTTGTGTAAAATAGCCAATTCTTGAATGATTTTAACTGCATTACCGACTTGAGGATTTACACTTTAAATGAATCATGAATAATTTTCAAGATACTTTGGATTTATTACGTTTTAATCGCATTGCTCTCTTTTAGGGTTTAATTCAATAGGATCCATTGCGATTTGAGGGGTTTTGATGTTAGCGATGCATTTGTCACACGGCTTTTACAACTACACAATGAAAAAGTCAAAAAATGGCAAGAATGGATTCATTGCGTTTTGTTTGATCGCTCCTCACTTGACCGTTTAACCTAAGCTGACGCAGTTCATGCTTAGTGACACGGCAAAGTCACAGCCCTGCAAGTTTTATAATCGCTGCAATATTCAATTTTTCAGTTTAAGTCCCATGCCTGAATCATAAAGGTATACTAGAATTGACCCGGGAATCTAAATATGCAATAATATACAGAGTGTTCCATTTAAAAGCTTTGATGTGTAACCCTTTTATTAGACAACCTGTAGAAAAGTCATTATTTTTAAAATGTACTCCAACTCGACCTACATACACCCGCAAAATTAATTTTCTGAAAAGTAGTATGCTTTGGACACAAGAATCCGAGACGTTGAGCTTGACTCACCCTATATGGTACGGGAAATTACCAAGTGCATTGGAAGATAAAAGCGACATATGGAATGAGCCAAATAATAACAAAATCCATACATGAATTGAAAATGGGTGAATAGTATCTAGCCAATTTGTTTGACAAAGAGTACTTACAAGTTTGCTATCTCTGAACCGGCAAATGCAGCTTCCTCAACGACTTGTAGATCATTGTAGTTTAACAATCTGGAAATATGAATTCATTTATAACAACAACTTACTACCCTCATTCTGAATAATTCTTTATTATACTTACAATTGTTCAGCTTTTACGTTGCTAACTTGCTTGGTTTTGATCTTCCTGATGTTATTGTGCTCCAAATCTCTATAACGAAAAGTTTTGGTATTACAACATAGAATAAAATAACAATTTTTTTGTTTACTATCAGCAGATATTCACATGCACGCAGAGTATATTAGGAAAGTTCTATATTTTGATACAATTCCAAAAAGCGACTCACACAAAATGTAATATACAGGGTTATCAAGCAGTGCATACCAATAAAACAGCTCGTAGTTATAGCTACAACAAATTAATTTTGACAGCTTCAAAAGCCTTTACAGTGAAGTTTGTAAGTTGTAACTATATTCAAATGCTTCGCTACGAGATAAAATTACGTTTGAGTATATAGAGCTGCGAGTAAGTTTCTTACAAACACGGTTTAATAGATTAAATTTATATTATTATACTTTTGAACTACCCTCATTCACCAAATATGGGATTGCTGGTGACTTTTAGGATTATGATTCAACAAAAAATAGTATTTAATAAAGATTGTGTTTATTCCTGTTGAACCCTAATTAGAAGAAACATAATATTTAGAGCAGGCGACAGAAAGGTTCTGCAAGGACCTGTGGCGCGCTGATGATCGCTAATAAGCGTGAAACAGCTGTCTGCGTACTGGTGGATTGACGGAGATATTAGAGCAACCCTCGTAAACACAATATTGTCAACATGTCCACGATGTACACAAAAATGTCCCAGTGTTCTACATGTATTTACCATAGCATCAAATAAACGATGTATTTGTACATAGAGAATGAACGACGACGGTATGGAATTTCCCATACTTCCGTGGGGACAGTTAAAAAGCTCTTTTCAATCGAGAGCCAGCGCCTGAGGCTTCAAATATGTTGGAGATGCATCGGAATATGCTGTACGGAATTTCATTGTATGTCATGTAGCTTGTACCTTTGTTCAGAATGACGTCATCTCCACTATTTCTACGTTTATTAATACATTTAGATTGTTATATGTACGAGGATATATCAGTATATAACTGGTGCTGTAATTTTCTTCAAAGATAATTTGTATAACACACAAGATGATATACAGGGTGATCAATTTATACTCTGAAGTTTCATACCTCCGTCATTATGAAATTTACAAAAAAACCTTTGAAGAAAAGTTATAGGTAAGGCGATGGTTGAAAATTATTATACCGGGTGTCCCACGACGATTAAGACAAGCAACATAGATCGGAACTGGGCAGTAGCAGCGAATTATAATTTTGGGGGTGTAAATTAGAGCAAATATAGTATCTTTTCTTATTATTGTGTCACCGAATGAGGTATTTGTTTTTGGTCACGTAACGTCCGATTCAAAATGTTTAATGGGACACCCTGTATATTTGTGACATTTTGTGTTCCTCCCGATAAAACAATTGCAACAAACTAGGACACTTTGGGTCTAAAGTGATTAATTCAGGAGCTACAGGTACTTAAAGGACTGTACTACTATCATTATGAAACACTACCAAAGTAATTTAAGTGTAGGGATGTTATGCACGTCCACAAGTTCAGGGTCAGCTACGCAGAATATACCGGTGGTAGCATTGTAATTTGTCGAGTGCAGGCGCAACTTGAGATGCATTTTCCGGTAAAGTGCGATAAAGTCAGGGACGCTGACTATTTACAGTTTTCTCTTTATATACGTAATTACTTCCACTTCCAACTAAACCTTGCTTTGTTTAAGACCTAATAATTCATTAGAGCGTTTTCACGGTAAATACAAAAGTGTATTTAACGCAAAATAAAGAGTTCCTGTTCACAAAACATTTGATTGTTTGGAGAGAACGAACCACAAACATAACTGGGGGCTCAAGCCGGGATTGATCAGCGCGTTAATTAGGGAGATCACCAATTATCTTCGGTCATTAACCAATAGAGCAGCTTATCCGGTTGGCGATAACTTTACGTGTTTAAAGCCTTTCGTTGCCTGAAAAGTTTGCCCGCGATCAATTCTCCATCCGAGTAGTGAACCAGAACCTGGAGACATCTGCTCAAGGGACAACGTGAACTCCGTTATCAGAGGTAACAACAGGACCAAGAGATGCAACGGATTCATGCCGCCTTCGTCTTTCTGAACCTGTAAGTGATCTTTGACTCTTGTGTAGACTCTTGTGTAGACTCTTGTTTTTGCTTTGATATACTGGCATAATATTAGAACATTTGCAGTGTTATAAACATTTTCATTATCCTGATACCTTTGCTAAATATTACTGTAAACCTCATATGATTCGCTTTTGTCTTTAACTTAGTAACTGTTTGGTTGGGAGTCACCAAACTCAGTTGTTTATACATTATCTACTTTAGACCTTCACATATTAATATCTTTTATCATGGCTCACCAAATTAGTCTATCTAAAATGGAGTTACCTATGTCAGAGTTTATACCGATATTTGATGGAAAATCTTGTAATTTAAGTTATTTTCTTTCACAAGCTGAGTCATATCTAAATCAACTGAAAAGACCCGATACTGATGAAGGCAATGTTATCAATTATTTCATATTAAATGTTGTTAAAAGTAAGCTTAAAGGTGAAGCACAATTCTTGTTGGACCCTGAAAATGCAAATGATTGGGGTAAGATTAAAGAAAAGTTGATGCAAAAATATGGTGACAATAAAGATGAAAAAATTCTTGTCAAAGATATCACAAACTGCTATCAAAAGCTTAATGAACATTACAGCGATTATTTTGAACGACTTGTAGGTTTGGTTAATAGGTGCAAAAATGTCGTAAAACTAAATTATACTGGTGAAATTTTAGGGATGAAGCTCAAGGAAATTGATGATTTAAGTTTAAATTCTTTCCGTGCTGGTATATTAGAACCTTATCGAAGTTTTCTTAGGTATGCTCATATTTCTGATATAGATTCAGGACTTCGGTTATGTAAAACTTTTGATAACGATAGAGCTTATGAACAATACATGGATCAACAACGCAATCACAGGAAATCCTCCATGTCAATTAGTAGACCGGTAATTAAAAATAATCCGCCACACTTTATTACACCCGTGATGACATCAAACATTCCACCGCGAGTGCAACGGTCTGAACCTGAGGCTCATGTTTCGCGACAGATGATAAGTAATAATGTTGGAAACAATAACAACCAAAGACCTTATAGTACGCTAACTAGACCACAATTTCCGCGTCAAAGAAATCAATCTACAAATTTTGGACCGCGTGGTATTAACAGATCAAACGAACAATCAAGAAGAGTTGATAGACTCGGTTTACCAATGTCAGGTGTAGAAACTATTCGCCAAAATCACCATAACATCAGCGATCACGAGGAATATTTTTATTCAAATGAATGTGATGAAAATTTTGATTCGGGATGCAATGACGAAGATTATTCTGAGCAGGTAGAGCAAAATCTTGATGAGGATTGCGAGGAAGAAAATTTTCAGAAAGCATGCTCGTCGACCTCAGTTACTTAAATAATTTACAAAATTCTCCAAGGCTGCCTTTTATCATTATAAATGGGCTTAAAATTTTGATAGATAGTGGTGCATGCAAATCTGTCATTAATCCTAACATAGCTCATGAGTGTTTCTTAGAATATATGTTTGAGGAACCATTCTATATCAAATCTATTCATGATGTATCTTACGGAAACCAAAATGTTTCATATCCTATTTTCTTTGAATATGGAATACCAGAGTACATCAACTTTCGAGTTACAGAGTGGCACAATTATTTTGATGCGCTGCTAGGAACAGAAGATCTTATGAGTTTAGGTGCAATCATTGACTATAAAAATCAATTCATTTCTATAGACGGTGTCAATATTCCATTCTATATTCATAGCTGTACCAATAATTCTAAAGTAGAATGTGATAACAATTTTACAAAAATTCCAGTTAATATAGAAAAAGGTCCGGTGTTTGTACCAGAGTTTAGTATTGACGGTGTTTTATTTCCTGACTGCATAATAGAAGCTAATAATTTTCAGATAAGCTATCCTATTGTTACTAAACAATGTTTAAAAATCACTAAACCTATATTAGCCGAACCTCTGGAATCTATTGGAATAGAACCTCTTGAAATCAATAATATGTCTGATGTTGATATAAGAGATTTATTGCGCGTCAGTCACTTGAATAAAGACGAACAACAACTAATTTTTCAGCTATGCAAGCAATACAAAGACATACAGGGTGAGTTTTTAGTACCGGCTCGGTCGATAACTCCACTACTGTAGAAGATAGCGAAAAAATGTGTATACAAAAATTGTAGCCACGGATATGCTACTTGCTCAGAAAATATTTTGATTTATACAGGGTGATCCATAACTACGTGGCGATGCAAACATGCATTTTTTTAAATAAGACACCCTATATATTATTCCATATTCAGATTCCACTAACGATTTCCGTTCATCCAATATAGGGTATTGTTACATTATACAGGGCATTTCAAAAGTTATGACCATTTTTGTATCCAAATCACGGTCAAATGAATGTACTGTATATCAAAAAGTAATGAATCAAAAATTATTTTTTTTACACGAGAAGATTATAAATATCCTCTAGTTTTAAAATATGCTATAAAAAAATCCCGCGACGCATATTCGTATACAGGGTGATGTAGAATGCAAAATCTAGATTTTCTCTCTTTTTTTAAATGTAACCCGCAATATTTTATTATACCAAAGAATTGCTTTTAATATGCTCTTTCATCTTTGTATAGTACTTATTATGGCTGCATTCATTAGTTTCTGAGATATTTCGATTTTTCTACAAATTTTAAATATACCTTCTATTTGTTTAATTTAATTTATTTATTTTGAGAAAATACTACCAAATTTTGTTTTTGCTTAACAAACAACTAAAATACAAGGCGATAATAATACCTGATCAAGTCAAAACACAGAACTAACGAGATAATATAGGTCAAGTGTGCTGAGGAAACAATTTTATAGACGTCATGCATAATTATCAAGCAGATGTTTCAGGTAGGCTATGAAATGTGAAACAACACAGTCCAAATAAAACGATTCTTCAATCTTTCAAACGCATTAGTTTTAAAGTGCCTCCGTTCTGGATATTGCTATTCATAGTTGATATATTCTAGAGGCAAGTAGACAATTTCTCAAAGATTCTCCTAAATACTCTCAATGGAAAAATTAATTTTCAAAGCTGGTTTTTCACACAGCACGGAATTATTGAGTAGGTTATGAAAACTGTCAATTTTTCAAAGCCTACCTGATAAAACTACTTGATAATTATGCATGACGCCTACAAAATTGTTTCCTCAGCATACTTGACTTTATTATCTCGATGATTTAGGGTTTTGACTTCATCAAATACTATCAAGACGTTATAATTTAGTTGTTCGTTAAATAAAAAACAAATCAGATGGTACTTTCTCCAAATAAATAAATTTCAGTACACAAATAGAGGCTATATTTTAAATTTACCGAAAAATCGAAATATCTCGGAAACTGATGGGCGTAGGTACAACAAGTGCTATACAAAGAAGAAAGATCATATTAAAAGCAATTCTTTGGGATAATAAAATATTGGGGGTTACATTTGAAAAAAAAGAGAAAATTTGGATTTTGCGTTCTACATCACCCTGTATACGAATATGCGTCTCGCGCTTCTTTTATAGCCGATTTTAAAACTAGAGGATATTTTTAATCTCCTCATGTAAAAAAAATAATTTTTGATTCATTACTTTTTGATATACAGTACGTTCATTTGTCCGCGATTTGGATATAAAAATGGTCATAACTTTTGAAACACCCTGTATAATGTAACAATGCCCTATATTGGAAGAACGGAAATCATTAGTAGAATTTGAATATGGAATAATATATAGGGTGTCTTATTTAAAAAAATGCATGTTTGCATCACCACGTAGTTATGGATCACCCTGTATAAATCAAAATATTTTCTGAGCAAGGAGCATATCCGTGGCTACAACTTTTATATACAACTTTTTTCGCTATCTTGTACAGTAGTGGAGTTATCGTCCGAGCCGGTACTAAAAACTCACCCTGTATTTTATTTTCCTGGTTGTGACCTTACTTTTACCAATGTAGTAAAACACAGAATTCGTACTACAGACGAGGAACCCGTGTATAAGAAAAGTTATCGATATCCACCAAATTTAAAACAACATATCAACGATGAAGTAAATAAATTGCTCAAACAAGGTATAATCGAACACAGCGAATCACCTTACGGAAATCCAGTTTGGATTGTAAAAAAAAAACCAGATGCCTCTGGAATGAAAAAATGGCGACTTGTTGTTGACTTCCGTGAATTAAATAAAAAGACAATAGAAGATAAGTATCCACTCCCACGTATTGAGGAAATACTTGATAATCTTGGTAAATGTTCATACTTTTCAACTATCGATCTCGCAGCTGGTTCTCATCAAATAGAACTTGATCCAGACTCTGTAGAGAAAACCGCTTTCACCGTAGACAATCATCACCTACACTTTAAACGTTTAGCGTTCGGTCTGCGCAACGCACCAAGTTCATTCCAAAGAGTGATGGATAACGTTCTTAGACCATTTCTCTATAAATTTTGTATGGTTTACGTAGAAGATATCATAATATATTCTAAAAGCTTAGAGGAACACATGACTCATCTTAAACAAATTTTTCAACGACTAAAAGAGGTAAATTTAAAGGTGCAACTCGATAAAACTGAGTTTTTAAGGAAAGACGTACGTTTCTTAGGGCACATTGTTACTAAAGATGGTATTTATCCTAATCCTGATAAAATAAAAGCAGTCAAAGAATACCCTATACCTAAAACTACCAAGGAAATTAAGCAATTCCTAGGATTAGCTGGTTATTACCGCAAGTTTATCAAGGACTTTGCCAAAGTAGCTCATCCTCTAACTAGGTTTTTGAGGAAAGGTAGCAAAATCGATATTGAGAATGAAGAGTACAAAGAAGCTTTCAATAATCTTAAAATTCTTCTCACGAACGCCCCTGTCCTTATGTACCCTGATTTTACAAAAACATTTACTCTAACTACAGATAGTAGCAATTTTGCTATTGGTAGTGTCTTAAGTCAACAAGGACACCCTGTTGCGTATTACTCACGATCTTTAAATCCAGCAGAGAGAAAGTATAGTACAATTGAACGTGAACTTCTAT
This sequence comes from Callosobruchus maculatus, assembly GCA_951848785.1. NCBI lineage: Eukaryota > Metazoa > Arthropoda > Insecta > Coleoptera > Chrysomelidae > Callosobruchus > Callosobruchus maculatus. The sequence goes on along the minus strand of CATOUR010000038.1, from coordinate 1,673,555 downwards.
CCATTGTGGACAGCTGTAAACATTTTAAACCATATTTATGGGGAAAACGTTTCGAAGTTGAAAATGATCATCGTCCATTGTCCTATTTATTTTCACTGAAGGACCCTTCTTCTAGGCTTTACAGATGGAAATTGAGATTAGAAGAATTTGACTATGACGTTAAGTACGTTAAAGGAAAAACGAATTATGTAGCTGATGCTCTATCTCGTGTTGAAATCAATGTACACGAAGACGGTAGTTCTAATTATGTACAAATAGATAATAATGACTATCAAAGAGATATAGATGACATGACCATTCATTCCAGTCACGAAAACCCTATATTCACTTTGAAAATATCTGAAAGATATTTGAATCAAAACAAAAATCAAATTGTTATAAAGGTTGGTAGTTCTCCAAAACTTTTAGAAAACAATTTATTCAAAAAGTTCAAACGATATACTCTAATTATTCCAAACAACAATTCAGAATATCACTTAAAACAGATGTTACCCAAGTTTATTATCCCACAAAATAAATATGCCGTCTACTTTGGTGATATAACAATTGAAATACCATTTATCTTAGCATGTCAAAAGTTATATACTTCTGAACTCATTATCATAAAAACAAGTAAAATTTTGAAAGATATTGAGAACAAAGAGGAACAACTAAGAATCATATCTGAATATCATGCTTTAAGTCATAATGGGATTAAGGAAACTCAGGAACATCTATTGCAAAAATATTATTGGCCCCATCTCCGCGAACAGGTCACTTCTTATATAAACACTTGCAAAATCTGTAAAAGGAACAAATATGAACGACATCCTAACAAACCAGACAACGAAGGTCCACTGTTAGGTTCACATCCTTTTGAAAAAATTCATATAGATTGTTTCATGTTTAACAAATCAAAAATATTAACTATTATAGACCTATTCTCGAAATACGGTCAGGCTTATATTCTTAAAGATGGTACAGCTTTATCTATTCTAAGGAATTTAAAACATTACTTCTGTCACCATGGATACCCTAAACAGATAACACACGATGGTGGTGCGGAATTTGAAAATCAACTACTTCATGATTTTTGTAATAGTAGAAACATAACAGCTCATACTACTACTCCACAAAATTCATCTTCTAACTCGCCGATCGAAAGATTTCATTCAACTATTTTGGAAAAACTGAGAATCTTATCGGAAGCGCAATCTCATAATTTATTAACAGACTTACTGACAGATGTTATATTTTATTATAATTCCTCCATACACTCTAGCACAAAAAAGACACCTTTTGAAACTTTATATGGACCTCACTATAATGTTATCGACCATGAAATACAAGAGCATGTCATTCATAATGATTTTCTTAAAGAACAAGAAAACAGTATTAAATTAATTAATAATCAAAACACGATGCCTCGAAGATCAGATGGATCAAATCACAACTATAAAATTGGAGATAAAGTATACTTGACCAATACTTTGCAAAGGCACAAGAAATCTGCTCACCTCTTTAAAGAAGGAGAGATTATTAAAGTTGAAGGGAACAAAATTCATTGTAAAATGAGTAATGGGAGAATCCAAACTCGTAATATACGTAAAGTAAGACCAAAACCTGTTTCAGGTTTGTCTTTGGATTCTGCCTTAGATCAGTGTCAGTCTCAAGCAGCGGGTTCTATGCAGAACACTTAGGACCAGCAGTTATTATTAATGATTATCATAAGATAGTATTTAAATTTAATATTAGTGCTCTTAGATTTAGCTTTGAACAGCTTGAATATACTTACAATAAACTGATTAATATTGGTAACAATACTTTGAGCTATCCTCTATTAGATTTAGGTCAAGTAATGAAGAAAACGGAACAAGAACTTAATAAACTCTTGCCATATCATGCTAATAGAAGTAAAAGGGGATTAGTCAACGGTTTGGGATCTGTCATAAAGTTTATATCTGGTAATTTAGATCAAGATGATTTGAATCACATAGAAAAGGAAATTTCCTCATTAAAGCAAATGAAGGCACAAGAAACACAGTACATTAACAAATTGATTAGCTTCAGTAATGAACTCTCTCAAAAACTTGAAAATGAAATTTATCAGCTACAGCTGAATGTTGCAGTAATTAACCAACAAATTGATTATATTAGCAAAGAATTAGCTGTTATTGAACACTATTCTTATCTGAAGCTTTTACATGATCAGCTATTGCAGAGTATTGTGTTACTAGAAAATACTATTAGCCTGTCATATGAGGATACAACGTTAGTCTACAACATCTTCTCCAATACGACATTTCTGTTGATAATATTCGTTGGCTCATATTTTTGCCCATTACCCATACCTCTGACCCATACGTCATTACTGACTCTATTAATGTCTTAAAGTCTTAAACAAAAGTTTCTTCTCCGCCAAAAATCATCTTCACGTAAATCCCGGTGTATCTGGATGTAATACGGATGCATCTTATTATGTGATAGTATACTTTGCTCACTTCCATAGCCTATCCCTTGTTCTCTGAAAATTTTTTGTATACTTGTATTCAGATTATCCGTAATTTGTTTTTCCTTCTTCTCATATGCTATTACCTGCACGACTAAACCGATCCAAGACTTTTTCGAAATTTCTTTTTTCAGATAATGGACGCTCTGGAAATATTTCATGGTACACCCTATAGGCTAGCAAGGTATTTTTTTGGCATTCGCCTAGTATGCAGAGCATATCGATTAATTCTTCGTTTGGAAAATTCATCATTCCTCAACTCCAACTGCATGTATGTACATAAGTAACACGGAGACAAACCATACCAAATCAAATTTTAAATATCAATTGACAGTTGTATAGTTGAGAAATACAGTACCTATTATATACTACGTTCTGTCAAATGCGATAGCGATGGCCAACTCTGAGAAACTCTCAGTATTTGGTAAAAATGTAGTATATTATTAATCGTTTCACAGACGGTCCTGCACCTCGTTTTGAAAGTAACCAGTGAATTTAGCTCTGAATAATTTCAAGTTTAAATAGTTATATATTAACATTATTAGAGTCAGTGTACCAACGATACATCTATAAGTACCGGCGCTATAATTTCTGTGAGTACCATTTTCCAGTTTTACTGTAGAACAAGGTAAACGGCGTAATACCAGCCGATCGGAATTTCATTTCATCGCACCACAACGCGAAAAACGTCTGTCCCAAAAGAATCCGAACTCTGTGGACAGGGCCGTATCAAGGAATGTTTCTAGACTCAGACAACTGGATCACTTGATCTGATAAATCCACCATGGATAACCCAACTACATCATCACAAAACAACAGCCCAACTAAATCATACTCTGAAATACTGAACCAAAACTCTGTCAAGTATCCAAACAAGGAGCAAGCCATCATCTTCAACGCTATCGATGGATTAAAGATACAAGATTACGTCCTGAAACTCGGTCCTCTGGTGAATCCAAAAAATATCCTGTTCTGCTCTAGGATCTCACATAATAGAATCTGCATCTATCTGTCCAGTAAACAACTTGTGGATAGCTTCCTTGAAAATCCGGGTGAGATCATAGTCAATGGAGAGCCATTAAAAGCGCGCAGACTTATAACTCCTTCAGAACGACTGGTGATGTCCAATGTTTGCCCGACTATCCCCCACAAGATCCTAAAGGATCGCTTGGACCAAATTGGAGTCAAACTTGTGTCACCAATCTCTTTTCTGAGAATCGGAGCACCGCTGCCGGAATATAGTCATATATTGAGCTTCAGACGACAGGCATTTATAACATCACCTGAAAACATCCTTATCCCAGAAAGCATGGAAGTGACCCACGAAAACCTGACTTATCGAATATTTCTATCACTGGATAGTCAAAAGTGCTTTAACTGTAAACTCTCAGGTCACATCGCATCCCAATGCCCATCCATACAGTCAGAGATATCCACACCACAGATAGCAAACCAAACCACTCCCAACAATACCGAACAGTAATCAACTACAACCATTCCAAACGCACTACCTACATCACAGTCAAACCCACAATCGGAATCAACGAGCACACCCCCACAAGCAACTACAACTGCAAATACCGAAGAAAATCCAAACCAGATCCAAAAGAATTGTTCCAACGATGTCATGACATCTGAAGCACATCCAAGCAACAAACGCAGCTTCTCAGAAATACTAACCCCCACCACTGAATCTGTACCTGCTCCTGAAAGCGCCGAAGAACCATTTTTTGCTACTCCAAAAAATAAAAAGACAAAGAAACCTAAAACAGACACTCAACCATCACATATACCAGAAAGTGCATTCGAACCAGTCAATGTTTTTATCGATAACCATTCACCTCCACTTGTAATGAACTCTGAGCAAGTAAAGAGCCTATTGGAAAATACCCATGGTTCAAAAGACATAGCTAGCGTCGTCAGTGACCACTCTTCCGATTTCAAAGGTACAATAGAACTGCTGTTACTAATCTACCCACACATCACAGACAAAACTCTGAAAAATCGCTGCACAAGGCTGAGGAAAAAAATGGAGAAGCACCTCGAAACCAATTCAACTGACCGCTTCAGCGATACTTCTTCTGTCGACTCCACTTTTTAAACATAACATTCAATTCGATATTGCAATGGAATTTAAATGGATACTATATCCATTTAAATATGCTACGTAAAGTTATCGCCGACTATACTCCAGATATAATTTGCCTGCAGGAAACACATTTTCACGAATCCAAAACACATACACTGAAAGAATACACCGGGTTTTTCAAAAACCGTGACAGAACTACAGCCAGCGGAGGAGTAGCAATATACGTAAAAGCTGGAATTATAGCCAAACCTATAGTATTAACTACAAACTTGGAAGCCATAGCTGTTACTGTTGAATCAAGCGAGACCGTTAACATATGCAGCGTATATATACCCCCAAACTATCATCTAGAAGAGAACGAACTAGATGCGCTGTTGCAACAAATACCATCACCGCGAATAGTATTAGGCGATTTTAATGCCCATAACCACGCCTGGAATTCATTCAAAAATGACACCCGAGGAAATATAGTGAAGAACAGCATAGACTACAGCAACATGGTTCTTCTGAATGACGGGAGTGGGACCAGATTCGATTCTGCCTCCGGACGATTCTCAGCAATAGACCTAAGTATCTGTTCACCCAGCTTACTGACATATCTACAGTGGACTATTGCTGACGACTTATATGGAAGTGACCATTTTCCGATAATTATAAGAAACACCAAGAAACTAAAGACCAATACTCTGCCCACCGAGAAATGGAATTTAAAAAAAGCCAACTGGGATGAATTCTCACACCATATCATCAATAATATAGGTAGGATTAACATATCCACAGATATAAATTCAACTACAGAATCTTTCACGGAGCTAATCAAAGAAGCAGCAAACCAAACCATAGGAAAGACCCGAATTGTACATGGACGAAACCCAGTTCCTTGGTGGAATGAAAAATGTGGAAACGCTGTACGGGAAAGCAAACAAGCATTGAATAAGATAAGGAGATGTAAAACAACCGAAAACTTATTAGATTTTAAACATAAGCGTGCTAAGGCAAGACTCGTGATAAAGACTGAACAAAGGTTATCATGGCAAAATTCGTAGCTAGTATAAATAACTCCACCAATATATCTACAGTCTGGAAGAAAATAAAAAGCATGTCTGGTTCGAAAACACACACTACAATTGATTCACTAAAGGAAGGGTCCATAACATACACACAAAACAAAGATATCGCAAATGCCTTATCCAGAACGTACTTCAAAAACTCCAGTGATGATAACTTCAACCAACAATTCCTTGACTACAAAAGAAATACAGAAGTAATAATTTCAGCAGAAAAAAACACATCTCATCCTATAAACGACCCACTCACGGAACAGGAAATGAGAGAAGCCCTCCTGGGACTCAAAGACACATCCCCAGGACCTGATGATATTCCAACTGTATTCTTGAAGCACCTCCCATCTGAAGCAAAAAGCATCCTTCTCAACATCTACAATACTATATGGAGTGAGCAAGTGTTTCCAGATATTTGGAGACAAGCCACAATAATACCAATTCTAAAGGCAAACAAACCACCCCAAACTGCAGAATCCTACAGGCCGATCTCCTTGACCTGTGCAATGTGCAAGCTATTAGAAAAAATCATAAATCGAAGGCTGTTGTGGAACCTGGAGAGCAAAAATCAGTTAGCGTGCGAACAAGCCGGGTTTAGAGCTAATAGGTCAACATTAGACAACATTTTAGATCTAGAATCGCACATACACGAAGCATTTACTAGCCAACAGCATTGCGCAGCCATATACTTTGACATTAACAAAGCATTTGATACCGCATGGAAATTTGACGTAATCTTCAAACTGAAGAACTGGGGGTATGATGGACACATTCTGGCTTTTGTCAAAAACTTCCTCGAAGATAGAAAATTCCAAGTGCGTACCAACGGTACACTATCTGATAGTAAGGAACAGATTAATGGCTTACCACAAGGATCTATCATTAGCCCAACACTCTTTCTCATAGCAATCAATAATATCATAGGAGGCATAGGTAAACCTTTACACACACGTCTGTATGCCGATGACATGATTATTTACCTCAAGGGTAAAAATATCGCAACTAGTACATTACTACTTCAATCAAAACTCGACGAGCTAGAACAATGGTCTAATAGAAGCGGATTCACATTTTCAGCAAACAAAACGCAGTGCATCATATTTTCGAAAAAACCAACGCAGAAGAAACTCACTCTATACCTCTCAGGCGTCACCTTAAAAAGTTACGAAGAAATAAAGTTCCTTGGGATTATCTTTGACCAACGTTTGACGTGGAAAAGTCACATTACCTACTTGATTCAATCCTGCCAAAAGAGAATGAATATAATAAGATATCTGTCCAATAGACAATGGGGTGCAGATGGGAAAACGCTTTTGAGTATCTACCGCTCCCTCGTAAGATCTAAGCTAGACTATGGCTGCATAGCATACAACTCTGCGAAGACATCAGTTCTTAAACCATTGGACAGCCTGCATAACTCCGCACTACGTCTGATACTAGGAGCATTCAGAACTACACCCGTCGAGAGCTTATGCTGTGAATCTGGGGAAGTTCCTCTTAATGTGCGAAGACAAACATTAAGCCTGCAGTACTTTACCAAACTCGCATCAAACCCGTCGATACCTGGACACAAAAATATAACGACATATAATCAAGCTAACCTCCGAAATACCTCACAGAACGTACCTTTTTATCACAGAATACAACGATACCTCAGTCAGCAACGCATAGCCATAATTCCACCTACACTTCCCAATTCCCTCCCAGTAACCCCACCTTGGACCATTCACTCACCCAATATCAACACCAAATTGCTAGAAGCCAGTAAACAAGATACACCAAGAGAGCTAATCATGCAGAAATTCCTAGAAATTCGTAATCAATACACTGATCACATCGACGTATATACAGACGCATCCAAGTCTGATGCACATGTAGGCGTAGCAATAGTAACTCCTACAATAACTATAGAACACAAGTTACCATAGTCAGCAACAGTACTCACAGGTGAACTACATGCGATACTTGAAGCCATTCGATACATCAAAGACAACTCAAGCGCTAACTGGATTATCTGTTCAGACTCCTTAAACTCTCTCATACTGATAGGCAAAATGTTCAGTAAAAACTCTTTGGCCCATGAAATCAGGACCGAGCTTCATGCACTGAAACATAAAAACATTGTATTGGTATGGGTACCCTCACATGTCGGAATTCCTGGAAACGAGACGGCAGACTGTAAAGCCAAGGAAGCCTCTAATAATGCGATACAGGTGACAGAACAAGTACCAGTAAGTGATGTCTGTGTTCACTTGAAGCTCAAAGTAATAGAGAACTGGAATAACATGTGGAGAAGCAAACCATCGAAACTACTAGAAGTGAAACCCAACTTTGGACCATGGCAAACCGTAACCAGCAACCGACGACTGCAAACCACCATCACTCGACTTCGACTTGGACACACACGAGCCACCCATGGTTATCTTCTAGCTCAAGAACCAGAACCTATGTGTGTTATGTGTGATGTGCAGTTAACAGTGAAACATTTTTTAGTGGAGTGCCCAATGTACGAGATATACAGGTTCGCGCATACACTGCAAAAATCGCTACCAGAAATCCTGGGCCCACACTGTGATATGATAAAACTTACTAACTTCCTAAGATCATGTGGTTTTCTATATAAATTGTAATATTAATATTTCCCCCGCTAATAACCCTTGGGTTGATGCGGCTAATTAAATTAAAAAAAAATATTAATCGTTTAACTGCTTCAAATCGAAGTTGCTCCATAACTGTTATATTTAGGTAACAGTGGAAGTAATTTGTAAGAACTTTTTCACGAGATTATAAAATACAGGGTATTCCGTTTAAAATAACAAAGAAAATTATGGTCGAGAGTTTTGGTTTACCCTGTATACAAAATAAAATATAGCAGAAACTTGATAATTTAAAACTAAGCTAGATAACCACGAAATCATTCTAGCGTTTAGAGTCAGGAATCCAGTTATTGATTTTTTAAGGTACAAGGTGATGAATTCACATAAAAGTGGCCGTCTTTCTGAAAATACCCGGTATAACCTAATAAAACCCCATATGTACGGAATAGGGAAAAGGAACGCAATTCAAATTCGGGATAATATATAGGGTGCTCCATTGGAGAAAGCACAACTTTGGTATGCCGTGACTTTATGAATAACCGTGTATATTATACTATAATTTTAAAATGCAGACCATTGGTTTTTTATGCGAAAGTTTTTTTTTGGATCTTCCATAATGACGGAGGTATTTAACTTCGGAATATAAATTGATCACCCTGTATAAAAGCCTTATACTTTTATTGTACCTACTTTCACTTTAGTAGACTTTGATTTATAGTTTGTAAGAATTATTATTAGTCATTGAAATACGAGTGCTTTGCATGCTCATCGACAAAATGAAAGTGGAGCAAATATACAGGGTTGGGATAAAGTATGGCACCAAGCAATAACTTTGGAACGGAAAGAATGATATTGCTAATGACCATATATAGTGACCAAGTTTAAAGCAAGTGGATAAATCCATAGGATAACTATATTGAACAGAATAGATTGAACTGATGTCCTCGTATGGAATAAAATTACCTTAAAAGTGTTTCACACAGCAATGAACGAAAAAAGGACGTATCATTAATAAAACGTGAAAAAAATATGAACAGGTTCCAAAAACTTTGGATTATTTGAGAAACTTATTTAATTAGAATAGTTATAAACAGAATGATATAAATGAAATATACACATTCAAACAGAGCTTTTCCAATAAAGTGATTCTTATGTGCTTCCTTTCCTAACTAAATCCTTCTATCTCGAAGATAATGCAGAAAGGAAGTTTTGACAACTAATATGTTTAAACAAAGTGGATAGTAATTTTATGTACAAATAAATTATAGTAATTGATTTTAGAACCTTAGAGCAATTAAGCCTTTCCCGGAAAATGTAATTACTAAAAAGACATGATATGCATAAAAAAACAAACACGGTGCATTACATAACCAGTGACTCTAGCCACAGTTACTAGAACAAAACGGATAAAAACAGGATTCTAGGAAAATCGGCTTTCATTATCAAGAGGATGGTTTGGAAACCATAACTGATATAGAAGGAACTACAACATATCTAATGTGAATATAAAGTGTCTTCGAAAGATCTTGGAATGTTTGGATTTGAGAACTATACACCAGTCTGGATCTAGTATAGGAGATCCATTCAGAATAAATTCATGGTATATATGGCACAATTAAGATCTGTAGAACAGGTAAGTCTAGTGTTACTGAACACGGGTGAAATTTTGTAATACCTGTGGGCTAAATTGTTGAAATTCCAGAATAAAGTAAGGACGTCTGTTACTAGCAGGCTTTCCTGCCCAAAGGTAGAAGCCGACTTTATTGGAACACTAGTCATGAATATTACATCTTTTTGCCTGTCAAAGATATGAACGACTCGAATCTCGCTTAATGGAATTCATCAGATCAAAGTTAAGCGGCATTCATGAACCTTGACGCATGAAGCTGCCCTGATGTACTTTCCGATAAACTTTCATACCTATATTTCCCATCGCAACACATGAAAACATCTGAGCCAGTGGCGGAACTTCCAAACCAGTTCATTATGATTTCGAGCCAGGTCCGTAAAATATACCTACCGGGTTATTCACGTTATTCGACACGGGCTAAAGTATCTGATGAAAAAAAAAATCATAATTTCGGATGGGTATGTACCCATTAAGGCTACATTTTAAATATATTTTTATGTTATACAGGGTGTCCCCAAAACACGAACCGTGTCAAAGTTATGTACAGCATCCTGTATATTATTGCATATTCAGATTCCTTGGTGAATTCTAGTGTGACTTTATATATCACACATAGGCCTTAAAGCGATCCGTTTGGGTGTAAATCACCATTTTCGGTATGAGTAGAAAAAAATTGAATGTCACATAACTTGGTTTTTTCAAATGGAACTGCCTAATTTTTTTATACGATTAAATGTAAAATTTCATAGCCTTTGCAATGATAGATAGATAAATAGATAGAATCGTATAAAAAAATTAGACATTCTCTGATTGAAGTTTCTTGAATTAATCGACCGTTTGCTTCAAGCACAAACGTAGTTCAAATTTGACCGTCTAACCTAAGGTGACGCATTTCATGCTTTGTAATACGGTAAAGTCACAGCCTTCTAAATTTAATCATCTCTGTGATATTCAATTTTTTCTGACGTCTACTTATACCGAAAATGGCGATTTACACCTAAACGGTTCGTTTTAAGGCCCATGTGTGATACATAAAGTCACACTAGAATGTGTGATAGATGTGTTCTATTTAAAAAACCATAACTTTGATACATTTTGTGTTTTGGGGACACCCTGTATAACATGAACATATTTTTAAAATGTAGCCTTAATGGGTCCCTATCCATCCGAAATTATTATTTTCCTTTTTATTAAATACTTTAGACATATTGCTCCGTGTCGAATAACGTGAATAACCCGGTAGAATATCACAAGGGTAATTTTCTTATGGATATAGTAAAATATAGTGGCTTTCCTGACTCACTCTCCTAATTTTTGACTGTCTTGTAGCAAACGGAAAATGATAAGGTATGCAGATCTATTTCTAAACCACTTAGAAACGAAGAAATTTGGTGTCGTTCTGAGGATTTTTTCTTTTTACTTTGATTTTCAAAATCTCATCCTGATCGTGGGCATGCCCACAAAAAGGTCGAGGTTGAGGAGCAGAAAAACTGAAGAATGGTAACCCGAGCGATACTTATTTCTGCTAATTGGCGTCACCAGTCGCAAATGGATGTTATAAGCCCCCATCTAGATGAGATCACATAACATAATAATTTCTGGCCAACAGATGTCGCTTTTCGAGACAACAGTTAACGTCTCCACTTGGCCAGTCATAGCTATATGCCGTAAGACTTCTAGAGCTCCAAGGGTATTCAACATTGTCAAAGATCATCCAGTTAAGATTGCTTTATTTAATGCTTGACACTTGAGACACTTGAAAAATTTACCTGTTGTGGAGTTTGAGAAAATTGTGTCATTTTCACCTACGATTAATTTAGAAACCGTTCATACAGAATAGATGCTATATACATGTATGAGGCGTGTCAAGCACTTTCCACGGGAGTTTTAAAAGAAGATTTAACTCTAAATGCGTCAGAGAAAATGTCCCACTCTAGATGGCTTACCACAGGCAGTCCTCAAAACCTAAAAATATTGACTGAATTTGTAGTTTAGGTATATGCTGTATGCTGATTTGAATTAAATGCAATTGATCTTGCAAAGATGAGGCTAGGCACTTATGTAGCATTGTCAATAAATCTGGATACCTTCTTAATGGTCTGAAATAACTGATATATCCGGTAATTGGGCGAAATGGATGTTTTGCTCATCCAGAAAACCTTTGGATCGCTATGTTAGGCGATATGATAAAACATATCCGGGTGTTCGCTTCAAGAAGAATTCTAAATTGTAGTTAAAAGGACAAAAAACGATGATATCAGAATATTTAGTATTAATAAATTAAAATGTTATAGTCAAAATTACGTGAAGTTGAATTGTTGATCTAAGCGAATCTCCACTATATAATTTCTAACAAAGAATTAACTGACATGACTCTTTAGTTCCAGATGATATACCCGAAATTTCCTTGTCATTCGCAAGTACTTGAGCATTAAATTACGTTTGGTAACCAAAGCCTCTATGGCGGTTTACGGTTTTGATGCGCGAGACCGGTTTTGAATCGAGAGAAATATTACCGTAGTATGATACAAAAAGTAAACATTTTGTTCAGGTTTTGCTATTTTTATTAGTGTTAGTCACCTATCATTTTCTAAATTTTCAAGGTCTTTTCGGCAGCCGAAAGAATTGTCATGTGGCATTCGGATTCTCCAAAGGCATCATTTGCGGACCCAGGCATATTCGTGTTCGAAAATTAGTTTATTTTGGCCCAGTTTTTGCTCCACCCTATTATATTCTTTAATGCCCCCCCCCCCCATTTTTTTAACGGGATAACTCAAGAAACTGAAACTTTAAATAATGAAAATGATGCAAGAATACCATATTTTGGAGAAAAATTGTCAGATAAAACTTTTATGTTGGAGACTGGGCACCATCTGTGAAAAAAAAAAGTTAAATTGAAAGTGGTGTCGTGTGACACACCTTTTTAAAGCATTTCAATTCAATTTTTTTCTCAGTCACCATCTTGAAAGCTTCATCTGTCAATTTTACTCGAAAATATAGCATTTATGCATCAGTTTCATTATCCCAAGTTTCAGTTTTTTGAGTTGACCTGTTCGAAAAATAAAAGATGGGGGGGGAGGGGACATCAAAGAAGAGCACTGTATACAGGCTGAGTTTTTAGTACCGGATTAGTCGATAACTCCACTACTGTGAAAGATAGCAAAAAAAGTTCTGTATGGTAAGGATACGCTCCTTGCTAAGACAATATTTTTAATTATACAGGCTGATCCATAACTACGTGGTGATGCAAACATACATTCTTTTAAATAAGACACCCTATATATTATTCCATATTTAGATTCTATTAATAATCCCTCTTCTTAAAATATAAGGTATTGTAACATTATACAGGGTATTTCAAAAGTTTTGACCATTTTTACACCCAAATCGCTGTCAAATGAACGTACTGTATATCAAAAAATAATGAATCAAAAATCATTTTTTGTTTACATTATACCAAAGAATTGCTTTTAATATGCTCTTTCATCCTTGTATATCACTTATATCACTTATATCACACCTACATCCACCAGTTTCCGAGATATTACGATTTTTCTGCAAATTTCAAATATACCTCCTATTTGTGTACTGAAGTTTATTTATTTTGAGATAATATCGAATTTTATTTCTACTTAAAGAACAACTAAACTACAACGCCATAATAGTATTTTATCTAGTCAAAACACTGAATTAACGAGATCATAATGGGCCTATACCACATTTTTGGTTTGTTGGCTTAAACGAACCCTGACACCACGTAGATGCCATAAATAATTTTACAAAATTTTTCTATCGTATTTATAACCGAAAAAATGACTCTAAATATTGAATTTTTTGAATCCATACACTTCTCTTCTCGCCCAGGTCGTGACGTCACCTGTAGGGAACCAATAAGAGCTCACTGGTACAAAACAATAGCATCCGCTCGTAGTCATCGGACCACGAAAGGACGCTTCTCATTGGTTCCCTACAGAAAGGACGCTTCTCATTGGTTCCCTACACGTGACGTCATCATCGGCTAATTGAAATTACAGTACAGTTTCCTTTTTAGTGTTATTCTCATATGGATCAATTTTCTGCTCGCTTTTTACAGTAAACGGTCCTATGTATCATCAAAAATAATACCGCAGTAAATAAATTGATCAATTTGAGATCACGGTATAGGCCCATTGCAAGTATGCTGAGGAAACAATTTTATAGACGTCACTGCATAATTATCCAGCAAATCTATCAGGTAGGCTATAAAATATTAACCGACACAGTTCGGATAAAACGATTCTTCAATCTTTCAAATGCATCCGTTTTAGGCTGCCTCCGTTCTGGATATTGCTGTTGTTAGTTGATATATTCCAGAGGCAAGTAGACAATTTCTCAAAGATTCTCGTAAATATTCTCTATTTGCTCTTCTGTGGAAAAATTCATTTTTCACCCCGATTTGCAATTAAGACCATAGTTACTTTGAGAAGTTTGGGTTGGCAGCCCATCACAGCCCCCTCTCTATCCCAAATTTTTTTGTTAACAGGCTTGAACAAAACCGCTTCAGCGTCGACCCTGATCCTTCTTTCTCAGCGACCTCTCTTTTTCGGCGGACTTCCTCTGGGCAGTTAGGTTTGTGTATCGTTAGCATTCGGCCATTTTGGTAAATAGTTACCATTTCATTGCCGTGGGGTATCCCAAATTCTTTTATTAACAGGCTTGAACAAAACCGCTTCAGCCTCGACCCTGATCCTTCTTTCTCAGCGACCTCTCTTTTTCGGCGGACTTCTTCTGGGCAGTTAGGTTTGTGTATCGTTAGCATTCGGCCATTTTGGTAAATAGTTACGATTTCATTGCCGTGGGGTATCCCAAATTCTTTTATTAACAGGCTTGAACAAAACCGCTTCAGCCTCGACCCTGATCCTTCTTTCTCAGCGACCTCTCTTTTTCGGCGGACTTCCTCTGGGCAGTTAGGTTTGTGTATCGTTAGCATTCGGCCATTTTGGTAAATAGTTACGATTTCATTGCCGTGGGGTATCCCAAATTCTTTTATTAACAGGCTTGAACAAAACCGCTTCAGCCTCGACCCTGATCCTTCTTTCTCAGCGACCTCTCTTTTTCGGCGGACTTCCTCTGGGCAGTTAGGTTTGTGTATCGTTAGCATTCGGCCATTTTGGTAAATAGTTACGATTTCATTGCCGTGTGGTTGACTTTGAAGTTTATTCATAATAACACGGGCAATTATTTGTGAAAATTCTGCCATTTCGACATTTTGTTTAACTGCGTAGTGCGTTGTTACAACCAGCGATTATTTCGTAGTAGTTCCATATTTTGCTAGCATTTTGCCGTTGATATCGAACCTGTAGTCTCTAGAATCGATATCATTGGTTTAGTTTCATTTTCTAGTTAGGTTGTGAATGCCATACTGTTTATGTGTGTTTTCTAGCGAACCAGTCCGAGAGTGTGCATCGCTTCCCTAAGGAACTCACTTGATGCTGATGTCGACATAAGTGAATACACGTCCTTTTCCACCTACTTCTGAGACCCTGGAAGGATTCACAGGAGTGTGACTGCAAGCTGTTCCTGCTACTTTGGATATACAGGGTTATTCACGTTAATCGACACGGAGCATTATGGCTAAAGTATTTGATAAAAAAGAAAATAATAACCTCGAATGGATAGAGACCCCGTAAAGGCTACATTTTAAAAATATTTTCATGTTATACAGGGTGTCCCAAAAACAAGAAATGTATCAAAGTTATGTTTTTTTAAATGGAACACCCCGTATATTATTGCATATTCAGATTCCTTGGTGAATTCTAGTGTGACTTTATGTATCATACATGGGACCTAAAGCGAACCGTTTAGGCGTAAATCACCATTTTCGGTATATGTAGATATCAGGAAAAAATTGAATATCGCAGAGATTGTAAAATATGGAAGGCTATGACTTTGCCGTATTACTAAGCATAAAATGCGCTAGCTTTGATGAGACTGTTAAATTTAAATTACGTTTATGCTTCGAGAAATCGGTCGATTAATTACGGAAACTTCGATCAGCGATAACTTGATTTTTTCAAATGGGAATGCCAAATTTTTTTCATACCGTTAAACGTAGAATTTGATAACCTTTCTAATAATATAAGGTTATGAATATCAATCTCTGGTAGTTTTCATTTAATTTTAAATTTTCAAACAAATCGGCGATTTTCAATTTTCCTACCTATAAGCAACGTAGCAGGCCATGAATTATAAACAAAAACCTGTTCAGGTAGAAGAAAACAACTATCTTAGCTGAAAAATACATACTAACTAGACTAAAGGGACAAAATTATAAAAATTACTCCGATTTCTCGAAGCATAAACGTAATTTAAATTTGATAGTCTCATCAAAGCTGGCGCATTTTATGCTTAGTAATACGGCAAAGTCACAGCCTTCCATATTTCACAATCTCTGCGATATTCAATTTTTTCCTGATATCTACATATACCGAAAATGGTGATTTACACCTAAACGGTTCGCTTTAGGTCGCATGTATGATACATAAAGTCACACTAGAATTCACCAAGGAATCTGAATATGCAATAATATACGGGATATTCCATTTAAAAAACCATAACTTTGATACATTTCGTGTTTTTTGGGACACCCTGTATAACATGAAAATATTTTTAAAATGTTGCCTTTATGGGTCTCTATCCATTCGAGGTTATTATTTTCTTTTTTATCAAATACTTTAGCCATAATGCTCCGTGTCGAATAACGTGAATAACCCTGTAGAAGGTACGTAAAATTTGCTTATTTCAAATTTGATCGCCATTTTGGCAGCTATCGAGCTATTTTACGTACTTTCGCATCTAGCGTTTGCGGTCACCTCCAAGTGTGACCTTCATTCAGCTTTTTTTGTGTTCTTCTGTACATTTTGAGAGAAAGAGAAGCACGCCTTTTTTTTTGGTAGAGTTCTGTGTAAAAATTGCTTAGTTTATTGTTTCCGCCATTTTGGGCAGCTAATGAGCATTTTTGCATAGGTGTCTAACCTTATTCAGTTTCCTTTGTACCTTGTACAATCTTAGAGAGAGAGAGAGAAGCACCTTTTTGCATTTTTGGTAGTTTTGATAGTTTTTGAGTGTGCTCATACACACATTTTGCAAATTTGAGCTGTAATTTTGCTGTACGAGTTTGACAAATTTTTTTTTCTTTTCATCTTTAACAACTGATACAGCCTACCGAAGTACATTTTTGTGAGACTGAACGTACTCATAGATTTTTGTTTCTTTTGGAGTTATCGTTTTAACATTGAGAGTATTTATTGAGGTATAGTTGCTCGTACCTTGCAACTACCGTTCATATAGTTTCAATTTTCTGGATTATTTGTAATCTTTGATTTTTTAGTCATTTTTATAAAGCATTAGTGGGCTTGATAATTTTTTTTGGCATTACCTTTCAAGATTCTAAATTTCTGGAGCACTAGAGCCAGCAGCAGCTTAATAGAATCATAGCCTTGATTTTTTTTTCTAAAATCAATTAAACTGCTTTGAACTTAAGTGAACTATAGCCTTGCTCACTTCAAGACCTTTTTTTTAAGTTTTATTTTAAGTATTGGACTTGAAAGGCCTATCAAGTATCTAGGTTAGGTGATACTTTGTTGATACGTTATTGATACTTTATTTTAAAATTATATTCCTTTTTACATATGCAGATTCAATTGTGAACCGTTGTCGGGAGATATCTGCTATAGCTTTTGTGTTTAACTTTTAAGGAATTTTTAGTATAGAATTTAAGCATTTTGTAAGGGATCTTTTGTTAAATTTAAATAGACATTGTTTCAACTAAATTGTTGGGGGCTTTTGACTGTTCAATTCAAGTAGTACGTCTGAGCTTGCATAACGCTTTACATCGCCATATAGGGTCCAGACACTAATCCTTCTTTTTTTCTATACTTTGCATGACAGCGGCCGGAAGTGGTGGCCGAGCTAGACCCAGAGGCCCTTCAGCCTGAAAAGGGAGAAATCGGGCGGGAGTGGTCTGGCCTAGGGAACCTGAAGAGGCTGCCAGTCGTCAAAGAGGACCCTCTGAAGGAGCTGTTAGAAGGAGCCCGCAAGCCGACCTAGGAGGAGAAGACAACCTCACTTAAGCAAGCCAGGCTGTATCGTTCGTCTAAGCAAGCTGTCCCCCTTTTCAAACTGTACATATAGTCCACGACTCACTACCTATTATACTTTAAAATTAATATACTTGTTACTGTTTAATTCTCTTTTAAATTTTCTACGCCTATCCCTTCAGTGTTTCTGGAGAGGTTGGGTAATTTCACTAACTTCCTTGGAGTTTGGAGGTGAAAACTCCTGGCGCCCTTTCCTTGAAGTTTGTTTTGAACCTTTAGAGTAACCTCGCGTTTAAGTTAGTGGTTTTGCCTGACATCTCTTACAAGAAGAAAAGAGTAAGTTGCCAAGGATTCACGACCCGCCGTAAGTAAACTGAGCAGCCCAAAGGCACCCCAGTTTTTGCCAGCTTGAAGGTCTCAACTTACGAGGGTTGCTCTATACCTCCGTCAATCCACCAGTACGCAGACAGCTGTTTCACGCTTATTAGCGATCATCAGTGCGCCATAGGTCGATTGACGAAAGTAGAGAGCATCAATTTTTCCATGTTTAATAAACATGTGAAAGATGTACGAGTAAGACAGAAGGAATTCTGCCGGTGCGCCATCTAGTACCCGAAGGTGACGGCAACCAAAGAGAGAAACGCCACTAGAAGCGGTTTACCTCTCCTTGGTGGAACGACAAGGCTCGCTCGCTTTTTGCCACTAGAGGCGCGGATTTTGACGCACGCAGCGTGAAGCCGATATACGAGGGTTGCTCTATACCTCCGTCAATCCACCAGTACGCAGACAGCTGTTTCACGCTTATTAGCGATCATCAGTGCGCCATAGGTCGATTGACGAAAGTAGAGAGCATCAATTTTTCCATGTTTAATAAACATGTGAAAGATGTACGAGTAAGACAGAAGGAATTCTGCCGGTGCGCCATCTAGTACCCGAAGGTGACGGCAACCAAAGAGAGAAACGCCACTAGAAGCAGTTTACCTCTCCTTGGTGGAACGACAAGGCTCGCTCGCTTTTTGCCACTAGAGGCGCGGATTTTGACGCACGCAGCGTGAAGCCGATATACGAGGGTTGCTCTATACCTCCGTCAATCCACCAGTACGCAGACAGCTGTTTCACGCTTACTAGCGATCATCAGTGCGCCATAGGTATATCGGCTTCACGCTGCGTGCGTCAAAATCCGCGCCTCTAGTGGCAAAAAGCGAGCGAGCCTTGTCGTTCCACCAAGGAGAGGTAAACTGCTTCTAGTGGCGTTTCTCTCTTTGGTTGCCGTCACCTTCGGGTACTAGATGGCGCACCGGCAGAATTCCTTCTGTCTTACTCGTACATCTTTCACATGTTTATTAAACATGGAAAAATTGATGCTCTCTACTTTCGTCAATCGACCTATGGCGCACTGATGATCGCTAATAAGCGTGAAACAGCTGTCTGCGTACTGGTGGATTGACGGAGGTATAGAGCAACCCTCGTATATCGGCTTCACGCTGCGTGCGTCAAAATCCGCGCCTCTAGTGGCAAAAAGCGAGCGAGCCTTGTCGTTCCACCAAGGAGAGGTAAACTGCTTCTAGTGGCGTTTCTCTCTTTGGTTGCCGTCACCTTCGGGTACTAGATGGCGCACCGGCAGAATTCCTTCTGTCTTACTCGTACATCTTTCACATGTTTATTAAACATGGAAAAATTGATGCTCTCTACTTTCGTCAATCGACCTATGGCGCACTGATGATCGCTAATAAGCGTGAAACAGCTGTCTGCGTACTGGTGGATTGACGGAGGTATAGAGCAACCCTCGTATATCGGCTTCACGCTGCGTGCGTCAAAATCCGCGCCTCTAGTGGCAAAAAGCGAGCGAGCCTTGTCGTTCCACCAAGGAGAGGTAAACTGCTTCTAGTGGCGTTTCTCTCTTTGGTTGCCGTCACCTTCGGGTACTAGATGGCGCACCGGCAGAATTCCTTCTGTCTTACTCGGTCTCAACTTAGTTGGGACTTTCAATCTAGCATTACAGGGTTTTGACTTCATCAAATACTATTATGGCCTCATAACTTAGTTGTTCGTTAAACAAAAAACAAATTCGATAGTACTGCTTAAAAATAAATAACATTCAGTACACAAATAGGAGGTATATTTGAAATTTGCAGAAAAATCGAAATATCTCGGAAACTGATGCATATAGGTATAACAAATGCTCAAAAATCAAGGGGGACAACTTTTTAACCAAAATCAACTTCTTCCCCTTGTACCCTCCTCCCCCCAAGATCATCCCCTCTAAAATTTTAAATGACAAGGAGTATCGAGTAATGACTTGTTTCAAATGTATGTCGAAGTACTTTATTTTGACGTTTGATTTTATTAAAATCAGTCGATTCTTTTTCGAGAAAATTAGAATCAGTATGTCTTAACTTGTTCAAATAGAATACAGAAACACATGAAAATATCACTTTTATTGCATTATTGCAATAAGTGTTCAAATGTTGCCCTTTGTTGACTAAATAATGATATAGGCGATTTTTAAATTCCTGACGGGTAGGTACAAAAAATGTTGTGGGATATCATGGCAGCTTTGGACAATGCGTTGACGAAGGTCATACAAACTGCGCGTCAGGAATTTGATAATTGCCTATACATTGTTTAGATCATAATGGGCAACATTTGAACATTTATTGCAATAAAAAGTGATATTTTTGTATGTTTTACTTCCCACACCGATAGGTGAGGGGAGTATTGTGATCGCGAAAATTTTCGATTTTGAGAGAATATACTTTTTGGGCGTTTTATGATGCATACATAACGAAAATCCACGTCACTCATTTCCGTTGGTCTGTCTATCTGTCTGTCGGTCTGTCTGTCGGTCTGTCTGTCGGTCTGTCTGTCGGTCTGTCTGTCGGTCTGTCTGTCGGTCTGTCTGTCGGTCTGTCTGTCGGTCTGTCTGTCGGTCTGTCTGTCGGTCTGTCTGTCGGTCTGTCTGTCGGTCTGTCTGTCGGTCTGTCTGTCGGTCTGTCTGTCGGTCTGTCTGTCGGTCTGTCTGTCGGTCTGTCTGTCGGTCTGTCTGTCGGTCTGTCTGTCGGTCTGTCTGTCGGTCTGTCTGTCGGTCTGTCTGTCGGTCTGTCTGTCGGTCTGTCTGTCGGTCTGTCTGTCGGTCTGTCTGTCGGTCTGTCTGTCGGTCTGTCTGTCGGTCTGTCTGTCGGTCTGTCTGTCGGTCTGTCTGTCGGTCTGTCTGTCGGTCTGTCTGTCGGTCTGTCTGTCGGTCTGTCTGTCGGTCTGTCTGTCGGTCTGTCTGTCGGTCTGTCTGTCGGTCTGTCTGTCGGTCTGTCTGTCGGTCTGTCTGTCGGTCTGTCTGTCGGTCTGTCTGTCGGTCTGTCTGTCGGTCTGTCTGTCGGTCTGTCTGTCGGTCTGTCTGTCGGTCTGTCTGTCGGTCTGTCTGTCGGTCTGTCTGTCGGTCTGTCTGTCGGTCTGTCTGTCGGTCTGTCTGTCGGTCTGTCTGTCGGTCTGTCTGTCGGTCTGTCTGTCGGTCTGTCTGTCGGTCTGTCTGTCGGTCTGTCTGTCGGTCTGTCTGTCGGTCTGTCTGTCGGTCTGTCTGTCGGTCTGTCTGTCGGTCTGTCTGTCGGTCTGTCTGTCGGTCTGTCTGTCGGTCTGTCTGTCGGTCTGTCTGTCGGTCTGTCTGTCGGTCTGTCTGTCGGTCTGTCTGTCGGTCTGTCTGTCGGTCTGTCTGTCGGTCTGTCTGTCGGTCTGTCTGTCGGTCTGTCTGTCGGTCTGTCTGTCGGTCTGTCTGTCGGTCTGTCTGTCGGTCTGTCTGTCGGTCTGTCTGTCGGTCTGTCTGTCGGTCTGTCTGTCGGTCTGTCTGTCGGTCTGTCTGTCGGTCTGTCTGTCGGTCTGTCTGTCGGTCTGTCTGTCGGTCTGTCTGTCGGTCTGTCTGTCGGTCTGTCTGTCGGTCTGTCTGTCGGTCTGTCTGTCGGTCTGTCTGTCGGTCTGTCTGTCGGTCTGTCTGTCGGTCTGTCTGTCGGTCTGTCTGTCGGTCTGTCTGTCGGTCTGTCTGTCGGTCTGTCTGTCGGTCTGTCTGTCGGTCTGTCTGTCGGTCTGTCTGTCGGTCTGTCTGTCGGTCTGTCTGTCGGTCTGTCTGTCGGTCTGTCTGTCGGTCTGTCTGTCGGTCTGTCTGTCGGTCTGTCTGTCGGTCTGTCTGTCGGTCTGTCTGTCGGTCTGTCTGTCGGTCTGTCTGTCGGTCTGTCTGTCGGTCTGTCTGTCGGTCTGTCTGTCGGTCTGTCTGTCGGTCTGTCTGTCGGTCTGTCTGTCGGTCTGTCTGTCGGTCTGTCTGTCGGTCTGTCTGTCGGTCTGTCTGTCGGTCTGTCTGTCGGTCTGTCTGTCGGTCTGTCTGTCGGTCTGTCTGTCGGTCTGTCTGTCGGTCTGTCTGTCGGTCTGTCTGTCGGTCTGTCTGTCGGTCTGTCTGTCGGTCTGTCTGTCGGTCTGTCTGTCGGTCTGTCTGTCGGTCTGTCTGTCGGTCTGTCTGTCGGTCTGTCTGTCGGTCTGTCTGTCGGTCTGTCTGTCGGTCTGTCTGTCGGTCTGTCTGTCGGTCTGTCTGTCGGTCTGTCTGTCGGTCTGTCTGTCGGTCTGTCTGTCGGTCTGTCTGTCGGTCTGTCTGTCGGTCTGTCTGTCGGTCTGTCTGTCGGTCTGTCTGTCGGTCTGTCTGTCGGTCTGTCTGTCGGTCTGTCTGTCGGTCTGTCTGTCGGTCTGTCTGTCGGTCTGTCTGTCGGTCTGTCTGTCGGTCTGTCTGTCGGTCTGTCTGTCGGTCTGTCTGTCGGTCTGTCTGTCGGTCTGTCTGTCGGTCTGTCTGTCGGTCTGTCTGTCGGTCTGTCTGTCGGTCTGTCTGTCGGTCTGTCTGTCGGTCTGTCTGTCGGTCTGTCTGTCGGTCTGTCTGTCGGTCTGTCTGTCGGTCTGTCTGTCGGTCTGTCTGTCGGTCTGTCTGTCGGTCTGTCTGTCGGTCTGTCTGTCGGTCTGTCTGTCGGTCTGTCTGTCGGTCTGTCTGTCGGTCTGTCTGTCGGTCTGTCTGTCGGTCTGTCTGTCGGTCTGTCTGTCGGTCTGTCTGTCGGTCTGTCTGTCGGTCTGTCGGGTCTGTCTGTCGGTCTGTCTGTCGGTCTGTCTGTCGGTCTGTCTGTCGGTCTGTCTGTCGGTCTGTCTGTCGGTCTGTCTGTCGGTCTGTCTGTCGGTCTGTCTGTCGGTCTGTCTGTCGGTCTGTCTGTCGGTCTGTCTGTCGGTCTGTCTGTCGGTCTGTCTGTCGGTCTGTCTGTCGGTCTGTCTGTCGGTCTGTCTGTCGGTCTGTCTGTCTGTCGGTCTGTCTGTCGGTCGGTCTGTCTGTCGGTCTGTCTGTCGGTCTGTCTGTCGGTCTGTCTGTCGGTCTGTCTGTCGGGTCTGTCGGTCTGTCTGTCGGTCTGTCTGTCGGTCTGTCTGTCGGTCTGTCTGTCGGTCTGTCTGTCGGTCTGTCTGTCGGTCTGTCTGTCGGTCTGTCTGTCGGTCTGTCTGTCGGTCTGTCTGTCGGTCTGTCTGTCGGTCTGTCTGTCGGTCTGTCTGTCGGTCTGTCTGTCGGTCTGTCTGTCGGTCTGTCTGTCGGTCTGTCTGTCGGTCTGTCTGTCGGTCTGTCTGTCGGTCTGTCTGTCGGTCTGTCTGTCGGTCTGTCGTCTGTCTGTCGGTCTGTCTGTCGGTCTGTCTGTCGGTCTGTCTGTCGGTCTGTCTGTCGGTCTGTCTGTCGGTCTGTCTGTCGGTCTGTCTGTCGGTCTGTCTGTCGGTCTGTCTGTCGGTCTGTCTGTCGGTCTGTCTGTCGGTCTGTCTGTCGGTCTGTCTGTCGTCTGTCTGTCGGTCTGTCTGTCGGTCTGTCTGTCGGTCTGTCTGTCGGTCTGTCTGTCGGTCTGTCTGTCGGTCTGTCTGTCGGTCTGTCTGTCGGTCTGTCTGTCGGTCTGTCTGTCGGTCTGTCTGTCGGTCTGTCTGTCGTCGTCTGTCTGTCGGTCTGTCTGTCGGTCTGTCTGTCGGTCTGTCTGTCGGTCTGTCTGTCGGTCTGTCTGTCGGTCTGTCTGTCGGTCTGTCTGTCTGTCGGTCTGTCTGTCGGTCTGTCTGTCGGTCTGTCTGTCGGTCTGTCTGTCGGTCTGTCTGTCGGTCTGTCTGTCGGTCTGTCTGTCGGTCTGTCTGTCGGTCTGTCTGTCGGTCTGTCTGTCGGTCTGTCTGTCGGTCTGTCTGTCGGTCTGTCTGTCTGTCGGGCTGTCTGTCAGTCTGTTGGCGTTCTTCTAGCCTCCTAATCTCAATAACCGCTGCATAGATTTTGATGAAATTTGGGTAGTGATATGGTGTAGGGTCGTAGTAGGTAATGTTGCTAAAATTTTGGTAATCGGTGCATGGGTGGCGGAGTAATTAGCAAAAAACGAAAAATTTCAAATACGCCTCAAACTTCGTTTTTGGGCGTTTTAGGGGTTCCTGATCATTTTCTACTTTTTTTTGGGTGGGGGTGAAATTGGGGTGGTTGTGGGGTGGGGGATTGTAAAGCTGAAAAATTTATTGACTCATAATAGGCTGTCTACTGACCTGAGAGAGAAAGACCTAGCGGTATAATACAGTTTTTTAGGTCCATCCGAACATTGCCCTGTGTATTACAGGAACCTCGACAAGAACCAAGGGACTTAGAGAATTTTCCGATGTATACAATATGCATACAAGTATTGCTTTAGATCGTTCTGTATTTTATAATGTTGAAATTACTGAATTGATGTTAATGAAATTTCGGCACAGTATTACTACTTTGGCGAGGATGGAAAACGCGTCTGATTTTTAAAAATCGTCTCAGTGGCGGCGCAGCAATATTAAAAAAACTAAAAACATTAAAACAGCTCAAACTTCGTTTTAAGGCGTTTTAGGGGTCCCTTTTTTTGGGCTGGGGGGTGAAATTAGGGTGGTTGGGGGTTATAAATCTTAAAAAATTGTTGAACTCATAATAGGCTGTCTACTGACCTGAGAGAGAAAGACCTAGCGGCATAATACACTTTTTTAGGTCCATCCGAACATTGCCTTGCCCATTACAGAAACCAAGGGACTTGAACTTTCTGATGCATACAAAATACATACGAGTATTACTTTGGATCGTTCTGTATTGTGTACGTGGAAACTTCTGAATTGACTTTAATGACATTTTGACACAGATTTATTACCGCGACGAGTATGGAAAGCGCGTATGGTTTTTAGAAATCATTTCAGTGGCAGCACGGCAATAATAAAAAAACTATAAATATAAAAAACACCTCAAACTTCGT
This sequence comes from Callosobruchus maculatus, assembly GCA_951848785.1. Classification (NCBI taxonomy): domain Eukaryota; kingdom Metazoa; phylum Arthropoda; class Insecta; order Coleoptera; family Chrysomelidae; genus Callosobruchus; species Callosobruchus maculatus. The sequence goes on along the minus strand of CATOUR010000038.1, from coordinate 1,648,332 downwards.
TTTAGACGTTTTAGGGGTTCGTGATCATTTAAAAAAGTTTTTTTTGGGTTGGGGGTGAAATTGGGGTGGTTGGGGGGTGGGGGGTTGTAAAACTCAAAAATGTGTGGTATTCATGATAGATTGTCCATTGGCCTGTAAAAGAAGCACCTAGTACAATAAAACACTTTTTTGCGGTCGGGCGAGCAATGATTTGGTTGCAGGGGCATCTAGACTATAGTTTCATGCTGTGGGAAAATAATACAACTGGTATCATCGGAATGTGTGGGAAGTACTGAGTCAATCAACGTGACTACATTTTTTTTAATCTATTTGAACAAGTTAAGATACATAAAGATTCTAATTTTCTCAAAAAACGAATCGACCGATTTAAAAAATCAAGCGTCAAAATAAAGAACTTCGACATAACTTTGATACAAGGTATAACTCGATACTCCTTGTCATTGAAAATTCATAAGGGGATGATCCTGGGGGGCGTGAGATGGTACAAGGGGATGAAGTAGATTTTGGTTGAAAAGTTGTCCCCCTTGACAAATCGTTTGACGTGTCTCGACTTTTTCTCTTTTAGTCGGCGGTTTTCTTGAAATCCGGGGTGGGAAGTTTTCAAATGAGCACCCTGTATATAGCTCATGCAGATCAATAAGTAACAGCGAATATATCGCGTCGAGCTTTTCTGCTGGCTAATTTATATTTAGGAACGTATAAGCTAACCCCCTCCCAGCTGCTGAGGAGTGGCATCCTTGAACTCGGAGCACTTCGAAAAGTTAAATCCGGTTCCCTTCCCTGATAACTTTGCAAATGGAATTTAACTGAAAACTTCCATCGCGAGTTGTGTTTTCCGTCAACGACATTAACGTTCGGCGAGAGAATTTCGTAAACGTTACAACCCCTTCTATCAGATTTTTAGGGCAAAAGCGTCGTATTCCCCAGCTTCAAGTACTTCACTGAATGCTATAAATTTGTGGCAATCAGTACATGTTTAATATCCGTCTAGTTTCCTCAAGTGTAGTACAGTAAAAACTAATTTTAAATTATTAAATCTACCTTGGAAAATGTTCCGCTACGCCAAATTCATCTATTCTACCATATCGTAAATGGGGATATGTTCTTTAAACCTAGTCCTAATTAATCTACTAGTTTGTCCAATGCAACATTTATAACAATCACCACAACTGACTTCATATATTCCACACCTATCTGGTTTATCAACCTTATCTTTTAGATTGCCTAAAAAATATTAAGTTTCATATCAGACTGATCAAAAAATCTTTTAAGGCCCCTTGTATATTTTGGATCAAAATTTATTAAAACGTTCATGGGTCTTCCACTTTCAACCTGGAGGACTGTGGAATCATGAATTGGTCGAATTATACACGAAAGAAATGAACACAATGCCTTAGATAACAAATGACTCAAACCACTGCCAGCAACACAAAATGGCCAGCTTGTTAATTCCATTTAGTCATTAAATGTTTTTTAAGGAAAAGAAAATAATAAAAGTGTTATCTAAGTCAATGTTTATGACACATACATTGTTGACAAATTAGTTAGAAACCATAGCTTATAGGAAATTGCTCATGATTCCACAGCCCTTGAATTGGAAGGGACATACTCAAGAATGGTGACATTCGCCAGAAAGTAGCGCTCTAGGATCGCTACAGTCGCGATCAGGTAGCGATCAGGTTCTGGTGATCGTCGTTTTGATGCTCTTCTTCAGTTCTTCTTCTTCTTCATTTTTCTTCTTCTTCCTTTATTCTTATGGCTTCTGCGCGTTAGCATCAACCAGCACATTATAGGGACTGCAACGGGGTCTGGCTCATGGCCACGTTACGGTCCAAAAAATAGCGTCACTTATGCTTCTTCTTATAATCAAAACTCGAAAATATTATAGTTACGCAAAACGATAAATACCACGTATCACACTGTATCGTTGATTTAAGAATATATATGAAATCTTACGATTAACAAATATTAGAAATTGAAAATACTGAAATGCACGTGCTATAACGGCCCTAACCTAAAATCGACTCGGCTGGCTAAAAGCCGCCATGTCAATTATATTTGGTTCCATTCAGTTCAATAGTCATAATGACATAATGCCATAATGATTTTGATTCATCGCTCCGGCAGCGATTCATGAGCGCTAGTATTTAGGCTCTGCCTACGCGGTCTGCTCAGTTATATAAAAAAAACTGATATGAGCGATCGCTCTAGTAGGTAGTGCTACTTTCTGGTGACTATGCTTTAATATTCTCTGATCCAAAATATACGAGGGGACTTGAAAAGATTTTTAGAAATCTAGTGTTGAGAACGGTATATCAGTCTGAAGATTTATTGAAAAACCCAAAAGATAAGGTTGATAAACCTGATACGGGTAGAAAATATGAAATTAGCTGTAGTGATTGTAATTAATGTTACGTAGTACAAGCTAGTAGATTAGCTATATATTCCTCAAACTTAGTTTTCAGGCGTTTAAGAGTTCTCGATCATTTTCTACTTTTATTTTCGGTGGAAGTGAAATTGATGTGGTTTTGGGGGGTGGGGGTTGTTAACTTGAAAAATTTGTTGTATTGATAATAGGCACAGTGTTCACTGATATATCAAAGAAAGATCTAGCGGCATAATACACGTTTAGGTACATCCGAACAATGCCTTGCCTGTCCTGTTACAGAAACCAAGGGACTTGGAATTCTCTAATGTAGACATACGAGTATTACTTTAGTTTAGATCGTTCGGTACTGTGTTACGTGGTCTCTATTGAATTGATTTTAATGAAATTTTAACATAGTATTTTTACCATGGCGAGGATGGAGAAAGAGTATGGTTTCTAGAAATCGTGTCAGTGACGGCTCAGCGATAATTAAAAAAATGGAGACAAGTTGATTGACTCAGTACTTCCCACACATTACGGTGATACCAGTTTATTATTTTCCCATAGCATAAAGATTTAGTCTGAGATCCCCTTGCAACAAAATCATCGCCAGTACCCCCCCCCCCAAATTGTCATATGCCGCTGGGTATTTCCTGCACAGGTCAATGAACAGCCTATTATCAATAATACAAACTTTTCAGTTTTACAACCCCCCGCCCCCTCCCCAACCACCCCAATTTCACCCCCACCCAAAAAAGGTACAAAACGGTCAGGAACCCCTAAAACATCTAAAAACGAAGTTTGAGCTGTTTTCATATTTTTAGTTTTTTGATTATTGCTACGCTGCCACTGACACGACTTCTAACAAGTATACGCGTTTTCCATCCTCACCACAGTAATAATAATGTGTCAAAATTTCATTAGAATCAATTTAATAGTTTCCACGTTACAAAATACAAAATGATCTAAAGCAATAAATACTCGTATGTATACGTCCCTTAGTCTCGGTAATAGGCAAGGCAATGTTCAGATGGACCTAAAAAGGTGATTTATGTCGCTAGGTCTTCCTTTACAGGTCAGCGGACAGCCTATTATTAATATAGCAAATTTTTCAGTTTTTCAACCCCCCACCCCCCAACCACCCGAATTTCACCTCCACCCAAGAAAATTCAGTAAATGATCAGGAACCTCTAAAACACTTAAAAACGAAGTTTGAGCTGTTTTTATATTTTTAGTTTTTTTATTGTTTCTGCGCCGCCACTGGCACGATTTATAAAATCCATACGCATTTTCCATCCTCGCCATGGTAGTAATACTGTGTCAAAATTTCACTAAAATCAATTCAACAGTTTCTTCGTTACATAATATAGAACGATCTAAAGCAATGCTTGTATGCTTTCACCAGAAAAATTCTAAGTCCTTTGGTTTCTGTAATAGGCAAGGCAATGTTCAGATGGATCTAAAAAGGTGATTTATGTCGCTAGATCTTCCTTCACAGGTCAGTGGACAGCCTATTATGAATACAGCAAATTTTGCAGTTTTTCAACCCCCCACCCCCCAACCACCCCAATTTCACCCCACCCAAAAAAACTCAGAAAATGATCAGGAACTTTTAGAACACTTAAAAACGAAGTTTGAGCTGTTTTTATATTTTTAGTTTTTTTATTATTTCTGCGCCGCTACTGGCACGATTTATAAAAACCATACGCATGCTCTATCCTCGACACGGTAGTAATACTGTGTCAAAATTTCATTAAAATCAATTGAACAGTTTCTTCGTTACATAATATAGAACGATCTAAAGCAATACTCATTATGTATACATCGGAAAAAATTCTGTCCTTTAGTTTCTGTAATAGGCATAAGGGAATGTTCGGATAGACCTAAAAAAGTTATTTCTGTCGCTAGGTCTTCCTCCACAGGTCAGTGGGTAGTCTATTATGAATACAACAAATTTTCCAATTTTACAACCCCCCAACCCCCAACCACCCCAATTTCCACCCCCACCCAAATAAAGTAGAAAGTAATCAGAAACACCTAAAACGCCTAAAAACGAAGTTTGGGGAATATTTGAAATTTTTCGTTTTTTGCTAATTACTCCGCCGCCAATTCACCGATTTTTAAAATTATAGCAGCATTATCTACTACGACCCCACAGCGTATCGCTGCCCAAATTTCATCACAATCCATGCAGCGGTTACTGAGATCACGAGGACAGAAAAACGCGTACAGACAGACCGACAGACAGACCGACAGACAGACAGACAGACCGACGGATATGAGTGACGTGGACTTTCGTTATGTAGACATCATGAAACGCCCAAATAGTGTGTTATTTCAAAATCGAAAATTTTCGCGATTACAATACTCCCCTCACCTATCGGTGTGGGAAGTAAAACGAAAAATATAAAAACAGCTTAAACTTCGTTTTTAGTCATTTTAGGGGTTCCTAATAGTTTTTTCCTTTTTTTGGGTGGGGCAGAAATTAGGCTAGTTGAGGGGTGGGGGATTGTCAAACTGGAAAATTTGTAGTATTCATAATAGGCTGTGAAAGACTTAGCGGCTAACACACATTTTTTGCGGGCGGGCGGGCGCCGATATGGTTGCAAGATGATCTTAAACAATAGCTCCATCCTATAGGAAAAAAATAAACTGGTATTACCGTAATGTGTGGGAAGTACTGGTCAATCAGAATTTTTCTTAATTTGCATAAAATGCAAAATGGTGAGGGCTGCGCACACCATGAAAATATCCTGCCTAGGTTCAGGAGTAATAATTAAGTCAAATGACCTTTTTCGCATCGCTAAAAAGTATTACAAAATCAAAAAATGGAGTCAAGTTGATTGACTCAGTACTTCCCACATATTACTGTGATATCAGTTTATTATTTTCCCATAGCATGAAGCTTTAGTCTGAGATCTCCTTGCAACCAAATCATCGGCAGCCTTTCCTCCCCTAAAATTGTCTTATGCCGCTAAGTCTTTCCTTCAGAGGTCAACGGACAGCCTAAACCATCTAAAAACGAAGTTTGAGTTGTTTTCAAACTTTTAGTTTTTTGATTATTGCTATATACGCTGCCACTGGCACGATATTTAACAAACATACGCGTTTTCCGAGGCGTTTTCCATCCTCACCACGGTAATAATACTGTGTCAAAATTTAATTAGAATCAATTTAATAGTGTCCACGTTACAAAGTACAAAAAGATCTAAAGCAATAAATACTCGTATGTATGTATAAAGAAAATTCTAAGTCCCTTAGTTTCCGTAATACGCTAGGCAATGTTCGGATGGACCTAAAAAGTTGATTTATGTCGCGAGTTCTTCCTTCACAGGCTAGTGGACAGCCTATTATGAATACAAGAAATTTTTCAGTTTTTCAACCCCCCACCCCCTAACCACCCCAATTTCACCCCACCCAAAAAAAACGCAGAAAATGATCAGGAACCTTTAAAACGTTTAAAAACGAAGTTTGAGCTGTTTTTATTCTTTTACTTTTTTTATTATTTCTGCACCGCCACTGGCACGATTTATAAAAACCATACGCGTTTTCCATCCTCGCCACGGTAGTAATACTGTGTCATTAACATCAATTCAACAGTTTCCTTGTAACACAATATAGAAGGATCTAAAGCAATACTCTTGTATGGTTACACCAGAAAAAATTCGAAGTCCTTTGGTTTCTGCAATAGGCAAGGCAATGTTCGCATGGACCTAAAAAAGTTATTTATGTTGCTGGGTCTTCCTTCATGGGTCAGTGGACAGTCTATTATGAAAGCAACAAATTTTTCAATTTTACAACCCCCCACCCCCCAACCACCCCAATTTCACCCCCACCCAAAAAAAAAGTAAAAAATGATCAGGAACCTCTAAAACGCCTAAAAACGAAGTTTGAGGAATATTTAATTTTTTTGTTTTTTGCTAATTACTCCGCCGCCCCTGCACCGATTTTCAAAATTATAAGAACATTACCTACTACGACCCCCCAGCATATCGCTGCCCAAATTTCATCACAATCCATGCAGCGGTTACTGAGATTACGAGGACACAAAAACGCGTACAGACAGACCGACAGACAGACCGACAGACAGACCGACAGACAGACCGACAGACAGACCGACAGACAGACCGACAGACAGACCGACAGACAGACCGACAGACAGACCGACAGACAGACCGACAGACAGACCGACAGACAGACCGACAGACAGACCGACAGACAGACCGACAGACAGACCGACAGACAGACCGACAGACAGACCGACAGACAGACCGACAGACAGACCGACAGACAGACCGACAGACAGACCGACAGACAGACCGACAGACAGACAGACCGACGGAAATGAGTGACATGGATTTTCGTTATGTAGACATCATGAAACGCCCAAAAAGTGTATTATCTCAAAATCGAAAATTTTCGCGATCACAATACTCCCCTCACCTATCGGTGTGGGAAGTAAAAGCATAAAAATGAAAGATAGTTTTCTGGCACCCTCAAATTTATCACTTCTTGGGAAATAATCAGAGGCTACGAGAGCATGGAAAGGCGAAAATATATTCAGCGGCGGTGAAGTTATAATAAAAAACGGGCATTGCCAACTGTCCTACGTAATTTTAAAAGGATTTATCTGATATTAATAATAAAGTAAATTAATACTCCCGCAGGAACGAACATTTACTACGGATTTTGAGCATCATTATAATCGCGGCAGTCCAGTATTTTTCCACATCGCCGGACATATTCTCATTTGCCTTCAACGAAAGAAAGTCTGATTTTCTTTCAAGTGAATTGTAGTTTTTATTTGATAAATATTATTTACCTCGATAATCATATCTCCGAGACACGTCTAATTTATTTGCAACGAAATCTTGATACATTAACATTGATACATGATTGATACAAAAAATTGAAGGTGACATTTTTTGCTGTGTCGGGGCATTACTTATGATGAAAGTGGAGGAATCTGGAGACAGGGTGAATATTTGGAAGGTGGGTGGTGCTAACACAGTATTCTCAATCTTCATTTTGCCTCTCAAGTTCGCAATTATTTTGCAAACTCATTTTTCAGTTCAACACAAAATCCGTTTCCCACATCAGGTTTCCACTACGCATAGTCGACAATCTCTCTGCTTCGACCTATATTTCACGCTCGTATTGGGCTTTTCATGGTGTTTAGCATCTTTTTGTAACCGGAGTCAAATTACCTCATACAATTTTTATGTGCTTAAAGGCCCTTGGAAATTTTGAGTGGGTGGGAAATATTGGGATTGGAGAGTATAGGTGCCAGAAAACTTGAAATTGTCTTATAATTAGAAAACATCATTTAATGAAATTGTTGATACATTATATACTCCATAATCTATAAATATAGCTGCATCTAAACTACTTCATACTTCATACGATTCATTTAACATCCAAATTAAAGATTACATAATAAACATTATAGGAAACCTGGGCTAGCATAATACTGTACAAGTGTACAGCCTCCAAACCATGAGTGTAGACTTCGCCATCAGTGTCCTCAGGAGACTTCTAGACATAACATTTTGGACTGCGAGACACTCGAAGCGAGGAGAAGGGTTCTGTTTGGTGTAATGCAGTCAGATGACGAAACTGACTGTCGAATTGGGAAAAAGCCCATGAACTTGGTCAAGGACACATGGTTATAGGTACGGGGCACACAATAAGCTTCGGTTGACGTGTATGGCCAGAGTCTACTCCAAACAACGAAATATAATATAACCTAACAATAAAGGATATTCTCAAAGACTACTAAAAAATATAGACCTATCTATTTTGCTTTCCGTGTCGTACAACATCCAGAGGAGATTTTCCGACATTTCAAACATCACTTATCCGACAGAAAATCTGCGAAATTTGAGCCTGCCAATCGCGGCCAACGTTGCGGCCAAGGCCACTTGTAATAACATCCTGTCAGTAGTGGAGGTATCACATGCATATTGATTAACAAACTATTTAAATAAATACATATACTAGCTCCTGAAATGTAGAAATAATATATATACCCGTTTCTTAATTTGATTTACTAGCAAGAAGCGAACTTTGTGAGGAATCTGTGGACTTAATACAAGCCCAACGTGGCAACCGTGCGAAGTGATGTATAGTACGCTTCGTAAAGTAGAGCCCAGAGATATACCATTTGTGTACGTTTTGCGCTATATAAAAACTGCATACCATCTCTTAGTACAGTTCATCATTATGAATAGATACAGTTTTGATAATATTCAATGGTTACCATTATTTTACTTCCGTACTCGTAACCAATTCATGGAATGTGCTTTTAACCCATTTTCTAACAAAACGTCACCTTTTAGAATGGTGAAAATGAAACACTAAGTTGTATTTGAACGTAAATCTGTCGGGTGACGTTCACGATGTATATTTTGACTGAACTATGATAAGACCGACACATTCCAGGATTATTAGCGATTCGATCGATGACTTAGTCAAATTGTTTAGGCAGTTATTGCTACCGTTATTGATAGCAACGCCAATCTGCTTTTACTTTTGTGCGTTACTTTTCTGTCTGAATCGGACGTTTTTTTCGGAAGTGTGACAACTAGAGTATGTTTCGGTTTTGGGAAGATAATGGCATTTCACAGCGATGTGAATTACCCTGCAGCAGTGTAGCTACGTCGGCGGTTTGTCATTACGGTGGTGAAAGTAGTGACTATAGTACGGACACTGATAATGAATTTGAACAGAGGTAGGTGGAGGTAGACCAATTAAAACCTCACAAAAGGTCACATCTTAGCGCAGATGCAAAACAAATAGGACTAAATGTGTATAATGAACTAAGGAAGGATCCGGAGAATGAAAATAAAGGGAGTATGATCAATAAATGTAAGAAAAAAACTTTTTTAAGAAAGCTTTTATTTAAATGTTCTGAAAAGAAGAAAATAAAATTTTCCTTTAAAATATGTTAACTATCATCTTATGGCCTCATTATGCACAATTTGTATGATCATAAAGTTATATCATAACGGGGTGACGACATCTACCTACACAATATGGAAATATTTTTGTCGTTAACGATTATCCACGTCACCAACCCCACCAATGGGAATATAATTTTTCTCAATACTCTGAGAGTGATCCGAGCAATCGTGAACACGAAATCAAATCTGGAAGAGGAGGCATTTGTTTGTACCAAAGAAGTACGGAAAGGATGAAAAAGTGAGGAAGAATTAATTTAAAACTTTTTCACCCAAAAAATCTCGCACAGTTACTCCAAACATGTGCCTCCAATCTTAATCAAGTGGCATCCAACTGGCCGCAACTTCTGCAAGCTTCACCAAGTCATAAGAGGTAGGGTAAACATATATAATATATTTGAACATTCGCGTAAAAAATATACCAACACAGTAAACTTGCTTTCCAATAACAATACAGTACAGTTCAAGACACTCATAATTTTTTGCATAAAAAGAATACTCCCAATTGTTTTTGTGTTATGCCCCTAAAGAAAAATCAATAGAATATTTTCCATGCCTGTAACCTTGAGAACTTAGATTTTTTTGATTCCATATAGCTTGGATACTACCAGCTGGATTGTGATGGAATTTTGATATAACTTTCGTTTTTCAACATTAGTTACCTCTCTTTATTGACGTTAAAATTGAGTGTAGAAAGGAATAATTTACCATATGGTTTGTATGATTATATTGAAATGTTAATTTAGAATTTGTCTTGATTTCGGTTATGTATAATTAGTTACCTCTACCATATATTTATCAACATATAATAAAGTTTCAAACATATTGTTCAACCAACTGATGTATGAGCACTTTATTGGATGGAATGAACATTTTCGTTGTTGCCCACTCCAACGAATTCGAATGCCCAGTCCGACCCCATTCCCTTTCTCTGTCGGCACTTTTTGCGGAGATCCTCACTTTGTAAACAAATGGTATATCTCTGGGCTTTACTATACACGTGTCCTACATATTTTCGTTCATCGGGAAGGCGACCATTTTGCACGGCTTGCATTTTTGGTAAAACGTCAAATAACCGTCTTCAGTTTTTTGAACTTGTTCTTGTGTGGTAGTGAGTATTTTTTGATTTTGTGAGCAACAATGGTGCGGCAATGTTATGTGTGCAAAGTTTATGATTATAAGGAAGAAGCGAAGCATCTCTCCTTTCATAGGTAAGTTTTAGGTTATGTTTACATTCCGATTCGGTGATTCAGATTCAGTGGCGTGGCTCGACTTCAGATTCATAATTTCATAACTCAACAAATATGCAGACCACAGTATGCTGGCAGTAACTTTTTATATATAATTCGGCAAACGTATCCGTAATCCGTACCTTTCACCAAATATTTCTGCCTTATTATTATTTTTTTATTATTTTGCTATTTGTACAGTATGTGAGAGTAAAACTTATCAGCATTTATACTGCAGTTGATATCTAATAGATATCCTGCCCTGCTTACATGAATTAAAGAGCACATTGTCTAAAATCTTACTTAGACAAATGTAAAAAATAACTATTAATTTATTTATCAAATTGCAGTTTTCCTGTTGACCCAGAGCAACGAAGTATATGGTTGTCTCTCCTGGGATTTGAAGCAGGCCACAAACTTCCTAAAAGAGCTGAAATATGTTCTAATCATTTTCAACAGAATGATATTGAATGTGGCCTATATATCTATCTATAATCACTACAATTAGAAACTAAACAACCATGTCCTAAGAGATAAGGCTACATTGCGTAATGTACTATCAAACATTATATCAGAGGGCTCAATTAGCTTATCATTTTTATATTATCTACTGTACTGTAGAAGTTAAAATACTATACCTTTTTCAGCAGAAGTTTCAAAAGAATCAAATTACGTTTGTGAAGTGTCATTGTAGTTTCAAACTGTAAGTTGTAGGTAATTACAGTACACTCCGCTTATAGCGGACACTCTAGGGAACCTTATTTGAGTCTGTTATAACCGATATCCCTTATATAAGTAAGTAAACAAAAAAAAGAGTTTCTAAAAAACTTTTAGTAACTGAAATACATGGTCATATAAACTGTGAAAAGTTTAAAACGGACATAGCAGTAAGTATAGATTCTGAAAAATATATAAACAAAACTCAAAAATTTGTTACAAAAATTCGTACAATGTATGTACGCCCTAAATTAAAAACTACATTTAAAATACTCAGTAATTGTTGTTTGCCTTTTTGCAACTGGTTTTTCACGGTCTAAAAAGTTATAAACTTATAACCCGACATTATAAATATTATCAGAAACACTTTCGAGCTACTCTAAATATCGAAGCGTAAGTTTCATTGCTCGAGATGCCTCACTGCGATCTGGAATCGCTTTTGGGTTCCGAATCACTTCCATACCACTGTTTTGTTTATCCTGATTCTGATGTAGAAGTTCGCTAACGATTTTCATGTCTGAAGGAGTCTGATGTCACCCCACAATAAATCATCTTCGAGTCCGTTATATACGGTTATAACCAGTTCGCGTCGAAAAAATTTGTCTGTTATACCCGGAGTGTCTGTTATAGAGAGTCTGTTATAACAGAAAAGTTTCTATAGGCCACGCATAGGATTTCAAACGGACCACGAGATAAGTCCATTATATCCGGAGGTTTCTTGTAACAGGGTCCGTGATAAGCGGAGTCTACTCTACAGTCTACAGTCTACAGTTTTAAACTGCAATTGACGCTTTAGAAATGTAATTTGATCCTTGCAAAACTAGGGCCAGAAAAGGTGTAGTGTTGTATAATATGTGCAGTAAGAGTATAAACGTTATCCTAGATGAATCCTGACTTGTTATTGGTAATAATTATTGTTGTAATGTTCCATGGAATATTAACTGTGCAAATAGGTAAACAGTTACGATATGAGTTCATCTGTGTTTTGGACTAAGTTAAAAAAATAAAACAACTATCTATTATTGTTGCCTTATTCTTCTGACAAAAGCTGTTCGTTGTTAGCGTTACAGGGCGTACCAATTTTTAACTGGAACATTTTAAATTAAAGTCTGGTTGTTTATTGCATTGTAATTTTGTTGTGATTTGAATGGATAGTCAATAAAATATAGTCAACTTATCGTCTTTTTATTATTATTGATTTGAAAAATGTGCATTTCAGAGTTTGTTATCGAATTATATATTCTTCACCCTAAAAACTCATTACTTTTTATTGCCTACACTTGTCTTTGTGCATTACTTTGTGTCATGCTATCAATCTTTTTATTTTATATCCTCAAGATGCATTAAAGAATATTTTGTTGATATCATCATCTAACCTTAATTACTGAACCTATACTACGCCACTGGAAGGTAATAGAATGAACGCCGCACCGGCGCAGTGCGTGGGCCTACAAAAGCACGTGTTCTGGTATTGTCGGCATTTTCGTTGTTTTGTTTACACCCGCACGTCCCCCTGGCCTATGTAATGTGCACAGAATTTAATTTGCGTTTCATGAATGAAAGGCGAGGTCTATATTTTTTAGTAGTCTTTGGATATTCTGCATCCAGGCACGTATTTAGAGGGGGGGTCCAGACACCCCCACCCGAAACGTTATATAATGCCGTCTAAAAAATGGAATCCACAGATTTTTGCACCCCCCCCTCGTCTAATCTGGACCCCCAAAACCAAATCCTGGTGCCTGTCTGCATCCCAAATGATTATCAATAGATGCAAGGAATATTTTTACTGTGTGACAAATTTGTAGCGAATTACCGTACACTGTGAAAACTAAGGAAAATAGGAAATAATCAATTGTATCCACTTTTTTATTGATATCTCTAACATAGCCATATTTGTTGATGGAAGTGATTATATTTGGAGGAAAATTCTCAAAAACCTATGTATAGTATAGTGGAGTAGTATGTGGGTCTACCAAATATTTGATGTTCGATTAATTGCAATCAGTAGTAGCTGACCATAATTATTGTCAAAAAAGGCGTAAAATAAAGAAAACCTGAAATACAATAATAATAGTCATCGGTACTACCCAAAAGAAGACGTAATATTCTGAAATTGATGTTGCACTACTCGGAGTCATTATGATACCTTTAAAACAACGTTTTTGCATTAGTTAAATAATTATATTCGAAATACGAACTTACATCATATGCAGGACAGATGTGGTGTTCAAGCTGTTGAGATTTGGCATTTCTTCCAATCCTGTATTGACAATCCGTCTGTAAATAGAAAATGAAACAATACAAAACCTTTGAAAAACTAATCCATACTTATAGTACTGTCTCACTATCAGTATGATCAAGATGAATAGATCATATGAATTTGTGAGCTATGTCTAGAAGGAACTAGAACTATGAGTATAAGGAAGGATATAAGGATTTCACTAGATCCGTTTGTATCTTTCTTAACTAACAGGCAACTAAACATAAAAGCAAAATGATCCTTTATTATGTCTTGCAATGCTTCTCAAAGTTCGGTTTTGGCATTTTGGTAAGCCTTCGTTTTGGCGGAAACCGAAATAGCCATCAAGAGTGCTGTCAAACGAGTCGACCGAGTGCAATCTCAGATCGAGGAAACGTTCGGGTGAAAAACTACGGCATTTTGAAGTTTCATTAACTAATCTGCACAAACTGATCGAGGCATAAAGAGGTATCAATCAACTAGGTTTGGTGTCCTAACTTGTATCAATCGTAGACTTAAGGAGTGCTTATTTTGATTCTCAAAAGAAAATTAAGGCAAGAAATGTGTCTGGGGCCTACCAAGACACGCTATGAAAGAACAGGTGACAACCGTACCTAGAGGGGTATGTTGCTTAGAGTATTCAAGATATTTAAAGTCAGACGTCTGGAGGGAGGGGCGGACCTCCCAATCCCCCTTAGCTAGCGACCGCTTCACGACTGTATCGATGAAGACGCGCGACAGCATCGCTACAGAAAGTCGCGTGGGCGAGGGGCCCTCAGTTACCAACATAATTCAACTTAAACTAATCTGATTTGTAGATAGCTAGCCATATTTCCCTAATAGCTTTAGCATTAAGAATTCAAAGTATATCATCACTTCTGGTGCCATTGTACCTCTACCCGTTGAGTACTTTCGAATTGATCATATGTATATTTCATGAAAATTATCGGAATTTAGAAGTCTTTTCTGGTTAAGTTTGAAATTTCAAAGTGGCGCAGATTTTTACCGGGGCGTTTATTCAGTCTAGGAGAGGTCTAACTCGACTCGGGTTGTCAAGCCGAGCTTGAAACTTGTTTGAACTCCATTTAACCCAGTTTGACCTCAGCAGAAACAGCACTCTGAGAAGGAGAAGACCTCAGAAACTCGACCGGTTGGGCTACGTTTAATTAGATACTAATACGAGTATTTCAAAGTACCGTAGTTTCTCACCGGAGCGTTTCCTCTATCTAGGAGTGGTCTCGTTTGATTCAGATCAAGCTGAGTCGATTGACACTACTTTCAACCCCCATTTCGGTTTCCGCTAAAGCGAAGTCAAGCCGGCATTTCTGTCTTTTATATTGTACGTAAACGACTTGATCCTTCCCGGCCTCACAATTAGTTACAGTCCATTTCACGTAAGAAGATAAAAGTGATGTCATAGTGTGTACGCATAATCAGCTTTTCGGTTGCCATGCAGAAGCGTGGTTTAGATTAATTAATTTGCGGAATATCGTTTGGTAATCGTTTATGTGCGAGTTATCTTGTGCGGTTTGTTTTTGATTTTGTGTGGTTCCACGATTTACCAGTCCAATGTCGCCGAAGACATACAAGGTGAGTCAACACGGTAAGGTACTAAAAATATTATTTTCAAGCCAGTTAAACATAAAAACCTTTTGAGTATCAAAAGCAACTCATAAGTTGTTTGTGCGATCCGTAGATAAGGAAAGAGAGGGGATACCGCGCGCCTGTATAATGCTATATGAATTAGCTGTGACAGAAAACGAATAGCTGTCAAAATTTTGGTGGAAAGCAAAGAATTTGGTACCTTAGTATTTTTTTGTAATACTTAGCGTTTTTAAGACCAATTATTGTAAAATATTGTGGTGTGCACAATGGTAGAGTGTGCAGCTTACGGTTGTAAAAGCCACAGCAGTATAGGAAGGAGCCAGGAATCACTTTTCACAGGTAAATTTGTGTTCATATTTTTTGGTGCATTCGAAGTTTATGCAAATATCTCGATATCTTGTTTAGAGATATATGTATAGGTATCCAAAATATAATTTCAAATATACCACTAACATTCGAATCATATTTTTGAGCATGTAAAGTGTAAAAATTATATCTTTTAAGGCATGTTTTGGTTCAAATACAATCAGTTTTCCAGTGACGTATCTGTTATAGCTTACATTTTGCAAGACAAAATATCGGTCAAATGGAAGTTCACGGTTAAGTTAATGTTTAACTTAAATTTGAACTGTGGATTGTGAAATTGGCTATACAATAGATTATTTCTCCAAATAGCTTAAACATAATGTTAATCCCATTAGCTACGGCACTGGGACTAGCGCTTTGGTACTTTTTGGTAACAGAGGTGTCAGTCGCACGTTCTGTCCTCTCTCTTTCGTTGACTAAGGTGCGATCAAATATCAGCCTTGACAATAATGTTGAAGTAGACAGCGACATCTGTGGTTGAACAGAAATAACATTATGTGTAAGAGCACAGACATCACGGCTGAAAAATCTCAGGTGACGATGTAAAAAATTAATAGAAATAGATTTTCCAGGGTTTTTCCTACCAAACGTTATGTCAAAAACATCGCCGAAATTGTCAGTGAGAACAAACGCCAGAAAAAACTTGTTATAGCAGTGACTAATTTTGGAATGAACCATATAAGTGAGACATGCCTGACTGTGTACATAAGGGAAAGACAGAAACCGAGTGCAAAAGGTTACCAGAAGTGTCGTGGTATAGGATAAACCGCTGAATGACAGGTCATCAAACTCAAGTGTCAAAATTTGATGGAATGAATAATGCTCAGCCAATACCCTTATACAGGGTGAGTTTTTAGTACCGGCTCGGTCGATAACTCCACTACTGTAGAAGACAGCGAAAAAAGTTGTATATAAAAGTTGTAGCCACGGATATGCTCCTTGCTCAGAAAATATTCAGATTTATACAGGGTGATCCATAACTACGTGGTGATGCAAACATGTATTTTTTTAAACGAGATATATATATTATTCCATATTCAAATTTTACTAATGATTTCCGTTCTTCCAGTATAGGGTATTGTTACATTATACAGGGTACTTCAAAAGTTATGACTATTTTTATATCCAAATCACGGTCAAATGAACGTACTGTATATCAAAAAGTAATGAATCGACAATTGTTTTTTACATGCAAAGATTAAAAATATCCTTTAGTTTTAAAATCGGCTATAAAACAAGCCCGTGACGTATATTCGTATACAGGGTGATGTAGACTGCAAAGTCCAGATTTTCTCTTTTTTTTTTTAAATGTAACCACCAATATTTTATTATCCCAAAGAATTGCTTTTAATTTGCTCTTTCATCCTTGTATAGCACTTATTGTACCTAGGTCCATCAGTTTCCGAGATATTTCGATTTTTCGATAAATTTAAAATATAGCTTCTGTTTGTGTAATGAAATTCATTTATTTTGAGAAAGTACTATCTAATTTTTTTTTTATTTAACGAGCAACTAAATTATAAGGTCGTCATACTATATGATGAAGTCAAAAGCCTAAATCATCGAGATAATAGAGTCAAGGATGCTGAGGAAACAATTTCGTAGGCGTGATGCATAATTATCAAGCAGATTTATCAGGGAGGCTTTGAAAAATAGACAGTTTTCATAATCTGCTCAACAATTCCGTACTGTGTGAAAAACCAGCTTAAAAAATTGATTTTTCCATTGAGCGTATTTAGGAAAATCTTTGAGAAATTGTCTACTTGCCTCTAGAATATATCAACTATGTACATCAATATCCAGAACGGAGGCACTCGAAAACCATTGCGTTTGAAAGATTGAAGAATCGTTTTATTTGGACTGTGTCGTTTAATATTTCATAGCCTACCTGATACATCTGATTGATAATTATGCATGACGTCTATAAAATTGTTTCCTCAGCACACTTGACCTATATTATCTCGTTAAATCAGTGTTTTGACTTGATCAAGTACTATTATGGCCTTATATTTTAGATGTTTGTTAAGCAAAAATAAAATTTGATAGTATTTTCTCAAAATAAATAAATTTTAGTAAACAAATAGAAGGTATGTTTAAAATTTGTAGAAAAATCGAAATATCTCAGAAGTTAATGAATGCAGCCATAACAAGTGCTATACAAAGATGAAAGAGCATATTAAAAGCAATTCTTTGGTATAATAAAATATTGGGGGTTACATTTGAAAAAAGAGAGAAAATCTAGATTTCGCATTCTACGTCACCATGTATACGAATATGCGTCACGGGCTTCTTTTATAGCCGACATGTTTTCATGTAAAAGAAAATAATTTTTGATTCATTACTTTTTGATATACAGTACGTTCATTTGACTGGATATAGAAATGGACATAACTTTTGAAATACCCTGTATAATGTAACAACACTCTATATTGGAAGAACGGAAATCATTAGTAGAATTTGAATATGGGATAATAAATAGGGTGTCTCATTTAAAAAAATGCATGTTTGCATCACCACGTAGTTATGGATCACCCTGTATAAATCAAAATATTTTCTGAGCAAGGAGCATATCCGTAGCTACAACTTTTATATACAACTTTTTCGCTATCTTCTATGGTATTGGAGTTATCGACCGAGCCGGTACTAAAAACTCACCCTGTATTATAAGATATAACCACAGCATACTATGCTGTAAACAACCAGCAGAATATCTCTGAGGATTTTCTATATAAAAATGGTTCCCACAGAATTTGACCTTGGGATCATTTTACGGGTGTGAAGCCTTGGTAGAAATGCGAAAATGAAAATATCGATACCGGTACCAATTCGATATTTTTTAGCCAAGTATAAAGCTGTACTACACACCAATGAGCGCGCTTGGTCGTACACAGAATTTTGTGCAATTGATTACACCCCTCAATAATTATATAATTATTTTCGATACCGATACCGCTACAAAAGTAGCGATACCAGCTTGGAATTGCTCAAAAAGTATCTAAGATAAAAATACTCGATATTAGTGCAGAAGTACAAGTATCGAATAATCATCCAAAAGAGGGGATAAGCGTGTAACTGCCGCCAACCTGAGATATTGTGCTGATTGTTTACTATGCTGTGATATAACCTTCAAGGGTGGCCATTTGTATCTACTTTAGTATATTACAAATAATAAATAATAACCACCAACAACTTAATAAAGAAACCAAACAGCATCATAAAACAGCGTAGCACTAAAGACGAATCGTTCTGTCGAGGGCAATCCTGGCAGTGGTGCTCCTAGTGATAGCACTTCCAAAGCATGGCAGACAGTGTAAAATCGGCGGAACAGAAACGGACGTAGTTTGGTCATTGGTAATGGTCCTGATTCTAAAGCAGTGAAATGCGCCGAGAGAAAAGTTTAATTGCTTGTTAGCCAAATTAATCGAGTTGCAACACATCAAATGTGTTCTACATTAAAACTTCACATCCCTAAAGCCAATGTAGATAAATTCATCTCTATCTGAACATACCGGCGTGTATTAGTCGTAAATGGTTACTATCTCTCAAACCAATTTCAAAGCTGCATAAATCTGTATAAACCCATAAATGTGGCTCCAATAAGTTAGGTTTTGAGCCATCCGTTATATTACTAAATGTTCAGTATACAAACGACTTTAAATCTGACGAGTTGTCCGTAATTTCAACGGATTTCAACAGTATAGATTTTATTTGTTTAACAGAGACTTGATCCTCAGGTGGTTCGATCAGGAAACTTGTAATCTGCAATTTTCAGTTGTAGAATTGAGGCGTTTATCGAAAAAACGTCATCAGTCCAAAACTAAAATTTTTGGCAAAATGAAAAAACCTCTCAGCATGTAAAACTTTGATTAGATTGATTTATTGCCATATCTGGTAGAAATAAAAGTATATTAGACACATCGTCCACAAGCAGTAATTATTTTATTGTGAAACACAAAAAATACATGGACATATGAGGTTTTTGAGAGAAAAGGTTAACAAATTAGTGTCCTTAATACAAACAGCATGAAAATAAAATAAATTCCGATACAAAAAACAAAGAAAGAGTGAGAGTGAACAACTATACCTAACACAAAAACCGACTAACTGAAACAATTAACTCTGGTTAACCAAAAAACCAGATATCTACCACTCAGTCTTCGCAACCACTGCAGTACTATATTACTCGTATTATCGTTGTCTAACTCGTTGTCGATGACAGAGTTACCAGCAATGTCAGGTGCTGTGTTGTACTGTTTTGTTATCAAGTTTGCATGACAATTTATATGGACAAGTGGCTTTCTTAGGTGAAAGAATATGGACTTATGATATTTTTAGAAGAACAAGTCAATTTTCCTCTGTAAATAGTATGGAACCTATAACATTTTTTCGAGAAATAATTATTTCTATCCATGTATATGGATGTTAGAAATGCGATGATGCCATTATCTAAATTTTGGCAAAAATTGACTTATGAGGTTTTTCCGAGAAACGCCTCAATTATTACTGTGGTCTCAGTATATAAGGTGAAGGACAGCCATATTTTTGAGAAGTGGCTTTTCTATCAAAATGATTGATCCTCCAGTTTTTTGTACTAAAGCGCTTATCGAACTGTGCATCACAATTCAAAAGTAATAATGTAACTACAGTTCTAACTTCATGTTACAGATCTTCCTCAGGGGATATTCAAGAGTTTTATATCTTATGAGCTATTAATTTTGTATACCAAATGGGGATTCATACCGAGTTATTCACGTTATCCAACACGAAGCATTATGGCTAAAGTATTTGATGAAAAAGAAAATAATAATTTCGGATGGATAGGCTACATTTTAAAAATATTTCCATCTTATACAGGGTGCCCCAAAACACGAAACATATCAAAGCTGTAAGTATATTTTTTAAATAGACCACCCTGTATATTATTGCATATTCGGATTCTTTGTGACTCTAATGTGACTTTATGTATCACACATTGGACTTAAAGCGAACCGTAAGGGTGTAAAATCACCATTTTCGAAATAATTAGATATCAGAAAAACATGAATATCACAGAGAATATAAGATTCAGAAGGCTGTGTCGTATTACTATATTACTAAGGATGAAATGCGTCAGCTTAGGTTAGTCAAATTTGAATTACGTTTGTTAGAGAAATCGGTCGATTAATAAAGTAAACTTCAATCAGAGGTAACTTGATTTTTTCAAACGGGAATGCCTAATTTTCTATATACGAATAAATGTAGAATTTGATAGTCTTACGTCTTACTAATAATGATATAAGGT
This sequence comes from Callosobruchus maculatus, assembly GCA_951848785.1. Classification (NCBI taxonomy): domain Eukaryota; kingdom Metazoa; phylum Arthropoda; class Insecta; order Coleoptera; family Chrysomelidae; genus Callosobruchus; species Callosobruchus maculatus. The sequence goes on along the minus strand of CATOUR010000038.1, from coordinate 1,627,568 downwards.
TGTGAAAAATCAAAAACTTGCCTCAATATGAACCACACAAATGTTAAATAAACGTGCACTCTAGCAAAGATGGTATAATAAGAGAAACAGAATCTGTTGCTTTACGTTTCCTATTTGCTGATATATCAAGCCTTTCAGAATATCTTAACATAAATTCCTTTAGTTCCATTAAACAAAATGCTAACACCTCCGCGAAGCAGTGTTGATGTGAGACCCTCCTATTAACGTAATTTACATTATTTGTCGTTAACCTAATTTTTGCGGCAGGTGCCGTTGGGACCGATCAATTCTACCATCAATCATCTTTCCGCCTTCCACATGAAGCAATCAATCTATCAGTTTCCGGATCACTTTTCACCTCGTCACCCTACGCATTGTTTTTCGTCAGCTCAGCACGCCAACTAAGGATCACAGAAGGCAGGATTACATTCAGAATTTTTATATTGTGACGTAGGTACTTTGTACCGAAGCTTGTTTTTTTATGGTCAGCCTCCCGCAAAGGCTGAAAGCCTATGGCGCTGTAGAAGCGCTGCGAGAGGATAAATGTTGGTTCACGGTAGATTTGAAACGCTGCAGGTTGTAGCCGAAACAAATTCCCCGGCAGCTGATTCCACAGCGTCGAAGTTCTCCAAAAGAAGGAATGCTGGATGAGACTGGTTCGGGGAGTAAGGACCTCGACCTGGTAAGGATGAGCTCGCAGAGCTTCTCTAGTGTTTCTGGTTCGGACGGCCTTTGGTGTTATAATCTGGGAGAGCTCACTCGAACATCTTCCGTGACAGAATCTGTAAAACAGGGATAGGTCAGCCACCCCTCCTTCGATGTTCCAGGCTGTGGAGGTCTTTTGTGAGGTTAGGCGTACCGATTAATCTAAATGCTCTTTTCTGGATAGTGTCCAGCTTTAGAGAGTGTTTTGGAGCGCATCCCCACACATAGGAGAAATACTCCAGTGATGGTCGCATCTGTGCCTTGTAGAGCAGCAGCAGTTGCTCTGGTGTATACAACTTTCTACAGCGGAACAAAACTCCAAGCTTTTGGGATGCCGTTTTAGCAATACTGACGACGTGGTCGTGCCAGGACATGTTATGGTTGATGTTGATCCCCAAAAGCTTGACGGAAGGTGATTCGACTATGGGGTGGCCCTCCATTTCCACGGTTGGTAAGCCATCGTGAGACTTCTTTGTAAGTGTTGTTGCCTGAGTTTTTTGTACGTTGAACTGTACTTTATTTGCTAATCCCCACTCGACAATTGTTTTGATATCTGTGTTGATCTGTGAACCATGCTGCTGTCGCCGACGTACCGTCTCCTGGGATGATAGTGGCTTGCCTGGTTCCATGTACTGTCATCTGCGAAGCTGTAGATTGGATTGGATGTTATTTCCAGCAGCTCGTTGATGTACAGCAGAAACAATGTAGGGGATAGGACAGATCCCTGAGAAACGCCGGCGTTTATTGAAAATACGCCTGATGAACAGCCCTCGACTACAACAAACAGAGATCGGTCGTTCAAAAAGCTATTCAGCCACTGGCGCAGGCCAGTGCCCATAAGCAGCAAGCTTGACCAGAAGTCACTCATGCCACAACTTCAAACTTTGTGCTGAAGTTAGATTAATAGTGAACTGGCAGTGGCTAAAATCCCTTGGTCTGTTGTTTGTCTTCAATTCTCAGAGGTGAATTTAAGGAAAAAGGCATTCTTCTGACATACAAAGAAACTTTCTTATTTTAAACCTATTCATTCAGTATATGTGCTAGTAAGTTGAGGGAGTAATATAAATATAGTTTATAAAAGACTAAAAAAATGCGGACTAAAAAATCAAAAATAATATTTAAAATAAAGTTAAAACAATAATGAACGAAAAATGACGATTATGAAAAAAACGTTGGGCGCTTGATTTATGAATGATATGGCACAAAGCACCAACGATTTTTTCCCAACCATACCAGTATTTTTCGTTCATTATTGTAACTCTTTAGTCCGATGTTCTTTGAAAGCGTGTTATCTTAGTTTTTTAAGGTACTTTTATTTTTCAATTTTTTAGTTAACTTTATCATTGAAACGTGATTTTTGTTTTTTTTAACTTTATTTATCAATACTCTGTACAATGAATATGAACAATTTATTTTCTAGAATACATTTCACAAACTCATTGGCGCCATTGCAACGGAGAGTATCGACGCCGGCCGAGGAGCGCAAGAACCGATAGTTCATCGATTTGTCTCAGTCTGGCCGTCTGTCATTTTTCTAATAGAGTAGTCTCCGTAACCGCTCCACCGATTTTGATGAAATTTGTAATCTGGTATGCTATGCGGTCATTATAGGTAATGCTGCCATATTTTAGAAAATTACGTAGCGTCAGGGTAATCAGCAAAAATCCAAAAATTTCAGAACTGCATCAAAGTAGGTTTTTAGCAGCTTTACATATTCCTGATCATTCACTACTTCTTTCCGTAAGGGGATAACATTGTGGTGATGGGATGGGTGCGGAGTGACAAAAGTATACTTTGTTTTTTCACTTCTGTGTCTACGGCATCGATTGCTCTGGTCATTAGCCCTCGAAAATAGTTTGTGTTCATAAAAGGCTTGCTCTAATCGTCTAAGAATAACTGTTATTGATGATCTTCCGTACTTTATTGAGCTATCTGAACATACCTGTAATTATTGGATGCATATTACAGTTTATACAGGATGTTACTTAATGGTAATTCCGGGAACGCATTTCCGACCCAAATTCAAGTAAAAAACTTCAAATAAGCATGTTTCTTGAAGAGTCTGGTTTTTTAATATTCAGGGTGTCAAAGTTTCGATTAGACTTGGATTAACATTACCAGACAAACCTACCTCACTGGCCTTAAAGCACATATTGTCTTTCAGATCAAACAGATACAAACACATTTCTGTCTCCTGAACTCCCTTCGTATCTTACTTTGTTCTCGAGGACAAAAAATAAAAACCACTTGATAGCTCATTTTAAAACAAAAAAGGTTAACTTTGTTCTTCTTATTGATGGACCGTAATTTCGATGGTGTATTTCTGACCGAAATTCAAGTAAAAAAGTTCGCGTAACATATGCCCTTGTCTGGTTTTCGAGATATAGGGTACCAAAACATGAAATAAAATGTCGTAAGCTTGTAACTTTGCAATTGGTTTGGTTTTACGTATTTACGACTTTGCCCGAGCAATCTCGTTAATGTCCGCTCAAGAGTGGTCTGTCATGATATGAATCAAGTTCCACAAACAAAGGAGTCGTCAAGCAAAAATGTACACGAATCAATCCATGTTTGGAAAAGCTTATATTTTATTGAAAAACCTCAGACGATATTAAACGAAAAGAAATTTCACTTAGAGAAGCTGTATTTTTTTGAGGCCAAGGATATAAGCGTTGCTATAAGTAAGGGCGGCAGCAAAAGTAAAAAAGTGTGCATGCCGTGCCGATGACAGAATCTGCTATTCAAAGTGTCACGGTTCATTACCATAATAAAAATGCTTAGTGGATGCTTTGATCTAGTTTTCATAGACATGTTTTACTATTTTCAGATATCATATTTAATGATTGGGTATTTGATATTTTAAGTTTCCTTCCGATTTTTTGTGAAGCGATGAACATATATTTTTTAGTTGTCTTTATAGTTTTTTCAAATAACTGCCCTAATCTGTAATATTAACTTAGCCGATGCATTGATGATCGATGTCGTGAATGGCCGGACAAAGATGCAAAAACTAAAATATTTAGAACCTTGTCCACAACTGACGGTCATTACCATCACAGCCTGGGCAATAACGATACTGCCCTGTATATTTGGCTTCTAACGTTAATGGCCGGCCAATGTCGTCAATGCCCAATTGCCCAATTCACAATAGTGGCCGTAACATATACAAACGTCTATTTCTGATCGTTCTGTATCGTGTAACGTGGAAACTATTAGATTGATTTTAATGAAAATTTTGCACAGTATTACTTTAAATGCGATGATGGAAATCCTTTAGGATTTTTAGAAATCGTATCAGTAGCCGGCGCAGAAATAATAAAAGAACTAAAAATATGAAAACACCTCAAACTTCGTTTTTACGCATCTTAAGATTAATTCGCATGCACACGACATCCGACGATACGGCGGTATGAAACTGTTCCTATTGGTTGAAATATTCAAAGTGATGTCAAATCAAAATATTTCAACCAATAGGAACAGTTTCGTATCGTCGTATCGTCAGATGTCAACAAATTTTTCCAATGTTACAACCCCCCAACGCCCAACCACCCCAATTTCACCCCCACCCAAGAAAAAGTAGAAAACGATCAGGAACCCCTAAAACGCCTAAAAACGAAGTTTGAGCAATATTTATTTTTTTTGTTTTTTGCTAATTACTCCACCGCCTATGCACCGATTTCAAAAATTTTTGGCGATCACTCACCTGTCGGTGTGGGAAGTGAAAAGAAAAGCAGTCCAAAGTCTGTTTTATGGTGCTCTAAGGATCTCAGGTCATTATTTACTCTTTTTTTTTTGGGAGTGGTCACAATGAGCCGAGGTAGGATAGGGATTATGGTCTGTGAGTCTCGGATGGGTGGTTGGGAAACCTCGGCATTTTTTGTATCTATAGAATACTTTTCATCCTTCTAGTATTGATACTGGTAATATAATCTGTTTTTAGATATCGGAGAATCGGCATGCCATGTGATTAGGATATAAGTTGAAGGTCCTACGGAGAGAAATGCCACAAACTATTTACGATAGTTTTTGTGTTGTATGTTTTTTAGCGGGCGATGATTTGATAGCACGGGGATCATACACTCTATAGCTTTATGCTATGGCAATATAATAAAATAGTATGACCGTAATGTGTGGGAAGTACTGAGCCATGCAACTCGTCTACATTTTCTCCTTAGGTAGGAGGAACACTCGTAGCTTGAAAATATTAGGTGTTTTATCAGCGCCGACTCAGATTATTTTGTTCCCGCGAGATAGTAGTGAACAATAAACCCGAACGCCATGTAAAAATGATTTTATATCAATCGCAAAAAGATCATTTGAATTGTTTTTATTTTAATGCTCACATCATGCGCATGTGGATTTCTCATTTTAAATTCTTACAAAAAATGCCGGAAAAAGTCGACGGCCGGTGGAACTCGTACCCACGACCTCCAGATTGGTACTCTGGCGCTCTCATCAGTTGAGCTATGGTCGCCAACACAACTTCGAAAGTACCGTCTTGAACCACGCGCGAATGGGCCCGCCCGCAGATGACTCTCTCGCGCCATCTTCTGGTACCACCAGCGGTCCTCATCTATGACATCAAGTGATCTGATGGGTCGGTGTTCGATCTAGATGTCACTCTTCCGGGCTACCCATGGCCGACTCTACACTAGGCCGGAGCCTTAGATGTGGCAACGTGGCTTAGCTGTCAAATAGTGGCCCTATAGTTTCAGAATAATTATTACATTTTATATGTATTAGAGTTCATCTCGGTTAATAAATTGAGAAAAATACTTTTTAGAACTACTACTACTAATACCACTTACATCTGATGTCTGTTTCATCACAGTCAGACACTACAAAATAAAAATAAACGCAACCTGTTTCCTGCTGCCACTTCCACTTCCACTTAAATGAACACTCAATTTACTTTGTAAATTGTCACTTGAGCTAGAAAAATTCACTATTAGGTCACTGTGAAGCCATTCTTGCTGGTCTTGATTTCCCTTTCAGATAAGTTCTATTAACTGTATTTTTCTGTGATATTTGGGAGGTCCAGAAAACATTATAGGTACCACATTGTGCTTTATAATAGGTCTTATCCTTTGAAATGTTGTAAATTATTGTCTTTATCCTTATAAATATAACCAGCCCTTGCGAGGAATACATTTCACCCACTTCTGTTTATGTCCCTTAATGGACGCACAATTGCTAGTGCAACTTGGTACTACACACTCTGCAGGCATCTTTTTATCTTTATAGTTTCATTTGTGCAGGTAAATAAGTAGAAACACATCAAAAATCACCTTGCAACGTTCTTTTTAATCTGGAATAAGGTTTGGTTGGGCCATGGTTTGGTAGTCCTCTACTGGGCTGCAACCTGGTACTACACGCTTTGCAGGCATCTTGTTATCTTTATAGTTTCGTTTGTGCAGGTAAATAAGTAGAAACACATTAAAAATCACCTTGCAACGTTCTTTTTAATCTGGAATAAGGTTATGTTGGGCCATGGTTTGGTAGTCCTCTACTCCCACATAGCACTGGATGATATGAGAATATTCCGTTCACATTCACTACGGACATTACGAATATTCTGATAAAATTCTATGGATAATTAGAATATTTACAGAATATTCTTTAAACGTTCGAAGTGGGAAAAACACGCTATATTCCAGAATATTCCGGCGAATATTCCGCAAGGATATTACAGGAACAATCGTAGAAGTTTTTGAATATTCTAGGAACATTTTGTCTAAATTATCTCATATAGGAAACATTTTCATGGTATTATGGATACTGTTCCAAAAATAATAGCACCTACTAGTGGCAGATGGTCACGAAAGTTAAGCGGTTAGACATCTCTCAGTCTAAAGATGTTTAAAATATAGTGTAAACATGTAATCTTGCATTTAACCTCAAAATTCTACTCACATTATATAATCATATAACGAACCATACACCATAGTAGGTGACCATAATTTGGAACACTGTCGCACACTTTATAACAACTAGCAACTTTATTGTACAAAATTGGGTATAAATGCACGCCTTTCACGAATAAAACTCGTGAATTGCTAAAACGCCCACATCACAAGTTTATTACAAATCCAAATCGAAGGTGAAGCACAGAACACTTGAAGCGAAGAATAGATTGACAACCTGACAAGATTGACAACTGACGAATGAACGACACCATAGTTTGACCATAGTCACCATACATCACCATAAGATGCTCTCACTTTACCGTATTGCTGCCAATGGCTAATTCACTAATAAACTTTTGAAAATTGGACATAATACTTATTAGGTATATTTAGGAGGATGAACGCAAAACGAATAGAACTAAATGAAAGTTTTTTTTAATTCACTGGGAAAGGTGCAAATATAAATTAATAATACCTCATATTGAATATTATTTGCCTACATACAGAAAATAGTTCTGTTACGAATATTAAATGTACTTCAGAAAATAGCTACATAGCTTGTTCTTAGTAGCTGATTAAAATAATATTCTATGAAGAATATTACTGGTATATTCTGGAATAATTCAGACATTAAACGAATAATCACTGATTATCCTAAGTGGATGAAATAATAATATTCTATAAAGAATATTATTTTAATAATCCAGAATAATCAAGAGAAATAACGAATATTCTATGATTCTACTGAATATTCATGGAACATGTAGGAGATTTAAAGAATATTCATAGAATATCCAGTGCTATGTGGGCTGGGCTGCAACCTGGTACTACACGCTTTGCAGGCATCTTGTTATCTTTATAGTTTCGTTTGTGTAGGTAAATAATTAGAAACACATTAATAATCACCTTCCAACCATATTTTCTGCTCCTGGAAGAATACACATGACATAACAACAAATGAAAACTCGGCCCGCTGATTCAGTGTTGCCATATTTCATGCTCCGGCCTAGTGAGTAAAGTCGGCCATGGGCTACCACATATACCTCTGTGCGTGTGCGGGTGTGTGTGTGTGTGTGTGTGAGTTGAATTGATATCATTTTCATGCTTACATCCGCATGTGGATTTCTCAATTTAAATTCGTATAGGAAAATGTCGGCAAAAGTCGCCCGTTCCAGCGTAGTTCTAGAGGACGCTTTTCGGAGTTAAGTTGACAGGGCGATGTCAGCGCCGGAGTACCAATCTGGAGGGCGTGGGTTCGAGCCCCGCCGGCCGACGACGTTTTGCGACATTTTATGGTACGAATTTAAAATTAATACCAATAATAATCGGTTAATGTCATATTCTTTACATCCAACAAATAACCTTTGCGTTACGGACCTGGATTTGTCGAATCGTGCCTGCGTCCCTTCAACCACAGACCTCTAGAGCGATATCCGAAACGTGGCTCGCCTGCATCCTATATTTTTTCTTTCCACACCATGGCCACTGTTCTTCTCGTTTCCAGACATTTCTGCATCATTAATCTTAATTCTCCGTGATATAGTCTTGCCGCATTATGTGAGAAAAAAGGGAAACACTTAATTGCAAAAACCGAGAGACTGGCGGTCACCTTCATGAGAATAACCCTTTGTTTTCAGGTCAGTGCCATTACGTATACCTATTTGTTCTTTGCATGTCCCAGTTCAATCACTCTGCATGATTGAATGGAATATCGTTTGAAGAAATTCAAAAGTTTTATTTTTGGTAGTGTTTAGCCGTAGGTTTAACCAAGTGCTCAACATCGATCGATTTTACGTCCCACACCGATAGGTGAGGGGAGTATTGTGATCGCGAAAATTTTCGATTTTGAGGTAATACGCTTTTTGGGCGTTTCGTGATGTCTACATAACGAAAATCCACGTCACTCATTTTCGTCGGTCTGTCTGTCTGTCTGTTGGTCTGTCTGTCGGTCTGTCTGTCGGTCTGTTTGTTCGCGTTTTTCTACCCTCCTAATCTCAGCAACCGATGCATGGATTGTGATGAAATTTGGGCAGCGTTATTCTGTGGGGTCGTAGTAGGTAATGTTCCTATAATTTTGAAAATCGTTATACGGCGGCCGGAGTAATTAGCAAAAAACGAAAAATTTCAAATATGCCTCAAACTTCGTTTTTAGACGTTTGAGGGGTTCCTGATCATTTTATACTTTTTGTTGGGTGATGATGAATTTGGGGTGATTGGGGGGTGGGGGGGTTGTAATACTGAAAAATTTGTTGTATTTGTAATGGGCTGTCCATTGATATGTGAATGAAAAGCCTAGCGGCATGATACACTTTTTTAGGTCCATCCGAACGTTGCATGCTTATTATAGCAACCACGGGCCTTAGAATTTGTGATGTATACATCGAGTATTGTTTTAGATCGTTCGATATCGCGTAACGCGAAAATAATTGTTCAATTGATTTTAATGAAATTTTGACACAGCATTACTCCCGCGGCGAGGATGGAAAAATGTTTTGGAAAAATCGGGTCAGTGGCGGCGCGGCAATAACAAAAAACTAAAAATATAAGGGGTTCTAAAACTGAAAAATTTGTTGTACTCATAATAGTCTGTCTATTGACCTGAGAGAGAAAGACCTAGCGGCATAATACACTTTTTTAGGTCCATCCGAACATTGCCTTGCCTATTTCAGAAACCAAGGGACTTGAACTTTCTGATGCATACAAAATACATACGTGTATTACTGTAGATCGTTTTGTATTGTGTTACGTGGAAACTTCTGAATTGACTTTAATGACATTTTAGAAAAAATACCTAGCGGAATATTACACTTTATAAGGTCATCCGAACATTGGCTTGCCTATTACAGAAACCAATGTTGTGATCTGTACATACGAGTTTTGCTTTATTTCGTTCTACGTGTATTGCGTCAGGCGAAAATTATTGAATTGATTTTGATAAAATTTTGACACAGAATTTATTATACCGCGCCGAGAATGGAAAACGACTCTGTTTTTGAAAAACCGTGTCAGTGGCGGCGCAGTAATAATCAAAAAACCAGAAACATAAAATTAACTTAAACTTCGTTTTTAGACAGGTTGGAGGCTCTTGATCGTTTCGCATCGTCCAGTTGAAGCATGCAGAAAAAAACTGGCGTCCTAGTTCCAAAGGAGGGAGGCGCAAGAAACTATTTACGAGGGTTTTTTTGTGTTGGATGTTGCCTTTGCGGGCGGATGGGCAATAATTTAGTTGCAAGGGGATTTTAGACTATAGCTTCATGCAATGGGAAATAATAAAATGGTATCATCATTATGTGTGGGAAGTACTGAGTCAATCAACTTGACTCAATTTTTACTTCCCACACCGATAGGTAAATCTGAAAAATTTGTTGTACTCATAATGGGCTGTCTACTGACCTGAGAGAGAAAGACCTAGCGGCATAATACACTTTTTTAGGTCCATCCGAACATTGCCTTGCCTATTTCAGAAACCAAGGGACTTGAACCTTCTGATGCATACAAAATACATACGTGTATTACTGTGGATCGTTTTGTATTGTGTTACGTGGAAACTTCTGAATTGACTTTAATGACATTTTGACACAGATTTATTACCGCGACGAGTATGGAAAGCGCGTATGGCTTTTAGAAATCATTTCAGTGGCGGCGCGACAATAATTAAAAAAACTAAAAATATAAAAAACACCTCAAATTTCGTTTTAGATGTTTTAGGGGTTCCTGATCATTTTAAATTTTTTTTGTTTGGGGGTGAAATTGGGGTGGTTCGGGGGTGGAGGTTTGTAAAACTCAAAAATTTGTTGTATTCATGATATATTGTCCATTGACCTGTGAAAGAAGCACCTAGTAGAATAAAACACTTTTTTTGCGGTCGGGAGAGCGATGATTTGATTGCAGGGGCATCTAGACTATAGTTTCATGCTGTGGGAAAATAATAAAACTGGTATCATCGGAATGTGTGGGAAGTACTGAGTCAATCAACTTGACTACATCTTTTTGCTCATATTTACGCTTAATGCATACAGATGGGCCAACAGTGCGGGGACAGAAGATTGTGGGCTTACTAAAAAAGGTATTTTAAAAATATATGTCACTTGATCATGATAGGGGAACTTGAGGGCTAAAACGTTAAAATATTTTCACTTTATTTTTGACGTTTATACAGGGTGACATATCAAATTTACATTTTTTTAAATAGAACAACCTACATGTCATTGCATATTTAGATTCCTTGGTGAATTCTAGTGTCACTTCATGTATGGGATCACATATGGGACTTTAAACGAACCGTTTAGGCGTAAGTCATTAATTTTTGTATAAGTAGATATCAGAAAAAATGAATACACACCTTCTCACCGCTCATCTTCCTAGCACATCTGTGGTGGAGACAACCACACCGTTTCAAAGCTCCGCTACACATCCTCGCTGTGCACATTTTCCTAGCACATCTCTGGTGGAAACGCAGCGTAACACATTAATAGCATACATTCCTCGCCTACCTGCCTTGTTTTGTACGTACAGAAACTTTGCTCCGCAGCCGTTTCCACCAGAACTGCGCTGTGCGAGGCGAGGGAATTCAAGCGATTCTATTGGTTTGTTAAAAACATATTTCTCTTAACACATCCTCGTACATCTTTGGTGGAAACGCAACTGTCAAGTCTGTGATTTGGTGGTGTGACAGCATGAAATGTGTCAGCTTAGGTTAGATGTTTTTGTGCAGTAGATTAATCAAGGAAATTTCAATCAGAGGTAACTTGATTTATTCAAATAGTAATGCCCATTTTTTCTATACGACCAAATGTGAGATTTGATAGCATACCCAATATTATAGGATTGTCAATACCAATCTTTTATAGTTTCTATTTTATCTCAAATTTTCATTCAAATTGGTGTTTTTAGTTTTACAACCTATAAGCAACCTACTAGGCCATTAAAAACAAACGAAAATCTGTTCAGATGAAATAAACCAACTAACTTAGCAGAAAGATGTAAAGCAACTACAGTAACGAGGCAAGATTATGAAAACTCCTTACAACATATTACCAGCTCTAACCAGAAATAACAGCGGTAACAATAATGCTTATTTTTAACAGCCTATTCATCATCATAGTCACAATGTCTTAAAACAGATATGTTGTGAACTCGTAAAATACATTTACTCATTTTACGGGTTTCTCTTGGGATATTTTTAAGATTCTTAATGCAGTAGTTTCCCATTTGCTATCTGCATCCTCATGCCGTTGACCAAATGTATCTACTGGTTCATCCGCCTTTAGGGCCAATTTCTCACCCCAAGGACAAGAAGGTGTCCTGACTCTTCTCAACTCGTCCACCAAAAGCTGTTGGTTGAGAAGAGGTTACTGCTTATACCGACAGTAGCTCGGTTCCTTTTAGTCGCCTTTTACGACACGCAGGATATACGATGGGAGATGTGTGGACGCGACACGGGAGTCACAGCCTATTAGCTGTTGGTAAATTTTCAAAATCAGTAAAAATGTATTAAGTGAAAGGAGAGCTACCAGGGCTTGTTGCTTGCAGTAGAATATATTGAGAATACATTTCCACATTTAATGATATAAAAAAGTAGTCACTTCCGTAAGTCAAAATGTAACGATTTCTCTGACTCTGGAGCCCTTCAAATTCTTCAGTACTTGTTAGCATAATCGCAGAACACGAAAACTGGATTGCAGTTTGTTTAAATTTTAAAACATAATTAAAAAAATATATGAAATTAACACAATTTTACAACATGGAATAATAAAAAATTCTAACAATTTCGTACTTCTGACATGACGGAAATTACTACTTTGTTATACCATTAAATGTGAAATTTCATTCTGATGATACATATAAGATCAGCAACATTCTCTAATAGTTTTCTTTCCGTTTCACAATTTTTGGGGAATCGTAGTAGACATCAATAGCTAGTAGACTGTAAAAAAAAACACTTCTGCCATACCTTAGCTTCTCGTTGACATTAGACATCTCACCGCTGTTGTCTCCGATTAGAGCTGATGTGTTGTAAGGAATTTTTAAAATGTTGTCTCGTTACTCCAGTTCGTTGTATCTTTCAACTAAGTTAGTTGGTTTCTTCCATCTGAACCGGTTTCTGTCTATTTTTCATGGGCTGCTAGATTGCCATACGTAGGAAAATTGAATGTCTGAAAACTTGAAATAAAACGAAAACTACAAAAGATTCATCCTATAAAAAATAAGCATTTCCATTTGAAAAAATCAAGTTACCTGTGATTGAAATTTAATTAATTCATCTCCTGATTTCTGATTTAAGTGTTCAAATTTGACCGTCTGACCTACAAAAACGCATTTCATGCTTAGTCGCACTGCAGTTTTATAATCGCTGCGACATTATTTTTTTTCTGATACCTACTTATACAAAAAAATGAAGTCAAGTTGATTGACTCAGTACTTCCCACACATTACACTGACACCAGTTTATTATTTTCCCATAGCATGAAGCTTTAGTCTAAGATCCCTTGCAACCAAATAATTGCCAACCCCCCCCCCTAAAAGTGTCTTATTCCGCTAGGTCTTTCCTTCACAGGTCAATGGACAGCCTATTATCACTACTACAAACTTCTCAGTTTTACAACCCCCACCCCTCCCAACCACCTCACTTTCACCCCCACCCAAAAAACTGGTAGGAAATGATCTGGAACCCCTAAAACATCTAAAAACCGAATTTGAGTTGCTTTCATACTGGTCGCGTTCTTTGATTATTGCCACGCTGCCACTGACAAGATTTTTAACAAACATACGCGTTTTCCATTCTCACTACGGTAACAATATACTGTGTCAAAATTTCATTAGAATCAATTTAATAGTGTCCACGTTACAAAATACAGGATACAAATTTAGACCAATAAATTCTCGTATAGTATACAGAAAATTCTAAGTCCCTTAGTTTCTGTAATAGGCTAGGCAATGTTCGGATGCACCTAAAAAGGTGATTTGTGTCGCTAGATCTTCCTTCACAGGTTAGTGGACAGCCTATTATGAGTACAAGAATTTTTTTAATTTTTCCACCCCCAACCCCCCAACCACCCCAATTTCACCCCCATCCAAAAAAACGCAGAAAATGATCAGGAACCTCTAAAACGCTTAAAAACAGAGTTTGAGCTGTTTTTATATTTTTAGTTTTTTTATTATTTCTGCGCCGCCACTGGCACGATTTATCAAAACCATACGCGTTTTCCATCTTCCCCATGGTAGTAATGCCGTTTCAAAATTTCATTAAAATCAATTCAACAGTTTCCTCGTTACAACGATCTGACGCAATACTCTCGTATGTTTACATCAAAAAAAAATTCTAAGTCCTTTGCTTTCTGTAATAGGCAAAGGCAATGTTCGGATGGACCTAAAAAAGTTATTTATGTCGCCAGGTCTTCCTTCACAGGTCAGTGGACAGTCTATTATGAAAGCAACTCATTTTTCAATTTTACAACCCCCCACCCCCCAACCACCCCAATTTCACCCCCACCCAAAAAAAATTAGAAAATGATCAGGGACCCCTAAAACGCCTAAAAACGAAGTTTCAGCAATATTTATTTTTTTGTTTTTTGCTAATTACTCCGCCGCCTATGCACCGATTTTCAAAATTATAGGAACATTACCTTCTACGACCCCACAGCATACCGCTGCCCAAATTTCATCACAATCCATGCAGCGGTTACTGAGATTACGAGGGTAGAAAAACGCGACAGACAGACAGACAGACAGACCGACAGACCGACAGACAGACCGACAGACAGACCGACGGAAATGAGTCACGTGGATTTTCGTTATGTACACATCATAAAACGCCCAAAAAACGTATTATCTCAAAATCGAAAATTTTCGCGATCACAATACTCCCCTCACCTATCGGTGTGGGAAGTAAAATGGTGGTTTGCGCCTAAACCGTTCGTTAAAGTCCCATATATGATGCATGAAGTTACACTAGAATTCACCAAGGAAACCAAATATGCAATAATACAGGGTTGGGATAAAGTATGGAACCAAGCAAATAACTTTGGAACGGAATAAGTGATATTGCTGAAAATTTGGAGGCAAGTGTAGTAACGTCTAATGCATCCGAAGACATTATGTTAGCTATTAATGTAGCTCCGGTTTAACCGGAAGTACCGTCAACCTTTTTAATTTAAATGGGACACCCTGTATATTTTTGCAGATTTTGATTCATCTTTTTTTTCCGAATACGTCCATAGTGGGTTTAGTATTTGTTTCTTAAAAAATTTGTCTGACAAATTCGTCCGTGGCGATCTGCGGTCTTTCCGTTTGAGGTAATTTTTTTATATCTTTTACTTTAGTCACCGTCAAACGTGTTATAGGACCCCTGTCGGGACGAAAGTCATTAAAAGTTGACACACTTCTTTGTGAGTTCTCACGCGTTCGCCAAAACCGACTTTGAATGACCGGCATTTTAAACACCTGAAATGATAAAGAAGCTTTATCTTTCCCGTTTTTACAGAAACTAATGCTAAACCCACTATGGACGTATTCGGAAAAAAAATGAATTAAAATCTGCAAAAATATACAGGGTGTCCCATTTAAATTAAAAAAACTGACGGTACTTCCGGTTAAACCGGAAGTACATTAATAGCTAACATAATGTCTTCGGATGCACTAGACGTCACTACACTTGCCTGCAAATTTTCAGGAATATTACTCTTTCCGTTCCAAAGTTATTTGCTTGGTTCCATACTTTATCCCAACCCTGTATACAGGGTTCTATTAAAGAATGTAGGTTTAGTATGAATCACTCTGTATAAATGTCAAAATTGAAGTGAAAATATTTTAACGTTATAGCCCTCAAGGCTCCGTACCATGGTAAAGTGACAGATTTTTTATTTTTTGATGTTTTAGTAAACCCACAATCTTCCGCCCACACACTGCTGGCCCACCCTGTATACATAATATAGATATTAAGTGTGTTTTTATGTACCATTGTTATTTAGTCCAAAGTGGAAAACTATTTTATCGAAACTTTACAAGAAATTGCTTCAAATACGCATACCTACCGGTCCTGTACACCGAACATAAATATGTATAACAAAGATTCTAAGCTCCGCCCTCCATGCTGCCTTTATCGCCTGCTCTCTGATGGTACTCTTCCTTCTTTATAACAGAGCAGACCGCGTAGGCAGAGCCTAAATACCAAAGTACCGCGGCTGCTGTGAAAAGGTTATGTTAGGGGAAGTTTGTTAACGCGGGAGTTGAATGTGCCAACACCCGCAGGCCCAATAAATACATCTCCTGCTATCGGTAGAAGACTGAGAGGTCACCAACCACATGGCGGTGATAAAGTGACTGGAGGTGGCGCGTTAAGGACTCATCACCAATTAGCCGAATTGCCCTTCTCTGAACGGCATCTAGTATAGACAGGGTAGTAGGGACAGCAGCTCCCCAGACATTTATACCCTATGAGTAGATTAGATAGTGAGAAGTACTTTCTGGTTCTGAATAGGTATCCAACCTTTTTACCAGCAGCTGTTTCAATTGACGCAACGTGTTCGTCTTGTCTTGGAAGCATTAAATTTTACCATATTCCTGAGCCCCCAAGCGGTAAAGGTCTCCAGATCCTTTGAAAGCAAGGCAGCCGCTGCCAGTCTTCTGTGGTCCAGCACGACCACAGAGATCTGTTGCTCATGATGCCTGCATTCAAAGTACTGTCATCGCGAAAGAAATGCGGATTGGATTTGTAGTGCTAGAGAGTACATCATTGATATGATGCAGAAACAATGTCGGAGCTAATACCTATCCCTGCGGAGCACCAGTATTTTTGTTATGAAAGGAAGAGGAAAAACAGTCTACCACGACAGATATTTTCCGACCTGAGAGGAAGTCTGCGAGCTAACTGCAAAGCTTAGCAGGGAGGCCACATGATGGAACCTTTAGTCTTCCGCCCGTTCTACTCAAAATTTCAAAACACAGCAGTGCACCATATGCAGCGCCTGCGTAGAACTTTCCATTCAACCTATATTCGACTAAAAGATTCTGACAAATATCTGCTATTAAACAAGTAAAAGGACCCTGACATCCGCTATCCACGAATTCCGTACCGAGCAATTGAAGGAATTTCTGACGGAAATACTTGCCTCAAGTACTCCTCTTTGGAAAGTCGCGAAATCGCTCAGAAATTGTAAACGAGAAAAACTTTCCCATATTAATTGTCCTAGATGCATGGTCTTTACGACTAGGGATAAGGTGGAGGTTCTTGCTGGCGCTATAGATAATCTTAGTTCTCATCAAATTATGTTCATTATTTTTATAATGAAATCGACGAGATGCGATAAACTGTAAGATCCACCAGGAGATACTTCAGGGCTAATGGTGGAAGAGGTGGCAATACTTCTGTTTGTTGAACATCTGAACTGCAGAGCTTCATTGCCATATTAAAGACCTCCATTTGCGTAAACCACCTGTAGAGGTTCAAATCACTAACAAGGCGTTGAAGCTGATCTCACCTAAAGTCGTGAAATATCTGGTGACAATCGTTAACGCTACGGTTAGGACTCAATACTTCCCTGAGGCAAGCAAGATTTCAAAAGCCATCCTGCTCTCAAATAAAGCAATTGCGATGATTCCGCAGAATAACTATTTTCTCATTAGTTTTAAAGCTCGCCGAGAATGTGATTTTCGGTCTCCTTGAGAGTTTCTAGTCAGACTATAACGTGATTATTGACATCGAATTCGGATTTCGATCTGAAATAGCACTGAGGTGCAGGCAGTCAGGCTAGTGGAGCTTATAACCGAGGGTTTATTGAAGACAAGATCACTAGTACGTTGCTTCTGGATGCTATGAAGGCTTTGGATAGTATATAGCATGACGGCTCCTCTATACGTTAATATAAAAGGGCTTTCCGTTTTGGCTCCTAAAACTTTTGAAATCCTTATTAGAAGGAAGTAAATTTCGGATCAAAATTGACAATGTAAGCTGGTGTTTTTCATAGATCGGTCCTTGCACCAATACCTTATTCCTTTTTTATTACCATTGTTCCTAGCCCCGGCGGCTGTGAGGGTTATCTCTATGCTGTCAACAATGCAGTAGTTGTCCAGTCACGGTCGAGCAACCTGATCCATGACAGGCTACAGACTGCGGAGGAAGAGGTGCTAGAGTGAGCGGATCGGTGGCTGAACTACTCTAAAACGCAGGCTATCTATTGTATCAATGGGACTATTAGAATGGAGCTCTGCCGTCAAGTACCTTGGTGTCACTCTAGACAAGGATATGACATGGCGAAAGCATGCTGAATTGTTCAGGCCAACTTCGAAATTACGTTTCGACAACTTTATCCTTTGTTATTCAAAACTTCAAAATTAAGTTTGGTAGACAAAATTTTGGCAAAACGATTATTAGGCCTGCAATTGTATACACGATTGCAGTTTGATGTTAGATACACGAGTTTTGAAGGTGCTACAAAGCAGGACCCTAATAACCATCACAAATTCTGCATGGTATATTTCAAACGAGACCCTACTTAGAGATCTTGATATTCCTTACTTAATGAACTATATCAAAATACAGGCCCAACAATGCTATAAACAAGCGGAATCACTTTATTACACGTGACAAAAAAATACTCGTACATACATTATGTGAGAAAAAAGAGATCATATAGCTAAACTACACCGACACACTAATAAAATCACGAAGTAGTCTTCCAGAAGCAAACTGAGTACCTACTTTGAAATTGACACATAATATTTCGCAGTGCTGTTTCTTTACAAAATTATTACATATTTTTAACATTAGTATCATACAACTTTAATCGAACCGTTTAGGCGCAAATCACTACTTTTGGTATAAGTCGGTATACAAGAAAATGAATATAGCAGCGATTATAAAACCTAGAAGGCCGTGACTTTGTGGTATGAAAGCATGAAACGCGTCACCTTAGATCGGACGGTTAAACTTGCGTTCATTCTGTAGTTGGAGAAATCAGTAGATTAATTAAGGAAACTTCAATCGCAGATATTTTGATTTTTCCAAATGTGGATGCCTATTTTGGTTTACAGAATCAAAAGTAGAATTTGATTACCTTTCTAACGCTATAGCATTCTCAATATCAATCTTTTTTAGTCAATTTTTCAGTCAAATCAGTGTTTTCCAATTTTCTTACGTGTAAGCAACCTAGCAGGCCATGAAAAATAAACAGAAGCCCGTTAAGATGGAAGAAACCAACCAACTTAGCAGAAAGATGCAAACTAACTAGAGTAACAAGGCAAGATTATGGAAATAGGCTCGTTCAGCATATTTTTTTATTGCATATTCTAAAAGGGCGTATTGAGTTTAGCAGCTGTGCAAAATTTCAGAATTTTCTGAGCTAGATTTCATATTCTAATAAATTATCAAAGTGCTGCAAATTGAAAACGCGTGGCGCTTGCGAGTGTGCGACGGTGACGTCACTATACCTCTCCGACCGGCGCGGCGCGGCTTCTTGGCCACGCATTGTACGGGTGCTTGTTAAATAATAACGCTGCGGCGCATCCTACTTGCTATGCAAGCTTTGTGAACTGCATACGCGTCTATTGATACGTTGATACTGAGTATAATAATGGAAGGAGGACAGATGAAGAAAAATTATAAATATTGTATGGTTCCCCAATGTGAAAATACGACAGTGACCACTCCTGATCAATTTTTTATTGGTTTGCCACGAAAGATAAAAATCAGGCAATTGTAGCAGAGCGCTATGCGTATGAATGAATTTGTGAGCGATAAGTCAACAAAGTCCTCTGTGAGCATCATTTTAATATAAGTATTTTTATAACTAAGTGAATTGTATTATTATTAAAAATCCGCATTTGTGAATGCCATTCTAAAGGTATATTGACGTCAGTTATTAGCAGATTTTGCTGGTACTAGTACACTAAAACGTAAGAGATACAAGTAGATTTTTTTAATCCAAATACTGAACTAATCATATACCTAACAATTATAAAAGCATTGGAGAAATCAATTCTCATTGATATGTGGAACATGTGAAAGGCTGTTTTCAGTCCTTTGATGTAACCAAAATTGATATGTATTTTGATTATGTAGAAAAAATTGTTTTATATTATATTATCTAGTTCTTTGTGTCTCACATTTCTGTATTTTGGGTAGAAAATCGTGGATACTTAGCCTACAAAATATCCCTACTCAAATGTGTATCTCAGTCTTGTATATTTTGTTTAAGTTTGAGGACGATGTTGAAAATTACATGTGTTACAAACTAATGAAAGATGTAAAACTTAAGATGAAACCGGAAGTAGTTCCGCACATTTTTGTTTGTCAAAAAGACCAAGCTTTACACGCTAGAGATCCTCGGAATGTTTTCTTTAAGACAACGAAAATGAGATTTAGATGAACCTAGTACCAGCACAAAAAAACTCGATGTTCGTCACCAAGCAGCGAATCTAGCACCAATGTTTCACAAGTAGAACTAGAATGTACTGAAGACAACGAGAGAGGGAACGTTGGAAGACAGATAAGTGAGTCCAAGTCAATATAAAGGCCAAAGTTATATCAAAATATGTTGAGTGCAATATTCTAAGGCAGCCACTAAGGGAAGGCAGAAACAAATGCCATTAAAACATATCCCAAAATAATGTTACTCCTTAACCAGTGGTTCGAGTTCGGATCATTCAACAAGGAACTTGTAGAAAAGCGAATTGCTTTTCTTATAGAAAATAATCCGAAAATTTATATCGGGATACTCATTATTTATAATTATTATGCTTGATTGCTACAAAGTTGACAAAAATCGAAATATTTGTAAGTTTGAAAAAAATTAAACTTAATCTTCCACATAAAATTATAGCAGACGATTTCTGTATATATCAACAGATTGCTCAATAATTAAAAAAAAAACCGTTCCAAAATTAGTCGAACATTTAAAATTATATATTCGAATTTCCATCCAAAAACCAAGAAACCCAATCCTGCAGTCATTATCCTGGTCAGAATATAAAAAAGCAACACTATCAAATATCTTATAGCTTGTACTCCTGATGAGCTTATTTCCTACTAGAGGTTTTGAGAACTACCGATAAAATGATTGTAGAAGAATCTGGGTTTTTGAATGTGTTAGAAAAAACCACCCGATCAAACAAAAGATAGCGTCAACCAAAGCACTTGAACGTATTACAAACGTATGCTTGCCGTTGTCGCTGTACAGCCGCCAGCCGGTCTGCGCTCGCCGACAGACCCAATGACGTCACAACGATGAATTTTGAGTGCATGAAATATTTTAATCTTTGAAGGCGCGTAACTTTTTCAATTCTCATCCAATTAAGTTGTTTTTTTATGTTATATGTAAGTAACACTTCATGAAAATGCGCATAAATATGGTTATTGGAATTTCACTGAACGACCCTATTCCTTACAACACATCAGCTCTAACCGGATACCGCAGCCGCAAGGTATCTAATGTCAACGTGAACCTGGGGTATGACAGAAGTCTTTGTTTTCCACAGCCTACTAGCTATTAAGGTCTACTAGAGCTTGACAACTTTCCAAATCGATTAAAAATTTCGAAACAAACGTAAAACTACCAGCGATTTTTGCTCACAGCCTAACACCTTTAGAATGAAATTTCACATTTAATGGGATAAAAAAAATTGTCATTTTGCCTTCCGTTAAGTCAAAAGCAATGATATCTCTAACTATACTCGGTCCATCGGAGAAAAAGAGCGCAAAAAATTCATAGTGTTCACGTGCTCTCGATATTTGCGAAACCTGTTTACACGGTAACCACCGACGGCGACGCGACGGTAATTACAGTCTTTCCAGGACAAATGGACGGTGTTATACAATAGTGGCGTGAGCCACCAATCTGTTGTCTTGAGAAAACTAGTTTTGTATTAAGCTGCCTTCTGGACTGTACTAGTTAAAAAACACTCTTAGGCCCGGTTTTTCAAAGTGTAATTAAGTATACATTAAAGTGAATCTTGAAATTAGCGCAAAATATGCGTTTTTCAATTGGCAGTTAATTCATAATTTGCTCGCAACTGGGGATTAATTACAAATTAAGCTAATCAGAGGTTTTAGTTATGATTACCAGGAATAATTATTAATTAGACTTGACAGTTACACATGTCAGAAGTTACGATATTCTGATAACCTATAATCGCTGTTATCTTTCGATTTCAATATGGATTATGACATAAATGCCCATTCAAGTGATGAAGAACAAACTTCAGCTTGGTTTTCGTTTCAAATTGTTATATTTGATTTTTATAACTTTTCCAATATTTAAATTCATTTTCATTCACATTACTCTTGCTCAATTTCTCTTCAACACACGTCTTTTTCCTTCCATGTAGTGGTTCTGATCTTTTTACATTCAATAGTCCAATAGTGCATTTATATTTATTCACTAATTTTACAAGGGCTTCTTCTTGACTTGTGAAGTTTGGTAACCTCTTTCGATGTACATTCTTACCTCTGTAATTGTATTACTATTATTATTATTATATTCACACAGCTATATTCTCTGAGGAATTATTGAAAGACAAGAATATATGATTCAGAATATCATGCTTACCTATTGTCAGAGTCCATGACCAAGTTATGTTTTCATCAAAATTTAGTTTGTTTTTCCGGAAGCGTAAATCAAAAAATAGCCGTAAAACTAAACGAGATTTCAAGAGAAATTAGCGCAACCAAAAGTGACGTTATGATGACTAATTGTGACATATATCACCATTACAAAGGCCAAAATACCACCGAACAACAAAATTAGACAAATATCGCCCAACTTAGAACACACAATTTAATAGAATGGTGATCCCCAGTGTAGCCAACATTACGTAATCAAAAATTAGCAAATTATCAATTTATATGTGCTATGAAAAACACTTCTGGAGTTCAATTGGTAATTGAGACGTAATTCGTAATTTCATGATTCGAGATTAATTGATAGTTAACTACAGTTTGAAAAACCGGCCCTTATTATATTTTTTTATACTTAAATAAAATTATTTAACAAAGTTGTTTTACCTCAATTTCTGAATCACGACCAGTTCTTCCAAGATGTTTTCAAAATCTTGACTTTGGAGATACTTTCAAGTGAGAGATGTTTATTTGTATTTACATGTTTACGTGAGCAGGAACCAACTTGCTTTTGCGTACTCATTCTAGCTTCATATACTAATCAAATATTGAAAATACCCCTAACTGGTCTGCTGACGAATATACCTTCAAGCAATACGTTCAACCTAATCTTGTACAGTTTTGAGATCACTAAAGACTTATAGTTTTTCATAATGGTGTACTCGTATATCTCACATATTGTGGATTATAATACTGCTATATCTATCCAGCGCAGCTGTCCCAGGGAAAAACACAGTATATGAAAAAATATATATTCTGAGAAATTGGTTGTCAAAGTTCCTTCTTTATAACGATCACAACTAAGTTTATACTTATATTAATTTAAGTGAAATAAAATAGTAATGCCTTGATTTAGCTATATTAGTGTGTTTTGATCTCTCATAATGTTTTAGATAAGCCAGCGAAGACAGTAAGCACATACTGTGTTTTTACTATATCACATGTATGCATTCATGGAAAGTTAATAACAGCATTAACACAATAAAATAATACCGAAATGTTGATTCTAAATGAACATTTATTGCACAGGTAATCTCACAGGCAGTTACAAAATATCCTTATAATAATTCTAATAATGGTACAGAAAATTTGGTTTTTTCTAATGGTATTGCGGTCAATTAAATGAAACAATTTTCCTTTCCACGACGTTTCGGTTTATTATAAATCTAAACCATCGTCAGGTGTCTATAAAGAATGATAAAAACAGGTAAATATGGTGTCTAGTCGATGAAATGTATATATATAAGAAAACATCTAGTAAAAATGAAAATTAAACCTTACTTAGCAATATATATAACAGAACAATGTACAATGAAAAAAAAAAATTTTTTTTTTTTGTTGATTAAAAGAAAATAAAATAAAAACACTACTTACAATTTGTTTTAGTTTGCTACATATTTTTAAGCGAAACCGTCCCTGAGGATTCAGGAAACAGAATGACCATTAAAGTTTGGAATTATAAGATGCCATAAAATACCAGATGTTTAGAAAGTGGTGGTGACAAAAGCTAGAGAGTGGGTGTAGGGTGGTAACCTAACGTACATATCTGTATTAATGATTTATTGATATAGATAAGATGCAGAAACCTCATTTCAATAAGCTATTGTAAATATTTCCCAACCTGTCAACATCAGACCTAAAGTTTATAGCTTTATTATTATTTTTAATATAAATCATTTCTTTTATATTTCTTTTATAATAATTTTTTTCTTGTGCAAGAATTTTAGGATTTTGGAAGTCAAATTTGTGTCCGGTTTCATATGTATGTTTACTTAAAGCGGTTGATTCTTTTCCATTCAATGTATCGTACCTGTGATTATAAACTCTATTCTTTAAATATTGTTTTGTTTGGCCAATATATACCCCATCACAATGCTGACAGTCTATTTGGTAAACTATGTCCGTTTTATTATTTAAGTCTATGTTTGGTTTAAAATTATTGTAAAATTTATTAGTTGAGTTTGTAGGTTTGTTTGCTATTTTAATATTATATGGTTTTAGACATTTTTCTATCTGTTTATTTATTTGAGGTATATATGGCAAGCTAATATATTTATTTTCTGTTTTTTGTATATTGTTCTCTTCTTTGCTATTGTAAAGTTTATTAATTCTGCTTCTAATAATTGGATTGAAAAAATGTGGAGGGTAGTTGTTGTTAATAAGTGTGTTCTTAACTTTATTTATATTTTTAATTCGGTTACGTGGTTCAGTGAAATGAATGGCTCTATCTATAAGCCCCGTTACAACACTTTTTTTATATGAATTTGGAACAAAAGAGTTATAATTTAGGTATCTCCCAGACCATACATCTTTAGTATACCAAGCTGTGCTAATTTTTCCTGCATTATTGTATGAAATTGAAATGTCTAAGAAATTAATTGACCTATATTTTTCTATTTCTATGGTGAATTGTAGTTTTGGATGAAAACTGTTAAATTTATCTAATATATATTGTGTATCATCTTTTGGTATACATAAAATGCAGTCGTCTACATATCTTTTATAAAAGATAGGTTTTACATCTAAAGAATTTATAACCGTTTGTTCCAGAAATTCCATAACTAAGTTTGCTATGGTTGCTGATATAGGAGAGCCCATAGCTATACCATAGATTTGTGAATAATATTCATCATTAAAATTGAAATACGTAGATTTCAGGCATAAACTGACAGCTTCACAAAATTCAGTTTTGGTTAATGAATGTAGACGACTGCATTTTATGTATACCAAAAGATGATACACAATATATATTAGATAAATTTAACAGTTTTCATCCAAAACTACAATTCACCATAGAAATAGAAAAATATAGGTCAATTAATTTCTTAGACATTTCAATTTCATACAATAATGCAGGAAAAATTAGCACAGCTTGGTATACTAAAGATGTATGGTCTGGGAGATACCTAAATTATAACTCTTTTGTTCCAAATTCATATAAAAAAAGTGTTGTAACGGGGCTTATAGATAGAGCCATTCATTTCACTGAACCACGTAACCGAATTAAAAATATAAATAAAGTTAAGAACACACTTATTAACAACAACTACCCTCCACATTTTTTCAATCCAATTATTAGAAGCAGAATTAATAAACTTTACAATAGCAAAGAAGAGAACAATATACAAAAAACAGAAAATAAATATATTAGCTTGCCATATATACCTCAAATAAATAAACAGATAGAAAAATGTCTAAAACCATATAATATTAAAATAGCAAACAAACCTACAAACTCAACTAATAAATTTTACAATAATTTTAAACCAAGCATAGACTTAAATAATAAAACGGACATAGTTTACCAAATAGACTGTCAGCATTGTGATGGGGTATATATTGGCCAAACAAAACAATATTTAAAGAATAGAGTTTATAATCACAGGTACGATACATTGAATGGAAAAGAATCAACCGCTTTAAGTAAACATACATATGAAACCGGACACAAATTTGACTTCCAAAATCCTAAAATTCTTGCACAAGAAAAAAATTATTATAAAAGAAATATAAAAGAAATGATTTATATTAAAAATAATAATAAAGCTATAAACTTTAGGTCTGATGTTGACAGGTTGGGAAATATTTACAATAGCTTATTGAAATGAGGTTTCTGCATCTTATCTATATCAATAAATCATTAATACAGATATGTACGTTAGGTTACCACCCTACACCCACTCTCTAGCTTTTGTCACCACCACTTTCTAAACATCTGGTATTTTATGGCATCTTATAATTCCAAACTTTAATGGTCATTCTGTTTCCTGAATCCTCAGGGACGGTTTCGCTTAAAAATATGTAGCAAACTAAAACAAATTGTAAGTAGTGTTTTTATTTTATTTTCTTTTAATCAACAAAAAAAAAAAAATTTTTTTTTTTCATTGTACATTGTTCTGTTATATATATTGCTAAGTAAGGTTTAATTTTCATTTTTACTAGATGTTTTCTTATATATATACATTTCATCGACTAGACACCATATTTACCTGTTTTTATCATTCTTTATAGACACCTGACGATGGTTTAGATTTATAATAAACCGAAACGTCGTGGAAAGGAAAATTGTTTCATTTAATTGACCGCAATACCATTAGAAAAAACCAAGTTTGAAATCTACGGTCACGAAAATATAAAATCAATGGTACAGAAAATAAAAACTGGTGATGAGAGAACAGTGTGTTAGAAAAAGTTTTTGAATGAAACAATAAGTTCTATACTAAAAATTAACAAAAATTAAATTCTAACGCTGGCTAGCCTAATTTTTATTCTACCTGACTATTCAGATCACGCGATTGCTCACTTTCAAAAAGATTTAGACAAAACGCACGATGATTAATGTTTTTCATTTTACGTACTAGATCCCTGATTATAGTAAATTTTTTCTCTGGATTTATACCGCCGTAGGCACCTTTAATTGTCTATTGTGTCCAAGTTAGTCTCTCAAAGACGAAAAATAAGATTGGCACAACACTTACTATGTTTCTACGGCGTTTCAAAACTGTTCTCAAAACGTTTTGTGATTTTGAATTGCCGGTGTTTCCACCATAAGTTTCGAAACGATTTCCGAAACGCATTCAAAACGTTTTCAACTGACACTCTTGACAAGTGTCATCTCAAAGTTTTAGACCCTATTTTGTTGTTTAACATAAATCTTTAGTTTAAAATTCGAATAAACTTCAATAACTAACGATAGCGACATTAGACAGCTACGCACTGTGCATAGTTCACTTCAAAACGTTTTGAAAGTGAGAGCTGGTGTTTCCACGCAATTAGATCTCGATACGATCCCAAAAATTAGCGAATCGACCTTGAACAAGAAAAGTTTTGAAAACGCATCGAATTGACGTTTCCACGATATACCTATTTGAAAACTCAAAACAGTTTGAAATCGTTTTGATATCCCGTGGAAACGTAGTAACTACCGCTTAAGCCGCCAAAACAAACTAAAACCCTACTAAAACAAATGTCAAAACACAGCATCTACAATGGCCGTTACAAAATGGTGATACCCGATTGGTTGGTGCATTTACTCTGTTTTAACATCTAGCTGGCAGGCATATACTGTGTTTTGGAATTTTGATAATTATTGTTCTTATTATTGTAGATACTGGGTTTTGTCAGTGAAAATCTCCGTTATTTTGGTATATATTGGAGTTTTGACTGTTTAATAGATAGATCATGGCCCAGTATGTACAAATTCCTCAAAACCTCAATATATGAAAAAAATGCATAATACTGTGTTTTTCTTTGGGACAGCCGATGCGGAGAAACAGTGCACAAAAAAATGTGATGTTCATGTTCATGAGTTTTCGATGTTTGGCAAACCTGTTTAGACCACAATACGACCGCGGCCATATTATCAGGGGGCGTCGACAAACAGCTGTGAATTTGATTCTTCAGGAAAGGTGGCCTGTTCTCCAAATTTGTCGGTGCCAGGCGTGCGCTTAGGCATTGGCATTTCCAAGTGGTGTAAGCTTGCTTCTGACCAAGCCAGGAGAACTCAATCTTTGCTCACCTATTTTCCCATTTCTCCTCTGGATGGAAATTAATAAATTTCTTCATTAGATTATTGGTTTGACAATAAGGAATAGGAATAGTGTCTAATCTATATAGTTTGGGAAAACCTATATCGTCTGGTTATCCTGGAACTTGCCCACAGATGTTGCTAAAATGTGAACAGTGGTTTAGGACATTCATGCTCAATGTAGAATGGAACGACCAGGTTTTGGTAACAAACAAACGATTATCCAAAATTATGTTAAGTTCCTTATGGCACAACCCATCCACATCGTATTCGTTCCAAGAGGCGCGGCGGTCTGATGTGGTGTAAGCTTGCCTACGGCCAGGCGACACGAACTCACTCATCTTGCGAGAGATCACTTTTTTTAGTCGCTGGACAGAGAATAGAGTATTCTGAGCATCCATTAAAATTGTTGCTAGAATTTTTTATTTTTCCATGTTGTAATTGTGTTTATTTCATGTATTTTTCTACAAACAAAATTGTGTTTCATAATTTAAACAGTCTGCAATTCAGGTTTCATTTTCCGCGATTTTGCTAATAAGTAGAAGTACCTACTGAAGAATGTGGAGGGCTCCAGTCAGAGGTATCATTACTCTTGACTTACGGAAATGACTACTTCTTTATGCTATTAAATGTGAAAATTTATTCAGAAGACAGATATTCTACCGCCAGCAACAATCTCTGGTAGTTTTCCTTTGCTTAAATGTTTTTTTACTGACTTTGGAAATTGGCTAATAGCTAGTAGGCTGTGAAAAATGAGCATTCTTGTTACCGCTATTGTTTCTGGTTAGAGCTAATGTCTTGTAAGGAACTTTCATAATCTTGCCTAGTTACTCTAGTTAGCTTGCATCTTTCTACTAAGTTAGTTGGTTTCTTCCATCTTAGTGGGCTTTTGTTTATTTTTCATGGCCTGCTAGGTTGCTTACACGTAGGAAAATTGAAAAACACCGATTTGACCCAGAAATTGAAATAAAATGAAAACTAAGTAAGATTGGTATTGAGAATGCTATATCATTAGAAAGGTACATTTTATTCTATGAACAAAAAAAAAGTCACGGCCTTCTACGGTTTATAGTCGCTGCGATATTCAACTTCTTTCTGATACCTACTTATACCAAAAATGGTGATTTCCGCCTAAACGCTTTGTTTAAGGTTCCATGTATGGTGTATAAAGTCACACTAGAATTCACCAAGAAATCCAAATATGCAATCATATATAGGAGGCTTTATTCAAAAAATGTAAGTTTGATATGAATCACCCTGTACAAACGTCAAAATTTAAGTGAAAATATTTTTACGTTATTGCTCTTATCATGGTCAAGTAACAGATTTATGAAACATTTTTAGTAAGCCCACAATCCCCCGTCCACTCACTATTGGCCCACCCTGTATAGAAACTTCCAAAATTAGTTACTCTTAGTCTAGCCTTAGGTATTTTGAGGTTTATAAAGTTTATAAAATCACATCTTCTATGTTTGATATAGTTCAATATATTATAATATATGAATACCACAGCCTGTCTATTTTTTCTATCAACTAAGCTTGCCATTTTGAAACTACCTAACATTGATCTATATAAAGTTTTGTAACGGCAAATGTTATTTTCCTTAACATAGAGATACCTTAAGAATATTTGAGAAGCATATTCCAGATGTGGCCTAACTAAGGCATTATAAAGTTTAATAGTTGTGGACCCTCTACTGTTTCTGATAACAAAACCCATATTATACGCTTTCTTGACAATGATGTGATAATGTTGGTTGAATTTCATGTTGCTCTGAAAAACTATTCCCAGATCTTTAACCTGACTTTTGCGATCTAATATTGTGTCGTTAATAATGTAGTCATAAATGATATTATTTTGTTTTCAGGTATAGGTAACAACTGAGCACTTATTGATATTCAAGTACATTTTATTTCTCTTAAACCAAACACAGACTGTTTCAAGATCTTGTTGTACTTAATTCACAGCTGCCAGTTACACATGGTACTTCTTTAAACAATTTAAAAACATCTACAAACATTAGGCAGGATGAGGACGAGATGCATTCAGGCATAGGATTAATAAATATCAGAAAAAGTAGAGGGCCCTGGTTAGTGTCCGCAGGTGTGGTAGTGAAATTGGAAAACCGGGTACCGAGTAGAGTGGATAATTTAGTAAATTCAAAATTTTTATTATTACCAAGAACGTGTGAGAAGTCAAGTACACTTGACGTAATTTTTTTAAACAAAATGGGATGCGTACCTAAGACGAATGCTTTATTTACTAAAGTACTCCTAAGTAACCTTAAAATCCTGTAAGATGCACCGAATTCTTTAATAGCACTTTCAAAACCAAAATTGTAGTTTTAAAGCAAACGCCGTATGGGGGCGGGTTAGAATATCTCCCATCGTATATCATGCGTGTCGTAAAAGGCGACTAAAAGGAACCGAACTACTGTCGGTATAAACAGTAACGACCTCTTCTCAACCAACAGCTTTGGGTGGACGAACCAGTAGATACCATCTGGTCAACGGCATGAGGATGCAGAAAGCAAATGGGGAAACTACTGCATTAAAGATCTTAAAGATATCCCAAGAGAAACTCGTAAAATGAGTAAATGCATTTTACGAGTTCACAACATGTCTGTTAAGGCATTATGACTATGATGATGAAAGCAAACTTACAAGGTGCTAGTAAATAACGTAATCAACATGTGTCCGAGTAGAAAAGATAATCGATACCAGAATTCCGCAGTAAAAAATATAAAGCTAGATGAAGAATAATTAAAGAGTCACGATAGTCGCGTAATAATGTCTCATAGCTAAGACAGAAAACTTCGGTCACTTCATTACTCCACACAAAAGTATAAAAACTAGAGAGAGAGAGAGATTTTTAAACCTATTTCAATGGCAGTAAATAATGAACTTAAAACCCATGTTTATGGTGGCGAAAATCGAGAGTATGAAAAACGATATTATATTATAATACCTACATATTCCATGAGTTTGTTATTTTTCTTTTGACTTGCTGTAAATACTCTTGTGTATAAAGTAGCATGGGCGCCAGCAGAGGGGGGCAGGGGGCGGGGGGTGTGGCGAAGATAAAAAACTTGTATAACCAAAAACCGGATTTGTCTCCTCTGCCCCTGATTTGAGCACTCAATTTACGTAAGTCACCCCCCCCCTGTACAATTTTCTGGCGGTGCCAGTGTAAAGCAGTCAAATAAATTAACTTGCCTTAAAACTTTATCTCAAGCAGTGAATCATAGTCTTACGAATTGATATACTGTTTACATCTTAATGTACTGGACTATAATGCTTTTGAGAGTCAAAGTAATATTTGAACTTGCAGTAATACTTATCTATTACTAAACACTAGTATTTTGCATTTAAAAAAATGGTCGGTAGGTACTTACAGTATTTTCAGCCTAGGAAGGTGAGCTCTGAAGACGTCAGGTTGGATTTTCAGCAATTTTGGTGCCCTGTGAATGTACCTGGAATGATTTATATATTTCATGGAACTGAAAAATCGATTCAATAGCTGCTGAGTTTTTGAAAATACTGTATACAGAAAAAATACATATATCAAAATTCTTACAACGTCTTATTAGCGGGTCAGTGAAATACGATCGATGATGTTTTTCCGCCTGAAGTGTGAATAGTCCGCGAGTTAGGAATACTTAAGGGTCTAGGGTATAGCGCGCAAAATTGAGAATCAAAGAAAAGACGTATTTCCGTGTTAGCGAGGAGGCGTGGCCGCCGGTTCCCTTTGTGTGTGTCTAAGATGAGGAGAGATAAGTCAAAAAATCCAAAGGTAAGGTCAAAAGGTCCAAAGGTAAGATCCAAAGGTCACCATAAAAATGAATTTCGCATTTCCAAGCTACTGACGCTAAATTTAAACTTCCAGTAATGACTCAAAGAGCAAATTGAAGACGAAAGCTTGCGCTTGTGCAACTATTTAGCCTTTTTTTGATGTCGTGTTTTGTTGTTAAATTACAGGCATTTATAGAATGTATGATTTTGCATTGCGAGTTTTTTTGCACACTAAAAAACTTTTTGAGAAAATCGAAAATAGTTGTCACTTATTGTGGCCTTAACTAACGCCTTCTGAAGTATTATATATGTAGTTTGAAAATAGAGTCATTTAGAAACTGTGAGTCCGTGTTTTACATGGCAAATAC
Organism: Callosobruchus maculatus; assembly: GCA_951848785.1. NCBI lineage: Eukaryota > Metazoa > Arthropoda > Insecta > Coleoptera > Chrysomelidae > Callosobruchus > Callosobruchus maculatus. Next base: position 1,595,660 of record CATOUR010000038.1, on the reverse strand, counting down.
GTATGTATCAATGTGTGTATCCAGGCCCCTTAAACGTTGAACTTTATTTACGTATAAATCTCAGGATACAAAAGTTCACTGTTGGTTTCGCGTCTATTTTTCTAGCCATTATACCTAGGTCTGCTCGTAAGGGACAGTCGTTACCTAAAAAATTACCCTCTAGTTTACAGACTTATCCGAACGTTGCCTTCGAATCCTACCCTATATTTTGTAAACGGGAAACTACTAGCTGGTACTACAAATTCATGCATCATATTACTACAACCAGGGAGGTGAAAATATTGTACCAATAGCTTTTGAATTTTTATGTGTACTTGTATTACACAGGGTCGATGACAATTTTCTATTTTTTTTCTGAGAAACTTCAAATTGGGGGGGGCTGCAAGGATATGCCAATATATCTATACCCTGCTTTTGGAATCAAAATTTTTTCGAATTGGTATGTTAAGAGGTTCCTGATTAATACTTAATAATTTTTAGTGCCCATACAGATAGGTGAGGAGACTATTGAGATCCCGAAAATTTTCGATTTTCAGGTAATACGCTTTTTGGGCGTTTATGATATCTACATAGCGAAAATCCACGACACTCATTTCCGTTGGTCTGTCTGTCTGTTGGCGTTTTTATAGCCTCGTAATCTCAGTAACTGCTGCATGGGTTGTGATAAATTTGAGAAGCGATATGCCGTGGGGTCTAGTAGATAATGCTGCTATAATTTTGAAAATCTGTGCAATGGCGGCGGAGTAATTAGCAAAAAACAAAAAAAAATCGAACATGTCTCTTCTTTAATTCGTTTTTGGGCATTTTAAGGGTTCCTGACCATTTTATCATTTTTGGGGTGGGGGTAAACTTTTATTGGTCCACGGAGGTTGCTCTATATTTACATCAATCGACCAGTACGCAGACAGCTGTTTCACGCTTATTAGCGATCATCAGTGCGCCATAGGTCGATTTACGGATATAGAGAGCATCAGATTTTCATATCTATCAGACATGTAAAGCATGAACATGTGAGAGTAGGCGGCAGAAAAGATCTGCCTGTGCGCCATCTAGTACCCGGAGGTAACGGCAGACCAAAGAAAGTCACTGCTAAACAGTAGCAAACTACTTGGCGGAACGCAATGGCGCATTGGCTAACCAGATAGGCGCGTTTCTATGCCAACTGCATATGAGAGTCGATATACGAGGGTTACTGTATATCTCCGTCAATCCACCAGTACGCAGACAGCTGTTTCACGCTTATTAGCGATCATCAGTGCGCCATAGGTCGTTTATCGACTCTCATTTGCAGTTGGCATAGAAGCGCGCTTATCTGGTTAGGTAAGCGAATGCGCCTTTGCGTTCCGCCAAGAAGTTTGCTCTTTATTTGGTTTGCCGTTACCTCCGGGAACTAGATGGCGCACAGGCAGTTCTTTTCTGCCGCCTACTTTTTTATATGTAGGTGCATCTGAACGTTGTCTTACCTATTAAAGAAACCAAGGGACTTTCTAATTAACACACATGAGTATTGTTTTTGATATTCTATATTGTGTAAGCTGGAAATTATTGAATTAATCTTAATGAAATTTTTTTGACACTGTTATTACCGTGGCAAGGAGTGAAAACGCGTATGGTTTCTAGAAATCGTGACAGTAACGGTAAAAAAATAATCAAAAAAGTGGGTTGAAAATCTGAAATGTTTGTTGTATTTTGTAGTGGGCTCTTTATTGCCCTGTAAAGGAATGACTTAATACTTTTTTCAGCTTTATCCGAATGTTGACGTACCTCAGGTAAAAAATAATTTTTGAAATTATATTGTTGAAGATAATTCTGTAATATGTGCAGCTCATCACTTAACTGATAGCATTGAAATTTCTAAACCGTACCGTGCGCCATGAGAGAGATCGATAAAGTCCTGATTTTTAAAAATCGTGTTGTGTGGTGGTGAAACTGAATTAAAGAAGAAACAAGACAATATATAAACTATTCAAAGTCTCTTTTTGGGTATCTCTGATCATTTTATACTTTTCTTTTTTAGAGTGGTCAAAATGCGCCGAGGTAGGATGGAGTCTCTGATTGGGTGGTTGAAAAACTCCGGCATTTTTTTTATTTATAGAACATTATTCATTGCCCTTTAAATATTGATACTGGTATTACAATCTGTTCTTAAATATTGGAAAGTCGGCATGTCAGAGAGATGCAAGAAACTATTTACGAGAGTTTTTATGTTTAATGTGTTTTGTGGGCGGGCAAAAAAAGTCAATCAACTTGACTTGACCCTTTGAAGTGGTTTCTGTCGCCCACTGGGTAAGGGGGCCCGTTTATATAAATGACTATTGACTTAAAAGGGAAAAAGCGGAATTTAGATTTCGGGCGGTACTCATCAGAACAAGAAAAACATCTTTCTCTAAAAATTAGTATTTTCAAATGCAGAATCGATAGCAAGCTCAAAATACTTGTCGTACAATCCGTTTATCCTTCAAAATAATTTAATTAGTGGCATCAGCTACTTCCTTTTTTTTGTGACGGAAGGTGCTCCACTATCAATTTAAACTAAAATGCGGAGACACAAAGCCTGATGAAAATTCATGTTCAAGTTAAGATGAAAGCTATTTTCTCAGTTAATGTAATTTGAATACTTGAAGCGTGGCTTCTCGGCAGTTGTTGGTTGTTCCATCTGCCTTGCCACTTTGGGTAATGTTTAAAAAGGAGCTCAATGGGGGAAGCTCGGCTCGACGGTTGTTAGTTTGGTGACACAATACAATACTATACAAGGTGTTAATTTAGTATGGTAACAAATATCAAAGGGTGATTATAAGAACGACACGAAGAACGAAGACATACATCCAGGTAAGCTCAGTTTTTAAGATACAGTGTGCCACTTTGAAAGAAATGCTTGTTTTTCCAAAATTTATGAAATGACTTTCATTTAAAATTTATAAGTGCGATTTGCATAGCAAAGGAGGTGGTTGAACTCTAAGTATAACAAAATAATTGAGTTATGAGATATTCTAAAGTCCAGCTTGTAAGGAATGCTATACAAAATTGTATTTTCTCCAGAAATTACGTTATATAAAATAAAAAAGAAAAACCATCTGTTTCCTAACAATATTAAAATATATTCATACAACACAAGATTAGTTTTACATCACATTCACAAATAATTATTACAGACTCACTGAATTTTTCGAATTATGCAGATGATGCTAGGACCTTTACAGCTCAAAAAAGTAACCTATGATTTGACAGGAAAAGTGCATCATTAAAGTATACAATATGTATAATACATATTATACGTCTCTATTAGTAGATGCTCCCACTGCTCCAACACTTGCCGCATCAGCGACAGATGAATTCTTAAGGGTCAGCACATGGTTTGACAATAATGGTCTCGTACTAAACAGAGAAAAGTCACTTTTTGTTCATTTTACGTAGTCCTCAGAGCCTAATTACACTCTGTTGGTTAAATCAAATCAAGGAATAATTAAACAAAGTCTGTCAGTAAAGTTCCTTGGGTTGTACAAAGACACATTCTCTTTCAATTAGTGGTATCAAATTTATATGTTGTATTATACTTTTGCAGCCCCATCCTTTTCCACCCCATTGTCCGATCGGCACCAAAACTTTTTTAACTCGGAAGGTCCTTTATTAATTCAAGTTGGCCAGATTTGGGAGCAATCGCCTGAGACGTTATTGAGCAATCGTTGAAGAAGAAAATCGCGGACGTACAGACAGACACAGAGACGGACATCAAAAACCAAAGTTTTCCGATATCCTTCAAACTTGCTCACGATAAAAAGAAACAAGCAAAATCTGGTTTTTGGTCCAGCTGCGATGATAAAAAGGAGTGGGGTGGGGGTAACTAAAAAAAATGTCATAAGGTGAAATTCTAGTACTACAACAATAAGGAGCATGTTTTCTTATGTCGGAAACGCTACCGCGTATGCCGAAGAATTTTTAAAGTGGTGAAATAAGAATTCATAAAAAGTAGCAAATTTTCGAATATTAATATGGAAGTAACTGTCACAAAATGATCCGAATAATTTCAAGCTTTACTGTTATTAAGAGGTTTTTGTTCTCTATCTTTTGGTCCACTTTTGTCTATGGTTTAATGGCCGGGCGTCGTATGGGTTAATCAAAGAATAATAATATAACATAGCATTTCTTTACAGAAAATGGGTCAGGAGGTGATTTAGGTTGAAAATGAGACCACCCTCGTTGATATCGGTAAAATTTGAGAAAAGGGCCCGATTCTAATAACGTACCCCTCCTTTATCGGGGAAGTTGAAAAGTACTTAAGACCATACAGACTGTTTAATTACAAAACTGTAATAGCCCCTGAAAAGGATAAAGGTATTAATAATTAGTAAATATTGATCCTGTCGCGTAGTCTTGACTTAATACACAGCAATGGAAACACGAACATTGATGTACGAGTTTTAATTGTATTAATGATTCACATTGTTTGGCAAAGGCAGCTAATTATATAAGATAGCAAGAATAGAACTGACAAATAAATCAACAAATATCAACAAATATTGGAAGTGAATCATATCATATCGCATTTTCTGTCAAAATAATAATAAAAAATTTAATTATTTGATTCAGCAATTAATCTGGTGTATTATCTTTCCTGATTATACATTTGTATTAATTTAAAAGCCGGCTGATCTCTGATTGAACTTAAAGAACGAAACTTTCTGAACGGCAGTAATCATGTATAAGGGTTTTACAATAATTGTATTGGATGAAACACCACATTTTTCAATAACCAATGACCAAAGCTCTGTGGTAAGTTATATCAACCGTTATTTTTTTCTTCAAAAAAATCTATTTGAGTATGCAGAAAAATATATAGCAGTTGATTTGAAGAATATGATTTTGGTATGATATTTAGTAATAAATCAAAGCATGAGGTCGCAAGGTTAAGGAAACCTGAATAAATATAATTCAGCTACTGCTAACTACTACCATTTCTCTTAACATCAGGCTGAAGATACAGGTACTGTAATCAATGAATATTGGTAGTCTTCCCCGACCTACAAAGGTTGAGAAACAAAGCTGATCAGCTTTTAGGAGAAAAATGTCAAACATTTAGAACATCTTATCATCAGGTCTCAGCGTTCACCGAAGAAAATCAGGGAAATTGGTGATACATTTAACGGCTGTATTTCGAAAAAAACTACAACTTCCAAACTAAATGCTGTCAAAAAATGATGAATCATGAATTTTGTTGAACTTATACCCTAACATGCGAAATCAACCGTAACATGCCCAATGCCCAATGCCCAATGCCCAATGCCCAATGCCCAATGCCCAATGCCCAATGCCCAATGCCCAATGCCCAATGCCCAATGCCCAATGCCCAATGCCCAATGCCCAATGCCCAATGCCCAATGCCCAATGCCCAATGCCCAATGCCCAATGCCCAATGCCCAATGCCCAATGCCCAATGCCCAATGCCCAATGCCCAATGCCCAATGCCCAATGCCCAATGCCCAATGCCCAATGCCCAATGCCCAATGCCCAATGCCCAATGCCCAATGCCCAATGCCCAATGCCCAATGCCCAATGCCCAATGCCCAATGCCCAATGCCCAATGCCCAATGCCCAATGCCCAATGCCCAATGCCCAATGCCCAATGCCCAATGCCCAATGCCCAATGCCCAATGCCCAATGCCCAATGCCCAATGCCCAATGCCCAATGCCCAATGCCCAATGCCCAATGCCCAATGCCCAATGCCCAATGCCCAATGCCCAATGCCCAATGCCCAATGCCCAATGCACAATGCCCAATGCCCAATGCCCAATGCCCAATGCCCAATGCCCAATGCCCAATGCCCAACGCCCAACGCCCAACGCCCAACGCCCAACGCCCAACGCCCAACGCCCAACGCCCAACGCCCAACGCCCAACGCCCAGTGCTCAATGCCCAATGCCCAATGGCCAATGCCCAATGCCCAATGCCCAATGCCCAATGCCCAATGCCCAATGCCCAATGCCCAATGCCCAATGCCCAATGTCGAATGCCGAATTCCGAATGCCGAATGCCGAATGCCGAATGCCGAATGCCGAATGCCTAATTCCTAATGCCGAATGCCTAATGTCTAATGCCTAATGCCTAATGCCTAATGCCTAATGCCTAATGCCTAATGCCTAATGCCTAATGCCTAATGCCTAATGCCTAATGCCTAATGCCTAATGCCTAATGCCTAATGCCTAATGCCTAATGCCTAATGTCTAATGTCTAATGTCTAATGTCTAATGTCTAATGTCTAATGTCTAATGTCTAATGCCTAAAGCCTAATGCCCAATGCCGAATGCCCAATGCCCAATGCTCAATGCCCAGTGCTCAATGCCCAGTGCCCAATGTCGAATGCCGAATGCCGAATGCCTAATGCCTAATGCCTAATGCCTAATGCCTAATGCCTAATGCCTAATGCCTAATGCCTAATGCCTAATGCCTAATGCCTAATGCCTAAAACCTAATGCCTAATGCCTAATGCCTAATGCCTAATGCCGAATGCCGAATGCCTAATGCCTAATCCCTAATGCCTAATGCCTAATGCCTAATGGCCTAATGCCTAATGCCTAATGCCTAATACCTAATACCTAATACCTAATACCTAATACCTAATACCTAATACCTAATACCTAATACCTTAGTGCCATATGTTCCTTAAATCTGGTTTTCGCAGATCTCCTAGTTTATCCTTTATAAAACACACACACACACACACACACCCGCACACACCCACACCCGCACACACACACACACACACCCACCCACCCGCACACAATCTTATCAACCTTATCCTTTAAATTTTCTAATATCTTTAGACTCTTTGAATATCTTGTACATAATGGTATTAATATATCTTCAGGTTTTGAAAAGTTGTAGAATTACTATAACTCTAACTCCTTCTCGACAATATGTACGTATCATACCTCTAAATCGTGATAATTTTTTGTTGTGCCTCAAATTTTGTTGCAAAAACATTGAAAATATAAAATCACACACGTGTTGAGTTTGTAAAAAACTACTTTGTCGAACGTTTATTGGTTAGTCTGTAAAGTGCTTGTGGTTTCTTCCAGGATTGTTCTTTAATGGGTCTCCGCAAATGCAGACGATGATCCAGATTCTATTATTGCAAGGGTTACCACAAACGCAAACTATCATCCGGTTCCCACCGTCAACATAAACACAAATTGTGATCCTGTTTTCACTGCTTAAGTACATGCTGTCGAAACGCGTAGCGACGTACGGGACGTTTAGTTTGTTTTTCTATTAAGCTGTTTGGTAAGTGCGATCGAAAAAAGCTTTAAATGATTTATGGAGAAAACAAAATTCTGCATAATGGTGGTCTTAACATTTTTCGTGTGCGACCAATAGTTTCCGTCCTACGCTGCATCAAAGTTAGGGGTTGGCTTGCGAATTTCACTAAAATCAGAATTTAAAGGTGAATTAAGGCGAAGGACTTGGTCAAAAAGTCATGTAATATTTTTGTTTCCCTAAAAGAATGATATCTTCTAATGTTTTTATTATCTGCAACTGCCTAAACTCACGCTTTTGGTTAAAAAAATTACGGAATTTAGACACGCACCCCTACCTGCTACCGATATGCGCTGTTGCGGAAAATATCGTATTTGTACATACTTCTAATGGAAATCCCGGCATTTTATAATTAAGATAAGATCCAATTGTGTTTTGGGACGCTTTTTGACAAATAGCGCCGTTGTGGTAGGTGCTATCGAAAAAAGTTTCAAATGATGTACGGAGAAAAGAAAATTCTTCACAATTTTGGTCTTCACATTTTTCGTGTGCGACCGATAGTTTCCATTCTATAGTGCCCCAAAGTTAGGGGGTGGTTTGTGATTGTTACTAAAATCAGAATTTTATCGTGTAATAGGTCGAAGAACGCTATCAAAAAGTTCTGTTACACTTTTTCACCTAAGAGAATAATATTTCTCGTATCCCTGTTATCTTCAATTTTTTAAACAACACATTTGGGCTTAAAAAAGTTACGATATTTAGGACGACATCGCTACCTACTACACGACTAATGTTACACGACTTTTTGATAAAGTCCTTCGTTTGTATCTACCGTTAAATTCTGATTTTAGTAAAATCACAACCATCCTCTAACTTTGACGCAATGTAGGACAGAAACTATTTTATTTACTAAATTATGCAGAATTTTGTTCTCTCCATAAATCATTTGAAGCTTTTTTCGATATCACTTACGAAAATGACGTTATTTTTCAAAAATCGCCAGGAAGCAGAGTTTACATCCCCCCACCCTTCGAGCGGCAACCTCCCGAGGTCGCATACGTCAAAAAACCGCTTCCGCCTGTACAATGGAGAAGTTTCCAAAAAAATAAAATTTGGAAAATTCATTATTATCTGATAGTCTATTTCTTCACTTGAAGAACGTCGAAAAAATCATCTGAATATTCCAAAAAACGGCGGAGTTATTCAATTTTATATTTGCGTAAAGCAACCGCGGAGGCGAAAACCCGTTTCACTGCGACATTTAGACTTGAGTGGAACGGCGAAGGTGTTTGTTGTAACGGGCAGACGCCAGTATATTTTTGAAGTATGGAGGAAGGTTACGATCGTGGTGATTCTAGTAATCTTCCTAAAGTGGATGGCATAATTATGGACTTTTACTTTCACACCGATAGGTAAGGAGAGTGTTGTGATCGTGAAAATTTTCGATTTTGAGATAATACGCTTTTTGGGTGTTTTATGATGTCTACATTTAACGAAAATCCACACAACTCATTTCCGTCGGTTTGTCTGTCTGTCGGTCTGTCTGTACGCGTTTTTCTAGCCACGCAATCTCAGTAACCGCTGCATGGATTGTTATGAAATTTGGCAGCGATATCCCGTGGGGGTAGTTGTAGGTAATGTTCCTATCAGTTTGAAAATCGGTGCATGGACGTTGGAGGAATTAACAAAAAACCATAAATTTTAAATATTCCTCAAACTTTGTTTTTAGGCGTTTAAGAGGTTCCTGATCATTTTCTACTTCTTTTGGATGGGGGTGATATTGGGGTGCTTGGGGGGTTGAGGGTTGTAAAACTGAAAAATCATTGTATTCATAACAGGCCGTCCACTAACCTGTGAAAGAAAGGCCTAGCGTCATAATACACTTTTTTAGGTGCATCCGAACATTACCTTGGCTATTACGGATCGTCGACTTAGAATTTTCTGATGTATACATGCGAGAGCATTGCTTCTGATCATTCTGTATGGTGTAACTAGGAAACTATAGGATTGATTTCAATTAAATTTTCACACAGTATTACTACCGCTGCGAGGATGTAAAATCTTTATGATTTTTAAAAGTCGTGTCAGCGGCGGCGCGGCGCAGCAAAATAAAAAAAAACTAAAAATATAGAAACAGCTCAAATCTCGTTTTTAAGCGTTTTAGGGGTTTCGTGATCATTTTCTACTTTTTTGGATGGGGGTGAAATTGGGGTAGTTGTGGGGTGGGGGGTCATAAAACTCAATTTTTTTGTATTCATAATAGGCTATCCATTGAAATATTTGTTTGGTGTTTTTATGGTGGTGTTAGTACACCTGAGTACAATGCAATATTTATAGTTTCTCGGTCTGCTAGACATATTCTAATAATACGAGTACCAATAAACTGCAGTGTACCGTTTTGTCACCGTCGGCGTCGCCTACTCTACTGAAAACAAGGAATAACAACATGAACGAGGAGGCCGGCGCCGGCGGCGGTGGCGTGGTGGCTTGCGGGAGCAGCATCCTCGACAGGGCATACACAGGCTTGCGTTGTGTCGTGGCTTCGCGCGGAGGATACGGCAATTCAAACTTTGAAGGACTATAGCTTTTCTGTTAATGGAGATAATTACAAAATTTTTTCGCCGTTGTTCTCTAACTCTTTAGGACTATCTGATTAACTGATATTTGAAAAAATGGAAACTTCCTCATTGCGAGTGTCGTCATCAGGGCGATCCGGAGCAACACCACTTTGCCCAGAGCCGGCTTCTGATACCGGCCTGATGTGGGTGCTTTTCTTCTGGGCGGTCGAACCAGAAGGTAGGGCCCGTCCGGTGGTTAGTCTTAGGGCCCCCGGTCGACATTTTGGAGGCAGCTCTCCAAATTGGCTCCTGTGGATGCACTCATGTACTGTACAGGTTGCCTGACTTTGGCTAGTAACAGCAACACAGCCTATTCCAGTCACAATGAAATGTCCAAATAAGGGTGTAGTTACAAAAACGATTGGCAGTAATTCTATTTTGAAACTCCAACCCGATTGCAATGCCTTTATAGATAGTACTCGGGTACACTAAAAACCTCTAGTAGATGTTTACAAAAATAATATGATATACAAAAGCCACCCTATTGAAATACCGTTCCAGTGTTGCAAAAATTTGCCTAAGGAAGTTAAAGTTCCTCAAATTGAATAAATTGAATCTTGATGATTTAGAAGTTGCATATAATAAATTGGACAAAAATGCAGAAGAAATGGATAAGATAATAAATGAGCCCTTCATTTCGAAAAACAGGTCATGGGTTGGATACACTGTAGTTACCATAATTTGCATTATCCTGGTATTATATGTGATACGCAAATGTAGAAAACGAAAACCATTTCGGCTGTCCATTACCGGTGCGATACGACCCGATGATGATCCAGACCCTCAAGGAAGTTTACTGAAGAGTTATCCACGATTATTCCCAAGAAGACGTCTCAGCTTCAAGAGAGAAGGAATTCCAGAAGAAATTCCACTTTCATGATTTGTGCAGTGTGTGTGACAATTTTGTGAAAAATGTACATTGCATGGCAGCAACTTTAAAAAAAGGGGTAGTTGCTATATGGCCCTTTGAAAATGAGCCTTATTGTATTAATTTCAAACAATGAATCTATTATAGGCAACTTTTTTGCAAAGTTACGTCCAAAGAAGATGAACAACTGATAACAACTTCCTGCAATAACAAGTCATACGTGGCATCCTTGCTCGATGCCACGTATGAAAACACTTCTGTCAGCAGTAAATTAGTATAAAAGTGTGATACTGCGTACCACAGTGGTTCAATACCCGGCTAGACTCCGTAATGTTAAGTAGTAATAAGTAACTTTGTTGTTGTCTCTGTAAATTCGAAACAGCGACACAAGCTTGTGTCTTGAATAAAAGTTTTTAAAGTTATTCATTGTCTCAATGATATAACATACCGGGTTATTCACGTTATTCGACACGGAGAGAAATAATAATTTCCGATGGATAGGGACCCATTAAGGCTATATTTTAAAAATATTTTCACGTTATACAGGATGTCCCTAAAACACGAAATGTATCAAAGTTATGTTTTCTAAAGTATTGCGTATCCAAATTCCTTGGTGAATTCTAGTGTGACTTTATGTATCACACATAGGACTTAAAGCGAACCGTTTAGGTGTAAATCACCATTTTCGGTATAAGTAGATCTCAGAAAAAAATTGAATATCGCAGAGATTATAAAATTTAGAAGGCTGTGACTTTGCCGTATTACTATGTGTGAAATGCGTCAGCTTAGGTTAGACGGTCAAATTTGAATTACGTTTGTGTTTGGAGAAATCGGTCGATTCATTAAAGAAACTTCGATTAGAGATAACTTTGATTTTTTTGAATGAGAACGCCTAATTTTTTTCATACGATTAGATGTAAAATTTGATAGCTTTTCTAATGATATAAGGCTGTCAATATCAATCTCTGGTAGTTTTCATTAAATTTCAAATTTTCAAATAACCGATGTTCCTACCTATAAGCAACCTAGCAAGGCCATGAAATATAAACAAAACGTTAAGATGGGAGAAAACAAGGATTAAGGACACAAAGGAATTAGAGCAAAGAAATTTCTTACAATAAATCAACTCTAACCTAAAACAACGGCGGTAACATATCTAAGATCAAAAAGAAGCTGGAGTATGATAAAAATAGATATTTTTCTCACCGTACTGGCTACTGCAATGTACTATACTGCATTCACTGAAGAAAAGGAGTAAAAAATTGAAAGATCAAGCGACTTACCTGAAGGAAGTTTGATCTCAATTTTTCGAGCAACTTCGTGGCTTTAACAGAAGTCACGAATAATAAGTCCTACATTTACAGATGTGGACTGTCCTCCTGTCCTGGTCCTACCAGAAACAAGTAACTAAGTAACGTCAAATATTTACAGATGTTTGGCTTCACTTAGATGATTTTTACAATCATTTTTGGGCTGACATGTGGCTTTAACAGAAGTCACGAATGATAAGTCCTACATTTACAGATGTGGACTGTGCATATGCAGCTCCTGATGCCCCAGGCCTGCCAGAAACAAGTAACTAAGTAACGTCAAATATTAGAGATGTTGGGATTCGCTTATATGATCCTTACAATCATTTTTGGGCTGACATGTGGCTTTAACAGAAGTCACGAATGATAAGTCCTACATTTACACATGTGGACTGTGCATATGCAGCTCCTGCCCCAGGCTTGCCAGAAACAAGTATTTAAGTAATGCCAAATATTTACAGATGCTTGGCTTCGCGTAGATGATTTTTGCAATCATTTTTGGGCTAACATATGGCTTTAACAGAAGTCACGAATAATAAGTCCTACATCTACAGATGTGTACTATGCATTTGCAGTTCCTGCCCCGGTCCTGCCGGAAACAAATAACTATGTAACGTCAAACATTTACAGATGTGTGGCTTCGCTAGATGATTTTTACTATCAGTTTTGGGCTGGCATATGACTTTAACAGAAGTCACGAATAATAAGTCCTAAATTGACAGATATGGATTGTGCAAATGCGGCTCCAGGCCTGGGTCACCCAGAAACAATGAGTGATATTTTGTAGTAGTCTTGGTCATCGAGAGACAAACCGGCCCAGCAACAACGCCAGGGCGAGTCGGGAGCTGAAACAACTGTCAGTCCTATCTCCAATCAAATAATGAATCCTCAACATACAATCGACGATATAGTCAGACGTAATGATGGTTCTGGGTGAAAAACCTAAAGGCGAGGACCATTCTTCTGGAATTGGATTTCACAGCGAAATCACGTACAGGTGGGAAACAGTCTGATCCTGAAATTTATTCAGATGCCTTTAATATGAAATGGGAGAGGGACATTCGGGCGGACAAAAAACCTATGGCTACTAGAAAAAAGAAGAACGTAACCTTCAAATTAATGTTCTGGAAATAAAAGCAGCCTTTTGTATGTAAATGTTTCCAATACAAACATTCTTCTCCAAATTCAGCCATAACAACAACAACCGCCTGCGTAGTGCGCAGTTTCATGAGCTGAACCTTATTACTCGAGACTTCTGGTAATATTGTGAGAAACAAAACTTGTTAAAAGCATTTTCGCTAGCTATATTTAGTCTAAAAGGGGTATCATAGCACATAGCAGACCAAGAGTCGAGCAACGAGTCCATTGAAATCCAGTACGAGCTCTGTAGCTCACATAAGAAAAAATGTTACCTAACCAAACATTTCGGAAAACCTAAAATCGATATATTCGCTACTTATCTGAACGCCATATGCGGAAAATTCGTATTTTGGCGACTAGATCCGTACTCAGTTGAAAATGACATATTGGAACAGACTCTTCTTCTATGCCTTCTCACCATTTGCTTCCGTATTGAAACTTTTACAATAAATAATTAGTTCTCTTATGGCCTAGCCAACCCTGGTACCCATTATACCAAATATGTTGCTAGAGGACCTAGTAACGCTTGAACCTATATAAAAGTGATCTCATGTTATACACTCATACTACTCAGATCTTAACCTGACATCAAATAGTGTTACTTCTGTAGATAAGAAACTCATTACGAAACTCATTTAAGGAGCATATGTATAATTTAAATCACCCTGATCTAAAATATGTAGTAACGTGGGCGCCACAAATAGTTCATAACTCGGTTCATAACCACCTCTCAAAAATTATACCATTTGTCAAAATGAATCGTACAAATGTTAACGTTGAAACTGGTCACACTAGTTGTTTTAACAACGGCCCAAAGAGCGTAAACCATATCGAGAATCATCTGGATAACATAATAGAATTATCTAATGAAAGAATAAAAGTGAGAGTCCCACAGAAAATCAAAACTTCAACATAATGTAATATTTCCGTACTTTAGCTTGAGACCACAGCTTTTTGTGGCCTGGCCTCAATATAGATGTAATAGAACATACAAATTTATTTAAAAGTGATAGTACGAGACATCCGCCGAGATAAAACTGGGAGTAAGTTTGGATTCAACCCATAAGCAGCGGATTGGACAGAAATATCAAACACCTTCACCTTTACTTTATAACAGGCTCATAATAGGTAACCTCTGTGAATTTGCAACTCAAACATTGGCAGGTAACAAGTAGTACCTATATAAGTGAGTAGAACATAATCTTATAATGATATTAATGTTGGTTATTATTGATATTTACGTTGAATTGTTACAGTCAATTGTAACTATTTATTAGATTTGATTGAACTTTGTCAAAAATAGTTTATTGCTGAAGCAAAAGTTGAGTTTCATTGGAAAAGAAACTACATTGAGAAAATATACTTTTTAGGTATTAACATCTTTTAGCGTTGGCGATGGTTAGCTCGGAATGCTTTAAACAGCTACACACACAAAATGAGGTTCGACGAAGTTGCGAAGAAAAATTGAAAGATCAAGCGACTTACCTGAAGGAAGTTTGATCTCAATTTTTCGAGCAAATTCGTCGAACCTCATTTTGTGTGTGTAGTGTACGATTTCGTTCCCAGTCGGCACAGTTTTTACAGTACCCAAAAAAAAAAAAAACCATCAGGCATTCCATTCTTATCGGCGTGTTTATTTAGCTCAATATGATTTTGGGCACCTCCGATGGTTAGCTTTGTGGGTGGGAGTCCCTAGGGGTTGGGTTGTAATGAGCTTCAGGTAAGTCGCTTGATCTTTCAATTTTTCTTCGCAACTTCGTCGAACCTCATTTTGTGTGTGTAGCTGTTTAAAGCATTCCGAGCTAACCATCGCCAACGCTAAAAGATGTTAATACCTAAAAAGTATATTTTCTCAATGTAGTTTCTTTTCCAATGAAACTCAACTTTTGCTTCAGCAATAAACTGTTTTTGACAAAGTTCAATCAAATCTAATAAATAGTTACAATTGACTGTAACAATTCAACGTAAATATCAATAATAACCAACATTAATATCATTATAAGATTATGTTCTACTCACTTATATAGGTACTACTTGTTACCTGCCAATGTTTGAGTTGCAAATTCACAGAGGTTACCTATTATGAGCCTGTTATAAAGTAAAGGTGAAGGTGTTTGATATTTCTGTCCAATCCGCTGCTTATGGGTTGAATCCAAACTTACTCCCAGTTTTATCTCGGCGGATGTCTCGTACTATCACTTTTAAATAAATTTGTATGTTCTATTACATCTATATTGAGGCCAGGCCACAAAAAGCTGTGGTCTCAAGCTAAAGTACGGAAATATTACATTATGTTGAAGTTTTGATTTTCTGTGGGACTCTCACTTTTATTCTTTCATTAGATAATTCTATTATGTTATCCAGATGATTCTCGATATGGTTTACGCTCTTTGGGCCGTTGTTAAAACAACTAGTGTGACCAGTTTCAACGTTAACATTTGTACGATTCATTTTGACAAATGGTATAATTTTTGAGAGGTGGTTATGAACCGAGTTATGAACTATTTGTGGCGCCCACGTTACTACATATTTTAGATCAGGGTGATTTAAATTATACATATGCTCCTTAAATGAGTTTCGTAATGAGTTTCTTATCTACAGAAGTAACACTATTTGATGTCAGGTTAAGATCTGAGTAGTATGAGTGTATAACATGAGATCACTTTTATATAGGTTCAAGCGTTACTAGGTCCTCTAGCAACATATTTGGTATAATGGGTACCAGGGTTGGCTAGGCCATAAGAGAACTAATTATTTATTGTAAAAGTTTCGATACGGAAGCAAATGGTGAGAAGGCATAGAAGAAGAGTCTGTTCCAATATGTCATTTTCAACTGAGTACGGATCTAGTCGCCAAAATACGAATTTTCCGCATATGGCGTTCAGATAAGTAGCGAATATATCGATTTTAGGTTTTCCGAAATGTTTGGTTAGGTAACATTTTTTCTTATGTGAGCTACAGAGCTCGTACTGGATTTCAATGGACTCGTTGCTCGACTCTTGGTCTGCTATGTGCTATGATACCCCTTTTAGACTAAATATAGCTAGCGAAAATGTTTCTAACAAGTTTTGTTTCTCACAATGTTACCAGAAGTCTCGAGTAATAAGGTTCAGCTCATGAAACTGCACACTGCGCAGGCGGTTGTTGTTGTTATGGCTGAATTTGGAGAAGAATGTTTGTATTGGAAACATTTACATACAAAAAGCTGCTTTTATTTCCAGAACATTAACTTGAAGGTTACGTTCTTCTTTTTTCTAGTAGACATAGGTTTTTTGTCTGCCCGAATGTCCCTCCCCCATTTCATATTAAAGGCATCTGAATAAACTTCAGGATCAGACTGTTTCCCACCTGTACGTGATTTCGCTGTGAAATCCAATTCCAGAAGAATGGTCCTCGCCTTTAGGTTTTTCACCCAGAACCATCATTACGTCTGACTATATCGTCGATTGTATGTTGAGGATTCATTATTTGATTGGAGATAGGACTGACAGTTGTTCCAGCTCCCGACTCGCCCTGGCGTTGTTGCTGGGCCGGTTTGTCTCTTGATGACCAAGACTACTACAAAATATCACTCATTGTTTCTGGGTGACCCAGGCCTGGAGCCGCATTTGCACAATCCATATCTGTCAATTTAGGACTTATTATTCGCGACTTCTGTTAAAGTCATATGCCAGCCCAAAACTGATAGTAAAAATCATCTAGCGAAGCCAAACATCTGTAAATGTTTGACGTTACACAGTTATTTGTTTCTGGCAGGACCGGGGCAGGAACTGCAAATGCATAGTCCACATCTGTAGATGTAGGACTTATTATTCGTGACTTCTGTTAGAGCCATATGTTAGCCCAAAAATGATTGCAAAAATCATCTACGCGAAGCCAAACATCTGTAAATATTTGACATTACTTAAATACTTGTTTCTGGCAAGCCTGGGGCAGGAGCTGCATATGCACAGTCCACATGTGTAAATGTAGGACTTATCATTCGTGACTTCTGTTAAAGCCACATGTCAGCCCAAAAATGATTGTAAGAATCATATAAGCGAAGCCAAACATCTCTAATATTTGACGTTACTTAGTTACTTGTTTCTGGCAGGCCTGGGGGAGCTGCATATGCACAGTCCACATCTGTAAATGTAGGACTTATCATTCGTGACTTCTGTTAAAGCCACATGTCAGCCCAAAAATGATTGTAAAAATCATCTAAGTGAAGCCAAACATCTGTAAATATTTGACGTTACTTAGTTACTTGTTTCTGGTAGGACCAGGACAGGAGCTGCATATGCACAGTCCACATCTGTAAATGTAGGACTTATTATTCGTGACTTCTGTTAAAGCCACATGTCAGCCCAAAAATGATTGTAAAAATCATCTAAGCGAAGCCAAATATCTGTAAATATTTGACATTACTTAGTTACTTGTTTCTGGCAGGACCGGGGCAGGAGCTGCAAATGCAAAGTCCACATTAAAGTACAGGCTTCAATCTTGGGGTTGCAGCCGTAGCAAAAAAGGTGAGGCCACGCTACGGCTGCAACCCCAAGATTGAAGCCTGTACATTAACTAGTCAGCCAAGACTACCCTTCCTCTCTCCGTCCACATTAAATGTAGGACTTATTATTCGTGACTTCTGTTAAAACCATATGTCAGCCCAAAAATGATTGTAAAAATAATCTAAGCGAAACCAAAGATCTGTAAATGTTTAGCGTTACTTAGTGTCTACAAATTCTGATTCTGAGCCTCTGAATCCACTAATCAAGAAATGTTAGTATCTAAGCATTGAACCTGCCCTGATTGTTCTAGAAATAGCCTCCATACGTCTGTAAACGCAAGAGTGTTTCTCTCTTGTTATTGTTCAACCCCAGTTGTTATGAACACCTTGCGGTTGATTTAGGCGTGCATTATTTTCTATGGACTTACCACTGTTTTTGCTTTCGCTCTCCTCAAAAAGCGACGAGGCTGAAGATTAAGAGGTCTACAAAAATTTCCTCTAATCCTGTTCCAGTTTCTCCAGTTTCCGTTTCTTACATTTTTCGTAAAACTATCACTGGCACTGCTATCACTCTTAAAACCTATTTCTACGATTGTCACAAAATATTTACGTTTAATTCAACTGTTCCGACCAAGGCACAAAATCATATTGGGCTAAATAAACACGCCGATAAGAATGGAATGCCTGATGGTTTTTTTTGGGGTACTGTAAAAACTGTGCCGACTGGGAACGAAATCGTACACTACACACACAAAATGAGGTTCGACGAAGTTGCGAAGAAAAATTATATCAAACTCATATTTTGGGGCTTTACTCGGATAAATCGGACTTAATTTTTCTGTTTATAATAACATCACTGCTCTCAGTATGCAGTTTTGTAGACGGTGTGCATATAACCCTTGACCATACAGTAAAAATTTACATATATTGTGCATGGTTACTCCGTTTTGTTCGGTGGATAAGGTATAGAGATTAAAAATTTCCAAAATAATTAAAAACGCTGAAATGAATGAAAAACTACCAGCGATTGTTGCCCCAGCACGCAATTATCAATTACATGTAACGGTATAAAATATTAGTAATTTGCGTCAAAGTAACGATACCTCTGACTGGAGCCCTTCTTTTTTTTCACTATTAGTAAGATCGCAAAAAAGGAATACTCACAAATCAGATTTAAATTTTCTGCCAGGTATATTATGCTCTATAATTTGAAAAAGTTTTGATGCATTTTTCACTTTCTGAGATTGCTAATAAGTACTGAAGAACTTCCAGAACTCCACTCAGAGGTATCGTTACTTTTTGACTTGACAGGGTTGAATACTGTTTTATATCATTAAATGAGAAAATTTATTCTGAAGATAATAATAAACTGCCTACAACAATCGCCAGTAGTTCACTTTTCATTTCAAACTATTTAATTTTGAAAATTGGAAATCTCTAGTACATTGCCGTAACTAGTAGGCCGTGAAGTTCATCCATTTCTGTCGTACACCAGCTCTTCTTTGACCTTAGATATGTTACCGCCGTTGTTTTTGCTTAGAGGTGATTTATTGTAAGTATTTTTTATAGTCTTGTCTCTTTAGTCTAGTTCTCTTGTTCTACTTGTTGTCTCCCAACGTTTTTCTTTATATTTCATGGCCTGCTAGGTTGCTTATTGAAAATTTGAAATTAAATGAAAACTACCAGAGATTGATATTGACAGCCTTATATCATTAGAGAAGCTATCAAACTTTACATTTAATCGTATCAAAAAATTAGGCATTCCCTTGTGAAAAAATCAAGTTATCTCTGATTGAAGTTTCTTTAATGAATCGACCGAGTGTTCCAAGCTCAAACGTAATTCAAATTTGACCATCTAAATTAAGGTGGCGCATTTCATGCTTAGTAATACGTCAAAGTCACAGCCTTCTAAATTGTATAATTTCTGTGGCATTCAATTTGTTTCTGACATCTACTTTCGCTTTAAGTCCCATGTGTGGTACGTAAAGTCACACTAGAATTCACCAAGGAATCTGAATATGTCATAATATATAGCCTATTTGAAAAAACATAACCTTGATACATTTCGTGTTTTAGGGACAACCTTGTATAACATGAAAATATTTTTAAAATGTAGCCTTAATGGGTCCCTATCCATCTGAAATTATTATTTTCTTTTTCATCAAATACTTTGGCCATAATGCTCCGCGTCGGATAACGTGAATAACCAGGTATATATGCACTTTCAATATTCACTCACTTGCAAATAGGACTATGAATAATCTTCGTTAGGCGTTAATGATAATGAATTAAATGAGAGTAAGATGATTTGAACTTTAGCGGTTGAAAAAGGGAATAAAAGACCATAATTGATGACAACGCCACCGCATAAAATCGGGAACTTTAATGTGATTAATCTGCGACAAAGGAAAGTTTATTGCTTTCCCAACTCAACTTTCTGTGGAAAACCTCGATTAATTTTCATTTCCTATGACCGAATTTAGAAGAAAATTATTTTATAGTGCACTGAACACCGCACTGAACAACGCAGATATTTTGATGTTCTGTCAACTTCTAAGTAACGCATGAGCTTAATAATGAAGCTTCGCATACTTGTCTGATAACGTTTAAAATATTCAAAAGGTTCAAGCTCGGACTTTGTCAACATGTCTTCTCATTATAAAGTAATTTTAGACTACATCGTATTAACAGTTTTTTTATTTATGTTATCGGTTAACAAAATTTAATCATGCTTGAAGTTTGTCAACGTGTTACATAACGCTACGGATATACTGTTTAGAAATGTATTGTACAGTTTTTTTTATGGTCAGCCTCCCGCAAAGGCTAAAGCCTATGGCTCTGTAGAAGTGCTGCGAGAGGATAAGCAACGATGCACGTTAGATTTGAAACGCTGCAGGTTGTAGCCGTCGGAAAACAAATTCCCCAATAGCTCATTCCACAGAGTCCAAGTTCCCCAAAAGAACGAATGCTGTAGGAGACTGGTTCGGGGAGTAGGGACCTCGATCTGTTGAAGATGAGCTTGTAGAACCTTTCTAGTGTTCCTTGTTCGGACAGCCTTCAGTGTTATTATCTAGGAGAGCTCACTCGAACATCTTCCGTGATAGCATCTGTAAAACAGGGACAGGTCAGCCACCCTTCTTTAATGTTCAACAGTGGAGGTCCTTTGTGACGTTAGGCGTAACGATCAGCCTAATTGCTCTCTTCTGGACAGTGTCCAGAAGCTTCGGAGGGTGCTTAGGAGTGCATCTCCACACATGGGAGCAATACTCCAATGATGGCGATGGTCAGATTTGTGCCTTGTAGAGCAGTAGTAGTTGCTCTGGTGTATAAAGTTTCCTACAGCTGAACAAAACTCTAAGCTTGTGGGATGCCGTTTCAGCAATACTGACGACATAGTCGTGCCAGGACATTTTTTTTTTTTAGTTTTAGCGGCAAAAACTGCTGTGGTTATTAGCCAGGACATGTTATTGTTGATGTTGATCCCGATGATGAGGGAAGGTGATTCAACTATTGTGTGACCTTCCATTTCCACAGTTGGTAAACCAACGTGAGACTTTTTTGTCGGTGTTATTGCCTGAGTTTTCTGTACGTTAAATTGTACTTCATGTACTAATCCCCACTCGACAGTTCTCTTGTCACCGACGTACCGTCTCCTGGGATGATAGTGGCTTGCCTGGTTCCACGCACGAGATTAATGTACTATCGTCTTCGAAGCTGTAGGTTGGATTGGATGTTATTTCTAGCAAGTCGTTGATGTAGAGCAGAAACAGTGCAGGTAATAAAACAGATCCTTGAGGTCCATCGGCGTTTATTGAAAATACGTCTAATGAACAGCCTTCGACTATACAACAGAGATCGGTCGTTCAAGAAGCTATTCAGCCGCTAGTGCACAGTGCTTTGCGCAACGCTGATGTTCTGGTGTTCCATCAACGTCTATCGGATACACCGGTTCAACACAAGTGGAGCACAACTATTGGCAAAGTAGGTAACGAGTTAATAATATCAATAATAACTTTAAAGGTGTCAAATTTTCAGACAGTAGATGCCGATTTGCACCAAAAGGGACACAATAAAAGCGTACAAAAAATAAACAAGTTACAGTATAGTCTGGCCACAAATGTTTTCTTATTTAACATATACACGCCAGGATTGCATGAAAATGGCCAGGGAAATGTAAAAATTGGGGTTTTGAATTAACATTTTTTTGCGATAAATGGAAAGATGACATATAAGTTTTACAACAAAGCTGTTTTTGTTGTCTTTTTTTCGCAATAATGCAAAAGTTATATCAAAATAAAAATGAGTTTTTGAATCCAGTATCGAAGACACGCTGACAGCTCATGAACCCATGTGACGTCACGATTGTGGTCACGATGCATTCCTTTCACCAACGACGTCCTATTTCGATAGTAGATCCTAGATTCCCAGCCAATCATGAAAATAGTTGCTAGTAACTAGTGTATATTTGTTGCAACACAGACGATGAGTGAAGTTTGCAGCTCGAGACCGAAGTCTACGATCGAAATAAATATATTTTTGAATGTTTGAAGTCAGTACAGATTCCAGTAAGTAAGTACCTAATCAAATATGTTTCGTTGAAAAGATCTCCTCAATTAAAGGATGGCCCAGTGGTTATAGAGTCCGGTAGTGGGGATCGAAACCCAGGCCATCCAACTTTTTTTAAATTTCTTTATCAAAAAATTTATTGATGTATTGTAGTTTTTGCACTTGATACGCACGTTTTTTCTACGATCAACATAAAGATGTGTTTGAATCAAATTTTGTTAGATACATTACTTGCACTTGCCATCCTTTGATTGAGGAGACCTTTTTAATGAAGCATATTTGATTAGGTTCTTACTTACTGGAATCTGTAATCTGACTTCAACTTCAAACATTCAAAAACATATTTATTTCGATCTTAGACTTTGTCTCGAGCTGCAAGCTTCATTTATCGACTGTATTGCAACAAATATCCACTAGTTACCAGTTTACGAGTAGGTACGTATTTTTGCGATTGGTTGTGAATCTAGAATCTAGTATCGGAGTGGGACGTCGTTGGTCAAAGGAGCATCTTGACCGCCATGGTGACGTCACACGGGTTCGGGAGCTGTCGGCGTGTTTTCGGTACTCGATTCAAAGACCCATTTTTATTTTCATATAACTTTTGAATTATTGCTAAAAAAGAGGACAAAAACAGTTTTGTTATAAAACGTTTAAAAAGTTTGAAATTAGATTACAAATTCCAGTAATAAAGTACCTAATCAAATATGTTTATTCGGAGCAACCAATTTCGCAACGCCCTGGTGGCGCAGTGTTTTAGGGTGTTAGACGGCCAATCTGTGTTCGAGAGGGTGTTGGTTCGAAATCCAGACCTGGCAACTCTTTTTTCTATTTTTTTCGTACTAAAAAGTTTATTGATATGCTTTTTACACATATTACACACTTTTTTTTCTACTATCGACATAAATATGTTACATTTATATGTTATATTATAAACCAAATTATAATAATAAAATATTTTTTTTAATTAAAGACCCCAATTGTTCGATATTATATGTATCTCACAATACGTATGGTGGGTGTGAACTTAATCAGATGGTGGGTGTAGCCAACCAAAGGTTGTCCGAAACAGGTTTCACTATGTCTCCAGAAAAATCGCTTGTGATGTATTTCGCGAGGCATCTACCCGCACCTACCTCATCACAAATTGAAGCGCCGGCAGTTACTATAGTATACCCGTTACGTACTACTCGTCGTTAACTGTCAAGGCGGTCCGGAGGACCTCTGCCTTTATGTCATAGTGCGTCAGTCAGTGTCGGCCTGGTCACCCAGAAACCAGACAATGTTATAGAGAAAAAAAAGAAAGGGAGGAAGTAAGAGAGGAAGAAAGAAGAAGAGCAAAGAGAGAAGTGCAACTGTTAAAATAGGCATCGTTAAAATAACGAGGGTAATTAATTTTGATGCTCTAAACGCAATTTTGTTGGGACCGGATATTGCTAAAAAGGGAATTTATATGATCTAAAATTCCACGACTTAATTTTTGGTTGCAGTTCGAGCCGCGGCGTGGAATGTTTGCGGACTTGCTCGACCGTGTAGTCCACTGAGTCACGCAGCAAAGGGTTGCTATGCGATTCCGCTTGTTCATAGCGCCGCTGCGCCTGTGTTTTGATATAGTCCTTTAAGTAAGGAATATCAAGATCTTTAGGCAGGGTCTCGTTTGAAACATACCAAGGGGCATTTGTAATAGTTCTCAGGATCCTACTTTGGAGTACCTGCAAAGCTCGCATGTGCGTCTTAGCTATAAAACACCAAGCCGCACATGCGTAAGTAATTGCAGGTCTAATAATAATTTTGTACAGCCGAATTTTGTTAACAAGACTTAATTTTGAAGTTCTACATACCAAAGGATAAAACTGTCGAAATGTAATTTGGAATTTTGTTTTTAACATCTCAGTATGGTTTCGCCATGTCATACCCTTGTCTAGGATGACACCAAGGTACTTAACGGAAGAGCTCCACCGTAATAGAGTACCGTTAATAGAGACCTCTGGCGGGGTGCCGCGACGCTTTTTGGTACAGTAGATAGCCTGCGTTTTAGAATGGTTGATTTTGATAAGCCTCCGATCCGCCCACTCTAGTACTTCATCCACCGCTATCTGTAGCCTGTCATGGACTAGGTTGCTAGACCACGACTGGGTCACTAGTGCGGTGTCGTCAGCATAGAGATAGACTTCACAGTTGCTGGGACTAGGGACGTCATGAATGAAAAAAGAGTAAAGTATTGGTCCAAGGACCGAACCCTGAGGAACACCGGCCTTGACAAGCCGTATTGTCGACAACACATTGTCAATTTTGATCCGAAATTTCCTTCCTTCTAGAAAGGATTTCAACAGTTTTAAGAGCCAAAAGGGAAAGCCCTTTTGGATTAACTTATAGAGGAGGCCCTCATGCCATACTTTGTCAAAGGCTTTCGATACATCTAGAAGTAAGACACCAGTGCTCTTGTCTTCGGTAAATCCCCCGGTTATACGCTCCACCAGTCTGACTGCCTGCAGCTCAGTGCTATGTTCAGACCGAAATCCGAATTGGACGTCAGGAATCATGTTATGATCCGACGAAGAATTCTCAAGGTGACGGAGAATCACTTTCTCGGCGAGCTTTGAAGGTGCTGACAGCAAACTAATGGGACGATAATCCTGGGGAAATATCGAACCCGCTTTCTTTGGGATCATAATGACTTCAGCAACCTTCCAAGCCTTGGGGAAGTATTGAGTCCTGAGCATAGCGTTAATTGTTGCCACCAGATATGTCACGGCTTTTGGCGGAAGTAGCTTCAACGCCTTGTTAGTGATCTGATCCTCTTCAGGTGCTTTCCGTACCTTGAGGTCTTTAACATGGCCGAGAAGCTCTGCTGGTGCGCAGTGAGGAATCATTGGTGATTCCTCTGTTGTGCTATGCAGAGCTTCTGTGGAGGAATCTTCCGAAGAAGTATCTTCGAAAGAGGATCCACCAACAGAAGCATTGCCACCGTCCCCACCATTGGCCCTGAAGTACCTCCTGACAGATCTTACAATTTGTCGCTCCTCATCGAGGTCATTATCAAGATCATAATTGGGTGAGAACTGATTTTCCATAGCATCAGCAAAAACCTCCACCTTATCACTAGTCGTAAAGGCCATGCCTCTAGGACCATGAATATGGGGAAGTTTTTCCCGTTTGCCATTTCTGAGCGCCTTCGCGACTTTCCATAGGGGAGCACTTGTGTCAAGTATTCCCATTAGAAACTCGTTCCATTGCTCGTTGCGCAATTCGTGGAGTGCGTTTCTCACTTCATGAACAAGATTCGTCGCTCTACGGATGTCATCAGGATGACAGGACCTCTTTGCTTGCTTGATAGCAGATCTTTTATCCGAAATTTTTTGTCGAATATCGGCTGGAAGGAAAGGTCCACCCGGGCGCTGCACAGGATGCACCGCTGCGCGTTGTAGAGCGTTTTGAACGAAACTTGTCCACTCCGCTTGGGCGGCATCAATTCCATTCTCATCAATTATGATCGGGATACTGGGAAACTCTCTGAGGAGAGACTTGTATAGCTCCCAATCAACGCGTTTTCTTGAAGGAGTTTGCTCCTCCAAGTTATGCTCATTCCCCACCTCCAAGATGACAGGCAGATGATCGCTTGAAATATCATACATGACCCTAGAAGTAACACGGAATCTACAATTTCTAGATATTGCGAAATCTATAACATCAGGTGCTTGCAAGTGGTTAAAAGGGTGATGCGTAGGCTCATCAGTGCTGTGGATGAGGCACCCATTTCGCATCACATGATTGTATAGGCGAACACCGCAAGTAGAGTTAAGCCTTGAGTGCCATGCGCGATGTTTGCAGTTGTAGCCCCCAGCAGCGATAAGAGGACCCGAGCAGTCCAATAGAACTTCAAGGTCAGCCTCTCGCAGCCTGGAACCACCCCTGACATACACCGATGTGATTTTCAATGGGATACCTCCAGCCATATTTATTACAACAGAAGCCGCTTCAATGCTTTGCATCTCAGCGTTGCTACTTCTATGGTAATCAATACCACGTTTCACCAGCACGGCCAAGCCGCCGCCGCGTCCAGTTAATCTGTCAGCGCGTATGACATCGTAATTCGGGAAAACTAAGCGGTCTCCAGGATTTAGCAATGTCTCCTGCAGCAGAGCCACGTCTATGCATTCATCCAAAAGAGCTTGATGAAATTCCCGTCTTTTGGGGATGTCCTTTAGGCCCAAACAATTCCAAAAGAGAATTTTAATGAATGCAGGCTGTCTACTGCTATACCTAGCCACTTAGTGGCTGAGGAAAGATCGCCTGCAATGCCTCAGTGGCGCTAATCAGGGGACTGATTATTTGCTGTAGCGACCTTAGCGCTGTTGCTAGGTCCACGTTTTGAGAAGTCAAGGAGGAATTTTGAGCAGGAGGGGCGGACAAGGGTGTGACATTGGCCGCTTCTGCTTAGGATTTATTACGCCTTTCAGTGATAACCTGAATGTTCCTTCGAGGAGTATACCTACATGTCGGGCTATTCGCTGAATGCCCCTCACCACAGTTTGCACATTTGCGCGCCTCTTGCTCTGTTAGAGGGCACAAATGTGTCATGTGGTCCCGAGCACATTTGACACACTTAGGAGACGCAGTACAGTATGACTGCGCATGTCCATATTTCTGGCAGCGATGGCACTGTCCAATGAGTTGGGAGTTATTTTGAACTTCGACTCTTATCGCTAGGCCCAGCAGTTCGTGTTCATTGATACTTGCTGGGACTTCTCTATCTTTGGCAGTGTCACCACCGCCAAAGGCATAGGCATGCCTCCGCTACGTTTGAGGTGGATAATATGGTGAGGGGAATATCCTTTCTGCTCTAATTCCTCCTTGATATCATGTTCTGAAAAGGATGCGGGAAAAGAGGAGGGAGGGAGGGAAGAGGAAACGTATGATGTGGGACGTTTTCCTCTTTGAACAAACGAATGATTTTCCTGTAGTCATCTTCCGACTTAGGAAGAATGCGAATCCCCGCATCGACGGCTACTGCACGTTCTATTTTGATGCCAAGACTAACAAATTTGCCATTAAGTGTCCGCCAACCAGTCACCTCTCGTAGGACTATCGGAGTGACACGACGTTGTTTGGATGACAGCTCCGTTGTCACTTGGGTTGCGCGGGATGGTGTAGGCGTAATATCACCAGCCAAACGAGTATTCACGTCAGTACTTTGCATATGTAATGGAGGTGTGACTGGATGGCTTTGTTGTATAGAAGCAGAAGGTTGCAAAAGAGACTGTTTAGTTGTAGGACATAGGGAATCAGAAGGAGGAGCAGGTTTTGAAGGTAAAGGCGGATAGTCGTCTAGAGAACGTACTGTTCGTCGTTTACGACGTCGAGCGGTGGCAAATCCGTCATCTTGAGTGGTGTTTTCGTCCTCTGTGGCAGTAGAGTTATTTGTCGGCGTTTGGCTGTCAAGTTTTATTTTAGTGTTTGAGCTGTCAAGTGGAAAGGAAGGACTTAGTTGGGAAGTAAGAAGGCTCACCTGGGTGGTCAGTATCTCAATCTGTTTTTGTAAGGTGGTAATTTGAGTAGTTTGTTCAGCAATCTGCTTCGCCTGGTCCTGGATGATTTTGTACAGCAGTGACTTTTCATCATCGTCGGTTTTGACAGCTGGTGAATTTGCTTCTTTTTTCTTGCTTATTTGGGTGTTTGCCGGATGTTCTGCACTGGGATGGATGGTGGGATCCCCAGTTGATCCATCAGAGTCGATCTCCATTCAAAAAAGCTAGTTTTCTCAATACTATCGTGAAAACTTTCTGGAGCGCAAATTAGTGACGTTTACCCAGAATGCCCTATACAGGGCGATTACCCGTTACGTTATATCGTGTCTTATTTGTAAATATTTCATCGCACCACTCGATTTTGCTCATGCGAAATTGAGTTTCCGTCTGACATCATAGTGGTTGTCTTCTCTTCTGGACGCTTGTCACTCGGTAATAGTTGGTACCGTTAAAATTTTATTTGCTTGGGGCCATGATCACCATTATGTCTGCATAAAACGGACATTGTCCTTATCGAATAATGTTATACTAGTAAGTACTAATTTAGCCATTCATATATCGTTATGGTAACGCATCAATTAGTTTTAGAGGTTAATTTTTCTTATGTTTTCCAAAGGCACGCCTTGCGCCATTTTGTATTGACTGATTTAAATTATTTTATACTAATATCCATTTTGGAACACAAGAGGCTTTTCTCTTACGTGACGCCTACATTCAAAGGTAAATTTGTTTATTTGAAGTATTCCTATTGTTTCTAGGAAGCAACATTTTTCCTCTATAATTGTGAATTGATTCTTCACTCTACCGTGTACTGAGTGAGGGTGAAACTCTGGCCATGAGGGAACAGTCGTGTGGACCCTTGAGTACCGAAGGTTCCTGTTCTGGTTCCTTCCTGGGGACTGGATGTCCGCAGAAATGGGCTGGGTAATCTGGGCATCCTAGGGAACTCTTCACCTTTGTGCCCCAGTAGAGGTGAACAACCTTCCGCTGCTGGAGGTGCAACATGGTAGTTTTCCAATTTTTTTAATTTATTTTTACATAACTGAGTTTGATACTCTAAGAGCCAGGTAAGTTTTTTTACCTTGAAGCGACCGACACTTTTGAAATCACGTAATCGATTGAGTGCCAGTTTCAATATTGTCGGGGGGTTGCCGCTCGACGATTTTCAAAGAACAGCGTCGTTTCGGTAAGTGCTATCGAATAATAGTTCAAATGACTTAAGGAAGGAACAAAATTCTGCACAATTCTGATGTTTACAGTTTTGCTTTGCGACCAATAGTTTCCGTCCTACAGCGCGAAAGTTAGGCGTTGGTTTGTGATTTTCACTAAAATCAGAAATTCATCGCAAATTAGGACGAAGAACTTTATCAAAAAGCCGCGGAGCATTTTTTTCCTAAAGGGATAATATCTTCTCATTTATTTATTATCAGCAGCTGCCTAAACTCACACATTCGGTTTAAAGAAAAAAATACGACATTTAAGAACACACCGCTACCTACTACCGATATATGCCGTTGCGAAAAATATTTTATTTATAAT
Organism: Callosobruchus maculatus; assembly: GCA_951848785.1. Taxonomy (NCBI): domain Eukaryota; kingdom Metazoa; phylum Arthropoda; class Insecta; order Coleoptera; family Chrysomelidae; genus Callosobruchus; species Callosobruchus maculatus. Next base: position 1,566,356 of record CATOUR010000038.1, on the reverse strand, counting down.
ACATACCTTTATTGGAAATAATACTAATTTTGATAGCGTTCTTCGACTCAATTAGCGACAAAACTATGATTTCAGTAATTAAACAACGCTGAGATAGTATCATTTCCATACACAGGGGCACCCTAGCACATTTTACATTTTTTACATGTTAATTTTTTAATTTTGGATATATTATATCATTATATTATCAAATTATTTCTTTTTCAACGTAACCTTAAGATGACAGGTACATTTTTCAGTATGACTAGTTGCCATAAATGTTCAGTTGATAGAGAAAAACAAACACATAATTAATTATAAATTCAGACACGATTGTTTCCTTCTTACTTAAATCAAACGGTCTTTAACTACTTATTCTATATAATAATTATTAAACCTAAAACTTTGATATTCTCTTATGGATCTAAGAGTGACACCCGAGATGGTAGGGCCATTTATATTTGCAATACCAGTCATACTTTTCAATACAGAATGCCTGAATGCCCGAAGTATAACATCATCTACACAGCAGAAGTCGTAGCTATTGTCGATGAGATGGTGCATCAACAATAGTTCTACTAATGTAGCAATATTATCAGACTCTAAATTTGTGCTTCAAACCGTTAGTAGTGAAAACAAATTTTTTGTTATCCAGATTATGTGTATGGTTCTAAAGTTTCAGTGCATTCAGTTACTAGCAGTTTATCGACTATATGTAGGAGCATCATACAGGTTGGTGTACTCTGCATCAAAAAACCTCAAAGTTGATCTTATTCACTATTACAACAAACAACCTAGTATATGAGGAATAAGGACAGTTTCTATAACGTAAATGCTGACTGTATGAGCTAAAATACCATTATCACACTATAGCTTGCATGTGCAAAAATATCCCAAGCACGTTCGGAACAAGTCTTCTATTTTTTTTCGTCGGAAAATTAGCTATCTTTAGTTAACCAGATTAAAAGCTTAACCCCTTTTCTTCCATTTATCCCACGCCTTATTACAGCATAGTGAAAGTAATTAGCGATTCAGCAGAACGTAACTTTACTGAAGCCCGTCTGACTAGAATGGCAGAGTGGACAAAGTTAATTATCTTTCGGGAAATAGAGTGAAAGACGTTTCCTCTTACTAATTCAGGTTTTGACTTCTAAGAAGCTGATTCTCTGAACGTTTGCATCATCTCTATCATTTTACTGGGAATTTAGCCAGAATTTGTGAGTTAATTGTCTGAGGTACCTTCAGCCTTAAAAAATATTTGATAAATGATTTATAATATATACCAGTACATAGTGATCATAATGACCGAAGATTGAATGAAAGCAATGAATGCAAACTATACAGGGTTATTCACGTTATTCGACACGGAGCATTATGGCTAAAGGATTTGATAAAAAAGAAAATAATAATTTCGGATGGATAGAGACCTATAAAGGCTACATTTTAAAAATACTTTCATGTTATACAGGGTATCCCAAAAACACGAAATGTATCAAAGTTATGTTTTTTCAAATGGAACACCCGATATATTATTGCATATTCAGATTCCTTGGTGAATTCCAGTGTGACTTCATATATCACACATGGGACTTAAAGCGAACCGTTTAGATGTAAATCACCATTTTCGGTATAAGTAGATATCAGAAAAAAAAACTGAATATCGCAGAGATTATAACATTTGGAAGGCTATGACTTTGCCGTGTCACTAAGCATGAAATGCGTCAGCTTTGATGAGACTGTTAAATTCAAATTACGTTTATGCTTGGAGAAATCGGTCGATTAATTAAGGAAAGTTCAATCAGCGATAACTTGATTTTTTCAAACGGGAACGCCTATTTTTTTATACGGTTAAACGTAGAATTTGATAACCTTTCTAATGATATAAGGTTGTGGATATCAATCTCTGGTAGTTTTCATTTAATTTTAAACTTTTAAACAAATCGGCGTTTTTTAATTTTCCTACCTATAAGCAACGTAGCAGGCCATGAAATATAAACAAAAACCTGTTCAGGTAGAAGAAAACAACTAACTTAGCAACAAAATATACACGAACTAGACTAAAGAGACAATATTATAAAAATTACTCACAACAAACAAAGTCTAACCAGAAATAACGGCGGTAACATATCTTTGGTCAAAGAGAAGCTGGAGTACGGCAGAAATAGATTTTTTCATGGCCCACTAGCTACTGCAGTGTACTAGAGATTGGCAATTTCCAAAACCATTAAAAATTTGGAAATGAAACAAAAACTACTAGACAATGTTGTAGACAGTTTATTATTTTCATAATAAAATTTCACATTTAATGATACAAAAAAGTATGCAGTTCTGTCAAAACTCAAGTCAAAAGTACCTCTGACTGGAGTTCTGAAAATTCTTCAGTATCTATTAGCAAGATCGCAGAAAAGGAAGAAGGAATTAAAATTTGTTCAAATTATAAAACATAACTTAAATGACAGAAAATTTAAATCTGATTTGTCAGTATTCCTTTTTTGCAATATTGCTAATAGATATTGAAAAATAGAAGGGCTCCAGTCAGAGGTATCGACTTCGACGCAAATTACTACTTTTTTACACCATTACGTATGATTGATAATTGCGTGCTGGAGCAACAATCGCTGGTTGTTTTTGTTTCATATCAGGGTTTTTAATTGTCTTGGAAATTTTTAACCTTTAATAAATTGCGGTAGCCAGTAGACTGTAAAAAATATCTATTTCTGCCATACTCCAGCTTCTCTTTGACCTTAGAGATGTTACCGCCGTTGTTTCTGGTTAGACTTTGTTTGTTTTTCGTGTGTATTTTTCTACTATGTTAGTTGTTTTCTTCTACCTGAATAGGTTTTTGTTTATATTTCATGGCCTGCTACGTTGCTTATAGGTAGGAAAAATGAAAAACGCCGATTTGTTTGAAAATTTAAAATTGAATGAAAACTACCTCATATCATTAGAAAGGATGTCAAATTCTACGCTTAACCGTATAAAAAAAATTGGGCATTCCCATTTGAAAAAATCAAGTTATCGTTGATCGAAGTTTCCTAAATTAATTGACCGATTTCTCCAAGCATAAACGTAATTTAAATTTGACAGTCTCATCAAAGCTGAAGCATTTTATGCTTAGTAATACGGCAAAGTCACAGCCTTCCAAATTTTATAATCTCTGCGATATTCAATTTTTTTCTGATATCTACTTATACCGAAAATGGTGATTTACACCTAAACGGTTCGCTTTAAGTCCCATGTGTGATACATAAAGTCACACTAGAATTCACCAAGGAATCTGAATATGCAATAATATATGGGGCGTTCCATTTAAAAAACATAACTTTGATACATTTCGTGTTTTTGGGGCACCCTGTATAACATGAAAATATTTTTAAAATGTAGCCTTTACGGATCTCTATCCATCCGAAATTATTATTTTCTTTTTTATCAAATACTTTAGCCATAATGCTCCGTGTCGAATAACGTGAATAACCCTGTATATAGGTTGTAATCGTCACCTGTCTTCGAATGAAATTAGTGTTTTGTCGAAAGGAGGAAATTTTTCTATAACCTTGAAGAAAATACCTACTGAAGAAACCTCAAATAGAATCGAATCGGCTATAAGAGTTTTCCCGGAAGACATAGCTCAAGGATATGCAGGGAATCAGCTAGAATCATAAAATAGCCAAACCATCTAAGTGCAAACTGAAATCAAGGGATTTGAAGGCTTTGAGAGGTATCAATAAGGACAAAAACATCCTAGGTCTCCCCGCGGACAAGGGAAGTGGCAAAGTAGTGATGGATACAAAGGATTGTAGAGAAAAAATACATGAGCACCTTAAGGAAAACAAAAGCAATGGTGAAAGATTCTATTCTCGATGAGAAAATAAAGAAGGGAGTTTGTAAAAGCGAGGCGTTGGTACCCAGACTCTATGTCTGGTCAAAACTTCAGAAGCCCAATACTCCACTACCTCCAATTGAGGTTTTGAATTAAGAAAAAAAAAATATTTTTTTTTTGTGATAAATGGAAAGATCATATATAAGTTTTATAACAAAACTGTTTTTGTCCTCTTTTTTTTTAGCAATAATTCAAAAGTTATATCAAAATAAAAATGGGTCTTTGAATCGAGTACCGAAAACACGCCGACAGCTCCCGAACCCCTGTGACGTCACCATGGCGGTCAAGATGCTCCTTTGACCAACGACGTCCCACTCCGATACTAGATTCTAGATTCACAACCAATCGCAAAAATACGTACTCGTAAACTGGTAACTAGTGGATATTTGTTGCAATACAGTCGATAAATGAAGCTTGCAGCTCGAGACAAAGTCTAAGATCGAAATAAATATGTTTTTGAATGTTTGAAGTTGTAGTCAGATTACAGATTCCAGTAAGTAAGAACCTAATCAAATACCTATGCTTCATTAAAAAGGTCTCAGTTGCGATCTAACACCCAAGCAGTCCGGACGTCTTTTCTGTGCGCTCAGGTGTAGGTATATCGTATCGACGCGTTTTTGTAATATTTTGGTGCATCTACTGTAAGTACAAACATTTCCTTTTTTAATTGTTACTGGTAGGAGTGGAGTTTTTTTGCCCCGGCTCTGTTTACAGATGCCCGGCGGCCAGAAAAACGGCGGCGGCGGCGGCTCACAACCGCCGTCGAGCCATAACAAACAATCCAATATTAATATGTATGTGGAAGATGTGATTTTCATTGAGAGTGAATCGGGCAAATCGGATAATTCACAAGTTGCAGAATCTCTAAGTAATGTAAACAATGCAGACAAAAATACCGGTACATAGGCGTAGGGATGTGGCGACCCCATCGCCCAGAGGTGATGGTACACCTTGCACCGACGACGGTGCATCATGTACTATTATCTCTGCAATCAGCCACAGGGGGGGTAAGTGGAGTCACTTAGCTTCGCCCGCGGTGCAATCACCCCCACATCGGAATGTTTCCGGGAAACTAGAAATAGGTTCCCGCAAATAGGCGGCGCCAAATGGCCTCATGGTTCATGTTCCGTCGCTGGGCCGATGTTCCCGGTTTCTCATAAGTGACAAATTGGATTAATTAGAAGTAAAAAATGCTCAATGGCTCTTCCAGGATCAAAAGATTCCGGAGGTAAAATACCTGGCCGTTCGGATCTCCGGGTGCCAGGTGGTCCGGGGGGAACATCAAGCGAAGTTTGTTTAAAGAATTGTGCTGCCACTCCTCGTCAGGCTAACAACAGAAGCCGTCCTTCGCAGCAACTTCGCACTGACGACAGGCCCGAAGGCCAGAGAAACTTTTTCAGGGCCGACTTTACAAATATACGAGGACTTGCCTCCAACATAAACTCTGTCCATCAACACCTTCAGGCAGAGAAGCCACACATTCTGGCTCTTACGGAAACTCAAGTCGGCTCTTCAACAATGGATAACTGCTTCAGATATCCCGGATATGACTTATACACCCGATTCAGATGTAGGTTTGGCGTATGCGTGTACGTTAAATCTGGGCTTTCTTGTCATCGAGAAGAAGATCTCGAACTGGAAGGATTTGACATCATATGGCTCAAAATATCCTTCCAAAATCACTCCAAGTTTATATGCTGCATTTATAGGCCACCAAGCAATAACAACTGCAAAGAGCTCTTCGAGAAGCTTTCAGCCACTGTGGACGCGCTGCAATCAGATCACCCTCATTCAGAGATAGTCTTTTTGGGTGACTTCAACGTTCACAACTCCTACTGGCTCAAACACTCAAACAAAACGGACGACGAGGGACGTGAAGCTGAAGCCTTCGCTATTAGCTGCGGCTTGGAGCAGATAGTCAAAGAACCAACAAGGATCCCCAGCCGCCACGGAGATTTTGCTAGTCTGTTGGACCTATATCTAACAACTACTCCAACAATCTACACGGTGAAAGTAACTGCTCCACTGGGATCATCTGACCATAACACCGTCTCAACGCTATGCAGAATGCATTCTCCAGATCTCCACCATGCAAAGCCTCGCCGGGTCTGGCATTACGGATCAGCAAAGTGGGACGACCTAAGAGAATACTACCAGTCCTTTCCCTGGAATGACGTCTGCTTCAAGTCACGAGACCCATCTGCTTGCGCCCAAGAAATAACAGAGGTATTAGTATCTGGCATGGAAGCCTATATTCCTCATGTCGTCAAGCATCCCTCCAAAAACAAGCCATGGTTCAATCAGCGCTGTAGAGATGCAGTTTCCTCTAAAAACCACCATTACAAGGAATGGAGGAAAAATCCAAATGCCGAGAACCACCGCAGTTTTATCGACGCCAGAAATCACTGCAAACGCGTGATTGACAGCAGCAAGGAGGAACACAACCAAAAAATTAAGAACAAGCTCCTCTCATGTCCTAGTTCGTCCAGAACATTCTGGTCTGTAGCTAAGGCTGTTAGTCAGAACTTTTCCTATTCGTCAATACCACCCTTGACCAGAGAGGACAAGTCCATCGCTTCTGCTCCTAAAGAAAAAGCAGACATCTCGGGGAAGCTCTTCGCAGCCAATTCCACTGTAGACTTTCAAGGAAGTACTCCGACCACCACCATAAGCGTGAACTCGAGAATGGCAGAGGTCAAATTTCAACATCGAGATGTAAAAAGCATCCTCCAAAAACTGAACACCAATAAAGCTACTGGTCCTGACCAAATTCCAGCCATTGTCCTTAAACGCTGTGCCGCTGAGCTTGCACCTATTCTTTGCAAGCTCTTCAAACTTTCGTATCAACGAGGCGTGTTTCCCGATTCGTGGAAGATTGGCTGCGTGCAACCTATCCCTAAGAAAGGCAAAAAAACTGATCCCACCAACTATAGACCTGTGGCTCTTCTCAGCATCATGTCTAAGGTTATGGAGACTGTCATTAACACACAGCTCCTGAAATACCTCGACAACAATGACATCATAAATGATCGCCAGTATGGCTTCCGCAAGCACAGGTCTACAGGTGACCTCCTTGCCTACGTCACTCACTTGTGGAACAGAGCAATAGAAAAACATGGCAAATCCCGTGTTGTTGCACTTGACATATCGAAAGCCTTCGACAGAGTGTGGCATGACGGACTTCTTGTCAAGCTTGCTGCTTATGGACTACCACCTGGCCTGCGCCAGTGGCTGAATAGCTTTTTGAACGATCGATCTCTGTTTGTTGTAGTCGAGGGCTGTTCATCAGACGTATTTTCAATAAACGCCGGTGTTCCTCAGGGATCTGTCCTATCCCCTACACTGTTTCTGCTGTACATCAACGAGCTGCTGGAAATAACATCCAATCCAATCTACAGCTTCGCAGATGACAGTACATTAGTGTCGTGCATGGAACCAGGCAAGCCACTATCATCCCAGGAGACGGTACGTCGGCGACAGCAGCATGCCTCACAGATCAACGCTGATATCAAAACAATTGTCGAGTGGGGATTAGCAAATAAAGTACAGTTCAACGTACAAAAAACTCAGGCAACAACACTGACAAAGAAGTCTCACGATGGCTTACCAACCGTGGAAATGGAGGGTCACCCCATAGTCGAATCACCTTCCGTCAAGCTCTTGGGAATCAACATCAACAATAACATGTCCTGGCACGACCACGTCGTCAGTATTGCTAAAACGGCATCCCAGAAGCTTGGAGTTTTGTTCCGCTGTAGGAAGTTGTATACACCAGAGCAACTGCTGCTGCTCTACAAGGCACAGATCCGACCATCGCTGGAGTATTGCTCCCATGTATGGGTATGTGCTCCGAAGCACTCTCTAAAGCTTCTGGACACTATCCAGAAAAGAGCAATTAGATTGATCGATACGCCTAACCTCCACAGCCTGGAACATCGAAGGAGGGTGGCTGACCTATGTCTGTTTTACAGATTCTATCACGGAAGATGTTCGAGTGAGCTCTCCCAGATAATAACACCAAAGGCCGTCCGAACCAGGAATACTAGAGAAGCTCTGCGAGCTCATCCTTACCAGGTCGAGGTCCTTACTCCCCGAACCAGTCTCCTCCAGCATTCCTTCTTTTGGAGAACTTCGACGCTGTGGAATCAGCTGCCGGGGAATTTGTTTCCCGACGGCTACAACCTGCAGCGTTTCAAATCTAACGTGAACAGACATTTGTCCTCTCGCAGCGCTTCTACAGCGCCATAGGCTTTCAGCCTTTGCGGGAGGCCGACCATAAAAAAAAAAAATCCGTCACACAAGAAACTCTCGAACGTCGTCAGCTAAATACCACTAATAGATTTAGACTGTCTGATTCAGTTCCGTACTGTATTTTTGTAGAGCATATTGATCGGAATATAGGAAGGCTACATCCTATGAAACTGGGGGAGAAGTTGTTAGGTTTGAAAAAATATGATGAACATATCGTCGAGATTAATATTGTTGGGCGTAATTGAATCAAAATTGAACTCGATACAGCGACAACTGCAAACCAGCTGGTCGAAGATACCTTTTTTTCAGATAACAACCTTATAGCGTATGTGCCAAACCACCTAACAGACAAACGAGGTTTAGTAAGGGGGGTCGATACCTCTCTATATGAGAATAAACTTCTAAAATCTATCCAGTCTAGTGTTCCGGTTAAAAGAGTCCAAAGAATGACCAGGATTGTTAAAGAAAACGACGTGACAAAGCGTGTTCCACGTCAGATGGTAATAGTTACATTTGCGGGAAAACGCTTACCTGATGCAATATACATCAACAAAGTCAGGTGCCCGGTTGATGTCTACATCTCACCTGTTATGCAATGCCTTCAGTGCTTGAGGTATGGGCATTCTGCTAGTCAGTGTAAGGGGAAAAAGAAATGTAGAAAGTGCGGTATGGAAAAAGCAGAAATTTGTCAAAACTGTGACGTTTTTTGCATTTACTGCGAAAATAACAGCCATGATTCTACCTCTCGTGACTGCCCCAAATATAAAAGGCAGTTACGAACTAAGGAAGCTATGACAATCTTAAACCTTTCATTCACCGAAGCAGAGAAAATTATAGATAACCCTGGGTACACCAGCATCGTCCAGAAAAATAGATATGCGCCCCTTGCCAATTACGATTCTGAATTCCCCCCACTTAGATCCTCTAATTTACCAAGTTTACTACACTCCAGCCAACAAATAAACCCTAGTGGTGCTCCTCAAGCGCAGACTCCAACTAACCCCCCTAAAAAAAGGAAAACTGTAGATATGACTCCAAATTTTACTCCTATACGTAGGGATTACCCTACTAATTTCTGCTCGGCCCCTGTTTTTCAGTTTGGACAGAACCCCCCCAGCTCTGAACTTGAGCGCCTTGTTAGTCAGCTTAAGAACTATTTAAATACAGCCATTCAACAACATTACAACAACGCAAGTAGCTCAAGCTCAGAGAAGTTCCGCACGCCTCTTTTGGATGATGAATTTGACAATAAATTAAAAACTTTCCTAGGTAACCTTTTCACATAAAGCCATGGGTACTGAATCACTTAAGATCGTACAGTGGAATGCTAGATCATTACAATCAAACAAGCATTCGTTAATCCAAATGTTTAATGAAGAACACTTTGATATTGCTATAGTCTACGAGACGTGGTATAAGCGTTCACATGACGTTAGGTTTAGGAATTTCAACGTAGTCAAAAAGGATAGGGCAGATGGATATGGAGGCGTTGCTGTCTTCATATCCAATAAATTCAGATTCGAAACCATTCAATTCAACAATAACTTCAACCCTCAAATCGAGGTTTGTGGCATCAATTTACTTACAAAGAATAAAAAGCTCTCTATAGACCACCCAGAGTTAAAGCAACGACCATAGACTATATGAACGTATTCAGTCAGATCCCCCATGATTGCATTGTTGGTGGTGATTTCAACGCTCACCACAGCGTTTGGGGCTCACCGACATGTTCAAGAGACGGTGACATATTAGCGGAAGCGATAGAGGAGTTTCAGAATCTCGTACTTATGAACGATGGATCAGCTACACGTGTTAGCCCGCCAGGACAACAAAAATCTGTCGTTGATGTCACACTCATGTCAACAAACCTTTCATTATCTGCTAACTGGTCGGTCATGACAGACACCTATGGGTCTGATCATTTCCCCATCCAAATCACAATAGATGCAATACACACGGACAAAAGCCTCATCAATCCAGTCTCCAAATGGTCCATGACAAATGTTAAATGGGATGTCTATTCGTCCGAACTAAATAAGTCTCTCTCCGACATACCAAATTTAGAAGGTGCTAATGACATGGCAGAGTTTCTGATAGCGGCTATCTCAAATGCTGCAAACAAGTCCTGCAAAACTTTACGTCCATTCTCAGCCCAGGCAACCTCGCCACAGTGGTGGGATGAGGAATGTGCAGAGGTCACTAACGCCAGAAGAGGTGCTCTTAGAATTTACAAATCAAACCTTACCATCCCAAACTTTCTCGCATATAAGAGACAACAAGCTCTATGCAAGCGTATACTCCAAACGAAAGCGAAAAAAAGCTGGGCGACATTTTGCTCAAGCCTAAATAGACAAACTAGCCCCACACCCATCTGGAATAGAGTCCGAGGGTTGAATAACCCCAAACGGTATCCCATACACGATAAAACTCAAACAGAATCTCTATTGCACAAGTTAGCACCCGACTATGTTCCTGAACCAAATATTTCTATATCTGACGATCCGCCAGAACCTCACTTTCTACTAGCCCCTATTCACCTTAAGGAGCTGGAAGCTAACATCAAGAAGTCATCCAAGTCCACTCCTGGCCCGGATGGCATCAATTATCAAATGCTGGCAAACTTACCACACATTGCTTTAGATTTTCTGTGCAGGATATATAACAAAATTCTGCTAGAAGGCGACAATTGTGACAGTCTGAAAAAAAGTTTAATAATACCAATTCCAAAAGTCAATGATTCAAATACCATGAGACCTATTGCTCTTATGTCATTTTTATTGAAAACATTTGAAAGGATTATGAAGACAAGACTCGAATGGTGGATGGAAAGCCAAAAGAAATTCCCGAATTCTCAGTTTGGCTTCAGGAGAGGGAACGGGACGCTAGATTGTGTCTCATGTTTAGCTACAGATATCCAGATTACTTTCTCCAAAGATAATTTCCTTGGCTCCCTATTTATTGACATCTCTAGTGCTTATGACAATGTGGTTTTGAATCTGCTATACGATAAACTGGTTAGACTCGGCATTCCAAAGCAGTTTTCTGTCGTCGTGGTTAATTTATTCAAAAACAGACAGATCTCTATCAGATGTAATGGCAGAGTCCTTGGTCCCAGAAACGCAGGCAAAGGACTACCACAAGGTTCGGTCCTCAGCCCATTATTATTCAACATCTATACTGCCGACTTGCATAATAGAGAAAGTACATCACAGATCCTCCAGTATGCTGATGACTTTTGCTTCTATGTTATAGATAAATCCTTTCAAGCATGTGTCGACAAACTTGACTCAGTCATGGGCGACTGCAAAACATACTTCTCTGAACAAGGTCTGGAAATATCACCATCAAAATCTGCGGTGGCAATTTTTACACGTCATCGTCTACCAGACGTCAACAACCTTAACCTGTGTAATCTTAATATTCCTGTCATGAACAACTTCACTTATCTTGGAATCACGTTGGACTCGAAACTAACTTGGAACGAACACATCAATAAATGCCTGGGAAAATGCGAGAGGAGCCTTAACGTCTTAAAAGCAGTCAACCGGTATAAATGGGGAGCTGACCCAAAAATCAATTTGCTCTTCTATAGAGCCTACACGAGATCTATATTAGACTATGGCTGTTTTCTATATGGTTCGGCTACCAAAACTCGGTTACTAAAGGTCGACAGGATTCAGTTTAAAGCTTTGCGCCTCGTATTAGGCGCATTACGTTCCACCCCCACACCAGCGTTACTAGCTGAATGTAATGAACCTCCTTTACACTTGAGGCGCATCTTCCTTGCAGAAAAATTCATAGTAAAATGCAAATACAACAACCAAAATCTCATTATCGGCAAAGTATCAGAACTGTCATATTACAATCTAACTGATAGATGGTGGCAGAATAAAAACTCTCCACCTCTAGCAGACGACTTCACCAATGTCTCACAATACAATATCAAGGAGAGGGGCATTCCATTCTACACATCAAGGTTTGATATATCATTCCATGAGGCAAGTGTCATAATCCCCAATTTCAACCATCCAGATGCTAATCAAACCCTACAGGAAATATTGGCACCATTTTACAATCCCTGTATATTATATACTGATGGTTCTAAGTCACACGACGGTGTAGGTGCCGCTGTTTATGTTTGCAATAACAAAGTGAGCTTAACGTATAAGTTAAATCCAATCTGCTCGATATTTACAGCGGAACTATCAGCCATTGAGCTTGCTCTAGATTGGGCCAGCAAAAATACCCAGTATGAGCAAGTTATTATTTTGTCAGATTCTCTCTCTTCTCTAAAAGCCATTAAACACTCTGCCAATCAAATCTATTCTGATGAAATCGTAACAAGTGTTGTAGAAAAAGAACTGGTCCTACGGCAACAAAACAAAAATGTCACATATGTATGGGTTAAAGGACATGCCGGAATAAAAGGCAATGAAACTGTCGACTCCTTGGCTAAAGACAGCGCAACACTTGGTGAAAACATATCTAATCTCACCAGGAAAGACATAGTTGCATGTAGAAGAAACTATATGATGAACCAGTGGAAAAGCGAATGGAGACAATTCTGTACCAACAGCAACACCGTTTACAGTAAGATACACAGCACTCTTCCCTGTACCAAACTTGGAGATCGGAGCCACCCAAGCAGGAAAATAAATACATTATATATTAGATGCCTTTTTGGACACGCAAATGTTAACTCTTATAAACACCGAATGGGACTCTCCGAAACTGACACCTGCGAGTGCGATGGAAACATCGACGATCTAAATCACTGGCTGTTCAAGTGCAAATTCAATGAATCCAGTATAAATAATATGTTCAGTGCCCTGTTGGCTGCGAAAATTCCACTTCCACAAAATCATACATCCCTTATGTATTTAACTAGGGTTAGCGGTACCGTCCGGTCGATTTTATGGAACTCTTTCAAATTGGTGAAACGCCATTTATAATTAGGTACTCACATTACTGTGCAAGTTATTTAATGGTATGTCAAAATGTTTGTTTGAATGAAGTATTAGCTATCTATCTACTGTCTTTCCATGTGTAAACCTTTTCCATTCCTGTGCCAAGTGTTGTGTGTCCAATTTCAAGTCGCTATGATAGGCACCATCAGCGTGAAGCGTGTGTCCCTGTCTTTTCCTATTGGTAGTCGTCAACACATATTCTTGGACACTAGGTTAGGTAGATGAGTGTGAATGCTAAATTTGTGAACGCTTATACCAACTATCGTGGCTGAATGGATTCACACATCCAAAGCCATTTATAAAAAAAAAGGTCTCCTCAATCAAAGGATGGCAAGTGCAAGTAATATGTCTAACAAAATTTGATTCAAACACATCTTTATGTTGATCGTAGAAAAAATGTGCGTATCAAGTGCAAAAAGCACAATACATCAATAAATTTTTTGATAAAGAAATTAAAAAAAAGTTGGATGGCCTGGGTTTCGATCCCCACTACCGGACTCTATAACCACTGGGCCATCCTATAATTGAGGAGATCTTTTCAACGAAACATATTTGATTAGGTACTTACTTACTGGAATCTGTACTGACTTCAAACATTCAAAAATATATTTATTTCGATCGTAGACTTAGTCTCGAGCTGCAAACTTCATTCATCGTCTATGTTGCAACAAATATACACTAGTTACCAGCAAGTATTTTCGCGATTGGTTGGGAATCTAGAATCTAGTATCGGAGTAGGACGTCGTTGGCCAAAGGAGCATCTTGACTGCCATGGTGAAGTCACACGGGTTCGGGAGTCATCGGCGTGTTTTCGGTACTCGATTCAAAAACTCATTTTTATTTTGATATAACTTTTGAATTACTGCGAAAAAAAAGAAAACAAAAACAGATTTGTTGTAAGACTTATATATGATCTTTCCATTTATGACAAAAAGAAATTTTATTCAAAACCTCAACTGTTAGCGCAATAGGCGCATCTTCCTATGAACTAGCGAAACACCTGACCACACTTATCCGTATTTTGGGAAAACTAATACGTATGTCATGAACTCGGCGCACTTTACAACCAAAATCCAGAATATACAACTCGAAGAATCCAATGTTCTGGATAGTTTTGACGTCGAATCACTCTTCACAAGAGTATCACTGAACGACAGATCAAACAGATATTCTCAGAAAATATAACTAACTTATTTAAGCATGTGCTAACTACAACATACTTTGCATGGGAGAACAAGGTGTATGAACAGATGAACGCTGTGGCGATGGGAAGCACTCTGAGTCCAATAGTGGCCAACTTTATCATGGAGAGGATTGAGCAGGCGGCCTTGAACAGAACAGAAGCCAATGTTGTTTGGATACGTGGATGTCACATTTGTTGTTTAGAGCTATAGATAAGACAAGCTTGTGGAATTCCTACAATACCTAAACGGTGTACATGCGAACATCCAGTTCACGAAGGAAGAGGAAAACAAAAAACTGGCGCTTCTCGATGTGCTATTAACTAGAAAAAGTTCAACCTTGGGACAAACAGTGCATTGAAAATCGACACCCACCGATCGCTATTGGCACAACAACTCGAAACAACATCCATGCCAAAAGTACGGAATCATCAAAACACTGACAGAACGGGCAAGAACATTGTGTGAACCTACCAAACTCAGTGCCGATCTCGAACATCTGGAAAATGCTTTGAAGTCAAACAACTACTCAGAAAATAAATACTACGATCTATGAGAACTGGTAGAATAGAATAGCAGCCACAACCACTACCAATAGCAAAAGCTTTCCTACCGTATGTTCCCTGAGTCACAGACATAATTAGGAAGCTACTGCAGAAGGAAAATATCAAGACGATATACAAACCAACTGGGAAAATTCAACAGCGTCTAAGATCAGCAAAGGATAAAAGGGATCCGTGGACAGCATCAGGGATTCATCGGATACCATGTACTTGTGGAAGTGTATACATCGGAACAACAAAGAGATCAGTACAAACTAGAATTTCAGAACACAAATCAAATCAAGCGGTTGTCACAAGATAAAGTTTGAGGAGACACAGGTTCTTGCTACGATCTCCTCTTATTACGCTAGATTTTACTGAGAGTCCATCAGCTTTATAAACATAAAAACCACTTTAACAGCAACGAAGAAGCATACAAGCTCAACAGAATATGGATATCCACTCTAAAGCGGCCTACAGACGTTGATGCAAGTAGCAGCGTGTGTAGTACTGAATCACATATTTGACATCAGTTGCGGCTTGCAGTGATGCAAAGTCTGGAATCCCATTTTGGTCGGTGAACCATAACACCGAGTCGGTGACGCTGATGCAGGATTCAACGTGTATAGTGTAGAAACAACAGCGGCAATAGAATGCTTATTATTCACAGGCAGATTTCCAAAATCAGTAGAAAATTTCAAAATGAATGGAAAACTTTCAGCGATTGTTGCTGAGAGTAGAATATCTATATCTTCAAAATAAATTTTCACATTTAATGCCATACAAAAATAGTCATTTCTGTAAGTCAAAAGTAACGATGGTCCTGACTGGAGCCCTTCAAATTCTTCAATAGGTGCTACTACTTATTAGCAGAAAATGAAAACTGAATTGCAGTATGTTTAAATTATAAAACCTTATTTACTTGGTATGAAAATACATGAAATAACACAATTACAACATGGAGTAACAAAAAATTCCAACAATCATTTCAATAGCTGCTCAGAATAGGCAGAATGCTACAGTTAGAGATATCTTTACCTTTGACTTAACGGAAATGACTACTTTTTATCCCATTAAGTGTGAAATATAATTCTGCAGATGTTAGACTGTCAGCAACAATCGCTGGTAGTTTTCTGTTTCAAAAGTTTTTATCGTTTCTTTGGAGTTGTCAAGCTCTACACATTTTCCAGATGTAGTTTCTAAAGCGTCAAGTAATGATTCAAAATGGTCAAGTTAATTCCCCAACTCGCCACTTGTAATTTCTAACTGTCAGGTGTAATTCATACCTGATTTATATATGCAAGTATTGCTTCAGATCGTTCTCTATTCTGTAACGTAGGAAAATATTGGATCAATTTTAATAAAATGTTTAAACAGTATTACTGCCGTGGCGAGGATGGAAAAAGTTAATCGTGTCAGTGGTGGTGCAGCAATAGTAGAAAAACGGAAAATTTAAAAACAGCTGAAACTTCGTTCTTCGTTTAATATAATAATATCCTAATATTTAAAATTCAAATTTTTTTGTATTCATAATAGGCTATCCATTGACCCCTGGGCCTCTGATTAGAATGGTCCCAGGGTTTAATCTGCCTGTCGTAAGAGGCGACTAAAAGATTGGTAGTCCTTGCCTTAAAAGGGCCTATGGTGGTCACCGGCTGTGAAAGCAGGCGTATGAACCTACATAGTGAGGAAACGGCTGAACCTATGTCAAGGACGGTTTCCCGACTACGAGTCGTAAAAGGCGACTAAAAGGAACCGAACTACTATCGATATAAGCAGTAACCTCTTCTCAACCAACAGCTTTGGGTGGACGAGTTGAGAAGAGTCAGGACACCTTCTTGTCCTTGGGGTGAGAAATTGTCCCTAAAGGCGGATGAACCAGTAGATACATCTGGTCAACGGCATGAGGATGCAGAACGCAAATGGGAAACTACTGCATGAAAGATTAAGATATCCCAAGAGAAATTCGTAAAATGAGTAACGTGAGAATCAGCGAGGCCTCGGATGTGATGTCTCGCGGTCCGACTGGCAATCGGCGCTGTTCTTCGTCCGGGGAGGTCAGTGTGAAATTGGTGACCGGGCATAAAAAGTGCGGCCATCAGGCTTCTTGTGCGAAATTAACTACTGATGACATTTTTAAAACGCGCCGAAAACATCGCCTGGCAACTTGGAACGTTAGAGGTCTTCAGGCTATAGGAAAGCTCAGCATCGTCGAACAAGAGCTTACAGCAAATAAAATAGCTATTGCTGGATTATCTGAGACTCATTATAGAGACACAGGTCATTTTACTTCTAGCAAGAGGAATTTTATTTGCTTTTCAGGTAAATCTGATGAAAGTGTTAACGGTGTTGGCTTTTGGGTGGCGAAAGCGCACCCAAGGACCATTCTTGGTTACAAGTGTATTAGTGACAGAATTATAACAATACGTATCAATGCGAACCCTACACCGATCAACATTGCGCAAATCTATGCACCTCGTCAAATTCGGATGAGGAAACGATCGAATCTTTTTACAACGATCTTTCGAATCGGGAAATGGTCCTCATTTTAGGCGATTTTAACTCAAAGGTTGGTCAAACCATTGATGATGAACATCTTAGGGCACATATTGGTAAATTCGGTCTTGGTGTCAGAAATGAAAGGGGTCAACGTCTGCTTCAATTCTGTATTGACCATAATTTCTCAATTACCAACACTATGTTTTCACAACATCCACGGCGCCTGTATACTTGGACCTCTCCCGACGGACGATTTCATAATCAAATTGATTACATTTTAGTTCGTACACGGTGGAAGTCATCCATCAGCCTTTGTAAGACTCTACCAGGGCCAGACTGCGATTCAGACCATCAACTACTTCTGTGTGAACTTCAGTTAAAACTGAAGGTATGTCCACGTTCTAAGCGGATAGTACGGATGGAGATCGCTGACCCTTCTTCTTTTCGGTTAAAATGTTCAGAGCTTTTTCGGGATGCCTCTATAACAGATATGTCAAGTTCGAATGACATGTGGCTATCATTAAAAAATGTGCTTTTACGTGCTGCCCAGATAAGCCAACCAAAGGGTAGCACTCAACCAAGACAACAATGGATTAGTAGCCACACACTGTCCGTTATTGAGACACGTAGAAGCCTTAAGATTTCAGGTCTGGATTCAGATACAGAGCAAAAAACATATAGACAGCTCTCACGCGAGATTCAAAGATTATGCCGGAAAGATAAGAACTCTTATCTACAGCAATTGTGCAGGGAAATAGAGATGCATGCCAATACTAACCATCCGAAAGAGATGTTTTTTAAGGTCAAATGCCTCAGTCGGGATTTTAAACCCAAATTTTTGGCTGTTAAAAATTTCGAGGGAGAGCTAATTACCAACTTGCATGAGGTTATTGAGGTATGGTGAAATTATTGCGAAAATCTGTACCATGAGGATGGCCTTCACGCCCTCTCATTGGATTTTGGACACGAACCGGATATTCTTTTGTCTGAAGTGGAACATGCCCTCAACAAGCTAAAAACTAACAAAGCTACAGGCATTGATGTTATTTCTGCTGAAACGCTGAAATGCTTGGGTGACGACGGCATCTCCCTTTTACATAATATTTGTAAGAGTGTCTGGTCCTCCGGTGTTTGGCCAGATGAATGGTGCACATCAATTTTTGTTCCACTTCATAAAAATGGATCTCCAACAAATCCAGACAATTATCGCCTACTTTCGTTAGTCTCTCATGCAAGTAAGGTTCTACTGTATATTTTACAATCTCGTTTGGAGGGTTTTATTGGCTGGCAAATTTCTCAGGCGCAGGCAGGTTTCGTGAAAGGACGCGGTACGCGTGAACAGATCTTAAACTTAAGACAAATTATTGAAAAAGCCAGAGAGCATTATTTCCCGGCTTTTATCTGCTTTGTGGACTATTCTATGGCGTTTGATAACGTAAAGTGGCCTAAACTGTGGGAAATCCTCATCTCTATGGGAGCTCCTTATCACCTAGTGTTTCTCATACAGCAGCTCTACGAGTCTAATTCGGCTCGTGTAAGAATTGATGGTAACCTGTCTAGTCAAACTGCAACCAGAAAAGGAGTTCGTCAGGGATGTGTATTATCTTCGATGTTGTTTAACATTTACTCTGAATTTGTGATGAGACAGGTATTAGACAACTGGAATGGTGGTGTAACTGTTGGCGGAAGCAAAATATCCAACTTAAGATTTTCTGACGATACAACCCTTACTGCAGCTTCTCAGGAAGAACTAGTAGCTCTATTAAACATCTTAGAACAACGTAGTGCAGAGTATGGGCTTGGTATTAACTACAATAATACCAAGGTTATGATCGTAGATAGAGAGCATGATAATTATCGAGAAATAAAGTCAATAGGCCGTTGTGAAATAGTTCAAAGTTTTATATACCTCGGTTCTTTGATCGATAATTCGGGTAGCTGTGAAAATGAGATTCGACGCCATGACAAAGCTTACTAAAATATGGCGTGACCATAACATCACTAAAGCTACAAAAATGTTGCTGGTTCAGTCTCTTGTGTTCTCCATATGTTTGTATGCCTCGGGAACTGTGGACATGGAGGAGAAAGCTGAGAGTTCCTGATACCGCCCATCGAACTAACGTCTCCATATTGGATGAGGTCGGTAATACAAAGAGACTATCCTCCATTGTGCCCACGAGAATGCTTACATTCTTCGGACATATACACAGAAGCGATAATATGGAGAAACTTGTAGTTCAAGGTCATGCCCCGAGTGGGCGGCGCCGTGGCCGTCCCCCTACACGCTGGGTGGATACGACGAAACAGCTGCTGGATATGAGTGTCAAGAGCGCCACTAAACTGACAACAACAAATCCCGAACGATGGCGAGCTACAGTGCTCAAAACTATTGATAATATTCGTGTCGGCAATACTCTAGCTCCGACTTAATGCATTTTACGAGTTCACAACATGCCTGTTAAGACATTGTGACTATGATGATGATGACCTGTTAAAGAAATACCCAGCGGTATAACAACCTTTTTTTGGTCGAGCGGGCCATGATTTGGTTGCAAGGGGATCTCAGACTATAGCTTCATGCTATGGAAAAATAATAAACTGGTATCACAGTAATGTGTGAGAGGTACTGAGTCAACCAACTTGACTTCAATTTTTACAGTGGAGTGAACAAATTCAGTATTAAAAAAATAGGCTTTCTGTAAATCAAGTCGGCAGCCCCAAGTAAATTTCAAAGAGGAGAAGGCAAGAGATGAGTCTGAAAATTTGGTGAACTAGATTTTCTATATAAAAGACGTTGTTACATTTTGCTGAATAAAAGGGTCCTGTAATAATATCCTAATATTAATAATTACTTACACTGTTTGTAGCTGCCTAGATTGCTGGAATACGCCAGATTCGAAGTAGTAGAAGTTCTCCAAATTTACAAGAGTTCTGAAAAGTAAACGATTCATGTCAGTTCAGTCGGTTCTTCACTAGCCATTTATTTTTTTAATCAGTACACTTAATTATCTGATCAGTATATTTATACTGACGAGGAAAATAACTGCGGCAATGTTTGTCCAACGGCGAGAATTCGAGACATAGAAACGACGCAGTGAAGAAGTTGGTTGATACACAACACCTACTTCAAATACTATCAGAAAACCTACCTAAAGATCTAAGCTTTCTATTTATACTGCGACACTCTTCTAAGGGTTATCTTTCACTTATATCCGTACTTCTTATAAAATAAGATTTTCTGATCTACGCTTTCTAATTTGTGCTTTGACCTAAAAAATAATGCTTTGAATCAGACTAAAACCTAAACGTGTACAATCTACATTTATGTCGAATGATATTTTCTGAAAATTAACATACAGGGTGTTAATTAAGTATGTTAACAAACTTTAACCACGAATAGTACTCCGAAAAATAGAAAGAAAATGTCATATGAGCATGGGTCCGGAAATGCTTCCTAAGGGAGCTACGCTCCTTTGCATGGGTCACCCTGAAGTCGGTTTTTCCTCGATATTCTCGAAATCATAACAAAATTACGAAATTAGGTATGATGGGTAAACATTTGACGGTGAATCTGATTCTGAATTCAGAATTTCATAATTTTAATCAGAGGCGTATCATATGGGAGGAGCTAAGGGTAAATATAACCCCATTTTCTAAATGGTAATTTTTTGACATTTTGATTATATATAGAATATGGTATTTCAGAGATTTCTACGTAAAAATGGTCTCTTGGTACATCTCGATAGGGCTAACCGTTTTCGAGAAAAATGCAAATTATTGAATCGATGGCTATTGTAAATAAATAAATGTTCATCTATTTAGTAAGTGTGCTGTGAAAAACAATTGCAATAATTGATAAACAACTTGAGAACTGTCAGTTTATTAAGTTTAGAGTTTGTTGTCAAGTAGAAGTTTACTGATATTCCGCTTAAAATACTACTACTACTAACGGAGAAATGACAGATATGCATTTCTGTTATGGTATGGCTCAGGGTAACGCTCATGCTGCGAGACGTATCTATCATGAACGATATCCCCAACGGCGGAGTGCCTGCTTTAAGAACGTTTATACGAATCCACGCCCGACTTTCGGAAACAGGTAGTTTTGAGAGATCTACAGTTGTCATAGGAAGACCTGCAATAGTACGAACCGTTCAGATGGAGGAAGCAGTTCTAAACGAAATTGAGAGAAATCCTGAAACTAGTACGCGGAAAATAGCGCATGAATTAAATATTACCCATGTAACGGTATGGCAAATTTTAAGAGATCAGCAGCTATATCCACTACGAGTAGACTTCTGCAATTGGTTAAGAAATCAAATTTTAAGGAATCCGAATTTCTTAAGTCAGGTATTGTTTACTGACGAAGCTTGTTTTTCCCGGAATGCCATTATCAATTTTCATAACAATCACGTATGGTCTGAGGATAATCCACACGCCTTCATAGAACATCATTTCCAAGAACAGTTTTCTTTCAATATTTGGGCTGGAATTATAGGAAGCCACTTCATTGGTCCATATTTTCTGCCTCATAGGCTTACTGGGGAACAATACCAGCAGTTTTTAGTACACGATGTACCTGAATTATTAGAAGAAGTTCCACTTAGAGAACGGTGTCGTATGTGGTACATGCACGACGGTGCTCCAGCACATTTTGGTCTAGTTGCGCGTCGAGTTTTGAATGAAAATTATCCTAACCGTTGGATAGGCAGGGGTGGTCCACAGTTTTGGCCTCCCCGCTCGCCAGATATCAATCCATTGGATTACTTCTTATGGGGATACCTTAAGTCATTAGTGTACAAAACCCCTGTTCAAAATGAAGAAGCCCTCAGAAACAGAATAGTTGATTCATGCTTGATAATCAAAAACACACCACATAATATTTTTGAAAGAGCCCGTCATTCAATGATAAGGCGACTGAACCGTTGTATTGAAGCTGGTGGCGGTCACTTCCAACACTTACTTTAAGAAAACATTCTCTATTTGTCTTAGTATTTTATTTCTTATTTGTTCAAACTCTTAAACTTAATAAACTGACAGTTCTCAAGTTGTTTATCAATTGTTGCAATTGTTTTTCACAGCACACTTACTGAATAGATGAACATTTATTTACTTACAATAGCCTGCATCGATTCAATAATTTGCATTTTTTCTCGAAAACGGTTAGGCCTATCGAGATGTACCAAGAGACCATTTTTACGTAGAAATCTCTGAAGTACCATATTCTAAAATCAAAATGTCAAAAAATCACCATTTAGAAAATGGAGTTCTTGTTACCCTTAACTCCTCCCTGATTAAAATTATGAAATTCTGAATTCAGAATCAGATTCAGCGTCAAAAGTTTACCCATCGTCCCTAATTTCGTAATTTTGTTATGAATGGTTTCGAGAATATCGAGGGAAAACCGTCTTCAGGGTGCCCCATGCAAAGGAGCGTAGCTCCCTTAGGAAGCATTTCCGGACCCATGTTCATATGACATTTTCTTTCTATTTTTCGGAGTACTATTCGTGGTTAAAGTTTGTTAACATACTTAATTAACGCCCTGTATAGAGAGATGAGAGACATCTCTGAGCATCCAGCGAACGGAAGTCGTTTTATTTAAGGGTCATGGACCTGTGGTGAATCAGAAATAGAGACAAACGCGTTTCGTTATTAACTGCTTTTGAGAAAATGTAAAATATCATGTATTATTTAACCTCCTAACCTAAAATTCAAGCTAAATTTGTTTAACTCGTTAATCATAAATGGGGTATGTAAAGTTTTCACAATATTTTCCGGAATCAAGCAGTTTGACCATTTCATGATCAAAACTAAACAGTGAATATTTTATTATATCGTACCAAACAATTAGAGTAGCACTACAGGTCCATGGGTTTTTAGATGTCATCCAATCAGTTTCAATCTGAATATATCAACTGAAACCATGATAGAGTTCGTGACGAAATAGCCACTGTTAAACAGCTATAATAAACATGATGAACGAATGTAAACTTTAAGTGATGCAAGCTAAAATATTCATTTATTTGTTTAATATTGTCTAATTTGTTTAAGGCGTAAACTAATGTTGAGTCAGATAGGAGATGCTCTAACGTCTGGTTCTCACCGCAGACGCATAAATCGCCATCAGCGTATCTTACACCCGTATGCACCGTTTGGCGATTCTAATCCTAGTTCCCTAATCGCGTTTTGCAAATCTTTGGCATCTAGCCATGCACCGTCAAGAGATCAACTAATCCTGATTGGAGATACGACAAGGTTGTGTTCGCAAGATTGTCTTGACAGTGACAGTGTCAAAATTGCCAGTTTGCGGTGCATAGTAAACAAGTAATCTAATCCAGGTTTACGTAACTAATCGCGCAATTGACTTACGGTGCATACGGGTGTTAATAGGTTCTCCTCAGACCTATCCATTTTGCATCTTATCCTGTTGAGGATTTTCCAGATCCCCGACTACGAACAGGGAGGCTTTCAGTTGGGATCCAAGTTGGTGTGAGGTACCACAGTATCTCTTTGGTTACTGAAAGGCTGAAAGCCTATGGCGCTGTAGGAGCGGTGCGAGAGGACAAATGTTTGTTCACGTTAGATTTGAAACGCTGCAGGTTGTAGCCGTCGGGAAACAAATTCCCCGGCAGCTGATTCCACAGCGTCGAAGTTCTCTAAAAGAAGGAATGCTGGAGGAGACTGGTTCGGGGAGTAAGGATCTCGACCTGGTAAGGATGAGCTCGCAGAGCTTCTCTAGTATTTCTGGTTCGGACGGCCTTTGGTGTTATTATCTGGGAGAGCTCACTCGAACATCTTCCATTATAGAATCTGTAAAACAGACATAGGTCAGCCACCCTCCTTCGATGTTCCAGGCTGTGGAGGTCCTTTGTGAGGTTAGGCGTATCGATTAATCTAATTGCTCTTTTCTGGATAGCGTCCAGAAGCTTTAGAGAGTGCTACGGAGCACATCCCCATACATGGGAGCAATACTCCAGCGATGGTCGGATCTGTGCCTTGTAGAGCAGCAGCAGTTGCTCTGGTGTATACAACTTCCTACAGCGGAACAAAACTCCAAGCTTCTGGGATGCCGTTTTAGCAATACTGACGACGTGGTCATGCCAGGACATGTCATTGTTGATGTTGATTCCCAAGAGCTTGACGGAAGGTGATTCGACTATGGGGTGACCCTCCATTTCCACGGTTGGTAAGCCATCGTGAGACTTCTTTGTCAGTGTTGTTGCCTGAGTTTTTTGTACGTTGAACTGTACTTTATTTGCTAATCCCCACTCGACAATTGTTTTGATATCTGCGTTGATCTGTGAGGCATGCTGCTGTCGCCGACGTACCGTCTCCTGGGATGATAGTGGCTTGCCTGGTTCCATGCACGACACTAATTTACTGTCATCTGCGAAGCTGTAGATTGGATTGGACGTTATTTCCAGCAGTTCGTTGATGTACAGCAGAAACAGTGTAGGGGATAGCACAGATCCCTGAGGAACACCGGCGTTTATTGAAAATACGTCTGATGAACAGCCCTCGACTACAACAAACAGAGATCGATCGTTCAAAAAGCTATTCAGCCACTGGCGCAGGCCAGGTGGTAGTCCATAAGCAGCAAGCTTGACCAGAAGTCCGTCATGCCACACTCTGTCGAAGGCTTTTGATATGTCAAGTGCAACAACACGGGATTCGCCATGTTTGTCTATTGCTCTGTTCCACAAGTGAGTGACGTAGGCAAGGAGGTCACCTGTAGACCTGTGCTTGCGGAAGCCATACTGGCGATCATTTATGATATCATTGTTGTCCAGGTATTTCAGGAGCTGTGTGTTAATGACAGTCTCCATAACCTTAGACATGATGCTGACAAGAGCCACAGGTCTATAGTTGGTGGGATCAGTTTTTTTGCCTTTCTTAGGGATAGGTTGGACGCAGCCAATCTTCCACGAATCTGGAAACACGCCTCGTTGATACGAAAGTTTGAAGAGCTTGCAAAGAATAGGTGCAAGCTCAGCGGCACAGCGTTTAAGGACAATGGCTGGAATTTGGTCAGGACCAGTAGCTCTATTGGTGTTCAGGATGCTTTTTACATCTCGATGTTGAAATTTGACCTCTGCCATTCTCGAGTTCACGCTTATGGTGGTGGTCGGAGTACTTCCTTGAAAGTCTACAGTAGAATTGGCTGCGAAGAGCTTCCCCAAGATGTCTGCTTTTTCTTTAGGAGCAGAAGCGATGGACTTGTCCTCTCTGGGCAAGGGTGGTATTGACGAATAGGAAAAGTTCTGACTAACAGCCTTAGCTACAGACCAGAATGTTCTGGACGAACTAGGACATGAGAGAAGCTTGTTCTTAATTTTTTGGTTGTGTTCCTCCTTGCTGCTGTCAATCACGCGTTTGCAGTGATTTCTGGCGTCGATAAAACAGCGGTGGTTCTTGGCATTTGGATTTTTCCTCCATTCTTTGTAATGGTGGTTTTTAGAGGAATCTGCATCTCTACAGCGCTGATTGAATCATGGCTTGTTTTTGGAGGGATGCTTGACAACATGAGAAATATAGGCTTCCATACCAGATATTAATACCTCTGTTATTTCTTGGGCGTAAGCTGATGGGTCTCGTGACTTGAAGCAGACGTCGTTCCAGGGAAAGGACTGGTAGTATTCTCTTAGGTCGTCCCACTTTGCTGATCCGTAATGCCAGACCCGGCGAGGTTTTGCATGGTGGAGATCTGGAGAATGCATTCTGCATAGCGTTGAGACGGTATTATGGTCAGACGATCCCAGTGGAGCAGTTACTTTCACTGTGTAGATTGTTGGAGTAGTTGTTAGATATAGGTCCAACAGACTAGCAAAATCTCCGTGGCGGCTGGGGATCCTTGTTGGTTCTTTGACTATCTGCTCCAAGCCGCAGCTAATAGCGAAGGCTTCAGCTTCACGTCCCTCGTCGTCCGTTTTGTTTGAGTGTTTGAGCCAGTAGGAGTTGTGGACGTTGAAGTCACCCAGAAAGACTGTCTCTGAATGAGGGTGATCTGATTGCAGCGCGTCCACAGTGGCTGAAAGCTTCTCGAAGAGCTCTTTGCAGTTGTTATTGCTTTGTGGTCTATAAATGCAGCATATAAACTTGGAATGATTTTGGAAGGATATTTTGAGCCATATGATGTCAAATCCTTCCAGTTCGAGCTCTTCTTCTCGATGACAAGAAAGCCCAGATTTAACGTACACGCATACGCCAAACCTACGTATAAATCGGGTGTATAAGTCGTATCCGGGATATCTGAAGCAGTTATCCATTGTTGAAGAGCCGACTTGAGTTTCCGTAAGAGCCAGAATGTGTGGCTTCTCTGGCTGAAGGTGTTGATGGACAGAGTTTATGTTGGAGGCAAGTCCTCGTATATTTGTAAAGTCGGCCCTGAAAAAGTTTCTCTGGCCTTCGGGCCTGTCGTCAGTGCGAAGTTGCTGCGAAGGACGGCTTCTGTTGTTAGCCTGACGAGGAGTGGCAGCACAATTCTTTAAACAAACTTCGCTTAATGTTCCCCCGGACCACCTGGCACCCGGAGATCCGAACGGTCAGGTATTTTACCTCCGGAATCTTTTGATTCTGGAAGAGCCATTGAGCATTTTTTACTTCTGATTAATCCAATTTGTCACTTATGAGAAACCGGGAACATCGGCCCAGCGACTGAACATGAACCATGAGGCCATTTGGCGCCGCCTATTTGCGGGAACCTATTACTAGGTTCCCGGAAATATTCCGATGTGGGGGTGATTGCACCGCGGGCGAAGCTAAGTGACTCCACTGGCTGATTGCAGAAATAATAGTACATGATGCACCGTCGTCGGTGCAAGGTGTACCATCAACTCTGGGCGATGGGGTCGCCACATCCCTACGCCTGCAGTTTGTTGATATAATGAAATTCTTCCTGGATTGAAGTCTGAATGCTAAGAGCTTGAGGCCATACAGAGGGCGTCTTTTATCCAATGACGATCTGCTTTGTTCAGTCATACGTAAGTCTTCTCGCTTGATGTTTGGGGAGCTATTCCCACGAACATGTATAGGTGGTCAAGGTTAGTCGATTTTAGATTATCCTACAGACGTCATGTCGTTCAGAGTTGGGTCCATTTGTTAACAAGAATCGAACCGGACCGTATATGGCTGGAGCAAAGCACATGGCAAGAGGTGTCGTCTGCAATACGCCAGGATGGGGCCCTCATTGAGAGTTGACTAGCTTGCAAATAACACTGTTCCTCGTATTTTCTTTCACTCTAGTTTTTTCTACGTTTTTTTATCGGACAGAGTCGCGCCTAAGGTAACAACCAGATAAGCTTGGTTTGAGCAGCTCTGTAGCCTGGTCGAATTCGATTTCAATAAGGCCATTAAACATAATTTCACTATTTATGAATAAAACACTCATTAATAAACATCAGACTTCTAAATAACTACTTTATTTTTGTAAAATAAAATAATTCATTTACCATTTCGTTAACGAGTTGTGCTGATAGAAGCCACGTCAGTAATCTTATTCTCAAGCGTAGGACGTGAAAAAAACCTCGAGTACTGAACCTAAATCAATGGAGTCCGAAATATTAACTTATGGAAATGATATCTGGGAAGAACTGTTAAGTGACTGCACTCATTTCGAACATTTTTTTTTTCATTTTATTTATTTGTAATACCTATAACAAGTATTGCCACCCTCGAAGGTAACACCTTGTATTGGTATAATTATGACATATTCATCACATTAATTTCATATATCCGACTGTCCTGTATTACCAGTATCGGATGCATTGCCTCCACTCTCATTGGTATATATCTTCTCTATCACACCCATCATAAAATGTTAGCTAGAAGCTAGCTGCAACGAATTTCTTCTCGAACATTTCCAAATGCTCTATCAGATATTTTGACGCCTCATACTTCTTTTTATATTTTTGACTGTTTATTTACTATTTAAACATTGTATGGTTTAAACTAAATGAGTGCTTCCGAAATGGTAACAATGATTTTTGAAAGAAATCTCATTTATGTATATCCAAATTTGTATACAATTCATCAAATTTACTTAACTGTATCCATAACGAGCTGCCAAGCTGAAAGGTCCTTTTCGAAAATGGAATTTATAAATATAAATATATAGGTCAGCAGTGACGGACGAGAGGCTAAATAAGCTTTTAATTTTGTCAATAGAGTATGACATCTCAAAATCCATTTTATATGAAGGAGCCATCCATGAATACATCATGTTGAAGAGCAGAAGAGAACAGTTTTTTTAAATTTATTGTTGCTATGTAATTAGCTTTACGTTAAGTTTGATTATATTAGAAATTATGGTTGTTTTTCATGAGTTTCGGTCAAGGATTGAAACTATAACTTCTCTTCACTACGTTTCGGTTTATTTTAATCTAAACCATCTTCAAGTGTCAAGTTAAATGAATAGGAAATGATCTGTATACAATAAAAATAAGAATAAAAATACAAAAGAACAACAAAAAAACACAATTGAATAAAATAATTATAAAGTGTGTGTGTGAAGGAGAAATATAACTTACCATAAATGTATATATAAAACTTTTAAATATAAATTTAGTGATTTTATTTCCGTTTATTGAAAATGAATATAAAAAAATTAAACTTACTGAGGCAATCAAATAATACTGACAAACCTACTTACGTTAATTTCAGATGTCGGTTACATTTCTGTAAAATTGTTTTGTTTGCGAAACAGCCTCTACGGGTTGAGAGGGCTGAATGACCAGTTCGGCGTTTTTAGGATATTGTAATAAAATACACAGATGTTCTTAAAGTGGTGGGAAAGTTTGAAGGAACAATAGTGGTAAAAGCTTTTGTATCTATCTATGTATACATAAATATGGTTTGTGAGATTACACATACAATTTATCACTATTTTATTTAATTGTGTTTTTTTGTTGTTTTTTTGTATTTTTATTCTTATTTTTATTGTATACAGATCATTTCCTTTTCATTTATAGACACCTGAAGATGGTTTAGATTAAAATAAACCGTAACGTAGTGAAGGAAAGTTATAGTTTCAATTGTTGACCGAAACCAATGAAAAACAATCATAATCTATAGTCGCGGTCACTAGAAAAATAAGCATATATTAGAAATTAAAAAAAAAATAGAATTTCGAGAGAATCGGGGTCTCAGAAGATCAAGCAGCCTATGGCCCCAAAAGACACCACCATAAGCCACTGCTACTTTTTCACCGACTTCTCTGTTCCTATTAGTTTTATTCAAGTTTTATCCCTTGAGATTTGTAGATAAATATACGAAAATACACTCCAAGTAGAGGGAAAGGGCAAGTACTGTTGGTATGCATTGTTGTGCGATGATACCCACTACAACCAATTGCATTATGCAGGTTTACCGGTATTTGAGTATCCTGAAATAGAAGTCTAGCCCTCCCGAAAGAAAACTTTTCAAAGCTTTTTCGCGTAAAAGAGCTCAGCCGTATAAAAATAGAGAAATATTTATTTTTTGATTGACCCGTAGTTGGGACCTTATACACTTACGAATAATTGTAGCGTGCGTCTCAGATAGCAATG
Organism: Callosobruchus maculatus; assembly: GCA_951848785.1. NCBI lineage: Eukaryota > Metazoa > Arthropoda > Insecta > Coleoptera > Chrysomelidae > Callosobruchus > Callosobruchus maculatus. The sequence goes on along the minus strand of CATOUR010000038.1, from coordinate 1,536,515 downwards.
CAACACTACAGTGCCATAATAGGGCAAACCATGAAATAGTTCTCACTTGACATCTAGGAACGAACCAAACGTATACCTAGAGTAGGCTTTCAATCCATTTGAAAAATTCTATGAACGTACATCTGAGTAGAACTCATGTAAACCAGGTGAGAGTAGCAAGTTACTACTCTAATTATTTGCAGTCCACGAAAAAATTGTCATACTGAGTTGGTAGTTCCACGACTAAAGCATTTTCTACTCGAGACTTAAAAAATAATAAAAGTGTAGTTGGTATATTTACAGTCTAGCGAAACTGTAATAAAAAAGGAGTTGAATCTTTGTGACTAGGCTGGAATAATAGTCTACCCTTCAATTTTTAAAACATATGAAACATCTGTTCCTATGAACATTTCATAAACTACTACTGCTACAGAGAATTTATAAGGCCCTTTAATACATGTGACCATTGACGTCCTATCCAAAAGACCTGGAATGTTTGCACTAAAAGTTATTCATAAACACTTGGGCCTTGTTTACGCTAATCGCTATGTTGCTAAACGTATTTCAGCCCCCAGGTATATTGATGGAGTAACTGCGTATTATTGACCAGTAGATATTCTCATTTTGAAGCAACTCTAATGGTAGGTATTTTACACCCGAATGATGTTTTGTTCCTCAAATACAAGATATTTTATTTTATTATAACGGCTGTTTAGTGGCGAGGTGGCGGCATTTCCTTGTGCATTGTTTTGCAGAGAGATTGATTTATTTTCTAGTATTTACCTGTACTTTCAGGACAATAATTATTATTATGGTGAGACAAAGGTGTTACGTATATAAAATATGGAAGCAGGAAAAGCTGGAACCTACTGTCGTAGGTTGTTGTTTGTGAGCCATTGGTGTGGCGGTAGTATTTTTCTGTTTACAAAATTTAACGTTTAACTACTATTAAACTATTAAAAGGTATCAACAGATGATGTCAGAGTTTTTTTCTGATATATTGGAAACTATGTTATTGTTTTTTTACATATCTAAACTATGTTTTTAAATGACTCAAAATCGCAAATTTATATTTTTTATCCTCAAACTGTGCCTATCATATATCGTCAAGAATGTCCTGAAAACAAAAACAAAAAAATTAATTTTTATTTTCTGTAATTTACAACTTTATTATTTTTAAGGGCATGGCTTTCAGTATTTCGCTTAACAATTCTATGATCGGTGTTATTGTCCATTGTAACCCTAATTGAAGTACTTCATGATATGCCTCTCATTTGAACGCATCAGAGGAATCGGGGGCTGGAGGATATTTGCTAATTTATTAACGAATTTTCTTGTTTCGCGCCACACATATGTGTGAAAACAACAAATCGGTATCAAGTCAAGTAATTTTATGCATTTTGTATGTGAAAGGTGTAACGTACGCGAATGCCTACATAAGTTTCACCTATAATTTCTGTATGAGTACCAGCATTTGAGATAAAAACTCGATAGACCCGTAATTTTTAGTAGTTTTAGGGACATAGTGGTCAAGTCTAGTCTCTAGGATTTCGGTAACTAAGGATTAGCTGATCTTCTCTTATAAGTCATGAAAAGTTGATGCACCATCGTAAAATGTCACGTATTTGTTTGTATTTTTCGCCACTTATGAGCATAACGTATCTACCAATAGTAGAAGTACCATAAATACCTGCGGATAGAGCTTCCTATAACTAAGCAGGTAAAGACTAAATACCAGGGTATCCGGCACGTATTTAGAGGGGGGTCCAGGGGGCCGGGCCCCCCCCCCGAAACTTATGCCGTCTAAAAAATGGAATCCACAAAAATTGGAAGGCCTGGGTTTCGATCCAAAGACCCTGAGATCCACTACCGGACTCTCTAACTACTGGGAGGTCCTTTAATTGAGGAGATCTTTTCAACGAAACATATTATTTGATTAGGTACTTACTTACTGGAATCTGTAATCTGACTCCAACTTCAAACATTCGAAAACATATTTATTTCGATCTTAGACTTCGTCTCGAGCTGCAAGCTTCATTTATCGACTGTATTGCAACAAATATCCACTAGTTACCAGTTTACCAGTATGTATTTTCGCCATTGGTTGTATCGGAGTAGGACGTGGCGACGTCACACGGGTTCGGGAGCATGTTTTCGGTACTTGATTCAAATACCCATTTTTATTTTGATATAACTTTTGAATTATTGCGAAAAAAAAGAAAACAAAAACAGTTTTGTTATAAAACTTATATATGATCTTTCCATTTATGACAAAAAAATGTTTTATTCAAAACCTCAATTGTGGTAAAAAGCGAAAAATCACCAATCGTCGCCAGTAAGAAGGCGGCTGGATGTAATGTGTTAAAGCGTGAAAAATGGATAGAGATACCTGAGCAGTAGCACAGGCCGGCAAGCTTATGATTGGCTTCCCTCCAACGCCTAAGATGACGATTGGGTTCACAAAGGAAGTGGTGAGCCATCTTTTTCCAACCCACCCTGATGTGATGTTTAACTGTGATGTAGATTGTGATGTAAGCTGTGATATGAACTGTGATATAAACTGTGATATAGTTAATAAGGAACCTATACTTTTTAATCAAGAAGACCTGCGAGATACTTGCCAAAGATTGAAATGTGGCAAAGCACCTGAACCTGGGTGTATACCACCAGAAATTGTGAGGTTAGTGGCAACCGAGAAACCAGAGTATACACTAGCTGTATACAATGGTTTAGCGGCAAAAACTGATTTTCCTACTGAATGGAAACGAGCTAGACTCATCTTCTTGCGGAAAGGAGATAAGCCACTCGACAACCCTGAGTCGTATAGGCCACTTAGCCTCTTGGACGTTGAAGGCCAACTATACGAGCATCTGATCCGCAAACGCATGCACCAGGAAATTGACAGGACAGGTGGACAACATCAGTATGGCTTCAGAGAGGGGCACCAGACTGTAGACGCTATAAGAGAAGTGATGCGCTTGGCGAAAGAGGCAGCATCGTACCCTAGTCGACGCCGGAAACTGTGCGTTATGATCACATTGGATGTGAAAAATGCATTCAACAGTGCATCCCGGCAGGTCATCTTGGACGAATTGCTGAAAAGAGGCGTAGAAAAAAACCTTCTCCGCATTATCGCTCCCTACCTCTCTGATAGGAAGATCATATTAGAGGCAGAAAACTTTACAGAGGAACAGGAAATTACCGCCGGAGTTCCGCAGGGTTCAGTGTTGAGTCCGTCTCTGTGGAACGTCATGTATGACGACCTGCTGCGTTCCAGAATGCCTGATGGAGTCACTTTGATTGAGTTTGCCGATGATCTCGCCATGGTTGTGGTAGAGAAGAGCGAAGAATCACTGATGAACATCGCTAACATCGCTCTGCAAAGAGTAGTGGATTTAATGGGGAGAAAACGGTTATGCCTGGCGCCGCAGAAGACAGAAGCTGTGCTTCTGACGACTAAAAGGAAAATCGCTCCTATCCAATTTACCGTTCAAGGTACAATGATCAGACCAGTCAAAGCCGTAAAGTACCTGGGTGTCTGGCTTGACTGCAAGTTGACATTTGCGGATCATGTTGCTAGGACAATTGGTAAAGCTGAGAAAACGGTAACAGCTCTGTCACGTCTCATGCTCAATATAGGCCTAGATCACAGAGTTAACATCTCTAGAGGGAGCCTAATTTAAATATTGGCCAGCCAACATCTATAGCACTATTGCCACTCTTCTTCGTCCGCTTCCAGTTTCTTCAAAATCTGGCAGTTTTCGCAGTTTGAACACAAAGTGTTTAACTGGGTATTTAACTATACATTCCAATATACTTGCAATGTAACTGATTTACGTGAAGATAATTTGTATTGATTTAATGAAATCTCAAAAATGGTAAATTTCATAGCGGAATGTCGCAATAACTTCTAATATGTCGTAAATCTGGCAACTTACAATCGGCGTGCCCTTAAGCTGTCATGTGGCTGTCATTGTAGTTGTGGTTATTGCGTGTGTCGAGATTTTTGTGATTTTAGTGTATATTTGACTGGCTTTGTGACTATTTGTGGTGTGAATTAAATTATTTATGAACAATATTGTCATAATTGCATGATGAGACAACATAAATAGTGTATAGTTTGCTGTAATACCGACGAATAGGTAAACACTTCTTATCATAGGTGAGTATAGGTTTTGTTTTAGTTTTCAGTAGCGTAATATATGGGGATAACTGGGAACAAAAGTCAATTCACTCCAGTTTGAGGAATAATAATGGTTGTTTAATGAATGTTTTGTGCACGCATTACATTCATGTCAATCAACATGAATTTTCCAAATTCCATTTTTTAAACTATTTGAGGACGTGAAATGCAAAAATGTATGCCACATTTACTTACAGAAAATCTATGTATGAGAATTTTATAGAACTGGATATTACCTAATGCAATTATTATATTTTATTGCTGAAGTAAAAACACGATGCAGCCATTCCAACAGGCTACCTTTCAGAACACTGTTAGATATGTTTTGAAAAACACTTCTTGGTAATAATAAATTATCAACTGTTACAATGAAATTATAATATGAGTAACTCTAAGTATAGCTAAATACTAATGCGACTTATTGGTATCAGTTTATAACATCACAGTAATAATTGAATCTATTAATGAACATCCAATTTTAATATAAAGTCGCACGCCACTGGTAATGCCCTCAAGCTGTCAAAATTTCCGTTACATGTTGGCTGGTCAGCGACCTTTGCATTTTGTTGTTTACACTCCCTCTATAGATGTTAACTCTGTGGCCTAGATCCTCAAAAAGGAGAGTGCTAGCTAGCGTCGTCCACTCCGTACTTTTGTACGGCTCACCAGCTTGGCAAACTGTTACGGAGAATAAGAAGCTCACCAGGAAACTTATTAGCGTACAGCGTAGAATGTGCATCCGAATATGCAGTGCATATCGGACAATCTCAGGGGAGGCTGCGAGAGTTATTGCTGGGGTACCACCCATTGACCTCCAAATTAAAGAGCGCGCAAATATATACCTTTGAGCTGATCGACGCGCGGCTCGAGAAACGCTTTTAAATTGCTGGCAGATGGCATGGGATAGGGGAATACATGGCGGGTGGACGTGGACCTTGATCCCCAAAATAGAGGAGTGGCTAAATAGACCAGCTGGAGAGGTGGATTACTTCCTGACGCAGGCTCTGTCAGGGCATGGCTGCTTCAGGAAGTATTTGTTCCTGAGAAACAGAGCCGAATCTAGTGAGTGTGATTACTGTGGCCTAGATGATGATGTTGCGTACACCTTGTTTGTGTGCTCGAGGTGGGAAGACTGTCGCAGTCGATTCCGCACTATAACAGGTAAAGTGTTCGATAGTGTCAGCTGAGTCTTGGGAGTGGTCATACTCTACGATTGGCTACATTATAGAGAACAAGGAAAAAGAGTCACGTTAAACCTGTGTAGGAACAACTAGACTTGGTAGTTGCAGTGCTGTAGGGCTTTTCTATACCGAAGTAATGCGCGAGCGGATCCCAGTGCAGGAAGGTTGGAGTAGATTAGGGGTAGAGAGGGAACGGGTTTTACTCAGTCGGACCTTTGTCGGTGTGTTGGGTGGGCACCGACCGCCGGGTCCTCGCTTGACATGACGACAATGGGTTCAAGCTGTTTCTACGTTGGGCGGGCGGTTCCTTTCTCACGCTTCCGGGTATGGGGGTGGCTCTGCCCTGCAATAATGCCAATTTCCTAAACCCTCTATAATGAAAAAAATGCAGGCAGGCTTATCATGTATCTTGCAGATGACAAGCGACGGGGAAAAACCGTGCAATATCTGCTGTCACGTAAATTCGGTATTATGCAACGACGTCATCGTGGCGGACAACAACATATTATCTACAATTTTGACGGTTCTGTAGACTCCTGTTGCTATCGTGTCGCTGTTGCTCGGCATCTGCTGAGCGACCGCTGTCACGAATTTTTACATAATAAGGCTGCAGGTCTTCTGGCTCTATACAGCTTAAAGCTGTTGGATGGAGAGAAGATTTTTCTGGCACTGAAAATTTATTCGAGTTGCTGAGCTGCTGCGATAATTGATGACACGTATTCGTGCCAGACCATGTTTCCTGTCATGTTGACCTGTATAAACTTGAATGGTCTCCTTGGTAGAGCGTGGTTTATAATTAGAGCCACCGGATACTCACTTGAACACTTGTTGTTTCAAAGTGTGAGTCTTGGTAGCATCGAATTTTACCATCTTCTTGACTCCAACCGCTCATGATCCCCACATTCCTTGACGAAGATGCAGGTGCTGCCAGACTTTTGCGTTCCAGTATGATTACAGAGCGTTCGTGCAGGCAAAGTAGTGTCATCCCCGAAGTTGTGGATCATACTTGTAGGTGCTAGAAAGTAGATCATTGATATAAAGCAGAATCAATGTTGAGGCCAAGACCGATCCCTACAGAGTCCCGCGTTGATGGAAGAGGAGAAGCCATCTACAACGACAGAGATTTTTCGGTCAGAAAAAGTAGGCTAGCACCTGATCCAACTATCCACAAATCTTGGTCGAACAAACAATATGGAGCGTACATAGAAAACAGCGCCATCATATCACAGAACCAGAAATAAGAAATCGCCACTGACCCTGTTCATACAGCGCGAAATTTGGATGGCACATCATCATGAAAGGTATATATGACACGCGCAGGCACGTATCCAGTATTTGGTTTTGGGGGGGTGGTCCAGATTATGGTGTCACTTGCTTAACCTTTCGGGAGGGGAGTCCAGATTAGAGTTGCCGCCTTAAATTTGTGGATTCCATTTTTTAGACAGCATTATACAACGTTTCGGGGATACCTGGATACGCGTACGCTTTTGCTGTGCGAATATCGACTTTTACAATTTTCCCTTCTACGGCTGCGGTTCTCTGTTGACCCGCGGTCTACTATAATTGATTCCGAATACTATTGTTAAAGCTAAAGTGTACTGTTTCATCATAAGTACCATCATTTGCTACGGGCAGGGAAATGTTTATTCTCTCTCGACCAATGACCATGCGGCAACCGAATGATGGCAAAGCCCGACTTTGATGGAAGGAATATTACATGCTTCAGTGAGGTGCGTATCCTAGATCTTTAGGGGGGTACCTGTGTGTGTAATGGTTACTTATGAAGACTATTTCTGACAAGGACATATTTTTTATATTACCTACAGGGCGAGTTTTTCAACTGGATTGGTCGATAACACCACTACTACAGAAGATAGTGAAAAAAATTGTATATTAAAGTTGTAGCCAAGAACATGCTTCTTGCTCAGAAAATATTTTGATTTATACATGGTGATCCATAACTACGTGGTGATGCAAACATACATTTTTTTTTAAATGAGACTTTTTATTATTCCATATTTAGATTCTACTAATATTTCCTGTTCTTGAAATATAAGGTATTGTAATATTATACAGGGTATTGCAAAAGTTATGACCATTTTTATTTATATCCAAATCGCTGCCAAATGAAGCTGAAAATAAATGAATCAAAAATAATTTTTTGTACGTGTAACGATAAAAAATAGTCTCTAGTTTTAACACAGGCTGTAAAAAAAAGTCGCCGACGCATATTCGTATACAGGGTGAGGTAGAATGCAAAAGCTAGATTTTATCTTTTCTTTTAAATGTAACTCCCCATATTTTATTATAGCACAAAATTGCATTCAATATGCTCTTTCATATTTATACAGCATTTCACATACTTACATTCATCAGTTCCTGAGATTTTTCTGCAAATTTTAAATATACTTTCTATTTGTGTACTGATACTTATTTTGAGAAAGTGCTATCGAATTTTATTTGTATTTAACGGACAACTGAAACGTAAGGCCATAATAGTATTTATGAAATCAAAATGATGAAGTGTACTGATGTTTATTTATTTTGTGAAAGTGCTATCGATTCTATTTGTATTTAACGAACAACTAAAATATAAGGCCATTTAACAGTATATGATGAAGTCAAAACCCTGAATTATCGAGATAAAATAAGCCAAGTGTGCTGAGGAAACAATTTTATAGATGTGATGCATAAGCATCTAGCAGATCTATCAGGTAGGCTATGAAATATTAGCTGACCCAGTCCGAATAAAACGATTCTTCAATCTTTCAAATGCATCAGTTTTAGAGTGCCTCCGTTCTGGATATCGCTGTTGGTGGTTGATATTATTTTAGAGGCAAGTAGGCAATTTCTCAAAGATTCTCCTAAATATCCTGTATTTGTTTTTTCAAGGAAAAATTGGATTATAAAGCTCGGTTTTCACACAGTACGAAATTACTGAGCAGGTTATGAAAACTATAAAATTGTTTGTTGTACTACTATGGCCTTATAATTTAGTTGCTCATTAAATAAAAATTAAATCCTGTAATTTCTCAAAATAAATAAATTTCAGTACACAAATAAAAAGCATATTTAAAATTTGTAGAAAAATCAAAATATGTCGGTAACTGATGTATGTATTTATGTGAAATTCAGTACAAATATGAAAGAGCTTATTGAAACCAATTTTTTGTTATAATAAAATATGGAAGTTACAGAAAGAAAAGAAAAAATCTAGTTTTTGCGTTCTATCTCACCCTATTCATGAATATACGTCGGCAACTTTTTTACAGCCTGTGTTAAAACTAGATGATATTTTTTATTTTTCCATGTAAAAAAATAAGTTTTGACATAATAATTTTCAATATACAGTACGTTCATTTGACAGCGATTTGGATATAAAAATGGTCATGACTTATGAAATACCCTGTATAATGTTACAATACCTTATATTTTAAAAACAGTGACCATTAGTAGAATCTAAATATGAAATAATATATAGGGTGTCTCATTTAAAAAACCCATGTTTGAATCACCATGTAGTTTTCTGAGTAAGGAGCATATCCTTCGCCACAACATTTATATACAACTTTTTTCGCTATTTTGTGCAGTATTGGAGTTATCTACCGATCCGGTACTAGAAATTCACCCTGTATATAGGGATAAAAGACAAGCAATGTTCGTAAATATTTACTGTCTAGTAGCTGTGGCATTTTAATTCACACGAAAAAAAAAATAAAATAAAAAGAAATCGCAATAACGTTCAATGTCCGGCACAAAGAAAGGATGTTTTTGAAACGGCCACTATTCTTGCCATATCAGGGCCAGAGAGGTGAGGGACTACCGTTCAACTCGTGAACATCTATCATTTTGTTGTCAGTTGACAGTTAAGCACCGCCATCTTTTTGTACTAGGAACTCTCCCATCAGCCAGAAACAAAATATCTAATCTAACTATCTAATAACTCAACCACCAAGTGTCTATAAAAACACTATTAGAAGACCGATTACAACCTAACATAAGGAAGGATAATTGGGATCTGAACAGGGTTACAGAGTCTAGGGGCCTTTCAAGGCATTTTTTTCACACACAAGAGGGCCACGGTGAGGAGGATAGAAGAACATATAGGAGTCAGAACAAAGGAAAATCTACACCTACCAATCAACCCTAATTGATCTAAATTCTAACACCTGAATATTTCAAAAAGTTTATAAAACAAGAGGTAACGTCAGAGCGTTGTAGTGCAAGTAGAGAGACTATATTGAGTGGAGCAGTGAGTCCACACTTGATTAGATTTGATATAAGGCATTGCAGTGGTCCCTTTGTTTGAGGCATCCAAAAAAAAACATGATCAAGGTCATCCTCAACGTTACAGTGATCACACAGATTGGAGGAAATCAAACTCAGTCTAGCAAGATGCGAAAGAAAAGATCCATGACCTAGTTTCATTCGAACAATTCCTGTAACATATTTCCTTGGAATTTGGAAATTATTATGCCACTGTGATTTGGGTAACTCTGGCTGAAGTGATGTGTATCTCGAAGGGCCGCCATGCCATCAAGATGAACGTGAGCTTCATCCCTTATGAACAAAATGAGGTTCTCATTTTGCTCGATAACTGCTTCCATCAAACGTGCGAAGTTCATTTGTTGTGCGTAATCCGAATACTCACTGAGCTGAAGTTCAGCAGCATGTTTCTCCAGCAGATCGAGTCGGACTCTGTTGAAGGGCTTGTCGAACGTGTTCCACATTTACAGGGTTTCGAACCGGTCGATGAGTACACCACGTGTGCAAAGTGCTTCAACCTAGTGAAGGATAGCGTTTCGAGTAGGAATAGTCCGATTCCGATGCACGTTGAAGTGGTGACGAAACTCACGATGTTCAGCCATAATAGACTCAATATTTCGAATAAAACTGTCGTACGTGAAAATGCTGTGTTCAACCGTTCGTGTTGACTTGAGTTTGTTTTAGCGAAACTCGAAATAGGGATCGAGAGAGTTGCCAATCGACATGGATTGACGCCCTGACTCAAACGACACCGATGCCAGATTGAGGAACGTGCCCCGGTGAAATTCTACGTCCCACCAGTACCTAACCCGGGGTGAGTTATTGAGGTCAAAATGGATTTAGTTCTTGGTTGATCAAGTGTTAGTCGACTCGACTTGTTCTTGAGTCTGAAGAAACCATTCTCAGAATGAAAAAACGCTTCGATAAAAATCTGTGTCACTTTAAAATTTCAATGTAGCAAAGTGTGCTACAACTTTCAACAAAGTGTTGGTGTTGGTCGTTAGTGCGAAAAGTGCATTTTTATGACAGCAAGCGAGGCTGCGAAATGTAAAATAGAAAAGTATGATACTTTAAATTTTTAATAAAGCTATTAGGAAAATACAGATAAATAAATAGATAGCAGGAGGGTTTAGGTTGAGTTAGGTTTATGCAGGAATCTAACTAGGGGGGGGGGGGCGAACAACCACAGGAAAAAATGACTGAATATTTCCAATACTAAAAGTAACAGACCCCGGGCCCCAGGTAGGGTTGCCACCTATTCGGTTCTTTTTCATAGCGTGCCTGGACTTCAGTTTAGATTTGATACAAATTATCGTCGGTAGATACGATTCAAGTCAAGTCATCAAGCCAAGTCGACTGACAACTCATTTTTCCTCCACCAATTTGGTTAGGTTATGCTAGGTGAAGTATTGAAATTATCAAATTTCAAAGTGGTATACATTCTCCCCGGAATGCTTCCTTGGTCTGAGAGTGGTTTAATTCGAGTCAGTATGTCAACCGATTCGATCAACATTCATTTTAAATTTTGAAAAGTTAGATAATATTTCAAAGTGTACTTTTCACTAGAGCGTTTTCCCAGTCTGGGAGTGGTGTCGCTCTAATCAGGACGTCAAACCGAGTCGATTAACAATCATTTGAACTCTAAAACTCAACAGATTTGGTTTAGTTATGTAATGATATTTCAAAATGCTGTAGTTTTTCACTAGAGCGTTTCCTCAGTCTGGGAGTGGTGTCGATTGACACCCCTCTCGATCACCATTTCGCGTGTCGTTAAAACTACGAAACCCTACCGGAGTGTTTATCACTGATACTGAAGTAGGAATATTTTATAAGTGTTAAAAAGTTCCATATGAATGCTTATGATTAACCTTTAACTAGATGCGCTGATGTGCTGTGTATACCTGCGTGATATTGTGAGTTTAACATAAGTACTTCTTCATTGTGGTGGATAATAATGTTCTATTTTTATATAAAGGTTTCAGTTTAAAATTGCAAATATTACTAATATTTAATAGATGTGTGCGGAAATGTAGATCCTCATCGAAATACAGCCCAATTCCCCAATTACGTACCTGAAAGCGTAGTATGTATAGTATGGATACAAAAATAGTCCCTAGGAATTTTTTAAAAGGCCCATTACGTGTACTGAAGATACTAACAATGATTTTATTAGAAGCACCTGAATCTTCCTCTATTATATCTTAAAGATAAGATATATATTTAAAGATAAAATTGCCTCGCTTATAATGAATTGACATCAGAGAATCCATAGATGAAATGCGTGTCAGTCATCTTAGCATTCGATTCATGACAGAGGGCTTTAATAACAAAAGTTCAGATAGTGAAGTCAAAAAATGCACCTTAAACTTCACGCAGCAACAAAGTCCAAATAATCAATCAGATGTATTCAAATGACATCCACGTCTAAACGCTGCTTATTTTCGATATCTGCACTTGCTTACTGCTATTGGCTAAAACAACCACTCTTAGCAATATTATGCATTTCAAAAAGCTTCTTGTATTGGGTTTACCCAGTCTAGGTCGAGGTATTTCTATTCTGGTAACACTAACAATCTTAAAGATATAAAAAATGGATTGTAGTATAGATATCAAGGTCAATATAAATAAACTCAGTTGGACATTTCACATCAGATGAATTATTTATTTATAGAGAGATCATTTTATACAGCAGGGTTCCAACGTAACGCCCTGTGTTACATAATTTGAGCATGGGGGTGATACACGTAGGCTGTGGTGATACTCTAGTGCGCGGATATTGAAACACCCGTGAAATACGTTGATACAAAGGTGCTAGGTACCAGATTACTAACTACATTCTATCCGTCCCACGTCGTGTTTCGAGTAGAGGTAATGAATATCCTTCACTTCAATTCAAGTATTATAAAAGTGTTTAAAATATTAGGTGAATGTGAAAGACTGTCAAATTCAAAACTAAAGAATGGTTTCTCAGAATTCGACTTCTGGAAATAATTGGATTATTGAACTTAAAATCGCTGGCTAAAAATATGCACATGAAATGAAGTACAGAAAAATAGAGAAAGATAGTGAACAACTCATGAATTCAAACATAAAACGCAAACGACGAAGAACCAACAGTAAACACTAGTCGCCAAATAAATGCATTTATGGACCAGTTCTAAAGATGTCACCCTTAAGGCCTATTATAACTTACTGGAGTCGTCATAATATAAGTAATCTAAAGTTTTTGTGGCGGAAACCAAATGGATATTTCATGAACTTTGAAAAACTGGTATACAGTGCATGCACATATACAGTGTGAGTTTCATGCAGTATAGTGGTTAAAATATGCTTGGTACGGTTACTGTCGTAAGTTTTGTTTGCCTTGTATCTTCGAAACCAAGTGAGTTGTCAAATAAAAGACATTCCACGAACTTTCCCTCAATTTTTTCTGTGAGCTTAATGAATTATCTATATGGTTACTTTGTTATTTCGTCTTTACCAAAAAAAAAATATATATCTAAGATGTGCTCTTAAGTTAAGTCAAGAATAAGTTGTAAGCTATGTAACGGAGGTCTAGTTCTAACCATTTGATGAATTACTGTACGCTCATGTACGTCCTTGTATACGCACGAACTTGGTTCGTAAACGTTTACTAACAGCCAGCTTTTAATCCTACGTTTATTGATGCTATTTAATCCTATGTTTATTGTTGGCATAACGTATTATGATTTCTACGTAGGCGTTTACTTTACCACTTCTATGCTTGATGTACCAGAACTAATGAAATTCAGTCTGGTATTTACTACTGAGAGTCTTCCTATACGCGGTTTTCCCTCCGTTCTCAAAATATTATTTCCATGTCTCTCTTTTTCGTTTAACAGCTTTATTCCAAATGGGTTTCACATGTGAACATTTCAAAAAAATGGCTATAGTTTCACAACACTAAAGTACCACTTATAGTTCAGTAACGTAACACATAACACATAACGTATATAAATAAACCTGTGCAATCAGATGAGAGTGCTTATAGTTCCGTATACCGTAACGTAAAACATAAGAAATTCATTTCTTAAGTAACGGGACATCAAATTAGAAACGATTTCGGGTGGAAAGTCGGCCCGGATCATTAGACATCGTGGAGAAAACACGCGGGAAGTTAGAAATATGCCATTAAATATTCCTTATGTGTGAAATAAACCAATTTCATTTCTGACATAACGTCTTACGGAATCGTGTCAAGTCGGTCATGGTCGCCAAAGTGCATGCAATCGCCATAGGCTGGTGTTGGACATGTGATCAAAGATTTGAATCATCGACGGGTGATTTGAACCGACTTTTTTCAAAAAACGTTTGCACACCAGGTCTTGCAGGCCCGGACCAAGTCGAGCAGGACCGGTTGTTGGAGACGGGCAAGCGAATTGCAATTGTTTGTTCAAGGATTACGGGCATACACACTTGAATGCCCTACCACATTTAAGTACTCCAGTTTTTCTGTATAGCTATAGAGAAATAATATTAATGGTCCTGAACTAATATTTGTACCGTTTTGTTTTATAGGTATGATTTGACACTAAAAACCAAGCCCATACATTTTTACATGAACAAGAAAAGGACTGGTTACACCAGGCAGACTATTCACGAGAGAGGCTGTTTCACAGCTAGAACATGATTGCAGACGTAGGTCCCACATAACACTATATGGATATGTACATCCATAGAATGTACACTGGATATTCCAGTTTGAACATGTATATTTTGAATATTCATAGGACGTTGAATGTACATTTGAAAAATGATATACACTAATGTAATATACTATGTATGTTCACGTAGGTATATCCATATATGAATATACATAAGATGTTGGTCTATGTATTATATATACATCTAGTAGTTTACGCCTGCGCGAAGTACAACTAGTGCCGCCATTGCTGATTTCTAGACATTCCATCGTTCGACTCGTTCGCGTCCTTCACGTGTGTGCTGGTGCTGGTTGTGCCTGGTTACCTGATAGACTGAAATATTGTGCAATGTTACTTATCTTCTCACTACCTACTGATAACACTCACATCCAGTGTTTGACGGTAAGCGGAACAAACCACCTACAAAATTTTATAACCTTGATTTCTTTGTGATTTTAGACAGGCCATCCAACAGAAAAGAGATGACAAATCACAATAATCGATATTGCCAAGTATTATTATTGTAATTAGAAATTGAATTAATAATAATACATAATGAAAGCATAAAGTTTGTTTATCTTACTGCCTCTACATTGAACTTTCATACACTATGCATGTGCGTTAAAAGTACATGAATGTACATTTAATGGATATACCATGGATGTGTAAACTCGCGACAAACGTACATAAAATGTAATTTTTTTATGTCTATTTTACCATTCGACGTTCATGCTCCATTTGTGGATATCCATATCCATTGTGTGTGCAATGTATATACTATGCATGTACATTAGACGTCCATATGTACATTCTATGGATGTGCCATGAATGTGAAAGTTCGCGACAAACGTACATGCAATGTATATTTTTTCGATGTCTATTTGACGTCCATTGGACGTTTATGCTCCATTTGTGGATATCCATATCCATAGTATGTACAATGCATGTACATTAGACGTCCATACGTACATTCTGTGGATGTGCCGTGGATGTGAAAGTTCGCGACAAACGTACATGCAATGTATATTTTTTTGATGTCTATTCGACATCCATTGGACATCCTTGCTCCATTTGTGGATATACATATCCATTGATTTGATATCCAATGTATGTACATTGTCTATACTTTTGTTATGTGGGGTATTAGAAAATATTTTCTTTAAAAGATACATGTGACCAACACAGTCCCACAATATTCTAGTCATGATTTTGCTGAGGTTTTTTATTACATTCTGTGCATATGAAGAGGTTTTAGAGGAGTTCCTCCTTCCCTAATGATGTGGAGTTAAGTACTCCATTGATATGAGTATATGTACATGTAGGTATAAAAGCTCATTCAGCCTAGCAAAACACAGAGCCTTAGTGCAGTTTGAGTATGATGCTATACTTTTTACTATGCAACCTTTAACTGATTGTTTAATGGAATCATATACATTTTTATGTTTTAAAATGTGAAAATTTTGCAGTCAGCCCAACCTAATAGTATAAGTTAGTTGTTGCTGAATAGCAGGTATTATGAAAAGTATAAGTAGTATGTATCAGAAATCGATTTTTTGTCAATAACTCATCTGCACTGCATGGCTTGTTCACATTCAGTTTTGCCAGAACAACCTATATTCAAATAAATATCCGAAGATCCACGAATGCGAATACTCGTTACTGTTACATCACTATTGTGCTCAGCTGACCTTTTTTTAATAAAAATTAAATAAGAATTAATTGAACTGATATTTACTAATTTTACAATCTCACTTAGTTTGAAATATCCCCAATATCTCACTTCACTTGCAAAACGAATGCGGCTGTTCTGTGCATCGTTAAACTCATTTGGTAAAGTTAAGGACGATCTCAGCATAAGTTTCTCACTGAATTTCAATATCGTTGATAAAAAAGCTCTGAAAATAATCCACAAAACATATTTAAAATTGCATAAGTTGTACAACGTATTTTGTCACCAAAATTGATCGCTTCCGATGCGGATTCTAGACTGTAACGCTTTCATTGTAGAAAGGGCCAAAAGTTCTACATATTTTGCAGGAACTAGTTATACGCGAGAAATATTCATACCGTACAAATTTACGAACGCTCTAAAATTGCAAACTCCTTGTTCATTTATAACTTAACTTCGGTGCAAATTGTACATTAACTTAAAATTGTGAATTGTTTATCTGTTATACATTACACGATACTTCGGCTCCTTTTCAATACATAGGATTTCGCAACCCATTCTGGAATACTGTTGAAGCAAATTCTGAGTAAATGTAATCATTACACTAGGTTTCCGACAATGTATACTTATTATATTTTGAATTATTTTAAATTGTTTTGAAAGGCACTCACCACTTTTTATTAGTTCTTTAATGGGCTCTCTAAAAACGCTACATTTCTTTATCTTAAAGAATAAAGTATTATTATACGCTTTTACATATTCTAGTAAATCATTTTTCCACTTGTCAAAAATGTAGGTATACAAAAAATATATATTTTTAGACGCAACAACGATCTCTGTGTTGTTATAAAATTATAATAGACATAGTCTAAATGCGGCTTAAGAGTTTCAATTGACTTTTAATGAAGAAGTGTAAAAATGTAAGAGAAATAACATACAGTTATGATGTAACGATAAATAAGACCTGGTGCTATTTATAATTTTTTATCATCACTCATACAAGAACAAAAAGTTTAGCAACCGTGTCACTGTTCGCAAAGCCAGAGTACAAGTATAAGTAGCAACAGTAAAATAACAGTTTTTAATGGTTAAAAGGAGTTCAAGTAGAAGGTACTACACATGCTCAACAACCTAAATTAACATGACCGTCTCTTAAACATACACGATATGTTATTTCAAAACAAGAACCAAATATCCATTAAGAAATTAGCAAATGTCATACCAAACGTGACGAAGAGTAAAAGTCAAAGGTGTGAAATACATGCATACATTTTAAAAACTGAAACGGGTTCTGAAAACGTTTATTTCTATGTGAGTAACTTTTAGACATCTTCAGGCAACATTCAAGCACTAAACTTATTATGTTTGATAAAGCAGCATTCCACATGTTAGTAGGCATGATGAAATTATTCTCGTTTATATGATGACTGATGAGGCAGTGAATAGTATCCTAACTGCAGCTGAATCTGAACGGAATCCTCAAAAAGTTTATGTTGGGTGTATTGTAATAGAAGAGAAAATTTTTGTATTTTTTTGCTGAAAAATACATTAACACACATTATATTAACTAGAACAGTGTATACAGGGTGGGCCAATAGTGAGTGGACGGAAGATTGTGGGCTTACTAAAATTTATTTTCGAAATCTGTTACTTGATCATAGTAGGGATCCTTGTAGGGCTATAATACTAAAATATTTTCACTTATATTTTGACGTTTATACAGGGTGAGTCATATCAAACTTCTTTTGAATGGAACCCCCTGTATATTATTGCATATTTGGATTCCTCGGTGGATTCCAGTGTGACTTTATGTATTATACATGGAACCTTAAACGAACCGTTTAGGCTCAAATCACCATTTTTCGTATAAGTAGGTATCAAAAGTATCGTAGCGATTATAAAACTTAAAGGAACGTGACTTTGCAGTGCAACTAAGCATGGGGTAGCATGGAAGCATGAAACGCGTCCTATAGGTGAATTCTTTTTGTAGTTGGAGAAATCAGTGGATTAATTAAGGAAACTTCTATCGCAGATAACTTGATTTTTTCAAATGGGAATGCTTATTTTGAGTTATAGAATCGAATGTAAAATTTGATTACCTTTCTAACGAATTGGCATTCTCGATATCAATCTTTTTTGGTTTTCATTTTATTCCAAATTTTCAGTGAAATCGGTGTTTTTCAATTCTCCTGAGTGTAAGCAACCTAGCAAGCCATGAAAAATAAACAAAAGCCACGAGACAAGATTAGGAAAACTCCTTTCAACACATTAGCTCTAACCGGAGACAACAGCGGTAAGATATCTAATGTCAACGAGAAGCTGGGATATGACAGAAGTGTTTTTTTACAGCCTACTAACTATTCAGGTCTACTAGAGCTTGACAACGTACCAAAACGATTCAAATTTTTGATACAAAAGGAAAACTACCAGCGGTTTTTGCTCACAGTCTAACATTTTCATGATGAAACTTCACATTAAGTGGGATGAAAAATGAGTCATTTTCGTTCCGTTAAGTCAAAAGTAATGATATCTCTAACTGAAGCATTCTGAGCACCTATTGAAGTGATTGCTAGAATTTTTTTTACTCCATGTTGTAATTGCGTTTATTCCATCTGTTTGTCTACAAACTAAATTATGTTTTATAATTCAGACAGACTTTAATTCAGGTTTTATTTTCTGCGTTTTTGCTAATAGGTAGAACATCCTACTTAAGAATTTGAAACGCTCCAGTCATTACTTTTGACTTACGGAAATGAGTACCTTTTTATGGCGTTAAATGTGAAAATTTATTCAGAATACATAGATATTCTACTGCCAGGAACGATTTCTGGTAGTCCTCCTCTAATTAAACATTTTTTACTGACTTCGGAAATTGGCCAAATGGCCAATAGCTAGTAGGCTGTAAAAAATGAGTATTCTTGGCATCCCTATTGTTTCTGGTTAGAGTTGATATTTTGGAAGGAATTTCCATAATCTTGCCTCGTTACTCAAGTTCGTTTGCATCTTTCTACTGAGTTAGTTGGTCTCTTCCATGTTAACGGGCTTTTGTTTTTTTTCATGGCCTGCTAATAAAATGAAAACTAAAAAAGATTGATATTGAAAATCATATATCGCTAGAAAGCTAATCAAATTTTACATTTTATTCTATAAACAAAAAGAAGCATTCCTATTTGAAAAAATTAAGTTACCTGTGCATGAAGTTTCCTTAATTAATCTACTGAATTTTAATTTGGCCGTCTGACCTAACGTGACGCATTTCATGATTAGTCGTACCGCAAAGTCACGGCCTTCAAAGTGTTATAATCGCTGCGATATTAGATTTTTTTCTGATACTTACTTACATCGAAAATGGTGATTTGCGCCTAAACGGTTCGTTTAAAGTTCTATGTATGATCCATAAAGTCGCACTAGAATTCACCAAGGATTCCAAATATGCAATAATATATACGGGGTTCCATTCAAAAAAGTGTAAGTTTGATATAAATTTAAGTGAACGTATTTTTACGTTAGAGCCCTCAAGGGTCTTTAACATGATGAAGTAACAGATTTCCGTCCACTCACTATTGGCCCACCCTTATAAACATGTTGAAGATAATTATATGCCTTATCCCCAATTAACTCAAGTATAGGATTCGAAACGAAATATATTTGGTATTGTCAAGAGGTATCGGCCGACCACCACTTTTGGCTATTAGCAAAGAACTTTTGGTCTTAACTGAACTCCGTCATAACAGTGAATAATTAAAAAAATATCATCGCAAATGTCATTGAAGGAATTTCTGTAAATGTTCTGGAAATCTACCTTATACATTGCTGTTTTTAATTGCTCTTAGACATTTTGTTGACGTCTATTATATAGATTTAATAAATCTTGAATAGTAAAACACACAAGAAAAGGAATTGCTCTTTCAGAATACGTAAAGATATATTGAGGGTTCAAAATTATATTCAAAGGAGGCAATACAACAATTTTTTAAAGTCCTGTAAAACTGGTTACCTAATTTTGTATAAAACAAATGCTTAAAGTTAAAGTTTGAACTTACAGTTCACGAAGACTTGAAGCGTAAGGTGCCAAGGAATCACTTTTCAGCACCTCAAAACATTCTGCTTCGTCGATTACCCTGAAATAAATGCAAATGTTACTAAACCAGAGCAAATAAAGAAATGAATAAATATTTCTGATTTCAGGAACCGTTATGCCGCAGAAAAGTATAATACTTGAAACAGAAAGGCGCACCAACATTTATCTGGACATCTGTATCTGCAAGTTTCTACAAAGTATGAAATGAACCAAAAAAAACAATTTTGACTTGTTGCGATACTGTCTTGAACTTGAACTTGAACTCATTGTGTCCGTTACATTTCAAAGCAAATAAATCCAGAAGACTGCACATTGAACTACCATATTACTCTCAAAGAGTACTTCAAGCAAGTGAGATTAAAAATCTACCCATCAAAAAAAGAAACTGAACAGGTTAACTGCCACAGAGGTCCGTTGTGCCGACGCGGCGCCGGGGGTTGGCTCAAAGTACGGTGGTCGCCCGCTGTAGCATACAGGCTTAGAATACCGGTGATCATTTTTGAGTAGTTTGTGCTAAAAGGTTTTTTGGCAGGAACTCAATATATATATCCCGAGCGCAAAGGATATAGGGTGAATTGAAATTTAATTCAATTATAAACACGAAACAAACGTTCCTTTTATTATTCATACCAATTTTTTAGATAAGACGCTTTTTGGGCATTTTACGATATCTGATCACTTTGTTTAGGTCCATCCGAATATTGCCTTGCCTATTACTGAGTTTGAATTTCATGATGTTTGCATACAGGTATTGCTTTAGATCGTTCTGTATTGTGTAAAGTGGAAATTATTGAATTGATTTCAATGAAATTTTGTCACAGTATTATTACTGTGGTGAGGATAAAAAACAAGTACGACTTCTAGACATCGTGTCAGTGGCAGTGCAGCAATAATCAAAAAACAAAAAATATAAAATAGCTCAAACTTCGTTTTTAGGCATTTTAGGGGCTCCTGGTCATTTCCTACTCTTTCTTGGGTGGGGATGAAATTAGGATGGCTAGGGGGGGGTTGTAAATCTGAAAATTGTTGTATACAGGCTATTCATTGACCTGTGAAAGGCGGCATAATACACTTTTTTAGGTCCATCTGAACAATGTTTTGCCTATTTTACAGGTACCAAAAGACTTACAATTTTATGATGTATACATGCGAGTATTGCTTTAGATCGTTCTATATTCTGTAACCTGGAAATTGTTGAATTGATTTTAATGAAATTCCGACATAGTATCATTACTGTGGCGAGGATGGTTTTTAGAAATCGTGTCAGTAGCGCTGCAGCTCGCGCTGCAGCGCTAGTCAAAACCTTAACGGTATGAAAACAGCTCAAACTTTGTTTTTAGGCGATTTGAGTGTCCCTACTCGCAAAGACGAGGACGGTCTGGGGTTGCCCATCTTATATCCTCAGGTTCAAGAGCCCTTGTACCTAGTATGGTTTGCCTGTGACATTAAAGTGTTTCAAAGCGACATAGATTGTGTGCCGATGACTCTTCCTCCTCGCCACAGCATGTACATTGTACACGTCGGGTCGCTTGCCACCCCCATCAAATACAAGTAACGTTCGAAAGTGTTATAACCAGATAACAGGCCTTTGGCAGGCCATCAAGTAACCTTATCCGGCTTCTATTCAGTGAGAAGCAGAGCCATCCCACCTTTCCTAAAATAAGTTCTCTAGCATGACGAAGGTGTCCAGAGATTCCTCTCTATCTCATAAGACGTCGATTTTGCAACTACACTTTTGTTCTTCTTCTAATGGTACCTTCTAAGAGCCCCGTAGTCGGCTCAGGACCCAGCAAATTCTTCCTCGACGCTCACTTCGCGAGAGCGTCTGCCATTTCATTGCCACAAGCTCCAGCATGACTCGGCATCAGCCTAAGTGACTCCACCAGACTTTTCTACATTGCAGCAGGCTTGATATATATCTACAAGCACTCAAATGCTTTTATTGCTGCCTGGCTGTCAGAGGAGATGGTGATCCACCTTCTAGGCCCCTGAATTTCGTGAATGCAAAAGGCACAAGCTAAAATCGCATATGTCTCTGCTTGGAATACTATGCTGTATCCTTTAACAGAGAGGGAGAGCTTTGTTTTAAGCCCACAAACTCCAGCGCCGGAGCCTTCACCAGTAAGTGAGCCTACAAACTACTGTATAACTTTTAGGATAATCTCCTTTTGCCTTGCATGCCATCAAACGGAGGAAGCATTGTAAACTCAAACAACTGAATGTGTTTTAGGACTATTTATCGTATCTATATCACAAAATACTGATTGACGACGATTTGTCTGCCTACCCGCCTGGTCATCCTCTATAACACGCAAAACATTAAGCAATACTGATTTTTAATTTTCCAGGGACAAAAAATCACAAAAAATGCCTGAACTTCGTTTTTCGGCATTATACAGGGTGTTCCTTAATGATATGCGAATATTCAAGGGCGTAAATCTACATGAAAAATTAATGATAGTTTGCTTTATAAGTATGGTCCAAAAATGTACCGTTACGAAAATACAGGGTGTTAAAGTTTAAGGAAAAAAATGGAAATTAATTAATATTTTTAAAACCGCTGAACATATTTTAATGATATTTGGTACATAGTAATAGTAAACAGAAGTGCACATTTTCCAGTACATAAATAATTTTCAGTTTCAGTAGTGGCGTGCGTATGGGCAACGACTTTGATATTTTTGAGGAAAAAAATGATACCCCAATGGTTTTTTCCGAAATATAAATTATCTTCGAATTTCCCATTTAATACGGAAAATAACAGCTCTCTTGAGTTAATGTCCTCTCACGCGCCGTTATTGAGTAAAAAAATAAAAACTCTTGTACGTTGTCCGAGAAAGCTAAGGTAATTATTAAATAATACAATATTTTTCCATAGATCTAGTTGCCATGAAATATGACAATTGCTTATTACACTTGCCATTTTCCTGTCAGTTTGTAATTGAGATCTGTTCGTTGCGATTTATCTTTTTCATTTCTTGTTTTTACAGTCTTATTTCATTTCTTATTTTCGTAATCTTGTTAATAATGGTGAATTATTCAAATGCAGAAATGGCGGATATGCATTACGTGTATGGCCTCGCTGACGGTAACGCAGAGGAAGCCAAACGTATTTATCACGAGAGATATCCTAATCGTAATTTGCCAGACAGTCGAACTTTTTCTAATATCCATCGTCGTCTTGTTGAAACTGGTAGTGTCCGAAAAGGCACATCTGAAGGTAGACCAAGAAATGTGAGAACACCTAAGATTGAGGATGCGGTGCTGCACGAAGTCGAAGAACATCCTGAAACGAGTACGAGGAAGCCTAGCTGGGAACTTGAAAATTTGCCATCAAATAGTTTGGCGAATCCTAGTGGTTTTTTTGTTATATCCGTATCATATTTTAGGAGTTCAGGCATTACTTCCCAGCGATTTCCCACGTCCTGTGACATTTTGTCAGTGGTATTTAGAAGATATTGCGCAAAATTCACAATTTGAATCAAACATTCTGTTCACAGACGAAGCCAATTTTTCAAGAAATGCCATTCAAAATTTCCACAACAATCATTTGTGGGCGGATGAAAATCCCCATGCCGTAACCGAAACTCATTTCCAAAACCAATTTTCGGTTAACGTATGGGCAGGAATTATAGGTGACCACTTTATTGGCCCATTCTTTTTACAAGGACGACTTGACGGACAATCTTACCTGAATTTCCTTCAAGAACAACTGCCTCTGCTGCTTGAAGATGTTCTAATTGCAATTAGAAACCAAATGTGGTCCATGCACGATGGTGCACCAGCACATGTCGGTGCCATTGTTCGTAATTATTTACAAATTGTTTATCCAAATCGTTGGATTGGTCGCGGTGGGCCTCAAGAATGGCCACCAAGGTCCCCGACCTCAACAGTTTGGACTTCTTTTTAAGGGGTCATCTTAGGTCGCTAGTATACACAAGTCCCATTAACACTGTAGAGGATCTAAGAGGAAGAATAGGTGCAGCGTGTAATAGAATAAAACATACTCCAGGAATATTTCATCGTGTGCGCAGTTCCATGAGAAGGAGGGCGGAGGCCTGCATATTAAGTGAAGGGGGCCATTTTCAACAGTTTTTGTAATTAGTTAGTGTTGTATGTTATTTGATTACTTTTATTATTCATATGTGTTTAATTTTCCCAATTAAACTAATAATAATTTTGCAATTTATTTAATTGCAAAACGACGCATCGCAGGAAAGAACAGACGAGAGCTGTTATTTTCCGAATTAAATGGGAAATTTGAAGATAAGTGTAATAAACAATTGTCATATTTCACGGCAACTAGATCTATGGAAAAATATTGTATTCTTTAATAATTACCTTAGTTTTCTCGGACAACGTACAAGAGTTTTTATTTTTTACTCAATAACGGCCCATGGGAGGAAATTAACTCAAGAGAGCTGTTATTTTCCGAATTAAATGGGAAATTCGAAGATAATTTTTATTTCGGAAAAAACCATTGGCGTATCATTTTTTTCCTCAAAAATATCAAAGTTGTTGCTCGTACGCACGCCACTACTGAAACTGAAAATTATTTATGTACTGGAAAATGTGCACTTCTGTTTACTATTACTATGTATTAAATATCATTAAAATATGTTCAGCGGTTTTAAAAATATTAATTTCCATTTTTTTCCTTAAACTTTAACACCCTGTATTTTCGTAACGGTACATTTTTGGACCATACTTTATAAAGCAAACTATCATTAATTTTTCATGTAGATTTACTCCCTTGAATATTCGCATATCATTAAGGAACACCCTGTATACATAGATTACCGATCATTTTTGAAAAGTCTTGCGTGGGTTAAATTTATGAGAAGTGTGGTGGGTTGAATTACTGCAAACAAAAAATTTAGATCACTTAAGAAATAACAAATAATTTTGGGAAAAAGTTAATTACTGAATCATCGTCTAGTAGGCGGTGGATCATTCACTTTGTGATACATGCTAGCGGGCATATTTGTTATATGTAAGTTTTAAGTCCATCAATCAGTGTCTTTTCCAACTTTTATTAAATAACGTGAATTTGGAATTCCAATTTATTTAATTAAATGGACGAATTAAATTCAGGATTACATTTTGGTCGATGTTATTCTATTCCTCCATTAGCAACTCTCTCTGATCTTAGGCAAACCTGCTAGTTCCCAGCTCATCTAGATATTCAGTGACAATTCTGGCTGTGTGGGGTCTTGCATTATCGTGAATAAAAATGCCGCCCTCTCCCTTAGTGACCATGGAAGGCATAATATGATCATTCAAGTTTTCCGTAATGTACCTGTTAGCTGTCAGGGAACCATCCTGTGTGATGACCACGTGTCAATTACACGTATTGAATTCAAGGGTAACAACCGGAAAGAAGCGCAAGGCTATCAGCTACCCGGGGGGAGGGACCTTATCAGTCACCGTGATCTAGAGAGCTGACATTCACCGGTTAATCAGGAAACTGGTTCGAGATGAAATTAGATAGCTGCGTACATGACAAAACAGCTGATCAAAACTGAGTTTAAGAAACCCAAAACAAAACAATCGATCTCTCGGTGCTGGGATAGTCAGGAGGACCAAAACAACGCTGACAAGGCTTGGTAAGTACGACTGTTGTATTTTCTTGCATGAGATGGAGTAATAATTTTATTTTTCATTTCAGCCTGAGATTTATTCGCCGTAGTCCCGTGGTGGTAAGAACGATCTTTGGACCCTAGAACTAATTCAACTAGAGGGCTCAAAATAGGTACCTGCAGAGTCTATAGTTACCAGAGGACCAGCTAAGTCGAATGTTTATCTATAAGTGAAATATAAAAAGACCCAGATGTAAGTAACTAACTGCAATAAGTAACAGACCCAGATGTAAGTAACTATCGGCAATAAGTTCTAGTTAAAAATGTGAGATGCTTTACTTCACTTTCCCATTCGATAGGTGAGGGGAGTATTGTGATCATGAAAATTTTCGATTTTGAGATAATACGCTTTTTGGGCGTTTTATGATGTCTACATAACAAAAATCCATGTCTGTCGGTTTGTCTGTCTGTCTGTTGGCGTTCTTCTAGCCTCGCAATCTCAGGAACTGCTGCATGGATTGTGATGAAATTTGGGAAGCGATATGCTGTGGGGTCGTAGTAAGTAATGCTCCTATGATTTTGCATGGTGCATGGGCGGTGTGGGGGCGGGTTAGAATATCTCCCATCGTATATCCTGCGTGACGTAAAAGGCGACTAAAAGGAATCGAAGCACTGTCGATATAAGCAGTAACCTCTTCTTTTGTTATCCCCTCTACACTTATTCGTAAAGGTAATGTACTGAGTACATAAGAGAAAATATTTTTTATGAATATTATCGTAATAATTCATAGTTTATTCTAATGGTAAAGTCAGGATGGATTCTTAAATAATGGAACAAAATGAAAATGAAAGTAACAATTCTTTTGATTAGTAAAAATGTATCAGTTACACATGAAAATCCAGCGAATTCAAACAATTACTCATTTTTATTTTGACATTCGTTATTGATACATGTACATAATGAAATACAATATAAATGTTTTTTTTTACAACTACAAGACATTATGCGACAATTTGTAGTACATTTACAGGGTGTAATTAATGACTCTGGTAAAGCCGGCTTCGTAGTTTGTCGTGGACGTAAGTCACCATCCATCTTTTCATATCCAAATGAACAATAATTAATAGGTGGCAATTGTGTTTGGTGAGAATTTTTCAATATAAATGTTTGTACCCCTTAATAAATGCAAATGCAAAGCATCTGATGTGCATATCACTTTCATCAAATCGAGATATTTATTAGTTTATATCTAAGTTCATCAGCAGATACTACTTTTTTGAAAATAAATATTTGCAAACTATTTCTAACCGTTTCAATTGCTCACTTTTTAGGTCAAGGTTATAAATTTGAGCTTAATATTCGGTTTTTCACGTCATTTTCTTAAAAATCGTAAAAAAATTGTTTAAATTGTTCAAAACGAATGACGTTTTTTATACATACCTTTAAGAGGTCCAACCATAACATGTATCAATTTTATCCGTTTTTATTGCCTTTAACAACAATTTTCAACCCCTAGAGGGGGTAAAATTATCAAATATATTATATATTAATTACAAATTAAAATTATTCCGTATCCTTTCAGAAGGCGTGCAATAATGTCACCCCCTATAGCTGTTGGAAAATGGGATTAAACAATAAAAACGGATGAAATTGATACATGCCATCATTGGACCTCCCAAGAACATGTATAAGAAAAGTCATCCGTTTTAAACAATATAAGTAATTTTTTAACGATTTTAACGAAAATGACGTAAAAAATCGAACTTTAAGCTCAAATTTATCATAAACTGCCCAGCAGAAGCACATGACAGTAGGTTTTGTGATATCTACGAAAAAAAAATCCATCAAGTTCTGATCGGTTTCGTCGTGATTTTTTTATTTTCATTTAAAAAAAAATCGGTACGCGCAAACCACCCGTAGATTTGGGATGACGATTTTTTGGAACATATTATTATGCTGGTAGGTGTACTAAAAGCCTACCGCATTTTCATTTGGTTACGTAACGATTTTTTTACGGTTTAACAATGTCCCTCTATTTCCGATCCCTCCCATTTTGGGGTTATGGTGCAATGACAAATTTTACCCCCTCTAGGGGTTGGAAATTGCGGTTAAGGGTAATAAAATTGATTCATGTTATGATTGGATAAAATTGATACATAATATTATATAATATAATTTTTTTAGTTTTTAATTTATTTATGACTAGTCTTATATAATACATGTATGATCACAAGATAATAAATACAATACAATACAATACATGCTATGGTTGGACCTCCCAAAAATGTGTATAAAAAACGTCATTCGTTTTAAACAATTTTAACAATTTTTTAACGATTTTTAACGAAAATGACGTGAAAAACCGAACATTAAGCTCAAATTTCTTATAACCTGCTAAGCAGAAACGAATGAGTATTTTTTGTGTTATCTACAGAGAAACAAAGAATTATCCATCAGGTTCCGACCGGTTTCGTCGTGATTTTTTTATTTTCATTTTAAAATAATCGGTACGGGCAAACCGCCCATAGATTTCGGGTGACGAGTTTTTGGTACATTACCTGAGTAGGTGTACTAAAATGTTGCCGCATTTTCATTTGATTACTTAACGATTTTTTTTTTCACGTTCAACACCCCCCTCCCCCTCTATCGCCGATGCCTCTCATTTTGAGGTTATGGTGCAATAACAAAAAAGTTTCCAAACTGCCTCTAGAACTCAAATACCAAGCGTCATCCGGTTTCTTTCTGGACACCAGCAGTACGAGTCATTGCTCTGAGTCTACTGTCTAGGAAGAGAGGGGCATGTGCTGGGAGGGGGAAGGGACCATATCATCTGGCGGCAAGATGTGTTTTGTTATTCCTTACGGTCTCAGGTATAATAATCCGGTCAAAGTTGCTGGTACTCGGATTTTGCATACTCAACTGCCTGCACTAGACGGTGCATGGCTTGATGCCAAAGATTAGCAACACGCGATTAGGGAACTAGGATTAGAATCGCCAAACGGTGCAAACGGGTGTAAATCATAAAATGCGAAATAGCCATCGTGCATACTTTTGATTAGGCTAAATTCGCATTATTTCATCAACGTCAAAAATACGCTGACAACAACTGACAGATAACAAATGCTAGCATTTATAGGAAAGTGAATGATCTACCGCCTACTAGAGCGATGATTCAGTAATTTACTTTTTTTTCCAAAATTATTTGTAATTCCTTAAGTGACCTAAATATTTTGCTCGTCAGTATATAAGCTCTTTACTAACGTTGCGTCCATATTAATTACTTTCTTCCAAACATTTTATACTTTGAAAAATGCTTTTATATCTATATTATTTCTAGTATTTTGAAATGGTAAATATGCAAGACATGTAAAAACCAAAGGATCGAGAAAGAATGATTAATGAAATTTCAACATTTCAAGTACTGTATGCCACCTACGTCACTATAGTTACATCCAGGCACGTATCCAGGATTTGGTTTTGGGGGGGGTCCAGATTATGGGTCACTTGGTTGACCTTTCGTGGTGGGGGTCCAGATTAGAGCTGCCACCTTATATCCTTAAATTTGCGCGGGGGGGGGGGGGTGCAAATTTGTGGATTCCATTTTTTAGACGGCATTTTATAACGTTTCGGGGGGGGGTCTGGACGCCCCTGAACCCCCCCCCCCCTAAATACGTGCCTGGTTACATCACATTAAAACAAGTAATCGAACAATATTGAGAGAAAATTAAAAAAAGACACTGACGCTCCTGATCAATCATCATCTCATATTAAAGCATAAGGTGAAGGGTGAAGAAGTATTGCGCTTTAAACTGAACAAACTTCGAAACTTCTCCTTGAAAATAAAGTTTAACGTCGGAATATTAAAGTTCTACCTTCCGCGAGTGAAACCTTGTGACAGAGACATGTTTAACAACTGGAAAAGTTCATTTCAAAGCTTGGGGATAAGCAAGTCATTATAGTGGTATTTCTCTGCTTGTTTTGCTTTTCAGGCATAAACCGGCGAAGTACCTTCATTGCAAAAAATCTAAATTGATGGACATCAGTCACTTTCACCACTAGGTCACTGCAAAAGAGCTTTCACTGCATTTCGGATCTCTCAACAGCGCCTACAAAGGAATCCCAACATTCTGATTCGCAAATTAAGCCTTCATTATGAGGTTTCGCTGTATCTGACTGTTTCAATGGAGTATTTTTAAAATGATTGCTTATCAATGAAAAATCTATTGCGAGAGAATCTGACGCAACAGCCGCTTAGTATATGCCGGCTGTTGTAAAGGACTTTAATGATGCAAAAGCTCTGCTCACTAAGTACCGTACATGTTCGTTTCAATAATTAGACCTAAATTTTTTGCCAAGTCAATGCAGTCTACCTTTGTATCATTAATTGTTATAGTATTGTTCTTAGGAATACCTTTATTACATTTGCTACCAAAGAGCATCATGTTTGATTTATTCGGGTTCAGTTACAAATTATGCTCAGCAGATAAGGAGTTTATTTTATTAACGTCATTATTTACTAATATTTCAGCATCATGGAAACTATTAGCATCGAAACAATAGTATAATTGTATATCGTCTGCATAAGTTTGTATTTTGCAATTATTCACAGAATTTAGAATGTCAGTAGTATAGATAATAAATAAAATAATAAATGGAGAGCCTATTATGGAAACAAAAAGTTTTTCAGTTTTACAACCCCCCACCTCCCATCCACCCCAATTTCACCCCCCACCCAAAAAAAAAGTATAAAAAGATTAGGAACCTCCTAAAAGACCTAAAAATTAAGTTTAAGCTGTTTTTTATATTTTTTGGTTTTTTATTCACACCGCCTTAAAACCATAGGCATTTTCCATCCCCGCAACGGTAATAATACTGTGTCGAAATTTCATTAAAATCAATTTCAGGTTCACTCAACACAGAACGATGTAAAGCTATACTCGAATGTATGCATGTTTCTGGGATAGGCAAGGCAACGTTCGAAGGGACCTAATAAAGGGTATTATGCCTCTAGGCCTTTCTTTTACAGGTCAATGGAAAGCTTATTATGAATACAAGAAAGTTTAGAATTTTACAACTCTTCATCCACAAACCACCCCAGTTTCAACGCTATCCTGAAAAAAGTAGAACATGAATGGGAACCCCTAAAACGCATAAAAATGAAGGTTGAGGAATATTTTTTATTTTCTGTTTTCGTTAATTACTACTACGCGGCCAATATACCGATTTTAAAAATTATAGCAGTATTACCAACTAGAACACCACAGCATATTGGTGCCTAAATTTCATCAGAATCCATACAATGGTTACTGAGATCATCAGGCTAGAAAAAGGCGAACAGAGAGACTGACAGACCGATGGAAATGAGTGACGTGGATTTACGTTATGTATTTTTGCTATAACAATACTCCCCTCGGTGTGGGAAGTAAAAACAGGACATTTGATAATATAGAAGCATTATAGAAGATATTGTGAAAAAAAGTATTCAATTTGATTCAGTTAATTTCAGATTTGTAACGAACCTTTGGTCGCTTACTACTAATACATCTTGTTGTTTTGTTGTTTTTCCACGAAAGATGTATCGGGAAACTAGACCTCTGGTACGGTCGGTGGCTTGGGCGCGAGGCCGTACGGTGAGGTCGTCCGCCGTAATGGCGGCCATATTAATCCTTTCAAGTGTTGATTTAGTAAGTGATATGGAGTAGTGCAATTAGCATGGGATATTTTTCCACATAGTGAGTAAACCATATTCGAATATTTTCTATCGTTGCACATTCCCTAATCGTTCATTTTTGGCCCGATAGTTCAGGCTTGTTTACACCATTTTTGTTCACTTTATTCTCTTATTATTACACTATTAGCTATTAGTTTACCGTCAATATGTTAATTTCTGAATTAAGTTTTACCGCAGGGAATGGTGTAAACATCTGAGTAACTTCTTGTCATTCCATTTAGTATTTTCTTGCAATTTATTTTCTGATTTTTCAATCAGAAGTAAATTTCCATAGACCTCGGCGAGATTCCCCACCTGACCATTCACTGTTGGGTTCTAATTAACAGTGCTGTTCCTAAAGTGGCGCTGGGAAACAGTAACAAAGCCTACACAGGACACAAATACACCAGGCTAATGATGGCCAAAAAGAGGGAAATGAGTATGTATGTGTGTGTGTGTTATGTGGGGTCGGCAAAAAGGGTCAAAGGTGGCCTACTTGCCTGGCTTTGCCTCCCCACCACTACTACTACTACTACTACTAGTATTTTCTTGCAGTGAATTACAATTTCTTGCTTATAGTTCTTCTTTGTTTTCCTAACTATACGCCGTTTATGTAAAAATAATAATGATATATGTAGCCTGATTAACATTAGCCCTGTCTGACTTCTCAGGCAGTGTCTTCCATAAGAGTGTCTTCGGTAGCAGTGTCTTCCTTGGGAGTGTCTTAAGGAGTATCTGCACTGCCTTCTTAAGGAGCATCTTATGAGCATGTCCTAGTAGCAGTCTTGAAATATTTTCGGACCCCATGTCTCTCCTTTTGGGCTATCAGTATCTGAGGCACTTATCGTGCCTTCGAATCAATCTCCTGAGCCTCGCCTCCTAATGGGTGGAGCCTCATTTGCTTGGCTTCCCATAGCTGTATCTTTGTCTTTTCATCGTATTGGGGCTGAGGTTGTCCTGGACAGGGTGCTGAACTCCCCCAGCGTCTCAACACCCTCACGGTGTATATTCCAGCAGCGGTGAGTTTGTTGAAACTGAGACATTTTGTGACCACCAGTGCTAGTAATATTTTCATTTTCTTTTAATTTTCACAAGAAACATATTCAGCAATCTCGCTGGCCTGTCAATTTTTGCAAATGTAAATTTTCAAATTTTGTATTTTTTTCAAACTACAGCGTATTAATTTTGTAAAACTGTTTCGCCGTATCTCTATTGTTTGTTTTTATAGTGTATACGTATATCATCTAATCATTACCATCGCCATTACTATGCTCGCACATCATTTTTCTATTTTTAGTTATTTACATTTTTAGATTAGTAAATATTGAAACTACATACCTTTTATTTTTATCCCCACCACTTCCTGTAGTACAGTCGTTACACTCAAGTCCGCTAAATAGGTAAATTTATTGCATTTCTAAGATTACCAATTTGTTCTAATTAATTTATTCATTCATCTTTGATCAGGCAGTGGTGCACTAAATTATGATTGATCAACATAAATATAGTTAAGGTTGTGGAACCTTATTAATGCCTATATGTTTGAGATATGGGAAACCTTGCCCATGCCTGAATGTGAAAATACATCAGGAACTCTATTCGGTAACTTTGTCGATCTTCCTTCTCCCGATCCCGTTCCGCCGTCCACCACCCGCCGCCAATACGTTTCCGTTCCCGTTTTCGTTTCCGTGGTTACTACCACAATAGTCGGTCACCTTGTAGTAAGTATGCTTGTAGTGTTCGGAAGAAGTGAAGGCGGGAAGTGAAATTGTTACGTTGTGAATTTATTGTGATTGCACATTTTATTTGTGAGAGGATGGGTCAACTTCTGTCTTAGGTGGACCTCAAGATGACAGTTTCTCTTTGCACTTCTGTCTATGGCGCATTTTTTAAGCACAAGTGCACAAGTGAGTGCTATCTCTCCTCCCGCGCAGATCGACACGGAAAGTCCCCTACTGCCCGGGAGTGACGTCACTTTCCGGACGGAATACCGCCGTGCATTCGGTAAGCTTTCCGTGCACTTCCCGCTGTCGATCCGCCCCTTTCCGCGTTCCGTTGCATTCATAGCCGCGGAAAGCCGCGCCGAGTGCGAATAGACGTAGTGTCATTGTTGACAACGTGTCATATTTGTATCGTTTTCACCTTTAAGTCAGTTTATGAAAGCAAGGTAAGTCTATTTTGCTGTATTTTGGTCGCTTTCTTCCTCAAGTATTCGTATTTTCACAACCAAGCCGTACACATTTGCATGTCAGGTTCACACAACTTGTGTACCGGGTGTTTCCTTATAATTCGCCACCCCTCTTATCCTTTTTATTTAAAGAGATTGAAAAAAGTTCTTATATGAAGGTTTTATAGCCTTCTCTTAGCAAAATGTTTGAACGACACAGAACATTACCGTATTTAATTGTTTTGCAGCCACCATGGCTATAGTGGATTGAGGTTAACTCCCACATTTCAAAAACTTTGAAGCTAAATATTTCAGAACCTTTCAAAACAAGATGATCGAACACTATATTTCTGACAACAAGAGAAACAAATATTTGTTTCCGTCCCATAAAAATATAGCTTTAAACGGAAAGCAGGATTTTCTATTATTTTTTCTTTTTCTTCGTATCTAATTCGAAATGACAGGAGAAAACTATACAACTTTCATATAAAACCTTTTTTCTAACTCTACAAATAAAAAAGATAAGAGTGGTGGCGAATTATGAGGAAACACCCGGAACATGTACGCTGTGTTTGGATAAATTATTGTTTGAATGGCAGTGGAAGAAAAATTCGTATTGTGTTATATTTTAACATGTGCTTCTTGTTTTAGATGGAATTTGTACTTGCTGATGCTGAAGCCTTGGAGCTGATGGAGGAGGGGGCAGAATTTGAGCATCACAGGACAAATCGCTTAAGATTGAGGATACAAATAGTGTATACAAAGCTGAATTACTGCCCAATAAAAATAATAAAGAATGAATGAATTTTCATTATTTTATTGTTAAATTAGGTTAACTAGAGTGAAAAGAGTGAATTCGTCAAGCTTATCAAAATAATCCACCCTGTCAAACAGTTGTCTTGGTACACCAAACAACATTAAATTTGATTTGTCCACTTCATCATCATCGTTAAGAATGCTATTTTCAATTATATAGTCCACTATACTAGCTTTTATTGAGATTTTTTCGCATCTACCTTAAATACTTGTTATGATTGACAACAAACTGCAGAACTAAATGACACGGAAGTAAAAAAATGTAGTCAAGTTGATTGACTCAGTACTTCCCACACATTCCGATGACACCAGTTTTATTATTTTCCCACAGCATGAAACTATAGTCTAGATGCCGCTGCAATCAAATCATCACTTGCCCGACCGCAAAAAAAGTATTTTATTCTACTAGGTGCTTCTTTCACAGGTCAATGGACAATATATCATGAATACAACAAATTTTTGAGTTTTACAAATCCCCACCCCCGAGCCACCCCAATTTCACCCCCAACCAAACAAATTTTTAAAATGATCAGGAACCCCTAAAGCGTCTAAAACGAAGTTCGAGGTGTTTTTTATAGTTTTAGTTTTTTATTATTGCCGCGCCGCCACTGAAATGATTTCTAAAAACCATACGTGCTTTCCATACTCGTCGCGGTAATAAATCTGTGTCAAATTGTCATTAAAGTCAATTCAGAAGTTTCCACGTAACACAATACAAAACGATCCAAAGTAATACTAGTATGTATTTTGTATGCATCAGAAAGTTCAAGTCCCTTGGTTTCTGTAATCGGTAAGGCAATGTTCGGATGGACCTAAAAAAGTTTATTATGCCGCTAGGTCTTTCTCCTTCAGGTCAGTAGACAGCCCATTAAGAGTACAACAAATTTTTCAGATTTACAACCCCCCACCCCTCCAACGACCCTAATTTCACCCCCACCCCAAAAAAAGTAGAAAATGATTAGGAACCTCTAAGGCGCCTAAAAACGAAGTTTGAGGTGATTTCATATGTTTAGTTTTTTTAATATTGCTGCGCCGCCACTGAGACGATTTCTAAAAATCAGACGCGTTTTCCATCCTCGTCAAAGTAGTAATACTGAGCCGAAATTTCATTAACATCAATTCAGTAATTTCAACATTATAAAATACAGAACGATCTAAAGCAATACTCGTATGTATACATCGGAAAATTTAAGTCCCTTGGTTCCTGTAATACACAAGGCAATGTTCGGATGGACCTAAAAAAGTGTATTATACCGCTAGGTCTTTCTCTATCAGGTCAGTAGACAGCCTATTATGAGTATAACAATTTTTTCAGCTTTACAACCCCCCACCCCCCAACCATCCCAATTTCACCCCCATCAAAAAAAAGTAGAAAATGATTAGGAACCCCTAAAACACCTAAAAACGAAGTTTGAGGCACATTTGAGACTTTTCGTTTTTTGCTAATTACTCCGCCGCCCCTGCACCGATTTTCAAAATTATAAGAACATTACCTACCACGACCCCCCAGCATATCGCTGCCCAAATTTCATTCCAATCCATGCAGCGGTTACTGATATTACGAGGACAGAAAAACGCGTACAGACAGACCGACAGACAGACCGACAGACAGACAGACCGACAGACAGACAGACCGACGGAAATGAGTGACGTGGATTTTAGTTATGTAGACATCACGAAACGCTCAAAAAGTGTATTATCTCAAAATCGAAAATTTTCGCGATCACAATACTCCCCTCACCTATCGGTGTGGGAAGTAAAAAGTGAGACTAGTGTACTTTAAGCCTGAAAAATGTAAAGCTTAACTTGTGCTTAAATGCGCCATAAACAGCAGTTGAAAGAGAAACTGCCATCTAAGGTCCACCTAGGTCACAAATTGACCTTAAGTATTACCATTTCAAATAGCTGTAAATGATATAGCCCTACACATAACCTAACCAATACTAAGTCCTTATCCATTCTTTTTAAGTACATACATCGTTTGAATCCATCTTCTCACAAATACAATGTACAATCACAATAAATTCACAACGTAACAATTTCGCTTCCCGCCTTCACTTCTTCCGAACACTACAAGCATACTCACTACACTACAAGATTACCGACTATTGTGGTGTAGTAACCACGGAAACGAAAACGGGAACGGAAAGCCTTCCGAGACGCTTAGAAAATGCACATATCCGAGTCGATCCGTGCGGATCGGAAGGCTTTCCGTTCCCGTTTTCGTTTCCGTGGTTACTACCATAATAGTCGGTCATCTTGTAGTGTAGTGAGTATGCTTGTAGTGTTCGGAAGAAGTGAAGGCGGGAAGCGAAATTGTTACGTTGTGTATTTATTGTGATTGCACGTTTTATTTGTGAGAACATGTGTAGGGCTATATCATTTACAGCTATTTGCACTGGTAATACTTAAGGTCAACTTGTGACTATGGCGCCTTTAAGCACAAGATAGACTTTATATTTTTCAGGCTTAAGGTACACTAGTCTCACTTTTTTTTATTTTCGTGTCATTTAGTTCTGTAGTTTGTTGTCAATCATAACAAGTATTTAAGTTAGGTGCGAAAAAATCTCAATAAAAGCTAGTAAAATGGACTATATAATTGAAAGTAACATGCTTAATGATGATGAGGTGGACAAATTAAATTTAACGTTGTTTTGTGTACCTAGGCAAGTGTTTGATAGGGTGGATTATTTTGATAGGTTTGGCAAATTCACTCTTTTCACTCTAGTTAACCTAATTTAACAATAAAATAAAGAATTAATTCATTCTTTATTATTTTTATTTTGGAGTAATTTAGCTTTATATACACTATTTGGATCCTCAATCTTATGCGATTTGCCCTGTGATGCTCAAATTCTTCCTCCTCCCCCATCAGCTCCAAGGCTTCAGCATCAGTAAGTACAAATTCCATCTAAAACAAGAAGCACATGGGACCTAGACAATAACAAGCTACATCAAATAATGCCAAACATAGGAACCCACCTACCACTCCCAGGAACCAGACGCAACCAAGTCATTATATCCCGCCTGAGAACAGGACACACACTGGCCACACACAAATTTCTCTTTGACAACACCGAACCACCAAGATGCGAATCCTGCAACAGCCAGCTGACAGTTAAGCATATCATTTTGGAGTGCAGATCTAACGACAATGCAAGAATCATCCACAATTTACCCGACAACTTGGAAGAAGCTCTCACGCTCCACTCCGACAGCATTATAAAATTTCTGAAGGATATAGGCTACTATTATTTGTTATAACTGTATCTCACCTAACCATCTAACGTATTGTAGTATCCATATAATAATTATTATTATGTAAGTTTTGTGCCGTCCGCCGCTAATAACCCTACGCGGTTGATGCGGTTTTCTGTTTAAATAAAAAAAAAAAAAAAAAAAAAAAAAAAAAGAAGCACATGTTAAAATACAACACAATACGAATTTTTCTTCCATTGCCATTCAAACAATAATTTATCCAAACACAGCGTACATGTGCCGGGTATTTTAAAGTTTTATAGTTCTCTCTTGTCATTTCGAATTAAATACGAACAAAATGAAAAAATAGTAGAAAATCCTGTTTTTCGAATAAAGTTATATTTTTATGGGACGGAAAGACATATATGTTTCTCTTGTTGTCAAAAATATAGTGTTCGATCACCTTATTTTGAAGGTTCTGCAAATATTTAGCTTCAAAGTTTCTAAAATGTGGGAGTTAACCTCTATCAACGATAGCAATGGTGGCTGAAAAACAATTGAATCCGGTAATGTTTTGTGTCATTCTTACATTTTGCTAAGAAAAGGCTATAAAACCTTCATATAAGAACTTTTTTTCTATCTCTGCAAATAAAAAAGATAAGAGGGGTGGCGAATTATAAGGAAACACCCGGTACACAAGTTGCATGAACCTCACACGCACATGTGTACGGCTTGGTTGTAAAAATACGAATACTTGAGGAAGAAAGCGACCAAAATACAGCAAAATAGACTTACCTTGCTTTCCAAAACTCACTTAAAGGTGAAAACGATACAAATATGACACGTTGTCAACAATGACTCAATGACACTGACGTCTATCCGCACTTGGTGCCCCTTTCCGCGGCTATGAGGTCAACGGAAAGTACACGGACGTACCGAATGCATTTGGCGGTATTCCGTCCGGAAAGTGACGTCACTCCCGGGTAGTAGGTGACTTTCCGTGTCGATCCGCGCGGAAAGAGAGATACGGAATAGGCATACAGAGCCTTACTCACTCCCTTTTTCTCTTGTTGAAATAATTGAAACTACAATCCGAACACTTAGAAAAAAATGGAGTCAAGTTGATTGACTCAGTACTTCCCACACATTACGGTGATACCAGTTTATTATTTTCTCATAGCATAAAGATTTAGTCTGAGATCCCCTTGCAACAAAATAATGGCCAGTACAGGTCAATGAACAGCCTATTATCAATAATACAAACTTTTCAGTTTTACAACACCCCGCACGCCCCCCCACCACCCCAATTTCACCCCCACCCAAAAAAAGGTACAAAACAGTCAGGAACCCCTAAAACATCTAAAAAAGAAGTTTGAGCTGCTTTCATATTTTTAGTTTTTTGGTTATTGCTACGCTGCCACTGACACGGTTTCTAACAAGCATACGCGTTTTCCATCCTCACCACAGTAATAATAATGTGTCAAAATTTCATTAGAATCAATTTAATAGTTTCCACGTTACAAAATACAACACGATCTAAAGCAATAATTACTCGTATGTATACAGAAAATTCTAAGTATCTTAGTTTTGGTAATAGGCAAGGCAATGTTCAAATCGACCTAAAAAGCTTATATATGTCGCTAGGTCTTCCTTCACAGGTCAGCGAACAGCCTATTATTAATACAGCAAATTTTTCAGTTTTTCAACCTCCCACCCCCCAACCACCCGAATTTCACCCCCACCCAAAAAAAACTCAGTAAATGATCAGGAAACTCTAAAACACTTAAAAACGAAGTTTGAGCTGTTTTTATATTTTTAGTTTTTTTATTGTTTCTGGGCCGCCACTGGCACGATTTATAAAATCCATACGCATTTTCCATCCTCGCCGCGGTAGTAATACTGTGTCAAAATTTCATTAAAATCAATTCAACAGTTTCTTCGTTACATAATATAGAACGATCTAAAGCAATACTCATATGTTTACACCAGAAAAAATTCTAAGTCCTTTGGTTTCTGTAATAGGCATAAGGCAATGTTCGGATAGACCTAAAAAAGTTATTCATGTCGCTAGGTCTTCCTTCACAGGTCAGTGGGTAGTCTATTATGAATACAACAAATTTTTCAATTTTACAACCCCCCAACCCCCAACCACCCTAATTTCCACCCCCACCAAAAAAAAAAATAGAAAATGATCAGGAACACCTAAAACGCCTAAAAATGAAGTTTGGGGCATATTTGAAATTTTTCGTTTTTTGCTGATTACTCCGCCGCCAATGCACCGATTTTCAAAATTATAGCAGCATTACCTACTACG
This sequence comes from Callosobruchus maculatus, assembly GCA_951848785.1. NCBI lineage: Eukaryota > Metazoa > Arthropoda > Insecta > Coleoptera > Chrysomelidae > Callosobruchus > Callosobruchus maculatus. The sequence continues at coordinate 1,496,707 of CATOUR010000038.1, read as the reverse complement.
ACCCCACAGCATATCGCTGCCCAAATTTCATCACAATTCATGCAGCGGTTACTGAGATCACGAGGACAGAAAAACGCGTACAGACAGACAGACCGACAGACAGACCGACGGAAATGAGTGACGTAGATTTTCGTTATGTAGACATCATGAAACGTCCAAAAAGTTTATTATCTCAAAGTCGAAAATTTTCGCGATTACAATACTCCCCTCACCTATCGGTGTGGGAAGTAAAAAGGGATATTCGCATTAAAAATATATGCTCAACTTGGCAGCACCATCTCTATTACACATCTAACACTTCTTGTTCATTCAGACACTATTCATCTACATGGCACCTCCAAAAATATACGTTTAACAAAGCATGGCGTATTGTCGATCAAAAACTATGATATTTGTTACAAATATGGCAGACTAGTCGGCTGTGTGAAGATGTCCCCTAGATGACGACATTCCCAGTCTACGTAATTTACCGGGACGGTTTGTGGGCCTACGTGAACGTGGTGTTTCTTTCAGAGCAATTGCTGCACCCATGCGGCGTAGCGTGGCTACAGTTGTAGCAACAAGGCGCGCATACTCACTGTAAAGGAGAAAGAGGAGCGGCTTCGAGGTTTTAGGCGGTCCGGCCGTGATGACATGTCGGATGGACGTGGTTGCGTCCATTGGACATGTGATGAGAGGACTCAAGCTGGTTCAACGTCGGGCGAGCAGACTCTCACTCACACTTCCGGGTGTGTGTGTGTTTTCTGTCCTTGCGATCAAACCGATTTTCTAAACCCTCTATAATAAAAAAAGCATGACGCGCGGAACAAAGGATGGCAAATGCAGCGAGCTAAAGGTTTTAGAGCAGATAGTAGAACTACAGTCCGGCAAGCTCGTCATCTACGACTACTGCCCTTCGAGCTAGATTGCGATCCACTCCAGCTGACGCTTCAACTCCGCTCGATGTACCATGAAATGGACATCTGGTGCTTCCACTCAATGCAAATCATTTTTGCCAATGATTAGATTGGCGCCAAGAATACGGACAATGCCATGCTGAGTGGCATCAGATGGGCTTGTCGGACGAGTCTAGGTTTTTGTCTGGGGGCACACGATAGACGTCAACGTGTTAGATGTAGATAGGGTGAATGATGTGATCTCCAGTTTGCTGCTGAGCGCCATGTAGATAGAACTATTGGTTTGATGATTTGAGATGCCATTGCATTTAGCAGCAAGTCACCTTTAGTTGTGATTCGTGGTACAATGACGACCTAGCGTTATTTGAATGAGGTGTTTGAACCGGTTGATGTGCCATATGTGCGAGGGCTTGAAGAGGGTTTCTTCCAGCAAGATAATGCACGTCCTCATATTGAAAGCGTGTCGATGAGGTTTCTAAAAGAAGCTGATGTCAGGGTGCTCCCCTCGCCATCACGATCATCCGATTTATCGCCAATTGGAAAAGTATGGGACTGGTTGAGGTACTGCATTCACGATTTAGCCAATCCTCCGACTACGCTGGACGAATTGGAAAATGCTGCGAAGCAGCTTTGGAGGCTGTACCTATAGAGTTCATTAACAACCAGATTATTTTTCCATGCCGCGTAGAGTAGAGGAGGGCATTCGTCAACATGAAGAGCCCACCCATTATTGACATGATGTATTGTTTTATAAAATAATTGTGCCAAATGGGTTCGTTTATTATACTTCTTAGCCCAGCCTCATTTCATGAACCGCATCCCTTTTCTTCTCATTGTTCGAATTTCACTTGGGGTGTTCCTAAATATCATGTACAAACGAAGGGGGAAGATTCTTTGGTGTTTTTGAGGACTATAACTTCAAAAAAACATAGGTCCACAAGCGCTTCATTACCGATCTACAGGGTGTTGAGATTTCAACATATTTCAGTTTTTTCTTAATAACTCTGTCAATTTTTGACATATTTAGCTCAAATTTGGAAACTTGGAATATAAGAAACGCAATACGAGTTGAATAATTGCACATGTCAAACCCTTCAGAATCTACAGGGTGATATTTGTTAATATTGTGGATTGTAGTTTGTACGAATAACGGGAAAAAATAAATAAAAAGACCGGCTTCTGCTGCTTGGTTCAACTTCGAACATCAACTGTCATATATTACGGGAACAGGAAATCATACATTATATGCAGTGCCACCAACTGCACTTGACAAAATAGTGGCGGGACGTTCAAATATTATGAACTTAATAACATATTCTAACAATATTTTTTCAGAGGTCACGCCCTCTTTTCGTACCCTGAACTTCTTTATGGTGCGTTAGATTAAAAAAACCAAATCATTTCCATATTTTGTTTAGAAATTTTTTGTTATCTTGTAATTTTTTCGTACCTCCAATCGGTTTCGAGAAAAAAAGCACCATGCTTTGTAATTAGCTAGATGAAACTTAACCTCGATATGTCACGGAAATTTTTTGTCTATTATTTGGAGTCAAATATCTCAGAAAGTATAAAAGATGCTACATTGTTAAATTTAATAAAACAAAATAGTTATGCAAATAAAGCCATAGCCTACAAAATCCTATTTCAAATTCATTATTTTCATTTACCTTATAACAGCAAATCCTGTTTTGTTTTTTTTCTCGACAAGGATCGGAGATACAAAAAAATTACAAAAGGACAAAGAGGACAAAGTTTCTAAACAAGATGGAAAAATTATTTTGTTTTTTTTAATCTACCTACGGCGCACCGTGAAAAAGTTCAGGGTAAGAAAAGGGGGCATGACCCCTGAAAAAATAACACCCTATATATATTCTGGCAACCGTTTGAAATGCGCAGTTATGTAACTACTATTGCGTATTTTGCATTGCAAATTTTAGATGAATACCTCAAAAATTGATAGAGTTGTTGAGAAAAAACTGAAAAAATATTGAAATTTCAACACTCTGTAGATCGGCAACGAAGCGTTTGCGGACCTATACTTATTAAGAATCTTCCGTTATTTGTAAATTATAATTAAGAACACCCTGTTTAAACACCTTACTAATGTTCTGGCCTCCTCTGTGTGCTTTACCTTTTACTTCCCACACCGATAGGTGAGGGGAGTATTGTGATCGCGAAAATTTTCGATTTTGAGATAATACACTTTTTGGGCGTTTCATGATGTCTACATAACGAAAATCCACGTCACTCATTTCCGTCGGTCTGTCTGTCGGTCTGTCTGTCGGTCTGTCGGTCTGTCTGTCGGTCTGTCTGTCGGTCTGTCTGTCTGTCGGTCTGTCTGTCTGTCGGTCTGTCTGTACGCGTTTTTGTGTCCTCGTAATCTCAGTAACCGCTGCATGGATTGTGATGAAATTTGGGCAGCGATATGCTGAGGGGTCGTAGTAGGTAATGTTCTTATAATTTTGAAAATCGGTGCAGGGGCGGCGGAGTAATTAGCAAAAAACAAAAGAAAATAAATATTCCTCAAACTTCGTTTTTAGGCGTTTTAGAGGTTCCTGATCATTTTTTACTTTTCTTTGGGTGGGGGTGAAATTGAGGTGGTTGGGGGGTGGGGGGTTGTAAAATTGAAAAATTTGTTGCTTTCATAAGAGACTGTCCACTGACCCATGAAGGAAGACCTAGCGACATAAATAACTTTTTTAGGTCCATCCGAACATTGCCTTGCCTATTACAGAAACCAAAGGACTTAGAATTTTTTCTGGTGTAAACATACGAGAGTATTGCTTTAGATCCTTCTATATTGTGTTACAAGGAAACTGTTGAATTGATGTTAATGAAATTTTGACACAGTATTACTACCATGACAAGGATGGAAAACGCGTATGGTTTTTATAAATCGTGCCAATGGCGGCGCAGAAATAATAAAAAAAAGTAAAAATGTAAAAACAGCTCAAACTTCGTTTTTAAGCGTTTTAGAGGTTCCTGATCATTTTCTGCGTTTTTTTTGGGTGGGGTGAAATTGGGGTGGGTAGGGGGTGGGAAGTTGAAAAACTGAGAAATTTCTTGTATTCATAATAGGCTGTCCACTAACCTGTGAAGGAAGACCTAGCGACGTAAATCAACTTTTTAGGTCGATCCGAACATTGCCTAGCGTATTACGGAAACTAAGGGACTTAGAATTTTCTGTATACATACATACGAGTATTTATTGCTTTAGATCTTTTTGTGCTTTGTAACGTGGACACTATTAAATTGATTCTAATTAAATTTTGACACAGTATTATTACCGTGGTGAGGATGCAAAACGCGTACGTTTGTTAAATATCGTGTAAGTGGCAGCGTATATAGCAATAATCAAAAAACTAAAAGTATGAAAACAACCCAAACTTCGTTTTTAGATGTTTTAGCCTGTCCATTGACCTCTGAAGGAAAGACTTAGCGGCATAAGACAATTTTAGAGGAGGGAAGGCTGCCGATGATTTGGTTGCAAGGGATCTCAGACTAAAGCTTCATGTTATGGGAAAATAATAAACTGATATCACAGTAATGTGTGGGAAGTACTGAGTCAATCAACTTGACTCCATTTTTTTGCGAATATTTTATTTCCTGCACCTATCGAAGTGAGACGCAAAACTTACCGAGAGACCGGCCAATATGAGTGACAAGGATTTTTGATCACTGTAAAGTAACCAAAAATATATTTTAGCTCTCACTGTCACTGAAGGGAGCCTATGCAGAGCCTCTGTCCGTCCGCCCGTCCGTCCGCCTGTCCGTATACAAAAGATAGCCAAAACTACAGGTGCTAGAGAAAAACCAAGTACAGATTCGGAATCAGTATGAAAAAACTAGTCCGGGAAAAATCCGGTTTTGTCAACATCGCTTCCGATTTAAAAAAAAACCAAGTCCACAGTGAGAGCGCCGTTTGAATTTACTCAAGTAAATTCTTTCTTACTTTTTTCAGATACGAATATTTCCGCGCTGACTATAGCACCTTCACCATTTGCCATGAGAACCACAAAGGTTAGAGCTCAGGCAGAATATTGTGAACTGTTTTGCGATTCATGAGGATCCGCCCGACTTCTACCTTTTATAACAGAGCCGTGAGTGCCCCAGTGTTTTTTTACCATATGTTTTGCGGAAGTGATCGTACGTGATTGTCCGAGATTGTCGGCAATCAGAAAATGCTAGCCAGTCCACACAGTGTCACGGAGAGCATAGAGTTTTAGTGTGTAAAGCTTTGCGGCTATATATCACTAATGATACGGCTTACTATCATTTATGGCGGGTATCAGCTTAATTGAGTAAATCTCATAAAACGAGAGATTTAATGTGGAGGTTCAGGGAAATATCACAGCTATAATTGGTATAATCTGATTGAAAATGGCTAAAAATAAATACATGATAATCAGTCTGTTTGATGTGCGCGATTGGTGAAATGTGTTACTAAATCTACCTTTCATTTATAATTCTTTGAACAGGATATGTGCAGTTGTCCAACAAATATTCAAAATTAATGCTCATTTATAATGGATAACTAGCAAATCAGCAATTATTGTTTAGCAGCTATCCTGCAAGATATAAGGAGGTTATTTTAATCACAGCATTATCATAATTCCAAAGGCCATAACAAAACATCGTACGACAAATATTTTGTTCAAAATAATATTTTAATATCTCAGGTTCACTAACCATTTTATATTTTTTCACTTGGAAAAAGTCAAACTGGTATGAAAACAAAGGGTAGGGGTTTGTGAGAGCTTCAATATTTTTTATCGTTTATTTATTTTTAGATCTATTTGGATATGAGCTCGTGGCCTTTAAACACACACCTCTGGAAGGTAATGTATACATACGTGTAATATCCTTTAAAAACCTAAAACTAGCAACTTGAAAGTTAGTGACGCGACAGTAGTTAAATTTTAATACCCATGTATGGATATGGGAGAACTGTATATAGGGTGCGGCAAAACAAACAGTGCAGTTTTAAAGGGCTATTAAAAAAAATTGGCACAACTTATGAACAAGTGATTTATTCTGATCGTGTCAGTGCTATACCCCATTATTTCATTCAAGTTTTAAAGGCCACATCAGCAAGATGATGTCCTCCGACAGCGATGCACTGATGTAGGCGATTTCTGAAACTTTCAGTTGCGTTCTGGAATTTTCGATCGGAATGGCTACGATTTCCTCTCTAATCCGGATCTTGAGTTCCTCCAAAGTGTGAGGACGGTGTTTAAAAACCTTTTCTTTGAGGTAGCCCCACAGGAAAAAGTCACAAAGGCTCAAATCCGGTGATCTCGCTGGCTACCTCAGGTCACCATTTAAAGAGACGAGGCGCCCAGGAAACATCTGCCGCAGTTTTGTCATTGAAATCTGTGCCGTGTGGGCCGTAGCGCCGCCTTGTTAGAACCAAGTATTCCCAAGATCTTTTTCTTCGGCCAGTCGTTGCAATATTGGCTCAAAAAAATTTTCGAGCATGGAAACATAACGCTGAGCGATGACGGTCGTTGTACGCCTATCCTCTTCAAAAAAGTACGGTCCAATAACCCCAATTTTGGAAATCGCACACCATATAGTCACTTTCGGAGAATGGAGAGGTCTCTCGTAAACTTGTCGTGGGTTCTTGTCCGACCAGTAACGAAAATTTTGTTTGTTTACGGCACCAGACAGATGGAAATAAGCTTCATCAAAAGTATGTCAAAACTGTCGAGATGTAACGTCAAAATTTTATGTATCAGACATCATATTAATGCATTTATTCAAGAAACGAAGACATGTGGAAGGCTGCAGAAGGTTCGTTTCAGTCCAGGCGGAAGACAGGATGGATTCAACTTCAAAACTGAATAGAAGCCATGATAATCATTCAACAGATAGGATAAATGCAATAGGTTAGCCAAATTATCGTATATGTATATGCCTATACCTCATACAAGCATTGCTTTCGAGGTGGCACTATTTGTAACTCATTAATAGGTACAAATAAATGGAATTGAATTGAATTGAATTGAAAATCACTACTGAAGAACGTTGACCTTGGTGGAATACGGTCTAATATCCCTTGGGCGCGATTCACGCGGTTCTCAAAGTCTGGAGGCATCAGCTCTTGTACCAACATAATCTTGTAGGGAAGGAAGAGTAAATCTTTATGCAAGATCCTCCATACAGAGCGGTCGGACATGTTTAATGCAGTTGCATGTTTCCGGGCAGAGCGTGTTGGTGATTGTTCAACAGCTGCTCTCACTACAGTAACATTTTCGGGAGTTCCACTGTTTTGGGTCTTCCCATATCTCTAGGCCTTGTTGTTGAACCAGTTTCTCCCAGCGCACGAACCTAATTCGCGATAAAATTGCGGTGCGGAACGGGATCATGGCGTGGAATGTTGAAGTGGCATCCGAATTTTCGCTGAGTGATGATGCAAAAACGATCATTTTCAAAACACGTGCGAACGGGGAAGCGGCGATGCTCTCCGCTCCAAACCATTGCTATGACTGAAAACGGTTTGAGTGACCGGACACAATGAGACCCTTCCTAGGTTACCATTACCACCACAGCGGATGTAGCCGCCCATCGCAACTGCACTGTTTGTTTTGCCGCACGCAGTATTTTATAAGTATTATGATAGTGCGTAGTAATGATATGCCCTAGCGCAATCTTAAATTTGCTTTTTGAATCACTACTGTAAGAAGTAACGTCAGGAGCTTCTTCATGCGAAATGCATTTTTATGGCGACCTTTGGACCTCACCTTTGGACCTTATGCTTGAACCTTTGGACGTTTGGACTTACCATTTTAGACACACATACTGGAAAAAGGAAACAGGCGACTACGCCTCCTCGCTAACACGCGAATACTTATTGTCTTGGATTCTCAAGTCCTCGCTCTATACCTTAGACCCTTAAAATGTGAAAACTGTTAACGTGGTGGAGTATCGATACATTTCCGACTTCAACCGATCATTAGTACCTACGCTTTATGTCATCCGAGTGTAGATGGGACTCCTAGTATCGGAAGAACCGCCGACCAATAAAACAGAGAAGAAAGTGAGTATCCCAAATTACCAGTGTGTTACTTCCTCTAATGGCGTATTGAAGCATTGAACCGATTCATTTCACTGCATTTTTCATGTGTATGTCGCTTTGAAATCATGATATTCTTGTCATGTATCTCAATCTGGATGTACTTCTAGAGCACAAATTTTCTATCCGGGATAAGATCATAACAGCTGCATGCCTAGGATTCAACCTCTTGCGATCCGAATAAAGAAAACTACCCAAAAATTTATTATCCGTTATTCAGTATTTACAGTACAATACAGAAAAGATCTTCTCTGTTGTATTTGTCTTGCTGTGTAGGAATGAGGCGTCTAGCCAAGTCCTTGATTAACTTATCGCTAAACAATTTTCGATCCAAACTAAGATAAATACTGTTCGAGGCAGTCGTGTCGGCATTTTCATTTAGCTTTATCTTCAACTATTTGTTGGAAGCTCCCGGACATCTATTGACTATGTTGTTTGTATCGGTTTTCATGAAGCTTAAATAAGCTGAGAAGCAAGTGGTGTGGCACCAATTCTACTTCAAGAATTCGTAGTGGTTACGAAAGACTTCGTTCTAAGAAATATTTTTTTTGAAATAATTTAAAATGCGCAATATACCTTTTCATCGTGCTCAAATTTTGAAATAAAAAAAGAAGTTTCACTAACTAGGAGCTCTATAATCTACGCCAAAATGCGAGCGAATAAGTTTGACCGCTAAACATTTTGAGTTTGAGACGTTACATTTTTTGAATATTTTATTTTCATATCACAAAGAAAAAACCGTACCAACTTCGCTGTAGTCTATAAATATCTGGCATACTTATGATCCGTATGATGTTCGTCTCCCGTCTAGCTTCATAGTCAATTTGATTGGCCCTTTTGAGTACCTGACAGTTTGTTACCTTCAGTCTATACAGAGTTGAGCCTTAAGTAAGGAACGCCTCAATTATCTCGGAAACGGTTTGCATGATTTTCATCAATTTTGGGATAAGGAGGTTTTGCAATACAGTGATCTTACTATGGTATTTACAATGTTTTCATGCCTACCATTTTTCCAGAAATATAATAAACTGTGTTTTTTTTCACGTTAACATAAACTTTGTTATTTCAAATGGTCGTCCTGTATCTTTCTACCTTTTCGAAATCCTTGAAAATTACAGATTATTTTTTATATAACGTTTCTTATACCTAAACCTCATCATTTAGAAGTTACAGCTAAATTTACATTGCTTCCACCCAAGTTAGATAACTAAATAAAGTGGCTATGTATACTGTTGAAAATTACTCGCATTTCTACATTAACGTTCACATTTTTTTAAACGCGGCTGATATGCTCGTTCCAAAGAAGTTTGGAATCTGGAACTCTTCCTATGTATTTGTACGACTTCTTTATTGGTATATCAATTCCACATATTTTTATATTCGGGGGGTTTACAATCTGTATCTAGTGAAGAACATGACTGCTGATTTTTCGGGGAATATTGTCATAGTCAATTTCTAAAAGCCATACGCATTTTCCATCCTCGCCACGGTAATGATACTGTGTCAAAATTTCATTAAAATGAATTCCAGGTTACACATAACAAAACGATCTAAAACAATACTCGTATGATGTATATGTTACACTCAATAGCCCAATTCGGGCAATGCCCGAAAAAAATACACAGAACTAGTTTTGAGCGAGGAATATTTCCCAAACCCGAAATATTAATTTTATACGGCTATTTAGCTACTAAATGGGCAGAACTAGTTTTGCGCATCTTGAAATGCACAGAGCTGGTTTTGCGCAACTTGAAATGCACAGAACTGGTTCTGTGGTACGGAATGACAACCAAAGTGAACATTCGTTATGCATTGTGTGTCAAAAACCAGTAAAAATCTATCGTTTAGGCAAAGTTTACGGAATACATATAAGTTGGATCACTCCGCAAAAATATCAAAACGGCCTGCCCCTTGCCCCGTCTCCCCGGTCCACCGGTAGCAGTATACCGACGTCAGCCGGGAGATACGGAGCGGCGCAAAGTAGAGGTTGAACGTGTTTAACGCGAAGTGTATACAGTGTCTCAAAAATATCGGATTTTGTTATCTCGGATTTGTTTGCAGAAAATGGATCATATTTTTAGAATTTAGTAATAGTTTTACTAGGTTTTATTTTTGATATCCATTTATGTAACTTAGTGTATTAGCATAATAAACGTTATGTATTTGTATGTCTAAATCGGCTGTCAATACCAGGGCTGTTTACTGGCGCCCATGCATTCAAAACGTATTCATCTGCGTTTCAAATACATTCGTTCTGGCGTTGAAACGATGACGTCATGGGAACAATATTTCAAAATGTATTCAAACCGATTCAAAACCAACCGAACGTTAGTTTCCAACCAACATAACCGCAAATTATCGCTTGTAATTGTCAGGTAATTGTAATTCTGTCATCGTAGCCTGTCATCGTAATTTCAAAAATTTCGAATGAACCAACACAAAACACAACAGCGAAATAAAACAAGATATGATGGAAGTGCAGCTGGGGTAGTTCTTAATTTCTGGCGTATTCAATATATTGGCCTAGCAAATTTTCTGCAAATCCCGAAATTGTTTGATGCTCTTCTCTGTGGGTTAGTATAATCGATAAAAACCCATTTAAATCTTCTTTCAAAAACATTTCATAAATATTTAGAGTATTTTGAAGAAATTCTTCCTCTTGTTGATTCGCCAAATCAAGAACAACTGCCAGGGCACTTGAAATATCCATTCTCAATACTGACTATTGTTAATACGAGTACCGAAGTGGTGCCAAGTACATCCTGCACAAAAATAAAACATAGGTAGGTTACTTGTTTAAAGTTTGGCGCCGTTTTTGAGATGTTTTCAAAACTGTTAATTCTAGCGCTGATTGAAGTCCATGACGTCAGCGATTAATGCGTGACAAATATGTATTCGAATACATAAGATCGCCAGAAAACGCTTCTAGTCTTTCAATGACCCTCGTATATACATAAAACCCAGGCGTTAGCAAGTCCCCGCCAAAAGACCCTCGTACTTAGGCAAAAACCAACGCAAAAACTAACTGGCGCGTGCGGCCGCGGCATCGCTTTGAGGTGAGATCTTCAAAGTGCCGACGGAGAGTGATCCAACTTATATGTATTCCGTAAACTTTGGTTTAGGTTAGATTAGGTTACGTTAGATTTTTTTGCCAACGTTCCTGCAGTATAAGTACGAATCGTGAAAACGCAAAAAGAGGTTAGGAAGCACAAGCCAGTTTGATGCTCACACAATCAAAAACGATTTAAACCAACCTCAGTTGGCGATTTATTATTTGTTGGTATTCATTAAAATATATTTAACTTTTTTAACTTTATATTTATTTGAGTCCGTCGCTGGCGTGATTAAATGGAAGAAGCCGAATTTGTGCTGGTCATTCAGAAAATATACAGTATTCACAGCCAAGCTAGACCAAATGAAAACAAACCCGCGTGCGTGATCGGCTCATGTCGGTAGGGTCCCTAATGGTCCAGTACACTATGTGTGAATTGTATGTTATAATCCGGCAAGTAAAAACCCCCAAGATTGATTGGAAATCAGAGCCAAATATGCGATGTCAAGTGTCTAAATGATCATTTCAAAGTGGCAACTGGCTTCTTTTAAGTTGCAATGGGTTAATAGGGCAGCTCTTTTAAATAGTAATATAAAATTCCATAATTGCACTGGACTATAGTTGGCGCGTCCGCAGATGACAGCGGACAGTAACCACGCTAATGCTGCATGCAACTGTGAAGTCTATCTTGGGATTGAATATACTGTAGTCCTGTGCATCTCAAGTCGCGCAAAACTAGTTCTGCATATTCGGGGATGCTCAGTAGCCGTATAAAATTCATATTTCGGGTTTGGGAAATATTTCTTGCTCAAAACTAGTTCTGCGTATTTTTTTCGGGCATTGCCCGAATTGGGGTATTGAGCGTAACATATACATCAGACAATTCCCCATGGTTGCTGTAATAGGCAAGGCAATGCTCGGATGGACCTAAAAAAAAGTAAATTATGTCCCTAGGGGACAATCAGCGGTTTTAGAGAAATCTGGGGTAAGAAGTTTTCAAATGAACACCCTACCTTGTATATGCTCTCCTTCGTATTCGGAGTTCCCTTGTTTCTTTATTGTTGGCCAATAGTCTGTTCTCTATTTAATGTTGTATTTTATTTCTTGTGTCCTAAATAGAAATTGTTTCTGCTTCAAAATGATGTCAAATGTGTCTAACATAAATTAATAACATTCGCTGGTGATCATTTCAGTTTTCAAGGTTATCAATATGACGCAGGCCGCTTTTATTAGCTTCATCTGTATGTCTGTTTGTGAGTTTGTGAGCTTGTAACACTAACACAATGCACAACACCCCTTTGAATTCAGAGCAGATTAGCTTACTACTGTTATTCCATCTCACAAAAATTCGTTGCATCTAACGGAAGATCCATTAAGCCATTAAGGCATAATTGCCTACATACGTCAGATAAGATGTTCTCCCTAGCTCCTGGAAAGATAGGTGTGGAATTTTGTCATGAGCGGGATAGTAACTGCAACACTGCGCCATCTGTTGTCTTAAATGTAACGTGTCATGTGTCGAGCTGTCTTCCTGCATAACCACCTGCAACTGACGGTGGGGAACTTTGACGACACCTTTTGCTAATATTACACAAAAGCATCCAACTGTTTGGGAGTTCATATTTTTCTGAAATTTATTCAGAAAAGTCGGCAGTTTTATTTATCGTTTATGCAGTAATAGTAATGTTTATGCTATGAACATTGATCAAAAACAATTGTTCGTTTTCATTACACAGAGTATTAAAGTCTATCAGTTAATTAAATTTAAAATTAACAAGTTGTTGATCGGGAAGTGTTTTACATAAGATCTGTCAGGTAGCGCTATACTGTTGGGGTCACTAGCTTTTAACTAAAAAATTGGTGAAATAAATACAGTTTACAAAAACTAAGAAAAACACGCTTTAATAGTAAAGTTAACAAAAAAAATTAAAAATAAGTATAGTTTAATAAATATGAAAAATATTGTTTCAAAGAACGACGTACTAAAGAATTGAAAATAATTTTTAAAATAATCTTGGAACAATAATGAACGGAAAATACTAGTATTAATGTGAAAAAAAGCGTCGGGAGCACGATTTAAGAATAACGTCGCATAAAGCGCCCACGCTGTTTTCACAATACTAGTAGTATTTTTCGTTCATGGTTGTTTTAAGCTTATTTTAAAAATTATTTTTAACTTTTTACTTCGGCGTTCCTCAAAACTGCGTTATTTATTTTTATTAAACTATACTTATTTCTAATTTTACTTCCCACACCGATAGGTGAGGGGAGTATTGTGATCGCGAAAATTTTCGATTTTGACATAATACGTTTTTTGGACGTTTTATGATGTGTACATAACGAAAATCCACGTCACTCATTTCCGTCTGTCTGTCTGTCTGTCGGTCTGTCTGTCTGTCGGTCTGTCTGTCTGTCTGTCGCGTTTTTCTACCCTCGTAATCTCAGTAACCGCTAGATGGATTGTGATGAAATTTGGGCAGCGTTATGCTGTGGGGTCGTAGTAGGTAATGCTCCTATAATTTTGAAAATCGTTATACGGGGGGCGGAGTAATTAGCAAACAACGAAAAATTTCAAATATGCCTCAAACTTCGTTTTTAGGCGTTTTAGGGGTTCCTGATCATTTTCTACTTTTTCTTGGGTGGGGGTAAATTTGGGGTGGTTGGGGGATGGGGGGTTGTAATACTGAAAAATTTGTTGTATTCGTAATGGGCTGTCCATTGATATGTGAATGAAAAACCTAGCGGTATGATACATTTTTTTAGGTCCATCCGAACGTTGCATGCTTATTATAGAAACCACGGGACTTAGAATTTGTGATGTATACATAAGAGTATTGTTTTAAATCGCTCGATATCGCGTAACGTGAAAATTGTTCAATTGATTTTAATGAAATTTTGACATAGTATTACTCCCAAGGCGAGGATGGAAAACGCGGATGTTTTGGAAATCGGGTCAGTGGCGGCGCGGCAATAATAAAAAAACTAAAAATATAAAAACAGCTCAAACTTTGTTTTTAGGCGTTTTAGGGGTTCCTGATCATTTTCAATTTTTTTTTTTGAGTAGGGTGAAATCGGGTCGGTTGGGGGATGGGGGGTAGTAAAACTGAAAAATCTGTTGTATTAATAGTAGTCCGTCTATTGACCTGTAGAAGAAATACCTAGCGGCATATTACACTTTTTTAGGTCCATCCGAACATTGGCTTGCCTATTACAGAAACCAATTTTGTGATCTTTACATACGAGTTTTGCTTTATTTCGTTCTATGTATATTGCGTAAAGCGAAAATTATTGAATTGATGTTAATAAAATTTTGACACAGAGTTTATTACCGCGGCGAGAATGGAAAACGACTCTGTTTTTGAAATACTGTGTCAGTGGCGGCGCAGCAATAATCAAACAACCAAAAACATAAAATCAGGTCAAACTTCGTTTTTAGACGGGTTGGAGGCTCTTCATCGTTTCGCATTGTCCAGTGTAAGCATGCATAAAAAACTGTGGCGCCCTAGTTCCTAAGGAGGGAGACGCAAGAAACTATTTACGAGGGTTTTTTAGTTGCAAGGGGATTTTAGACTATAGCTTCATGAAATGGGAAATAATAAAATGGTATCATCATGGTGTGGGAAGTACTGAGTCAATCAACTTGACTCCATGTTTTTAGTTAATTTTACTATTAAAGCGTGTTTTTTAGTTTTTGGAAACTAAATCTTAAGCCGGCGCCACATATGCGGGATTCGGCGAGCAACGAATCCCGAGTATTTGCTATTCGGCTATGTGGCTTCAGGATTTTACCCAAATATTTGCCATATGCCAAACACCGAGTATTCAGCCGGCGTCATAGCCGGCGCCACACATGCGGCATTTAGGGAACAACAAACAGCGAATATTCGCAATTCGGCAAGCGCCTACTAGTGTGGCTGGAGCAGTTTGTGCGAATGGTCGGGCTTTCCCATTCCCTTTCTTCTCGAAACTAAACCTAGCCAACTATGCACATGTAGGGCAATACGTGCTCGCTATTCGGCGAGCAAGGTTGAAAAAACGGCGAATATTGATATTCGGCAAATACCCGCATATGTGGCGCCGGCTTTAGAGAGCAGCCTCATTTTAACCTTGTTCGGTACACGTTACTCCGCAGAAACAAAATGGTTTGATTGTTCCTTGGTTTCTGGAATGATATGATGGATTTATGTCTTATCCACGGAAATGGGATTTTCTCCGTTGGAGTGGTGAAATGGTTGTGTTATTGTGGAGTATTAACATAATATCCTTTCTAGAATATTATTGTTCCATCCACTTCGGATAATAACTCATTATTCGTTCAATGTCTGAATTATTCCAGAATATTCCAGTAATATTTTTCTTATAATATTATTTTGAAGAATATTCTATGCAGTACCTAATATTCGTAACAGCATCTCTTCTGACTGTAGGCAAATATTTATTATGAGGTGTTATATTCATTTATATGGGTTAATTTCTCTGTAATTTCAAGAAAAAACTTTTACGTCCTTAGCCACTACGGATTTCTGACATGCTAACTATTCTATTCGTCACTGTTAGTCAGAGCGGTCCGGAGGACCTTTGCTCTTAGTTGCAGCCGTGTCGGTCGATCGGTCTGTCAGGTCTGGTTACCCAGAGACCAGACATGCTAACATTAGTACAGCATTTTATGCTATGGACCCTATGACATATTTCACTTGTCAGTTGTTAATGTTGTCTGACTCTTAACACATTATTTTCGCTCCATTTTGAAACTAGCATGTTGGTGTGGGCATTTCAGCGATTCATGATTTGATCATTGTTCGCTAAGGAAATGCATTTATGCTGAATTTTGTACAATAAAGTTGCTAATTCCTATAAAGTGTCCAAATCGTGGTCACCTACTATGATGTATGGATCATTATACAATGTGTCCGGTCATTGGTGTCGGAGCCTTTAGGGGAATAAAATATGTACGTTAATTTTTATCCACAATTCACCTCCCAAAAGTAGTTTTTCTCGCACCTTAATAAAATGGCAGCCATTTTGTTTAATTGATACAAGAGTGTTGTACTAATTTAGACATAGCTACCTATGTAGAGGCTCTGCAAACACAAAGTCTCAAAATATGTAGACCATAAACTACTAGTAAACATTTTCCAAATTTCATTTCATATCAGGGCAAACAAAAAGTTGTTAAAGGAAAATAATTATGTATATGTAAGTAGTTTACAAGCTGTGATGGTTTGAATATGACCCTCTACTGTCTAATCCGCTAGTTGAGAAGGCAATGAAACAAAATTACATAGTGGTTACGACTATTATTTTGGAAAAAAAGAAACAAATGTCATAACTATAGCTCGAAAGGTCCTCCTTGGTGTTGCAGACCTGCTGTTGCACTTACTGTTCCACGTTGCGTAGAGCGACTGATCATCGCTTGTCATTCCGTAATTCATTTTCGACTTGAATAATCATTTTCATAATAAGCTCCACGCGTGTATTTGGTACGTCGACATAAAATTTCTGTTTCATTGTACCCCACAAAAAAATCAAGTGGGGTTAAGTCCGGTGAACATGGTCGCCATGCGATTGTTCTACTGCGTCCAATTCACGGCGAATACGGTGGCTTCCTACATTTGCAGTGAAGTGTGCCGGAGCTCCGTCCAATTGGGGAAACATTCTTGACCTACTATAGGCCTGTAGTATTTCCATAATGTCTTCCAGAAAGTCACTTTCCAAGAACTCTATAAATCTAGGGGCATTGAACGTGCCTGGCAATATGAGTGAGCCAGTCAAAATATCATCAATCATTCCTGCCCACACATTTACCGAAAATTCGCTGCAAATATACGAAGTCATTTAAATGAACGATATTCGCCGTGGACTGACCCCACTTTTTTTTGCTTTTGAGGTACAATGAAACAGAAAGTTTATGTCGACGTGCCAAGGAGCTTATTAGCAAAATTATTCAAGTCGGAAATAAATTACGGAATTACAAAGCGATGATCAGTCGCACTAAGCAACATGTGTTAGTAAGAGCGACAGCATGTCTGCAACACCAAGGAGGACATTTCGAACAATGGTTGTAACATTTGTTTCTTTTTTCCTAAAACAGATGTTGTGACCACTAAATATAACAACTTCTCAACTGCCGGATTAGACAATAAAGGGTCATATTCAAACCATCATAGCTTCTAAGTTACTTTACTTAGGGCCAAGATGTATGCATTTTTTTAGGAAGCATCAAGTACTATCGCTTAGAAATGAAAAAGTTGTGTATGTGTTCCAATGTCCAGTATATGTATTATGAAGATATAGTGACACCTTATCAAATGCAGGGGACCATCAACATTAACTACAGCTAGGCTACATTGTTACTGACCTGCACTTTTCGAAATATGTGCACAACTGTATATACAGATATGTGAAGCAATATTGAGTCACGTGTGAAGTAAAGAAGTAGACTGGTGCTGATATTAAAGCAAACAAAAACTACTAATATATGGCACGTCTGCCTGTCATGTTAGCAACATTAATACCAATGTTCCATTGCAAATTTAAAGTTCATCCATCTGAGAAGAATGCTTATACCCAATTTTATTTACTGCATTCAGTTAAATGCACATTCAAGCCTCACGTGTATTAATGCCATGACTACAGCAGCTGACAAGTGAGTGGGTAACTTTAATCATGCTTTTCTTTTATCGCCCAGTATATGGCGAACTGACACGTCGTGTCAAAATTTCGGCGTAAAGATTTTATCGAATCGTTGACGATAAAGGTTGAATTCAATATGGAGAATGAGTTTGAGGGGTCACTGGGTGTGGTGGGCAGTATGGACATTGATGCCAGGCTGCAAAAACCTGAAAGCACGCGGGACCATCAAGAGACATCACCACTGACAGCTGGGGAGGCGAAACACGAGAGCTCTGGAGCTAAACCTCAGAACTTCCAGAAGATCATAGCAGACCAAGCAGCACTAATTAAGGACCAGGCAGAGCAGATTCCCAACTAGTGGAACTTCACTAAACCAAATACCATCTGTGTCCGTTCCCTCTACCTCTGCCAGCCAGCCAATGGTTGTACAAGCTCCAAAAAAGGTTAACACGCCTATGTCACTATCTCCTACTGCTCCATCGGCTGGCAGCAACATCGCTGCTTCGCCGTCTCAAGCTACCATTGACACATAGGCTGAACAAGCTCACCAAGGCCGTGTAACTCCTGTTGTATTAAGGGATGCAACGAGATGGCGCACTATTAACTATTCCTTTATTAGCCTTGGCATAAAGGTTATGCGTGCAGTAGCTGTTGATGCTGGGATGCGTATAGTACCCAAAAGCGAGGACGATTATCGGATGATAATCCGTCTTTTTAAAGAGGAAAATATTCCCCAGCACACATTTCCTCTACCCTCCGAGCGAAATATCCACGCTGTCATCAGAGGGATCCCAGCATCAACTGAAGAGCAGGAAATCAAAGAGGAGCTCGAGCAGAAGGGTTATGCTCCCCACCACATAATTCGCCTGAAGCGCAACGGTGGCGTGCCCATGCCTTTGGTAGTGGTGTTTCTGCCAAAGACAGAAAAATCTCAGCAGGTTTTTAATGAGCACGAACTTCTAGGACTGTCTGTCAGAGTTGAGGTGCAAAAGAACTCCCGTTTGATAAGACAGTGTCACCGCTGCCAGAAGTATGGACACGCTCAGTCGTACTGTACTGCTTCTCCAAAGTGTCTGAAGTGTGCCCAAGACCACATGACACATCTGTGCCCTCAAACAGGACAAGAGGTGCGCAAATGTGCGAACTGTGGTGGGGATCATCCGGCAAACAGTCCCACCTGCAGATTCACTCCTAGGAGGAATCTACAAGTCATCGCACAAAGGTGAAACAACTCATACGCGGACGCAGCCAAGGTTGCAACCTTGACTACTCCTGCTGCCTCGAGCTCACCTTCGACTGCTCAAAGCGTGGACTTGGCAACAGCGCTCAAGTCCTTGCAGCAAATAATTAGTCCTCTGATAAGCACCACACAGGTCTTGCAGGCGATTTTTCCGGTAAATGTCTAGGTACAATAGTAGACAGCCTGCATTTATCAAAATTCTTTTTTGGACTTGTTTAGGTCTAAGGGACATTCCAAAAAACGGGAGTTTCACCAAGTTCTTTTGGATAAATGCATAGACGTAGCTCTGCTGCAGGAAACATTACTTAATCCGGGAGATCGCCTAGCTTTCTCGAATTATGATGGCATCCGCGCTGATAGACTGAATGGACGGGGTGGCGGCTTGGCGGTCCTGATCAAACGTGGTATTGACTATCACAGAAGCACAAATGCTGAGATGCAAACCATCGAGGCAGCTTCTGTGGTGGTCAATATGGCAGGAGGCATCCCGTTGAGGATCACATCGGTGTATGTCAGGTGTGGTGCCAGGTTACGTGAGGCGGACTTGGAGGTCCTCTTGGACTACTCGGGTCCGCTTCTCGTGGCAGGGGACTTCAACTGCAAACATCGAGCATGGCATTCTAGGCTACATTCTACTAGTAGAATTCGGCGGTATAACCATGTAGTACGAAATGGGTGTCTCATACATAGCACTGACGAGCCTACACACTATCCATTCAATCATCTTCAAGCACCAGATGTAATTGATTTTGCAATATCTAGAAGCTGTAGATACAGTATTACTTCTCGTGTCATGTATGACATCTCAGGCGACCATCTTACTGTAGTTTTGGAGGTGGGTGAGGGGAATACTTTGGAGGAGGAAACTCCTCCAAAGAAACGCGTTGATTGGGAACTATACAACTCCCTTCTCAGAGAGTTTCCAGATATCCCGATCATAGATGATGAGAATGGAATAGATGCCGCTCAAATGGAATGGACAGGGTTTGTTCAACAAGCTTTAGAACGTGCAGCCGTTCTTCCTGTACGGAGACCGGGCAGACCTTTCCTTCCTGCCGACATTAGGCAAAAAATTTCTGGCAAAAGGTCAGCAATCAAACAAGCGAAAAGATCTTGTCATCCCGACGACATCCGTAGAGCAACAAATCTTGTCCATGAAGTGAGAAACGCACTCCATGAATTCCGAAGCAAGCAGTGGAGCGACTTTCTGGCGAGAATGCTTGACTCAAGTGTTCCTCTCTGGAAAGTAGCAAAATCGCTCAGGAATGGCAAACGGGAACAGCTTCCTCATATCCATGGTCCTGGAGGTGTTGTCTTCACGACTGAGGAAAAAGTGGAGGTTTTTGCTGACGCCATGGAAGATCAGTTCTCACTCAACTATGATCTGGATAATGACCTCGATGAGGAGCGACAAATTGTAAGATCCGTCAGGAGATATTTTAGGGCCAATGGCGTCAGTGGCGATGATGCTTCTGTTTGTGATTCCTCTTCTGAAGATTCTTCTTCGGAAGATTCTTCTACAGAAGCTCTACATAGCACACCCGACGAATCACAAGTGATTCCTCATTGTACACCAGCAGACCTTCAAGGTCATATTAAAGACCTAAAGGTGCGTAAGGTACCTGGAGAGGACCAGATCACAAATAAGGCATTGAACTTACTTTCGCCAAAGGCTTTGACATACCTGGTGGCAATAATTAACGCAATTCTCAAAACTCAGTACTTTCCAAAGGCCTGGATGAAGAAGGTGGGTTCGATTTTTCCGCAGGATTATCGTCCCATTATTCTACTGTCTGCGCCATCTAAGCTTGCCGAAAAGGTGATTAAACGTCACCTTGAAAATTGCTCGTCAGATCCCAACACGATTCCTGACGTTCAATTTGGATTTTGGTCTGAGCACAGCACGGAATCGCAGGCAGTCAGGCTGGCGGAGCGTATAACCAGTGGATTCACTCAAGACAAAAGTCTTGGCATCTTGCTTCTGGTTGTATCAAAGGCTTTTGACAAGGTGTGGCATGAGGGCCTCCTCTATAAATTAATTCAAAAGGGTTTCCCATTGTGGCTTCTAAAACTTTTAAAATCCTTTCTCGAAGGAAGGAAATTTAGAATCAAAATTAACAATACTTTTTCGACATTACGGCCCATAAAGGCCGGTGTTCCTCAGGGTTCGGTCCTTGGACCTATCCTTTATTCACTTTTTATACATGACGTCCCTTGCCCCAGCAACTGTGAAGTCTATCTCTACGCTGACGACACTGCGGTTGTAGCTCAGTCGCGCACTGGAAATCTAGTCTGCGATGAGTTGCAGCTCGCGGTGGATGAGTGGGCGGATCGGTTGGCTCATCAAAATTAATCATTCGAAAACGCAGGCTATATATTGTACCAAAAAACGTCGTTGCGCCCCGTTAGAGGTCTCAGTAGACGGTGCTAGGATTCCATGGGAAAATTCTGCCAAGTACCTAGGAATTACCCTCGACAAGGGCATGACTTGGCAGAAGCACAATGAAGCGTTAAAAACAAAATTCGAAATTACGTTTCGTCAACTCTACCCTATGTTATGTAGAACTTCAAAATTAAGTTTGGTGAATAAAATTCGACTATACAAGATGATTATTAGACCGGCAATTATCTACGCATGTGCGGCTTGGTGTTTCCTGGCCAAAACGCACAGGCGAAGCCTGCAGGTTCTGCAGAGCAGGACATTACGTATAATCACTAACACCCCATGGTATGTTTCTAACGATACCCTTCACAGAGACCTTGACATCCCTTACTTGAGGGATTACATTAAACAGCAAGCGCAACGACGTTATAGTCAAGCGGAATCGCACAGCAACCCTCTGTTGCGTGAGTCAGTGTACTACACAGTCGAGCAAGTTCGAAAGCAGACAAGGCCGCGGCTCGCACTGTGATCAAAATCAAATCGTGCAAATTTGGAAACAAATTTTTGCCTTTCAGATACCGAACCTCAAAATAAACCCTTTTGGTTAAACCCAAAAATTACCAAACTCAAACAGTCTATGTCAAGCTATACCCTCCAACCGACACACTTCCTCCTCTTTGCTCTTCTCCTTTCTTCCTCTCTTTTTCTTCCCTTACTTCTCCATGACGTTGTCTGGTCTCTGGGTAACCAGACCTGACAGACCGATCGACCGACATGACTGCAACTAAGAGCAAAGGTCCTCCGGGCCGCTCTGACTAACAATGACGAATAGTGCTTTTCTTTTCAGGTTTGTGACAGTGACTTGAGCATTGTAATTATAGCTCAAAGGTAGTGGAGTGGAAGTATAATAGTGTATAAGTGAAATGTATTATTTTGTAGACTAATAAAAAAGTATTTTGTATAACCCAATCAACCGAACATTATTTCTTCTGCAATTTGGTAGGCCTCATATAATACGGCATGATGTGCGACTAGGGCACCCTGTATCTACTTATACTATCCTAGCATGGGGCCATGCCCCGTAAATGAAAAGGTTATTTACTTTGCAGAGAAAAGTCATAAAAATAGTGGGTAGGTTGAATTATCGGGATGACTGCAGGCATGTTTTCTCATATATGGGCATACTCACTTTACCGGCGGTTTATATACTTCAAAATTTACTGTGGGTGCATCAAAATAAAGATCAATATAGATTGCACAGTAATGTCCATAGTTGTGAAACCAGGAATAGAAACACACTTATACCAATTTATCAATGCTTAACAAGATGTCAATGTGATGGTCCACGATATCTGGCTGTTTTATTACGAAGGTGTCAAAAACCCATCGTATATATTCAATGTAGTTTCATTAAATATATGTAAAACATTTCGTTTTGTTAATTGATTTGTTGAATATATGTCTAGTAAGGTAAAATCACTTATTGTCAGTTGTTTCTAATTTTCTGATTTTCTGGGCAGTATTTAAAAATATTCGGGATGGTTATCTCTTCCACGCAACACTCAGAATAACATCGTTAGTTTGATAAAATGATCTATGAATCTGATACATTTTCCGTTCTGTCGACGCGATAGGACGTTGATGAATTAAGCGACAAAGAGCCGTTGGAAACAATGGATGAGCTGCGCGGCGCGGCGTCTACCTCAGAACCAAGTACACAGGCGTATCAAAAACCGTGTGTAATCAGAATAAGTAAAAAATAAAGTAATTTTACAAAAACACCATTAGTACCACATATACAGAAATACTCAAGATGAGACAATGCATAAGTAAAACGTATGGACCACTCTTTGTCCTATCTATAGTATCTACAGTTGGTGTGCAGATTAAATACTCTTTTGATTGCAATAGATTTAATAGATAGTTGAAATAATTTAGCAAATCTATTTAGTAAATTCATAGCCAAATTGTTTGTATAATCATTTTTGTATATCTACAGAAATATTCCGTTGTTAAGGAGCTAGGGTATAGCGCGCGAACTTGGGAGTCCAAGAAAATACGTATTCTCGCGTTACCAGTTTACCAAATATGTGTGTCTAAAATAAAATGAGGGGAGGTAAGCCCAAAGGTCGCCTTGCGATACTGCTGGCGGCTAACTAACGCCTAACCGATTTCGCATCAAGGGGAGCTGATAAGAGCGACCGACCAGGGCTTACTGATAGTGAGACGGTACATTTAAACTTACAGTAACGATTCAAAAAACAAATTGAAGAAGAAAGCTTGTGCTAGGTCAATACGGTAGCCTTGTTTTGGTATCGCATTTGGTTGTTAAATTACAGACATCTGAAGAATATATGATTCTAACTGACAGTTTTTTTGCACAATAGAAAACCTTTTTGAAAACAATTCTCTGAATAGTCCTTCATTAAGGTTTAAGCTATCAACTTCTGAAATTTAATGTATGTAGTTTGAAAACCAAGTGAGTTGTGCGTGTACTTGCGAATCCTTGTTTTACATGGAAAATGCATATGTATAAATGTGTGTACCGAGGCCCCTCTAGTTGAAGTCTAATTAGGAATGCTGATGGTTCAGTTAAAGACTACACATGTTTTTTTAGTAATTTGTTAGGAATATGGTTAAATCCTTAGAAAAAGTAAAATCTGAGAACTTGCAGCCTGAAGTCAATTAAGATGGGCTTCAAGGCATGTTAGATTCCAATTATTTTTAGTTATTGTTTTACTTGATGTGCTGCTAATACACCATTTTTTTAATAAAGTTTGTTATCCTTTACCATACGAGCTAGCAGCACATATTAAGCAATCCCAAAAGAGGCAAACGTTATGAAACGTAAAAAATGAAGTCAAGTTGATTGACTCAGTACTTTCCACACATTACGGTGATACCAGTTTATTATTTTCCCATAGCATGAAACTATAGTCTGAAATTCGCTTGCAACCAAATCACCGCCCGCTCGACCAATAAAAGTGTTATGCCGCTAGGTCTTTCTTTCACAGGTCAATGGATGGCCTATTATGGCTACAATTTTTTTTATTTTAATTTTATGACCACCACCCCCCAACTACCCCAATTTCGCCCCCACCCAAAAGAAATTAAAACGATCATGAACCACTAAAACGCCCAACAACGAAGTTTAAGCTGTTTTTATATTTTTAGTTCTTTATTATTGCTCCGCCACCACTGACACGACTTCTAAAAATCATAAACTTTTTCCATCCCTGGCTTGGTAGTAATACTGTGTGAAGAATTCATTAAAATCAGTCCAATAGTTTCCACGTTGCACAATACAGACTGATCAGAAGCAATACTCGCATGGATGTACATCAAAAAATTCTAAGTCCTTGGTTTCTGTTATATGCAAGGCAATGTTCGGATGGACCTAAAAAAGTGTATTATGCCGCTAGGTCTTTCTTCCACAAGTCAATAAACAGCCTATCATAAATACAACAAATTTTTCAGTTTTATAACTCCCTACCCCCTCACCCACCAAAATTTCACACCCACCCAAGGCAGAAAATGATCAGGAACTCCTAAAACGCCTAAAAGAGGAGTTTGAGGAATATTTTCAATTCTTTGTTTTTTTCTAATTACTCTGCTGTCCAAATTTCATCACAATCCAGGCAGCGGTTACCGAGATTACGAGACTAGAAGATCGCCAACAGACAAACTGACAGACAGACAGACTTGCAGACAGACCTACAGACTGACCGACAGACAAACCGACGGACATGAGTGACGTGGATTTTCGTTATGTCATAAAACGCCCAAAGAAAATCGTAAAATCAAAAATTTTCGCGATTACAATACTTCCCTCACCAATCGGTGTTGGAAGTAAAAACAACAGAAGGCATCACTAACCTCCTTCTTCCTACACCCATAGATTTCATAACTGCGGATTATCTGTGTGCTATTGAATCTGTTGTAAGAACTACTAATATTACACCACCGCCACTAGGTTGACTATTGAAGGGCTTTTGGTCCATACACTCCTTGCGAAGAAAGGAAACTACAGATACATTTTTTTATCTTGGTGTCATCGGCATTGACATCAACATAGACATCGCGTTCTGTATGTAAGCTTTGTTACTGTTTCCCGGCGCCACTCTAAGAACAGCGCTATTAATAAGAGGCCAACAGTGAATGATCGTTGAGAAATCTCGGTTTATAAAAATTTTCTTCTGATTGAAAAGAACAGAAATTGATTTCTTCCTTTGACGGGATTTCAACCTGGGACTTTATAGTCTCAAGCCTCAAGCTTTAAACACTGAGCTAACGCACCTCCTGTACTTTCCGTGTTATACAAAAAGTAAGGATTACCGGAAAGACAGGCACATACAGAGAAACAAACAGTCGGTAAATTTGAGTACTTTTCCAGAAAAATAAAATAAAAACATGTACCTATGTCAAAATACGTCACAAATGCATAAATGATGATAACAGTAACTAATATAGAATCTCTCTCTTAGTAGTACAACCAAGCGGCACCTTTTGGGTACGTCACTGATGGTGTAGTGTGAAATGTGAGGGCGCGTTGGTTAAGAGGGTCTTTGTTGGAGGAAGGGGAAAATATACGCGTAAGCAAGGATCATAACATGTATAGAGTTACATGCTACACTGACTAAAAAATGATTTATGATTTTTATTTGTGCCCATTTGAGCATTTCGTAGCACTTCCAGAGCCTAGGTACAAACTCGTTTACAGATGTGTACCTTGGAGGGGTGGCAGCTCCATTATTTTCGGCTAAGAAGGTAAACAATGCTTTCTATAAATACATACTATATGTATACTTGATATGTATATCACCTGCCTGACGTGCGTTTGTAGAATCTGAAGATCAAATCTTGCAGGAGAATACTGAACTAGTTCTCCTGAGCCGATTAAGCTAAAATTTCGCTAATTAAAAAAAGTGCTGACGCCTGAAGATTCGCTACGGAGGTTTTCAGGATGTATCAGTTTCAATGGGGGAACCAGTCAATATCAAACGCTCGAACCGCAAACATCTTGTTATAGTTCATAACTTATAATAGTTCGCCTATTTTTGGGTGAATACTTTTTAAAAATACTTTCGCGAGCCTCCATCACATAACTGACGTTTTTTGTCGAAAATGCATTGAAATACTTAGTCAACATACTACGACTGCCATTTGTTATCGCACTTTGTGAGGCTGGATTTTAAAAACTATTTCAGGTTATAGAATACTTTACCATTAACATAGAAATAGAATCAACGTAGATAACAACTTAACTTTAGACACAAGTTGGGTTTCATCAAACTTAAATGGAACTAATTATAATTTGAGAACCACTCATATTTCGTCTTTCACAATAATAATCAATTTGTTTACCTTGTCCAAAAGATTTTATCAAAATCATTGCAAGAGATATCGAGACAAAACTGGTGATAGACCAAAAGACGTTCTGACGGGAACGAGTGACAGAAATGTTCGTTCATGAACAAGTATTACCTCAAAACTAAAAGTGAAAATTGAAAATGTTCATCATCCTTGTGACAGTAAAACTCTTCCTAGTTACAGTTTTTGTATTGCTATCATTTTTTATATTCCCAGCAATAATACTTCAATACATGCTGCATCCCTGAAATCCATATTGATAATGATTATGGTTCTTAGTAGTCTTTTTGCATCCAAACGTTTTTTTTTTTTTTGAATCTGGGTTGTATTATAAAAAACAATGTCACTCATTTCTACACTTCTGTCTATCTGTCATCTGTCTGTCTGCCTGGTAATCCTTGGCCCTGTACCTCAGATGGATTGCAGCAACTTATATAGTGAAGTTACTGTACCAGCACCCACTTAGCAAAACTTGTTGCTATCTATAAAGTTAAAGGCCGACTAATGGCACAGCAGACTTATACAATATTATTGACGCAGGCATTACCCAGATGCACCACCGTACACATGACAGTCTCACGTCTGGCTTTAATATGTGTCCAAAACTGAAAAAGTTCTCATTAAAAATATCGACTGCTACATGACGCTAATAAAGCCTTGTAATAGGAGTCAGTTCAGTTATAGAATACATATTTCAGTTATAGAATACATATTGCATTAGTTCAACATTCTCGAAATATACATATACTACACTCCGATGTCTTGTACATTCGAGGTAGTTTTCGTTTTGCACTAGGACTCGTATGTTTTTATGAAAAAAAGAAAAATGATTTCGTTGTTAAAACAAATTGCTAAACTGAATGTAGCAACTGTTGCTTCGATGTTTTCAATGTTTTCAATGTCTCCACCTCAGTCTTTTTTTGATTTCTAAATACTAATAATTGTTAGTTCATTAGAATCAACAGTACTGATGACTGCAACAATATCAAAAATAACTTTGCAACAGAAACAGCTGTAAAGTTTAGTATAGAAGGCTGCCGCTTAGATTAAATCTGGTTACCAGAATTATAAAGGCGAAGCTACTAGACACTGGTTGCCGGGCTACCTTCAGTGTTGTTGAATTATTTATTTATTTATTTATTAACGGAAAACTCCATATTTACAATTATTTAAGATGTTCAAGCTTACGCAGTGGCAAAAAAATAACTAAAGGTATATATAAAATTTATGATTACCCAAAATCCAGAACATTAAGCAAAACGTATTTGCTGACGATACTTTAATATATACATACCGAATTACAAAATTAGGCATGGCATTGGAACTTCCAAATGATTATGTAAAGAAAATTATCAATGGTTGGATTAAAAAAAACTTAAACTGAATACAATAAAACAAAATGTATAATAATAAACAAACATTTAAATGACCAACACCAATGACTGTTTTGCTTAATAATGACAAAATTGAAGTAACCAAATTTTACAACAGTTAAATTGTAGCAGTTATGCTAAATAAATGTATACTACTACTACGACTACTACTACTACACACTTAAGCTTATGAAACGGAAATCTAAAAGGGTCAAGGTTGTTTTTATCCAAGATTCTGCAGATCCATGTGAGAGGGTTGTGCATAGCGTAATCAGTAGGATGTGTTGGTATAAAAAAGAGGCAGTTACTACGTGTTGTCCGAGAGGCAACAAAGTATATGAAACCCAAAAGTTCTCCACAATCAATATACCCTACAACTAATTTAAATAAAAAATATACAAAAGACTGAGCCCTCCTGGACTCCAATGTAGATAACTGAAAGTAACTCAATGCAGGGCTATAGTCAATATAATAAGGGTTGTATTTATTATTGTAAACATTGATATTAACCCTTCAGGTAGCTCTGCGTAAAAACTTTTTTTGAACACTTTCAATGTTATCAATATGCACCTGATCTGATTATAAGGAGACCATATTACAGATGCATATTCAATTGTTGATCTAACATAAATGCACCATACAGAATTTTAAAAGTATTATTTCCTAGATGTTTACTATTTCCTGTTATGAAACCAAGTCTCTGCAATGCATTATTAATAATTTTGCTGTAGTGTTCCGTAAAACAAAGCTTGGAATCAAGAAGGACACCTAAATCTTTAACCAATTAACATTAACTAAACCTATATCGTTAAGAACATAACTGTATTGAATTATAAATAATAACATGTGCTCTGGAAATTAGTGTTAATGCGTATGAGTTATAAAGATAGTCAGTTCACTTGGCTCGACTTTTCATATCAATAATCGTATTCACGAGCATATTAACTTTTTTTTATGGTACTTACAGTATATGTAGCTGTTGAGAGAGGTTTGCAGGGACATCTGTAACATCTGGTCCACTGCATCTGCACTTTGCAATCGCACTGATCCCATCACATTTGCAGCCAGAGCTTGAAGGTCTAGTTACAGCAGATGTACAGGTTGATGTAACATCTGCAGAATTGCTTGGCAAGATAGATATCGTC
This sequence comes from Callosobruchus maculatus, assembly GCA_951848785.1. NCBI lineage: Eukaryota > Metazoa > Arthropoda > Insecta > Coleoptera > Chrysomelidae > Callosobruchus > Callosobruchus maculatus. The sequence continues at coordinate 1,467,540 of CATOUR010000038.1, read as the reverse complement.
CAAATCCAAAAGAATCTGTAAAAAGAAGGTATTTTTTGTAGGTATATATCTTTTATCACTCATAAGCATAAGCACATTGTTTTTTTTTTGGGGCCCATACAACAGCAAACTTCGGTGGGTGAAAATATACTATGAAACATTGACAAACATTAATATAAATATACCCTCATTAATGTGTCACTTATGAGATACAGGGTGTTCAACCATTTAATTCTTTTTTAGCTTTTTTGCCAGTATTCGTCAAAATATCGAGTTATGTAAGTAAAACTTTTGCTGTATTTATGACATATTTTGCTTATTTATTTGTGCTGACAATTAACAACGTTTATTAATAACAAGAACCGCATTTATGGATTTGAAAACTGTATTTTATTAAATATCCTGAAAGAACAGTAACATCCGTTTATCATAATAATTAAAGTATCAGTTGTTTCAACAACCGTGATTGTGGGCACCATTAATAATTTTCATTGATACTATAAACCTATGTCTATGTAAATCACAAACGCCAGTGCTTATAAGTAAAACGCATTTGTAAGATCAATAAACGCTGTCGTGAATATCATGAAACCGTTCAACGAAAGGCTGTTTTGAAAGTAGTGTCACTAGGCCTCTTGGCGTTAAACATACCGAATCAGTGGAAGCGTCTGTGCTTACATGTACACGTAGTTTGTGTTTGTATTGATAGCTGGTGGACTGTGAAAAAAAGTGTTGCTGTTCTGTTGGGAGTCTAGCGTCCTTTAGGAATATTTAATAAAGAAATACTGTGCTTCTTGCTGTTTCTGTGGTGGGATACGCTACTAAAAGGTGAGTTTTTTCCTTCCTTCAACATTACATTACGTTTACATCACGCTATCTTCTAGCGGGTACCCCAACATTGATCCCGAACTGTTCTGCTATTCCATACTGGCACGAATCGTTGCTGCATGGATTCGCCAATTGAATTTAACCTGTACAAATACATATACCTTGCTTGTCCTTAATTGAGGAAGAAGGATGAGAACCTAACCAGTGAACGGAGAAGCATTATTGATGACGATATGTACCTGTAGAATTTTCCGCATCACGCGCCAATCTCTTTCTCCAGCACGGCGTTCGGGATCGCTGTTAGGGGTACCTATACCCGCTAGAAGTTTCTTTCACGTTCGGAGGTCATAGTTTTTATACGACATTCGAATTTTGGGTGAAAATTCACTTTTTTTTGTTTCAGTATCCAATCTACATAGAACAACTAGAGCAACGAACCCCGATTATTTGCTATTCGACTAATAAAGCCGGCGCCACATATGCGGTATTCGACGAGCAACGAACCCCGATTATATGCTATTCAGTTAAAGGGCGATACGTGCTCGCTATTCGGCGAGCAAGGTTGAAAAAACGGCGAATATTGATATTCGGCAAATACCCGCATATGTGGCGCCGGCTTAAGAATTGATGGTAACCTGTCTGGTCAAACAGCAACCAGAAAAGGAGTTCGTTAGGGATGCGTATTATCTCCGATGTTATTTAACATTTACTCTGAAACTTGGACAACTCGAATGGCGGTATAAATATTGGCGGAAGCAAAATATCTAACTTAAGATTTGCTGACATACAACCCTTATTGCTGCTTCTCAGGAAGAACTAGTAGCTCCATTGAACGTTTTAGAACAACACAGTGCAGCATATGGTCGTGGTATTAACTACAACAAGACCAAGGTCATTATCGTAGATAGTATCGAGAAATAAAGTCAATAGGCCGTTGTGAGATAGTTCAAAGTTTTATGTACCTCGGTTCTTTGATCGACAATTCAGGTAGCTGTGAGAATGAGATTCGACGGCGCATTCAACAGGCACGGGTGGCCATGACAAAGCTTACTAAAATATGGAGTGACCATAACATCACTAAAGCTACCAAAATGTCACTGGTTCCGTCTCTTGGGTTATCCATATTTTTGTATGCCTCGGAAACTTGGATTGTTAAAAAGGCAGATCGAGTTCGCATAGATGCTTTTGAAATGTGGACGTGGAGGAGAATGCTGAGAGTTTCTTATACCGCCCATCGAACTAATGTTTCCATACTGGATGAGCCCGGTAATCCAAAGAGACTGTCCGCCATTGTGTCGATGAGAATGCTTACATTCTTCGGACATATTCACAGAACCGGTAATATGGAGAAACTTGTAGTTCAGGGTCACGCCCCGAGTGGGCGGCGCGGTGGCCGTTTCCCTACACGCTGGGTGGATACGACGAAACAGTTGCTAGATATGAGTATCAAGAGCGCCACTGAACTGACAGTAAATCGCGAACGATGGCGAGCTACAGTTTTCAAAACTATTGATAACATTAGTGTCGGCAATACTCTAGCTCCGACATAATGCATTTTACGAGTTCACAACATGTCTGTTAAGACGTTATGACTATGATGATGATGAAACCGAGGTGAGCTTTTCTGTACTTTTCTTGAACTGGTTGTCTGATCGTTGTCGGTATTAATGGATCTTTTCAACTAATCTTTGGGCCACTGTATTGCAAGTTATATCATCACCCTGATGTTTGCTGCAAGTTCATCTTATTGATCTCCTTAGCGGCTGCCTGCTGTGTAAGAATGGCCAATTAAATAATCTAATAATGCCTCATATGTCCACGTTGCTGACTCTTTTTTGCTCCGGTCAAATACATAGCCCGGATTTCTCGAAAACCGCTGACTAAAAGAGAAAACGCCGAGACACGTCAAAAGATTTGTCAAGGGGGACAACTTTTAAATCAAAAACTACTTCATCTTTCTACCCTCTCCCCCCCAGGATCATCCTCTTTAAATGACAAGGGATATTATCTGTTTCATCCGAAAAACAATCTTTAATTTTATTTAAGGTTACTAGCGTACATTCAATATTTTTTAGGACACATGTGAACTTTTCTACTTGAATTTGTGTCAGAAACACGCCCTCTAAATTACGGCCTATCATTAGTTAACGGTCGATGATAACGTACAGAGGAGAAACGTAAAATTGATCAGTAGCGTGCCATGGTCTTCGGGGGCCCCCCCGCAATTTTTTTCACGAGGTCCCCCCTCTATATAAAAAAATAGTATTTCAAATCTGTCATATTATATGGCCACTATGAAAGCAACAAATGTGTCAAATATTTGGTCTAAGTATATAGTCTATACTTTCTGCCCGTTCATCTTCTATAGAAATTAATGCCAAAGAACTTGGGCGCGATTCACCCATTGTCGATTTTGCAAAATTTTTTATTTGTTTTAGTTTTGAAGATGAGCTTGCTTGAGCCGATGTACATATAGCAGGCAATACTAGAAACAACTGAAATGCAGTGCAAATCGCAGGTACACTACTAATCAACAATATTGATTTTTTTCGAAAATTAAGTGAGAAAATTCCCTAATGCTGTTAAGATTTTTTAGGATTACATATAGAAGATATTTTATTTGAATTAGTTCCAACGCAAGATTTTGTGTGAGATCGTCTGGATATTTTTCAAATAGTTCTTTTACTTTATTAATAATTTCCACTTCTTGCACTTCAATAAGTGTTTTGGGGTACAAAATATCGAATTTTGAACAGACATTTGTGAATGCCTCACATCTATTTTTCAGTTGTACTAAAATAGTTCTAGGCATGTGTTGAATACTAAAATTCTTAAACGATTTTTAGGGTCTTCAATTGTTTCATCAACTGCCACTTCATCAAAAAACTTTTTAGTAGCACAAATTCCTTTGTCTGTAAATTGTGGCTCAATACATAATTCTTTTGCTATTGTTACTGAAGTTTCAAAGATATTTTTAAAATTATCTCTTGAATTCCCTAATATGCAATTAAATCTATGACTTGTCCAATATCTGTATCACATTTTTGCATACATTTTGAAAGTAAATTGACGTTTCCAAATATTTTTCCTTGAAATATTAATAAAAATACAAATTCAAAATTTTCAATTTTATTTTATAAGACCTTTGCCTCATCGCTATCAGATTTTTTTCTTTGCTATTACAGCTAGATTCAACAAACATTTAACAGCGACTAAATATTTACCTTTTAGTGAGATTCTAGAAACGACCCTGAATGACCATCTGATGGGACATAGTTTTTTTAAGATGGATCCCACAGTTTACTGTTTTTTAATTCAGTGTTTAAGGCTAGCCAACGAGGTAGACTTTCGCTAAAAAAAAAACATAAAGTGACTGAATGGTGTCAATGGGGGGCCCCCCGGATGTTCGGGGCCCCCTGCACCGCGGGCCCTGCGGGCCCTTTCGGCACGCCACTGAAATTGATTAAAAGACAGGGGAACACAAAGCGAAAACGTCTTGCTTCCGCGCATCCCTATGGTTCCAAACAACATGGCATTCGACTTTATACGGTTGCAGTTTTCAGTGTGGCTTGCATTAGCAATGAGGTAACTAAATCGCAGGGACACTCTTTGAATGTTTGTGGGGTCAATTTGATAATCCATGTTCTCCACATGGCCATGTAGCCTGTTCCGTGTTGACAAAATCATCGTTATTTATAAATTTACACGCACGAAAGCAAAACAAAGCATGTTGGATATCAAAAAGTATTTCAATGAACGCTATGCTTTTCAGATAATCATTATTTATTGCAGATTTAAGTTCAATTTCAACATTCGTAACTAAGAGCATTTCCGGAAAAAAATTTACCCTGCAGACCTGACATGACATATAATTCAAATTGGTTCAACGACGAACTTAGAGGAATGAGAGAATATCTATATTTTCTCAATAATCTATACAAACACTCTAAATCTGAATATTTGAGACATACTTTGAATGAATTTAGAAAAACATATAAGCACGCCATCATTACAGCAAAAAAGAATTACAATGAACAGATTATCCGGAGATCAAGTAACCCAACTAAAGCTATGTGGGAAATTGTTGATAGAGCTAGGAAATCAAGCAGCCTATCAATTAATCAGAACTCTAAGGACCCCAATGAATTTAACAATTTTTTTTTGTTCAGTTGCTGAAAAACTGCTGGAAGACCTTGAAAAAAATAACTCAAACTCATATAACAGTACAGTTCGATCAAATATGAATTTCAGTTTTAATAAGGTGTCTTTCAATGATGTCAGGGATGCTATTAATTCACTAAAAATCAAACCTTCCAAAGATATTTATGGCATGAGTACTCTTTTGGTAAGTAATATTAAAAATCTAATTATTGTACCACTTACCAAATTGATCAATATATGTATAGAAAACAAGATATTTCCAGATTGCTTGAAGCGTGCAGTTGTTATTCCTATTTTTAAAAAAGGAGATTCAGATGATATAACAAATTACCGCCCAATATCTCTACTGCCTGTTTTCAGCAAAATCTATGAAAAATGTCTAGTAGCTCAGATAGTGTCTCACTTTGAAAAAAATGATTTGTTTTTTCTAAATCAGTTTGGATTCAGGCTACAGAAAAATACTACCCTAGCAATTTTGAAGCTGGTAGAAGATATTACAGAGGCGTTTGAAGAAAAACAATACTTACATACCATATTTTGTGACTTGAGCAAGGCTTTTGACTGTGTCTCACATAGCGTTCTTGTCAGAAAGCTCAGATCATATAGATTTACGACAGATTCGTGCAAATTACTGGAAGCCTATTTGAGCAACCGAAAACAGCTAGTCAAAATTGAAAATAGGACATCTGATGAAAAAATTGTTGAGCACGGTGTCTCGCAAGGATCTGTCCTCGGACCTGTGCTATTCTTAATTTATATTAATGACTTACCAGATAATAAGGATGGAAACTACATTTTATTTGCAGATGACACCACAATATCAGTAAAAAGTAAAAACCTTTCTGAGCTTTCTGAGAAGGTTGCTCTTGCACAGTCAGATGCCAAAATCTGGTTTAATAACAATAGATTAATTTTAAATTCAGATAAAACGATAGATATTATTTTTTCTTTGAAAGACTTAGACTCACAGCAAACATCAGAGTGTGTAAAGTTTTTAGGAGTACACATAGACAGAAAACTAAGATGGGATAAGCATATTGAGGAAACGGCGAAACGCTTAACAAAAAATATATTTCTGCTGAGAAACTTGTCTTATGAACTGAACAATGATGCCTTGAGGTCAGTCTATTTTGCATTGTGTCACTCACTCATATCATACGGTATTTTAGTTTGGGGACAGGGCTCAGATTGGCATCGTCTATTTTCTTTACAGAGGCGTGCGCTTCGCATCCTATGTTCTATGCAATACAGAGAAGACTGCAGACAGAAATTTATAGAAAAAGGGATACTCACATTGCCTTCAATATATATATATATATATATATATGAGGTACTCGTGCATGCAAAACAGTTTTTACACACAAATACAAACCTGTCTAGTAATGATTATAATACTAGAAATATGGGTAAATTAATAATCCCTTATGTCAGATTAACAAAAAGTCAAAAAACTTTACAGATCATAGCACCAAAATATTTTAATAAGTTACCGGTTGAAATCACAAATTTATCTTTTAATTCTTTCAAACAGACAGTACGAACTTTTTTAATAAACAAAGCGTTTTATTCATACCAAGAGTTCTTGGACTTTAAATTTTAATTGAGAATTTTAATCTGTTTGTGTATGTATTTTAACTTATACATTATATCCTCTTTATATATGTATGTCTACAAATTGAGAATTTGTATATGCAGATCAACTTCTTTTCAATTGTGTGACGTGTGTAAGTACCATGTATGTGTACAATAGCACCAATAAATTATTGTATTGTATTGTATTGTAAGACAGGACAGCGTCTGTCGGACAAGCTAGTATTTCATAATTTCGAACGCGCTGATTTAATTTCTCTTTATGATACATTGATGCATATTGACTGGGAATTTCTTGTTCAATTTCATGATATTGATCTGTGTATAGATATAAGAAATTAGACAATATTTTTAGCATCTATCATGCCAGAGTAATTGAGTTTAAGATACAGATACACAAGCTCATAAATAGCATGCTTTTTAAGCATGCTCAAAATTATCATGCTACTGTCACTGACACATTTCCATTAAATCGCATAACCGCCAGTTATTCAGCATGCTCGAAATTAGCATGCTTATTTCGGACAAGGCGTGTATACACATGCTACGAAGTAGCATTGCTCATTAACAGCATGCGTTTTAAGCATGTATTGTGCATCTGTACCTATACCCTCACTTGCTCACAACCAAGATAATAAGCACTATAAAATCCAAAACAAGGACGTTAAGAAACTACCAAAAAATTTGTCGACCTTTTTTTTGTTTAGAAATTCAGGCAACTAAGATTAGTAATTAGGTCTCACATTTCTACTGCATATATAAATTTGTTGGCGAAGTTCATAATTCAATTTTTAGTGACGTTTTTATCTTTCATTCAAGGTAATAAACCCTCAACTAGAATTCCTGAAAGCATGAAGTATAATGATACATTCACCGATGTCCCTCAGGGTCGTCGATTATTGGTTGTTTATTTTTCGGGTAGTGTTTTTATAAGATTTGATGCAAATGTAAATGAGAATTTGCCGGACTCTTTAAATACTCGTAATTATTTTCCCATAAATATTACTAGTATCACTGACGATATGTTCAATGTATTAATTAATGTGAAAAATGAAATGACTACAGCACCTGTTGGAATTGCATCCTTTTTCGTTAAAGACTGTGCCGGATTCTTTTCCAAACATTTGTCCACTGACTCTAATCTGTCATTGAAACTTATGAAGTTTCCTTGTCTTCTGTCTGCAAGAATTTGTCCTGCCTTCAGAAGTGGTGATACTAGTATACTAATACTAATTATAGGTCAATTTCTGTAATTTCAGCCTAAAGATATTTGAGATTCTAATTTATGATCATATATGGCTCAATATCTTCATAATAAGTATAATCACCCCGATGCAAACATCCACTGTAACAGACCTTACAGTCATTACGCAGTTCATCTCTGGGCATATAGATAATCATTGTCAAGTTGACGTAATAGGTACTGATTTTTCATTCGACATAGTTGATCACTTCCTGCTTTTGAGAAATTTGGCTGCGCATCGATTTAATACATGTTTCTTATTATTTGTTGAATAATACTTAATAAACCGAACCCAATATGTTTGTCACAATGTTACACATCTGTCAAATACCTAACACCCTGTGATGTTCCTCAGGGTTCTAATCTCGGTCCTTTGCTCTTCGGTATTTTCATCAACGACCTTTCTAGTGAGCTTATTTGTGACCACCTATTCTGTACTGATGATCTAAAGATCTATTCAAATATAGCTAATAGTCAGACTGTATCATACTGCAGCAAAATCTTGATCTTTTGTCCGATTGGTGCGTCAGTTTATCAACTTGATTTAAACGCATCTAAAGCCTATATTTTATCATTGACCAGTAATAAAAATGTAATCTGTTTTAACTATAAAGTCAATGAAAGTCGCACTCACACGAAAATACCTAGAAAAGGGCCTTGAGATGTGGTTTGATTGATTCTCGTCTCAGTTTTAATGGTCATATAGACGAAAAATCAAATGAATCAGAAAAAATATATGGCTTTATTTTGAGAAACTGTAGAGTGTTCACAAATATAGAAGCGATAATAACTTTATATTATGCATATGTACGTAGTAGACTTGAATATTGTTCTATAACCTCATTCTGTCATACTTCAGCTTCTCTTTGACCTTAGACATGTTACCGCTGTTGTTTCCGGTTAGAGTTGATTTGTTTTAAGGAATCTTCATAACCTTGTCCCTTTACTCTATAATATTCTTCTGTATATTTCTGCTAAGTTATTTGATTTCTTCTACATGAACGCGTTTTTATTTATATTTCAAGGCTTACTAGGTTGTTTATAGGTAGAAAAATCTAAAAATGCCGAATTCATGGAAAATTTGAAATTAGATAAAAACTACCAGAAATTGATATTCACAACCACATGTTCAAAGTCTATAAAATGTTGCATTTGATCGTATAAAAAAATAGGCACTTCCATTTGGAAGATCAAGTTATCTCTGACTGAGGTTTGATCTACTGATTTCTCCAAGTATAAAAACAATTCGAATTTGATCGTCTAACCTGAGCTGACGCATTTCATGTTTAGTCATACCGCTAAGTTACAGCCAAGATTTATAATCACTGTCATGGGATTTTTCTGATATCTACCAAAAATGGTGTTTTATACCTAAACGGATTCTTTTAAGTCTCATATGTGATACATAGTCAGACTAGAATTGACTAAGGAATCTGTATGTGTAACAATATACAGGGTATTCCATCTAAAAACGTAACTTTGATGTCATGCTTTTATTAGTCACCCTGTAAAAAAGTCATTATTTTTAGAATGTAGCCCAACTTCGCCTAGGTACACTCGCATAGTTATTTTTCTGAGAAGGTTATCGTTTGGTCACAAGAGTCCGAAGCTTTGAGCTTGACTCACCCTGTATACTGAGAGGACTTGTGAATTTATGCACCGTACTTAATTTGATTTTTTTTTCATTTTGTCTTTGAGCAATCTCTGTTTTTTTGTTATTGTATGTATAGTTTAACCTGTAATTGGAACTTTGTTCTGTTGGGAAATAAACACTTTACTTATAACAACTTAACATTGACCATACATATTAATGTGAAAACAGAATTAGACTATAAGTAGGAAGCAGAAAAAATATTAAAGCGAAGTGTACTCTCTGAACTGAATTCCAAGCTTTCGGAAAACTATATGCCTCCATCATCAGGGCTGAAATATTGGATTAACTTAAGCAACAGTTAAGCAAAAATCAAAACTATACCTACTTACAAGGTTTGTTGAGGCTGTTGCTTAGGTTAGAAAGATTAGTATTATTATTAAAGTATTTATATCCTTGTCAATTATTATTCATGCTACGACTGTTATGATACAAAGTGGTATTGTACATGGTTGACAATTTGTTTTTGTTTTCGAAAACTTTCGTTTTTGTTATGTTGCTGTTTTGTTGGTTGGATGTGGACCTCTATCGAGTGACCGGTTTAGCAATAATCACTATCCATTCATATATGTGCATGAACGAAAATTCTATGTACGCGCCTGGCTTAGCTTAACCATATCATTTATAGAATTCGAATTCCTTGTAATGGCTGTGATCTAGGTTACATAGGGCAGACTTCCAGAAACCTAAAAGGCCGTATCGTGTCACATAAAAGTGATGTAAGGTTGCACTCTGAGCGTTGCGCTCTTGCTTCACACGTCCAGAGTACTGGACACTCTATTAACTACAATTCTGTTGAAGTTCTAAGTAGTGAACCCAACTTAACAAAACGTTTATTTCTAGAAATGGTCCATATTTGCCAATGTAACAATTGTATGAACAAGAAAACTGACATTAAAAGCTTAAGTGTCGAATATTCGTATCTCCTCCAATGAGAAAAATTACATAATATTAACAGGTGCTTGATGATTTACCGCAACATACCGTGACATTTCATTGTCATCCCCCACTCCGGGTACTACATAATCTTTTTTGCTGTTTTGTGTGAGAAATTCTTCATTATGGTATACCATTTTGTATCGTAAAAGTCGTAACATTAATATAATTTTAAACCTTCAATACATATTTTAATTTAAAATGTTGTGTTATGAATAAATTGGCCAATTCTAGTGTGATTTTATGTATCATACATGTATGATATGTTCCATGGAACATTAAATGAACAGTTTAGGCGCAAATCACCATTTTTGGTATAAGTAAGTATCAGAAAAAAATTGAATATCGCAGCGGTTATAAAACTTAGAAGGCCGTGACTTTGCGGCACGACTGAGCATGCAAGCGTCACCTTAAGCCGGCGCCATATATGCGGTAATCGGCGAGCAACGAACCCTGATTAATTGCTATTCGGCTATGTGGCTGCAGGATTTTAAGCCGGCGCCATATATGCGGTACTCGGCGAGCAACGAACCCCGATTAATTGCTATTCGGCTATGTGGCTGCAGGATTTTACCCGAATACTCGCCATATGCCGAGCACCGAGCATTCAGCCGGCGCCATAGCCGGCGCTACACATGCGGCATTTAGGGAACAACGAACAGCGAATATTCGCAATGCGGCAAACGCCTACTAGTGTGGCTGGAGCAGTTTGTGCGAATGGTCGGAATTTGCCGAACAAAAATAAGTACCCGAATACTGACACAGAAACAGGAACAGGGCCGGACTAGAGAATTAAAAACTTTATACGCATTGTTTATTTGTTAGCATGTTAGCATGTTTGAATTCTGTGTGTTCAAAAACCCCCAAGTATTGAATTTCACCGCCCCAGCTGTGGCAGTTTTGGAAATATTTAAGCCTTCTGGTACTGTTTACTGAGAAGGCGGTGAGGAACACCAGGTGAAACTTGTTCATGCTGTAAACCATTATTAGGGAATACTTCTATATTAAATAACATATGCAGTGTGGTCTATTAATAAAAATCGGGGATATTTGTTTGTATATTTAGAAAAATAATTTATAGCTTGGCAATGTCGCAAACGCGAAAAAAATTACAAGGCGAGATAGGGTATTAGTAGATATTTCGATTTAAAATAAAACGTACAGGGTGTTACATTTACAAAAAACAAAGTAAAATGACCTTCAAATTACCGTAATTTAAAATTCTACCAATAACACCCTGCTCATTGCTGGTGTCATCCAAAATAATATTTATTTAATATTTAAGTAACTCGCTGTATAATATTATTGAGAAAAGTTAAAGGAATATATCAATTTGGAGGTATTACTTGCGACCTTGCAAATCCGGAAATTAATAGAAAATAAATTATAACTTGGCAAGATCGCAATAATATTTTAGGGTTTAATAGAGATCAATGATGGAAACTAGAAGAATTAAAAAAAAGTAATGGTACCATATAAAAAAATCAAGTTGATCACTATCCTATTTTCCCGAAACACCCTGTATATTTCAGAATATTTTTAGGATATGCGTCTTAAGTAACCAAATAACCTTCTATTTGACATTTTCTTCTATCAGGTATACCTTGCGAGATATCGAGGAATTACACACTAAATTGACAACCTGTATAACATTATGATTGTTTTAGCGTTTGTGCTAAGGTGTGATCTTGTAAATCTGAATTGGTCACTATCTTTACTATCCTCACTACTGTTCTCCGACGCATCTCTAGTGGTGCATAATAATAAACATCCTTGTCGTATTTGGTGAGAGCTTCACAAACTTCGGGAACGATTTCAGAAATGAGTTGATGTGATATTTTGAATAGATATTGAAGGCTTTGATAACTGTCGCCGGTCGCTAGAAATCGAAGCGTCAGAGCTAGTCGTTCTTTAGCAGGAACAGCTTTTCTCCATTTTGTGTCTTTTTTTGATATCAGTGGTCCTGTTTTGCTGAGTAGATATTCAAAATCTTCGGAAGATATTCTGCAAAAATTTTCAAAAAATCTAGACGGTTCTTTTAATAAATCGGCAACTAGGTGTGGTCCGCCATACCTGAAAATGTGTTTAACATTGTGGTTTGATGTTATTGCTAATTATTTTATTACCTCTCTCGGCTTCTATTTAATGAGACCATCCACCAACGCCTCCTTCTTGGTTGATTTTTTCTTTTCCTTATTAACATATAAGCACTACACATGCTGTCACGACTATATCATATTATATTTTCCATTGATGATGACGTTGATTCTACTGTCGATAAATTTTAATAATAAATAAGTTTCAATTTGCTACGAATATTCGGGCTTTCCCATCCCCTTTCTTCTCGAAACTAAACATAGCCAACTACGCACATGTAGGGCGATACGTGCTCGCTATTCGGCGAGCAAGGTTGAAAAAACGGCGAGTATTGATACTCGGTAAATACCCGCATATATGGCGCCGGCTTTAGGTGAGACGGCTAAATTTTAATTCTATTTGTACTTGGAGAAATCAGTAGATTAATTAAGGAAAGCTCAATCACAGATAATTTGATTTTTTCAAATGGGAATGGCTATTTTTGTTTAACTAATCAAATGTAAAATTGACGAGGCATTAATAAATATCATAATATTTTAAGTAATATTAAGTAATATTTGTGAGGGTCTAACCAGATGATCCATTTCAAACTTTTCAACCTAAGAAACAACCTCCAAACTTTGTAAGTATAATTTTGATTTTTGCTTACGTGTTGATTAAGTTAATCTAATATTTCAGCCCTGATGATGGACGCATAGTTCTCCGAACGCTTGGAATTCAGTTTATAGAGCACACTTCGCTTTAAAATTTTTTGCCGCTTCCCAGCTATAGTCTAATTTTGTTTCCTAAGAAGTCGGCAAACGACTTAGGCTTGCCTATAATTATATTTATATGTATATGTAACAACTTAAAACCTGATATATTTTATAACAGCGAGGATAGAAATTCAAAACCCGGTACTTCTACGTAGCTTGAAACAGGGGTGGAATAATAAATAACTCACATAGCCTTGTTTGAATAAAATATAGGTTTAGTTGTGTGAGGAAAACGGGTGGGAGGTAAATCCCAAGGCAGATCTTTACATCTGCCTTCTTATATGCAAAAGGATCAGGATGCTGACGAGAACTGAATTCCCATTTGTTTTCCATTGCAGTATTTCATTTTACCGTATATACGAAAAGGCATAAGGAAAATATGAGATACAGTAACTTGCATTCCACTACCGGATCTGATTTATTAGTGATAAGCTGCTTTCATTCCACGGCTATTGAAAAATACTCATATCTTGTGTACTATAAGCAGTCGTTACAAAATGTTATGGCAAAAATTAAATACAAAACTCTAGTGGTGATACCAATTTAGTACTCGAAAAAGCACTGCATTAGTCCATTAAACTGAACACCATTATTATACTTAGTACTAGTTACATTAAGCTACATCTACAACTATACAATAAAAAATTGCAAAATTGAAACAATTAAATACAGTAGAGATAAATGTCATGTCACGTCATGACAACACTTCTGCAAAGAAAATTGAGTCAACAAGTTTCACTCGATACCTCCCATCCATCTTGCAATTACAAATAAATTTTTAACTGAATGAAAAGCTCTTCCTTATCTACAATTATGGGGTTAATTATAGAAAAACAGAAATTTAAGCACCCCTAAAATATTTCTCCATTCTCAAAATGTGCCAACTTCCTTATTGAGAAACGATGAGGGACCATGAAGTCTTGAAGCCAAGATTATGTAACTAACTTTCGTTTTACTTTTTGCTTCCCACGTAAGGAAAATATTGCAATCGTGAAAATTTTCGATTTTGAAATAATAAGTTTTATGACTTCTACATCACAAAAATCTGTCACTCATTTCCGTCAGTCTGTCTGCTGCCATAAGTTTAAAAGGACAATCTCAGTAACCGCTTAATTTTGATTATACAATTTATAGAAGATGATGGTGATAAGCGATTTGAGACCTATCAGCCTTCTCTCTATCTTTTCTAAGATATTGGAAAAGGTTATCTACTGCCAACTGCTAACCTATTTTGATGCTATGGGCCAGTCTGGTTTTCGAAAATTTTGTAGCACAACTACGGCCTTATTAAATATCTCTGACAATGGTTGTGTTCAACGGGACTTAGCGGACGTAAGCGCTTGTGGGCGCTTTGCGGTAGCTAACCGATGAACGACAAGCTGTCAAGAAAGCGCCAGTCAGCTTGGTTGGCGCTTTTAGAAAGCGCTATTTAGTTAGCGAAGCGGCACAAAACTAGAAAAAAGTTATTTCTAGTTCTGAGGGAAGCTGTTGCCTTTCTATAGTGTCAATTTAATATTAGGATTTGTGATTTATAGCCTAGGTTTTTGACAATATGGATAATAAATATTAAAATATGGAGATGGATATGACAGTTTTATCACGTCAAAAAGAAAGTCGTTCAGTGGTCACACCTAGCGCCTGCAGGCGCTTCCACGCTAGCGCTTTTGGGCTAAGTCCCATTGAACACACCCAATGTTATTACAGCTTTAGGTTATCTACTGCCAACTGCTAACCTATTTTGATGCTATGAGCCAGTCTAGTTTTCGAAAATTTTGTAGCACAACTACGGCCTTACTAAATATCTCTGACAATATTATTACAGCGTTAGATAGAAAGGATAATGTAGCTTTAGTTGCTCTAAGGCTTTCGATAAAATCAATCACAATCTATTGATACCTAAATTAAAATATTATGGTATGGATAAAGTTGCTCTTCGGCTTTTTTCTAGTTATCTCACAGATCGGAGCCAGTTTGTGTATTTAGATGATGTGAAATCTAGTTTCAAATTAGTTTTGTCTGGCGTTCCTTAGGGATCCATTTTCTAACCTTTCCTATTCTTGGTATATATCGCCGATCTACCATCTCATGTTGAGTTCTCAGACACTCACTCTTAAGCTGATGACACACAAATTATTCATTGCTTTCAGTCCTTTAACGCTGCTCCTACAATCCGGAATAGTTTCTCCGGAAGATGCGGGGAGCTGAAAAGGAACCGACGATGGGCGTGATAAATAAACAGGTGCGCGCTACATTAGAAAGAAATGGAAACAGTCATGTTAGCGCGTCGCCCGAAATTTGTAAAATTGAAGAGGAAGGCGATTTGCAGATGTTTCTTATCCCAATTCCTGACGCTTCATTTTCCAATCTTTTTAGAAGGAAATTGCCCAGAGTGATATCGAAGCACTTTTTCATTTTTGCTTTTGAGCTTTTCTTGAAAAAATTACAAATTTGATGAAGAAAATAGGCACTTCAAGCGATCATATTTCATGTTCAATCAATTTTTTTCAAAAAATGCCTCGATAGCCCCTTGTGTAATTTCCTTTTAAACTTCATGTAAAAATTTCATGCAAAAATATTGAAAACTAGAGTGTCAGGAATTGGGATTAAGTCACTTGAAAATGACCGTTTATGCTCTCCGTAGGAGCTGCCTTAGCTTACCACAAGCAGAAGCTGAACTGAACGCTGACATCAAATCTATTCTTGTATACTCTAAATGACACAAATTGCCTATAAATTCATCTACTTTACTTTATTCTGCTCTGATAGTAGACCAGAATTTATTAAATCTGCTCTCATTGTGAAAGTAGGCTTGGAAAATCTAAACTTTTCTCAGTCTTCCAAATTATTGGGTGTGACTTTTGACGAGAATCTGAAATTTACAGAACATATTAAAAACATTCTTAGGAAATGCTACTTCAGTTTGCGTGCTCTGTATGCAAATAGGTATGTTCGCAATTTCAAAATGAGGAAAAAACTTTGCGAGTCTCTCATAACTTCTGTTTTTAATTACTGTAACTTCTTATTTTATCCATCTCTCGATACTCTCACTAAGAACAAGTTACAAGTTATGCAAAACATCTGCGTCAGATTTATATTTAAACTACAAATGTTGGATCACATCTCTCATAACATCTGTTTTTAATTACTGTAACTTCTTATTTTATTCATCTCTCGATACTCTCACTAAGAACAAGTTACAAGTTATGCAAAACAACTGCGTCAGATTTATATTTAAACTACAAATGTTTGATCACATCTCTAGTTTCTATATTACACCAAACTGGATGAAACTTCCTCAAGTTGTATCATACCATTACTTAATATATCTCGTCCTACTTAGAGTGAAGCTTATCTTCAGGAGTGATATTCATGCCCTAAATATTAGATATACTCATTCGATCACTATACCTCACCGCAGCTCTTCTGTTTCAGCGTGGTTTCACTTATAATGCAGCCACACTGTACAATAGCATTGAATCCATATATAAAAGAATGTTTATGAATTGCTTCAGAAACAATGTAAAAAAGTTTCTATCCAGCTCATAGTCGCTCGCTATAAACCTATACTTATATACTTACGTACAATGCTGTTTCCTTTTGCCTTTTTTGTATTATTGATTGATAGAAGTGTAATTTATCTCTGCTAAAATCGATTGTGATGTTGACATCAGTGGTTAGGTGTGAGAATACTGAGAATAGCGCATCGCTAAATATCACCCCTGATGAATCCACTTGTACTTTGTATGTAGTCCTACTAGTAGTACTACTAATATTACACTTTATAGTTCTGAAATGTTTTTGTAATTTCAGAGAATAAGTTTTAGTGCTTGTCCTTAAATTCAGAAACAAGGCATCGTCTGCAGACTTGTCTAACTACATCTGATTACCTATTATAGATAGTATGGGATGGGGGGTTTGTTAACTACATATTGTTTGTTATTACCGATAATAATATTATTTGGTGGAGTGTACACTTAGTTCGCCTCCTCGCGGTGCACCCTGGGTAACGCTAAATCAGCTTACACAATAGGCGGCAGAACAAGACAAAGAAATCCCGACCACACATCACAGAATGCGAACCGTAAAAACCGGTCCTTCTAAGGACTGATTGACTAAAGATTTTGGACCCTGTTAAGACATTGTGACTACGATGGTGATCCGAATCTGCCGTTTTAATATTGAAGGCATAAGCAGATCAAAATGCCAGATATTGCAGAAGATCCTGTACGATAACAAAATTGACCTGGTAGCCATACAGGAGACTCATGCAGAAAACGAAGCACAGCTAGAAAAAAGAGGAAAGATATCTGGATACGACCTACTGGGAGCTACATATGCCAGAGCGTACGGCGTTGCAACGTGTGTGCGAAGCGATGTGGAGAATGCGGTCCTTCTGGATGTCTCCACTGAAAATAACATCCACCAGGTGATCACCAAAATTCGAGAAGTTACAGGCTTGTGGGAGCAGTCATCAGTTCTGCGAAGGCGGCTACTCCTAGGGGATACCGCAAGGAATACATACCTGGCTGGAATGAAACATGTGACGAACTATACGCAGAGTTTCTTGAAAGTGGGGATCGCGAAATAGCTAATGACCCTTTACACAACATCGACATAAATAGACGCCAAAAATGGACTGAAACTGTTGAAGGCCTTGACTTCAAAAAATCAAACCGGCAGGCCTGGTCCCTGCTGCGTAAACTTGGAGTCGCTAAACCTACTGAACGTAAGGAGGATATCACCTAACAGTGTCACCTCTCGTATAGTTTCTACATCAAAAGCCCCTCGATATCGAACACATACAACCAAAGTTGAAAGGGAACTCAAGGCCCTGAAGAAAACTAGTGCTGTAGACTCTGAATACTCAGTAGACATACGGATTCGTGAAGTCACAGCTGCTCTAAAGGAAATGAGACGTGGCAAAGCACCGGGCTTTGACGGCATCCATCCGGAGTTCCTTATGTACTGTGTGCCCTACACGAGGCAAGGGTTGACAAGGTTTTTGACAGATATTCTCAGGACAGGACATATTCCCCACTCACTCCAACGAACAAACGTCGTCGCAATACTAAAACCAGGGAAAACAAATGACAGGCCAGAAAACTACCGCCCCATAGCCTTGTTAAGTATGATTTATAAACTATTAGAAAGACTGCTCCTCAACAGAGTCAGCCAAAAGATATTGAACATTATCCCCATCCAACAAGCAGGTTTCCGTCCACACCCCAGCTGTACAGATCAAGTCCTGTCTTTGGCAACATTTGTAGAGGCTGGTTTTCAGAAAAAACTTACAGTAGCTGCCGCATTTATAGACTTAACGGCAGCATACAACACCGCTTGGAGACAGGGGCTAATATATAAACTGACTCGCATCATTCCCTGTACACGAATAACCAACCTCGTTAATCATATTGTCGCGACGGCCTCAACTGGACGTAACTTTCACCGTTTACTTGACAGCTCAATACAATATCTCTTAACCTTATCTCAACTAGAGCTGAACTCAACTGAACTATTCAACGCTACTCATGGCGCCTTATATACTACATCGAACTATCTAGAAAATTCAAGACATTTAGTTGACATTCCAGAATGCACATTCGTCAGTCCCGAAAGTTCCAGATGATTCGATGACGTTTACACATCAAAAATCCAACCTAACTCTACCCATACGTATCCTGTAGACTACGTCGTTGAGGCGCTTCATCACCACGTAGGGTCCCTCCCAATGGCGTTCTAGCTTCGGACATCTACCCCTTCTCCGCCGTGGATTGTAGAACCACACCAGATCACCTTCAACGAACTTTGGGCTATTTGCTTTCAGATGGTATCTGGCTTTCATTCTGTCGCTGGCAGACTGGATGTTTCCGCTAGCAGACTCATGGATATCCCAGAGCGTACCTGAAGCTCGCTCGCTCATTCGCTTGGAAGACGGCGTTACGTTTCTGGGGGTGGACCAAGAGCTAAGTCCGGAGGCAGCCGCAGTTCTCGACCAAAAATTGTCTTCGCTGGGCTCAACCGAGTTGACTCGTTCACCGCTGATCTGTGGGCCAACATTCCCAGAGGAATCTTCGTATCCCAATCAGACTGATGTACGTTAACGAATTTTGACAGATAATCCAGGATTGTCTTGTTGAAGCCCACCATACCGTCGGACTGAGGATGAAGAGCAATTGTTGTAGCCTTCCAAATTCCGAGTTTTCTCATCAGCTGTATGAAGACTTCTGATTCAAAGCTGCATCTCTGGTCTGAATGTAGTTCATTAGGAACTCCGAATTTGGACACAACGTGTTCTAAAAGAGCCTGTGCCACTGTGCCTGCTTCTTGATTGGGCACAGGAATTGCTTCCGGCCATTTAGAGAAATAATCCTTTACAACAAGCAGAAACCTGTTCCTAATGCTGGTTTCCGGCAAAGGACCCAAAATGTCTATGGCGATCCTCTCGAACGGCGATCCGACATTGTACTGCTGCATATGTGATCGTTGACGAGTATTTGGACCTTTTCTTGAGTTGCAGACATCGCATGTGGAACAGTAATTTTCCACATCTTCTCGACAGCCAACCCAGTAAAATATCTCCTTGATTCTCTCCAGGGTCTTTCTGATTCCAAAGTGACCCCCACTGCTACTATCATGTAGTTGTTCCATAATTGCTTTCCGTGATTATCTTGATACTACAAGTTTTTCTTTGGCATGTCTGTCCTCCCAGATTCGATACAAGAGGTGACCCCTCACCTTTAGTGAGTCCCATTGTGCTAGGTAGGCTTTAGTGATGGGACTCATAGTACTTATTTCCTGTTGATTAGGCTTGTTTCCATTTAATAGCGAATGAAAGCTAACCCTAACTCAGCGTCTTGTGACTGAGCTTGCTTGAAGGTTTCTAGTGAAATCTTGGTTTCTTCCAATTCAAATTCTTCTATTCTTAATGTGTTTATGTCGAATTCTCGTTGTTTTTCTTCTTTCGAGCAGTGTTTACAGTCTTCATTACAGGGCCTGCGTGACATAGAATCGGCATTTCCGCGTTGCTTTCCTGGACGATGACGAATTTCAAAGTCATAGCTTTGGAGGTATTCAATCCATCGATAAAGCTGGCCCGGATTCTTAAACTTCATTAACCACTGCAAAGCTGAATGATCGGTTCTCACGACAAATCTTCTTCCGTACAACAAGTTGTGGAAATTTCCGATCCCTTTTACCACTCAACAATCTTTTCGTGTCACACACCAGTTTTCCTGGGCTTTGTGCAAAGTTTTACTGTAGTATCCAATTACTTTTTCGATGCCATCTTGTTCCTGAGATAAGACAGCTCCAATAGCATAATGGCTGGCACCTGTGTCCAAGTAGAAAGTTCCATCGCCTGTTGGATGAGCTAATATCGGTGAGGAGGTCAAAGCTGTTTTCAATGTTTTGAAGGCTTCTTGGCAGATGAAGTCCCAATAAAACTTATTACCATTTTCAGTTAAGGTAAATAGTGGTTTGGCGATGCTGGAGAAATCTTTTACAAATCTGCGATAATAACTGCACAGTCCCAAAAAGCTTCGTACCTCATGAGTATTGGACGATACTTTCCATTCCTTCACAGCCTGCACCTTTTCTGGATCCGTCCGGATTCCGTCTTTGGTCAACAGACGTCCAAGGTATTTGACTTCCCTTTTGAAAAGGGGGCATTTCTTAGGATTTAGTTTCAACTTCGCTTTCTTAAGCCGCTGGAAAACTTGTCTTAGTCGGAATATCTCTTCTTCAAAATCCTTTCCAAATACAATGACGTCATCGAGACATATCAGTGCTGTCTTCCAAGTTAAAACTTGTAGTACAACATCCATTAGTCTTTCGAAGGTACTAGGTGCATTGCATAGACCGAAAGGCATTACTGTAAACTGCCATAGCCCAGCACATGATGTAAGTGTCGTTTTCTCCTTATCCTTTTCGTCCATTTCAACCTGCCAGTATCCACTTTGCAGGTCCAAGGTGGAGAACCATGAAGAGTTTCCAGCTGCATCCAAAGTGTCGTCAATTCTTGGTAAAGGGTATGAATCCTTTTTAGTCAAATCGTTGAGCCGCCTGTAATCCACACAAAACCTCGTTGATCCGTTCTTCTTTCTAACAAGAACTAACAGGGATGCCCAAGGGCTAGACGATGGTTCGATCACTCCTCGTTTCTGCATATCTTTGCCATATTTTGCACTTCATCAATCCTAGATAATGGAATTCTTCTTGGGGGCTGCTTGACTGGCTGGGCATCTCCTGCATTAATTTTATGACGTACAAAATGGGTTCGCCCTAGGTCATAATTATTTCTAGCAAAAATCATCTGAATGACATTCCAGAACGCCCATCCATCAGTGCCGAAAACTCCAGATGATTCGAAGACGTTTATACATCAAAAATCTAACCTAACGTTTTCAAAGAAACATCAACAATACAAATAAGCAATGCTATATACAGGATATTACAATATGCTGTCAAATAGAACATTACAAGTGATTATGGGGTCGAACAGGAGCAAAACGATGAAACTTAATGACGATCTTCCACAGGGCTCAGCTCTTGCCCCTATACTTGTACAGGGTGTCCCATTTTGGGCACTTTTACGGGGTATCTCGGTCATTTTAGAAGATAGAGAGTTGCGGTTTTCGCGACAGTTTGCTACTTTTTTATGAAACTAAAGATGCCGTCAACAAAATTATCATGGCCCTCTTAGTTTTTGAGATACAGGGTGAAATCGAAAATTATCGATTTTGGCATCAGCCTCGTATCTCGGTTGTGTTTTATTTTATTGAAGTTTAAAAAACGGTGTTATAGATTTTTTTCTGTAGAATCCAGTGGTGTAGTTTGATTTTTTCTTACGCAACCATTTTTCAGTTACGAAGCAAACATATATTTTTTTAAATGGATCACTCTGTATATTATTTTTGAAGTCAATCCGAAATAATTCAAGCTTTTAAAAAATATATATTAGTATGAATTTTTTCTGAAAACTAAGCTCAAAATTTCATGTTTTACTTTATTTGTAGCATGCTATTGCAGTAGGCCATGACTAATCTATTAAAAACAATATACTGGGTTATTCACGTTATTCGACACGGAGCATTATGGCTAAAGTATTTGATAAAAAAGAAAATACTAAATTCGGATGAATAGGGACCCATAAAGGCTACATTTTAAAAATACTTTCATGTTATACAGGATGTCCCATAACGAAATGTATCAAAGATGTGTTTTTTCAAATGGAACACCCCGTATATTATTGCATATTCAGATTCCTTGGTGAATTGTAGTGTGACTTTATGTATCATACATGGGACTTAAAGCGAACCGTTTAGGTGTAAATGACCATTTTCGGTATAAGTAGATATCAGGAAAAAATTGAATATCGCAGAGATTATAAAATCTAGAAGGCTGTGACTTTGCCGTATTACTAAGCATAAAATGCATCAGCTTTGATGAGACTGTCAGAGATTGATATTCACAACCTAATATCATTAGAAAGGTTATCAAACTCTACATTTAACCGTATAAAAAAATTATGCATTCCCATTTGAAAAAATCGTTATCGCTGATCGAAGTTTCCTTAATTAATCGACCGATTTCTTCAAGCATAAACGTAATTTAAATTTGACAGTCTCATCAAAACCGACGCATCCTATGCTTAGTAATGCGGCAAAGTCACAGCCTTCCAGATTTTATAATCTCTGCGATATTCAATTTTTTCCTGAGATTCACTTATACCGAAAATGGTGATTTACACCAAAACGGTTCGCTTTAAGTCCCATGTATGATACATAAAGTCACACTAGAATTCACCAAAAAATTCGAATATGCAAAAATATACGGAGTGTTCCATTTAAAAAACATAACTTTGATACATTTCGTGTTTTTGGGACACCCTGTATAACACGGAAATATTTTCAAAGTCTAGCCTTTATGGGTTTCTATCTATCCGAAATTATTATTTTCTTTTTTATCAAATACTTTAGCCATAATGTTCCGTGTCAAATAACGTGAATAACCCTGTATAATAATGAGAGTGGTCTCAAAATCGATAATTTTCGATTTCACCCTGTATCTTAAAAACCAAGAGGATCATAATAATTTTGTTGACAGCATCTTTAGTTTCACAAAAAAGTAGCACACTGTCGCGAAAACCGCAACTCTCTATCTTCAAAAATAACCGAGATACCCCGTAAAAGTGCTCAAAATGGGATACCCTGTACATAGCGGATATGCCTGAAACAGAATCACGCAAGTTTGGCTATGCGGACGACTGGACCTTGGCAACAGGACACAGGAAGATGGAGATTGCTGAGGACATCCTTACCAAAGACTTAGC